>OY757245.1:44330701-46730701 GCA_963583935.1 Diaperis boleti | reverse complement strand
TAAAGGTTCCTAACAACCGTTTTCTTTGAAAAACCTTTGAAAAGACGATAAATGCAGTTAACAAACTGCGATCTACAAACGCATTTCATGACGTTCTCTCCACCTGTATATCACCGTGGAAGCTTAAAGCTCTATCCACTCACTGAACATCCTCCAAGAACTAAATTCCAAAAATGCACCATCCTCCAGTTCCCGGTTAACATAATAGGAGCGCACTTAAGCCGGTATGCACGGGCTTTTATCGTCTATATATCTTCACCGGAACAACGTTACAATCCTCGGCTTATTCACAATTTACAAGGTCTCTCAAACGCCATTTCGCAACTTTCCGACATTGTTTAAGTCCAGTATAAATTTCATCGAAGCCAATGAATATCCTACAACGCACCAATCAGCTTCGATCCATACTTTCCCTTTCTTGCGCGACACGACAATCCGAATTTCAAAGGAGGATTAATTCGGTGGCCATCAAGGGAAGTGACGTCACTTTCTTGTTTCGGAAGTGAAGTATTGCGTGGAGTCTCGGTTGGATGAACAATTGGATCTGTGTCAGGGTTGGAGTTGAGAATGAGGGAAAGTGGAGGGACCTTTACCTTCCGGTGTGGACGTCCACGTTCCCTAAAAATTGAATTCAATCTATCCAATCTGGGTCGAAATTTTGTTGTTGTAATGCAAATGAAATTAGGATTACAAATTGACGTGTATAAAACCAAGTGCTACTAAATCTTATGCTATTAACACATTAATAACGAATTAATTACCCATTTTTAAATTATTATAAGTTCCAATTTTGTTAATGGACAAAATTTTTACTATAGAAACGTATGTAACACGGGATTTAAATGGAGGTCTGTTTTATAAAAATGTCATTTTATAACACGACCGGTGATAGTAAAAAGAATGGAAATTTTTATGGATGATTTTCTAGAACAATGAATAAAAAATCATAATTTCCAATTTCCTCGAATGGTAAACGATTTTTTTGTATTCGTTTTGTAAAATACATAATCGATAAAGTGTAAATATGTATGTATTTAACTTGACAGCTGTCAAACCTAACTTCAAGATTTGATGTTAATTGGTGTTTTTTCTCATTTTGCATGAGCGAATACAAAAAAATTTCACTTGCAAAACTCGCTCCTGAAAAGTGTTTTGACAGCGTAACGAAAATAACTATTTCCGTGGACTGAAAATAAATCAAATATATAGTTGAAATTTTCTGGGTCTAGGCTGAAATTGCTGTTATATTAAACTTAAAGCAATTAATTATTCAAAAGTCATAATTACATATATGTTAAAATAAACTTGTAATGCTTAATAGTAGTTTTGTTTATTCCTGTTTATTTATTTTTCTAATAAAACATAATTGATCTGATTTAAAAGTCCGTTTTATGTATTTCCATGTTTGCTACACTAATTAACTCACCTTTATGTTATCTGTTATCTGCATTACGTTCATTAAAATTATGCAAATTGGTTTATAAAAGCTAGCAAATTAAATATACTTAGGTGTACATAAAATTTTTACTCTTTAATACTTTTTCTCCATAAAAATTACAATTATAAATTTTGCTCATATTTTTAATTCAATTTTTTTACCTGGAAGAGATTTCTGTTTTTAGAAACTGTTTATTAAAAGCGTTGATGCACCTGTTTGAACTTCTGACCCAGAAAAGTTTGGTGCAAACTGGTTGATTTTTTTTTATGATAACCTAACGTATTTCGGTAAAATATTGTTCTATTCCTGTTTGGAAATGTGGACGTTTCAAATGCAAATCAGAACTATGTGGCTTGAAAGTGAAACCGACAATTTGATTTTTACTTGGTTTCCGCTCATTTCGAGTTAGACGGAAGTGGGTTCACGTACTGATTCACCAGAACTAGTTTGGGGGAAAGAACATAATATATACTTCGACAATACAGTGAAATTAAAAATACAGTAAACCCTAGGATGTAACGTCGTTTCAGCATTTATGGAATAATCAGTGGATAATAATTCCAATAACAAAGCCACATTAAAATTTCTACAAAGCCAGTGAATGCAGGAATTACATTTTCACTGGAACGAAATGTTTAATAAAAAACACAAAAGCTCCATTAAAACCACCTTCACATGCAAGTGGGTTTAAATAGGGGAGCGTTAAGCCACGTCACTTTTCATTTAATAAAATTACTTTAGTATGGAATTCAACTGCTATCTTGTCATTAAAAGTAATAAATTAAAATTAAAAACATTAAAGTAATAAAATAACAAATTCCTCGTTTACACTGATTCAATTTATTATGTACTAGTTTGGGAACCATGAGTTGACAATATTAAATTTACATTTCATAAATAATGATTCTATTAATCTACGACAAGCGGCTTTTCACGCATGGCCATCTTTGAATAATTTAATTTTCGATCTCCGTTTTTCTTTCTAAGCCTAAAATAAATTCTGGGTATTAGAGTCGTTACAATATGTGCGATCGTTCGTTACTTTGCCTTCAAAGTATACTGCAAACTCTCTAAAACAAAACTCTATAATATAAAGCGGGTCTTCAAAATAGTTATTTATTATACGAGTTCCTGTGTAAATTGGGTGCTTTCGGGCACTAGGGCTTAATAAAGCACGAGAGAAACGAGTGCTTTTTTAAGCCCGAGTGCCCGAAAGCACCCAAATTTACACAGAACGAGTGTAATACAACGTTTTATAGTTCGACACAACCCCGGAAAGTCTTTAAATTGCTTAAAATCCATAAAAATAGTGTGACGTTTATCTGACATTTTCTTATTGCCTGACAGGAGAGTGTTTACACAAGCGAAAATTTGAAAATTCTGACAGTGTCGAACTATAAAGGATTATAATACATAATGCGTCTGGGAAAGAAATTACATGAAGAATCTTTAGGTTTATAGTTTACTGAATATCTTCATCATTTATGAAGACTCTGTATAATAGTATAAAAGTCTTTTTTTTTGAACACTAAAGCAGTGTTTTTGCAGTTTTGGTTTATTATTACATTGGGTACTTCTTAATTTTTTTTTTGTTTTTTTTTACTATGTTTACAGTTTCATAAATTTCTGTTTTTTTTTATTGTTTGTAGTGTAGTAGCTTGCTCATATTTGTAGTATATTATTTTGGTTCTTTTCAACCTCTTTGCTCTTTTAGTTTGCTTCTTGCAGTTGTTTCAGAAATTTTTATTGTTTGATGATTAATATATAAATTATTTGTGTTCATTTTATCCAATTTTTGTTGTGTGTATTTTTTAATTACGCATATTTCTCTTGTTTTCTTATTTTTATTAATCACATTTGTCGTTGTCATATCAATTTTTCTTTTTTTTTTTGATGTTTTACCTCTCGATTTTTTTAGTCACAATAACGGTCAGAATAGTTCAAAAGTTGAAAGATGAAACGTTTACCCTATAATTACATGATTGCTGTCCTAAAAACGGGTAATGTGATTTTCCGCACATTGACAACACACCCACCAGCCAATTCGCATTAAAAATAACGAAGCAAACTTCAAACACAAAAATCCAATAAAAAGTGAATGTCTGTAACAAAATATCCACCTCCAAATTTTCCGTACCTAACTTTATCCCGATAACAAGCTTAGAGCTTATCTACGTTCCGCAAGTTTGAGCTCCTCTAATTCTTTGTTAACGAAGTTAGCTCTAACAAGCCCGTCGATATAAAAAAGTAAACACCCCGCTTTGAAATAAATTACGTTATGATTTTATAAACAACTTGGCCGTTTTCTTAGGAACTTTATATGTGTTTTGTTTGTGCAGATACAGTGGAGGAGGAGGAGCAGGAGGAGGATATTACCGACCTCGGGATCCTTACGATGGTTACAGAAGCACAAGTTATTTGTATGCAAGACCGTCGTCCACGACCACAGACAGGCCCTCCATTTCTGGGGATAATGAGTCTGCCACGCAAAGCTCACAGCAAGACACCTCAGGTTAAGGAGAAGAACGTGCAATTTAGGGATATTTTGTTTTATAAACTGCCTTGTTTAGCTTGTATTTTTTTTATGAAATAGTTTTACATTTTAGTAATTTAATCACACAGTAGTCAGCCAAAGATTTTGACGAGGATTCAGTTGTATTTAATTTCGATTTTCTAATAAAGGTACTTGACAGAGTGTATTTATTGCTTACTTTTATTTTAACATACGTACATAATATTCATTGTCTTACTCCTTTAGTTCTTGTAAATTTGGCTTTGAATCCTGCCGGAGTATTTCTCAGTGTTCATTATATTTGATCTTTCAGCTTCATTTGAATTTTATACCTTATAGGCCACCTTCATAACATTTCTCTGTATAAATTGTGGATTTGCCTTTCTTTTTGATTGCTACTATTACCATGTCATGTAGTCTAGTATTTACATTAATGTTTCTGCCTTTATTTCGCATAAAAAAACTTGGTGCACCGCACACCAGAAGTAGACGATATACATATAAAATATGTAATGTTTTGTAAGTTCTATACGTTTTTGAGCAGTTTTTCTGTTGCTCTGAATTCTCGACCACATTCTAAGAAGATTCTGACAACTTATTCAACCTATTGTTTCTTCACTTGTAAATTAATCCCCTTAAAGTCTTATGATCGATACCAAAAAGAATTTAAGCTAAATATTACGCTTCTAAGTTTGCAGATCCTGTAAAGTTTCATTTACAACAGATAACAACTTATCCAGATTTTTTATTAAAAATAAAGATCAATTAGATTACAAATCGTCATCAGTTGTATACAAATTGAACTGCTCTTCTTGTGAGTCATTCTACATAGGTCAGACAGGTTGCAAAATATCAGACCGTATTAAAGAACATTTCACACACATAACAACACCGATCTTAATCCTCCTTCATCAACACCTTCTTCTTTCGCCAATCATATATTAATAACGAAACATAGTTTTTCACCATCAAATTCCAAATTGATTCATGATACTTTGGAAACAAACTTGCCAGATTCTCCATTTTTAATTTTTACATTTTATAAAATGTTATTTTTACGAAATCTTTTAAAAATCATATAACCTTTTCAAAACGTCAAATTTAATTCATAATAACGTCATAATTTTAAATATTCTTTAAGGTAAGAACCTCTCTGTAATTTATCAATTGTATCATTAATCTCTTGTTAAATTAGGGCTGATGATGGCAGTAGTATTCTGCCGAAACCTGTTCCCATTGTGATTTTGCGCTTATTAATGTTTGTGGAGTTCGACTTAAATATATTTAAATTTTAATTTAAATTTACTCCACTTGGATTTATCGACATTCTTCTGGTTTACTTTATGATTAGGTTTTGCACATTTATTTCTTTAAAATGTAGAAATTAAAACACTCTTCCAAAGGATATTACTAACTAACAATCTCTAACCACATTTCTGCAAATGTTTATTGAGAATTTTACAATCCTTTGGAAGGCCACAAAACAGCTACAGCAAATTAATGGTGAAAATGCTTTCGATGTTTCTTGTTGATAGTTGTGCTCTTTTTCTGATCCCATTAAAAACAGTTTGCAACAAAACTTCAGTTTCGTATTCTTTTTTGCATCGGCTATGGCTGCTTTGTACATGAAATTTTTAATGTGGCTAAATAAAGACATCACAAAAACTAGGGAACCCATTGTCAAAAGTATGTAAAAATCACAAACAGAAGTGGTACAGATATACCTGAATCCTTTTTTGATATCGTCGCAGGCTTCAACAGAGAGGCCAGTCTGTTCTCAGTACATAGAAAAATGTGATTAGCATGCAAAAAATATTTTAAATAATTTTTATTTACCTGTACGACGTGTCTTGCTCATTGGGTTTATAATAGGTATGTATTTACAACAAGTGTTGAAAGCGTTCTCCATGTTCTTGTACACAAAGTCGTGCTCTTTGTCTGACCTCTTAAAAACATTCTACCAAAGTTTCATTCCGCACATCTCTAGAAAATCAACATAACCTCAATGTTATGTAAACAACGTAGCTGATCATGACTGTGTGATCATTGACTATGTATTGACTGCTTTCTCATTTGACTGTTGCATAATACATATATGAAAATATTGACAATGTGGTTTGTGTAGATTTACACTGATATCTTGAGGTCTAAGTTTGACAGGCTTTCTCTTCACTTCACCAGCATCAACACAAAAGATTGGAATTGTTTGACATTCTCACGACATGTTGGTGATCCAGCTGATAATTCAGAAAGTAGTTTCCTCTCTTCTTGGTCAATATCCACAGGTTCACTGAATAACGTGATGTCTACTGATGTTGACACTCCAGTTTCACTTGTTACTTTACCATATTTCAACTTGTTCTCTTAAATGCGCAAATCTTAAATGTATGGTTAAGTAGAAGTTTTTTAACTCTTGGGTTTGAGAACCAAAAGACAAACCTTTTCTTTTGCAGCTGTTATTGAATCTGGGTGCGCTTCGCTTGGTTTCATTAAGAAATTGTAGAGAGCATTTATTTCCTCAGGTAGATCCTTAGACTGTAAAAATTGGACTATCTTTACGTGATAGGAATACTGTTACGGGGGCGGCGGTTACCCTTGGAGGTACCGGGACCGAAGTACACCACCGACGTCGAAGAGGGTTTGGTGAGAGTGGAACTCCAAGGTGATGCCTTCTCGAAGATGTTGTCCACAGGCCAGTAGGGGAATTGGGTCGTTCGCCGTTTCTAGACTCTCATTTTTAGCTTGTCTTTTTTCTTAAAAGAAAAAGTCTCTCATCTTTTCTACGTTTTTATTCAAACCCCTTTCGAGGGCTGAATAGAACTGTTTTTCCTTTTTCTATTGCTCCCAGTCGTCCATCTCCACGCTCACTGTTTCTTTCTCTATTGATATACTTCCACATCTCCCCTATTATTATAGCTTTTATCTCTCCCTCTTCTCTCTCCTTCTTTTGCCTCTTCTTCTTTCTTTAGAAAGCCGTTTCTGTGTGCTTTCGTCTTTTTCCATTTTCTTAGCTCCTGTGTTGCTTTATTTTTCTGCTGTTACCATTCTTTGTCCCACCATTAATTTTTTTTTTTGGCTCTTCTAATTATGATTCTTGATTCTTCTAATATTTCTTTCAATTCATTCTCCATCTTCCCTACTTCTTGTTCTTCGAATCTTGTTTTTTTTTTAGTCTTTTCTTGTCCTCTTCCACTCCTGGTTTGTCCCATATTTTGATAATCACTTTCATCTACGCTTCCTCTGGTCTTTCTTTTCCCTTGTCTCTCTCTTTCTATACCTATTTCTAAAGGCAGATGTTTTGACTATATTCTTTCTATTTTCGACTTCTTTTCATGCTTCTTCCTTGACTTTTCCCTAGTCTATCACCGTTTCTCCTTTGCCGTCTTTGTAGATCCACACATCCCTCTCGTTTTCCTCTATCCATTCCATTAGTTTCTTCCCCCTCCGCATTTTCTAGGTTTCCTTTCGCTTTTATTTTTCCCTTCCTTCTCTCTTATTCCCAATATCTGGCTCCTCCAGAAGTATATATGCATTCCTCTTTGTTGTCTTTTAATGTTTTTTGTGTCTTGTTCTTGCTTACTGTTGTCTTCATGGTTTTGTTATATAGAGTAATTATTTTCACCATTTGTTGCTTATACGTACGTTTTTATTGCCTATATGTACGTTTCTCACCATGTATCCTTCCTCTTCTCCCTGCTTTTGATTTTTTCCCTGTATTCCTTTTTTACCCTCGTTCTTATTCCCCCTGTCGGTCTTTTTATCGTCCCCTGACATTATTTTGTTAGCGGATTTTCTGTTTTTTCTCTCGAATTGTATGACATAATCCCAGAAATCTTCTTCTTTTTTTCTTGCTCCCGCTACATTCCAAAATAGTGACCTCGCCTTTGCTTTTTCCGATGCCTTTTAGTTTTGCCACCCCTCTTCTTGCCCTCTCTCCTACTTTCCCCTTGTTCTTTTTCTTCCGTTTCTTTATGCTTTTTTCTTTACCGTCGTCTCCATGTTCTCCCTCACCCCTTCTTATTCTAAGTGAAAAAACTCTAGTCTCTCTTTCGTTTTATTCCATCTCCACTGAATCCTGTCTATGGTTAATGTCCTGTATTCCACTCTTTCCTTTTTCTAGTCTCCCTATTGTTTCTTCGATTTGCCTCTTAATTTGTTCTTTCTGTAACTCTCCTTTTTGCTTTGCCAAGTAATTAACTATAAATATCATATCTGTGTCTTTCTTTTTCCTTAGTTTTCCATTTTACTTCTTAACTTTTTCCTTTCCTCCCCAATCTTATCTCTACTAGCATTTGATCTCCATTTTATACCGTCAGTCCATGATTTACAGTTCTTCTAATTTTTATTTTTTTTCACAAAATGCTCTATTGCCTCTATGGCCTACTGTTACTTTTTTTCCCACCATGTCTTCTAACCACAATATTGTTTTCCTTTTCTTTTCGTCTCTCTCGCAACCTTTTCTCTCTCCCTCTCATCTATTCTTTTTCCCGTTAAACTCTTCTCTTGGCATTTTAACCTCTCTCTTAATTTCTGGGTTATCTCTTGGTATTTTCATCATTTCTTCAGTTAGTTCTCTTTTTATATCTTCCAACTTATCATTGATTCTCTCCATTTCACTTTCTTTGTTCATAGGCTTGCTACTATTCTAATATTGATTAAAATATTGACTCGTCTCTTCCCCAAGATTTTTTCTTTCTCTCGCCAACTCCTTTATCTTCCTCCTACACTTTTATCTGGACCACGTGTTGCTGCATCAAGTGATACAGGAATCTATATCTAATTGCTATTTATTATACAAGTATCTTATAAGACAAATAAGTCACGAAAGAAACGTATAGCCACGAGAACTTGCTCGAGTGGCTAATTTTTCATGAGTGACTTATTTGCTCTTAAGAAGACACGTTTGTAATACATAGTTTTATCCAACACCTCCTTCTGTAAGAGTTCCTAAAACATTAATCAAAACTCAAAAAATTTTGACGTTTGACATTCAAAACTGTTGGCTTATGAACTGGTTGCTATTTGATTGATTGAACGAAGTGTTCAAAGCTTTAAAACACGTCTGGGAATGTGTCAAATAGTTGGCGGGTGGTAATTTGAACACTTGCGTTACATTTTATTAAATGGTTTTTCATTTTTCGTCGTTTGCTTTCAAAATTTATTGTTATTTTTTGTTGTTTTTTAATTACTAAAAACATTATTTTTGATGTAAAACGTAATTTTGTCAAAAAGAAAGTTATGCAAAGTATCACTTTTTTCCTCTTGTTGAATAGAGAATTGATAAGTGTATTTAAATCCCAAAAAAAGGTGGGGGTTGCTATTTAAAAAAATTGATAACGGTATCATAGTTCAAAAACAGATGACGTCATCAACAAAATTTTTATGTCAAAAGATGGCAATTTAATAACAAAAATCGACCTGTTCGAGCGTTTTTTGCAAAAACAGTACATAACTACATTATGATTTTTTTGCGGAACTTTATGATCATTCTGTATATCGGGTGTCCCAACTAAAATTTGTACCCCCAACAATTAGTTTAGTACAATTTGGTCCCCCTTGATAACAAAATTGACCTGTTCGAGTGTTTTCTTCTAAGTGTTTCGAAATTTAAATGGTTGGGGGTACAAATTTTAGTTGAGTATTTTATGTGAATTTGGAAAATATCGATTTCATGTTGTTTTTTTTTGTAGAAAGGAATCGATAAAGGTAGGATTGGATAGAGAATTGAATAAGCTTTAAAATGATGTATCACACGACCCCCCATGCCATTTAAATTTTTTAAAGGGGTGGCTCCCCTGGCTCAAGGGGTGAGATCTAAGACATGAAAGTTTGGTACAATTTCGTCCCCCTTGATAACAAAATTGACCTGTTTGAGCGTTTTCTTCTGAGTCTTTCGAAGTTGAAATTGTTGGGGGGTACAAATTTTAGTTGGGACAGCCTGTACATAGGTGATGGCTTGACTCTTCTGGATTTTTCAGAAAAATACCGTTTACTCGATTGTGAAACTACCCTTTTATCCTCCTGTATAATAACTATCTATTAATTCAAAGTAGTGCTCCAAATATTTTGGGTGAAAAATTGTACACATTATGTTTGGTGGTTACTAATAGTCAAATTAATATACACTCCGCACTACAATTATCGCATCACCTCATTTTTGGATCCATGGTAACAGGTCTTCAAATATTTTTGTAGCAGAACAATAAAACGTTGTCTTTCAGAAAGTTTTTATCCCATCCTGAGATAAAGAATCGAGTTTTTCGGTTTTATCTTAAATTTTCTGGGGGGTTTGTAGAAGCTAACACATTAGTTAATTGTTTGCATTGCCAATTTAGTGTGAATTGCAATTTTGTTAATTAAATTTTGATAATGGATGCTCCTCAAAGACAGTCTCGTCATCTGAGCCATGTAGAAGCCGCCCAAGCAGTAGCATTATTGCGTGATGGCCGCTCCCAAAGGTACGTCGCTGAACTCTTGGGCGTACAACAGTCGACAATCAGCAGGACGTTAGCACGTTTCAATGCCACAGGGGAGTACACCAGAAGACCTGGTCAGGGCCCCCACAGAGTTACTTCTATCAGAGACGACCGATTTCTGCAACTCCAGGCTCTACGCTTACGACATTGCTGCAAACTGAACTTCACACTGTTCGAAATGTTAGAGTTTGTGTGCAAACGGTAAGAAATCGTCTCCGCGAAGATAATTTGCGTGCCCATGTTCCCGCTTCAGGTCTCCTACTTACCAGGGAGCACCGGGTTGCGCGCTTAGAATTTGCCCGAGAACACTCTCATTGGCGAAACGATGATTGGAGACGCGTACTCTTTTCTGATGAGTCGCGATTTTGTCTATGGTGGTCAGATAGTCGTGTACCCGTATATCGTAGACCTGGGCAGCGGTTTGCACAGCGGCATTTCTTTAGATGGCCGTACAGAGCTGGTGACCTTTCCAAACTACAGCCTTACAGCTGAGGTAAATAACAGAAGTTCTGGAACCTTACGTCATGCCGTACGGTCCCTTCATCTAGGCAGGCAGATACGGCAGCGTAGGATGTCTTTAGTCAAAGAATGGGACGCCACCAGTCAGGATTACATTGTAGACCTTATTGAAAGTATGCCACGTCGTCTGCAGACCCTTGTTAGACCAAGGGGTGGCAATACCCGCTACTAGTCAACCATCGTAGGTTTCGTCGCTGTTAGAGAGAGACGCAGAATGCTATGCTGCCGTGAAAGTACCCTGAGCTCCTTCTATAAAAAGAGGTCAGAGGTTGCATTAAACTTTTACAAAGTCCGAGTCGGTTTAAAATGTTTTTAAGTTTATTTTAGCAAACGAAAAGTCTTGGTTGTTCCCATTTATACATAATAATTCGCCCGTTTTCTAGAACTTCTGAAGTTTATTCTTCTCATAGGAAATTGTAAGCCAGGACTGCCATTATTCATAACCGCAAATCCCATTTTCATTGACTCGTTTATATCTAGCATTTATGAATTCGCAATTCGGAGTTGATCCGCCGGTGAGTCCTCGTAAAAGAAAAAAGACTCTTATTATTTGCATAATCCTCATTCATCACAACTTGAAGCTGATTAAAATAGAAGGAGCTTTCGCATGAAAGCGACTTTGACAAATGCACTGAAACTGAAGCGAAAGTCATGCTTTTAAGCCGTATAAAGCGCTGGACTCATAACTGCGAGAAGAATTTTTCATTTAGGTGCTTTCCGAAATAGTTGCCGGTCGTTGAATACAGTGCGTTTCTTATTCAGGACAAGAACTGAGTGGATATTGGTCCGACATCGGCTAAATGGAGTTTAATGGCGCAACGGACAGTATTACAAGATGATATTCCAGGATCGCGTATGCTCCGCATGGAAAATGTGATCACGAAGATTCAATGGATTTTTGCGGTTTTTTGGATGAGCGGGAATCCAGGCAAGATGGGATTTTTGCATTTGATGGACAGTTTTTTTTTAACGTTTCTGTAACATGCCAAAACCGCTTCCAGGGAGTATAAATATTTCTTCAATTGCAGCAGATGTCACTCAATTACAGCAAAATAAACGTTAGCACCAGTATATACTACTGTAAATTAATTCATAACAGCGTAGTATAACATAAGTCTGATTGACGGTTTCCCTTGCAATCATGTCAAAATGATACGCCACAACTTATTGTTCTAAATTAATCTTCTGAACATAGATTTACTTAATTACAACAATTAGGCTTTTGAAAAAAAATTAATATCGATTTTTTTAATGTATTCTGAAACTTTAGAACAAATTATATTGATAGCCGATGCGAAAAACTTTCAAAACTTTTTTTAAAATTAATTATAAACAATTTAAAATTGATAAAATTTAAAAAAAAGTCACGTGACTACGAACGCGCCATAATTGGTTCTGACGTCATATTGTTAATCAGTTAACAATTTCACTATCAGATGTCAGCAGATGTTTCTCTGGATGTCAGTGTCAAGAGTGTCAGTTTGTGGTGTCAGTTATTATACGGTAACAGGCGGGTGATGGTTGTATTAGGCAATTGGCATTCTGTCCATTCTATCCTGCTCTGTCTTCTGTTCTCGGTAAGTCTCAATGCTGTCAATCTTATATAGTTTGTCTGCAACGTGAAGACGACGTAAAGTTATTCGTTTCAGAAGAATGCACCCCGGTAAATATGGGGTACGTTTGTTTTTTTGCTTTTAGGCTCGATCAATGGAAACAAGTAGGATTAATTCATACTTTAACATCTTTCAGAAAAGTGTGCGGCTCCTTGAAACAACGTGTCTTTCAATACTTCAGCCCACGAAGGTTCAATCAAGACTCGGCTCGAAAATCTGTTTGAAACCCAACGGCCGAGCAGTTTGTAAGTTCCCTGAAGACTCAAACCATCAACTGTTCCAAAAACCAAGAGTAGAAGGAACCAATTATTGTGAAGATGATAGTGGAGCTATATTAAACTGCCACGAAAATGTAACAGTGACTCATCTAAAGATAGCTCTTTGGGCGGACCATAAACAGACTGAAATTGAGCAGTCAACGTAATATCCGGAACAGCTTGTACTTTTTTTTTTTGAAAACGTGGTAGAACAACATAAAACTAACAAATAAAACAACAATATTTGTTCCAAAAGCGCCGTATATTTGAAGTAGAAACTTGTCTCTGTAGCATACATAAGGCATTTTTTTTATTTCATCAGGAGTAACAGGACGAAAGCTAGCATCTCGCGATATTTTAGTCTTAGGTCTGTTTGTTGTAGTTAAAGCTTTTCCATAATCATTTGTGCAATTAACTATAAATTGCAGTATAATCTTCCGTAAATAGATTTTCAAAAAACATTTCGAGGACTAGCATTGGGACGAAGATTTACTTTTAAACAGTTTGTAGAGTAAGTATGTAGTCATCCTATTCTTCCTGATGCTCGGATGTGCCTTGTTCAATGCTTTGTGAAATATCCAAGACTTGTGTACATTGAGCTGCATCATTTTGGACTTGTATTTTTTGACGGATTCTGGATTTGACGATCCAATCTCGTCTGAATGAGACATTTCGCTTTCTTCCGTACTCTCCAGTCCAATCAACATAAGGATCCCCTTCACCTTCATCTAAAGACATCTTATACAGATTCGTAAGAGTCGTACATTTTGTCTTCTTCTACTTCTTCTACTATGTGTATCTGACAACGAAAATCCTATTGAATAAATGTTATAATCAATTATTATTATAGTTACAATTTAGCACAAAAACAAAATCGTTGCACCAAAGTGGGACAGACGCAACAGGCCCATATGCATTTGCAATATAACTGATGTAAAAACTAAATTACTTTGGTGAGGACGCAGATATACGTTGTGTCATATCGCATATTTTAAAAAAGACGCTGCATGACATTACTGACATTACTGTCCCACAAGATGTCAAAGTGAAACAGTGTAACAGCTGCTTCTGATAATTAGTAGAAACCTGTAGAAATGAACATTGTGACGTCACAAATGCGCTCGGGTTTGTTCGGCGCGTCCTCGGTACTGGGTTCGAAAATTTATTTTTAATTCGATATAACTTTTTAATTATAACGAAAAAACAAAAACAAAATATACTTTTGTAATAAAACTTACATATGATCTTTCCATTTATGACAAAAAAATTTTTTATTCAAAACCCTAATTAGACGATTAAGAGATTCTCTATAGTAAAGAATGCACCACCTATTTAGTGACTTTCAGAAACTAAAGAAGTTATAAAAACCTACTTCAGACATGCACACCTGCTACACAAAGCGAGTTTTCCGACTGCAAGTCAGAGCCGCATTAAAAAATATTTAGCGCTTGGCCTAGCATCATTTTTCCAGGGTTGAAACATCATTTTAAACCATTTTAAACCAATTCACAACACAGAAATATTAATTTAGAATTTCAAAACACAACACAGCACTTAACGGACGCAATTATGCAATAAATGCAACGGACAAGGCAAAGCGCGAAAAAAAAAACAGTCCGATCCTGCTTCGTCAAAGTCACATGATTCTCGATAAACAGGTTTTTTTTTTATGAAAAGTTCTTTATTTTTTTAATTTTCTGTACGTCACTAAATAGGCGGCATATTCTATATGTTCTTCTGCTTCCCATTTATCAATATTTTTCTTTTTGTTCCAATTGTGTTAAAAAATAAAAAAATAAAATACTGTTTTATTGCTATTTATAAGCGATGTTCACATGAGAATTCAATTAAATGGCTATTTTAACAGAGTGTACTTATTAGTACGTGGGGTATATTTTCTAGCGTTTCAACTTGTGTTGTGTATAATTGTGTAGAAACAAAGGTTATGCATGAAAGGCTTACCAAAGTTTTTACCAAAAATGTAAAACGTGTCAAGTTGCTAATATCGCGATGAAAACTTCCCTAATCCATTTCGTTTTCCTTATTTCAATTTTTTATACAAATATAAAAACTTTCCTACCGCTCCTCCACATGCACGCCACGAAATAACTTCTTATCTCTCCTGTAATTTCTTAAAAACTTTTCCATCCTTAAAGCGACGGCTCTTGATTGATGTCATATTTCAAGTCGTACTTCACGAAATCGCAACGCTTTTGTACACCAAAGATTACATCCAAATGGACTCGTTTTCTTTGTTTGAGCTCAATCCGGCGAGGTGGTTCACTAACCATTACAGTTAAAACATTGGCCGTTTGCTTTATCAGCTCGTTTGTTTTATTTCTAGTCTGGACAGAAATCTCCACTTTGATTTTGTTTACTGCACATTTATTATACATTTTGCAAACGAATCATTAATCTTTGAGAGATATCCTAGGCAAACGTAACGGATGTCTGAAACGGTTGATGTATTATTTACGGAGAGCACTCATATTTCAAGCCACATTAACATTTGGGAGGGAAACTATTTATCAAAAACTGAAAAGTAACTCACGGGTTGGGAGGAGTTGCTGGAGAAATGGACGGTTTTTTGGCTGCACTTTGCAGTAATGCTGTGGTCTGTTGTGTAGGAATGGATCTACAACACATAGGTACTTAAAAATAAAGGCATAGTGAACTAAAAAACATTGATAAATTGCGATAACATTGCTTCAGCAATAAATCAAGCAAACCCCCATGCGTTTACACGCTCTAATCACACGCCTTGCAAACGACAATAACACGCAATAATAATTAAAATAGATGTTCAATCCTACATAATTCCAAACTTGGGAATAGTTCCACTGTAATAATCCAATTACACCACCTAACGAGTTGCCTCTACAAGCTTTACATTATTAATTCCACATAATCCGTTTCGGTAGGGTGACGTCAGGGACGTCTTCCCAACACATGCCCGAACTTGCATATTTTTCTCATGTAATGCATGTAAACGCCATCACTCTACCTCAATCTTCCATAAAAAGCAATCTGTGCTAGCGACGTATTTCAGGTTCAGGAAACCCGTTTCGGGATTTTATTATTCAAAACATGGAGGACTTTTAGTGAGGATGCAGATCAGCTGATATTTGGTGGGGTTGTTGGATTTTTTTTTATCTTTTGATTATCATGGTATACATTTCGTTTGGTGGTTTATCACAATAGCCAAGTGCTGACATCGCGAGAAACTTTCTCCAAACGACGCTATTATCATGAATATTGTACACTCCAGAGACAATAAAAAAGCAAAAGTGTCTTTTCTTTCCAATCTGCCGAAAAAGGGAAGTGGAAGAATGTCAACGCGAGCGGTAATTTGTTAATAAAGCGCTTGGAGGGATCGCAGATGTTCTATTTGAATCGCGTTAGACACGTTTTGCTTATTATGATAGATTGAGTTAGATTTAGTTGGTTACATTCTAACGGGTGACTATTTTATGGCGAAAATTAATTATAAAGTTTCTGCTTATGTACAATGTAAATTTTGATAACCTCAAAATTATAATATGTAGTCCTAATTACAGATATGGAATAGATTCGTTGATTTTTTAATTCAGACATAGAGTTAACTAAACGATAGCTATAAACCTGCGGAAAAAGCATGATATTGCGATGTTCAAACGACGAATCCTTAAATTTGATGAAAAAAAGTAAGTGTGCTTGTCAGCTACGATGCACGACTGTTTACTCTTTAAGTGTGATTGTCTTTGAAATAATTAGAAATCATTATACGTCAATATACGACTGTTAGAATATCGAAATGAGCTATAGATTAGCATAGTGTGCGCCTAGCAATTCGAATGTCTAATTAAGAAAATACAAGTTGTGTATCGTGTTGGTCTGAATAAAATAGTTTTCCTTTGGTCCGTCTATCCCCAATTCCCGTCAGGTTATGGGCCCAGAACTCCCAGAACTCCCAGAACGCCCAGAAGTCCCAAAACTCCCAGAATTCGAATAACGAAAAACAAAATATGGCTTCAACTACCGGTTTTGCAAATATTGAGAAATTAAATGAAAACAATTTCGAATTATGGAAGGTTCAGATGAAAAGTGTATTAATAATCAATGATTTGTGGGGATACGTTGACGGTATCGAAGTAAAAACGGAAGAAAACAAACAAGAATGGACCAAGAAGGACTCTAAAGCACTGGCGTTAATAAATTTAAGCATCACACAGAGTCAATTGAATCATGTAAAGAAAGCATCGTCTTCAAAGGAAGCGTGGGACGGACTCAAAGAAGTTTTCGAATCAAAAGGTCCGGTTAGAAAGGCTGTTTTGTACAAACAGTTGCTTCGTATGGAGAAGAAGTCCAATGTTACCATGGCGCAGTATGTAATAGAATTTAAACGGAAAGCGGAACAACTTGAAGAAGCTGGAATTGTAATTCCTGAAGATTTATTATCAATAATGTTGCTAGGTTCTTTACCGGCCGAATTCGAAAATTTCAGCGTAGCAATTGAGACCCGTGATGAAATACCTTCGTTCGAAAATTTGAAATTAAAATTAATTGAAGAAGAAGCACGGCTGAACGAAAAGAACGCCATGATCAAAGATAATGAAGATACAAACGACGCGTTACTGACGAAAAGACCATTTGCAAATTCAAAAACAAACACGCAAAAATGGAAACTAAAATGTTACAATTGTGGAAAATCAGGACACAAAAGTCGATTTTGCAGATCGAAGCGTAGTGAATTCAAGAAATCAACCGACGACGCCATGACAGTAGTTGCATGCAATACGGAATTAAGAAGTTTGGGGAAGAGAACGTGGTACCTTGACAGTGGTGCAACTAGACACATGTGCAACAATAAAAGTAATTTTGCAAGTTTAGATGAAAATGAACAATCGAAAGTGTATATGGCAGCAGAACATTTTGTAGGATCAATCGGCGTTGGTGATATTTATTTAGATGCGAAATTAAATGGACATCACGCAGTAAACACTGTAAAACTAAAAGATACATTGTGTGTTCCAGATCTTCGTAACAATCTTTTGTCTGTATCAAGCGTTACTGATAACGGCTACACTGTTACATTTGACAAAAATCGGGCAACAATCAATCGGAAAGACGGTACGGTAGTTCTCACAGCGATAAAACGTGATCAGCTGTACGTTGTCAACGAAAAAGAAGAATATGCAGCTTTGGCAGGTAGAAATGGAGATGAAGAATTACGAAAATGGCATCAGAGGTATGGACACTTAAATGTAAGTGATTTGAAGAAAATGAAGAAAGAACATATGGTGTCGGGTATGAAGTTTTGTGACAATGGCAATGACATAAAGTGTGAAATATGTGCGAAATGTAAAATCACTGTTCAACCATTTAAAAAATCTGACAATCGTGCAAGCAAACTTTTAGGGTTGGTACATTCGGACATTTGTGGACCAATGAGCACCCAATCGCTCGGTGGTGCAAGATATTTTGTAACCTTTATAGACGACTGTTCTAGGTATACAGAAACTGTTATGCTACGACATCGTTCTGACGTTCTTCAGGCTTTCAAAGATTACAAACGAAGAGTAGAAAAACAGACTGGTCAACAAATCAAAAAACTACGTACAGACAACGGGACAGAGTATCTGTCAAGTGAATTCAACAATTTCATCAGAGAAGAAGGCATTTCGCGACAGCTGACTGTTGAATACACACCTCAACAAAACGGAGTGGCAGAACGAGCCAATCGTACGCTCGTGGAAATGGCACGTTGTATTATGGTACAAGCAAATCTTCCTGCTTCGTTGTGGGCCGAAGCAATTAATACGGCGACATATTTAAGAAATAGATGTGCAACAAAATGTCTAAATGAAATTACTCCTTATGAAGTATGGTCAAAACGTAAACCTTACGTTGGTTTCTTCAGAACAATAGGCAGCAAGACCATCGCTTTGAATAAAAGACAAAGAAGAGGTAAATTTCAACCGAAAGGAGATGAATATGTGCTGGTGGGTTACTCGGATGAATCGAAAGCGTATCGACTATGGAAACCAGGAACAAAAACAGTAATTAAAGCTCGAGATGTAAAATTTTTTGAAAGAATTCAAGAACCCCAAAAACTATCGGAAGAAATTTTTGAATTGTCAAATCCCGATATTGATAGATCACAAAATCAACACCAAGAAGACAGAAATCTCGAACATGGTCAAGAAGTTGTACATTTCGAAGACGACCAAGATCAGCAAATTGAAGAAGAAAAACAATTTAATGAGCCACAACGAGGACCGGGTCGTCCAAGAATTGAAAGAACGGGTAAACCTGAACGTCCGAAGAAAATTTATCAAACCAAAGAGGAAAGATCCGATCCAGAATCTATTTCGTAAATTTACTCGCGAATTAGTAGAAGATAAAGAAATTGTTATTAATTATTTACAAACAGATGCGATGCCTGCTGATATCTTTACAAAATCATTGTCAAAGTATAAACACAATCGATGTGTAGAAATGTTATGTTTAGATAATGTTAAAAACTTATTTAGAAGAGCGCATTTCGATAGAGGGGGTGTTAGAATATCGAAATGAGCTATAGATTAGCATAGTGTGCGCCTAGCAATTCGAATGTCTAATTAAGAAAATACAAGTTGTGTATCGTGTTGGTCTGAATAAAATAGTTTTCCTTTGGTCCGTCTATCCCCAATTCCCGTCAACGACAATAGCAAAGGACGCCGACAACCAACAATACATGTCACAGTTTAGAGGGTTAATGAAAACACTACGCTTTTTTTTAACGCGTTAACTTTTAACGATTGATTTTACTCTCCAAAAAAATCGATTCTTAAAGTAAACTCCAAAAATTTGCTAGGTTAGACTACAAACACAGTGCAATTTTAATCTATGCCTTTGCCCTGAAGAGTCTATAGTACAAAACAATAACATTAACGACCCTGTCGAAACAAGAGGAATCTTTATCCCGGACGAATCATGACAAGTCTTTGTGGGATGCGACTAGAAGATTTAAAAGCCCGTTCGTTCAAATTAATACCACTTCTCGAGAAAAAAAAAATTCTAATAATTTTAAAGCAATAATATCGGCTTGAATTCATTCACTGAATTAAAATACACACCCCACAAAAATTATCGCATCACCTAATTCTTCTTCTTTTATTTCAATAAATGACATCCCACGTCAATGATTTTTACTGGTAATATCGTTCCTACATTTTTAAATCTTAACTGCATAAGACAAGCACATACTTCAAGTTATGATAGTTCTTTTTTTGATTTTTGAATATATCGGTAAACTCCACTGTTTTAAAACTGTAAGTTATAACTTGTTTTGGGGTTCTTGTTTAATTAATGTTGAGATAAACAGAAAAAAACATCAATACGAATGTTAACCAACGAGCTTCCTTGCACCTTTCCTACAAAGAAGCTGTACGGACCATCATGCGATTAGAAGATAGTCGCAGTATGCGTTATGTGGCACTTACTATAGGAGTGCATCCTTCCACTATCAACAGGAGTGCAGCACGTTTTAGGGATACTGGAGAATATGGTAGAAGGCCGGGACAAGGAAGAAATGAGGTAACTATCGTAAGAGACGATCGTTTTTTGCGGTTAACAGCTCTACCTATTAGACATTGTACGGCGCGAATGCTGCAAAATGAACTTTTAGCAGCCAGAAATTTGTAAATTTCGAAACAGACAGTTAGAAATCGTCTACGAGAAGATGATCTGAGGGCTCGGGTGTCTGTACTTTGGCCTCTTCTCGACAGGGTACACCGAGCTTCTCGGTTACAGTTTGCTCGAGAACATGCCCATTGGAATATCGATGATGGCAAAACGTAGTGTTTTCACATGAGTCTCGTTTTCTTTATATGCATCTGATAAGCGAATTCCAGTGTACAGACGTCTGGAGAGCGTTACTTTCAGTGCAATTTTCGACCTCATGTTTCATTTGGGGGAAGTTCAATAATGGTTTGGGGAGAAATCTCTGTGGGGGGTGACATGGAATTGGTATCGTTACGAAGTGCTTGTATAATTGAGAGACGATATATTGGGGACATTTTAGAGCCTCCCGTGGTACCATATGGACCTTTTATCGGGGATAATTTTCTATTCATGCACGATACTGCTAGACCCCACATTTCTAGAATTGTGCATCAATACATGGAAGATGTAGATTTGAGGGTATTGCAGTAGTCTGTGATAAGCGCCGACCTAAATCCCATTGAGCATGCATGGGACCATCTTCAGCAAGGTTTGTTAAATCAGCAAAGAGCCTTTTTTAGCCTACAAGAACTTGAGGCAGTTCTTATGCAAGAGTAGGAAAATCTAGTCAAAATTACATTGTTGATCTTATAACAAGCATGCCCAGAAGAGTGGAACCTGTTATTCGTGGCAGGGGTGGAAATGCACCATATTAGTTTGAGTGTTAATTTTTGCTTAAGTGTTAAAAATTAATTTAATTTCGTCCTTAACAGTTTTTCAATTTTTTTATTATTGCGTTTTATTTCGACTACTAATACAATTTATATAACGGTGGAATAATTATTTTTTTCAAAGTCGGTTGACAAAAATACTGGTGATGCGATAATTTTTGTGGGGTGTGTATATACAAATAACATCAATGTAACTATTATTATATAATTATATTTTTTATCTATGGGGGAAAAAAGTATGCTGAACCGTGTGGAAATAAACGCGGCCGTAATGTGTGGTGGGAGAAAGTATGCGGAACCATGTGGAAATAAAAGTGCGTTGTGAGTGGTGAAATAAAAAATGGCCGGACAGCGTTACCGTGACGGTTCAGTTTCGTTCCCTATTCGGATAAAACTCAAGGTGTGCATAAAGAAGTTTTCACTTGAAAAAGTGGAGCCAACGCCACTTGACTGTTCAGCTTCGTTCACTGCTCAAAAAAGGGCAAGGTGCATCTAAAAAAGTTTTCACTTCAAAAAGTGGAGCCAGCGTCACTGTGACAGTTCAGTTTCGTTCACCGTTCAGAAAAAGCGCAAGGTGCGATTTAAAAAAGTTTTCACTTCGAAAAGGATGTAGGTGACGTGAACTCATAAGATTTTACCTATACAAAAATCGCCCAACGTCTTATAGAGGTTATTCACTTCAAAAAAATAAAAGCGAGAATTGTTTGCGACACATTTTCCATTTGTATTCCAGTCCGATTAGTCCAAGCAAATTAGAAGATTCAAAGAGTTAAAGAGTTAAAGAGTTAAAGAGTTAAAGAGTTAAAGAGTTAAATAGTTAAAATTGGTCTCACGAAGTTTTTGCATATCTCCCACCCAACGCTGATAAATGACGTTGGAAAATGAGTATAGTATTTACCGCGAAGACAACTCTCATATTTTGGGGCGATGATCTCGAAAACCATTAGTGGGAGCGAAAAATATATAGAAACAAAATTCTAGAGCAATTTTCTTTGTAAGAGGTCCATAGTGAATAAAACATTTGCAATGAATTGTTATTGGTTAAAGAGAAGGGGGGTGGACTAATTTTTGCCTTCGCGCTGAAAACTATACTAATTTTTCGACGTCATTTATGACTGTTGGGTGGGAGTTCGGCAAAAACTTCACGAGATCAATTTTATGCAGAACCGAATGGAGAATATAAGTCCTACAACATTTTCTCTTCGGAGTTACCGTTACTACTCGGGAGCAGTTTTTTGGGCAAAAGGGGATGAAGCTCCCCCCAGGGGGGTGGGAACTATTCGTATCTTTATTTGTGTCCTTGCTGGGAGTTCATAACCAAAATGTCAAAATTTTATAAATTATTTCTTCTAAAAGTCTATTTTGGCCTCTTACACATGTCCCCTCCCGCCTTTACCGATGTTTGACGACTAGACCTTGTACAGAAAAAACTGCTCTAGAATTTTATTTCTATACATCTTTTGCCCCCACTAATGATTTTCGACATAATCGCAGCAGAAAAAGGGGCTGGATTAATTTTTGCCTTCGCGCTGAAAACTATACGCATTTTTCATCTCCTCATTTTTTTTATACAGCAAAAGGGGCTGAAGCTCTCCCGGGGGGTGGAAACTCTTCTTATTTTTATTTGGGTACCTGTTGGGAGTTCATAACCAAAATTTCAAAACTTTATAAATTATTTCTTCTATTCGTCGTTTTTTCGTCTAATTTTGCTTGGACTAGATAACATCATGAAGTAGCTAGTGAAATCGACACAAATATTAATTTAACGAGCACCTTAAGAATTCATGAAATATCTCCGAGGCCCCTGAAGGAAGTAACAAAAAAGAAGTAATTATTATCCTAAACTACGAAACAAGTAACATTTTACAAACCCATGTCTCTACTACTAACAATATCTAAACTGTTTGAGAAACGTCTTTGAAACCCTTTGTAATTCCTATCGGACTGAAACAGGAGTAGCACAGGAAAGTATCCTTGCACCGCTCCCACGCAGAAGGGAAGACCATTTAAACATCTTCATCAGTGGAATGCAAATTCCTAAGAATGAATTTGTAAAATATTAAACCCCATGGATGCCAGATTAAATTAAAAACACCCTGTTAAATAAAAGACGGAACAAAGTAGTCATAAGAGGAGAAACCATGTATTGGCTAGTGGGGCATCGCTTAAAACTTAACCTTAGTTCGAAAAGGTTGATTTACCAAGTAATCTTTAAACTAACTTGGGCGTACGATGTACAACTTTGGGGCTGTAGTAAAACACTCAACGTTCTTCCAGTCTTTTTTTCGCGTTTGTTGAAACAGTAGCTTAATCAAATTTTTATAAACAATCGGATAGATCGGAATGGTGTAGTTGTGATGTCCAGTTATGTAATTTCCAATAGGTAATCAATCAAATCAAAGAACTCAATCAAATCGTGGACCGTCATACCGACCTACCCAATAAAAACCCCTCTCAATGAATTATTACTCCACCAGTGGAACCGCCGTCGGGCATTACTTCAAGGGTGGTATACTTGCACCTCACCTCCTATTGAAGATCTCCCGCTCTCGCTCGGCTGCCTGCTTTTTCCGCATGTCTTCTTCCACCATGCATCCGCAGACTTTTTCCCTATATGAGCGAGTTAGCTGCCGAAGCAGCCATGTCCGGTGGGCGCCTGAATACCCTGACGCGTTGATCGCGACCGTATGCCCACCCTCCTCTGGACCCTTTCCGGTGCAGCACGATGTTTAGCACTGTTGCGTACAGCACCCTGGAGCCACCGTCTGCCACTCTTTGCCGTGGCTTCCGCCTTCCGTTTCCACCACCCCCAAATTTCAGGTCCACCACCCCCAAATACCTAATACTTGGTTGGGCCCGGACAAAATCTCTCCCAATATGGGAGTCCTCCATGTCGATCCTCCTACCACCAGCAAGTAGGACCGTTTTGGTTTCGGGAGGAGCCACGTTAAGGCGATGGAATCCACTCTGTTACTGTATCTACTGCCACCTCCACCATACGTCTTTCTGTCCCCACCATCTCGGTCATATCCGATAAACAGTTTTGACCACGGTCATCATTGTCTCCTCGATTTCCATCTGATCCAGGGCCTATGGCCTCCAATGGAGCGGAAACTTCAAGGACGAAGGTAACACAGAAATACTTGCGGCTTTATGTACCGACTCTTGCCACCTTTGCGTCTCCGTCCTATATGGCATCCATGGTGGACCTACCCCTCCGGAAACAGTATTGCAGTTCCGACAGTATTCCCCTCTCCTTAAAATCCCGGCTAACTCTATTCCTGACAATAGTCTTCAGTAGTTTTCCCGCAGAGCTTACAAGTATACCGACGTCTTCCTGGACCAGAGAAAGACACTGGTTACAAGAGATCGTACTAACGGCCTCAACAAGTGAGAGATTTCTCGCTTCTCCAAACAGCTCCTGCAGACTTTGAGCCAATCGTTCTTTTCGTTCCTCCCTCCATATCCAGTTATGTGTCTCTATATGCCGGGGAGTGTTTACACCAGCACGCCCAAGTATCAACCAACCTGCTTAGACGAACAGTTTGGCGATACATCGGCTGACGATATAGTAGTTTAGTTTCAAAACGAGGCGACGAAGAAGCGGAGTCTTGAATTTCGAAAGAGTGCTGCAAAAGATACCGGACGTATCACGTTATAGTTATTTACAATCGAGTATGGTATGTCAAATTTTACATTGTGAGGTTTTAATATTGAAGCACGAGGCACGCCTAGTGCTTTACTACAACCGAACAATGTAATAGACCTTTGGCAGGCAAATAGTCATTTCAGGAAAATAGTTTTCGCCGAGGCAAATACCAACCAATTAATTGCTAAATGACCGGGCAAATACAATTTGACGAGTCAAATAGTATATGACGCAACCGTTGTTGGGCATATGAAAATAAATAATTGTATTGTATAGAAACATACAATTTTTAATGACTATTCAGTTCATCTGTAAAACTGACATTCGACCAATAACAGCCGTAGAATTTCAAATTTTTGGCCAATCAAAATGAATTGCGGTGACTATTCAGTTAACCTGTCAAACTGCGACATTCGACCAATACCAGCCGTAGAATTTCAAATTTTTGGCCAATCAAAATGAATTGCGGTAACTATTCAGTTCACCTGTCAAACTGTGACATTCGACCAATAGCAGCCGTAGAATTTCAAAATTTTGGCCAATCAAAATCAATTGCGGTGATAATTGTACTGGTACAAATTGTCGCCGACAATTGTACTAGTACTTTTAAGAAAAATCGTTTGGTTCACTGAATAGTCCTCCAAATACGATTCATAGTCAAAGTTGAGTCGACAATTTCTAAGATGATTCCACTCATGTTCATTGCAATTGCCAAAGCGACTCGTGCAAGCACGCATTTTAAGCAATTGCAATGACATTCGTGACATCTTAGAAATTGTCATATATAATTTCCTTATTGCGAGGAAAATTATCAAATAATTTCGAAATGTCAAACACGAGTGCTTGCTGAACCAGTTAAAAGTACGAGTGCACGTAGTGCACGAGTACTTTTTGTATGTTTCAGAAAGCACGAGTGTTTGACATTCCGTAATTATTTGATAATTTTTCGAGAACGAAGGAAATTCGGTTAGAGAATTGCATGAGGATTTTTTTGTTCAAAATAAAAAGTTGGTTTTGTATGCCGTTACTAAGCCACTGACGTTATTTATTTTTCCTATGTCAAATTGAATTTTGCGACGATTTCATCCGAATCAGATATTGGACAAAGTATTGCAAGAAATGTTTCCCTTAATATCAGAAAATCTCATTCTTCAGTGTCTTCAGTGTGGAGCCAAGAAAACAAAACACAAGAACAGCCTACATAAGCTGTGAGAAACGTTTTTAACTGTCAATTCCTATTGGAAGAAATCAGGTTCATCGGCGTGATATAAAAACGTACCTGTAGGAATAATGAATTTAACAAGTGGACAAGGCTTGCTGCAGAAGACTAGGTACAGACACAAAGAAAGTCAAAATAACAAACCAGATCGAATGTAGTCTCACATCTCGTTACAGCTGGAGTTAGTGAACATCAGCTCATAAAAAATACGGGTCATAACAGGATAACTTCGCTGAAACCTTATCTTAAAGGGGACCAGGACCATTATAAAAAATTGTAGATTGTATGCAGGGTGGCACTGCCACACGGAGTGATATTTTGCTAAGCGGAAACTGTTCTTCTTAGGATGCAAGATTGGAAAGTCCGGAGAACGATGATGCAGCTAAAAAAAAATGCAGTGTACTTTCGACCTTACCAATTGTAGCAACGTTCATCTTAGTTAAAATGTATTAAATGTTTCAAAACTTGTAGTTTAATGTTTTAGAATTTTAAAATGTCTGCTCTGACAGTTCTGATAATTTAAGCGAGATGCAAATTATCACCTATTAATTTGCTCTTCTAGTTAAAATTACGGTGCCGAAGCAAAAAGAACATCAAAATTACCAGGTAATTCAGTACCACGTGATCAAATTTCAGTGTTCTTATTGGATCAAAAACATCAAAATGCAATTCTCGACATAACTTTGACTACTTATCGTATTATAAGTGATAATTATTATTGTACTAGTACAAATTGCCGCCCATAATTGTACTAGTACTTTTAAGAAAAATGGTTTGGTTCACTGAATAGTCCTTCGAATACGATTCGTAGTCAAAGTTGAGTCGACAATTTCTAAGATGGTTCCACTCATTTTCATTGCAATTGCCAATGCGACTCGTGCAAGCACTTTAAGCATTTTAAGCAATTGCAATGACATTCGTGACATCTTAAGTGACATTTTTTTTACAAAATTAAAAGTACAATTGGAAAACTTTATCTTCTTAGAATTAGACAAAAATCCTGTGCTGGTCGACGGCTCATCTTCAATTCTTGTCATAAATTCAGAATGTTCTTTATTAGTGATCTCGGTTGTGATGTTGGCCCTCATTTGTTCAACAATTTTTTGGTGGTGCTCACCATCAAGCTGTAGGTACGATTTAATCGAGGTAATGTTACTGTGACCTGTAATTTTAATAAGTTGTTGTTCGCCAACCCCAGATTTTGCTAGTGTCGATACAGCAGTAGATCTAAGAGAATGATTCGAAATTTTCCTTTTTTTAATATCTAAACCTGTTTCTTTAGCCGCAGATTTCACCCACTTTCCCATTTCGTGAGTCCCAACAAGCCAATTTTTGTACCAATTGCTGGAGGGCGAGGAGTTCCAGTGTATGTTTGGAGTTAAAAGCATTCTGTCTGTTGTTATGTTGTTGCCCCTAAAACAGATGACATCAACATAGTAATAAAAATTGTAAGATTCAGAACGTCCTTACCTAACAGGACAAAGGTCAATATTCTTATTTAGTATAAGCCATTTGCTCTCTGACAATTTCTTTTCACCTCCCTGTGCAGTTTTGGTGAAAACTGGATTATATTCTACACGAGCTGTTTTAATGCCTTAATTATTTTTTTCTTCCTGAAAAAAGTACGTCATGCATTGTGTCCCCTCTCCTCCCCTCCAGGCCAATTCATAAGACGCAATCACAAAAAATTTCTTTTGAAGGCCTACAGGAGTATTTTCATCGAACAGATTCACTATTTTTAAATATTCCGTTTCTGTTAAAGCTGCAGCATTCACAGTTCTTTGTTCTGGGATTCTTTGTAATAGCTTTCTGGTAACATCGCTTGCTTGGCGTGACGTTGCAAAAGGGGGGTCATTAAACGGGTTACTTTCAATATTCCAATTTTTGTACATTTCTTGAATCATTTTCGCTGGAACATTCCACATGTGTTTTACAACCTTTTCTTTGTAGTCGGTTCCATCGTGTTTTTTCATGTTGGAGGCCCAGCATTTTAAAATGTCGTTCAAATCTGTAGTTGAAGTAGATAGTTCTAATTTTAGCTGCTTTTCCTTCAGAAAACTCGAAAATTGACGCCAAACAGATTCACGGGATTTTCTGGTGTTTGCCGGAACATTATTTGAAATATCCCTGTCGATTTCTTCAGTTGACTTAAGACCAAATCTTCTCGACATCTCTTCGTCCACACTTTTGGGCTGCTTTTAAGTACCTTGAAGACACACGACAAGGTTTTTCTTGAAATTTGACAAAACTAGTCCTCCGAATACGATTCGTAGTCAAAGTTGAGTCGACAATTTCTAAGATGGTTCCACTCATGTTCATTGCAATTGCCAATGCGACTCGTGCAAGCACTCGTCGCATTTTAAGCAATTGCAATGAACATTCGTGACACCTTAAAAATTGTCGACATAACTTTGACTACTTATCGTATTATAAGTGAAACTTTTTTTTATAAGTGGATACCTATACCTATCGGACTTCTTATGCTAAATAAATAAATGATGGCACTAAATTAACATTAGAATAAAAAATAAATAGTTTAATGTAGTAAGCTGGTAATACAGTCATCGTTGTGGTGTTAAAACAATTTAATACCAAAATCGTTGACATAAAAATAAACTAATTATATCCGCAAACGTCACAAAAGTGATAACTTATGTGCCTCCATTGACAAGGTAAAAGTGTCATTTTATCTGATTAGGCTTATAAAGTAGACAACAGGTGTTATTTTATGTGCTTAATCAGATAAAGTAAGTGACACTTTTACCTTGTCAATGAATTCTTTGAAATTATTACTAAATTGTGGTTTTCTGATTTATTGAAAGCGAAACTTGCGAGGTAGTGAATGGGGACGCGTGTAAATGAAACGACTAGCGTAGTAGGTCCCTCCTCCTTGGGGATCTCCTAAGTGCCGTCTGACACGATCCATAATATTGTACAAGATTATGTACATAAAATTTAGGATCGTGTCATACAGGATTTGATACAAAATTTGTTATCAAAAATTTATGTACCAAATCTTTTAGAACATGTTCTAATTTCATCCTAAATACTTATTCATAAAACACTCATAGTCTTTTTCAAAAGTTGAAAAAGGTGTTAATTCTTGCTACTGAGAGTTAATATACTATCACACTATCACATCACTCATTGGATTCGTAATCACCTCTAGAAAATATGCAAAAATTTCGAACCCGCACCTAAACAATGGCAAAAGTTATTAACAATTAAAGAATCCCAAGAAACGGTCTATTTTTTTGAAATAACTCAAAAACTATTGATGTTAAAGAAATAAAAAATTCTTTAAGAGGAAATTTTCAAAAAAAAAATTTCGACTCCCGGAACATAATTTCTATTATTTGATACTTTTCATTTAATGTTGAAAATATGGCTCCGAGTGGTCGGCGCTGTACCGTTACGCTGTCTCGAAACCTTATATATATTTACCCTATAAAATATTAGTTCAAAAATCTGAAAAAATTATGGTACTATCTAGACGCTAGATGGAAAAGTTCCGCTGTTAAAAAAAATATCCTCTGATTTTTCATAAAATGAGCCCATTGTTAATTAACTAATTTTTTTAGTTAAGTGAGTTCTCATATTTACATTCTACGGATAATTGCTAAACTTAAGCACCCAAAATTATTACGCTTCGTGGAGACCTTTTTGCAACTATTCTAATAGTTGAATATTTTCTTCTAAGTCTCTATGCATTACCATTTGTTGTTGCCAGATAATTATGCAGCAACACGTACGTTAAAATTATCATCTACTTTATCAAAACCTACGGCAATTGGTGTCAAGACAATTTTAAATCGATTTGATAGGTCCCAAAAGCATGCAGTTGCGATAATTTCAAAATGTAATCAAACGCATAAAAATCCTGTAGCCCCCTTCATTTAGTCCCAAAAGCCTTTTTTGGTGACTATCGCAGCCTGAACGCAGTTACTACACCGGACAGATACCCAATTCCCCACATCCAGGACTTTAGCAACAATCTAGATTAAATATTATAGGATCGTATACAGATTTTGATAGAAAATTTGGTATCAAAAATTTATGAACCAAATTTTTTAGAACATGTTCTAATTTCATCCTAAAAATTTATTCATAAAATACTCAGAACAAACTGCCGGCTGTTAAATTTTTGCCGCCTTTACCTCTACAGTTGTCAGATCCTAGATTATTTTTACAATACAACAATTTGGTTCAAATTGCACAAGAAATTTTTGGGTTCATCTTATATAAATTATATAAAACTGAATCCCTATTTTCCTTGGTCACGCCATCACTTAAGGACGACGGTCAGCAAATTTGTTTTTTGAAATATTCCTTTAAGTTTGAGGAAGGTTCTTATGAAGTAAAACATGGACAGGGCGGCTCAAGGGACCCCCTTGGGTTTATGACTTAAGAACGACTGGACCTATTTTTATGATCTTTGGTTCGTTTGATTTGTCTCCGCACCAAACAGCAGAATAACTATTAAAACATGGACAGGGGGCTACCCTGGGTTTATAACTCAAGAACGGGTGAACCGATTTTTATGTTCTTCGATTTGTTGGATTTGTCTCAGCCCCGAATAGCAAAATAACTATTAAAACATGGACAGGGGGCTACCCTGGGTTTATAACTCAAGAACGGGTGGACCGATTTTTATGATCTTCGATTTGTTGAATTTGTCTCAGCCTCGAATAGCAAAATAACAATTGAAACATGGACATGGGGACCCAGGGCCCCCCTTTGTTTATTACTCAAGAACGGTTGGACCGATTTTTTATGATCTTTAATTTGTTGGATTTGCCTCCGCAACAAATAGCAGAATAACTATTAAAACATCGCATAAATTACAGGGGGCGGGGAGCTTGGTACAGGGCAACGGCAATAACAATAACAAGAAGTAACGAAAAAAAATGTCTCATACATTTTGTATGGAATCCGTATATAACGCCATCTTTGATATATGACAGAAACAAAAATGAACATGGCGTTGTATGCTGGTTCCGGTAATGCCAGTCGAGGGCGCTGTGTACATTATTCTTTGATAAAAAAAAATTAATTCAGCTAAAAAGTTAACACAACATTTATTGATTCACAAACTACCCAGTTCGCAACCCCCCACCAGTAGTCGGACTTGTATGAGACTGAGTAGTGGGAAGAGTGTGAAATATATTTTTTGTACTCATTGCTTATAAAATACATACTCCATTTATTGTGATTTTATGTAGTGTTCCGTTGTTTATTGTTGTTTAAAAATTAGCGTTTAAATATCTTTTTATGTTGATTAAAACTTTCTTGTTGTACGTGTGTCTATCTCGAAAACGATAGCCCGTAGCGACTTTTGAAAAGAACACATTATTCAAGTAAAAATGATGGAGGAATCGAGTCTTCTACTAGAAAATGTAATACAAACTCATAGAAAAAGACCTATAGGTGGCGCCCCTGCAATTAATAACCAAACTAAGATCAAATTTAAATTTCTCATGTTTAAAAAACCGGAAGTTCCAATTTTCGTACAATTATCGACATTGATTCAAAAATTAATTAGAAAAAACAAAAATAAAAATAAATCTTTAAGACCCTGTATCTCAAAAATAAAGGCCTTCCGGACTCATGTTTAAACGAACTTTTATCTTAAAAATACCTGAAGAATTGGCTTCTGAAATATCGGACACTTATTAACAAACACGAGTGACCTAAAGGTTTGACCTTTAGCTAAAAACCTTGACGTTACTTCTAATCTTAAGAATAAAAACATAAACAAATAGATATGAATATATAAAATTATCTGCTTCTAGCAGGAATAGCTTCCCCCATAACTGTATCTTCTTTGGAAATAAAACCGCCAATTAATTCCAAAATGTACACAAACTGTGAGTCCGTCAAACGCAAAAAATTCCTGTAGGCTTGGGGGTCCTCACTTTTTAATTCCGAGTTAAGCAAGCTCAAAACGTCTCGTCCTTCTTCTCAACCAAAATCTAGCCGAAACTTTCCTATTTCGCTTTTTACGTGAATTTTTCTTTTCTAACAAGACAGCGCCCATTGTTACAGTTGTTAGAATGCCAACTCCAGTTGTATAATTCAAAAACAAACCTATTCGTTTTGCAGCTCTCAAAAACAAACACAAATTCATTACAAAATGTCTAATGTAATCTGACATCTGTCAAAAGAAATTTGACCAAGATTTAGGATCGTGTAAAACAAGCACAAAAATATTGATACAAATTTAGGACCATAATTTAGTTACAAACTTTGTTCAATTTTATGTACATAATCTTGTACAAGATTATGGATCGTGTCAGACGGCACTAACTAATGCTCTTAATAATATAATGTACTATTTTTGTATAGTCTAAATAATATAAAATAATAATTTTCAACTGATTAATTTATCTTATTTGTTACCTGACTAATTTCAATATTTATATCATTGCCAGAGACAATAACTTCTGTCTTCACATTTGTAAACCAATAACCAATTGATAGGGAACGCTTATAAATACAAGAGCAACTTCAATGGACACTTAAAACCAACTAGTCAAATATATAGGAAACCTTTTATTATTTTAGAGAGGATAAGGAACTTACACACGTCTCAGAAATCTAACGACAATCTAAATCGATATGTAATCTCACGACTGTGTAACGACTACCTCTTTTCCGTTCACACCGTGTGCTGGGGACAACATGTACTTCAATGCAAGAGTTACATTAGACTTTCCACTAATAACAAAACCAAGACTTAACTAAACTAATTGTTTATACTAATACTAGTTGTGTTAAAATCCAATTCTTGCTACAAATAATGTATGAAGATAATGAAAGTGGTTCACCTTTGGAGTGCACGCCACCAAATATCACCGAAGCAGCTCAAAATACCTCTCTAAAATTACTGCCAGAAAAATCTTGAGAGAGCTATAAAATAGCATGTAAGCAGTTATTGGATTGGAAAACTGTGAACAATATTAAGTTCTCTTATTCGGAAAATGTATTCTTAGCATATTTGTACCACAATGTGAATATAAGCGAATATTTGAAAATTTTTAAAGAGGAAATCAGACGGCTATAAGCCAAAGAGATCGAAAACTCTAACTTCCGAACAAATTCATCAGTTTTCACTTAAAGCTCCAGGCGACAAGTATTTGTTTACAAAGGTAACTTTAAAAAAAAGTTTTCGTTAAATTTTATCTGATTCATCTTTTAGGTAGCATTAATTGTTGGCATATCCGGAGCCATGCCGTAAGCACGAATTAGCTCAACTGAAGATGAACGATATTGAACACCTACAATCAGCTGCTTTAATACATATACGAGACACCAAACCAAAACAGACGCGTTCATTTACGATTACTAGCAAGTTCTAGAAATACGACACGTCAAGAAACATGCTATGCCGAGGGGCTGTTAACTATGGAATTAGTTGTACATCTTGCGAGAATTAATTCCGAGTACTATCGGAATTGCCGGAATTAGTTTGGAATTACATGGAATTATTTCAAATACTCAAAATTACTAAGTACTCGTGATTACAGGAAGTACTCGTGAATTACTGGAGTTACCGGAATTACCCTAGAATTACTGGAATTACCTTCAAATAATATGGAATTATTCTGGAATTACTTGAATTACATCCAGGTTTTATTTCTACTACTGGTCGTCCAGTGGTCAGAATCCGACCGTAATCAATTAAATGTGTAAGCCTAAACGTAATTGGGGTTCTTTTTTTAAATAGTAGACATCTATAATCATGACAAATAATTATATTTTTTAAATTTTGTTTTATTACGTCAGCTGTGAGCGTGTCTAAATGTCATTAACGGGTACTGTTTGCCCTAATTCCCTGCAATACATATGAAAAAAGAACATTTGAAATCACACAACATTCACAACTCGAAACTCATTCAGTGCTCTGTGCGACTGTTTGACCAGGCTATTTATTATTTAATGTATTTGTAACACATATTAAATACATTATACACGGTGTCGCAAAATTAGCGTATTCCGAGTTCGGAACGTTGTAGCGCATCATCCCAGAAGTAAGAAGAAAATTAATAAAAAATATATAGGAGCCCCCTTACCAAAATATATAGGACTCAAGGTCTAAACTTTGGATCATGTTTTCTTCAAATAAAAGCAATGAATGTTAGCGTTTATTTCTGCTTATGGTTAGGCTACTCATATAAAATAATAATTCAAGCACTTGCGCAGTCAATTACAGCAAATGTTCAAAGTGTTCTCCCCCAGCTTCAATGCAGCTGTTAACTCTCGCTTTCATATTTTCAAATGCATTTTCCAACATCTGATAGTACAACTATATGTAATACGGTGTTTTTGAGATACGAGAATATGAAATAATTTAGAACTGCCAGGTCCGGACTTTGAATGACTCGATCATCATAAAACTCGTGAATTCGGTCCATAGTTTCCCTTGTCCTGTAAGCTGGTGCATTATCCTGCTGGAAGTACCCATGTAGAGGTTCGCCATCATGAAGGTTTTGGAAAAAAGGTTTGAGTAAATTATTGAGATATCTCTCGGCATTTACCGTTCCTTCAAAAAAATAACAAAAAAAAACAAAAACAGGTCCAACTATACGTCTTCGAGAGACCGTCAGCTAAACACCAAACAGTTTTTGGAAAATGGATGAGTGGGTCTTCTTGGTTCCGAACACGTGGCCTTAACAGTTTCCCGATATTTAATGATGTTGCACAAATGACACTTTGGTTGGCTGAATTATCTTATAGAAAACGCTTCTATACGTTGTACCAAAACAAATTAGTTTAAAATATTTTTACTATCTCCACTTTTACATTAATATTAAGAAACAATTTTGTCAATAACATGAAGTTAATGCATTTGTATTTCCAGATCATTTGACCAACCGGCATAGAGATACATTGCCATATTTTCTAAAGAGATGGGTCGCTATTTCATTGATAATTTTGGAAATTGGATGAGTGGGTCTTCTTGGTTCCGAACACGTGGCCTTAACAGTTTCCCAATATTTAATCATCTTGCACAAATGACACTTTGGTTGGCTGAATTATCTTATAGAAAACGCTTGTATACGTTGTAGCAAAACAAATTAGTTTGAACTATTTTTACTATCTCCACTTTTACATTAATATTAAGAAACAATTTTGTCATTAACGTGAAGCTAATGCATTTGTATTTCCAGATCATTTGACCAACCGGCATAGAGATACATTGCCATATTTTCTAAAGAGATGGGTCGCTATTTCATTGATAATTTTGGAAAATGGATGAGTGAGTCTTCTTGGTTCCGAACACGTGGCCTTAACAGTTTCCCAATATTTAATGATCTTGCACAAATGACACTTTGGTTGGCAGAATTATCTTGTAGAAAACGCTTGTATACGTTGTACCAAAACAAATTAGTTTGAACTGTTTTTACTATCTCCACTTTTACATTAATATTAAGATACAATTTTGTCATTAACATGAAGTTAATGCATTTGTATTTCCAGATCATTTGACCAACCGGCATAGAGATACATTGCCATATTTTCTAAAGAGATGGGTCGCTATTTCATTGATAATTTTGGAAAATGGATGAGTGGGTCTTCTTGGTTCCGAACACGTGGCCTTAACAGTTTCCCAATATTTAATGATGTTGCACAAATGACACTTTGGTTGGCTGAATTATCTTATAGAAAACGCTTGTATACGTTGTACCAAAACAAATTAGTTTGAACTGTTTTTACTATCTCCACTTTACATTAATATTAAGAAACATTTTTGTCATTAAGGTAAAGTTAAAGCATTTGTAATTCCAGATCATTTAACCCAACGGGATAGAGATACATTGCCATATTTTCTAAAGAGATGGGTCGCTATTTCATTGATAATTTTGGAAAATGGATGAGTGGGTCTTCTTGGTTCCGAACACGTGGCCTTAACAGTTTCCCAATATTTAATGATGTTGCACAAATGACACTTTGGTTGGCTGAATAATCTTGTAGAAAACGTTTGTATACGTTGTACATTTATTTCATGAAAACGGTTATGATTTGAGCAAAACCAAAAAATAGGAGTACTCAATTTTAAGCAGTTTTATTTATAAAAAAGTTTCAAAATTTTGTATACTACTCCATTGAATGAAGTGCTTCATCTTTTGTTGGAATTATCGGAATTACCTGTTGATTACCGGAATTAGTTACTTTTTGTGGGAATTATTTCCTGATTATTGGAATTACCTACGAATTACTGCAATTACCACGATTACATGCGAATTAATTCCTCGAATCGGAATTACCGGAATTGTTCGTGATTACCTTGAATTAATTCCATGTGGAATTAGTTGTACAATTTTTTTCCAAGTTAACAGCCCCTCGTGCTATGCTTAGACCATCGGATGTTAATCAGCAACGTTTCTTTTTAAATTACCAGAAACAGCAGTGCACCAAACAACCAGTAGGTGTTAATAAATTTGGTTTCGTTCCAATAGAGTTGAAATGTACTGGGTTGTATCAAACGCTTCGGAAGCATATTCAGGAATATTAAAATACACATTAAAAATACTTTATATCACCCATGTAAGATCTGTACTGGAATATGGCTCTATTTTGTGGAATCCACATTATAAGGTTCATGTCAATCGAATTGAAGCCGTGCAACACAGGTTTATTAATTATATTGTGGTGGTGGAATATTGCCGTTAATAAATGTTATTATTAAAATGTTATTATTATTAAAAGAAATCGCCACCTATTTACACCTGGAAACTCCGAAATTATATCCTGGCCATTGCTTCCGCCGGTCCTCAGCAACGATATTAGTTGACGCAGGCGGAGACATAACCACGCTTAAATGCCACGGTGGGGTGGAAATCTACCACCGTGGCCGAAAGCTATATTGATGAATCCCTGACCAATAAAATGGAGGTTTCCAATATAATTTTACCATCAGTGGTTCCTACTGCAGGCGAATCGTATTCGACATCTACAACTGAAAAACTTCAGGACCCTACGGAACAGTTAGTAGGAGAATCCAGTTATAAAAACAAAACAAATTAATGTCCAAATAAATCATACATTGTCGAATTTGATGAGTAATAAAACAGTTACACATCCAATCATATTTAATAATTGTTAAAATAACAACATTACTATAAATTTTGTAGATGATAAAAAAAATCTATTAATAAAAATTGTTAGAGTTGGTAATGAAAATTTTTATGGTCGTGGGATAAATAGTGTACAAAACTCGCAGGAAAGTGTCTAACCATGGAGGTATAGAATAAGAGAAGAAAACAAAGCCACACCATTAGCATTGTTTGTTTTGAAGCCGAATAAGAGCGGATAGTGGGGACATTCGCTGGCATTAGGGGTAGGGAATCATGCAGGACAGCCTTTAAAGAATTTAAAATTTTAACATTGCCAAGTCTTTATATACTTGAAATCTTGTGCTTTGCCTATAAAAATGTTGGTCAGCTTAGACAAATCAGACATGATCATGAATACTTCACGAGACACAAAAGCCGACTTTTGCCTTCTCAACATACTACGGCAACATTTCAGAGAAATTTACATTACAACTGTTGTAAATTTTACAACCATGTTTCATCTACTATTAAAGATGCTTCAAACATTAGGGTATTTAAATCAACAATAAAATGTCTGTCAACGAAAAAACCCTGCTATACGATCGATGATTTTTTCTCTTAAATGTTTTTGTATCTTGTCGTTTTGACATACTTGTGTTTGTACAGATACATGTAAAATGTATTTAATGTGTGTATTAATGTTTACTGTTATTATTGTTATTTTGACACTTGTTTCTGAAAATCTGCATTTTTTTGTACTTTTTTAAGAAATGAATAAATATATTATATTATACATGTTATAACAACTCCACCAAGTCACGTACCGACGCCATTGCGTGAAATCAAACTCCCACCGGTTCTCACATTCAATGTTTATACCCAAGCATTTACAGAGTTGTCAGATTGTGCTATATCGCACTGTTTGGTTTGGCAATTATACGAAAATTTAGGTGTAAACGTTTTGATATCCTTATATACATTTAATAATTCATACATGGCTGAGTATGCATTATTTAATAGATATTTACGTAACCAGTTATGAAAAGAGCGATATTGTTCAACAAGCGGAATATTTGTCGAAACGAGCGCCAGCGAGTTTTGCAAATTAAGCGAGTTGAACAATATCGCGTTTTCATAACGTGTTTACGTACAACGTTTTATCTAATTCCGTAAATAAATCGTTCTTTCCACTAATTATTATTATACTTACATACCCGTACAAATAATTTGACATTGTCAAGTAAGTGTGTAACTAAGTATTTAAAAAACATCTGTGATCAAAAAAATGAATGTTGATTCCGATTCCGAAATACCTTCAGATATTGAAGAAGGTGCCAATTCGGCCGTGTTGGGTTGGACCCGAAAAGTCCAAACAGCGTTATGATCTTGCATACGAGAAATTCGAAGATTGGTGTAAACAGAAAAAAGTTAATGCTTCTTTTAGTGATTTCATAACATAACTAGTTATGTAATGATTTCATTACGTAACTAGTTATGAAAAATGTGACGTTTCATAACGTCAAAGAGTTATCAAAATTTGAACTTTTCATAACGGAATTAGATAAAAAGGGTTTTCAAAACCCTGATGAGGCAATTTCAACAAATTACTTTTACGATCTGGCAATATTGGTCATTCTTCCGTTTGGTTAAATAGCTTCACAACAAAAACGTCAATGTAGTTTCCCCTTCTCTTTTAGTTCCATGTGTCTAACGCACTCGCGAGATTGCCTGCACTCGGCTAACGCCTCGTGAACAACTTTCCCGCTTGTGCGTTATTTATCACTTTCCGTGCTCGTTATGTAATACGTATACACGTTATGTAGTATAGTATATTTCGATACGAGTGTCATGGCACTTTTCAGGGGCGAGGGCGAATTTTTGCAGCCCGAGGCAAATGCCGAGGGCCGCAATGAGCACGAGCCCCTGAAAAGTGACAGCGCACGAGTATTGAACAGCGTTTTTTGTATTCGTTCCCACAAAATGAGAAAAAGTACAAATTTACAACAGATTTTGAGGTTACATTGACAGCTGTCAGATTAAATACATATGGCGTAATATTTATGTATGTTGCTATGTATTTTATTATGCACTATGTGTTTCACAAACGAATACAAAATAGTACATTATTTAATGAGCATATAATGGTGGTTATTATACACGAGAATGGAAATTAAAATACGAGCCGTAGGCGAGGATTTTAACCATTCGAGTTTTATCTACAACTGCACTTTTAGAATTAAAATTAGAAATTAAACCTTGTCAAAAACTTGACGTTGAGAAAGAATGTCAATATTCATTATTTCATGGCCAGTTAATAATAATTCTTAAAAACCCAGCCTGACTGTCTGTGTTCAATAGGCCTAGTTAAGTATTCATAGGTTACATGTATAATACGTCAATTATTAATCAGATGTAGATAATAGTAGATTATTATACGAGTTCCTGTGTAAATTGGACTCTTTATGCCACAAGGGGTTTATAAAAGCACGAGTGAAACGAGTGCTTTTGTGAACCCCGAGTGGCATAAAGCGTTCAATATACACAGGTACGAGTGTAATACGACGTTTTATCGTTCGACACAACCCCGGAAAGCCTTTAAATTGCTCAAAAACTTTCTGACAGCGTCGAACGATAATAGCTATTTATTATACTAGTGTCTTATAAGGCAAATAAGTCACGAAAGAAATGTTTAGCCATGAGAGCTTGCTCGAGTGGATAATTTTTCTTGAGTGACTTATTTGCTGTTAAGACACGTGTTTAATACATAGGTTTATCCAACACCCCCTCCTGTAACAGTTCTTGAACCTTCATCAAAACCCAAAAAATTTTGACGTTCATTTGACGTTCAAAACTGTTGACTTATGAACTAGTTGCTATGACAAATTAGAAATCCGTTGAATTATTTTTTCATAAGTCACATGTGTCTTATGGACCTCATAATGCATTCAAAATCGGCGTTATTATGACTACATAATACACAAGTGTTGGATAAATATGTTAATATATAATATTTCGATTCAATAAAATGTTCCATTTCCATTGTTTTATCCTCATTTTCCGCAGTTACACATTGTAGTTATTTTACTATCAACTTAGTCTGCTAATTTCAATGCTTTTATCTCGCATCGGTAAAAATGTGGCAACTAAAACACCAACTGCATCGCGCTTTTGTTCCGCCTCCTCGCACACAGCTATTCCAAAGAGATAGCTTCTGTTTTCACATCTCATTTCTAAAGCCCTTACAAATTCATAGCGAACGCTTTAAAAATAAGAAAAATGAGACGCTACACGAGAAAAACTTCACTACATACCAAAAACGAATAAAACAGTAACCGGAACCGAAATAAATTCGGAAACAGTTTTACTCTTTCAGGGAAGACAAAGGACAGGGCACACGACACGGAATTCTAACAACCCACATCAATAGAACATAATCAGACGAATACCCGAGAAAGGACTGCTTCTCATCCTCGTTCTCTTAGCATCATCACGACGATATTTCAGTACGATGGGTTCCGGATAACGAATGAATAAGTCGCGTTGTGCAAATTGCAACGATGGTAATCTATGCACATACATTTGTAGGTCGTTTCGAGAGCTTATAAGTTCGCAGCACGCGATGGAGAATCGTCTCAGGAACAAGGATAAGAAAATAGACGACAGGCAATTCGTTACGAGCTCGACGAGATGCTCGAGGCGCTCTTTGATCTAACAACTTCGTTAGAAGCGGGATTGGAGACATTCTTACACCCACCGACAAACTAAATCGGTAATACCTTTGAACGAAAGTAATGGTAAGTGACGTATCATGAGATTAAATTCAAAAGCTCCAAAAGCTCTCAAAATAACAAAAGAGGTCTCTAAGTTTGTTAAAACTTTTTTGAAAATCTTGAGGGTAGTGAAGACCCTCATTGTCATGGGAAACCTGACCAGGCCCGGAAAACACGGCTGTAGAGGATTCTTCGACGGATTGTTCCTCGTTAAAAGCACAACTATTTTTATAAAGCGGCATTTTTTATTGTATACGGAAAATGCACAGGCGACTAGATGAAAATTTGAATGACATGATTTAAAAAGTTGCTTGAAATGGCGAGTTCTACAACCCCCTAAAATATTTGTATACATTTGCTATAAAATGCTATTGAGTGGTACCTTGTATGACGAAATCCATTTAGATTACTTTCAATAAGTGTGTATTAAAGTTTGGGTCTATAAAAAATTAGTGACAGACAAGTATTTTGTTAAAAATGTCTGCAAATTTTTAAAAAGACGCACTAAATTGACCTAAAATTCTTCATAACTCAAGAACCATCCATAATATGCCATGTAGTAGCTTATACCATTTTGTTCAATATTAACTGCTCTTTCAATTCACTCAATATAGACAGGACATTATATTTAAAAAACAATTTTAGTATAATTATGTATTACTAATATTAGAACACTCTGTATATGAAAATCTCTCGAAGACCCCGTTTTGATATCTTTCAAAATAAGAGCGCCTAATATAATCTCCTGTATATTCACCCACTAATATACAGGATTTTACATTAAAAAAAAAAAAAAAAAAACAATTTTAGTCCATTACTAACATTACAATATTCTGTATATGGAAATCTCACGAAAACCTATCTTTAATATCTTTCAAAATAAGGGCGTAAGTTAACTTTACCCCATCAGAAAAAGGCTATAGCCTCTTCCAACAAATGCAAAAATAATAAAGCTAAATATCGGGTGTCCCAACTAAAATTTGTACCCCCCTACAATTCTAATTTCGATAGACTCAGAAGAAAACGCTCGAACAGGTCAATTTTGTTATCAAGGGGGACCTAATAATTGTACTAAACTTTCAAGTCTTAGATCTCACCCCTTGAGCCAGGGGAGCCACCCCCTTAAAAACATTAAATGGCATGGGGGGGCCTGTAATACATCATTTTAAAGCTTATTCAATTCTCTATCCAGATCTACTTTTATCGATTTGTTTCTACAAAAAAAGCATGAATTTGTTATTTTCTAAATCAAGAGTGTTTTATGTAGATTTGGAAAATAACAAATTCTTATGCTTTCGGACTAACAGAAACCGTCTGAGGGGCATTCCCCTCAGACGATTCACGAAGATTCATTAATCTTCATAACTACAGGCCCGTGATACGCCCAAAATTAACAAATGCCAATAGAATGGCTAGTATAGCTTGTGTTAATCAACCATTAGCAGAAAATTTTCAGTGAGAGCATGGATTATACACTGATGAATCTAGATTCTGCTTTTTTCGTGATAATCGTACAGTAAGGGTCTGGAGAACGCGTGGGGACCGTTATAGACAGGCATTAGATTGAATGGACGCACAAACCTCCACCTTTTTGAAAACAATGTCAACGGACATATCTACAGAGATATGTCGGCAATATGTGGTCGACTTTCGAGAGGCTGGGGATGAAAACATAGTTTATTTGATGATAATGCACGACCTCATCGTGCTCAAATTTTAATGCAATCAATAAATGACCTCCGTATTAACCATTTACCTTTACCACCAACAGTCTCCCGATTTAAATCCAATTGAGCACACTTGGGACATACCGCAAGAACAACTCAATGAACATAATCCACCCCCAGTTAACGTGCAACACTTGCGGAAAATTTTACCGCTGTGTTGTAGAAGAGTGTCACAAGAACACATCGATAATTGTATTATGAATATGTCCCGAAGATGTATAGTTGTCAGGAGATGCCCGTGGCCATTATACACGATATTAGAGTTAATTTTTACATCAAAATGTTTATTTTAGCAGTTGGTAAAAAAATTACATATTTAATAATTGAAGATTTCTTAGTAATATAGCGACTTTTCTGAATAAATATTCTTGAAAATTTTAAATTGTAGTATACAATTATGTATCTAATATATTTCACTACAAATATTAAGCCAAATTTTCTAATAAATACAAAAATGTAAAAATTAGTTATTCATTTTTGGTTTAGTTTATTTTTAGTTTATTATGCAGTACAATACAATATGTAAAGGTTTGACAGAAATTATTGAAGAAAAAGTTGAAACAAATAAAGCCTAGTATTTTTATCCACACAAAATAAAAATATAGATGTAAAAAAATTCCGCGTAGTACTATTACGCCCCATAGTACCCTCTCCGTTAGCGCCACCGTTAGACCATCCCCACGCATCCCCTCTAGCACGAAAACGCACCTTCTAGCTGTCCGCTCAAGTCTGCGCTTACCAACAACCCTGATATATATGAACAGCTCTCCTACCAGTTGTAACGAAGTTACCGAATCTTCTGAGGTCCAACCACAACCGCTATGGCCACTTTACCCTTCGTGGCGGAGCAGGTCGTACCGTTGTTTGGCCAAGGCCACGCCACGCGCTTTCCATCGCATCGCTAATATGCCGAAGCAAAATATTCCCAGCGTCGGATCGGGTCGGTTCTTGTATCCTCGCAACCAGTAAATTAGTACGCTTCCGACGCCGAGGTCTCCAACTCTCACCGCCGCTCCGGACGGCCGTCGCCCCGCGGGATAAGAAACGCAGCATCGACGAGCGTTCAGACCTTGAGTCTCTTGCTCACCGCGCTTTGTGCGCGCATTATGCTCACCCTGCGAGAAGAAGGCAGAGTCCTATCTCCGATCTGTCCACCGCCCACCCTGTTTACCGCCTCCCCCAGACATTTGTGTTGGTAGACATCTGTGGTGGCCCCTACCCGTCCAGTGTCTTTTTTGTTAAAGGGGGGCGTAGCTAGCGCGTAGCTAACCAGACAAGTAGCCCCCACAGAACCTTCCCGACCCGGCGTTCCGTCCATGCGGGGCTGTTTTTTCCTCTTGCTCCGTCCCCCAAAATCACCTTTCGGCATCACTTCGACACGTTCCGGCTCCCTCCTTCGACATTAAGCGCGTCAACCGGCGGACCATGAATCAAGTTCTATCCCGGCCCGCATCTTCCGCCTCTATTTCTCTCCTTCTCGGGTTGTTCTACTTCCCTTGAAGGATGTTCTCTCTCTCAGCATCTGCGCTCTCAGTCGCTGCCGCTCCCACCTGCCGTAATAAAATACGGTGTGTTCCGCTGTGTCTTCCGCTCCGAAGTAGACGCATCTGTTGTCTTCGGCCCTGTGCATCTTGTGCAGGTAGGACCGAAAATCTCCGTGGCCCGAAAGCACCTGGGTAAGGCGGTACGTCACTTGCCTGCCCAATCTCTCTCGTAGGCGCAACCACCTGCCGACGTTTGGTATCAGCCGGTGCGTCCACCTTCCATTCGTGGATCGATCCCACCTCTCCTGCCACTCCTCAGCGGACCTCTCTCGAGCTTCCCTCTTAGTGCTGTCCCCTTCTTTGGTCTCTCGACCTTCTCTCGTCCGCAGATCTAATAGAAAGTTCCCCGCGATCACACTGTCCGATATCCCGAGATAATCCTCAAAGCAGTTTTCCTCTGCACGCTGAGAATCATGTTCCGGTACTTCTTCAGTTTCAGGGCCGTCGGTCCCTAAACGGCGGACGCATACAGCATGATCGAATTTGTCACCTCTCCCAGCTTGGCCGTCAGTGCTTCTGCCTTGATCGTCACTTTTTCTACGTATTGCACGAACGTCATTCTTTGGTCGATATCCACGCCGAGATACCTTACCACCTTCTGCGGCTTGAGGTCGACTCATGATTTGGAATACGACGTCTTCAGGCACCCTCCTTCTGCTAACTAGGTAACAGGACGGATTCCGTCTTCTCAGGGGCCATCTAAGGCCTCTGCTCTTCATCCAAGTTCCGATCTGTCGGATCGCCCTGTTCACCGTCTGCACGAAGCCTGCGCCACTGTTCTCGCCCTTGAGGGCAGTCGAAGGCGGAGCACCCATCGTACGCAATGTTTCACTGATTGTGAGTAGGCCCGAGAACCGAACCGTGTGGGACACCGCTCTTCACTCGGAAGACGTCGTTTCTTCCATCTCCTAGTCGGATCACCTATCACTTTACTCAGACACGCCGAGATGCCGATCTCCTCAAGGGCATCCATGATGTGCCTCCAACCTGCGGTGTTAAAGGCGTTCCTCACGTCGAATGTGACCAGAGCGCACCATTGTTTCGCCCCGAATTGATCCACATCGCCGTTTCCATCATTGCCGCAATGGCGTCCATAGCTGAGCGTTCCCGCCTAAATCCAAATTGGGTGTCGCTGAGCCCTCCCTTTTCTGCCATTTCTTCATTGAGTCGCCGAAGAATCAACTGCTCATAGAGTTTGGCCGCAACACTAAGTTTGGCCGCAAACTGGCTTCTTCAAAAAACACTTTCTGGGTCACTATCTTGTAACCTAATCCGAATGGGTGGTTCTGTAGTTCCTCGACCAATTCCTTCCACTTAGCCTCTTTGGTAATCCGTAGCAGGTCTCTAAAGCTCTTGTGAAGATAATTTTATTTTTTGTATAACCTTACGTATTCTTTTACTTTTTTTCCGGCTGGAGTTTTCCGTCGAGAAGACATTCTTGTTCGTGTGGTTCGTAAATGCCAGTTTGTTCTAATCTCAAATTCACCCACGTATTTTTATTTAGTTTGAGTCGCACTTGTGATGCTGTCTTATAAATTTAAATATAATATAAATACAGAGTGGAAAGTTTAACTGGAATACATTCAGTATCTTCACTGCAATTTATTTTGCGAAAAATTCCTGAAACACGTCGATTTTTGTTTTTATATTGCCACTTTTTAGCCTGATCAGCTTTCTTTTGTTTTTACACAGGGTACTGTAAACACCCTTAACCTTTTTTTTTTAAATGGGAAGATATGTCAACCAACACATCATTGGAAAACTTATAAAAAAAGGAATACAACTATGTGTTTTGTTTCACATATTTCTATCTCATCTGAGAATAAGTACCAAGAAACTGTTTTTTGGATGCTTCAGTGTGTTTCTTTTTCTTCGTGCGGGTGTATTATCTTTATCATCGTCTTTTTTTTTCTAATAAATTTAATTTTCTTTGCAAACTTTGTTAGTTTTGATCATTTATTTGACAAATAAGTAGTGATAGTTAATAAGAATAATGTATCATTTAACAGAAAAACTGAAAATTTTTATTTCTTTAGAATGCATTTTTTTCTGACGACAGCACATTTACATTAAACGGCGAAGTCAACGGACCAAATTGGCGTTATTGGGGTGACCATAATCCTTACTGGATGCGGGGAAACTCACACTCAACGTCCACAGAAACTAAATGTGTGGGCTGGGATGGTTGGAGATAAGATCATAGGACCAGTGTTCTTTCCTGATAATCTTAATGCAGAAAGATATGTGCAGTTTCTTCAAGAAACGCTTCGCCCAGCTCTGTCGGACCAATTTAGAAATGAATTAGATCCAAACATTCCACATGAGAGTATATGGTATCAACAGGATGGAGCTCCACCGCACTATGCTGCATCCGTTCGACGTTATTTGGACGATATTTTTCATAATACTTTTTTTTGTGGGGGTATCTTAAAAGTAAAGTCTACACCACAAGACCCGATAATCTTGAAGATTTGCAACAACGTGTTACCTATTAAATTCAGCAAATTACTCCCCAAATGTAAAATGTGAGAAATTAGTTTTATTATCGTCTTGCATTTTGTCAAGAAAGACGTGATGAACATATTGAACATAATATGTCACATTAAAAAACATTATACTTACCTAAAACGAGTTTTTTTTTTAATTCAAGTCCTACAATTTTCAAACAGTAAACCTACCAAAAAAAATTGGTTTTATTTATTTCTTCTTACATTATCAGCTGGAAAAAGTAAAAAAAATACATCGTTGTACTCCTTTCTTTATAACGATGTGTCGGTTGACATATCTGTCCATTTGAAAAAAAAACTTAAGGGTGGTTACAGCCCCCTGAGTAAACACAAAAGAAAGCTGATCAGGTTAAAAGTGGCAATGTAAAAACAAGAATCGACGTGTTTCAAGATTTTTTCTAGAAATCAATTGCAGTGAAGATACTGAATTTATTCCAACTAAACTTTCCACCCTGTATAAATATCTTTGGTCTAGTCTATAAGTCGACAACAACAAAAGACTTTATAAACTGACCTATACAAAAAAAAAATATTTCATACTGTAAGCCTGTTCTTGATTATTTTATTTCAAAAATCAAAAAAATCACATTTTGTAATAATCGTCTTTGTTGTACATGTAAAACTTCATCAGTAGCTGACAAATTCGTTTGAAAATGTCAGATTAATGTCAGATTTGATTTATAAAGATGAAACTGTCCGGTACGTGTTGCCTAGCGACACTTACCGGCTCGGATACTGTAATAATAGCTCATCTACCGGGCGCAAATTGATCCTTTAATGGAACATTTACCGGACAGTATGAAATAAAATAATCAAAATATGCCGAATCAGGAAATTTTCAATAAAATATGCAAAATCTATGAAAAAAGCCAAAATGTGCATTTGCGTATAGTCCGACCTTTCTTGATGAGTTATTGTATATTCTTTTAGTATAAATTAAAGTACATTTGAAAACAAATACCTTTCATTTAGTGCTTCGTTAATAGAACGTTTTATTTGTACTGTAAATCAGTTGTAATATGATCGAGAGGGCTCTTGGGAATACAGCAATTTGCTTTATAGTTATTTATGTGCAATGTTAATAGTTAATCCCGAATATAGACCTACATACGTATAAGCTCTTTAAGGTTTTTATATTTTACACTTCCATCATAATTATTTCTTTTTCTGTTCGCTTGTTTTCGAATTATTATTCAGTAAATATCCTTCCTTTCTATTTCTTCTTGTTCTTTGGATAAACGAACTACCTCAATTTCTTGCTAGATACATATTGCAGAATAACGTATGTAACAAAAGTTTTGGGAAAATTTTTCGAATTTAATAATACAGGATGACCAAGTGTGCAAGAGAGATAAATATATCGGAAAAGAAATTTCCTGTTTATTTTAAAATGAAAAGAGGAATTTGCATTTTTTAAACATTTTGGAATATACAATTTGTGTACAATTTGCGCTAACAATTTACTTTTTTTATAACATTTGTTTTTAAACAATTGAGGAACAAAAAATCAACTATAAAAAATAAAATCAAAAATTTGTTAGCCAGCGACTCAAGAGCATTTTTTTTTTAATTTTTTGCATTTTTTCGCATTATTTTATGTTAACGGTTTGTCTATCAAAACAGAAAAAATAGATTTTCCTTTCATGCGTGCCGCTGCGCTATGCAGCAGTCTTCTTCACCCTACTCCGAGTCCTACTCCGCCTCATGTCAAACAGAAACTCGCCTAATCTGACCATTTCTGTGTTTGTTACAATTAAAATAGATGTAGTTTAGGTTTTGTTTATTTTGTGTAGCTTTGTATTTTTAGTAGGTTTTTAGTAATTCTAAAGAGTTGTAAATCATATAATTAGAGAAACGGTCGCTTGGACACGGTGTAAACAGATGTTAGACCGACAGGAGTAAGATTGTAAAAGTACCGTGCGATCATTTAAATTATAAATTAGAGTAGGCTGTGAAATTTAAATTAGGTTGGGACTACTAATTGTTGACAATTTCATTTTTCGAATGTCAAAGTGACTTTTATTTTTTATTTTCTTTATCTTTTATTTTCATGAGAAACAAACGTCGCAATGTTTACGGTAACCTCAAATTTTACTGTCAGTCAATGTGCAGGCTGGGCAATTGCATAATAAAAAAGCAAATAAATAAATGATCGCACGGTAGTTGTTTGAGAAAAGGGGTACACAGAATGCAGTTTTTTTCCTCTTGTAAAACAGGAATTCACTTGATTTCAGTCTGCGAAAAGTGCAAACGAAAAAATGCGTCCGGCAAAATGTTGTGGCTATTGTACTTGGATTCGTATTTTTTTGCATTTTCTTTAGTTCAAGAGTCAGACAATTATTATTGACGTGATATTTATTAACCTCCAGTGCAATTAAATCATCCTCACCGATTCCTGAAAAATAAATTGGATTTTTTCCAGCAACATTTTAAAGTTTTTGCTCTGTGTTGGTGGTCATGATTGGACTTAGTTTCTTTTTATGTGACCTTTTTTGGTAGAACAAACATGAATTAATGTCAAATTTGCCTGCCGAACGCGAAAGGCGGTCGTACGACTGAATTTTTTGATCAAACAAAAACATTTTTCCAATTTTGTTCTTGTAAACAACGATACTTTTGGAACTGGTGAAACTGTTGTAACCACTTTTATGCCAAGGCCCTGTTGAATTTCATTCAATATGACAAAAAAAAATAGAATTTACGTCTCTTTCTTTACTATTACATTGCCTAAATGTTAACTGTTTAATTATACCTCTTTTTTTTTTCATTTTAGATATTAAGTGTTGCCAAGCAACGGCTTCAGAAATTTTGATAACCCAGAACAAAACAAAAGAATATGTCAGCGGTTCTCGAAATCCTAATTCTACTTTTTCCTTTTACCTGTTTCTCATAAAACTATATACATTTTATCCAGAATTGTTAATAACCATTTTGATTGTGTCGAATGTGAGGAAGCATTCCCTAACACCCTGTATATACATATTTACTGATTACATTACCGATTATACGTTGATATTATAGCAATATAAAAGCAGAAGTAGGTTTTTAACATACATACAATCGAGCAATAGGCGACTCTCGCCCGTAATGAACCTCTCCTAAGCGAGAACGCAAGCGATAATCAACCTTGTTAAACCCTATGCACGTGCTCACGAAAAAATCGATATAAAATTTTGGAATAAAGTAAAATAAAAAATAATTCATGCATTAGAAGGCTAAGATTACACCCTAAAACGTTATTCATGGGTACTTTTTGATCAGAGTGCGAATAAAATAGATATGACAGTGTAAAGCGTTAATTTGTCTAAACATTAAGGTCTATTTCATTAGGCTCCGGCAAAGGTTCAGCTTGTCCATTTAATCCCCTGCTTTTCGGTCATACAAAATATATGAAAATATATAGTTTTCTCTGCCTTATATACCTGAGCTGCGATGAGTGCAAACTATATATTATGAAGATTCAAATTGTGCAAGAAAAAAATTTGGGGTGTTTTTTACATTTTACCCTCTACAGCCACCCCACCCCGTACAGGACGATTTTTGACGCCTTCTGGATTTCGATATAATTATGTAATGATGAGAAATCATTTAAAATTAGTTTCAGTTTTTAACCTCGAAGTGCAAACAAAAATCATTTCTAGACGACTTTGAGGGAGCTGTGGACTCTACTGTTATTATCTAAAGAAATTCAATAGTTCGTCGAAGTGTATCGCACTCTCGACCATCTGTCCTGATCTGTCCGACCGAGCCGGCGCGCGGCGGCAGATATCAAAGCGAAAAATTATTTTTTCTGTTTCTGTCAAAGCTATAAATATTAACAAAAATCTGAAAGCTGTACTGGGATTAAGATAATACAGACTACAGTTCTTGGCTCCCAGTTTTTTTTTAAATATTGCTAAAAATCTGAAAAAGAAATTTTTTTTTATTAATTTGTTTTAGCAAAATATAGATTGTTAGCGCAAATTCTACATGTTTTTCGTTAATGTTTCAATTTTCAAAAGTCATGTAGCCCTTATAGTTTTTGAGAACATAGAAAAGTAAATTCCGCGCCATCTGTCGTTTCAGAAACACACTAAAACGTTGTCCGGATTAGCCTTAAGTTTATAGCACAGAAAATATATATATTTTAAATTATTTCTGCTAATTTCCCTCTTAATTGTCATGTGGGAAACGTGAAATCTTCGGCCTAATCTTCTCGTTGAAACTTCCTTTCTATTTCTTGCAGATTCAATCAAATTATGAAGTCTTTGACCATTCAAAACTCGAAGGCGGGAAGATGGGAAGATTCATACACGGGAGACCTTCCTCACATTCCCTAATGACGCGGTAAATTGTTGTCTTAGATATATTTTGGTTTTTATAAATGGCGACAATGTCACGTTTAGGCATTTGGCCAACCAAGTTGTAAATACCTTTACGCAATTCTAGCTTGTAAGACATTTTGTAAAACTTTGTAAACACAAATGTATTGTCAAACTGTAGGGGAAACTTGGCAGATTCTCAATATCCAATGTTAAGTTGATTGCTTTATTTTTAATAGGAAAAAAATAATACGAAAAATTTTCCCAAAACTTTTGTTACATACGTTAGAATGCACGAAACATTTAGAGATCCATCAAACCATTTTTGCTAAGTCGCTAAGACAAATAAATCTAATCAAAACTCAAACCCCGAACATTCCATCTTACTTTTAAGTAGCTATCTCTGTTGTCGTTCTGTTTTCAGGTGGTTCTTTTATAGTTATTACATCTAAATATCTAAATCGGTATTAATTTTTTTTTTGAATTTGTTATCAAAAACCGGTACTTTCACAACAAAATCACAACCACATTGCAAAACCAGTTTTTTACTTTCAATTCCTTAGCCATTTTTAATGGAATTTAAACCGCAGCTAAATACGAAACAAAGTTCTCACGTAAATTGCGACTCCCTTCATCAACAATTTAATTACCCCTGCTTAATTTTATTTCATTTAAGTCCGAATGCTGGAAGTTGTTGTTTAGAGTCAAGGGTATAAATTGTCACCGGTGTGGGGTTAAGGGTGAATGGTTACATGCAAAGTTTGCAAGTTGCTACCTGTCACGTCAGAAGTTGGAGGATTAATCCCAGCTTTTACCAGGGGCATTTATTATGTTCCTCTTCTCAATTCACCACTCCGGTTTGATTCGGAAATTCGCGCAGACTTGATGGCTGGTTTTTCAATGGTGCATTATATACATACATACTTGGATTTTTGGAAAGTTTCTAAACTTACTCAACGTGCACCTGATCTATATTTTTTTTATATACAGGTGTCTGAGCAAAAACCTTTGATCCTCTATCTTGCTTATCGTAACCAATTTGAACTAACGATACATCAACTGATATGAATTTAAATTATTTTTTTCACTATTAGCTATAGAACGTACGATTATATAGTTTGTAGAGGAGGTGTGAAGTTGTTTTTCTTTCCTAGTAGTTAATAATTTTTTCATTATTGACCAGTAGTTAATAATGGGCAGAGACCGGATTTGATGCAAAATGCATATCGTTTATTATTATTTTATCTACCTACTTAACAACAGCGCCCTTCGATTTTCACAAATTGCACCAATTGCAAATATTAATTAACTGCAATTTATGCAAAAAAAACCAAGTTAAATTATTACCAAAGCACAGGTATGCATTGTGCAGGTTTTCACGAAAATCCGGTCTCTGACGGAGAAATGTCAGAGAAAAAATACATAACCTTTATTTTTAATAAAAAGCGTCTAGCCGGTGCCAGTCACAGTTGATCCTGTCCAAATTTCGAGTTTCACGTACAGGAAAATATGACCTTCTTGGAGTAGGTTTCTTTAAGGGGTTGAGCGCGAAGTGCGAGCCAAAATTTGCAATGATCCACGGAAAAAACAAATGTTCACAGACGGCAACGTCTATTCAGGATTAACTGTGACCTGGCACCCGCTAGACGATTGTATTTTTGATGCTTTATTTATTTAACGATTTAAGCTGCTAGTAGTGAAAAAGATAATATATAAACCACGGTAGAGAAGCCCTTTCTCAGCTTCGCAACTTAATTTAATCGATGCTTCGCATCTCGGGAATTATTACTGCTTAGCTGAAAAAAATTACTTCTCAACCTTGGTTTATAATATACTATTATTACTTTTTAATGTATAACTATAGTTATGACATATATCTTGAATGAAGATAACGAGTGAGCAACAAAATTCGTGATCGTAGGAGGCTCTGAATCCAAAATTTTGAGTCGATTCTTGATCGATACGATTGTGTAAAAAGTCATCGAGCTGTCAAATCTGATTCAAATTTGTGACAGTCAGAGAAAATAAGTTAAAAGTAAAGTAAAAGAACCGATGTACGTTTAGCCAACTGCGATCACAAATTTTGTTGCTCACTCGTTATACAGTATGTCCCCGGATTGAGTTTACAAGAGGATTTTTTTTTATTTTTGACTATACGCTATCGTTTTAGATAGAATTGTGCGCAGAAATGGGTGGGGGGTTAATTGAATAATGATTGTTCTTGTTAAAAATTAGTTTTTTTATGTTAAAGATGTTTCTTTGAGTTGGCATTTTTTTATTGAATTAATTCTAATTTATTTTAAATATTTTTTTTCACAAACATTTTTGTTATTTAACTTGCGTAAACTCATTTGTCAACGTGAAATCGTTGTCAAAAAAATAAAATCGCCAATGTGGTGAGATTTAAAGAGCAGAGAAAAAAAATTATAATTCCAAAATTAAGAGAAAAATGAAGTTTTCTTTCCACTGAATCAGAATAATGAAGTTTTAATTACAGATTTGCTGGTTTCAGGACAAGCAAAAAATCTTATTCCTTTGAGGTTTTGGCATAAAATCAAAAATTTTTTTTTTCCTCTTGTAAACTCAATCCCGGGACATACTGTATATGGTGCAATTAAAAAAAAAGTTTACCAATATCTGTCAAAAGTTGATACTGAGAAAAAATATAAAACATTCTCATTGTAAATAGCTATTAAGACAACTAGAATAGACAGTTTAAATATCAAGATCGTAGACCGAGATTTTTAAACTATAAAACTCGTCTTGTCTTCAAGATTGTTCACCAATAGAATATTACAAAAAGTCCTTTAGTCAGTTTCAATTTCGCTTGAGTGATAAAATAGATCTATGGAAAAAAAAAAGTTGTATATGCTATAGCAACAAATCAACAGAATGGTGAAAAAAAAATGTGTTCGTCAAAATGTCGCATTAAAGCATTCCTAATGAAATATTACAAAAAGGCAAAGAATTCCGGGCAAATCTATTACATACCTGCAAAATCAAAACATACATAATATGATAAGGTGTACGTTGCTTTCAAAGAATGATAATCGAAAAAAAGGTAAATGAACTGACGGAAGACTTTATTTTGGCGCAAGTTGACACAAGGGTAAGTTCTCTGTAATGTCCCTTGTCAATTTTCTACAGTTTTGCAGTTCTAAAAATTGTGTCCGGCTTCTTTATTACTAGAGTATTCAATGCTCAAGGCTACTCTGAAAGTCGTAAATTGCTGAATCCTACATCGAGGAATTTTTGGAAGAAAGGATAAAGATTGCACGCAAGTTATTTTTGAATGGCAGGGAAGATCTTAATATGAAGAGCAGCAATCAAAATTGAACCGACATTGAATTAATGTGGAAGTTAACAAGCACAACCTAGTCCCCGAAAGTAGAAATTGTAGCGACGATGCTGATGTACTATGACAGCGAATAAATTTCGGACATCAATTTCATGTCATTGTCCTTAGTTGCAAAACACTCTTTACGTATTAATAATCTTATTTTTCACAGTTGTCACTTTGAGACAATGTATTGAGTACTTAAAGCCGATTCACGTTGGGTTAAAATTTTCAGGATCAAATCATTCAGTTTTTAATGTCACTATCCCTTACACGCTTTCGCGCAGTCGAATTTGAACCAGTCCAGAAAGATAGTTAAGAGAGTTACTGAAGAGAGGATAGGCAGCGGAATGAGATAGTGAAGAGACTCTTTAAGGGGAGAACTGACAGCGGAGGGAATTAAGAGAGTCCCTAAAAGGAAAATAGACAGCGGAAGGAAATAGTTAAGAGAGTGACTAACGATGAAATGGCACCGAAAGGGAATAGTTAAGAAACTCGATAAGGGGAAAATTGACAGTAGAAGGAATTAAGAGAGTCTCCAAAGGGGAAAACAGGCAGTGGAAGGAAATAGTTAAGGCAGTCACTAAAAGAAGAACAAGCAACGGAAGGAAGTACTTCGGAGACAGTGTGGAAAAAAAGCAGTCAATTAACATAATTATAATTATTGTATCTAAAGACAGCGAAAAGAAATAGTTAAGACAATGACTAAACGAATAAATGGCACCGGAAGGAAATAACTAAGAGATTCCATAAGGGAGAACTGACAGCGGAGGGAATTAAGAGAGTCCCTAAATGGAAAATAGATAGCGGAAGACAATAGTTAAGAGAGTCACTGACGGGATTATAGGCGGCGGAAGAAAATAGTTAAGAGAGTGACTAAAGATGAAATGACAACAGAATGGAATAGTTAAAAAACTCGAAAAGGGGAAACTATTCTAGCGTCATTTAAATTGCATTGTCGAAATTTCACGTTACCAGAAGGTTCGATGGAATTTAAGTTAACAATCGCGTGTGTCGTGCCGCCCGACGTATTTACAGGTAACCTTTTTATTGTATCTATTTTTTTTTTTGTCATACTCAACATAATGAGATGGCCCTGAAATTGACCGGCGTTTGTTCCACGTGCATACTAGAAACTCATAGATAAAGGTTTTTCAATTTTTACAGTTGTCCGGCCACCCTTTGTCAGAGTCACTAATAAAATGGCCGCCAGGGTAGAAAGCTATTAGTCACCCCTTTGTTGTTAGGTCTTGTTTAAATAATATCTACTACTGCTCTTCAAACCTGGATAAATCCTTTAATAACTACCTGTCTTTCGGTATGAGGCCGACAGCAGCTTGCGGTCATTTAAAAGCTATTTTGTCTCTGTTGACTTGAATTAACCAACACTGAGTAAGAACTGAAGACAAAAGGGCAGATAGAGGCATATCGCCACGCCGAATGTTGGGGTTCTGAAAAGTGTTTTATCTTTGTGTTGTGTTGCGCCCCCTTGCGATTTCCGATTCCGTCATTCCCATGTAACCGACATCTACCTATTTTAGATGCCGGGAACCCAAATTTCGGTATCTAGTGCTTTTGCTTTGTGCATGTTTGTAGCTTTGTTGCGCCTCGTTGCGTTTGCGCCCGCTAGATGTCCCGTCGCGATCGTTTCAAAATGGCTTCCAAAGAAAACGTTGCGTTACTGTATATTCTTTTGTTTGTCCATATGTTTTGAATGGACAGATAGACCAAATAGCATTCAGTACGTGATTCGCGTTGCAGGTTGCTGATTGGGGGAGTTATGTGGCCCTACTTGGGGTAACCTGCACCTGAGAGGTGGGAACGTTTCGACTTTGAGTTGTCTCTTGGACTGCAATGGTACCCAGAAGAGGGAGTTGCTACTAACTCCTGAGCCTAGTAGGTTGAAGTTGCAGTACTGTTTTCGGGCTACTAATAAATTGCTTGCTTCACAAATATTTAAAATACTAAAGAACCAAAGGAATAGTTCCCGAGAAAGAGATAGGTTCTGCTAACTAGCTTGGTTTAGGACAAGCCTTAAAGAAAGACAGGAAACTAAACATGCCTAGGACAATTCAATAACAAACTCATTTCTCCTGGTCCGTTTGGATGTGCAAGTAAGACATTTGTCTTGTTCACTTCGCTTTAGTCTTTCCATCTGATCTACATGTTGTCCATCACTTTCCGACTCAGATGTACCCAACTTAGATAATTCAATATTATTGCTTTTCCTTCTCAAATGCGAAGATGTCCGCTTTAGGCGTAGATATTTCATTGTTTCTGTCTGTAAATAAACTGTAAATTCCTGTAAACTGCAAAAGTTCAATGGTGGAATAAAATTAGCTAACTTAACCTCACTCATCATGTACCTACATGTTTACTATTTTTCTGAAGAACTAAATTATTAATCTGTTTAAATCATTGGAAATTGTCAGTTGTAATTTATTACTCGAATCATTATTGTTAACATTACCAAATTGCATTTTTACCAACTTAATATGAACACACTAGAAATTGTTAACCACAGTACGCCAAACTTAAGACACTCTAAGTTGTTCAACCTTAATAAACGTTTAAAACCATGATTTTTGTGTTATCAATTTACGCTCCACTCCTGATTAGCTCTCGTCATGTATCCAAAAAATTTAGGGTTGGTTTTCGTTTGGGTAAGTTTGAATGTCCCGCCATTGCTTGTTTTGTCAAAAAAATAACAAAACGTAGGGTTCCGCTTTTTCTTTCATTGCCTCGATCACTGTCCAACCTTGTAAAGTTCGGGGTTTGTTTCAAATTTTCAAATTTGACGTTTGGTGACGTCAGACATTTCATTTCATGTTCAAATTCAAAAAGTGGTGGTAATGTATTGGGGGGTTATCACAATATCAACATTTTATTTCTCAAATCTATATACACAATCATAGCAGCGTTCAAGAATCAAAAATAAAACGGCGAAGAGTCGAAGGGAGTACAATAAAACACACAATGCTGGCTATTCCAAACTCATTTAAAAATATTAAAGAAGAACAATCATTTAAATACTTTGTAGTGTTTGCATACTATTGTCTAACTCTTCTAGGTAAGCTCTTCTATATTATTCAGGAACCTAACAAAGCTGTTGAGTATTTCCGCTTGCTAATTCCTACGATAAAGACACGATAACAAGGGGAAAATTAATATTGTTTTAATTACCCTATTATGGATTAATAAATCCGTAGCTATTCTTTTGGGACCCATAAAAGGTTCGACAAGCGACACGACCAAATTAAACAGTAAACGGATTTCCGGCTTGTCTCAAAGGCGACTAAAATTCTTCAGCGTTTTCGGCACTGTCTAAATCTTCAATCAAATTGAACATCACTACATCCTCTATTTTATCTTTAGCTGTTTAAGGGCACAAACTGTACAACGAACTAATCTTAAAATCCAATGCACACTATAAAAAATATACACATAACCTCTTTCTTAAGGAACGCCAAGGCGGGGAATAAACACTAATTGAATTGTTTCCTTTTGTTCCTTGTATTCCTTTTTTCAACCCAATATTATAGGTTTAGTTTATTTACAACTCTCTCAACACTTTATTTGAGTATTTAGATTTTAAATTTTCCAACTCACGGCAAATGTCAAATCTCACCGAAAATTTACCACTCGTGACAAGTCATCGAATGACGTCACTTTTATGAGTATTATGCCGGCTTGATCTTGTTGTGATCAGTGCGGGAAACTTCGTTGTTACTTGAAGGACATTCGAATTTAGATCATCAACGGTTTCGCCCCTTTAGACTAATACATATTAACAATATGTACGTAGGTACGGCAATGTAGACAACCAACTATACAAAGTCACCGATGTCCTGGTAGCACAAAATATATCGATTTCTTGTGCACCAAATCTTTATCCAAATGTACATACCACAAAAATCTGCTTATCTATATATTTAATCGTTGAACATGAATCAGTTTGAACCAAATAAAACAGTCTGTACTGCACCGATTTTGATAATTGTTTTTTAAATGAAAGACATTGACAAGTTCTATGTGAGCATTACTTTCCGTTTTCAAAAATTCCACAGGTTCAATAATTATTTGCAAATCATTTTAGGGAGAAAAGCGGTCCATTACAGTCATCGATTTAAATGAGCGTGAATCGTTTTAAGTGAGAAGTTCGACAACTGTAGCTAAATATAGGTATCTTAGCCCCTCCCCTGAGATTTGGTGAGCAAGTTGGCTAGGGAACATTTATACATCTGGATGGATGTTTGGGTGCGGAGTGTGAAGAGTGTGAAATAGAGTACGAATGAAGCTGTGCAAAATACAATTCTTTTATCGCATAATTTTTCTTGCCGAAAAATTGGTTTACCAATTCCACAATATTTTCGTTTAACTGACCTGCGACTTTCTCAACAAATCAATCGAGAAGCGGAAGATTTATTGTTTAATCAAATGTATGAAACGGCTAATAATGAACAACGTGCCGTTATTGATCATATACTTCAAGAAGTTTTTCAACACAGTACTGGTAGTAATGTCTTCTGCTTCATACATTCGATGGCCTCCGTTTCTACATTAGCGAACAATTCAATCAGAAGCATTTTATACCGCACAATGAACAAGTGTTTACGTAAAACATTGTATATAAAGAAATTATTACGTCTTTATTCAACACTATTTACGTAAGTATTAACTTTTTTTTTATTTTTACATTGATTTGATTACCAATTCAATACATACCACTCTATTTTCGAGTGACGGGCGTTCAATAGTTAAAATGTTATTTATTTATTTTTAATTTAGAGAAATTATAATTATACTTTCAAATGACTTATCCACAAAACCTTGCAGGTACGCCACTGGTCACGTCCCGATCCTATTTCCCATTTCAGAGTGGTTAGAAAAATGTCCACAAAATCACCTCCACAGCTCTGCAATATATATCCCGTGTAAACAACACTTTTTCTTCTTTACTCCTCCATAAATTATGCCGTTCCAGACAAACAATCGTCGTGATACACTCATAAAAAATTAACAGTGTTTCCAGACCGAATTCTAATTAAACACATAAATCAATAAAAAAAAGCTTGCGATAAAGTTGAAAGTCGAAGCGGCGGCATTAAGCAACTTTTGTAATAAATGTAGCCACCGCCTGCAGTAATTTTAAAGTAATTTTAGTGTCCTTTCGCTAATTTATGGCACTTTTTATTTAATTACTTAATCAGTAAAAACCTAGTGAAAAGTTTCTGGATGGAGCTCACTTGTCTAAAGCGTAGGTTACACGGTGCGTCGTTTGCCGTGGAGGCTCCTGTAAATACCATTAAATGTTTGACAATTTATTAACATGATTTCTTCAGGAAGTAGTAACAAACACAATTCGACTAACCATTCAGTTTTTATGGTGGTTGTTACAGTTGGAGTCGTCCATGACTCATACCAATATTAATTTAGCAAGTGGATTATCGGACCAATGTTAAACCCTCTTCATGAAATATTTGATTTGCCGTTTGGACTGATTGCAAGCCTATTTATTTGGGTGAAATCACGCTGTATACGCTCTAAATTTTTACCCAAATAAAAAACGCACTGTATCAAGTTCTCTGCAGCTAAATCAATTTATCGATTCCCGGGACAAAAATGAAACGTAGCGTATTTGCTCATTTCCTGGCTCCGATAGAAACTGTAAATCAGAAACTGGAACCAAATTGAAGTTAACTTATCGGCGGAACGAAGTTGGTTCGATAAGTGGCTGAACGATAATCGGTTTATTGAAGTGGAAAGGAATTGGTGCAGCGATTCAAATGGTGTTTGCACACAATATAGAGCAACAAAATGCTGTTACAAGATAGTGGATCAGCGATGAGCGGTGGGTAAGCTGGTGGAACCGGACGGAGTTCCAAGTATGGAACTTCCAAAGTTGTAAACTTTAAGAGGTCACTTATATTATGAATGCGAGCTTAAGCGTGCAATTTGTGATTAATAGCTACAATATGCAAATTCCATTTCATGAAGGTGTTCGGGGTAAAGCCGTCAATATTGAATGTAAATTAACTAACTGAACAGCATTACATATTTAATTTTTAGCAATGTGCATTATAAATGTCATTCTGCTCATGTACAAAATCATTGTACCTAAATCCATTTTATTTTATTTCTTTGGTCGATCAGTAAAAAAAAGGAAATATAAAAGCACTAAATGAAGAAACAGTGTGTTAAAACTGGACTGTTTTTTGTTAATTTTATTTTCTAGTACTGTTTAAAAGCACTGTTGTAATTTATAATCAATGATCAATAAAAAAATTCATCTAGAAAGCTTTGATTTTTCCTAAACAATTTTACTTATGTCTGCATCAATCTCGGGTACCTTTTGTATATCAACATACGGTATCCAAATTTACGCCAAACAAGAACAACGGTATAATTGTTCTTAAGCTATAGAAACAGCTAATTCTGAAAAATGTTGCAAACAAAATGACGCAAGAATATCTACACAATCGTGATCATTAAATTAACTTATGGAAAAATTGAACAATATTCTGCCATTTGACACATAAGGTTTTACTAAAATTTCGGAAAAAGTTGACGCTTTCCATGGAATAGCTGTCCTTCACTTGAACACCTAATAGTTTAGTTTTATATACGGGGTGTATCAAAAGGTATTAGAGAAATCATTACGTTGCTACGCAATTCACAATAAACAAATTTTGTGACCATACAAATTGAGGCAAGTTTTCAATACATATATTCGTTACTTAGTAACCACAAGATTATTGGAATTTATCTTTGGATTAATTAATTATAGTAATAATAATAATGAAGGCATTTCATAAGTGTACACTATCGACTTACTTAAATTAAATTTAATTCGTTTTTCTTCGTTTCTTGTCTGGTTTGTAATAACAAACTTGGAAATATCCAAGTATATTTGGGTAAAAATATTTATACTCATCCTTAATTAAAATTAACTCTCTCATCAAGATTTTTTTGTGGTAAAATTATCTGTCAGATTCTGCACGAATCCATTTAATTTCATCTGGTAAAATTACTTTCTGATTTAAAGTATGTAAAACCCTGGCAGTCCGCCTGTGATGTATCTAACTCAAATATCAGCGCTCAGTGCTGCACGAACGACAATCTCTTGCATGAGACATGAAGCTGAAAGACTGACCTATACTATCCTACATTTACATTTTTAATTATTGTTAATACTTAAAGAAAATTTCCGAAAATATGAGAGCAAAAAAAAACTCCCACTTTTTGAAAAGATGGGCATGAATTATAAGACTTCGTGACGTCAAAAGTTTTCTCTATGTAATATCTACTGAGAGTCTTCAATCAAAAAATAAGTAAAAACTTTAAACGATAAGACAATAATGATGAGATATCTCCAAAATAGACCATACAATGCATAGGAGAACTTCGAGTTGCTTATCCGGCATGTTGCTCTGAAGTTAGAAACATACACCGGTGGTTGGCAACGCGATGAAGTTGTCGTGGTTAAAAGGACGGTTGGCGTCCCTGCTTGTGCATGTTGGTAGCTTCGTTGCCCCTCGTTACGTGTTACGCTCGCTGGATGTCCGCGATTGGTTCAAAATGGCTTCCAAATAAAACGTTGCGTTACTGTATATTTTATTGTTTGTCCATATATGTTTCGTATCACCAGATAGACCAAATAGCATTCATTTTTGTAGTTCTTGTTGCAATACTGTTTTCGAGATTTTATACGGTCCCAATCGTACGAACCTAATATCCGGAGTTACTGTTAACTTCTGAGCCAAACTTGGGTTGGAGTTTTCGGCGTAAATTAGGGCTACTAATAAATTGCTTGCTTCACAAATACTTAAAATACTTAATAACCAAAAGAATAATTCCCGAGGGAAGTGCCGCTAACTTGGACTTGGTTTGGACAAGCCTTAAAGAAAGACAGGAAACTAAGTATGTCTAGGACAATTCAGTAACAAACTCCTTTCTCCTGGTCCGTTGGATAAGCAAGCTTTTCCCCCATGACAGTAAACTCTCTACGATCTTGCCTCACAGACAGACAGTTGCTTTGTTCACTTCGCTTTAGTCTTTCTATCTGCTCTACATGTTGTCCATCACTCTCCGACTCAGATGTACCCAATTTTAGATAATTCCACGCTTTTCAATATTCTTGCTTTTCCCTCTCAGGAGCGAAGATACCCGTTATGGGTGTAGTTATTTCATTGTATCTGTCTGTTGTAAATTCTTGGAATAAAAATTAACTGACTTAACCTCACTCATAATGTATACCAGAATTGTTAAATTGTATTATTGTTTACTATTTTTCTGAAGAACTAAATTGTTAATTGTTGAAATCATTGGAAATTGTCAGTCATTTATTACTCGAATCATTATTGTTAAAACCATCAAATTTGCATTGTTACCAACTTATTACGAAGACACTAGGAATTGTTAACCACAGTACGAGATCTCAAAACTCAAAAGCACAAAATGACTAAAACTTAATAAACGTTTAAAACCATAATTTTTTGTGTTATCAATTTACGCTCCACTCCTGATTAGCTCTTGCCATGTATTCAAAGAATCTAGAGTTTGTTTCGTTTGGGTAAGGGTTCTGCTTTTTCTTTCGTTGTCTGCCGATCACTGGCCAACCTTTAAAATTCGCGGTTTGTTTCAAATTTTCAAATATGACGTTTGGTGACGTCATTGACATTTCATTTCATGTTCAAATTCAAAAAGTGGCGGTAAGGTAAAAGGGGGAGTTATCACAATGACAAAAGTGAAATAAATTAAGAACGAATCAAGAAATGTGACTAAAATCTATACAGCGTGGAAATGAAGTAAGGAATAAATTCAGTAACTTCGTTAGTATTTGCACTAGAAATAAAGCTTAAAAACATGTGGTAGGGTTAATTATACAACGTGTATCAGAAATAAGTACATTAATTTGGAGAGGTGGTAGAACTCATCGAGTACAACAACTTTTTCCTTTACAATTTTTTTCGAAATCACATTTTGAAATTACAATTTTACAACCTCCAAAAATAACGCTTATGGATTTCTGACACAATGGTAATGACCGTGAATTCTGTTGTTTTTCTGGGAGGAAGGAAATATTCACACTTTATTATCTTTACTTTTTGTGAACTTTTTTGTCGCTGCGTTCCAGGTAAAAATGATAAGCGTACCTACCTGTTACTAATTAGTTTAATATCGGACTTTACAACAGGTTGTAGTTAACTGTCCCGTGATTTGTTAATTTTTGTGGTGGACAAAGTTTGTTATCCGTTCTTGTGTAGTTTTGTTTTTAAAAATTGTAAATTTTATAAACAACGAATACTCCAGTTCCTGGAAGATTTGCCTTTATAAATCCGGACAACCATGTGGTTCCTGAACGACGGACGTTGCCCTTTGTCACTACGCTATAATATTGTACGAAATTGGTTGAATACGAATTTTACCGTGTTCAACCTGCAGATGAAATGGAGGATTCTCTTATCGTAAGTACCTACTATAATTTTGTTAATAAGGTACCTAATTAAGCAATGAAAATTAATAATGTGTAATTTTTATTTTGGTATCATGTTTTATTACATAAGAGTCTCTTCAGTTCATTTTCAATATACCACAAAGAAACAAAAACAAAGTGAAAGTAAATGAATGTTTTGTATGCTTGGTTTATCAGTAGGGATTTATAGAAAAACAATCCAGTAGCGGGTAACGAAATTCATACCAAATCTTTATACAATTTTAACTCAAAAACTAGAGGGTTTAGAAAAGAAAAAAAGTATTAAGAAATTTTGTTGCTATTCACTCGATCTATATGCTGTTAAAATTAATGTACTTATTTCTGGAACACTGTATATTATTATATATTAATACTTTTTTTGCATTAGTTTTTTTGACAGTTTTATTCTGTTTTCAGCGTTATCAAATACTTAATAGGTTACATAAGAAAAAAATAAATTAAAACAGCGCTAAATTTCAAATTATTAAAATTTGAAAAAATTAACAGAGCTGTCTAATGTTATCGGAATTTAAGAAAACACCATAGAGATACCGTACAATGTTGACAAGTCTGAATTGGTACAAAAGAATTGTGTCTAAACTGTTTTTCTCTGATTAAATAATTTCCCAGATCTAACCCCATTAATTTTTTTTCTTAGGTGTATCAAAACCCAGTCAACAATTTGGATGATCTTAGCAATAATTTGACAAGAGTGCAGTTTAATAACTCCCCAAACCATTAAAAACGTACTGGTTGCTTTTTATGATCGTCTTGCATTTGATCAGATGATGCAGGGTCATCAGTTTGAACATTTGGTATAATATCTTTAATTTATAACGCTCACATCAGTAGTCTTCGTGTTAATTTTGTTAATTTGTTAACCCTACTTTGAAATTTAGGGTGGTTTTCTTATTTTTTCTCATTGATCGCGTTTGTCAATTTTATTTTGTTTGGATTTTCATGTTTTTTTTTTTAATTCCTATAAAATTAGATAGATTTGTTAATTTTTGGAAATTTTACTAATTTGAATTTTAGCGCCGTTTTAATTTATTCTTTTCTTATGTAACCTATTAAGTATTTGATAACGCTGAAATCAGAATAAAAAACTCTATGGGAATGTAAAATAAAAAACATACGTTGCCATTAAATAATATATTGATGACGTCATAACTGTCAAAAAAAGTAATAAACGTTCCTCGGATCTGCTATAATTAACCCTACCACATGCTTTTTAAATTTTATTTCTAGCGCAAATACTAACGGAGTTACTGAATTTTTTCCTTACTTAATTTCCACACTGTATATTAATACGTGAAGAGAAAACTTTGCACCCCTCTTGAAGCTTATTGCGGGCACGGAGGACTGTGAGATTTGGCATAGTTAAAGTCTATATGTAGAAGAAGTGCACAAATCTAAAATTTATATTTAATATGTCTTACAAATACATTAAATTAATATTTATAACGAGTGAGCAACAAAATTCGTGATCGTAGTAGCCTCTGAATCCAAAATTTTAAGTCGATACTTGAAATAAAAATCTGTTCTTTTGCAAAAGTTCACTAACTTGAGTGGAACCCGTACAATGCCTTTTTCAGTGCTCGGGATCGGCTCCGCGAAAACAGCTATTGTAAACATTTGTGATTTTTCGGATTTCGTAAAAGTTTCGAAGTGGACAGGCGCATTAGGTGACTTTCTGGTGATTGACAGACAACGAGCCGTGAAAGTGTGGTTGTTTATTGTACGCAAGTGTCGCATTCGAGTTAATAAGAAGAAATTAAAAAGGTAAAAATGACTCAAACGGCTTTTTCTGTGTACCCACTTACAGAATAGTTTTTGTTTGCTTCAAGTGGAAACAAGGGTCCTACCGCCCGCGAGAAAGTCGTTCTATTGGGTGCATCAGCAACACTGTTGGAAGTTCTTCATTTTCGAAAAAATCTGTCGAATCACAAAGAGTCTGCCGTAAACGTTACTGAGTGCAACCTTATTTGCAGAAGCGCAAAGAACAAGGCTTTTATCACAATTTGTTGCAAGAAATGCGCCTTGGAGACACCGAATGCACCTTTTCAATTTCACAAGAATCTAGATTACAAAAATATTCTCGCCGTGAAAGTGTATCTGCAGGATACCGGTTAGCAGTGACTCTTAGGTTTCTTGCCACTGGAGATTCTTACCCCAGTTTGTCATATGGGTCTCGTTTGGGAGTATCCACGATATGTATGATCGTGCGGGAAACATGTTCTACTATTTGGTACGTTTTATCTCCACTATAATATGTCAAGGCACCAAATGGCCAAGAGAACAATGGACATAGCGATTTATCGATTGAGTCGAGCTCGGAGAACAATAGAAAACACATTGGGTGGCCCGTTTTAGAATCTTCCATAGGACCATCGAAACCGTTGATGATAAGGTCAGGGATTATTTAAAACATTATGTTAATGGTATAGGAGCTGCAGTTGCACCATGGCAATGGAATAGTGTTTAATAAAATAAATCTATTAGTGTTAATGTTAATTAGTCTATTAGTGTTAAATAACTTTAAGGAGCTTCTTAATAAAACATAGTACTATTTCACAATTTTATCAGTATTTTGTTTACATATTTCTTACATCAGCTTTGAAATTTATTGAAATCTTGATTGGCAGGGGCTCCAACATTGCGGATCGCGTCTAAAACCGATGTTTTCCTCCAACCGCCTTTGTTTTATTGAACTCAAACACTGCTTGAGTTTGCAGCTCTCTGTGGTGCAGTGACCACAAACTTGAACCACTGGTGGAATAGTAAGTCTCATTATGAAAAACTGTTTTGACGTAGAATTTCAATTTTTGACAGTCAGAGAAAATAGGTTAAAAGTTTGACGATTAATGTAAAAAGTAAAGTAAAAGAACCAATAAACGTTTTGCCAACTGCGATCACCAATTTTGGCGGTCACTTAAATTAATAAACCAAAAGAATGTTCTTAAATCCAGGTGGAGTAAATTTAAATTAAAATTTAAATATATCTAAGTCGAATAATTTTTTATATTCTTTAAGGGCTGATGATGGCAGAAGTGTTCTGCCGAAACATGTTCCATTAGTAATTTTACAGTTATTAAAGTTTGTGGAGTTCGACTTAGATATATTTAAATTTTAACTTAAATTAATATTTGTATTATTGTAATAAGATAGACTAGCGCTGCGGTCGCCACCACCGCCGCCGCAAAATTCGAACGTTCTCGCCCGTCCTACCCGGGGATGCTCAATGTAACCCGTCATCTTTAAATACAGCCACGGAATGCGATAGTATTGGAAGACCAGTAATCTTTGATGGTTGTTGGTGTTTATTACAATTTTTGAAATCAATGCAATCGTTTCCAATGCATAAGGGTCACTGGGGAAATGGGGTCATCACTAGAAAATTCATCCTCATGAAGCAATGTTTGGGAATTCAACACTGTAATAGACCTGCAATACAACAATATCTCCTTGAAAACAGAGATGAAAAACTTTACAGCAGTCAGCAAAATTGAAATCAATTTTTGGGAATAATGGAATGTTAGGGATGGGTTTAAGAGCACGAACGTCGCGCTTTACGCTCGACGGTCGCAACAATAAAACTGATTTTTTTTCTGTGGTAATTAAACAATTGTGGGAAAAAGAATATTGAGATTAATGTTCGGGCGCTATGGGCTTGTAGGGACATGGTGGGAAAGAAGTGGGGATTAAAAACAGAAATGGTTCACCCGTTCTATACTAAGGTCATAAATTTCACGGTAACATACTCTTCGTTAGTTTGGTGACATAAGGCGTCTGGAAAACACGCCGCACTGCTATTAGAGAAGCTGCAAGGCCTGTCTTGGAATAATGGGAGCAATGAACACAACGCCTACAGCAGCCATGGAAGTGCTCCTGAACCTGGCTTGGCTACATCTGGTGGTGAAATCGGAGGCAATGAAGGCAGCATACGGGCCCATAATTACCGGATATGGTAAGACCCACGTCAGAAGGAGACACCATACCGAGATGTTTGCAATCGGACAGACTACGGACCGAATATCACTTTTGTAAACCCTTCGAGGTACTCATGCCGGGAAGGGAAGAGAGGGTCGATACTCGGAAACTGAGGAGTAACAATGGATCCATCAGGGGTGGCTGGAGAAACATCAGGAGTTGACATGACTATTAACCTGGGTTCCTGCGAACCGTGTTATAGGCAGAATTAACTGCAGTTGACATTTTTGTTCTGGGGAAATAGTGAAGAGGGGCCGTGCAATCAGGCGGATGTATACACATCAGGACTGATAGTCAGGCAGAGCTAAAAGCTGTGGATAGTGTCGAAGTAGAGAGAGAGAGACCCGCAGAGTGGTGAAAGGAAGTCTCGAATCGCTGGTGAAACTGGCAGAATAGAATAAAGTGCCCCTTTGTGATGGGTGCCGTGACATGAGAAATTCCAAAGAAACCAAAGAGCCGAAAATACCTGTGAGAGGCCTACAGCCGACATGAGACCGCAAAAAGGGTGATTCAGGGATATATCAACAGTGAACACCAGGCCCATTTAACATTTATGAAAGGCCCCCCTGATTGCAGGATGTGTGAGAAGGACGAAACTCCACTACATAATAATGTGTGAGTGCTCAGCGCTTGAGACAAGGAGAGATTTCGGGTTGACGTATACTGAACCCTACGACATAAACATATGCCTATTAACCATATTGCGCGCACGGAGGAGTGAGATTTAGCATAGTTAAAGTCTATGAGGACTATGGAGAAGGAGAACAGAAAGCTAAATTACAAATACATTAAATAATAAATAGTCTGTGGTCAAACAGTCGCACAGCGCACTGAATGAGTTTCGAGCTGTGAAGTTTGTGATTTCAAATGTTCCTTTTTTATAGGTATTGCAGGGATTTATGGCAAAGAACACATGTTAATGACGTATTTGTACACGCTCGCAGCTGACGTAATAGAACAAAATTCAAAAAATTATGTGCAATGATTATAGATGTGTACTATTTGGAAAAGTTCCTCAATAACGTTCAAGTTTACAAATTTAATTAATTACTGTCGAATTTCAACCACTGGGCCACCACTAGTATATAACAAATATGCAAATAAATAGATTTAAAGGATTCTGTATTGACAAATTTAACTAAAAAATTACGATATTTTTCTTAATCTGTTTCTGCAGTTTAGATGTCCGCGGCGTATGGGCAAACCGGACTTAAAAGCATCCGCTGGAGAACAGAACCACAGGCCTTGGTTGATGCTTACTAGTTGAGATCCTTGTTGCTCGTTTGCTTAAACTTAGATGATGTGTTTTAAAGTCAGAACCTCGTTGCTTGTTTGGATGAACTTAGTTGAAGCAAGTTTATCCCAGTCTGCTAATTTAATTACAGTATCAAGTTTACAAAATATGGTAGACATATTCTAATTCCGGAGCAGAGGACAGAAATACCTAAATCTTTCTCCACGAAACTAAACCAAAGAGTTAGCTCAATCGGGAACTAAGAATTTAGAACAAAACTCAAACGAATTCAACTCTAAAACGTAAGTTATTTGGAAAAATTCTAGTTTGGTTGTCTTAGAAGGTTCTATAAAAAAAGTAGAGTGTATGAGTGGTTTATTTACTTCACATGTAACATAACCTAAGAAAATTGCAAACTGAAGCTGAAGAATTTGTAATGAAGAGTAGAACGGCGAGAAGAGAACAAAGGAATACCGTTGTAGTGCCAATAGAAGGAAACTTTTTACAGGATATGGCTGAAACAAGTGATTCTTTTTAAAATTGAATCAATTTTAAATTATTTATAATTAACTAAAAAATAAATGTTTTCACATAGACTATCGATATAATTTATTCTAAAGTTTTAAAATAAGTACCTACATTAAAAAAAAAAATAAAAAATTTAAATATATCTAATTGTAAGTCGAACTCCACAAACTTTAATGAGCGTAAAATTACAAATGGAACATGTTTCGGCCGAACACTTCTGCCCTCATCAGCCCTTAAAGAATATAAAAAATTATAAAAATATATAATTTTTTATATTCTTTAAGGGCTGATGATGGCAGAAGTGTTCTGCCGAAACATGTTTGTAATTTTACGCTCATTAAAGTTTGTGGAGTTCGACTTAGATATATTTAAATTTTTTAATTTAAATTTACTCCACCTGGATTTAAGAACATTCTTCTAGTTTAAAAAAAATTGATATATTTTTTCTTTTTCAAAAACCCAATTCCTATGCTATAAGTTGGACGGCACCTACAGAGCTAGAGGGACACCTCAGTCACAGTTCTTGAAGAGATTTGCTTTTGAAGAACTGAAATCCAGGAGAATTATTGTCTTCAAATTTAAAAAAAAAAAAACTCAACAGGGAAATCGATTGCTCTGTCCTTATATAACAACTTTACTTTTTTCTATCGAGGCTGTCATCACGCTTTCCCCAGCTATTCCAGCTGAGTAAGGACTCCCCGAATCGATATACAAAAATACTCGCCTCCATAAGAAATGTGCTCTAATTACCATCTCTAGAAAACACAATCGAACTAAGGCTGCTTCTCACTTGTACTACCGCGCTCGCGTCCTGCCCGCGTCATGTCCATGTTGTATCATTTCGCATTCCATTTTCACCATATGATCGTTTTAATACCGTGCTCAAACCGTAAGCTTAAAAAATCTCACGGTGTTAAGTGTCACGATTTTCACGAACCATTTGTTCACGCGCTTTTATTAAAGTTACTCCGAATCTCTCGGTACAATTTACTGCTTAAGAATCGATTTTTATTTTTAAAGCCCGGTACGACAAATTTTGGTTGCCAACGTTGTTTGTTATTGTCGTTGCCCTGTACCAAAGAGGTTTCCCTGAGCCCCTGTAATTTTTCCGATGTTGTAATAGTTATTCTGCTATTCGTGGCGGAAACAAATCCAAAGATCATCAAAATCAGTACAGCCGCTCTTGAGTTATAAATGATGTAACTAACCCGGCTTTGTTTTATATAGATAGATTCAATAAATCTGAATAGAATATATAACAATACGGCAAGGTTAAAAATCCCTACTAAAAATTTTCTCTGCGTTTCGTTCTGCGCCAATTTTATAACCTTTATGACGTGGAGTATTCTGTCAACAAAAAAAAAACAATTTTTTAAAATAGCCAGCCCTAATTAAACTTTAAAGCTGCACTCTACAAATAATCCTGCTTTTACCATGTTTCCACCTCCCAGGATATTTAACGTCAACATTCTCCTGAAAGCCAAAAGAACACTACATAGATCTCGAAGCTTAGAGAACAGAATTGAAAATATTAATTTCCAAGAACAATTTCTGCAATTCCTTCAGAAGTGGTCTCTTGATGACGATAATTCACTCTTACAAACTTCACCAGCAAAGCTTATAATTCAGCTGGCTTCGGATTATAAGTGAAATTAAAGTTAATGAAATCTTATACTTAAAGATTTCAAGAGAAACGCTGAAAATTTAGATCTCACCCTTCCTCCACTTCTCGGTTGAAATTTGTAGGATTCTAATTAAAGTTCTGTCCGATCCAGAACAATTCCTCTCATTAAACATCTCCGTCCTCGGTAACAACTTAATTACTTTCTAAATGTTCGTACGCACCTACTTTTGAACGCTTTTAATGCTTCGGCGTCTTGGCGCTGTGTTTGCGACCAAGAATTCTCTTGTTTGTCGTTTTATACATTGTAATCTGATAAAAGACGACGGCGTCGGGGAAATTTAAATGGCGGGACAGATCGTTTAATTAAACAAATTCCAATTAGAGACGGAAGGTTTGTTTTTCGAGCTTTATAGATAACTAAAATAAATGTAACAACTAAAATAGAAGTAAAACCCTAGTAAACGACCTTCTGTGTATACCTAAAGAGACTGGATTCAACACTATCGGATACACAGATAACTTACAGATAACTTGCTGGTAATTATAAAAATGTACTATGCGACCTTATGCAGACAGCAGTCTGCCTGGCACAAAAATGGTGTAAAGAAGTCTGTGAATCTACAAAAAACAGAGCTAGTCCTCTTCACGAACAGAGGACGATGAGACAGCTAACACTGCCCTCTCTCAACGGTCTCAAGCTGAAACTCTCACAGGATTTGAATTACTTGGACGTTATGTTGGATGATAAGCTGTATTGGAAAAGCACCTGGAGAGCAAAATAGACAAAGCGAACATCGCGCTTTGGGAATGTAGAAGAGCGGTAAGAAGGTCCTGGGGTTTAACGCCTAGGATTACCCTCTGGTTCTACACGGCCGTCATCAGACCAATGCTAAGCAAAACTATGGATCTGGTGGCATGAGAACCACCCCGACAGCAGCTCTGGAGGCTATTCTGTGTCTGCCTCCCATCTCTTGGTGTAGAGCATGGCACTTACCTATGCTCGGAGGCAGCGGGAAGGCAAACTTTGGAAAGCTAAGAAAACGCGAGAACGCGGACACGCTCGCATTTTGAGCGAGGGACTCTGCAGATTACGTCTTTTGAGTTACGGGGTCGAATCGTATCTGTCCTCAATATGTTTTCAACAAATCTTATGAAGTGTACGCGGATACAGGAGAGTCTTCGAAGGCTCCGGAGCGGGAATTCACATTCCCAAACTAAACTGCAACCTCAGCGCAACTCTAGGGGAGTTCTCTTATTATCATTATCTTCCAGACGGAGATAGGTACCATAGAAATCACCATAGTCGGCGAACTGCTACCGACAACAGGCTGCAGACAGAGCAGGATGTTTATTAAAAATCCTTACTTCAAAAGATCCAAGTCTCCTGTACTGTCATGGGACGCATTTTGGTGGATTTTTGGACACTTTAGGCAAGAAAACCCAGTTGCGCCAGCTTGACGTGTACCTCGCCTTCTTTTTCTTCAGAGAGGGAAACATAAAGTGACGGATCTTCAGGTTCGAACTCTGTCGAATCGTGAAGAGTGTGTGATGGTCGTCCAGGCCTACCCACAAAAAACCTTCTCGATGGAGTATTGATCCACCCCCGGAACCACCCGTAGGCATTACTTCGAAGATGCTACACCTCCTGTTGAGGTGTTGCCGCTCCCGCTCTACCACTTCCGTCCTCCGCATAATGCCTTCCACGATGCGGACCAGCACATCCAATTTGGATTGGCAGGCAAGCATCCCTTGAATGAGTTTCTCGTCCGGCCACCAATCCAGGGTTCTTCACACCCCTGACGGTTCACCATCCTAGCCCTCGCATCGGAATAGTGTGTTCTGGATCGTCCTCTTCGTGGTCACAGAACGAGCACGCCGCATAAGATTCCTTGCTATGCAGACAAGGTAGCTACAGAAACATCCGTGTCCGGTCAGCGCTTGGGTCAGATGGAAGTTGTACACCGGCCAACCCACGGCAGAACGTCGGCAATCAGCCGATCTGTCCAGGCACCTTTCCTCCCCATTACCCACCCAGTCTATCACGTTTTCATCAAAGCTCTCGTAGCCTCCGTGGACGTCTATCCCTGTCTTCGCTGTTTTCTCCATAGGGTCAACAGATCGGGGGGAGGTAACCCGAAGATAACCCCTAGCGCATCGGTCGTATCTTTTGAACCCTTTCGAGTACGACCAACTCGGTGCTCCCATATGGATGCCGTTTTGAACGACTGCCGCATACAACACCTTGGAGCGCCCGTCCGCTCCGCCGACGCTTATCATCAGCCTAACCAATTCCTCGGCCACTTCTACCGCCTTCCGATATACCTTACTCACATGTGCAAGGAAAGTCATACTCCTAACCATATTTCATATTTGGTTGGACCCGGACAAAAGTGGAAGCCCTCCAACTCGATCTTTAGTCATTCAACTGGCAATAGTCATTCAGCCAGTACATCACCATCTCTGCCGCCTCCTCCACCATGTAGCCCCAGTTGTGGATGTCGTTGTACAGCACGTTCCACAACAGAGGTCTAAAGACCGATCCCGGTGGAACGCCACACCCAACGCCGTACTGACCTGTCCCAGTTCCTCCTCCAACAGCGGTTCTTGCAGATCAACGGCTGTTGAACGGTTAGTTGAAGGCGTTCTCGACCTTCAAGGCAGGACATACTCCACGGCATCTATGGTCGACCTGCCCCTTCGGAAGCCTTTCTTACAGAACCCGGTTCCGGATGATGGCCTCTAGCAACTTTCTCGCAGAGTTTATTAGGGAAATAGGTGTATATGTCCCAATGCCCTTCGGTATAAGTACCACCGTCACTTAATCCCAAACCGTGGAGAATATACGGTTTTCCTGGCATTATTCCATCACCCCCGCTGCAGGCCACTTCTGCAGGCATGCCGTCAAGCCCGGAGCCTTTTCTCTCTTAAGGCCTCTAGCAGCATCCTGCATAGGTCTTCCCATCAAGGAGGGTAAACGAAAGTAACGCATCCAATTTATAAAATGAGAAAATAATAATCACACCTACAGGTCAAATTTCAGTTAAATGTGTATTGCTATAAAAATAAATGGTGGCCCAGAAATTTCGAGTACGATCCGTTTCATCCACCAATAAACATGCAACTCAAAGATGTTGCCTCTTCCTGTTGATATACAACCCTGAACCAATTTGAAGCAATAAGCCCCTGTTTTATAGGTGTTAGATTATCGTGCCTCTCACTTTATGCTCGTAATTATATAATCTACGATTAATCAGTCGATGAAATATAAAAAGTGTTTTTTTTTCCTTGTAATCATTTCAACAGTTAATCCTGCAGTTGGTAATACATTAAAAAAAAACTAAAATTTTCCAAATGACATTTGTAAATGCAAACTTATGTTTGCTTAATAGTCATTTGGTGCTCAAAAAGAAGGGTGCCTGGAAAGTTTTCCGGGAGTTTTGAAAAACATTTATGTAATAAATTAAACTAGAGAAAATTTCCTATAATTTTAGCGTACAAGCGAAAGCACACTGAGAACCCTCCTGTCCTGGCGGGAGGTGGAGGGACGGTGGCAGACAACACAAAGTAGGAATGACAAAGGTCCTGAAGGGGGGAGCAAAAGTGATGATAGTGACGGGGAAGACAGTTGCCGCCGTAACACCGGACGAAATAAAGGAGGCAATTGATAAACTGAGGCGATCCAGAAGGAGAACATTGGAGACATGAAAGTGACTCTGATTGTGAGAGCAAACCAGGGCGGCCAGTGGGCGACGGCGACTTTCCAGAATGAGATTACAAATCGGCTTCTCTCCATAGACAGCTTGAAACAGGGGTCGACTAGATGTCGCCTTAAGCCCTTGCTAAGACAGGCGAAATGTTGAAACTGCTTGGGCTACGGACACGTGGATAGAAATTGTAAGCTCAAACGGGTAGAGGGAGGGGGGGATGTATAAAATGGCCAAATGCCGGGAGGCCCCGAAATACAGAAGTCTGGCCAGAAGTTCTGGCCAGACGTCTCGTAGGATTGCTCAACGACGAGAGTAATCTCTGCGATAAGTGAATTCCTAGGAAGGTAACCAGACCTGGTAGGAGGCCTGTTTACTAGTGGTGTGCTCATCCAGGTCAGAATCGAGGAGACTAGGACCGTAAGATTACGGAACGTATAAGTCCGCCAAAGGCACCCTGAAGAGGGAGATTGGTGCGGCCAAAAACCGCTCCTGGAACGAGCTGATAGAGGAAGTTCAGGATGATATTTAGAGACAGGATTCTTGGATCGTCTCTGGAAAATTTAGAGCCAGACCGGTGATAACCAAGAAAGAAGAGCAAGAAGCCATCGGCCGACTCTTTCCAAAAGCAAACCCTTCTTGATGTGAAGACCTAGGAAGCGCTAGCAACGTTGCGCAGGCGGCGATTGTGACGGTGGAAGATGTGCAGGAGGCTGCCAGAGGCCTTAAGAGAGGAAAGGCTCCGGGCTTGACGGCTTGCCTGCAGAAGTGGCCCTGCAGTGATAGCGGGGGTGATGGGATAATGCCACGAAAACCGTATATTCTCCACGGTTTGGGAGGAAGTAAAGTTGGTACTTATACCAAAGGGCATTGGGAAATGTCGACCTATTTTCCTAATAAACTCTGCGAGTAAGTTGCTAGAGGCCATCATCCGGAACCGGGTTCGGTAACAAAGGGTTCCGAAGGGGCAGGTCGACCATGTATGCCGTGGAGTATGTCCTGCCTTGAAGGTCGAGAACGTTTTCAACTATGTCATGTGCGGATATTGCGGTTAATCTGCAAGAACTGCTGGTGGAGGAGGACATGGGACAGGTCAGTACGGCGTCGGGTGCGGCGTTCCACCGGGATCGGTCTTTGGACCTCTGTTGTGAAACGTGCTGTTCAACGACATCCGCAACTGGAGCTACACTTTGGTGCGAGGGCCGTTGCCTTCGCCGATGATTTGGTGATTATGGCAATGATCCTTACTGGTGACGAACTCCAGCGCATGATGGAGGAGGCGGCAGAAATGGTGATAATAATAATAATAAACGTCTTTATTACCAGCAGACAGAGTCCATGGAGGAAACTATAAACTAATACTATACAATACATTAAAATATTGTAAGAGTAACTTCTTGGGCAAAAAGCCACTGAAGTTATCACGGAATATGTCGAAAGTAGTGATGAACTGGCTGAATGACTATTGCCAGTTGAATGACTAAGGATCGAGTTGGAGGGCTTCCACTTTTGTCCGGGTCCAACCAAATATGAAATATGGTTAGGAGTATGACTTTCCTTGCACATGTGAGTAAGGTATATCGGAAGGCGGTAGAAGTGGCCGAGGAATTGGCTAGGCTGATGATAAGCGTCGGCGGAGCGGACGGGCGCTCCAAGGTGTTGTATGCGGCAGTCGTTCAAAACGGCATCCATATGGGAGCACCGAGTTGGTCGTACTCGAAAGGGTTCAAAAGATACGACCGATGCGCTAGGGGTTATCTTCGGGTTACCTCCCCCCGATCTGTTGACCCTATGGAGAAAACAGCGAAGACAGGGATAGACGTCCACGGAGGCTACGAGAGCTTTGATGAAAACGTGATAGACTGGGTGGGTAATGGGGAGGAAAGGTGCCTGGACAGATCGGCTAATTGGCGACGTTCTGCCGTGGGTTGGCCGGTGTACAACTTCCATCTGACCCAAGCGCTGACCGGACACGGATGTTTCTGTAGCTACCTTGTCTGCATAGCAATTAATCTTATGCGGCGTGCTCGTTCTGTGACCACGAAGAGGACGATCCAGAACACACTATTCCGATGCGAGGGCTAGGATGGTGAACCGTCAGGGGTGTGAAGAACCCTGGATTGGTGGCCGGACGAGAAACTCATTCAAGGGATGCTTGCCTGCCAATCCAAATGGGATGTGCTGGTCCGCATCGTGGAAAGCATTATGCGGAGGAAGGAAGTGGTAGAGCGGGAGCGGCAACACCTCAACAGGAGGTGTAGCATCCTCGAAGTAATGCCTACGGGTGGTTCCGGGGGTGGAGCAATACTCCATCGAAAGGGTTTTTTGTGTGTAGGCCTGGACGACCATCACACACTCTTCACGATTCGACAGAGTTCGAACCTGAAGATTCGTCACTTTATGTTTCCCTCTCTGAAGAAAAAGAAGGCGAGGTACACGTCAAGCTGGCGCAACTGGGTTTTCTTGCCTAAAGTGTCCAAAAATCCACCAAAATGCGTCCCATGACAGTACAGGAGACTTGGATCTTTTGAAGTAAGGATTTTTAATAAACATCCTGCTCTGTCTGCAGCCTGTTGTCGGTAGCAGTTCGCCGACTATGGTGATTTCTATGGTACCTATCTCCGTCTGGAAGATAATGATAATAAGAGAACTCCCCTAGAGTTGCGCTGAGGTTGGAGTTTAGTTTGGGAATGTGGATTCCCGCTCCGGAACCTGCGAATGCTCTCCTGTATCCGCGTACACTGCACAAGATTTGTTGAAAGTATATTGAGTACATATACGATTTGACCCTGCAACTCAAACGGCCGTGTAGAACCAGAGGGTAATCGTGGGCGTAAAACCCAGGGACCTTCTCACCGCTCTTCTACATTCCCAAAGCGCGATGCTCGCTTTGTCTATTTTGCTCTCCAGGTGCTTTTCCAATACAGCTTATGATCCAACGTAACGTCCAGGTAATTCACATCCTGTGAGAGTTTCAGCTTGACACCGTTGAGGGAAGGCAGTGTTAGCTATCTCATCGTTCTCTGTTCGTCAAGAGGACTAGCTCTGTCTCTTGTGGTTTCGGCAGACCAGATTTTTGTACCAGGCAGACTGCTGTCCGCATAAGGTCGGATAGTACATTTTTATAATTACCAGCAAGTTATTTGTAAATTATCTGCGTATCCGATAGTGTTGAATCTCGTCTCTTTAAGTGTGCATAGAAGGTCGTTTACTACGATTTTACTTCAATTTTAGTTGTTACATTTATTTTAGTTTTCTATGAAGCTCGAAAAACAAACCTTCCGTCTCTAATTGGAATTTGTTTCATGAAACGATCGGTCCCGCCATTTAAATTTCCCTGACGCCGTCCTCTTTTATCAGATTACAACGTATAAAACGACAAACAAGAGAATTCTTGGTCGCAAACACAGCGCCAAGACATTACTTATTTATGATAGTTTTGGGGGTTACCATTTAAAAAAATTGATGACGCTGTCATAGTTCAAAAACAGATGACGTCATCATCAAAATTTGGCAATTTGAAAACAAAAATCGACCTGTTCGAGCGTTTTTCGCAAAAACATTACATAGCTAAGTTATGAATTTTGTGCGGAATTTTATGATTACTGTATCAATGGAGGCACATAAGTTGTCACTTTTGTGAGGTTTGCGGATAATAGTACCTACATTATATTATAAGTGATAGAAATGCATCATTATTAGCGAGTGAGAATTTTGACACGAGTGAGTGCGCTTGCGCACGAGTGGGGAACTTCTCACGAGCTTTATAACGACATTTCGATCACGTGTGATATACGACGTTTTATCTTACAGGTGCATTGTATAAAAATCCAAGAAATATTTATTTAAGTAAATATGCGCCTGTAAAATTAGCATGGTTCTAATATCATTTTCCGTAGTGACCTGTGATTGTTATAGGTATGAAATAAACTGTTTCGTTTTTTTTTTCACAATTTTCACTAAAGTAATAAAAATTGACTTTCTACCGAAAGATATTCAACTAGACGTCGAAGTTACTGTTTCCAGTTTTCTTCCGGTAAGGTCGAGACACATGTACGAGAAAGAGTATGATCTGTTCGTGAAGTGGAAGGCACAGAATTACATTGCATTACATGTAATTACATTACAATTAATAATTACAATTTTTAATTACAACTGACAGCTGTCAGATTTACTCACTTGTGAGTAGAACTGACAGCTTTATCTCTCTTGTGATTAAGATTTGATTTCTGTCACCAAAAACAATGGTATAAGGTACCTAAAAAACTACACCTGTAAGATAAAATTTATCATTTAGTATTAGACTCTCCTGGTAGCCGTCTCTATAAGCGTAGTCGGAGATAATTCAGGATTCTTCAATAACTTGTGTAAACTAAACTTTTACATTGTATCTATTAGACTTAAAGACCAAAAACGCTCACTGAGCGAAAAAAATGCCCACAACGCGAAATTCGTGTCGATGAATGATCAAAATTTCGTCAGCTCCGAACAGATTTTTACAGCTATTGAAAGAAATTGTAAATTTGTCCAATGTCGCCGAATCGATACCCCTTGCGGTTAGTCTTACATTTATTATCGGTTAAAAGGATTTATTCCCGGTCTCACTAAGAAGGCTGTAAATCCCCGGTAAATATATCGACTACAGGGAATTTACTGTTCTCTCTGTAATAAAAGAAAAACGAATGGGGATCAATACCCATAATTTTAGCTGTTGTCGCGACCAGGTTTTAAAGACGTAAAAAATGTAGCTCTATTATAAATGGTCGGTCTTAACAACGCCTTTAAAGTTAATAATTATAAAAATAAACGACAAGCTTAAAATTCTCGACGAAAGTTGTCAATGAGTGATTCATGGTTCGAGTTCATATTTTCAATTAATAACTGCTTCTCGAAGGTATTACGTTCAAACTGGGTATAAGTTTAATCTTTGAAGTTATTAACAGATTCCGACACGCTGAAATTCAACCACTTGAGAGGGCTTTGAACCCTCTCACTTCCTGCATCCATGGAAATTCTCGAAGTTAATACCTGGTAATATTTCCGCTTTCTAGGTATTATTCCAATTTGTATTATACGGCGTAATTTTTTTATTTTATTTTAACAACACTCCAATTTCTAGATCGGTTTAATAAAATCACAGGTGTTTATTTTCAGATCAGTGATTTTGCTTATTTCTTGTGAAGTAGTCATCCTTGTATACTTAGTGGAATTCTCTGCTGGTTGATTAGTCCAGGCAATCGGTAGTTTGAAGTGTAATTATCTTTAGTGGCTTGCTATATGATTTTTGGGGTGCTGAACACGTATTTGGACCCAACCAACTCCAAATTTGTCGGAAAATATGATTATTATCGATAGTAGGTATTTTCGGTTATTTTACGGTTTTTGCGCTGGCGCACGTTGAAATTGTAAGAAAATCTAAAGTGTGGATGTCCAAGGTATACTTAACTACTTGTATTTGGGCACCCATTGTTCAAGTCCTTTATTTCCTGTAGGTACTTTATTTTGCCATAGAGTAATATTTTTTAGAAAATGTTTGGTTGCCATGTTATAAGTGATTTTTCAACAATACATAATTACTCTTATTTGTCTCAAACTCTGTCCACTGCCTATTATTCCTAATGTTATTTAATACTAGCTGACCCGGCGAACTTTGTACCGCCTCAGAATCAATAAATGTTTATAATTTATTATCAAAGGATAATGCACACAACGGCATCTACTGGCATTACCGGAACCACAACGCCATGTTTATTTTGATCAGAAACAAATCAATCCGTTCTCGAGATATCATTGAAAAATTTGTGTGTGGAGTCTACGCGCAACAGTAGTGGAACTTTGAAGTTTACTCCTTAAAAATTGATTTTTAATTTTAAAGCCCGGTAGGACAAATTTTGGTGGCCGGCGTTATTTGTTATTGTCGTGGTCCTGTACCATAGGGGTTCCCCTGTCTCCAAGGGACTCCCTATACCAGGGGGGCTTTGCTATTGTCGTTGCCCTGTATCAAACTCCCCGCCCCCTGTAATGTTTCCTATGTTTTAATAGTTATACTGCTAGTCGGTTCGTAGACAAATCCAACAAATCAAAGATCATAAACATCGGTCCAGCTGTTCTTGAGTTATAAACCCAAGGAGGCCCCCTGAGGATTGTAGTAGATGGATGTAAATAGGTACATGTTATTTTGTAATTTTTTATAGCAATCCCACACTTTGTCGAAACTTTATTTTATGTCTATATTTCGAGGAAAATTAGTACTTGAGGTTCTTTTAACATTCAAATTTGATCTTAGTTTGGCCCTTAATTGTAGAGGGCTCTACCAACAGGTCCTTTTCTCTTTTGGAAGGTCGCAACTTTTTTGTGTGTGTTTGTATTACATTTTCTAGTAGAAAAATAGATTCCTCTATCATCTTTACGGGAAAAAAAGTTTTCTTGTCAAAAGTCGCTACGGGCAACCGTTTTCGAGATATTCACAAGTACAACAAGAAAGTTTTAATCAACATAAACCGATTCTAAACGCTAATTTTTAAACAATAAACAACGGAACCCTGCATACAAAAAAAAAACATACAATATACAATCCAATAGAGAACCTCCTCCTTTTTTGAAGTAGGTTAAAATGAACTCAAAATCACAATAAATGGTGGAAATGCCCATCTCCTACCTTTATACACGTGTCCAATCTTCTCATTGATTCCCGCACCCTTTTGAAATCTTTAACACTATGCATCTCAAGTAGTATTCCTTTTTTTCCGTGCTTGGTGAAATGTTTTTTTTTCGAATTTAATACTATTATAAACTATATTGATAAGGTATTCATTATACAGTGACGAAATAATTAGCATCAAATGGGTCGATAGGATGATTGGATTTTTCCCCAGCTGGATAGTGTTCCAGCCACTCCATTTTCCGTATTCCAACAATATTGGTTATCGATGATTCTCCATAATGTATATGTATGAGAAACTAATGAAACCACTCTTACGTATTCATGGACACATCAAATTTCTAAAGAAAAGGTAGACTAAAAAGTTAACAATGATCTGTGTTTCTCTTTATTTATCCAAAAATTATAAACATTTTAAAATTAATATTTTTATGATTAACGAACTAATCGAAATTATATTTTAAATTTGTAAACTTTTTCATTAATGAAATTAAAAATTTCTGCTGCAACATATGGAATTAGAAGAGCTGTAAAAATTCAAAAGCAGGTCAGCTGCATCCTCTACATGTTTAACGTTTAATTAATCACGCAGTTCTCGCTGTCACGTTGAGTCAATATTTCAGATGGTGCTATTTGCGTATTTGCTAAAACTGTGAATGCATCACTAGGTCTCTCACTGAACATTATGCGCTAGATTGGGTATCGTATCAATTTCCAATAATGCGTCCATGAACGTGAGTAAACGGGATGCAATGTTAACAGGTATTAACATACAGTGGTCATTAGTGTTGGATAATTTATAATAGGTGATTGAGCTTTTCATCGAAAATTCGTGTTTCGTGATTGGAAGGGCTGAATTACATTATATTTCATTACGTGGTGTAGTGATTTCATGTGTAAAGAATTGGTAAATTAGTAAATATTGGATTCACTTTGACGCGCAAAATCGATCGAGCTTGACAGATACTAGTTGATCACATCAAAATGAATTCATCAAAACGCTGTTTCCTTTTAATACAAACAAAAATTTTTCCTCGTCCTCGTTTTTACTGAAGAAACATTGAGCAACTTTTGTGTTTCTAAAAGTTCCCAAATGTTTCCGAATATTTCTCATTGTTTCGAAAACAAACGTTGATTGTTCCAATTTGTCGCCGGTTTCCATTTCTAGCGGTAACATCAAAGGAACAATCGACACGCGATAATAACACGTCTTCCTCCTCCATGTTGCTGCAACTTTTCACATCAGTGGCTTCTTCAAGCTACAACTATTGGCGACTTTCGGTTGCTCAGATGGAAACGCAAAGTTTATCTATGTTGCTAATTCCTCCGTGGTTGCCAAACATTTCCGAAACACGCGACAAAGGGAAACACAAATTTCCTCAATGTTTCTTCAGTGGAAACTGGGCTTGAAAGGGACAACAGTTTTGACGCAGAAGTTCAAATTTTTGACAGTCAGAGAAAATAGGTTAAAATTTTGACAATTAATGTAAACAGTAAAGTAAAAGAATCGATATACGTTTAGCCAACTGCGATCACAAATTTTGTTGCTCACTCGTTATAATGATTTAGTTACAATGTTATGTTAGAAAATTATATGAACATGATTAAATTTACAAGGAAAATTAATCAACTATTTTAAATATAATTTTTATTTCTTAAAATGGCCATTTGTCATTAACTGTGTAGTCCACAGAGTTATAATGTTTGGTTAAAATTTTGTCCGACATCATCAGCTGAAATACCATGTGATACTTTAACACCAGCTGTAAATGTGTAATCAAGTGTGCATTGTAGATTATTTACAAACTTATTTCAGAGTTGATGTACAGGTGGGTAGGCATTACTGTGAGTCTAAATATTTTCAATAACTAAGGGTGCCCTATTAATTTGAGGCATTACACAAGTTTCTGTCCCTATTTGTCTATTTTCACTTTGTGATCGATAAACTTAATACCGGATTTTACAGAATTTGCTCTTATTAAAACCTCGGTAAACCAGACGAGTATCAAATGGCAAATTTAAAAAATCATGATGTAAACAAATACAGTTGGTGGTTCTTTTTTAATACCAAATTTTAGATATTTTTCAAAAAATATTAAATAAAAAGTTATTTCGTAACAAAACGTGGTGCAAGATTTCAGTAGCGTGAAGTTAGCCGATATGTACTCTAACTTAGTAACCTACTTCTTTAATTTCACCACTTTTTAACACGTTAACATGCAAGTGGTTGATAAATCTGAGAAACTTCAAACGTTACAATAAAGCATAACATGCATTCAACACAATAACAAATCCGAATGTGATAGTCCATTTTTCACTTAACCATTTAGATTATTTATTGTGATATTGAAGTATGTAAGTAATTTCTTTTACGTCCTCTCACTGCAAGAAAGCAGCCCCGAAAGTAAACCAAGATAATTTTTTTAAATGGTGATAATAAGAGGCGAATTTTTTTATCCTCTGCCAATTTATGAATGATTAGGGTAAGCAAACAGTCGTGCTCAAACGGTGGGTCTCAAAGTTCTAATTGCGCTAGGTCACTTAAGCTGTTCAAAACCAAAAATGTCATAAAGGTTTTTTACTCAGTGTATCCAGATTTATCTACCTTTCAAGTTTGGCACGCAAAACCCCAAACACCCTTTATATATAAAAAAGATAATAAATCTGGTATTACTCCTAAAAAGAACATTCTAAGAATCTTTGTGGGAGACTTAAAATTAATAAGAGGACGTGCAGATAGGAAGGCAAAGGCGCAAGATTTAAAAAGTAATGGCCAAAATTTGCTTTCGAGAACATAAGATATTAAAAATGTCGACAACCGGTTTCGTAAGGTCACTTATTATTATTAATGAAAACAATTAAGGGGGTTCTGATGCAGTCTTAATAAAAGTCGCGTAAATTATGCCGTAGAATTTGTAAATTTGTGACTTTATCTTAAATCAGAAGAAGCTGAAATTTACCATATAAATACATCAAGGCTTCCTGTAGGGTGTTAGGGGAGTATTGTTAAAAAAATTTCAATATTAGATTTATTTGTTCTTTTCGAAACTTACCCATTTTAGAGCGCAAAGTAGAGCTTGCTACAACACCCGATCAAACATATAAGCCTCTACCACTCTGCTACAATTCATTGTCAATCAACTGTCCCTAACAAAAAAAAAAAAAAAAATTTGAGGCTTTTTATTTGAAAAATTGGACCCTGCTGCATGAACAATTTCGCCACAATTTTTAATGCGGACGCCGAATACGAGTTGGGCGGTCAACGTATAGAACTTTAACTGTGATACAGATGATTTCCAGGCCCGTACCTAACTAAGGAGGGTGGTAAAAATTTAGGTATAAGTACTACCATAATTCTGGATTCTGCAGATTTATGGTGGGGTGGGTAGTGGTTTAACATCCCTTCGTCCGTCACCAATTACTTGGCCCCTTTAGATTGAATAAAACAAGAATTCCACAGAGCTGTCGTTTTGATACCAACAATAAGAAGCGGCGGGGAGAACGGTTATCTGCAATTCATTGAAACTATCGCACGCAACGACTTTAAAGCTAAAGTGCAGATTCAGTTGATTTTTGTTTTTGTTCGGAAATAGTGTGTATTAATTAAATTTTTTCTAATGTTTGACTTTTTTATTTAAATGTTTGAATTTTTCAGTTATTTGTCAAAAGTTAGGAAAAATCGAATTCGGAAATAAAACGAAATATCTGTTAAAAAAAAAATGAATAAAAAAGGCCTGTACAAAATTCTTTGGTCTACGTCTGTTGGATATAAATACAAAAAAATTGTCAATAATCGCAAATATCTATGTGAACGCAAATGCGTGATTTCTTGGACTGTATTTACAATATCTAAATTCATTTATTTGGATGAAACTTGGATATATATAAACCAGAAGTAAATCCAAGTGGAGTAAATTTAAATATATCTAAGTCGAACTCCACAAACTTTAATAAGTGTAAAATTACAAATAGAACATGTTTCGGCAGAACACTACTGCCTGATGATGCCCTTAAAGAATATAATTTTTTTTATATTGCCATTATACAAATACAGGATGTTTTTGAAATGCATGTCAATAAAAAATCTAGACCATCTAGAGGTTCAATGAAACCCAATTGTCAATTTTTTTCATGTCTAAAACAAAGGGGATAAATTAGCCATTTCCACGCATAGTCCACGCCACTGTCGATTGCATTTTCAAGGCGGATACAATAATTACATTAATTTTTGCAGTTGAATCCTGGCAACATAAACTGACAACCAATAGTTTATAAAATAATTTTATTTCAGATTTATTGTTAAGTACAAACATTATTCAAAAAAGAAAAATTTATTGTATTTAAACGTGCAAAAAATGATTAAAGAACAATGAAAATAAACAAATAAACAAAAACCAGAAAACTACAATAGATGGTCAAAATGCCGCTAACCGTTTCTCAGCACCCCAAATCAACGACTGTTGCATTCTGGCAATTACTCTGGGTTTCTTCTAATTCCTTCGGCAGTATTTTGAACGCGGTTTCTTAAATCTTCAACGGTATTTACAGGTATTGCATAAATTAATTGTCTCATGGGACCCTACAAAAAAAAACACTATCCTTCCTATCGATCTCCCCGGGAAATTTTGATCAAGCCAGGTCGGCACCTCGCGAGCGTGATGAGAAAGGGCTCCACCATGAAGATACCACAAATCACACCGAGTAATCAAAGGTACATCTTCTAATAAGTTTCCTGGCTCCTCATTTAAAAAAATCAAATACGCCGCGCCAGTTAAACGAGGGGGCAAAATGTATAGACCTATCAAATTGTGGTCAACCATCCGATAAAAGTTGCCTCGTCGGTTTATAAGATTTTATCAACAAAACGAGGATCTTCTTCCTTTCTTTGGAGTAGCCACTTACAAAATCTTATTCTTCGAGGGAGGACCTCAGGTTTCAATGCCTGCACTTTTTGGATCTGGTTGGGGTGGAGGTCTTGTTCATTTAATGTTCGCCACACGACAAACGGCGAATCACACACACAATAAAACAACCTTCTTATGCTAATTCCTGGTTCCTCTTCAACGAGGTCTGGCTCAGCGTCCAAAATCCTACGTTCCGCATCCCGAGCATTTCCTAAGGCTCTTCCATACAACAAGACCATGTCGGTCATCTCAGCATTTGTATAGATTCCATGTAGAACAATTATGACGGCAAACTGTGACACTTTATAAAAAAAAAATACCTGTGACTATTGTTGCTAAGCGAATAAGGAGAGGACATTTTTAATCACAGTAGCGGACGGTAGATTTTGACCAAATTTTTAATGATTTTTATCTCGAAAACGAAAAGACTTTTATTACAAAAAATTTTGCCATCGACTTCCTCTCATCGTGACCAATTACCGATTTTATTTTTGACATGCATTTCAAGAACACCCTGTATATCAGCAACGTTGTAGGGCATCAAAAATTCATTACCAGGCCGTCAATGACGTCTGCCCCGCACGTGTCTGCTCGTTTGTGTTGTCTCCGGCGCTCGCGCGGTGAGACTTGCGATGTGGCGGGAGCGGACAGCCTATCTATCTACTACCTATTTATTTGGCTTGGCTTGGCTCCCCTTACGGTCAGAAACCATTTTTATCTCTTTCAATTGATTTAGTTCCATACCCCTTCTCTGTTATTGCAGCTTTTATCTCCCCTTTTCTGTCTCCTTCTTCTGCCGCTTCTTGCCTCTACATGTTTATGTCTTCTTTTGTCTTTCTTCTTCCATTTTTTTAGTTCCTTTATTGCTTCCTTTCTATGTTGTTCATATACTTTGTCCCACTATTCATTTTTCTTTTTTGCTCCTCTTCCTCTTATTGTTATTTCTTTTTTTGTGAGTAGCTATTCTAATATGTCTTTTAATTATTTTTTTGTTGCTTCACAAATGCATTGCTTCTGAATTATTATATCTACAGCACACATAATATATAATATTCGATATATTTAATGCTACTTTACTGTAATTGGTCAACTTTGGGATGTCTTTTCTCGGTTATTGGGATATTTCTTCTGTACAATTTACATCGGTATTTTAGCCCATTTTCTCTCTGGGAAGACATTTCTGCATTTCGCATTATTGGCATGTTTTATGCCGTAAAATATTATAACTACATATCTCAATTAAAAAAATAATTATTACAGTTAATAATAGCCGACATACTCTCTTATCTGAAGAAGGTAATGTGATGTTTACAAAATGTGATTTTTTGATTTTTGAAATCAAATAATGATACAGAACTAACAGACTTCCAATATCAAATAAAATACATCACTATACACGATATAGCTATGTCCGGGAAATTTCCACATTTCCCTCTGTATATTGCAATAAACAACAGTATTTGTTTTTATTCATATGTGACATTACATTAGGTTAAAATTTAAATATATCTAAGTCGAACTCCACAAACTTTAATAACTGTAAAATTACTAATGGTACATGTCGATGGTTAAATTCTAACATGTCGTAACCCACAATTTTTACGATTTGTAGTTTAAGGTTTTTTTGAACTGCTTTTACAGCTCTCGAACTAATTCTAAAATGTCGGATCCTTTAGACCAATAGAAATGCTTTAATTTTGAATTCAAGCAAAAGACGTATAATTATTGGCTAGTTTAATAAAAGAAACTAGTCGTATCCCACATAACCTCTATGTCAACAGTGCACGTTAAAGTGGAGTCTTGAAGGTGTCTGTTCACTTTTATAAAATTTAATGCAAGAAGGTTAGTATTTACGTGTAATATTGATCTATCTTATGTTTAATTATGTTGGTAATCCGTATGTTTATATCGAGCGATCAAGATAATTTGTAATCGAGTCATCCATGAATCCGAAAACGTATGTCGTGCACTTAAACTGCACTTATAAATTTCAAATAATGTGTCAATTGAAAGATAAAATGGTGGAAATTCTCAAACAGGATTTTATTGCCAACAAGACGAAACATTTTAAGGAAAATACATTTATTTCATTCAACTGTTATAATAAATGCTGAAAATGTTCTCCATTTTGGTCTAAGCACAAATGAGGCCTTCGTCTAACACATTGAATAACTTAACCTTGAGTAAATTATGAAGAGGTGTTCGGTAAATGGAATTTTTTAAATTAGGGCGCAAAAAAGTCCGCAGGTGTTGAAAATAGCCAAGTGCCATTTCGTCTTCATGAAGTTCCTTAATAAAAGTTTCCAAAATCACTTGTTAGGCGAGTGCAGTTAGGTTACCTGGAGGATTAAAAAATGTTTAGGTTTAAATAACGAATAATGAATGATTTACCTTCAAAAAATACTGGTCCTATTATACGTCATCGGCAAATTACTTCCGAAACACCAATTTTTTGCGGATGTACTGGGGCCTCACATAAACATGTGGTCTTTCACTGCTCCAAATTCTCATATTTTGTGCATTAATGTATCCACTTAGATGAAACCATGCTTCATCTGAAAAGAACGTTTTCTCCAACAAATCATCGTCAAACGTGTTCAATAACCATTGACAATATGCAGCCCTTAATGGAAAATCATCTTGATGCAGTTCTTGTACACATGTTAATCCATACGGAGACAAAAGTAAATCTTTTTTAAGTATTGCTTGACATGTGCCTATGACTATGATAAGTCCACTTGCTGTGCCAATTGCCGAATGGATGTTCTAGGGGCTTTTTCCATTACGTGCTGGACAATCTCAACGTTTTCTGGCGTTCTTTTATCCTCTGATCGATCACTTCCTGGTTTTCTTTCTAAAGTGGATGTTTGTCGAAACTGGGTAACACAACGATTTAATGTATTGGAGAAATGAGCATAACCGACGATATCATTGGGAAACTGCTCACGAAATTCTGTCCATGCATCATGTCCTTGTCCATTTCGAAAATACGACTCAACGATGAACGCTTTGTGTTCTAATGAAAATGCCATTTTTAAGGAGTGAACAAATGAAGTTCTTAAAACAATTGATTTTATAGAGTAGAGAGACTGTTTCACTAGACAAAAATAACACAACAGGGATCAACAACGCAAGATACTGAAATTTGAGGTTAATGACTTTTGATGGCAGTGGTTCAAGTCACACCGCAGATCTGGCGAAAAATTGAAATTAACAATAAAAAAATAGGTTGTGGAGGCTACACTTTTTTCGCATCTGTTTAAAAATTTATTTCCTAAGTTTTTTGAAACCTCAAAATTATTTTTTAAACCTCTTGAGTGACGTAACTTTAGATGCCACAATTAAGCATATCAATAGCGAAAGACACACGGATTCGAATTCATGGATGACTCGATTACAAATTAACTTAATCGCTCGATATTAAAATGTACTAGAACATCAATAGAAACCTAATTTAAACGGTGTTTTCTATATTTTGTTTATACGTCTTTTTAGCAGTACATTTTTGTGGTCGACAATTGAATGATACGACTATTTTGAACTATTTTAATGGGCTTACGCTGCTATTGTAAAAATATTTTTTTTAAATTAAAGAATGCAATTTAAGAATTTTTGCGCTACCAATAATGTAGAAACTTTGCATTACTTGTAGCTTAAATAATGATTATCATGCCACCGATTTAGAGGGTTCAATTACCAGTACTTAATAATTTTTGTCTCTTTTAAAATAGATGGGAAGTAGAACTAAAAAAATATGGCCCTTTGCTTGGGGAAAATGGAAAGTAATGTTGTATACAATTGCAACATTATCGATAATACGCTGTTTGTACCCGTCGATGAAAATGAATTAGAACCTCGATTAGAACCTACTAAGAAAAGTTCGCAAACAGGTATCTACCTACCTATTTAAATTTTTTATTGTGTTTTCTAAAAAAATATGTTTTGTGACTGAAATGGTTAATATTGGTAATTTTGAAACACCCCTACAGAACGACGTTTTCTTTAACAACCCAAAGAACCTTCAAGACGAAATAAGTCAAGGTAGGTTTAATATTCAAAATATAGAAACCCATAACCAGTCAGCATTATTTTCTAATCCTAGGACAAGCAGACACTATTGACACTGTTTGTCAACTTCCAATATTTGAAGAAATGGAAGCTAACTTAGATAATGAAAATCAATAATGATAATCAAAGAGCTGCTCGTGTTGTAAACGAAGGTTGCTTAAATGGAGCATTTTGTAAAAGGTCATCAAAAAGAAATTGTGATTCTTTTACTCGAGAAAAACGCAACGAAATATTTGAATTATTTTGGAAGATGACCTGGTCACAAAAAAAGATGTATGTTTTAGGTTTAGTTATGTATCAACCAAAGAAAAGGTGCTATGTTGAGGGACTTTCAAGAAGGAACGGCACTTTCTTATATCACTTAAGATTGGATAATAAAAATCTTCAAGTGTGTAAGAAGATGTTTCTTACAACATTCGGATTAAAAGAGAAGATGATACATAACTGGATTCTTAAAAGTGAAAGCCATGGTCTTACAAACAGAACGGAGGTAGACAATGAAAGAAAGAGTTCAAAACGAAGCGCTTCATCTTTTTTTTAGAAAACTGCAAAACAGACAGATTTCCTTAGAGCTTTTTTTGATCTTTTACCAAAAGCGGAGTCGCACTATTGTCGCAAGGATACAGAAAAACAGTACTTGCAACATCCTTTTCAAACAAAAAATGAAATCTATGATCTGTATAAGAACAAATGTGAGACTGAAAATAAAACGGCGGTTTCAATAACTTCTTTTAATAAAGTCTTTGACAGTCTTAATCTGGCTTTGTATAAGCCCAGAAAGGATCAGTGCGACACATGCCTTCAGTTCAAAGTCAAACAACTTAGCGAAGAAGAATATTATAAAGCATTTAAAGAAAAAGAATGACGCGCAAGAAGAAAAGAAAAACGATAAAGAAGAGGCAGTTAATGGAAAGCATTATGTATTTACTATGGATGTCCAATCAGTTAAATTGTGTCCTGTTATTGAGGCTAGTAAGGTTTACTACAAGACTCGACTACAGGTCCACATATTTACGATATATAACTTAGCAACACACCAGTGCACAAATTACGTATGGAATGAGACTGAAGGAGATTTACAGGCATCAGTGTTTGTGTCTTGCATTATAAAGCATCTCGAGAAACATTGCTTACAAGAAAAAAAAGGCATAATTATATTTTCAGATGGCTGCGGGTATCAAAACCGAAACACCACTTTGTCTAACGCGTTAAGCTTTTTTTCCACAAAATACGAAGTTTCGATTGAACAGAAATATCTTGAGAAAGGTCACACTCAAATGGAGTGTGACTCTACTCATGCTCTAATAGAAAGAAAATTAAAAGGTCGCGAAATCACCCTTCCCTCTCAGTACGCACAAATTATTCGAGAAGCTCGAAAAAAACCATTTGCACTTGATGTCGAGTACCTCGGTCACGATTTTTTCACTAAATATGACGAGAAGGCTATTACTCGGTTTGAATCGATACGACCTGGCAAAATAAAAGGTGACCCAACTGTGGCAGATCTAAGGTGTTTAAAATATTTAGCAGACGGAACTCTTCACTATAAAGTCAATTACAACGAAGAATATAAAATTTTGCCCCAACGGGCCCGCTTACCACCGCTCCCGAAAGATCAAAGCTTTAAAAAGTTGTTTTCTGCGCGATTGCCAATAAAAGAAACTAAGTGGAAACACTTGCAGGACTTAAAGACAGTAATAAATTTAGATGTACACAGCTTTTATGACAATTTACCTAAAAACTAAAGTTTACTTATTCCTAATATTTGATATTCAACTTATATAATTAAGGAAATTTTCGAAATAAAATTAATTTTGTATGGTGTTTGTTATTTTTATAATATCGTAACCCTCATCATTCTACAAACCACACGAGTAAAATATGTCGTAAGCCTCACTCCATGAAAAGCAAAAAGTTGTAAACCACAATTATAAAATTCTAATATGTCGTATCCCATTTTCTAAAATATAATGTAGCAAAAAATTATTTCATTTCTTATTAAACTTATTTCTAAGTAAGTTTTATAATTTTATCAATAATTACATCAATTGCTTTTACCTTCCAGCAGAACCAAAATAGTTATTTGTGCCTCCTGTAAAATTTCATTTAACGGGGATACGACATGTTAGAATTTAACCATCGATGTTTCGGCAGAACACTTCTGCCATCATTAGCCCTAATTTAACAAGAGATTAATGATACAATTGATGAATTACAAGAGGGGTTCTTACCTTAAAGAATATAAAAAATTATGACGTTGACGTAATTTTGAATTAAATTTGACGTTTTCAATGGGTTACATGATTTTTAAAAGATGATGGCAGAAGTGTTCTGCCGAAACATGTACCATTAGTAATTTTACAGTTATTAAAGTTTGTGGAGTTCGACTTAGATATATTTAAATTTTAATTTAAATTTACTCCACCTGGATTTAAGAACATTCTTCTGGTTATTACATTAGGTGTTTATTAACTTCTAAAAAAAAAAAAAATAATTGAAAGACATTTTCAAGATCAGTACAGCAATGGCCGAGTACAGACCTGGCATATAACGTAAAACCATTGTGATTAAAAGTAAAAGTGTCGAATCGGCTGATCGAAGCGCCTGAAATCTTAAAATGCATGCGTCCAGTTCATTCCATAAAGCAGGAAATATCACAAGCCACTGACAAAACCGACCTGGCGCACTGCACTTTGATAGCATAGGAAAAATGTTTGGACTTGCACGAGTCGGAAAGAAACAGAAGAATTTAGCTGACGTGTTTTTTATCTGGGACAGCGTGTTTCAGTTCACTTTTTGACATTAATACCGCCTTAAGTCGAAGGAATTAATAACAAACTGACAATTTAAATTTCCATTTAATTTTGAAAATTAATGTTTCTAACGTAAAACTGTGACAAAAGAACTTATTGAGACTCCGTATTATTAGCTCTTCTTCTTTTCTACGTGTTTTTTTAATTGTTGTATTTAGATCATTTAGATCTAATGATTTTTCTTATTTTCTCTACAATCTCACACTGTACAACTTTCTTGTACAGAAGTTACCCAAGCATTTTTATCATTCCCTGTTCGGTTTATCCCTTTTCACCTTTTGTTGGCGTTTGTTATTCCGAAAATATCATCTCGTAAATTAATTTTACGTTTTGTATTTTAAGTTTTGTATTTTAAGCAATATCCATGTCCCTACTAGCTCCGACTTTTCTACATGTCGTTTTTTTTATATAATCCGGACCTGTCATATGCTAGTTGTGTATTTTGTGTTGCCTATTTTGGTTCCAGTTTGCTTTCGTCCCAATCCAATTATGAACACAGGGTTTTCATTTTATTCGATAATAGTATTCTTAAGCTGACGTACTCCTTTTGGGAGTTTTGTACTTACATTTTATGAGCTGTACTCCGGAGGATAGTTGTACTGCAAATGTACTTCCTTTTTATTCGAATGTACTACCTGTACTCCTTTTCCTTTGGTTCTTTATTTTTTCGGTAGGCATCCTCGATTTGTCTCGGTTCTACTAGCAAGGTTCAAATGTATAGGCGGTACGGCGGTACGTAATTCGAGACACCCATTCGTTTCTGTGAACGCAGAGTACTGAGTAATGAAATTGTGTTTTTTTAAGCTCTTTCTCAGTTTTGCATTTATGTTTCTTGAAAATTTATCTTCCACTTTATTTAATTACATAAAAAGTTACCTAGTTAAGTTTTCATATGGGTATTCTAGAAAAAAAAAATAGTAATGGAAGTTAAAAGGACAGACGCCGAAAAATCATTTTAACGATAACTTAAAGAAATAATTTCCTTCTTTGATGCTTCCAAATAAATACCACGAATCTACAGTAAAATGTACAATTTGTCGAGCAAAATTTTCATTAGCCATTGGACAAATACAGTCTTAATTAATTTTGTTATTATAAAATTCTCTATATTTCACTGAATCATTATTTGTTTTTTATACCTTGACAACGAGATATATTAAGTAAGCTATAATGCCCTAGGGCGTATAAATCATAATGTCCGCTTATTATGCCCTCAAAAAATTTAACCATGTTATTATTATTATTTATTTAAATTTAAAAGTACAATTTGTAAATGAAGATGCAATAATTGAACAATTAATCAAATTATCCTATTAAAATTTAAAAATTAAATTGGAGGCATCAGTTTTATCGAAAACTCTATTTTCACCGGACGTTCCAGTTTTACGAGAGCTTCCAACTTCATAGATACAAGCCACCGCAAACTAGGGAATTTAGCAAAATCTAATTCAAAATTTATATATTTTTTAAATGTTCACAAATACAGTGAAATATAAAACGTTGTATGCATCACGGGCATGACTCGATGTTTATAAATCTCGGGCAATTTACAAAATCTCCGGCCGGAGGCCCTCAAATTTGTAACTGTTGTCCTCGAGTATAAACATCCTCATTATGCCCTTGGTACATAAATATCTATTAAATACAGTTAAGATTTTGTTAAGCCCCCACCCCCTCCACCGCGCAATAGCTACTATGTACTCCTTTCTCGTCAATAATAAATGGTCAGCTTAGTATTCTGTAACTGCTCCTTTAAATTTTAAAGGCCGTTAAGTTTAGTTGTCATAGCAATGACCAATCGGGACTTTTAAATTTTAAATTTTAAAGGACGCAAAAATTTTAACGCCCCTCTAAAAATTACAGAATAGGCCCCATCGCCTGCCAAATTTTAAATAGGCAACACATAATACATATTATATGTAACTCGTTGGTGAGAATATTTTGTTTATCAACGATTAATTCTGGCTTTTGATATTTTGATTTTCAGATCTGCCGTGTATTTTTTTTTGTCACTTGGCTTTGATGTGAAATCTGATCAACAATTTTAATGTATTAGTGGGTAGTAGATTCAAATAAAAGTGTAGATTTGTTTGCCTTTAAGTTGGCGGAATGGCTTCTGTGTGTTTAATGAACATTTAAATGCAGTTTTCAACCATCTCTCCTTGGTTGATAACCAAATCACAGACTTTACAAATTTTGATGTAAATTGTATTGTTGACAACTCAATACGGGAAAAAAGATAATATAAATAACTAGCTGACCCGGCGAACTTTGTATCGCCTCAGAATCAATAAATGTTGTGTTAACTTATTAGCTGAATTAACTTTTTTATCAAAACATAATGCACACAACGCCATCTCCTGGCATTGCCGGAACCAGCATACAACGCCATGTTCATTTTTGTTTCAGCCATGTATTCCGATGTTTTAATAGTTATTCGCCCCCGAAAATAAAAAGAAAAAGAAAAAATATGTGTGGAGTCCACGCGCAACAGAAGTGAAACTTTGGAGTTTACTCCTTAAGAATCGATTTTCATTTTTAAATCCCGGAAGACAAATTTTGATGGCCGTCGTTATTTGTTATTGTCGTGCCAGGGGGGATTTGTTATTGTCGTTTCCCTGTACCAAGCTCCCCGCCCCCTGTAATTTTTCCGATGTTTCAATATTTAATTTGCTATTCTGGGCGGAGGCAAATTCAACAAATTAAAGATCGGTCCAGCCGTTCTTGAGTTATAAACCAAAGGAGACCCCTGAGCCCCCATGTCCATTTATTAATAGTTATTCTGCTATTCTGGACGGAGACAAACACAACAAATCAAAGATCATAAAAATCGGTCTAGATGTTTTTGAGTTATAAACCCAAGGGTTCCCCCTGAGCCCCCTGTCCATGTTTCAATAGTTACTCTGCTATTCGGTGCGGAGGCAAATCCAACAAATCGAAGATCATAATAATCGGTCCAGCCCAAGGGGCCCACCTGCCAAGATTTATTACGTTATTAGATCATTTTATTGAAAAATAAAATTGGCCCCATGTCCAATGTGAAAAATAGTTTACGACTTATTCCCATACCTACCAAATATTTAAAAAAACTTCATAAAAATTGGTCGAGCCGAAAAATCGATCCAGCCCATGGGGGCCCCCTGGGCCCCCATATCCATGTGAAAAATACTTAACGACCTATTCCCATACCTATCAAATATACAAAAAAAAAATATCATAAAAATCGGTCGAGCCGAAAAATCGGTCCAGCCCAAGGGGACCCCCTGGGCCCCCATGTCTGTGTGAAAAATAGTTTACCACCTATTCTCATACCTACCAAATATACAAAAAAAAAATTCATAAGAATCGGTGAACCCGAAAAATCGGTCCAGCCCGAGGGCCCCCTCTGGGCCCCCATGTCCATGTGAAAAATAGCTTACCACTTATTCTCATACCTATCAAATATACAAAAAAAATCATAAGAATCGGTCGAGCCGAAAAATTGGTCTAGCCCAAGGGGCGCCTCTGGGCCCCCATGTCCATGTGAAAAATAGTTTTAAACCATCCCTGGATTATGTCGATCAAAACAAAACAAAAAGTATTCAAATCGGTAAAGCCGTTCTTGAGTTATAAAACTACAACGAAAAGTGGCATTGATTTTTATATATACAGGCTGTTTTTGAAATGCATGTCAATAAGAAATCTAGACCATGTAGAGGTTCAATGAAACCCAATAGTCCATTTTTTTCAGGTCTAAATCGATGGGGATAAATTAGCCATTTTCACGCATAGTCCACGCCACTGTCGATTGCATTTTGAAGACGGATACAATAATTAAAATTTTGTAGTTGTATCCTGGCAACATAAAGTGACAACCAATAGTTAATTGTCAATTAATGGTTGACAAGTGTAATGCCAAAATTAATTTTATTTCAGATTTATTGTCAATTGCAAACACATTATTCGAAGAAGAGAAATTTATTGTATTTAAACGTGCAAAAATGATTAAAGAACAATGAAAATAAACAAATAAACAAAAACCAGAAAACTACAATAGATGGTCAAAATGCCGCTAACCGTTTCTCAGCACCCCGAAGCAACGACTTTTGCGTTCTGGCAATTACTTCTGGGTTTCTTCTAATTCCTTCGGCAGTATTTTGAACGCGGTTTCTTAAATCTTCAACGGTATTTACAGGCTTGCATAAATTAATTGTCTCATGGGACCCCACAAACAAAAAAAACTATCCTACCTATCCATCTCCCAGGGAAATTTTGATCAAGCCAGGTCGGCACCTCGCGAGCGTGATGAGAAAGGGCTCCACCATGAAGATAACACAAATCACGCCGAGTAATCAAAGGTACGTCTTCTAATAAGTTTCCTGGCTCTTCATTTAAAAAACTCAAATACGCCGCGCCAGTTAAACGAGGGGGCAAAATGTATAGACCTATCAAATTGTTGCCAACCATCCCATAAACGTTGCCTCGTCGGTTTATAAGATTTTATCAACAAAACGAGGATCTTCTTCTTTTCTTTGGAGTAACCACTCACAAAATCTTATTCTTCGAGGGAGGACCTCAGGTTTCAATGCCTGCACTTTTTGGATCTGTGGGGGTGGAGGCCCCGTTCATTTAATGTTCGCCACACGACAAACGGCAAATCACACACACAATAAAACAACCTTCTTATGCTGGTTCCTGGTTCCTCTTCAATGAGGTCTGGCTCAACGTCCAAAATTCTACGTTCCGCATCCCGAGCATTTTCTAAGGCTCTTCCATACAACAAGACCATGTCGGTCATCTCAGCATTTGTATAGCTTCCATGTAGAACAATAATTATGACGGCAAACTGTGACACTTCAAAAAACTCAAATTTACCTGTTACTATTTTTGCTAAGCGAAGGAGAGGACATTTTTAATCACCTTTAGCGCAGTAGCGGACGGGGGATTTTGACCAAATTTTTAATGATTTTTATCTCGAAAACGAAAAGACTTCTATTACAAAAAAATTTTGCCATCGACTTCCTCTCATCGTGACCAATTACCGATTTTATTTTTGACATGCATTTCAATAACACCCTGTATAATTCACACATCCGGCAGACTTTGAATGTCTAAATCCTCTATCTAACAATATAATTATAATTTTCAGAAGCAACATGATGTTATAAAATGAATCATTTATATGACTAGAAAGAGAATATTAAAATAAAAAGAGAAGAAAATGTACCAAATTGAGAAACGTTTTAACAAAGTCTGAAGAGTGAAACAAGGTCAAGTTGTCTTAAAAGTTTGAACTGGTTCTGAGAAGTGTTACGGAACCTCCAGGAATACTGTAAAGTACAAAAAAATTCGTGTGTAAATGCTGAGGAATGATGAAAGTTCCTATAGAAGTTCGAAGAATGTTGGAAGAGTCTTGAAGCTAAAGCTAAGCTGAAGAGTTTGAGTGACCCTGAAAAATCATCTGGAATCGTAAAAAATTTACAGTCTAGAAACTCCTAAAAGGCGTGAAAGCTTATCAAGTGAAGAGTACCGAAAATCCCTGAAAATCCGACAGATGATTTTGAAAGAGTCTTAGAGAAGCCCTAATAGATCTGGAAGATTCTTGAAGTTCTGGTGATTCTATCTGGAATAAATTCTGTAACTTTCTATAACACGTCACTGAAAATTCCAAAAACAGGTCAATTTTAACTTTTTACGGGATAAATACTGGAAATAGTTTTTTTGTGTTTATCTTCATCTTAAAGGGTTATAAAACTACCCACAATGTTTTATCTTTAAATGTAAGAGTATGTCATGTGGCACATCATTGGAAAGCTTATTTCAAGGGACTTAAAATGGACCAGTTACTTTCTGATTTGCAAAGGAGTCTTGTTAGAATAAAATTAAAAACTAAAATTTTAAGATGACGTTTTTTAATGCAACATATTATGTTTAATGCTGTTAACTGTTTCGTTTTGTTTTCGTTGGTAGAACGTCTCTCTTGTATTCCTCAACATTTCTGGCGTAATTTCTGAATCTTCAAGATCACCTGGTTTTGTTGCAAATACTTGATGTTTTAAGTAACTCAACAAAAAGCAATCAAGTGGAGTCAGGTCAGGTAATTTTGCCGGCCATTCGATTTAACCTCTTCTCCCTATCCACCTATTGCCAAATATTTTGTCTAAATATCTACGACCAGCTGCAGCATAATAAGGTGGAGCTCCGTCCTGTTGAAACCAGAAATTTTCGTCGGGTATATCTGGATCTACCTCAAGTTTCTCGCATCCAGAGAGGGTTAACTTGAGCCCAGTAACCACACTTCTGTCGATTAACTTCACCGTGAAGAGTAAATGTCCTTTTTCGGAATGAAGAATACACTCTAAAAATACTGGGTGGTGTATGGTCACGTCCATGACTTGCTCACAGAATTCTATCCTTCGATCAGCATAATCTTCCATTAGTTCCCGTACCATCTGCATTCTTGTACTTTTGAGAATTTTCTGGACAGTTGAGTGACTCATATCGTTGTCTTGAGCCAGATGTCGAGCTAGGATCAGTGGATTTTCTTGGGGAGGTAACAACACGTTTAACGTTGTTTCGTCATCAACGACAGAGTCTCGTTGTCTAGGCACAGTTCTGATATTACAAAATTCTCGGTATTTACTCAATTATACTAACTGTGCCTTGAGTAAGGTGGTGGTAGCTCTGGATGTCATTTGCGGAATAATTGAAGAACTTCATTTTGAGTTCGACATCTGGCACCATACCTAATCATCATCAAAATTTCGATGCGAAGAACTTCTAATAAATACGGCATTTTTAATTAAGATCACTCAAAGTAACACATAAATTAAATACCTAATGCCTCTAGGCTCTAGAGAGATCACCAACGTTTCTGTAAAAACTCAAAAGAAGATAAGAGATCTATCTACATTATCTGTTTTTCTACTTTGCGTTTGTTCTGAGGCTATTACGATACTGTTTTGTGTGCGATAATAACAAAAGCGGTGTTATAATAATTTTACCAAAAATAGTATAATTTATTTCTTTTAATATTGTCAATTTTGGCAATCCAAGAGAAATCCTAACCTATACTTCGTTGTCAAGTCCCAAGTCAACAGCTGTTAATTATTGTGAATTAGCATTACTATTGTTGGCACTTGTGCTGAAGAGCTTCACGTGCATTTGGGGCACGCGATTTTGTTGAGGCATTCTGTGTGGCGGTGGCCATGCTGGTAACACTTGGTGCATTGGAGTGGGACGGGGGCTGGCGCCTTGAGCCATCCAAACAAGTGCACTGATGGCGCTTGCGTGGTTCAGGAGATGGTTGAGGGTGTTTGTGTCTCCGGTGATGACGCTACACTCGTCGTGCCCTAAACCCGTACGTGCGACAAAATGCTTCTTATAAAACTCCTATAAATCATATACTATTTTGTAACAAAAACTGTCCAAAGGAAAGAAATACGTGTTATTTTACCGGACATATTTTTTAAAATTATAAAATAATACATCCATTGTAATCCTCTTGAAATAAACTTTCCAACAATGTGTCCATGTAAAAATAAAATAATAGGGGTAATTTGAACCCTTTAGGATGGAGATAAATACTAGTATTTTGTATTTTCGTAATATTCAGTGACATGATATTATATAAGCAAGTTACAGAATTCATTCCAGTTAAAGTTTCCACCCTGTATATTCGAACATGATTGAATGAACAACGTTAAAATTAAAATACATTCGATCGAAACTTACCGTATACGTTGGCGTATACTTCTAGAAAGGAGTATTCCAATTGGATTTCCAGTTACATTCTCAGCGAATTAAGCATTACGGCATTATCTCTTGTGACTTAGTTCTTTAAAGTCATGAATATGTAGGTAACCATGCCTGTTTCACCTATGTTTTTCCCATTCATCACCCCGAAATTAATTCTCTCCTAGCCCGTCTCCCCAGACTTGCAACAAACACTAAAACCGAAAGTCAAATTTAAATACGATTTACGTGCGACTCCTAATTGAAGGATTTACTTTAAGCTGCATGTAATTGCTTCAGACTGTCACATAAATTTCCGAGAATAAATATCTCAGTCCTCGTAAATTTTAATTCGTTTGATCCAGCGATTTGCAACTACTCCCCCATCACAGCTACACTGTTCTTTCCTTCCAGACGATGTAAAAAACGTTAAAACTTTTCTCTCTGCTCTCTTTTTTCCATTTGATATTTAATCATAGCTGGAAGTTTGCACCAGTCCGTTTGGTTTTATTACCGCAAAATGCTTTAAGAAAACCACAGCTGAAACCTTCGACAAGGATGGATGGCGTTTTAAGTTTTCATGGTAAGTTGCAAGCTCGGTCTCTGCGTTGTTTGCCATAAATTACTCAAACGTCGCTGTATGTATGATGGAGATTTGGAGAACGTAATGTATTCCTGGAGCGACCTCAATTTCGGGATATTTAATGTTTTTGTCTGTCGGAAATTGCAGCAGACGCACTGTCACATTGATATATCAACAGCACTGGGTCGATTTACATAATATCTAAATGGTGTGTTAATTTAATAAGTAAACGACATATTTACATTACCTAACACATGTGCTGTCATGTACATACACTTCGGTCATTCTTGTTCTCGGTCATTTTATTTCGTTGGAATTTTTTTACCTTACTTTCCTTTTTTGCGTAATGCCCCATTTCTTCTTGCTTCAACTTGCTGCACAATTACGATTTCATACTGTAAATTGTCTTGTTCGATTAAAAGTTTTGGTCTCCAACGTCCTTTTTCTATCTACACTAATATAAAATGCACATGTTTAATTTCTCTTTCAGTTACTTCATTCGGTGCTTGTTTTGCCTTTTTTTGCATAATTTATCTGCTCTTATGTCTGTTCTCATTAATAATGATATTTGCGAAACAATTTTCAATTCTTGTTGCTTTCTTTTTGTGAATTTAACTATTTATATCTTTAAATATTTATTTCTCTCTCTTTTTGCTTTTCATTGCATTATTTATTAAATCTATATATATAAAAATCAATGTCACTTTTCGTTGTAATTTTATAACTCAAGAACGGCTTTACCGATTTGAATAATTTTTGTTTTGTTTTGATCGACATAATCCAGGGATGGTTTAAAACTATTTTTCACATGGACATGGGGGCCCAGAGGGGCCCCTTGGGCTAGACCGATTTTTCGGGTTGACCGATTTTTATGATTTTTTTTTTTGTATATTTGGTAGGTATGAGAATAGGTGGTAAACTATTTTTCACATCGACATGGGGGACCAGAGGGTCCCCTTGGGCTGGACCGATTTTTCGGGTCGACCGATTCTTATGTTTTTTTTTTGTATATTTGGTAGGTATGGGAATAAGTCGTAAACTATTTTTCACATTGGACATGGGGCCCAGGTGGGCCCCTTGGGCTGGATCGATTATTATGATCTTTGATTTGTTGGATTTGCCTCCGCCCCGAATAGCAGAAATAACTATTGAAACATCGACAGGGGGCTCAGGCGGAACCCTTGGGTTTATAACTCAAGAACATCTGGACCGATTTTTATGATCTTTGATTTGTTGTGTTTGTCTCCGTCCCGAACAGCAGAATAACTATTAATAAATGGACATGGGGGCTCAGGGGCCTCCTTTGGTTTATAACTCAAGAACGGCTGGACCGATCTATAATTTGTTGGATTTGCCTCCGCCCCGAATAGCAAATTAGATATTAAAACATCGGAAAAATTACAGGGGGCGGGGAGCTTGGTACAGGACAACGACAATAACAAAGCCCCCCTGGCACGACAATAATAAATAACGACGGCCATCAAAATTTGTCGTCCGGGATTTAAAAATGAAAATCGATTCTTAAGGAGTAAACTCCAAAGTTTCGGGGGCGAATAACTATTAAAACATCTGAATACATGGCAGAAACGAAAATGAACATGGCTTTGTATGCTGGTTCCGGCAATGCCAGGAGATGGCGTTGTGTGCATTATGTTTTGATAAAAAAGTGAATTCAGCTAATAAGTTAACACAACATTTATTAACCCTTTGAAAACGTCAAATTTAATTCAAAATTATGTCAATGTCATAATTTTTTATATTCTTTAAGGGCTGATGATGGCAGAAGTGTTCTGCCGAAACATGTTCCATTTATAATTTTACGCTGATTAAAGTTTGTGGAGTTCGACTTAGATATATTTAAATTTTTAAATTTTTTTAACAACATTTATTGATTCTGAGGCGATACAAAGTTCGCCGGGTCAGCTAGTTATTAATATAAAAATGTATACAGTGTGCCCATTTTATCTGTTTACGCCTGAAGTTTCAGTAGTAGGCAACATATTAAACATTTCATCAAAAACTATATTTTTAAATATTTACATTACATATTTGATTAAAAGATTGATTGTTTTGAATTGACGTTTTGAGTTTAATTTTAGACCCACTATGATACTTTATTTAAATAATAAATAGTTTACGCAAAGTGATTTGTAAAATGTTTAATATGTGGCCTATATCTGAATCTTCAGGCGTGTAGTATTTATTTATGCAGCAATACCACAAACATAAACTTTAATATTAGGTTAATACACCCGCAACGAGAATTTAATTTAAATAATTATTATTAAGCCTCGGTTGGTGCGTCCAGCAAAGCGATTTATTGTTTAAAGTAGTGTTAAAAGCTAAAACTAGTTTATGCATTAATGAAAACATTGCACACACCCCATAATCCAATCTTTTATGCCAACATATTTTTTAATTTCATATTTTCTAGACTGGCTAGATAAGTTTGCTATTAGGAGCTGTAGTTAACTGAAATAAAAATGCATATTGTACCTATCGGGTCTTCATAAATGAAATAAATAATAATTAAAAAAATAATGGTAGCAAAAAATCACCATCAATCAACAACGCAACGATTAAGTTACAGAATGATTTATTTACAAATTCATGTAAATTCTGGTGCACACCGTAGTTACTAACTTTTATTAAAAAAAAAACACTAATGTTTTACTAGGTACAAACTTCCACGATAACACGACCGACTTGTTCACGATGCTACCAATACACTCTCCTGTTCCGCCGTTCGTTCCCTTTTTACTGACGTTCTCGATTAATTCTATTCCGGGAATAATGAGATCATCTTTTCGGCGCGATCGAATATTCTTGAAGCATGAGATCATCCTCTTTGTGCGAGCGTCGTATAGTATGAGATCATCGCGACAGAATCTTCAATCATTCCCAGACGTTCTCACGGTCCGTGAACTGTTCTAGATAAATGTCGTTACCATATATGGTCCTTCCAATAATTGTTCCCAAACAGATGACATCATCCGCTGCCGGTGCCGTTGTGCCGTTGTGCCGTCGTCTCAATTTTTAAAAGTGTGTTAATGAAAGCGATTAATAATAATCGAAGCTGTTTAATTGTCGAAATTATTAATCGCCCATTAAGATACGAGTTGATTGCAATATTTTTTCGTTGACCGATACCTTTTTAATCTGGGTACAAAAATCCGCTTCTGAAATTTCAATTGATGAAAATAATAATTGTCACTTATGCCAATAAACATAGTTGTCTCTGAAAACAAATAAAGTCGCCATATATACACCAGTTTGCCATTGTGAAAGTGCTGTTAACTTTTCTGGGTCGTAATTTGCGATTAGGTGCAATGGATTAGGGAGTAAGATTCAATTTCATGTTTCATTTTACATGAAATTGATCCTTACTGACTGGTTCTTAGTTACGACGTTTCCATAACAACCGGCACTTGCGACCAGTCGCAAATCAACATGAAATCGGGCTGTGAGTCTCGAATTTGCACACTCTGGATGTAGACCAAGGACGCATTTCATTGTATGTGTTTGATGTAAATTCCTGAAATCATCGAAAAGCTCAAAGTAGTAATGAGCATATACCTCGAAAACCAATACTGAACATAGCGTCGCTTAGCTGACAAAGTGGCGTAACTCATATTTGGGCATATTTCAGTTTTATTATTTCAAAGTGTTCGTATGAGCTACTCTACAAACTGACAAAGAGACGTAACTCTAGGACAAATATTTTTTATTCAGTGACGATTTTCATCCTGACTGACTTACGGGCGTATTTGGTATATTTTTATTTATTACCTGCCGAAATTACAATTAACAGACAAAAATTTATGTAAATGTAGTAACGAATGTCAAGCTAAAACATCAAACGCTAATAATTTTGCGCTCGACGGCAGCAGTCATTGAAGAGAGCTAAAGTTTCTTTTCGCTCTCCTGAAAAGTTATAAAAAGTGAGTTACGCCACTATGTCAGCTAAGCAACGATAGGAATGTAAGCTGTGGACCAAGAATACGGTTGCGACAATATCTCTTCATCTTTTTCGTTGTGGTTACCAACTCCGTAGACGCATGTGCGATATTTTAACCCTCGCACAGGTATGCGCTTGATATCAGATTCCCTATAGGAACAGAAATAGCACTATATTTTTCTCGCCCGTTTTATCGGCGTCACTTTTCGCACATTATTTCGAAACGGAATGTTCAGTATTGGTTTCATAGGTATATGGTAATAAGATCAGATAATTTTCGAATTTGACGTCATGTTTGACATATTTTATCTCATAATCAGTCTAAACCGATTATTCCAATACATGTTGACTTTGATCTGCAATATTGGTTGCCTATCCATCATACAAAGCTTACATCATTATCCTTTCAATTTTCACATTTATTTTATTTCTCAACCGAACGTTAGAATCGTCTAACTTGAACACAATTTGCAATTAAAATGAAACTGCTATTAACAATTTACATTTCATCTCGCAAACCGAATAATTCCAGCGTCACACCTCTCCTGCTTGGGTATCGACTGGAAGTTGTTTGTTTTTGAAGTCAGGAATTCCGCTTAATTTAGACTGGAGGGTCGTATTTTCCGACGGAAAAATTTCGCCAAAGTTTTCATGCTGGTGTATAATTGAACAACTTTCTCTCGTTTTCCGATGCGAGTTTATGGGATAGTAACGCATTTCAGTTGAGAACGTTCTTGTGTGCGTGTCTGATGTTTTTTTAAATAAATGTTTTGGCAATAAAAACGCCCGATAAAAGAAAAAAACGGTGCTAGGGAAATCGTGGGGCTTCGGTTGAATTTTGTAAGAGAATGAAAAGTTATTTCTTTGTCAATAAAGCCCGTGTGTGCTTTGTTGGTGATCTGTGATTCGCTGATCCTAAACGATGACTAACTTTTGATCTGAACGCGTTCAAAGCATATCACATTTTTCTCACAAGATTAGCATATTTGGCGCAAATCCATTTCGTAACTCACGAAACTCATTGTAATTTTTCCGCTCCCATTTCGTTCCGCCAAATTAAAGTTTCACAAAAGTACTTTGCAGCAATTGCTAAATCTTTGAAAATAACGGGAGTTCGGAAACTGAACATGTAAGTCTCCGGGATTGTTATCGAGGACTCGAATTCTAAGTGCTGGAGGTGAGAACGCCACGTAAATATGGAGCTTTTAAAGGAAATACGAGCGGAGGGGGATTTTTATTGCGGATTCTCTGGAAGGATTTCAGAGGTAATTTTCCTTTAAGATAAAGTGCGTCCTGAGATTAATTAAGGAACAAAAACCCACTTTAAAAACGACAACACTGGTGAGGAGAAAAATCCGGCTAAATTTTACGGATTTAGCTGATTAAAATGTTACGACCAGCGTTTTCCAGATGCACGGTCTTAATAAAAATCACAAGATGGAGGTACAATTATCAGCACTGCTCTTTGATAAAAGTTAATTAAAAGTTACGAGGTCTGGGTTCCTTAATATTTCAATATTTTCTTAGTAGAAGGCAGTTCATTGTCCGAAGCGGTATACATCTTAATTTAGCCTCTATTGCGGGGTTCAATGAAGATAAACTGAACAGCCGGAAAACAAGGGAAGCGAAGCTACGAAGTTCAAAGGTTTATAATCTTAAGTACACTTTTCAAGTTTGATGAAGTTTCATCAAATTAGTCCCCTATAAAAATCAGTAATAATAATAATATTAATACATTTCTCGTTTAATAATACGTTCTCCACCGTCAGGTAGATATCAGCAAATAAGCTTGACGTTGTTCTGCTGGACCACTCCTCCAAGCAGATGTTTGTAATTGGGTTCTGGGCTCCTGCCGAGAATAATATCTGCATCAAGGAGGAGAAAAAATGGACAAAATATTAAAACCTGCTGTTCGTTCTGGTAATTGGGTGCATGGGAGGCATCAAGGGTTGGTTCGTCTCCAATCTCAAGATCATACCCACCTGCTGAAAACCGGCAGAAGCTCTTGCGGCTGGAATGAAGGTCAGACAGGTCGCAAAATATGAGACCGTATTAAAGAACATTTCAGGCACATCTATAACAACACAGATCTTGATCCTCCACCATCAACACCTTCTTCTTTCGCCAAGCATATATTAATAACATAGTTTTTCACCATCAAATTCCAAGTTGATTCCTAAATGCAATAAAGGCCGGAAATTAGATTTTCTTGAGACTTTGGAAATAGGGAAAGCCTTGAAACTGGAAAACAGATCTTGTTTAAACGAACAGAATAACTTCAATAATCCCATTATTGATTCACTATTGAAAATTTTTACCACTCAAACAAACTTACCAGATTCTTCTTGATCCATTTTTAATTTTTACATTTGATAAAATGTTGCTTTTACGAAATATTTTAAAAATCATGTAACCTTTTCAAAACGTCAAATTTAATTCAAAATAACGTCAGAATTTTAAATATATTCTTTAAGGTAAAAACCCCTCTGTAATTCATCAATTGTATCATTAATCTCTTGTAGGGCTGATAATGGCAGTAGTGTTCTGCCGAAACATGTTCCAATTGTAATTTTGCGTTTATTAAAGTTTGTGGAGTTCGACTTAAATATATTTAAATTTTAATTTAAATTTACTCCACTTTGATTCATCGACATTCTTCTGGTTTAGAAACAAAAATTGTTGAACTAAAACCAATATTCTTGTTTTAATTAAATTAGTTTATTTGAATTTCTTTTTTAATATTTTAGACATTAGCATTATGCCATAATTTGATTCGGAATAGATATTTACGTAACCAGTTATGAAAAGAGCAATATTGTTCAACAAGCGGAATATTCGCCAACACGAGCGCCAGCGAGTTTTGCAAATTACGCGAGTTGAACAATATCGCGTTTTCATAACGTGTTTACGTACAACGTTTTATTTAATTCCGTAAATAAATCGTTCTTTCCACTGAGTATTATACTTACATACCTGTACAAATAATAATTCGACATTGTCAACATCTACAATCAAGTAAGTTTGTAACTAAGTGTTTAAAAAAATCTGTCATCAAAAAAATTAATGTTGATTCCGATTCCGAAATATCTTCAGATATTGAAGAAGGTGCCAATTCGGCTGTGTTGGGTTTAATACTCTAAAATTCTAAACAGCGTTACGATCTTGCGTACGAGAAATTCGAAGATTGGTGTAAACAGAAGAAAGTTAATGCTTCTTTTAGTGTTTTCATAACATAACTAGTTATGTAATGATTTCATTACGTAACTAGTTATGAAAAATGTGACCTTTCATAACGTCAATGAGTTATCAAAATTTGAACTTTTCATAACGGAATTAGATAAAAAATATTTATTCAATCAAATAAAATATTTTCAAACAATGCAGTTTATTTTAATTAAGCAACCATTTTTTCGATCTGTTAATAAATAATAGTTATTCTGCTATTTTATTCTGCTATTATACTATTATGCCTACCAAATATACAAAACAAAATTATAAAAATCGGTTAAGCCGAAAAATTGGTCCAGCCCTGGGCCCCCATGTCCATGTCAAAAATAGTTTACCACCTATTCTCATACCTACCAAATATGCAGAAAGAAATTCATAAAAATCGGTCGGGCCGAAAATTCGGTCAAGCCCAAGGGGGCCCCCTGGGCCCCCATATCAATGTGAAAAATAGTTTACCACCTATTCTCATACCTGCCAAATATACAAAAAAAAAATTATAAAAATCGATCGAGCCGTTTCGGAGGAGTTTGACCACAAACACCGTGACACGAGATTTTTATATATTAGATGTCCTTTTTTCCTATGTTGTTGTTTGTTATCAAACTATCTCAAATAAAATATTTCACTTTTAATTTTGTGGAATTTTTGTTATTTTCCTTGTTTACTTGTTCGTATGATACTGATCCATTCGACAGCCCACTACATAATACGTTACTCGGTATATTTGAGGTTGCAAGTCCATTTTAGAATTTTATATACTACCGTGTCGGGAACTCAACCGGGATTCTTCTACTACATAGCCGACACGCCCACCCCGGGGCTACCGAAGCCGTCTATATGAGTACAATTCATTTAGTTTATAATAAACTCATCGAATGAAGTTAGGGATATGATGAAATTTGTACGTTATAACGAACACTATTAAAGTTTTTTTTTTTTTTTTTTTCATTTAGTGCATAATTATATCCAGCGATCAAGATAATTTGTAATCGAATCATCCATGAATTCAAATCCGTGTGTCTTTCGCGATTGATATGCTTGATCGTGGTATCTAAAGTTACGTCATTCAAGAAGTTTAAAAAATAATTTTGAGGTTTCAAAAAATTTGATTGTTGGACGCTTTAAAGTGCCAGCGAAAATGGATGTGCAATCACCAATATCACCCATGCTCAGTCCCGAAGAGCAAGAACTCCTCAACATCCAAATCGAAGGGATGGCCCGAGGACTCGAGGGCAGAATCGACAAACGCTTCCACCAGATGGAAGAAGCCTACATCGCTCTGGCAACCAGAATGAGGAAGATGGAAGAGGCGCTGACAAAGGCACTGTCAGCGATCGACATGACGTCAACGTCATCGTCGACCCCAAGCGACGTCCATCCTTCCAAGAGGGCGAAGAGAACCGCCGACAGCCCCATCCAACCCGACGAAGTGACCACAGTCAACAGGTTTGAGGTTTTCTCGAACCTGCAGGTCACAGAAGACAACGTGGAGCCACCACAGCCCCAACCCACCAGGATTGACCCCCGAAAGGTCACCCACGCCTCCAAGAAACCCACCCCGTCAGCCCAGCCCCCGAAAGACGGCTAGAAAAAAGGGGGTAGGAAGAAGACCCACTCCCAGGAGCATGTGGTCTCCTTCAGAAACGTCGCCGCCGCCCCTGCCCGATCTAACAAGGCTGATCCCCTGAGCGAGGTATCCACCTCATCCCTCAGGGAGGCAGCAGCCGCCGCCCTCAACCGAAGCGCCGCTCTCGGTGAAAACAGCCCACTCCTAGCGGCAGCAGCACCTCCACCCCCGACGCCGCCGCCTTCGACGCTGACTCTAACATGAAAACATCAAAAACGGAAAATGACCACACCAAGACTGCCGCCACAGCCACCGCCGCCACCACCAGGAAGGGAAGAATTCCTCCTATCAACGTGTCCCATCAACGTCCTCCCGACATTGGAGCGCGATCCAAGGGTATAAACCATCGGGTGGTTTACCTACAGACTGTAACGAGACTGTGAGTGGTTTGATGCTGCTTCACAGTTTTCCAATTAAAGTCTTCCAAATCCTCTTCTATCACCTTCTTCTTCTTGCAGATCTTGCAAATTGTCAGCCGCTCTGACAATTGTTTCTTTTGGTGGTGAGTGGGAGTGGATAAGCTCTGATGTCGTTAGATCTACCGCCACCGGCTTGGAGAAGGTTGCCACGACGGGAATGCTTGTAAACTTCTTTGCCGTTAACAAGTTTTTCTTTGTGTTGATTACACAACTCTGGGCCACAGATACAATACCAGACTGGTCCAACCTCACATCTTCTCTACGACCATTGCATGTTATTGCAACCTTGAAAGGTTCTGGATTCAAGAAAAGCCAAGAATTCGGTGTAATCTGCTTCCATATTGTTGCACTTTTTCGATTTTCCTTTTTTCTTATTACGTCTTTTTGAAGTTTTCCGTGTTCTGACCCGTCTTCTTAGGGAATATTCTTACCCCTGAGGGATGCAGGTGACAGGAAAAACAGGAAATGTTGGCACTCCTGGACGCAGCCTCACGCTCAAAATTATGGCTTGGAAAGCGTGCCGGATTAGGTTGGAAGGTACTACTCACCGCTCAAATTTTGTGACTTGGACCGTAGTATCTGGTTTAAAGAATCGAAGGACCATAATATGTTTAATTGGAGGTTAAACGTGAGTAAAGAACTCGGGGTGAAGCTCAATACTGAAATTTATTACAAAATAAAGCCTTTAAATAAGCTACGTTGAATAACAATAAATCAGTGAATCTAATACAAATTAATGTGTTTAACAATATAAATATAATAATCAATTACTTTTTTCCTACAATAATCGGTTTGGTAAGACCAGAATAGTAACCTCCTTTGACCGCCGAATGCTGAGTTTGTACATCGGCATGTGCAATGAACTGCTGCGTTGGTAATTTATTTCCTGTCTTACCATCCCGTAAATGAAAAAACAGTAATTTTCTTTAAGAAAATGAATTTAAAATAATCTGTTTAACATGGTTAAACACTCTTCTATCTGTCTTTCTTTTCCCCCCATTCTTGCGTTCCTTCTTTTGCTCTTTTACTCGCTCTTCTATGATTCTCTTCGTTTCCTTCATACTTCTGCTATACACTGTTACAATTCTCCATTTTCTCTGTTATTACCGTTATTTTCATAGTCCCTCTTTCTTCTTTTGCTTCAGTTCCATTTTCTTCTTCCAGTCCCTCTTTCACCCCCATTATTACCCCACCTTTAGCTCTCCCTTTCTTGCTTTCTCTCTCTGCATATTGACACTTCCACTTAAACTCTTTCGGCATTCTTTTTTCTAATTTTTCTCACCCCTTTTCTTCCATTCCCACTACGTCAAATTCTACCAAAAACTTCAAAAACTCATTCTCTTTGTTTTTTATTCCGGCTACGTTCCAGTATACTATTCTTATTTGCTCCTTTTCTCCCTTACTCCTCTCTAATTTTGTTTCTGAGCCACCGTTAATGGGGTGGCTCGTTGAACATTAGTCAAAAAAAGTAAATAATGCATGGCGTTCCAATCGAACGTGTTGCTTTAATAGTTATTTAAGTAACAAGGAATGTAATTACTTGCAGTGTCCTAAAAATTTTTATACAATATACGACGGGTAGCTTTTTAATGGCCTAATTTCAGCAATTACATGTTTGTCTTTGTGGTTTCTGTGGAATAGCACGAGAAGATGTGGATTATCTTCAAAATAGAAAATTGTCATTTTTTGCTGTCAAAACTCCAAAAGATTGAAAAGTAAGTGGTCAGTTGTAGAGAGGTCTCCAATACCCTTCAATGACAATAATGAATTCGGAGAAATCTGGACCGGGAAGTTTTAAAAGGGACAGCCGGTATATAGTTTTACAAGTACGCTACAAATATCGTTACATGTACCGTTGGGCGGTCAGTTTTGCCCCTCGGTTCTAATACAGGAAAATATTACTGAATTTAGAACTATAAAAAGCACTTATCATATAAAATTACCGCCTCAAAATGAGCTCCGGTAATATTACTTTTCTCAACCAATCGGAATAAATTATGGGCGTCAATTAAAGGTTCAAATCAAAATGAAAATTAAAGCGAATACAATAATTACTATAAATAAACAAAATATAAGTTCTGAAACAATTAAATAAAGTACAACTGGTCACGGTGGTACCATAGTACGATATCACAATTATTACTAGAGGGTTACAGGGTCTCCACAATGCTGTCTAAGTTGAACAGTGTAATCGTGACCATCCTGTATGTATGTCGTAGTCACGTTGAAAGCAGCCTGTATATGCTGACTCATGGCTTAAACAACAGTAGCTATTATATTATGACAAAAATTAACCCATCTTAAACCGAGAAAAAACGCTATAACAACTACAAGGCTTTCTATATGACTTTTGTGTAAAGCCGTCCAGTGTACACTAATTTGAAGGCCGCTAATCAAACTCAAAACAACACAACAATATCACTTCGTAAACTCTTCGAGGTAATCATGACGGGAAGGGAAGAGAGGGTCGATACTCGGAAACTGAAGAGGAAAAATAGATCCATTAGGGGTGGCTGGAGCAACACCAGAAGATGACATGACTATTAACCTGGGTTCCTGGTAACCGTGTTATAGGCAGAAATTACTGCAATGGACATTTTTGTTTCGGGGAAATAGTGAGGAGGGGCTGTGCAAACAGGCGGATGGATACATATTGGGACCGATAGTCAGGCAGCGCTAAAAGCTCTGGAAAGTGTCGAAGTAAATCTAGACTTACAAATAATAATTGACCTGTTCGAGGAATATTGTTAATACAGTTCCGGACATGGAATCTGGGTCAACATTTCTCAAAAAAAAATATGTAAACCAATCTTTATTGCCACCAATGAATGATCTATTTTTTTAAATCAATTTGAAGTTTTACTTGTCCAATTGAAAACGACAACAGTTAGTCCTTCATAACAGGGATGAGCTCTTGACTGCAATTACTGAAGCATGGAATACATTACTCATAAATTAAATTATGTACATTACCGTAAGACTACCACAGAAATCTATGCCGTTCTATGTCCAGGCGGTTGATGCGCTAGAGACTAATGGGGCCATGACAAACTATTAGTGTTGTTTTTTGAATTTTAGAAAATGTTTTAGTGATGTTAGTTTATTCGAAATTAATTTGTCCAAATTTATTAAAACATTACCTCTAGGTTTCGTGTAAATGCTATGTTTGACTCATTATCATATTAAAATCCATACACCATCACGCATCCCATTTTGTCGTCAACAAGATCAAGAACTGACAGCTATTAATGACCGTAATGACAGATCAAGTCAAATGTAAGGTTATCTATAATAAAGACCATTTCACACAATCTTGTCAGTTAAACGTCAGTAGTGGCCAAGATTCCATGTCCGGGTACATAAGAATACATATAATGAATTTTATTCCATACTTTGTATATTAATACGTGAAGTGAAACTTTTTAACCCCTTTTTAACCATATTGAGCGCACGGAGGAGTGAGATTTAGCATTCATAAAATTTATATGAAAATGGAAAGTCGAAACCTAAAATCTATATAATGTAATATGTGTTACAAATACATTAAATAACACTGGGCTACAAAAAAATGTTTTTTGCCTGTTTTATGCATAATTGATACCAATTCTACTTCATTTAATTTCGCTAAACACGCACGTAATAACAAAAATACTCAGTTGGTTACAGTTTTTAAAAACACTAAGATTTTCTTTTCTTGCTTTGTCGCTTGAATTTTGCGTCTGCTGCATCGCGAACAGATATCCAGCAGTAATCCGCCAACATGGTAGTTCTTTGATAACCCTTTTTCCATTGAGGAAATATCTTGGTGGAACCGCTCACCATGTTCGTCGCTAACGGCGCCACAATTTATGGGGAAAAAGTTAACATGGGAATGTAAAAAGTGCACCTTCAAAGACATATTGCACCCCATATGTTTGCAGACCATCAAGAGATTTTCCACCAAATGTACATAATTTTCAGCTCTTTGGTTGTCCAAAAATTGTTTTCTATGGTTGCTAGATCTTTGCAATGGTCGTTAGACTCCTATGATAAATATGAAAAAAGGAAAAACCCAAAATTTTTGCTTCTCAAAAACGGTAACCAATGAGCATTTTTTATTGTCATTTTTGAATTTAACATGGTACACATGGTATGAATTCGTTACTTATGTTCAGAAAACAAAATGGCTGTTGCCCAGTGTAATAAATGATCTGTGGTCAAACAGTTGCATAGGGCACTGAAGGAATTTCGAGCTGTGAAATTTGTGATTTCAGATGTTTTTTTTTTCATAGGTATTGCAGGGATTTAGGGCAAAGAACACATGTTAACGACGTATTTGTACACGCTCGCAGCAAACGTAATAGAACAAAATTCAAAAATTATAATATGCAATGAGTATAGATGTGTACTACTTGGAAAAGATCATGAATAACGTTCAAGCTTACAAATTTAATTAATTATGGTCGAATTTCGACCACTGGGCGACCACTAGTACAAGTTAAACGACCCCAGGAGACTGAAGGTCAAACTTGCCCAATAGTGTTAATCGATACAGGAATACACAAGTGTAACTTAAATTTTGAATATAATAATTTCGAAAGTGCGTTTGGTCGGGATAAATGTTAAATCGGCAATTTTTCGTTAGTTATGTCTTATGTGTGACGTATTAACCAACAAATAATTTTCTTTTTGTTCTGTTCTACTTATGTATGTATATTAATTTGTTTGTTTGTTTATCTGTCCGTATTTTATGCGCTCCTAAACCGGTCAACAGATTGTTATGAAATTTTTACCACAAATAATATTTGCAATTTGGAGTAACATAGGGGGGTCGACGACCCCAATGTGTCACACCATTTTCGTAAAAAAAAAAAATTCAAAACTGGCGAAATTCAGTTAAATCAAAGTGTCATAGTGAACAGATCAAATCGGACTTTATAGTTAGTAGTTTATAAGAATTATTCATTGTGTTTGTTAATTTAGCTCATAAGTGACAGTGTTGTGAGAACACGTGATCGGGTTTCTATGTTTATAGCTTTTGTGGGAACGACATAATTGTGTTATTAAAAATTTTGTTAAGGCAGGGAGCCCAGTCTATTGCCGGCCGTCGAGCTATTACCTAATTATCCTTTGCTTTATTTTATTAATAACGCACATAGGTACTAAATTGATGGAAAAAAGTTAAGGATATTCAGCCTACTTTCGGCGTTCATCAAGTCGACATGACAAGAAAGGCATACGCTCAAGTACCAGCGATAAAGATTAAATTGATACTTGACATTTAAGTTCATTTACCTGCCTCAATAAAATTATCTAAAAATGACGTCCCTTGTTTTGTTTCAAAAATCACACCCACGACACCGCCCTTCAGATGTTGATACGGAACTGTTGTTGTTTTGCACACCTTCACGTAAAACTCGCTTCGTCAGTCAACAGCAATGTTTACAAAATTTCGCACCACTCGACGGGGTAACAACCGGCATCAATTTTCGGGAAAAGACGCGTGATACGTGTTCGGTTTCGATGCTCTTGCAGAATTCGTCATTTAACTGAAATGGATCAAAAAAAGAATGACAGTTTTTGTCTATTGTTTATGAACTATTTATGAACTATTATTATGTCGTAAAAAAATTTGTTGTTTACATTGCACTGGGTGCAGTGGCATGCCCCATTTTTACAGCAACTTTAAAGAATTTTATCTCGATACAGGGGCGGAGTGGAAAACTCAAACCAAAGGGGGTTGCACTCTACTCATGCCAAGGTGTTACCAGATTTTTTTTACATACATTTCGATTTCAGCCTGCATATCCGCCAGTATCGTTAAACAGACGCGTGATAAAATGGAAAGACGACATTTAATGAACGATGTTACCAACAAAATTATCGGTATGTTAGGGGGTGGTCCTCGACAAGTGGAGAGGCTGCATTCGTTAATGTTAGTGAAAGTCTGGTTCTTCAGCTACAACAACGATACAGAGCAACCGGAATTGTAGTAGAAAGGCCAAGACAAGGTCGACCAAGAGCTACAAATGTACGGGAAGATCGTTTGCAGATTAGAGAAGCCCGTAGGAATCCGCGAGCTCACTGTGTGAAGATAATTTTATCTTTTCATTAACCTTACATATTTCGTAACTTTTTTTGGTTAGATCTTATATCACTTCGCTGTGAAGGGGTTGCTGTTTGGGGCATCCTAGAGCATTTTACCAAAAGGGGAGATGGTATTCGGCGTACCACACTCTTGAGTTTAAGCCGCTGTTTTCTTCGTACTTCTTACTCTATTCTCGCTCGAACTAATTTCTAGTGTAAACCGTAATTGTGCTCGACATTACGGAATGTTACTCTCAATGTATCGTCTTTCTTCTTCATTCTTCGCTGTGCTGGTGTTATCTGGTTCGATCTTTTGTTCTGGAAGTATGCAACACTTTTCCCACTGCCTAAAACGCCAAGGGGCTAAATTACTGAAACCTCGACTGGGTAATACCTACACTTGAAATTTCTTTGTGTCTCGTCGGGAAATAATAAAGAACTTCTCTTGTTTACATCTACATAACCTCACACCTGTCAGCGCTGTCAAGCAACGGTACGTCAATCATCACCGCGTCTCTTGTGCGCATGCTTTGTCAGAGGCCTTCCTCCGGCCAGCGTTTTCTGTCAAAAGAGGCATTATTGTTCGGTGGTTGATGAAACGTGGTGCTCGTGCAATTAAATTTGAATTATCCGCAAGGGATTAGCTCATCCGTTTCATCGAAGAGTGTGATTCTCGTCCCGTTGAAAATAATCGCAAAACGACGGAATCATTTTCAACCTGCGGAGATTAAAACCACCGAACAAGTCGTTCACGTGGTGCGTCCACATTTCGTTCTCTTTGGAAGTCGTCCAGATCCCTCATTGGAGGTAAGGGCCTTTCTGTTTGTTAAACGGGGTACTTAAAGGGGGAATCTTCTTCATTAGGGTGCTGGCTCGGGGTGAACCCTAAAACCTTCACCACTTAAGTGGAACTACGCCATCGAGCGAGGGTGGTATTGTGATATCCCTTGGAAGTTCCAGCGTGGACGCTTCTATCGAGAATTCGTTGGTGCCAGGGTCCTCACACACCCCAAACCAGAGTTCCAGGGCCAGATAAGACTTTTTTTCTCGTCATTTCTTGTTCTCGTTTCTTATTATGTAGTTTTTTTGTGGTCATTGACAAAGCAATAATTTAAAATAATAATCATTTGAATTCATAATTTAAAGTCACAACTTAGTTCAACTCTATCGTCTCTATCGTGTAACATAAAACTAATTAAATCGTCGAATCGTCGTTGTCGGACACCCAAGTGGGTTAGACTATACTTACCTCGACTTATAGCTATAACTCGACGACTTTAAACTCAATTCGGTATATTAATTTAAAATATTAGTTTTATGAGTAACTTCTTATTTCCTTTAATTGTTTTGTGTAACTGAATTTTGCTGATGAATGAAACTTGACTGACTATTCCATTTAGTTTGTTTAATTTATAATTAATAATTTATTTTGATTCAAATTAAAGTTTTTATTAAAGTTTTACAGTTTTTCAACTAAAGATTAATTTCGTAACTCTTCTGCGGTAAAAACTGGTGGCGTCCATTTAAGTAGAAAAAAAAATAGTAATAAACTAGACCCAGCCCATCTCCATAGAGCTAGATTTGGGGCGGTACTAAACCAATTTTTGGTACGTAACAACTGTAATTTGTTGAGACACGCCACTGGAACTAGTATCACCGCTAGAACGATACTTAACCGCATCAGAGACACAGAATTAAGATGTTGAAGACCGTTAAGGACTTTTCCGTCAACCCCCGCACACCAACGAGCTGGAGTATCTGAGGAAACTAATGTATACAGACGACACCAGAATTGGGCTCTACACACGTACAGTGACAGACGCACTGTAGAAGAGTTGATGAGTGATATGTTCAGGAAGTACATCCATTTCACAGGTGGCGTATTTTTGGGAAGCCGTACGAAACTCTTTGTCTGCGAAAGAAATATGAATGCTCAAATTTACTTTAGAGACATCATTAGCAATTTTGTGGACAATTATTATCGCAACAATTTAGGGCTTCATTTTCGATTGTTGGACGATAATGCACGTACACATCGTGCCCGTTGTGTGATGAAAAGGCTACAAACTTTGGAAATTGAGCATTTACCGCTTCCAGCGCGCTCACTGGATCTCAATCCATGCTTGGCGGACCACCAACCACCAATGACGCATCTACGAAACATGTGTAGTATACTGCCGATATTATGGGACAATATTGATCAAGACGCTTTGGATGAGCTTATTCTTAGCATGCCTAGAGGTGTTGAAGAAGTGATGACAGCATGGGGGAAGAACTCACTATTAAATCATGTTTCATGCTCTTTTCTTCTGTTCTATAAAACAGTTTATTTTAATTTCTCGTTGTTGCTTATTTTCAATTTCTTTAATTTTGTGACCAATATCTATAACAATGGATCATGTTTTGATTCATGTCACTTATTTCACAAATTAGATACTACAATACTTCTTCCGAGTTTTTCTCTAGTGTTACAAAAAAAGCACTATTACAAATAACAACTGAGTGATCTCAATTCACCTTGAAAAGATCCAGCTAGGATTTTAAATCCATTTAGTTTAGCAATCCGTATCTGGTGCCACAGGTTTTCAAGAGCTACAATTATTATATAATAATCTTAGGGCAAGGTGCAAATATAATCTTAAGATCAAACGCACTTACCTTGTGAAGTTCTAACTTGATTATATCTTGAACCTCAAATTTTGTGATTTTGTGATTTTAAATTATAAAGAAACGTATTAGGACGATGTGGGTGGTCAAACTTGATTTGCTTTAATTGCATCCATAAATAAAACACAATTTTTTATTTGAAAATTATAACTCCCTCGGTTAATCATTTTCCTAAGTATTCTTAACGACTTGTCAAAATTCATTCCACTCTTCGCAATAATTAACATTCGGCAAAGCAGCGAAATACATAATGAAAATCATTTAGCAATCTTGGAAGTAATTTAAAAGTTTTATTAGGTGGGTAAGTGCCGGTTTCGGATGAAATTCATTTTTGCCAATAACATCCAACTTCGATAACTCAAATTGATAAAGTTCCCATGTCTTCTATTATGGAGTTAATAAATTTCGTCGTCGCGCCGTGATGAAAATTATTCATTAATGTTGACGGAATAAATATGTACGAGCACATGTTTCAAGCGCTTTAATGGTCGAAATTCGTGTCCTAACAATTAATTTTGTAATAATAACTAATACGTGATTAATAGCGGCGGTACGCTACATTTAATAATTGTTTTATTGGGTGGCGTGACAATGCCATGTGTTCCGGATAATGCAGGATCGCGGATCGGGGGATGCAAATAGTCCTGAGTGATATAATTGCAAATTAATTGGGGAAATTTCTGGATCAAATGGTGGTAATACATGTAATAATACAGGTAACTGTAGCTGCAATACAAATCTACACACTGTGTAAATCTTTCGATCAAAGAATGGTATAATACCTACATATATACATTTCCCAAAGTTTATTCTGTATATCAGGTTTCGGGTATCTATGCGTCAAATCTTTCTATTCTTTTGAACTCACACAAGTAGTATAGTGGCTTGTATTCACTACTTTTGTTGTTTTGCGACATCTTGATCTGTTTAGCACTCACTTTCACGTTATCTTTAAATATTCCTTTCTGTTGAGGTTGAACGGCTTGAACCAAACCGGATTAACTCCAAATCGTATTCGATTTCAAATAAAACGCAAGGATGTGTCTTATATTCTTTTCAGTCCATTGTGTACGAGACAAATCAAAGGAAATGAACCAATGTTCAAAGTAGTGGAGCTGAGATACACATTGTAATAATAGTTATTATATCGGGTCTTTATAAATGATTAATACATCATGTTGCTTCTGAAAAACGAAATTGACATGTTAAATGACGAATGTTTCGGACAGCTACGAAAGGTGGTGCGTAACATTACATTAACACCGTAAATCAAGCTTCTAGTAGCAGTATGTATATTTATTACCTTTACAGGTTTATAAAGTATCCGATTAATACATTTCCCAGAACTCAAATAAAATAAAATATAGTATAATAAATAAAACTAAATAAATCAATAATTCAACACAATAACTAGCAGCTTTTTATCCCTTCCCACTTATTGTCCCTCATCTCCACTCAACCTTCTTCATCCATTCGCTCCCTCTTCCGTCCTCATTCAAATTTTTTTCTGTACTCTCATCTCTCCCTCTCAATTCTACGCATTGCTTCAACAAATGCTCTATCGTCTCCTTTTTTTCTCCACACATCCTGCATACTCTATTATTATCCTCACTCCAATATTTATTTTCTTTCTCCTCATTTCTACATCTAAATCCTGCTATTATCACTCTATCTTTTCTACTCTCTCTTCCTAGGTACTTTGGCATTTCTTCCGTTATTATTTTTTCATACTTCCCATTGTACCTAGACTCCCTAATTCTCGTTCTTCTTTCCTGCACTTGCACATCTCTATCTCTCTGCACTAATTTATCTGTCATTACTCTGCCTCTCTCTATCTTCTAGCATTCTTTCTATCTCCGCGCCTGCATACCCGTTTCTTTCGAAATATGCCTCCCTCTCTTTCTATATCCCCTTTCCTATTTGTTTCCTTTTTTCTTTCAAACACTCTTGAAAAATTCTACACTCTCCTCTCTCTATCATTCTCTCCTCAAATCTTATTGCTCTTTTTCCTGCTTCTATTCTTATTCCATCTCTCTTTGTTTCCTCCATCACTATATACCCCGGAGTCTCTCTCTCTACCTCTAGCACCCATTTCATATATTTTTCTTGCACCCCTTCCAATCCTTCTTGCTCTGTCCATCCCCATATTTCAGCTCCATACATCATCACGCTTTTCACCAAACTATCAAACATCATTACTCTCCTTCTAAAATTATGTCCAAATTTTCCGTCTCCTATTCCTCATACAGCTCCTATTATCTTATATATTTTTCACTAACTCTCTCACATGTGCTGTTGCTGTGTTTCTTTCATTCATCACATAACCTAAATACTTAAATTCTTTCACTATTAAAAACTAGAAGAATGTTCTTAAATCCAAGTGAAGTAAATTTAAATTAAAAAATTTAAATATATCTAAGTCGAACTCCACAAACTTTAATCAGCTTAAAATTACAAATGGAACATCTTTAGCTCTTCTTCCATCCGTTTCTTTTGCTTCTTCTCTTTGCATACTAAATTGTACCTCTTGCGTGCTCTCTTGTACTCTTCCTTAGTTGCTTTTTTTTCCAATTTCTTTCACTATTCTTTCCTGCTATGTGATTCAAGATATATACATTATTCTTGTCCCTCTACCTTGCCTAAATCCCGCCTGTACGTCTAGTAACACCCCCCTCTTATTAATTTCCTTCATAAGCCTCTCTTCCACAATCATCGCGTATACCTTATTTGCTGTATTTAGGAGAGTGATTCCCCTATAATTACTGACTGTATTCTTTTCTTCTTTCTTATATATGGTGCATATTATCCCCTCCTTTCACTCCTGGGGGAGTCCCTCTCACTTCCACATTCCATTCATTATCTCTAACAACCTGTCAACTTCCCTTTCGGTTCCATATATCCACGCTTCATTCTGTATACCAACCCCCCCCCCCCGGTGTCTTTTTTTGTATTCAGTTTTCTTAGTTGTTGCTCTAGTTCTTCTCTTGTTATCTCTTCTATTTCTTCCACACTTTGTTGTCTCTTTTCCTTTTCTTGTCTGTTTTCATCACCCCCCAGCAGCTCACTGAAGTACTCTCTCCATTCCTCCATAGTAATTCCATCACTAACTCTCTCTCTTTTTTTCTTTCTTTCTTTATTTATGTATCTCCATACCTCTTCTTCCGTCTTTATAGCCTTCATCTTTAGCTCTTCTTCCATCCGTTTCTTTTGCTTCTTTTCTTTGCATACTAAATTGTACCTCTTGCGTGCTCTCTTGTACTCTTCCTTAATTGCTTTTTCTTTTTTCCAATTTCTTAGTTTCCTTCTTGCTTCCTACTTCCTTTCCCTGCATTCTTTATCCCACCACTCGTTTTTCCACAGCCCCATCTCTCTTATCCCTATCTCTTTTTTTTTCTGTTGCGTTTCTTATGTTATCGCTCAGTTCCCTCACCTTTTCGCTTATCTCTGTTTCTTCGTATTTTGCCTCCCTAAGTCTTGCTCTATAATTTTCTTTTTCTTCTTCCGTCCAAATATTCTTCACAATTATTCTTCTAAACTCATTCACACTTCTTCTATCTTTCTTCCTTTTGTCTTCACTTCTAAAGGCATATGGTCCGACTCCATTCTTTTTCCCAGCTTGAATTTCTCTATTTCATCCCATGCTTCTTCATTCAGCATAACATAATTAGTAACTGTCTCCCCTCTTGATCCAATATACGTATACTCCCCTTTCTCACCTCCTGTGCAGTTCCCATTAAGTATGTCCCACCCTCTTTCTTCTACTAAGCTAATCAGTACTCTCCCTTCTGCGTTTTCTGTTCCATCTTTTGTTGATCTTCCTTCTATTGTTTCTTGTTCCTCTTCTATCCGTCTTCCTTTTCCCCCAATTCTTGCATTAAAATCCCCCCAATCACCAAAGTTCCATCTTCTTGCTCTTTTACTCGCTCTTCTATTATTCTCTTCGTTTCCTTCATACTTCTGCTGTACACTGTACCCCTTTTCTTCCACCCACCTTTCTACCATTCCCACTACGTCAAATTCTCTCAAATACTCCCAAAATGTATTCTCTTTGTTTTTTATTCCCGCTACGTTCCAGAATACTATTCTTATTTGCTCCTTTTCTCATTTATTCCTCTCCGTATTCGTTTTCCCTTTTCTGCCCTGTCGTCTTTTTCTTGTGCTCTTATTCAAAAATTTTCTGTATCTAACTCCCCATTTTCTTCGTCATACCTAAGCCCTTTTCCCTCTATCCATATCTTTTTATAACCCACTTTCACCCGCTGTCCTTTTTGTCGCTCTTCTTTGGCTATGTTCTTAAATTCTTCTGTATATCTCTTTCCTTCTTAGTCAGATCATCTTCTATGTATACTCTCTTTCCTTTTTTTTCTCTTACTTTTCTTTTATTTTCCATAACTTTCCTCTTTTCCCCCCAGCTCCCAAGTTCCGCCACAATCATTTTTCCTCCATTTATTTTATACATCTCTCTCACAATCACTTCTATCTCTAATTCAACCTTCATCCATTTTTCCAGTTTCTTCTCGCTCTCACATTCCTCTTCGTCCAATCCCGTTACTACAAAATTCTTTTTTCTCACTCTTTTTTCCTGCTCTTCCATTTTCTCCTCCAAATTTTTCATTTTTTCTTTTAGTTCCATCTTTTCTCTTTCCCATTTCTCTTCCTTTTCACGCATCATAATTTTCAACTGTTCCAGTTCCCGACTCATCTTCCGATTCTCTTCCTTTATCTCCCCTACATCCTCCATAATTTTTTTCACCATCTCTTTCATTTCCTCGTCCATTGCCTTTTTAACCGGTGATCTTTCCAATTTTTTTAATTTTCCTAAAGGGGTTCATCCTTTCTTCCGATTCTCGTCCTTCTAATCAAGCTTCTATTTCAACAACCTCCAGGCCGACTGAACTTAGTTTCATATTCTTGGAATCTGTTATGGATAAGAGAGGACGGTGATAAACTAATGACAAAAGAGACGAGGACGGCTCAGGAAAAAACTATGTGAGCCGCGGAGGAGGCCAAAAGAGATGACCGCCAAAATGGCTCAGAAAATAAAAGAGAGGAAACTTCGGTAGAGACTGCTGAAGAAATCAAGGCCCTGGAGGTAAAGGTAAAAAATCTAGCCCTCTGGTGTCAGGAGGATGACCCCGAAATGAAAAAGGACGAGGCAACTAGGTTCAGGGTGAGATACCCTGAGCTGGTAAACTTGCAAGAATTTCCTGGCTGGCTGGGTAAGGAAAGAACCTCATGAAGAGAGAAGAGAGGCGATTTTCAAAATCAAGGCGGTTACTAGGCGATTCTGGAATTCTGGACCGGCCTGGGGCCTGTAACACAAACTGTACAATTGTAACAAGTCTACAAGTTACAAGTAATCTACCTGTAACTACAAGTACTACTTAATTCGGTCTCACAATGCAAATTGCTACAATTTTAGAAGTTAAATAAATTTGTATTATGTAATGTAATTATTCGGTCTCTCTACAGTTTATTGTGTGTATACCATGACGATCCACATAGACTGGTTCGTTAATTCTAAGAGTGTCTATATTATTATAAGTGTTCCATCCACTGCACCACATACTTCAGGAAAACAGGCTATTGCAGGAAATCTTAACATCCAACATATTATGGGGCCATGACACAATTTTGTCGAATTTTATCTCATTAACAGCATCTACACACACTCATTTTGATACCCATGCATATCGCAAACACTATTGTGCTGAGCTCCATTCCCTAACCAGTGCAGGGCAACTATAATGTCTTCTGCGGTGGTGTCAATCCTATTCCATTTGCAAACGTTGGTCCAAGATCCCCCAAAATATAATATTAGTAAGATTTTATTGATCTGGCTCTTGTTAGTTCTTGGATATTGTACGGACGAGATCGTAGGACATTAAGAGAACTATATAAAAATAATAAGGATCTTCTTGCATTTAAAATCTACGTTGCAGAATGTTTGACAAAGGATGTATCTTCAGCTACAACTAATTTAATATAGGCAGAACAAAGTACATCTTCATACGACTATTATCTAGGAGAAAATACAGAACCCCAATCAAACCAAAGGAGAAGAAAGACCAGTAAACCTAAACCAATTCCTAATGAAGACGTTTGCAAGGCAATTTATATCTACCAGTTGCTGCTGCAACAAGCTGTGCAAGGCGACTCTCTGGATTCCGGGTCACCCGGTGTCCACTGAGGAGGTCCTTAAACGACTGGAGCTACAAAATAAATGGGCAAATGTACCAGAATGGATCCTCTTCCATGAGGCCGAACGGGAGGAACCTTTGGAAAAACTTCTGGTTTTCGGACTCATGTCTGGAGAAAGAAACATCCTGGTAAAAAAGCGATAGAGTCGACTACATGTTAGGACGACTCACGCTAAAGATTGTTAGGACCCAAGAGCAGGCCCAGCAAGCTCCAACGCCGGCGATGGAGGTAGCACTGCTGATGAATCCTTTAGGGTCCGAAAATGTAGAAAGGGGACCATAACCCCTACCCAAAATACGGACCCCGAGGGCACGTCAAGTGAACTCGACGATCTACAAATAGTGTGGATTCGTCCTAAAGGGAAAATGATCCACACTAATCCAAGGAACCCTTCAACGCTGTCGGGAGGCGGCTGTCATCCTAAGTTGTCACCCGACAGCAAAGCAGATAACAATAGCCCTGCTACAAGAACCGCGGTGCGTAGGCAACCGGGTCTGCGGCATGGGCGACAAAACGACAGGGACCACCTACGTGGGGTCCCTCAAAGAAAGACCCAGAACTTGTGTTTATGTTTCAGGTCAATAAGAGGCCTTCCAACTGACGGGCTACTGCAACCGGGACATCACGACAAGTATCATCGCAAGTGACCATGTTAAACCACAGATGGATAACGTTTTCGTTAGAAACAAAAGAGATATTAACGAAGCCGTACAGGAACCCAAAACAAACTGACAGGGACCTTTAATAGAAGGTCTGTCAAATATCAGGGGTCGGCCCGACAACTCTAATGATCTTAAGACGGCCGAAAAACTGGAGAGGGCAGTCACTGACCTCACTGGGTCTTTGATGACGTCTTATGAGCAAGCTTGTCCGCTGAGATCAGGCACCCGTCAGGGCCAGAACACCACATGGCCTATCTGCGCAAGCTATTCAATAAGGCCAAAAGGACCAAAAATGCAGCCGACTGGGACGAATTTAAAGAATACCAACGGCACTACAAAAAAGACGTTCGTTCTAAGCAGAGGTCATCAGGGAGAAAATTCTGTGGGGACCTCGAATGTACCACCACCGCTGCCCGGTTGATGAAAATCCTGTCCAAGGATCCGGGACAGCAAGTAGGTAGCTTGAAGAAAGAGGACGGCACATACACGGACTCTGCCTATGAAGCAACCAAGGTACTGATGGCTACACATTTTCCGGGCTGTGTGGTCACAACGGATGGGAATCCCGTCCAAAGCTGGCCGAAAACCCCCTTCCTGGAGGACTGGGATGAGGCTGCGCTGATTGTAAACCACACTAGCGTAGGATTGGCCATAAGAAATTTCAAACCCTTCAAGTCACCGGGCGTGGACGGAATCTTCCCGGCCCTGCTACAGTGGGTGCTACTGTCGGAGATTCTGGACAACCTCGTGATCATTTTTCGGGCATGTATTGCACTCACATACGTACCGGAAATGTGGAGGGAGGTGAGAGTTGTCTTTATTCCCAAACCAGGGCGAGGAGATTATTCTCTCGCGAAATCTTTCCATCCCATAAGTCTCACATCGTTTTTGTTAAAAACCTTGGAGAGACTACGCGACTACCAAATAAGGGATGGGGTGCTAAGGGCCAAACCATTACAGCCCAACCAACATGCATATGTTCCGGGGAAATCGACCGAGTCCGCTCTACACGAGCAGGTGGGGCGGATTGGGGAAGCCCTGGAGCACAAACTATACTCCATAGGAGTGCTCTCCCCATTGCTATGGGACATAGTAGTGGAAGACCTTCTATGCACACTCAACGAGGCGGGATTCTACACTATCGGATACGCAGATGACCTGGACATACTGCTCACCGGTAAGTACGAAAATATACTATGCGACCTTATGCAGACAGCACTCTGCCTGGTACAAAAATGGTGTACGAAGGAGGCTCTAGCTGTTAATTTACAAAATACAGAGCTAGTCCTCTTCACGAATAGAAGGAAGATGGAACAGCTACGGCGTCAAGCTGAAACTCTCGCAGGATGTGAAGTACCTGGGCGTTATGTTGGATCATAAGCTGTCTTGGAAAAAGCACCTGGAGAGCAAAATAGACAAAGCCAGCGTCGCCCTGTGGCAGTGTAGGAGAGCGGTGGGAAGGTCCTGGGGCTTAACACCCAGGATTACCATCTGGCTCTACACGGCCGTCATCAGACCGATGCTGAGCTACGGAGCAATTGTCTGGTGGCAAAGAGTCAGACAAAAAACAACGATGACACGTCTCGAACGCAACCAACGGATGGCATGTGTCGCTGTAACGGGTGCCATGAGAACCGCCCCGACCACAGCTCTGGAGACTATCCTGTGTTTGCCTTCCAGCGATCTCTTCGTGGAGGGCATAGTACTTGCCTCTGCTCGCAGGCTGCGGGAAGGTAACCTTTGGAAAGCTGGGAAATCAGAACGCGGGCACGCCCGCATCCTGAGCGATGGACTCCACAGAGTACCTCTTTTGGGTGCGGGGTCGGACCGTTCTGTCTTTAATATGCTTTCGACAAATCCTATGCAGTGCATATGGATACAGGAGAACATCCGAAGTTTGACATTTCAATCTTCAAAAACGAAGCAGGCTCTGGAGCGGGAATTCACATCCACGAAATGAACTGTAATCTCAGCGCAACCCCAGGGGAATGTGCCAATATTTTCCAGACGGAGATCGCGGCCATTCTAAGGGGTGCCACATAAATCACTGCACACAATAATATCAGTGGAAAAACGATGTGCTTCTTCAGCGAGAGTCGAGCAGCTTTGCGGACTCTGGCCAGCGGCAGTATTACCTCCCAAGTAATACACGACTACCATCTGGCACTGTCGAGAATAACAGAAATGAAGGGAATGAGAGGGCCGACGAGCTGGCTCGAGAGGGAGCGACGGGAACATAGGATGGTACCGAACCGCCCATCCGACCGGCCAACCGCTACCTTTCAAACCTGATCACAACTGACACCCATTCTAGACACTGTGCTAGATGGGAAACGACAACAGGCTGCAGACCAAGCAAGATTTTTATCAAAAATGCTTGCTTTAAAAAAGCCAAGTCCTGTGATAGGTCAAGGAACAGCCTTTTGGTGAGCATCTGGACCGGACATTGCAGGCTAAATAAACACCTCCACGTGATGGGAGTGGTAAACGACCCAACGTGCAGGGGGTGTTTACAGGAGGACGAGACCGTCGAAGATATCCTACGGGAATGTTCTGGTTGGGCTCTGGTCTCGACCAGAAAGTCCATGCTGGGGGAGACATGGCTCAGCTGGGCCAACGCGATGTGTACCTCGCCTGGAACCATCCTAGTTTTTTTCGACAATGCCGGATGGCTGGATCAAAGACAGGAATGAGGGACACGAGGGGGTGACACAATAGGCCCGCGGTGTGGTCTAAGTGTCGATGAGTGACTATTTCACTCATATATTTTTTTACACAATTATTTATGTGATCGTTAAACAATGGAATCAAAATTTAAATTGAAAAACTCAACTTGTCAAAATTTTATGGGGGGTTATGGACCAATGAACAGTTGCTATTACACAATGTAACATGTGAGCAACAAAATCAGTGCTCGTGGGAGCTTCTGGATCCAAAATCTTGAGTCTATACTTGATCAATACGATTGTGTAAAAAGTCATCGACTTGTCAAATCTGATTTGAAATAAAAATCTGTTCTTTTGCAGAAGTTCACTTGAGTGGAACCCGTAGAACGTCTTTTTTAGTCCAGCTAAATTATTTTTTACTGGAATCTTATTTTCACAATGCAACAAAAGTAAACGGGATTGGAAACAAGGTATTCCGGATTCCTGGGAAGAATTTCGAGCTGAAAATCCGGATATTGTTACAGTAACAGCTACTAGTATATTGAAACACTAGTTTTGTAAAACTTATATTAAGACACGAGTTCAGGTTTGCAGCACGACTGCCGTAGGCAGGAGTGCCTGTAAAGAACGAGTGCTCTTAAGTTTTACAAAACGAGTTTTTTATGTAATTTTTCCTAATTTGCATATTAATTTAATTTTTTAACAAATAAAATCAATTTTGGTAATTTAATAAATTTTGTTAAATTTTGATTTTTCTATACCTGACATACTGACATTTCGTTCAGTGCAAGGTTCAGTGTGTCTAACCAAACTAAACAAAAATTCTAGATTTTGGGTGCGTTAATGGAATATTAGTGCCCTATGCAACTGTTTTACCACAGACTATTATTTATTATTTAATGTATTTATAACACATATTACATTATATAGATTTTAGCTTTCTACTTTCCTTCTTCATGTAAACTTTATCTATGCTAAATCTCACTCCTCCGTCCGCTCAATATGGTTAAAAAGGGGTACAAAAGTTTCTCTTTACGTAATGGTATACAATGTATGGAATAATGTTCATTATATGTTTATTCTTATGTGTTAACAATATTCCTCGGACAGGTCAATTTTTATTTGTAAATCTCTATGTTTTGACATAAATTACACCTTCCTTCTTATTCTTAAGGGGCCGGTTTTAACCCCGTTGCACTGAAGCTTAAGCTTATTGTGCCGCACTTAGTGCGGTCTCATGTGGGCTGTAGGCCTATCACAGGTGTTTTCGGCTCATTGGTTTCCTTGAAATCCCTCATGTCCCGGCACCCATCACAAAGGGGCACTCTATTGTATTCTGCCAGTTTCACCAGCAATTCGAGACTTCCTTTCACCACCCTGCGCGTCTCTCTCTCTCTCTCTTTCTTTACTTCGACACTTTCAGAGCTTTTAGCGCTGCCTGACTATCGGTCCTAATGTGTATCCATCCGCCTGTTTGCACAGCCCCTCCTCACTAGGATCCATTGTTACTCTTCAGTTTCCGAGTATCGACCCTCTCTTGCCTTCCCGTTATGATTACCTCGAATTGTTGTAGTGATATTTGGTCCTAAGTTTGTCCGATTGCATGCTTAGTAAGCAATCATTCCGTATTTTTTCCAAACATCTCGGTATGGTGTCCCCTTCTGACGTGGGTTTTACCATATCCGGCAATTATAAGCCGGTATGCTGCCTTCATTGCCTCCGATTTCACCACCAGATGTAGCCGAGGCAGGTTCAGGAGCACTTCCATGGCTGCAGTAGGCGTTGTGTTCATTGCTCCCGTTATTCCAAGACAGGCAAGTCTTTGCAGCTTCCCTAATAGCACTGTAGTGTGTTATCCAGACCCCTTATGCCACCAAACTAACGAAGAGTATGTTACCGTGGGATTTATGACCTTAGTGTAGAGCCCGTGAACCATTTCTAGTTTTAATCCCCACTTCTTTCCCACCATGCCCCTACAGGCCCATAATAAACTAATTAACACGAATAGACTAATTAACATTAACACTAATAGATTTATTTTATTAAACACTATTCCATAGCCATGGTGCAACTGCAGCTCCATACCATTAACATAATGTTTTAAATAATGCCTGACCTTTAGAACCAGCTAAGTTAGAAATATTACATGTTCCTCATCTCCTCTGCAGAGTTGTTGTCTTGTGGCACCTTGAAAATATCATCAACGATTTCTGCATTGATGGTCCTATGAAAGATTCTACAACGGGACACCAAAATCCCAAATGTGTTTTCTATTGTTCTCCGAGCTCGACTCAATTGATAAATCGCTATGTTCATTGTTATTTTGGCCATTTGGTGCCTTGACATATTATAGTGTTGATAAAACGTATCAAATAGTAGAACATGTTTCCCACACGATCATACATATCGTGGATACCCTCAAACCAAACCCATATGACAAACTGGGGTAAAAATCTCCAGTGGCCTAACCGGCATCCTGGAGATACACTTTCACGGCGAGAATGTTTTTGTAATCTGGTATCAAGAAGTGACAATAATTTGTCGACCGACTGGACGGTGATTCTTGTGAAATTGAAAAAAAAATTCGGTGGCTCCAAGGCGCATTTCTTGCAACAAATTGTGATAAAAGCCTTGTCCTTTGCGCTTTTTTTCTTTGTGATTCCACCTGAAGCAAACAAAAACTATTCTGTAAGTGGGTACACAGAAAAAGCGGTTTGGGTCATTCTTACCTTTTTAATTTCTTCTTATTAACTCGAATGTGACACTTTCATACAATAAACAACCACACTTTCACGGCTCGTCGTCTGTCAATTACCAGAAAGTCAGCTAATACGCATGTCCACTTCGAAACTTTTACTGTCCACTAAATCCCGAAAATCAAATGTTTACATTTACAATAGCTGTTTTCGCGTTGCCGATCCCGAAAAAGGCATTGTACGGGTTCCACTCAAGTAAAAGCACAGATTTTTATTTCAAGTCAGATTTGACAACTCGATGACATTTTACACAATCGTATCGAAAATTTTGGATTCAGAGGCTCCTACGATGACGATTTTTGTTGCTCACATTTTATTTTGTTAATTTAATGTATTTGTAACGCATATTAAATATAAATTTTAGCTTTGTGCACTTCTTCTCCATCTGAACTTTAACTATGCCAAATCTCACAATCCTCCGTGTCCGCAATTGGCTTCAAGAGGGGTCCAAAGTTTTCGCTTCACGTATTAATATATAGATTATTATTATTATTTTATTACAAATGATTAAAACTTAAGAACAACGTGATTCAAAGTAATAATTAAATTAATTCTGAAATCACATTCGATTGTAAAACTTTACTCAATGGCAATAGTAATTTGTGTACCTAGGCTGTAAAGGTTAGCTTTTTTGGACGCATCTGCTGTTTGTGGCCGAGGCGTGAGCCGAGGACAGAATGCAGATAAGGCCAAAAAAGCACTTTTAGCCGAGATGCACACGACGTTTTTTAGGCGCTGATCACAAATGAATTCAAAAATTTGGTCATATAATTTTTTTAAGACATTATTACGATAATTAGTGGGGACGCATGGGAATAAAACGACTAGTGTAGTAGGTATTACGGCCCCTCAGATGGTAGCTACGCCCACCTGCCCCTAGGGGGGGCTCTCCCAAGGCAGCTCCCCTGTCCCCTTAACTTCAGTCACTTCAGTCGTGTCCTTATAAAGGTGAGGCACACAACATCTTTTGTACACATCTGTAAAATTGGTAAAAGTGGAGTTCATGCTGGTATCTAAAATGACATTTCTCAGATTATTTATGATACAAAAAGTGGAACATTAACGTCGTAGTACTTTAAAGTAGAATTTTAAAGTCCCAATACTTTCCACTCACAACACAACTGGTATTCTTTCTCATGTTATTAATAGTAATTTGTATTTTTGCATTAATATAAATTTAATACAACCAAGCAAATTTGTATTTGACCATAATTAACAGGCATGATTTTTTTTGAGACTGCAATCTTTTCAAAGATATGGCAACAAAGATCTGACTTTGTCTGAGGACTTTGTTTTTCCTACAATAAAAAGTTAATATCGATTACTGTCGTTATTTACATTTACTCAAATAAGGACATTTTATCTCCAACAACGTTTGTGGCTTTCCAACATAAAATATAACACCATCTGAGGACAGTATGCTAGCCATGGATAAAGATGTCATTACAATTCCCATTTTTTTATGTTGTAAGTGGGGCTGTTTTTTTGGTGGTGTTGAAGGCCACTGGTTCTATTTAATTCCTATATGAAGTTGGTTTAGATGTAATGTGTTTTGAATGCATTTTTTTTTAACATTGTGCTCCAGACTTGTTTTTTAAAGGTACACACTGAGTGACATTTTGATCCTACGATAAATAATTTATACTAGCACCTTCAATTAACTGAAAAGTATTTTCCAACCTGTTATTCGATTTCCTCTTTTTGTTTTCCCACATTGAACAAATAGGTAGTTGTAGTTGGATGTAATTAAGTAATGTGGACAGTTTTAAATACATGATCTACAATGTCATTAATTTAGTATTGACTTAATGGTAAATGACTTTCTAAAATGTGTAGAAATGACCACCGGTGTATATAGCAACACAAATTACACGGATCGCCAATATTGTATAACACAAAGCCGCAGTACACATGACTATAACAATCCCAGATGACCACATCACAATGACAAAGACGGTTAAAAATCAGCAGATTTTCGACAGCAGCCAGCGACCTAAAACAGCTGATGTTAAATCCTTCGGTTAAATCTCAAGAGCAAACGACAGATTTCTTGAAAAGCATTTTAGTTTCTGACAGATCAGTCCCAAAAAAGTGGAGTTTGACAGATCAGTCCCAAAAAAGTAGAGATGCGTACAAAAAAGTAAAACTTTACGGCTCCAAAAGAGGCCGTAAATAGTAATTTACGTTATAAGTCCGGAAAACTTATTTTTACAGTAACGAGTCGAAATGTTTACAGACGAGGCGACGAAGGAGCCGAGTCCGGAATTTTGAGACAAGTTACTGTAAAAGTTTCCGGACGTATGTCGTAATGCGTTTTATTTCATGCTACAGATACTAAATCATTGTTTTCATTTTAAAAAATGAAATTGGAATTCAGGATTTAAACATCCATGAATTGAGTATCTATGACAACAGTTTGATTTGTTGGTTGTATTTTTTTTACGGGACTTGTACTGTAAAGTCCCATTTTCCGGACGTAAAACTAACAAATATGACACAGTATGAAATAAATCACATTTTTCGTAATCATCGCCTAAAAAACATATTTGTTAGCTTTAAATGCTGCAACAAAATACAATGCAAGAGGACAGACACCACTTTTATAGGATTTTATTGGGTTAAATTTAATCGGTACAAAAAAGTAATACTTACGGTATTAGTAGAGATTAAAACTTCCTGAAAACTAATTGGCTGAATGTCCGAGGTAGAGAAAATTCCTCTGACGTTACACTCTTGATCTGCCTGTTACACGACGAGCTTGCTTCCAAAGTATTTATCCTTGTTTAGAACACTAGTCCTCATAATACGTCTACTGCAAAATGAAAATCCAGACTTTGTCAGTGTGTATTTATCATAGTCATGTTAGGTTAAGCCGTCGTGAGGTGTTCCCAACTCCGAGGATTTCTTTGTGAAAAGCGGAATTACCTCGTCTACCAGGGACGCAAAGTGTTATGTATTTTCTATCCGCAGTTTGTGAATGTTTGACAGGGAGTGTAGCAGTTTTTATGAACGCAGTTTCAGACTATAATACACGTGTTAAAGCTTACATCCTCTACAGACTGCACAGTTTGTTTTTATAATTGTAGCTTGTGCTTGAGTCTTTTGAAAATGCTCAGTGATTATTTATTCCGTTTGTGCTTCGAACATCCAACTATCGCTTGCACAGACAGACGTTATGCTTCGAAAATCTAAACCTAATTTAATATGCAATTACCGACTCGAAGTGTACAAGTTGTGAATGTGCCCGCAAATTAGATTTCTGCCTCAATTAACGTTGACATCACAAGAATAATAATGAGGTCCGCATTGGGAAAAAATGAGAACCGGAGAGACATCTCAATCAACGGTTTGAAAAATAAACACTGGAGAACCAATGCATTTGCAATTTCCTAATTAGAAATTGCCGTAATTAGAATTGATCATCAATATATTCCCAGTATTGTACAGTTTTAACGTTGTCCATAATATACCGTATGATCCAAAAGTTTTCAGATAATGGGATCTGTTGAATCTAAGGCTCAAGAACTTGTCTCCAACATCAGGCTTCAGGCGAACTTACCACTAAGGACATATCTATTCCATGAAACAACTGTTAAGTGCTGGTTTCCTGCCTTCATCTTCGTTTGCTGTAATTTTTTTAGTATTTTGTTTTTACAAGTCTTACATTATCTGAAAACTTTTGGATCATACGGTATTTTTTGCGTGTCCTTCGAGAATTTATTTTCAATGTGTGAAAGTTTTATGTTGCAATTACAATTTTAGAGAAAATAAAATGAACAACAAAACAAGGAAACTCGTTTCGGACCTAACAATTCTTTTATTATTACTGGAGAAATAAAGAATGGTTAACGGTTTTTCGTGACTCTTTTTTATTCCCCTTACAGTAGGCAACTGACAGGACGCCACATTGTGCTGTCTTTCAGTATGCTGTTTCACAAAAAAAAAGAAACATTTCCAGTGATATTCGGTATATTTAATGTATATTAAAATCATTAGATCTAGGACTAAATATGTGGAACTATACTGATACATACGAGTTGACTTTTTACAGCGAGATTGCAGCAGCTTTAATATTCAACAACTGGATTTATGAATATTATTATGATTTTAAATTATTTATGAGATTTTATCAATACATATTGACTGAAAATAACAAACGTGTACTCGTAAATACAAATTGTTCTGTGAACAATATCCAAACCAATCAAAATTATACCGGGTGTTTGAATACTTTAATCAATTACAAAAACTACTAAACCCCAAAATTGTTTAATGAAACACATTAGGTACTCTCTGGCATATTTTCTTTATGAAAATGATTTAAGTGCAATTTTTTTTTTTAATTGAACATTAAAGTGCATCAACCACTTAGGGTTATTAGCACAGCGATAATGATAAGGGGGAAAACGGAAAGGGTATAACACTTTTCACGTCAAGAGGCCAGTGAAAGTTATAGGAATTATATTTCCTTGAAAAGATTTGTTAACTTTATAAATTGTATGACCCTTTCGGGATCCTTATCTAGGACAGTATAGGGACTGCTTTCTTTCATGGTTAAAATTGGGGCATTCAAACAGGAGGTGTTCGACACTTAGTATGCAATGACACCTTTCGCAGGAGGGTCTATCTGAATTTGGGGAAAATAAATAGCTATTTGTTAATCGAGTATGGCCGAGACGTAGGCGCGCTAGTACTATCTGTTCATTTCGTTGTTGAGGAGTGGGGAGAGCTTTTATTGGATCTGGTTTTATCTTTTGCAATCATCCGATCTTATTTTTCCATGAAGTACTCCAATCTTCATTGATTCTGTCACGAAAATATCGTTTTACGTCTTCAAAAAGGCAGATGTCTGATCTTACACTGTCCATGGACGAGGAGGCTTCTTTTGCATTCTTGTCTGCATCTTCATTTCCCTGTATTCCGACATGAGATGGGGCGTATACGAAGGAGACTGTTTTGTGTTCGGCTTCAATGAGAGCTACTTCTTCTCTTATCGTTTTCACTAGTGGGTTACTGAAGAAACGTGATGTTAAGGATTGAAGTGATGACAATGAGTCAGAGCAGATTATCCATTGCGAGCGAGAGTTGTTTTGTTTGATGAAATTGAGAGCCTCTAATATGGCGTATAATTCTCCAGTGTAAACGCTGGCGAATTTGGGAAGACAAAAAAGGAGAGTTTGATCTGAGGTCACTACTGCGCAGCCAACCGAGGCGTCTGTTTTGGATGCATCTGTGTAAACGATGTTTGATCTAGGAAGGTTGTCTATTATGCTACGAAAGATGTTTTGCAGTACTAGATGAGTAGTTTCAGATATCTTATTGATATTCCTGATGAGCATATTGGAGATACTTGTGTTGAGTTCGTCATTAAGTCTATTTAGTCGCTCATAGAGGGGAGGTATTGTGTTTGGTCTTGAGGTGTATATTGTGTGGAACCGATTTGAGAAAGTCATGTTTCTTACTGGATGATGATCAATAGATCGGACGTTTGCAGCGTATGACATTGTTAAGAGTTTTCTTCTGTATGTTGTTGGTAACTCACAGGCAAGTACGTGTAAACTCAAGGCTGGGGTGGTTCGGAAAGCACCTAACGCAATTCGTATAGCTGTGTTTTGAATAGGGGCTAACTTTTTCAGATAAGACTTTCTGCACGCAGAGTAGGCGATACAGCCGTATTCTAACTTTGAGCGTATTAAGCTCTTGAATATTTTTAGGAGGCTGGATGTGTCGGTACCCCATTTAAGGTTGGCAATCACTTTCATAAGTTGAAGGTTTTTTGTGCATGAGGTTTTGACATGTTCTAGATGATGCTTCCAATTTAATTTTGTATCGAATGTTACTCCTAGGAAACGGACACTATCCACAGATGGTAATAATGTGTTGTACACAGTTATTTTAGGGGTTTCTCTTGTTTGAGCGCGATTGAAAAGCATGCATTTTGTCTTGTTGACAGAGAAACGAAAGCCAGATGAGTCAGTCCACTTTGTGATAGCTGTCACGGCTTTTTGCAGGGTGTTCTCCATAGTACTAAGGTATTTCCCCTTGATGTATAATAGGATGTCGTCTGCGTATAGGCTGCATTGTACGGGTTGGCTTACGACACTGGATATGTCGTTTATGGCTATAAGAAATAAGGTGGCACTAAGTGCTGAGCCTTGTGGGACGCCGTGTTGGAGGGTTTTGCGTTTCGAAAAGCTACCGTTTAATCTTAGTCTGAAGGTCCGTTTGCTTAGAAAGTTGATAATGAAAGCTAGTATGTTACCGTTAAAACCCCAAATCTTCAGCTGATTAATGATTCTGTATCTCCAGGTCATGTCATAGGCTTTTTGTAAGTCAAAGAAAACTGCCAGAAGTTTTTGCTTGTTGGCGAAAGATTCATGGATTTCGGATTCTAAGTTAATGACGCTGTCATGTGTTGATCTAAATTTCCTGAAACCGTTTTGGTCAACGTTTATTAAGTTTTCTTTTTCTAGGTACCACATCAACCTGTAATTAACCATTCTTTCGAGGATTTTGTATAGATTACATAAGAGCGAGATAGGACGATATGAAGATGGTTCAGTTTTGGGTTTTTCGGCTTTAATATCGGAATTACGATTGCCTCTTTCCAAACTTTGGGAAAAAGCTGTTTACTCCATATTGAGTTAAAAAAAGATAAAATACGTGTTTTCGCTAGCACTGATAGGTTTTTGATCAGCGCGTAGGGGATGTCATCACGCCCTGTTGATTTGCTATTGCTTCTTGACAGAAATTCTAGTAATTCATCTAGTGTGAAAGGTGTGTTCAAGTGATGTTCATAATTAACTACTGGTTTTATAACTTCTAGTTCTATGATTTCCTTTGTTTGTCTGAAAGTGTTAGTATAATTCTCATTACTAGAAGTTTGTTGAAATTGGTCGGATAAGGTTTCCAACATTTCTTCTTTGGATGTGATTGGTCTTCCATTTACGGTTAGTGTTAGTAGTTCGTTATTGTTTTGTTTTCCTTTGAAGCAACGAATTTTGTTCCAGACTAGATTTGCGGGAGTAGACTTGTTGATGGATGAGGTAAAGTTATTCCATGATTCTTTCTTACTTCGTTTGTATACGTATCTGGCCTTGGCTCTTAAACGTTTGAAATTAATGAGGTCTTCGTTAGTTCCGGATCGTTTGAATTTATTGAACGCTGCTTTGTACTCTTTAGTAACCATTTTACACTCGGCGTTCCACCAGGGGACCGTTCTTTTTTTGTAGCCGGATGTTTTGCCGATGTGAATATTTGCAGTTGGTGGTCCACGTCCATGCCGAAAGTGTTCTCAACATCAAATTCCCTAAGAATCCGGTCCACTTCACTTGAAAAATTTTCCAATTTGCGTTTGCTATATTCCATATATTGAGTGGAGTTATGGGAGAAGATGTTATGTTCGAATTGTACTCGATCAAGATTGGAAAATTATCGCTACCATACAGAGAGTCGAGGGTGGTCCAGGTGAGATCAGGTGCTAACTCTGGGTGGCTTAGAGAGAGGTCTAGGACCGAAAATGTTCCAGAAAAGAATTGAATCTTGTCTTTTTTCCGGTGTTCAAAAATACTAGGTTGTATCGATCAAGAAATTGTTCGAGTAATGTTCCTCGTTGGTCTGTTATTTCTCCCCACCAGAGAGCATTGTGAGCATTGAAATCGCCTATGATTAATGAGTTTTTGGGTAGCTGATTAAGTAGAATGTTAAGTTCGTGCATAGTGAAGTTTCTATTTGGCGGAAGATAAATGTTGCAGATACAAATTTCTTTTTCTAGTTGTACTAGGACAGCGGAGGCCTCAAGATCAGTGATGAGTCAGCAGGGAATTCTGTTACTAAGAGTTGTAAATCTTGCAGATTGGTGTACAACCCATTTATGTTCCATAAAAAAATGTTTATAAAAAGTAGAGAGCGTTTAGTATTATTTGTTCGCACTGTCATCTTCTGTGTCTTGTTCACGATTTAACTGCTTTTTGAGCTTGTTCTGGAGTTTTGTAAATTTGGATTTAATACTTCGATGGGAGAGGTTTGGATAAATTTGGTATAGCATGTTGATAAATTGAGGAATGTCTTGTGTGTATTGTCTTACTATGCTTATTGGATCCTGGGATCCTGATACATTTTCCAGTAGGTTAAGGAGTTGGTCGTAGTTGATGCAGAAAGGTATTTCGCTTTTTCAATTATTTCTTTGGCCGGTAAGAGCAAATCACTCATAGTTGTTTGACTTTCTAAGGAAGCGCTCTTTTTAGACAATTTGGGAGTTTTTTTTTAGGTTTAGTACTTTTGTGGGGGAATCTAGTTCTTGATGCGAGTTAGAATATTCTAGCGTAGATAGTTGGGAGAGAACCTCTGTAGATGAGGAGGCTAATGTTGAGGCAAGTAGTTTTTTGGGTTTACATTGATTGGAGTTTCGGAAACTTGAGTCGGGGTGTCTACTGTGTTCTCGATTGTGTCTTGATCAATGATTTGAGAAGGACACTGCTCAGCTTTATGTCCTTTCTCCTTACAAATGAAGCAAGTGAGTTATCCAGTTCCCAGAAAAATGCGGTAGTCCGTGCTATCATGCTGTAGTGTTATAGAGGATGGTATAATCATGTTCTCGTCGGGCTGAGTAAATATCTGCCTTCGGAAACTGAGGATATGGCTATATTGTTCACCATAAACTCAGGCGCGCATAAATGACATCTTAGATAGGAGCTTAAATCCCAAATTCTTTAAAGCTAGTTCCAGAACATCGTGGGGTATAGTAGGGGAGACGTTTGATAAAGTTATTCTTTGTGCGGGGGATATGAGTTTACGGATTGGCATTTCTTTTTCGTTTATATAGATTTTTTGGTGATTAGACAGTAACTTGTCTACCAATTGTATGGACGATAGATAAATGCATATTCGGTTTTTCGATATTTTGGAAGCGAAAATAACGTTTTTGGGGCCTGTGAGGTTTCCAATTGCGACTACATAGTCTGTTAATTTAAGATCGTTTATTGCATCAAGAACAATAGCTTGTTCTTTCTGGGGGAATATTTGACTTTTTGTGGCTGAGGCGTAAGATAAATTATTCTGTAAATTTGTCATTTTGTTGAAACCCTGTAGACAGGAGTTTCAGAAAAATATTATATTAGAAAGTGTCGGAGTTTATTAGTTTTAGATGTTTAATCATACTGAGAGTTAATTTAATGTTTTTACAGATACCGCTCTGCGATACTGTTTCTTGTGCAGCCCGGTTTTTGTGGATTAGCGCGATAAAACTGTTTAAAGTCGACTAAATTTCTAATGAAAATGGATTTTTCACTTAGCTGGGTATGACTCGGGGTCCAGAAAACTCGTGGGCTGGTCTCTCCAGATTTTCTTTTAGGAAAGAAACAACAATTGACACTTTGGCACTATTATTAGCAGGCAAAAATAGAAACACGTCCGTCTCACTCGGACAATGCGTGCAGACTTGAAGTGCAAAAATTGTTTGTAATACTTACGCTTCCAGGATCCAATTTGCGACAAACTTCACTCGCTGAAATATTCTTTTCATAAAACATATGAAAACGCCTCAAAGGCAGTCAAACCCCAAGTGCGTTAGAGCATATAACTGCAAAGGGAAAGAACACAACGTGACAAATTTAATAAGACGTGTCGTATATTTACCCAACGCAAAATTGAGAGACGAAGCTTTTAGATATAAACCATTTATGTTGGTAAAGAAGTTAAAGATTTCAACAGTTTTCACTAGGTAAAAGTCCTAATTTCTCGAGTAGCATTTGAGGTCTCTACACCATCGTCAGTAATAATAGCAAAATGAACTAATCATGACAATTAGAAGTTTATTGAAGCCACTTGAAACACTGTAGGTTATAAATCTAATAAGTTCATATAAGTATACGTATATTAAATCAAGAACCACTTTTTTCTTTATAAAGATGATTTTTATAAGGTAGTTTTTAATTACACACTTACTGAGGTACTATAGTTTCTCTAATTGAAATAAATTTGCTACTAACATAAAAAGTGGAAAATGTTTCTAAAGTTTGTTAAATTAATGAATGAATTCGAAATAAATAATAATCAATTTGTATATGGTTTTCATCATAGTCCAACACAGACAAAAATGTATGAAAACTTATTTCAAAATATTTAATTGACCAATATTTTGTCCGACCGTAATTTTTTTATATTAATATGATAAAATAAAAAAAATTTAACAGTATATTGCAGAAATAAAGCACTTGTTTTGTAAAAAACATAGTTTACGCAAAGTGATTTGTAAAATGTTTAATATGTTGCCTATATCTGAATCTTCAGAGGTGAATACATAAAATGGGCATCCTGTAGTTTTATGTGTTGCCTATTTAAATTTTGGCAGGCGTTAGCAAATAAAATAAAAACCCTGCATATCGGAGATTTGTGAAAAGATAAATCCTCACTATAATTACTTTTAGTTCGTCTTTTAGAGGTACATTATATTTTCGACTATACGTATACAACTCCTACACTTTATCCCGTCTTGAGTAACTAATATTTTTATCACTAGGTCGCGTCTCTTTCGCTCGTTGTGGCAAATGAGACGTGTGTGGTAGCAATGATGCCATATGGATATGCTTGCGCTTGCAATATTCGTATAGTAGACGGGAAGTGAAATGTGACTAGCATGGTTATCTAGTATCAACAGGGCTGGTTCATCCGCAGACGGCTTAGTGCAAAAGCCATTCAAGAAAAAGATTCTGTTGTCGGAACATTTGTAAAGATCTCCTATTTAGGCCATCCTTCTCTTCCTAGGAAAATAAACATAGGCGGGATGAATCTGCCAGCAGGGCTCATTGCACACATAAAGGTGATGTTTCTTCCTCTTTCCGAACTTGTGATTTTCCCGGGTTTGAACATTTGAAATTCCTACTTTGTCACAATTATAGATGTTTTTTGGAAAAATCTATTATTTTCCGTCAGTTCTCCTAGCGGCTTATAGAACAATAATTACACCTCAGTTTTATTAAAAACAGAATTACTTGTCTATGCTTGTTACTTCCTAGTAGAAACATTATTTCTGAGCATAAATGCATTCAGTCAATCACGTCTAGCCATTCTTGAAGACTTTAAATTCAAGCTTTCAGCATATTCGAGTGATACTTTCTTTATCTGATTAGTAGTACACTCATAGAAAATATTGGTCATCTTTATAACCAAATTGTCAGTAACAGTTCCAAAATATGTGTCACCGATATAAAACACCTATACCGATTAAGATATAAAATACCTTTATAGTAGATTATATTATAAGTGACAGAAATGTTTCATTGTCAGCGAGTCACCTTACAATGATATTTCGGTCACGTGTAAGATAAGACGTTTTATGCTCGACGTGTAATTTCTTGTAAAACGTTAAAAATCAACAAATGAATGAAATTGTCAAAATGACCTCTCAAAAAATACCGTCTTACCATCGTGTAACCAAAGTAATTATTCACCCCTTTTAACATTGAGCAAGTGAGACAACAAGGTAGCAAAATAGGCCAGCGTATAATTGGTTGCATACTCCAAATACAAAGTTTTCCAGACGCCTTTGCGTGACATAACCTACAATTTTGCAAACACTAATAATATTTTCAACGGTTTCACTATGTTTCCGACTTATAAATAATAAATCTATGGTCCGTTCTTCTTTAGAAGGAAGCATCGTGAAAGATAAGGACTTCAACGAACCAATAAGAGATTACCATTTTGTACTGTGCCAGCGAATAAATTTCGGACATCAAATTTACTGTCATTGAAAAGTTAAATGTGGTTTAGGCCTTATTGTCATAATTTTACTAACCTAATTGTCCGAAATTTATTCGCTCGCATAGTACCACGTGACGCGTCCGTTTTACACTCGCACACGACAAACAGCTAGTGTGTTTGTCTTAATAAAATACGGTCTAAACATTTCTAAAAATATTTAGTTGGTTTTTTATTACACCCTACTTTTGCATGCATGTCACTCATGTCAGTACATAGACGGCGCGGCGTTTACATACAATACGCCGGTAAATTATGGGTTGCCGACACTCCTGTTCCATTTATTTCACTAATGTGTACGGGACGTGTACCACTGCTGCCATCTACTTTCTTCTTTAAAAAAAACGGAGTATAGGTACGTATTAAACTAACATTCACTTATGATCTTAGGACAATACAAACGTTATTACGACATCTCCTGATAGTGAGTCCAAAGATATCTACAGAAAGCACTCCTCCTAATGTTAAAGAAGCAGCAACAGCATTAAATTTAGATTTATTACCTGGGAAATCTAGAGAGAAATATGAACAACAGCACCTTCATTTCGTGGAGTGTACAAATAAAAATAATATAAACAAAATATCAGAAAACACACTACTTGCATACTTTGCAGAGAAAAGTAAAGTGCGAGCCACAGTAATCCTACAGACATAAACCGGGGCCCATTGTCTTAAATTGTCTTAAAGGTTCAGCGTTGTAAATCAACAGGAAGCGGCAACGTCTTTGAGGTGCTTGTTTATTGGTGGAAATTATATGAATACTCAAGCCTCCTAGTGCAGACTCAGCATATAAAGTTTATATAAGTGCGTGTTACGCCTTCAGCGGACACTCTATGTTCCACGATTAGCATTCATACTTGTAACTGCTTGTTAGTTTCTAATAAAGTTTTTTAAAAACACAAGCCTCGATTTCCAAAAGTTAACTGGCGCAGTCGGTAGGATAAGCCCAACGTTCTTTTAAAATCCAAAGTGGTGAACTCGGAAAGTGCTTGAGGACTTTCGCAAATTAGTGAACCCAAGAAAATCCGTAGACCTTCGCCGAAGTGATTGTGGACCAGGACGAACCCTTGGACCTCCACGCAGAAAAACAACGGTGTATTTCAATACTTCAACGGCCCCTGAACCTAATAGTAACTGGAATCGACAAGGATGCAAGCAAACTGGTGAGTCATAAATGTCACAAAGTAACGAATTAAACTCGAACAGAAACGCGGAAATCCAAATTAATCACGATCGTGATCGTTCGAGATCTCCAATACGGAATAATAATAATTCTACACTTAATAACGATATGGCTTTCAAATTAGAATATTTACAAATATTACCGGAATTTACGGGAAAGCAGTCAATATTAAGCGAATTCATTGAAACTAGTGAACAGCTAATAGCAAAATTTTATAACAATACCGATGTGAACGATTTCGGGAACATGTTATTAGTGAAATCAATTAAAGCTAAAATAAAAGGTGAGGCACTCGAACGTATATCATCATATCAAATTACGACCTGGAGTGACCTAAAAACCGCTCTTTTAGCTACTTACGCAGATAAGCGAGACTTGCATTCTCTTACGATAGAGATGTGTAATATGCGGCAAGGAAATCTAAAACCTTTGGAATTTTTCACAAGAGTTCAAGATAATTTAAATTTGCAAGTAAGTTACATTACCACACATGCAACGAACGCTGCAGAAGAAAGTACACTGACCTTCAAAAAATTTGGGACACATAAATATTTTCAAAAATAATGAATCTGGTTAGCTAAAAGATTTGTTTAAACGCTTTTATGTTAAGCTTAAACAATTTTCTAACGTATGCTTAGCATTTGGTTTTGATAATTTCTTTGTTGGTTGAGGTATTTCGCCTTAATAGTAAAAATAGCACATTCCGATTAATGGCGGTTATAAAATTTCATCAAGATTGCTGTGGATTTGTAATGTTTGTTGTGACTAGGGTACTGCTAAGTAATGAAAAAGAGTTCTCTTTCTTAAAAATGCCTTTAGCTGCAGTTCAAGTAGGCCAAATCGTTTTTTTAATTGAAGATGGTAAAAGTCGGCGATACGTCTCAAGAGCTCTCAACATACCCCGGTCCACAGTACAAAATGCTTGGAGTCGTTTTATAGAGACTGGAACATTTGTTAGGCGACCAGGTTCTTGACGAAAAAGAGCGACAACTGCTAGAGATGATCGGCTTTTATCGTTAAACACATTGCGAAACCGATGTTGTACGGCACCTTATTTACAACAACATCTCAGAAATATGCGTGGAGTGGTGATCAGTGAAAGCACGATTAGGAGAAGACTTAAGGAAGTTGGTTTGAGGTCTTACAGACCCGCCACTGGTCCAAAGATACTTTTACATCATAGATGAGCCCGATTGCTCTTTGCTCATGAAAATGTGAATCGGACTTTGGAACAGTGGAGTAGTGTCCTTTTCACTGATGAGTCCAGGTTTTGCCTACATTCTTCCGATGGACAAGAAAGAGTATGGAGACGTAGAAATGAGCGATATTTTGACTGTACCATGTCAGAGCGGGTCCCATATGGCGGAGGTTCAGTTATGGTGTGGGCTGGGATTTCAATGAATGCTCGAACGGAACTTATTTTTATTGGTAGCGGCCGTCTGAACGCTGACAGATACGTGAGGGAGGTTCTAGAAGAAGCAGTGGTTCCTTATGCACACTTTCTAGGAAATGCCTTTGAGCTAATGCAAGATAATGCTCGTCCACACGTAGCACAAGCAGTAGTCCAATACCTAAATGAAGTGGGTATTCCGCGAATGGAATGGCCCGCCCGTAGTCCGGACCTCAATCTGATTGCACATCTTTGGGACCAACTAATGTTACCAGTTAGAGGTCGTCAGAACCGTCCAAAGACTCTGCAAGACCTGAGAAATGCGTTGGCAGAAGAATACGCAGCGACTCCTCAAGAAGATGTATCTGACCTAATTTCTTCCATGCCACGTCGTTTAGCAGAAGTAATTGAGGCCCGAGGAGGCCATACTCATTATTAAATTAAAAAAAAATCCTTATAGTATAATTTAAATTCATTGTTACCGACATTTATTAAATTGTAGCTGATAAAGTGAACTAGAATAATGGCAATATGTATGATATGGTATATTATAATGTCAGCATGTTTAAAAATTAGGATTATAAAGTTTTATCACAAATTTTTGAGGTGTCCCAAATTTTTTGAAGGTCAGTGTATATTAATCGAAAATTCTAAGCTACTAGCTTTACGCGTATTTTTAAAACATCTCAACAATCCACTAGGGGATTATTTAGCCACTAGGCAACCCGACTCTTTGAACTCTGCCTTGTGGATACTCACTAATGATTTTAATATCAATGACAAAGAAAAAGTCATGACATCAAAAAATCTAATGAAACGCCCAAATATCCCATTTTCAAATTATCCGCCCAGACCAACTAACGCGTTTCAACATAATAGCAACTATCGAAATTTTGGATTCAACCCGAGCGCAAATCGAGTTAACCAAAATCAAACCAATGTCTTTAAATCACGTGCGAACAATTATACGAATAGTAGACCTGAACCCATGAGCGTAGTCACGAAAAACGCTCCTGTACCTCATAATAGAACCGGACCTAATACAAATAATTTCCGTAATAGTCAACGACCACATTGGATATCGGAAGAACTGCACAATAACGAACACGTTGATAACGAAACTGATAATCCGGAAGAAATTGATGATAGGTATTTAGAACCTCATGAAAACATTGGCGAAGACAATTTTTTAGATCAAAATGCCTCGGAACCGGAGAATTATTAAATATTGACGACAACCCATCACAACTACCCTTTATAATATTACCTTTTAAAATTTTTAATTTACGATGTTTAATAGATACCGGATCGACAAAATCTTTCATAAACCCTAACACAGCAAAAAAATATTTTTCTAAATTCGTAGAGTTCGACCCTTTTATAATATCAACTGCTCACGGCAGCACGAAAGAAAATTATAGTATTACTATACCCTGTCCAAAAATTTTTAGATCCGACGAGAAAAATATCAAATTCCATCTTTTTGAATTCCACAAATATTTTGACTGTCTCTTGGGAATCGATAGCCTCAAACAGCTACAAGCTAATATTAATTTAAATTCTCAAACACTTGAACTACCAAATACAAAAATTACTATGAATTTTAGAAGGCTGTCCGATTACAGTAACGCTCTTATTTGTGCTCCAAATTCAGTTAAAGTAATTAAAATCAAAATTTCTAATGTAAAAAATGGCATTGCTCTTTTACCAAAACAAAATATTTCAAAATTAGAAATTCCTGAAAGTCTGGTTAGTGTCAAGAACAATATTGCATTTACATCAATAAAAAATCCAACCAATCGTTTTGCAGAAGTAAACTTTTTACACCCATTCAAAGTAATTCCTAGAGAAACACTTGACGCTGTAGAAATGCACAATATTAGATCTTCTTCATGTAGACTTGATATTTCAGAATTTAGACTCGATCACTGCAACAAAGAAGAAATCACAGCGTTAACAAAATTACTGAAATCTTATGCAGATATTTTTCATTCCGACTCTAGAAATTTAACTTTCACTAATGCTGTAAAACACCAAATTAAATTGAAAGACCAAACTCCCATCCATACCAGAACTTATAGATACCCTCACGTCCATAAACCCGAAGTTCAGAAACAAATTAGAAAATTTCTAGAACAAGGAATCATAAAACCTTCTGATTCCCCATTTTCGGCACCCATATGGATCGTGGGAAAGAAAAAGGACGCGTCAGGTGAGCACAAGTGGCGAATGGTGGTCGATTACCGAAAATTAAATGAACAAACCATAGACGATCGTTACCCTCTTCCAAACATTAACGACATATTAGACAAACTAGGACGTAGCCAGTATTTCACCACCCTCGATTTGGCTTCTGGTTTTCACCAAATCGAAGTAGACCCAAAAGATACTCATAAGACTGCTTTCACGGTAGAAAACGGTCATTATGAATTCTTCAGAATGCCATTTGGTCTGAAAAACGCGCCCTCCACGTTTCAGCGTGTGATGGATAACGTTTTAGAAGGTATGATAGGCGATTGTTGCGTTGTATATTTAGACGATATCATTATCTTTTCAACATCCTTAGAAGAACATATTCAAAAATTAACAGCTGTATTCGAAAGACTAAGGAAATTCAATTTGAAAATTCAAATGGATAAGAGTGAATTTTTAACGAAGGAAGTAAATTATTTAGGACATGTTATCACTCCATCTGGGATTAAACCTAATCCCGACAAAATTAAAGCTATATTAGATTTTTCAATTCCTAAAACTCCGAAAGAGCTAAAAGGATTTTTAGGACTGATCGGTTAGTACCGAAAATTTGTTAAAAACTTCGCAAAAATTACAAAACCTTTAACCGTTAGATTGAAAAAAGACCGTAAAATAAACCCCGACGATCCCGATTATAGAAATTGTTTTGAACTTTGTAAAAATTTGCTAACGAACGATCCTATTCTTCGATATCTTGATTTCGAAAAACCTTTTGTTCTAACGACAGATGCAAGTAATTATGCGATAGGAGCTGTTCTATCACAAGGACCGATTGGTTCGGATCTACCAATAGCATATGCATCGCGAACTCTGAATGATCACGAAATTAATTATTCGACAATCGAAAAGGAGCTCCTAGCCATAGTATGGGCTACGAAATATTAACTAACCAAACTCAAAATTAATTCGCTGGCGCTTAAAATTGGAAGAATTCGATTACGAAATTTGCTACAAAAAAGGAAAATTAAATTGCAATGCCGATGCTTTGTCAAGACCTCCAAATTTTAATATGGCAACAACACCCGAAAATTCTGACTCTGATACACCTTTGGTACGCTACATAAACGCGTTTAACAAAACATTGTCAAAAAATGAAAATCTTGAAAGCTCAGATGACGCAAATTCTATTAGTGTAGAACCGCCCGATGATATCGACCAAAATCTTGACGAAAATGCTGACGACAATATTACGGTCCACACAAATATAGAAAACCCGATTTGTACTATTCCTATTTCAGAAGACCCTTTAAACTTTTCCAAAAATTAAATAAAATTTCTTCTAGTAAAAAATTTACCAGCAGACCCAATTACAGTTCAATTATTCGAAAATACAAAACAACGATTTCTTGTACAAATTTCAAAAAGCAATTTGGAAAAAGATGTTGTAAACTTTGTGAAAACTTATATAGCCCCACGTGTAAATTACGGATGTTATTTTGAAAATGAAGACTCTTACAAACAAATCAGTTCTGTAATACAACGTAATTTCGATGAAACCATAACATTCAAAAGACATTTGAAAGTCCTGGAAGATATTGAAGCGGCTGACGAACAACTAGAAATTATAAAAAACTATCATATTGGCAAAAGTAACCATAGAGGTATCACAGAAACGCTCCAGAAATTGTGTTCTAAATATTATTGGCCTTACATGCAGAGAACCATACAACATTTTATTAATAATTGTGATATTTGTAAGCTTGTTAAATATGATCGGAAACCATTGAAACTAAAATTCAACTTAACTCCAACTCCTAGTACCCCATTCGAAATTGTCCACATGGATGTATTGAAATATAACAGTATTAAAAGCTTAACGATTATTGATGCATTTAGCAAATATGGTCAAGCATACATATTGGAAAACATGCAAGCCATCGAAATCACTAAAAAATTACTACTTTTCTTTAGCCATCATTCTGTACCGAAAATGATCGTAGCTGATAACGGATCAGAATTTGATAATGGAGTAATTGACGATTTCCTGAAACTTCACAAAATTGATATTAATTTTTGCAGTCCTCATCACCCAGCCAGTAATGGTTTAATTGAACGTTTCCATTCCACTTTGTTAGAACACATAAATTTAATAAATAATAGAGAAGAATTTACTAGAGATTCAATTCAGACAAAGATACTATATGCAATAATAGCCTACAATACTTCAATACATAGTACCACCAAGCTCACGCCATACAATATTTTACATCTAAGTAATGAACAGGAAATTTGTGATATCGATTTGGAAAAGCATATTTTAAATAATTATGTACAGTCCCATAAAGAAAAACTCAAAATTCTATTTAAACAAATTAATCAACGTCTATCCCAAAATAAAGAAAAAGTTATAACAAAGCATAATGAAAATAGAGAAGAAGTCCCTTTGGAGTTACCCGAACAAGTTTTTGTGAAAAGTAATTTCCGATCTAAAAAACGAAACCGTTTTAAGAAAGAAAAAGTTTTGGCCGTTAACGTTAAAAGGAAGACAATCAGACCTAGTATAGACAAATCAAAAACCGGTCGAAACTCCATATGGAAAACATAAAACGTCCCACTAAGACAGAAACGTCTCCTATTTCAGGTACGTCACCATCCAATGGATAGTCATAGGTGCTATTGCCTCGGTTATCGGAGAGAGAAACATCACCAGCAACCCCGGAATTTTACCCGTCCATCTTGGTCCCGCGCGATTACAGAAATCATCGCATAATCTTATTCATTACTTCAATATATCAGGTCTTTTAGACGAATACGATAGAATAAGAATCCATTCGGAATCGATAAAAAACATTACATTTAGAGAAACGTCAACCCAAATGGAAATTCAAAATTACATGAAAATCATTGATTACAATATAGAATTAATTGACGAAAAATTATATCTTTTCCAAAAGCATAATCGTGTAAAGCGAGGTTTAATTAATTTTCTAGGCAGTGCAATTAAATCAATAACGGGTAATATGGACGCTGAAGATAGTAAAAAAATTAACAGTATAATCAATGCAATTAGACAAAACCAAAATAATATCGTGCACCAAATTAATAATCAATATTCCATCAATAAAGAAATAATCAGTAAATTTGAAACAACCGTCAAAGAAATCGAACATAATGAAAGATCTCTATATTCAAGGTTAGAGGGCCTTGAAAATAAAATCCGTATTACACTCGATCAAGTCAGTAGCTTGTTTGCAAAAGACATGCTAAATCAGCTGGTTCATTTACTTAATGTGATTCTTAACATAGCTCAAGATATCGAAAATTCGATTACATTCGGTAGACTTGAAATCGTTCACCCAGTACTATAACTAACGAAGAGTTATTAAAAGAATTATCAAAATTAGAAGTCATTTATCATAATAGACTGCCCTTCCCGATAAAATTCGAAAATATTCAAATGTGTAAAAAACTACTTAGAACAAAATGCGTCGTGAATCATTTTGAAATAGTGTACCCTTGTTCGAAAATACAAAATTTGAATTATTTTACTTTGTTCCTATTCCAAATTGGCGGTATCGAACGATTATTCCATCAACAAAGTATGTTTTGAAATCCGAGTCTGATTTGTTGCCACTTGGTGACGTTTGTGACAAAATCCACGAGTAGTACTTTTGCTCCGGAGATCTAAGGACCTATTCTAATATTTCGTGCGAACGGGACATTCTACTCAAGAACGTTTTCAATAGATGCCTAATAATAGAAGTACAGGTAGACCAATTTTTGGAGTTCATTGCTGAAATCAACCAGTATTTGGGGATTTTTCCAAAACCAGTTGTTTCCAAAACCAAATGCCAAGAAACATGGATCAACACCCAGTTAAAAAGAATTTTTCTATTCGAAGATCGGGAGAATTGCGAAATTTACATAGACAATCAACTATTGATGTTCAACGACAGCACCCAAGGCCAAGCACTCTTAATAGAAGACGTCTCACCATCTACAACCCAAGAAGATACTTTCGTCCCGAAGCTGAAGCTTACCCATCTACAGGTTACCAAACTTGCCCATAATCTTCAGCCGATAGACTTGTTGGAACCCGATTCAGGTGACACGTGGGATGTTTCCGGCACGATTGTCCTCTACGTAATCATTGTAGCGACCGTAGTGTACCTGGTGATTAGGAAGCTTCTGAGAAACACACCAAGGACTGAGGAATCAAGAAATCAGCAGATTCCCATGACGACCTCTACTCTCCCTGGCAGTGCGAGATTTTGAACTCTATCTTCACCGGAGTCTCAGGTCTCAGGAGGGAGGAATTATATGAATACTCAAGCCTCCTAGTGCAGACTCAGCATCTAAAGTTTATATAAGTGCGTGTTACGCCTTCAGCGGACACACTATGTTCCACCATTAGCATTCATACTTGTAACTGCTTGTTAGTTTCTAATAAAGTTTTTTAAAAACACAAGCCTCGATTTCCAAAAGTTAACTTGGATGAAACGGATCGGACTAGAAATTTTGGTCTCGGAAATTTATGCCTGGGTTTAGTCCTCCATTGTTAATAGGTTTATAGGTGTCGCATTACTGTGCCACGCACTTTATTTAAGCATCGAATTTATTAACATTATTCAATGATAAGAGCAACGTTAACAATAAAGATTCAAATTTACCAATTCGCAAAATTAATTGCATTTTTAAAATAGAAATATGTTGGATTCAGAGCTAAGAAATCTAAAACTATGTCAAAATCTGAAATGGATTTATTTTTATTGGAAGCACCAAATGACAAATTTTTAATGATAAAAGGAAACAAGCACAGTGCAACCTATTGGCATAAATACTTTTTCAAAAATCCCCACTCTAATTGCTAAATATTTAAATTTGTCTGATTCCAATCTATAGACGGGCCAATGTTTCAGAAGGAGCTCGGCTACCATCTAAGTTGTTCAAGGAGGTGATATTTTAACCTTAAAAAGCATAGTGATTGGATTACTAGAAAAGTACAGGTTGCTAAAAAAATTCTTAGCAAAGATAAACATACAACTTCATTAATTGTTGATGACGTCGATAATGGGATAGAAACTTCTAATGTAATATCATCAAGTCTTACATTTCAAGAAAGCAATAGAAATATTATGATTATTAATCCATCTACTTCAGGAGTCATAAATTTTGATAACATTTTGTAATTAGTTTTTCGTTAAATTACTTCAAGTCAACATATTGTACTGTTGAATTTTTCTTTAATAAAAAAATAATTTGTTTTTTATAAAAATAATATTTTACGATTGTGGAAAAAACTATGTTTAGTGCACGTGAACAATGTCTTTTTCTCACTTATCAGGCTGGCAAATTTCCGGACTCGTGAGAAAAAGAAATGCTTTGCTCACTTGTACCAAAAATAGCTATATTTGGAGAACATTTCATAAAAAAATCTGGCATTGCAAAAAACTTGATTGCTTTCAGCAATGATATCTGTACTAATATTTCCTTAATTATCGCGCATTGTAACGATACGCCTGCCTCACATTTTTAACAGCACCAACTCATTCAAATCCCCACTTTAATCACAAAACACAATTACCGCCGACTGACAATGCAAAATAGTGGAATAAAACTTGAAACTCCAACCGAATAGAAAGAAAAGCCACATTTCAGTCACCAACGTCTCCTCAACTCGTAGATCAATTTAAATTAAGTAAGTTTCAACTGAAATCTCCGGATTGGAAAGCTGTGTACATTTTCGTCTTTTCAATTAAAGTCGATCGAAAATACTCTCAGCTTCAATCTAAATTATTCAGCTCTTCAGTTGCAGAAAATAAAACCGGTATTTTATTACCGCAGAAAAATAAACCTTCCAGGTAAAGAATGCACGCAAGAAACACTGTCTTTGTAGTTTAGGTTGCGCATTCTTATTACGGTAAGTGGCCGCTAAGTAATTGCACCACGTTAATCTGGGAAACAGCAACTTAGCAACTTTATTGCTCACTTTGCAAATTAGGTGCCGTGCTCTCGAAACTTTAACTGTTTCTTTTCAATCCATGAGTTATGATTCAACCCCTGCTAATAAAAGTGGAATCACCCTTAATTGGGAGCGATGATGGTGTATCACTTATAAATCAAACTCATGGGGGTCACGTTCCGTTAATCAAGCAATACGGGTGGCGCATGCTGCAGCCACCATCACAGCTGGAACCTCATGGTGGTAGATTCATAAAATTGTGATTTTAGGTAACTTACAAAGTTGTAATAACGATTGTGATGACAGTCATTGCGGTACTCGTCCTGAGAAAGAATTATTAATTTGTAGTCACATCTTGAGTAATAGAGTTGCATTTGAGTCCAAAAGTTTAAAGAAATAAATCGGAACGCTTGATAGAGCTAAGTAAATTACATCCAGTACAATAAGCGAGCGAGCTGTGCAACTTGAAATCACGAAACTAATCCAAACTTTACCTTCCGATTTTAGAATTTTTCGGATAACTTCCGACCGTAGAATCACTTTCCATCCGCAATAACGGCAAAGTTCGGCTCATTTGGCAAATCCCTTAATATGGCTAACTCTACCGTTATCCGTGCGAGTGAGCATTAGGGCCTCTTCATGTTCATTTCAAATATTCCGGTCCGTGTAACCGTATTCTCTTCATTCAGTCTCCAGAAATTATTTAGTACGTTATCCCGAGAGAGCGACAGGATTCATCCTGGGGGAGGGCATCTTGGCGAACTGGTTTCTCAGGTGAACCCTCGTGGGAAATATGACTATCCGAGAAGATCGGTTAACATTGCATAACGCTCGCTTATTGTAAATCCAAGCTCGTTGCTCCCATGTCGAGAGATTTGATTACTGGAATTCGTTTTTAGCATTATTGTTGGTTTGGTAGTTACCTATTTTTGGATACTATACATGTATTTATTAGAAGATTAATGTAAGTAATATATTACATACTGAGGCAAAAAGTATTCCACTCCTGTCGTGAAAACCAATTATTAAATCTTACATTTAATAAGTTTAAAGGGGGTTGCTTGGAAATTTCAGGTGAAATATGAAAATGGCGGTCGGGAATGGATCACTTTCCAACCTTTTAGAAGTTGGAAATCCGTCATAACTGACCGATTATGAATAAAAATTGTTCCAGATGTTAGGCCATGATCAACAAAACAAATAAACTTAGAAGTGCATGTACTAAAATAGTCTACTTTTAACTGTAGTTAAATAACTTATGCGACTCATACAGAGTGCCTGAGAAATAGACCGACAAGCTTTAATCACAGCTTCATGGTACCAAAAATTAACGATTGCTGGTATTCTCTTTTTATATCGCATTCGGCTTAAATCCCCCTCTTCTCTATAGACGCCTAATTGATCCAGTTCAAAAGTAAATAAATAAGTTTATAAAAATAATTCTAGTAAATAGTATATTTCAAACGAGTGCGCTGTCATGACACTTTTCAGGGGCGAGGCGAGGCGAATGCCGAGGGCTGCAATGAGCCCGAGCCCCTGAACAGTGACAGGGCACGAGTATTCAACAGTGTTTTTTGTATTCGTTCCCGCAAAATGAGAAAAAGTACAAATTTACATCAGATTTTGAGGTTAGGTTGACAGCTGCCAAATTAAATACATACGATGCAATATTTATGTATATTGCTATGTGTTTCATTACGCATTATGTGTTTCACAAAACGAATACAAAAAAGTACTTTTGTAACCTGTTACAAAAGTGAAGCCCGTGTTCGTTTTTTTTACATTTCTTGTGGTTCGTTCAAAAACATTGGGAGTTTACGAATTATGGCGGCGGCATTATCGACACGTACTCGTAATACTTGCACGTTGTTTATAGGGGCAACATAAACTAATTGTTTTCAGCCACCCCACAGGATCCTACCTGAGTATCCAATGGCGTGGGAATTTGGTCTTCATTCTGTTGTTAACCGTTTGTGCCGAGTGGCAAGGCGCTTCGTCGCGTCGAGCAATTATAAATATTCCGTCTAATTGTTTAGGAAATTTCCAACTGTTCGTTCACAAAATTGAGATATCCCTTGCCAGTCAAGCGTTGTAAAATATACGGACCAATTAAATAATCACCAACAACCCCTCCTCACATATTTAAAGAAAACTGTCGTTGGTGAAGTGTCGTCTGGACAATAGTATTATGGAAATTAAAGACACCTTCCCTTGTAAAACACGCTTCATCTGTAAAAGTACCGCACTCAAAAAAAATTTACCTTGACGAATTTTTCATGATGACATGATAAGGGTCTACCCTGTTTTTTATGTATGCAGGGTGTTTCAGAAATAAGTGCTATAACTGAATTCTAGAACTCATCACAAGCAACAACTTTTCTATACATATACGACTTTTCCGAAAACTCATATTTTTTTAGCATTTTTCCTCCCTATATAATTTCACGAGCCGCATATCGATTTTTAATTTAATTTGTTTCACTGAGAATCTATTGTTTTTGTCCGGAAAAGTCAGCGTGCTTATCAACTTCTAAATTTCTTGCACATTCCCTTTTGAATTTTATTTAATAGCATAATAATAGGATGTTGATGAAAGTAGGTGAGTTTATTTTTAGTTTATTTACGCCGAGCGATTTAGATTATTTCCGAATGTTTTGCTGTGGCGGGTAACTAAGTTAACGTCAAAATTTCGCACAATTTCCAAAATTTTAACTCGATCACTACTGGGTTTAGGGGAAAAAATATTAAGAAAAATTGTTGACAATAATGAGTTCTATTACAGATTGCACTCTGCAACACTCTGTATCCTTTCACAAAAAATATTAACAATATGATTATTATTATTAGTCATTTTCATTTAAGTATATCATTTCAGTAGACGTAATAGAACACGAAGATGTATTAACTATATTTGAGTAGTTTTCGATCTCTGTGTTTTAAAAACTTAGCTACATAATTAAATATATAAATATTCCCACATATTTATTTAATCTGACAGCTGTCAAACTCAACCTCAAAATTTGTGGTTAATTCCTGTTTTTTTTCTCATTGTGCGTGAACGAATACAAAAATTTGTTCAATACTCGTGTGCTATCACTTTTCAGTGTCTCGACAACGTACTTGTATAGAAATATGCTTGAGGCCCTTAGTTCCAAAACTTGTTCTTTCGAAAATTTATTAAAATCAAGGTGGCGGGGGATTCTGATAGTGTTTACCACACTGGTTCTATATCTAATAGCGGATAGTGACAAAAGTGGTTCTTTCTAGGCGAAAAACTCATGTAAAAACACGTTCAGTTCCAAAACTCGTTCTTTCGTAGAGTCTTTTCTGATGATACTTACTCTGGGTTGATAAACAATTTAATAATTTACCTAATGTTGATAATTAAACAGTTTTAACAAATAAATATCGAATCTCAATATCTAGTAATAATAGCAGCATGTTTTATCAATATTATTTTCGAGTATTAAGTAACAAAACTCGTTCTTTCAAAATTTGAAAAGGCTCTAGTTTTTTTAAGTAAGTAACTTTAGTTCTCATTCTGCAAGTTAGTTCTGCAGTGTTAGTTACGTAAAAAGAAAAAATAAGAAGTAAATACACCTTCAAGTTTTTTGGTAAACAGTTTTTCGCGTTTTGCCAATAATCGCTTAGAACCAAAAGAACAAGTTTTGGAATTAAGGGCCTCACTTGTAGGTTTTACAAAGCTTGGCATTTTGCGTAATAATTCCATCTATTTATACCCCTTATGTTGCTTTCTTATGGCGATTGAAAAAATTATCAAATCATCAAAACTACAAAAACAAAGTGTGATAGAACTCTAAGCAGAATACATTAAAAAAACCTCTCCATCTTCGTTGGTGTTGTCGGAAAAAATAGGTCTTCATCTATCATTTGGCTTGATCAATCAGAATTAAAATTTAATTTAAAAAAGTTGCAGTTAAGTACGTTGATAAACTCTACGATTTTCTCTTTAGTGACACAGGTAGGCAAGTCATCTACTCATTGATTTGACCAAGAAGGGATCACCACTGTTCACCTGTGATGGAAAAGAAAACACCGGGACACTGTCGTGAGTGGCGGTCAGCTCACAACCCTCTGAGCAGGCGAATCTGACGCCCACAAATTTAATATCTTTCCGTGGAGAGACGATTTGGTGGAAGCGATGGAAATTGTCACACTCAATACTTTAGCAAGAAAGTGCGACCCAGCCTTCTTCTGGTTGTGGAGAAGTACTGGTCGAGGTCCATTTCCTTCTTTATCTAAAAAGATAAATCAGACAATATACTGAATTTTGTGGTTAAACTGTCTCTGACGCCTGGCGGATTGTGTAGCGGTGTGCTACCGCTACTTGTTTACAGGCGACATTTTGGGGCGCCTGTGCTTGAAGCTGAAATGTTTGTCGTAGTCCACCAGTACTGTTAAAATCTTTTGCGCAATTGTCCGCATGAATTCCTTTATGGAAAGGAGTTCATGATGAAGCTGCGATTTTAGTACGTATTATTGGGAATCATACGCGTTCCTCAGGTACTTGTTCTGTACCGTCTGGAGAACTTTGATGTGCAACTGCGCCGCGTGGGTACCAACCGCCTCACAACCGTTTTAAACAACAGCAGTTCTTGATGAACAGTCGACCAATCATGGGGTACATCCGCTGAATTGTCTCGGTTGCTTTGTAACGGGCCGACTTCATGTGGGCCCAGAAGGAGAGCCCCCGGTCTAGTAGCACTCGTGGTATGGGTGTACAAACATGGAGACCTGACCCACCAGAGTGCAGATCCTGAATTTGCACTTTATTTTGGTGAACAAAACGGCACTGCTTTTCGCAGCGTACACGTCTATTCGCCACTTGGTTAATTGATACTCCTGATTCATCTACCACCTTCGCTTTGAACTAGGACCGCCGTGTTATTCGCCTAGAACACCTTTGCGGGACATCGGACATGAAGATTAAGAAAAGGAATGGTGAAAGCACCGACCCCTGGGGGACACCAGAAGTAATGCTTCTCCAACCCCACTAATCTTAGATATGAATTTCCTTCCTTCCCGGAATGATCGGACGATTTTCACCAGTCCGATGGCAAATTCGGCCTCGAGGAGCTTGTGGGTCAACCCCTCGTGCCACATCTTGTCGAAGACCTTTACGACATACAAGAGCACCGCAACGGTGGACGGTTTGCGGTTGAAAGAGATATGTGCCGATGAAAATCTAGTCCCAGCAAATTAAACTTATAGAAGAAATAATTTATAAAGTTTAGAAATTTTGGTTATGAACTCCTAGCAGGCACCCAAATAAAAATCCGAGGAGTTACCACTCTCCCGGGGGGAGCTTTATCCACTTTTGTCCAAAAAACCGCTCCCGAACGTGACGTCACGAAGTCTTTCTGCCTTTTTTTATTTGAACTTTTTTTCGATAGCACTTACAACTGCGCTCTTTTTCGAAAAGCGTCGTGGTGCAGTGTTTTCACCCCCCCCCTCGAGCTACAAGCCCCCGACGTCGCAAACTCAGGTGTACTATCAGAAGACCTATGTCTACCGTTCCTCAAAATTTCATTTCTGTCCGATCAAAACCCCCCCCCATTGCCTGGACTATAAAGCACGTTGACCTTGCTTGAATCTTTAATAAGAAGACATTGTGACGGGTTTCTAAAAATCTTTGTTTTTATCCAAGACGCCATGCACATGGTCACTATCTTCATCAACGGAATGCTCCGAATGTGTCGCTTCCGCCGGGGAAAGTTGCCGGCATCGTCAACTAAAGTAAATTATCACCACATCAGCATGATTTCATCTTTGTAAAAAATAGCTGAGAAGGTGGGTGTTGTAGAGATTTAAAGAATTTGAGGAGAAGCCTAATCCCCCAAACGTAATCAGGAAACAGAACACAGACTGGTAACTGACAACTTCAACTGTTCAACTTCAAAACTTAAAAAACAATAAACTTAAAACATTTTTACTCCATTTTAAAAAACGTGGGGTTTAAAAGAGTTTTGACGTTGTCTGTATATAAAAGACTTAATTTCTACTGATACTCCAAGGTAAACAGTCCCTATTTTTGAATTGGCTTGACCAATGAATAAAGTAATAAAGAACTCCCAAATGTTGTAAATAATACCTAATCATAAGCCATAACGAACAGTTCTCATCTGTCGATTGGTTTGATCAATGGCTGACGGAAAAAAGGGATATTTTGAAGGATAAAACTAAAATATCAAAATAGTATAGAATGATACGAGTTTTATAAAAAGCATTTTGTCGCACGCACTTTATCATTTTTTACACGAAACAATCAAATTAATTTCCCCATCTAGAGAATTTCGCAGCGGTAGGCCATGTTTGCCAGGTGCATTAACGGCGGCTATGAAAAATAATTAATTTAAAACGTCACTACTCTTATTTTTGTAATTCCAAAAATGAGTTCTGAAGTTCTTCAAGATACGCCCCCAGAAATACGGACTTTGGAGAAAATACAATAGACAATTTGCTACCTTTAAAGTCCCGCAAGGTATATGAAAAAAAATTGTGTGTGCAATGTCCGGTACGACAAATTTTGGTTGCCGGCGTTCTCTGTTATTGTCGTTGCCTTGTACCAAGGGGCCCCCCTGGGCCGCCCTGTCCCAAGGGGGCCATCCTTTACCAAGCCCCGTTGAACTGGGCGTCCCTTGGATTGCCCCCCCCCCCCTGGGCTGAGGCCCCTTTTGGCTGCAGCACCCTAGGACTAAGGCCCCTTAAGCTGGGCCCCCCTGGGGCTGAATTTGAATGGGCATGTGTCGTTTTGCTACTCTCGCGAATTAAGCTTACCCCGTGTCAAAATCTTACCGTCGCGTCGACCAGCTGCCGTGTAGCAGTTTCGTGTCGGGTTCGTGTCGGGTTGCGGCGCGCTTACCCCCTACAAAAATCTTACACCGTGATATAAGAAGTTTCACTTCAAAAACATACACCCAATTTGAAAATTGGCGGAAAGAGAACAAGATCTCTACAATCTTCGAAAACATTTTACTAGCGTATTTTGAGCTGCAACGCCACGACGTACCGCTATAATTATGTACTATAAAAAACCTTCCTGACGGCGTCCACACACAGAAGTCATTTACACGGTCCGCACTCCATACATGTATCAAAAACGTGGTAGTAAATTTTAATAGAACCGCGCTCCTGGTTACTACCAAAACTATATCGAACGACCTCCAAGCCAAAAACGTCTGTCAGCCATGGCTGGAACCTCAAAATAACCGTTATTTCCCCCTTCTCAGTAAATGACACATTACAGGTATTTATGTAACTAAGTAAATGGCTAATTACAGAAACAGACCTGTAAAGTTTTACGGGCTTGTAAAGTGCAATACCATGACAACGCATCGTCACAGACTGTCCAGCCGTCAGATGACAGAATTTTATAACTATAAAAATTGAAAAAAAGTCGTCTTAAGGTCGCTCGACCCACAATTTCCCGGCTCACCCGTAAAGACTAATTTACAAGGCTTTTCCCGTAAATAACTATTACAAACGCCCTCAAACCACAAACAACGCGCACAGACCCGTTCTTTTTCTTTGTGATCTGCGTGTGTGGACCTTGACACCGAGGAACGCGATATCTTTCTGGACCTGGAAAATCTCAATCACCCTCCAAACAAGTGCCAATTCACATTGAGAGCTGTTGACAGCCACTTGGACTTGACACAGCGAAGTATAGGTTAGGATTGCCAAGATTGCCAATATTAAAAAATTACTTATTCTATTTTCAGTATAATTATTATTATAACACAACTTTCGTCTTGTTTCAGTTTAAAAAATTATCAATATCAAAACATTGAAGTGTTTCATTCTTAAAAAGTTTTCAAATATAAAATTTGTGTCTAAAATTTATAAGTATCGATTCATAGAGCAAGTTATTGAACTACGAAACAATATCAGAGCTCAAATTAGATTATTTTTCCCTACTAAAGAAAATATTCCCTGCAGTTAAAATTTTTGATCTGGTGTCGCTGATTGCACGATTTATTAATTTTTCATCGAGGGTAAATACACAAGAGCTTGATTTTTAATCGGATAATTTTATTTTTACACGAAAGTTCTGTTGCTACGAAAAAAACTCGAGATTAAAACCATGACAGCTCTAGCTGGAGCGATTTTGTCTATCAGTTATTTTCTGGGGGCAACACAAACTTGAGTGAAATGAAAATAAAATTATCCCGAGTAAAAATCAAACTCGAGTGTATTTTAGGGAGATTAATACACGACAAATTCCACAAAATTCTTTAAAAAAATTTCTTGCAACATTTTTGCTGTAATGTTGAAGAACATTTTCACAACACTTTCTTTATAAATCTCTCCGTTACCCTTGCGCATGTTGTAGGCCCAATCTTTTAAGATTTTACCCAACTGTTCCTTCAAAGTGGCGGCTAGAATGCTATAATTCCGCTCTGCTATAATCTTACAATACTGAAATTGTTTCCACAATGATTTCTTGGTGTTCGTATAGTGCTCTTTGAGACACATTTATTCATTGCCCCCTCTATTTCAAAGTGAACAGTTTCCAAACCGATTTGAAGTCATTTTGCGGCAAAAATTAATTTGACAGATAATGACAGAAACAGTTCTCAAAGCATACTGTTTACATGAATTTGTTTAGAGCTAAACGCATTTTATTCACTGATAAAAAGCTAAGCAGCTTTTAATCAGTTATAAAACCTACCTAGCTTTTAATCACTTAGCAACTTATGTCATTGGTCAAAATTTGAAAATATCATCGCGATGATTGGTCGAGTATTCATGGAATGTATTAATCGAAAAATTAGTACGATTAATTATATTGTTTAAATTTAACCGGTTAAATAGTTAACTGTGACCATCAAATAAATAACGTGTGGGTTATAGAATGCCCTATAAAAATCTGCATCGATTTCCATGGTGCACCGTGCACTTTCCCGTCCATTTTAATAAAATTCTTTCGTTACGGTGATGAATCCAACGAACACGTGCCGCACAGTCCAGCTGCGCAAGCAAGATTTGAAAATATAAAGGACAATCGGAGAATAAGAAGGGAGTCTTATAATACGTCTTTCATATCACCTGAGGCAGCACGGGCCACCGAAGGGACAGCTGCACTTCAGCTTCTAAAGGAACTCATTCTTTACCGGAGATTTACGCTGGTTAGCGCCTTTTGGGGTTACTCACGTGATAACGGAGGGTGCAAAGAAAAAAGAAGACGCTGGAAAAAGGGTTTAAAGTTTTATGCGCGACGCTTCGTTATCTTAAAGTTCTGGAACAGTGTTGTCATTGAACAGTATTATCACCGTGAGTTGGATAATGCACGGTATGAGGATTATGTGCTTAAACTTGACGTTACGATGAATTTGTAGCTGAATAGTTGCGTTGAAGCTAGAGGGATTTGCTTCTTACAGCTCGATGTTAACGGTAATAGTGTAGGATGTTTCATCTAGCAGAATATTTGTTTTGCGTTTCCGCGGAGGTCAGTCTAACAGGTGCCTGACGTGCAAACTTGTAAAAGTTAATTATGCATGGTTTTAACACAAAACAATACGATTTTCAAGTAAATTAGTGTCCAGTGACTTGTCTTCAAAAAATTGTTTAGAATTTTAGAAATTTCATTCATTGGTTACTGACGACTAGAGAATCAAAATAAAGACAGCTGCAGCATATTTACGACATGTCAATATTTATTTCAGATGCACTCATAGTTCAAAACCGATAAAGTACCTAAAGCTTATTTATGCTCCCTGTCCTTCCTAACACTCCCACCTAACATGGATTTCTTTAGACAGGTCTGGAATTTACTACATATATTTACTTCATCTTTTACTCCTATTCTAATTTGGATCTTTTTATGTCCTTTACTAGAGCATGACTTATATCTCTTCAGCCTTTCTGGGTTATTGTTAGCAATCCTACTTCTATCTCGCCAATCAAATCAAACCATTTGTTGAAAATTTATTGTGTTTAATTAAGTATCGTATAAAATTTATTCATCGTTCGACACTGTCAGAATTTTCAAATTTTCGCTTGTGTAAACACTCTCTGTCATGAAATAATGAAAATGACAGATAAACGTCAAACTATTTTTATGGATTTTAAGCAATTTAAAGGCCTTCCGCAGTTGTGTCGAACGATAAAACGTTGTATTGCACTTGTTCCTGTGTAGATTGAACGCTTTACGCCACTCGGTGCTCACAAAAGCACTCGTGTTTTTATAAACCCCTTGTGGCATAAAGCGTCCAATTTACACAGGAACTCGTATAATAAACTACTATTATTTTACCATGCATTTACCATTTGGTCTTGTCATTAATTTTCTGCATAACGCCAATGAATAACGGTTTCGAAATTCAATGAAATAGTTTTTCCTATGCTGAATGTCCTGTGTTGTATCGGGTTGAGTCCTTCCTGTTTTTTCGAATTGCTGCTAAATCTTTTCCTCGATGATATTTACAATAATGTAATTGCCATATACAGGACTCGAACATTTAGTACCCCATTTATTTACATTTATGCCATTTTTCTTAAAAACCGTTTCGGAATAATATCACCAGTTAAAGATAATTAATAGCCCCGGATTGGCGTTGCATACTCTAATTTAACATCATTATAAATTTACAATGCTTTACCGAGTAAAGCTCTAATTTAGCGATTACATGCTTTAGGTAATGGTGCACTTAATGCCATGGCGTGCGCTGGCAGCGACACGAAAAAGAAAAATTCTATCGCATCTGCATTATAAATAACATGTAATGCAGAAGGGGAACAAAAGAGCGACAATGTTGATGCTGAAGTGTATACATTGTAGGCTCAGATTTGCTTTGTGTCACCTGAAATGGTGATGTATTTTGTGCTATTTACTTTTACCACTTGTAACTAAAACAAAAAAACCATATGGGTGCTTCAAAAAAGATGCAATAATTACATCCTGCACCACGAGTAATTCTACCGAATGGAACTGAAATTAGCTTTTTTCAGGACGCCACGTTAATAAAAAATGCCCTAGAATACTTTTCCACTTTGCGCATTCCGAAAACTGTACATGGATGGTTCCTTTTCCATAAAAGATTCAAACCAAATTGTTAACCCTCTGCCGATGTTATTCATTCTCGCTACTCAACATTCGACCTGATCTAATACGGAAATTTCGTCTACATTTTGCAATCGTAGCACTATTCTTTCAATTGTTAATGGAATCGTCAACGGGCCGACGTTTTGCCATTTTGACCACGAACGTGTTTTGGATTAGAGACTGAAATGGTTTGGTTGTACACATTTTAAAAGGAAAACTGACCAACTTCTGTAACTATAAGTATCTACATAAATAATAATACGTTTCTGAACCAGTTCTCAAATAGCTATTTTTGTTGTAAGTATTTAGGTATACAGTTTTTGCGGACGAATCGTGCCGAGCCTGGAATAGCAGATGAGTCCGCAAAAACTTTTTAGGTACCAACGTGTAAAAAACAATGTTTTTTTGTTATAGCTCTCCAAAATAAAGAATATTTTATTTCATTGTGATTCTTGAAGTCGACATAATTTTTTTCGACTTTTCGCGTATTCCCCAAATCGGGGCTGTTCTTTCAATGAGTTTAAAGTTTGACATTGAGTCGCATTGATGACGTCTAATTTTTTGACTTTTCCCTATTATAGCGGTGCGCTCATGCCCATCCAAGCTACTATGTTAAAACTTTATCATGGTAAAAAAAAACATTTTTGGTTCCGGAAACTTTCCGAAAAAAATTTGGCACCCTCAGAAAACGGTAATTTTTCTAGGAAAATTGTTTTCGCTCAAATCGATCGGTAAATAGCTATATAATATATTTAATTAAAAATAATCCGCAACACGTTGCTATGACAACTTTTAGGGACTAGGCCGTAAAGCTTGATTCATACTATCGGTACGGCAACGCTCCGCTCACGCTCCAGTCACGGTCCAGTAAAATATTGTTCAATGTATTTTGTATTAGACCATACAGACTACCCGGTCCGCTCCAGCAACGGTTCGGTAAATTGACCGCGGTGTTTCTTCGCCACAATACTTTACCGGACCGAGATCGAACCGAGAGCGGACCTTCCCGATGTAAGACTGCTGGTCTGAACAGGGCGCAGTCAGTTTTCGACCCGTTTAGCTCTAGTATTGGCCCTTTCATGATATGCCATGCTTTTTCTATGGGATTTCTGCATGAACTGAATGGATATGCGTAATTATTTTTTTGTTTTGATCATTGTGGTTAGGGAAAGTTTTCAATAGTAATAGGACGAGAGGTCAAAATATTGCCGACAATAATTTTTGCGATTCAGATACGAGTTTCTGTTGCGACGAAAATAATGACAAGTGCTTGCACGAGTTAGAAATAACTCAATTGAATATTTCCAACTAAAAAAAAAAAAAAAAAAAATCAGAAAGATCTGGAAAAGCATTTGAAAAAACTCATTCCAGCCTAAATTAAAATAAAAGTACATTTTTTTACTTTTGTTTCGCTCGCGATTTATCCAAAAACAAATTTATTGGAATTTGGACAGGGCAACGTCTATCGGGACAGCTAGTTATTAAACAAAAACTTAACACTCTTTTATACAATGACGCGAATCGAAGAAGTCAAAAATATATTAGCAACCATTAACAAAATAAATTTGTTATAATTAATAATTAGGAGTATTATATCTATTGTATTATAGTCATAATGTCTAAGATAAGTGGCTTAGGTTTGGGGTTTCTTCGACGTCAAGAATATATGCCATCACGGCTAAATCCGTCATTGAAAATTTCTTAAAGATTGATGATAAATAGTTTTGAGATTAAAACGTATGCCACTTGACCGAAACAAGACCGTTGGTAGATCGTACAGTGTGAATGGTACACCAATTTACTGGACCGTGACTGGAGCGTGAGCGGAGCGTCGCCGAACCGATAGTATGAATCAAGCTTAAAATGTACCATTTTACGAACCGACATGAGTCCCTAAAATTGTAATTTTGGGGAGCATATACAAAAATAGCTATTTTTGTTATAAGTACTGTTACAATTTTTAATTTTGCGGGGTCTCACTGCCTTGAATTCAGGAACAAAACAGCGAATTAAAGATAACCCGCACGCACAAAAAGCACGTGAAAATTTTCTTGCTTTCAACGCGACGAACTTGCGTCTTTCTTCGGGAGTTTATCGAGGTAGCATCTCTACCGTATTGTCGGTCCTAAACAAGGGTTAAAATTTATGAAAAAATCGTCATAGTACGGAGTAAATGGTAGAGATGTCCAATTAATTATAAACAGACGTATCTTTTTTACCTGAGTGCGCGCGTCAGTTGTGGAAAAAGGTGAAAATTTGACAACTCACAGCATAGAGGACTGACAGAAGTGTCAATCGTTCTGTCATTTTTTCGTTGACCAAAGTGAGGTGCAGTTTTTATCATTCAGTTTCAATTTATTCCTCCTCATTTATTTTAAAACACCATGGTGCAACAATGTTGCGTGCGTTTGTGCAAGAACAAGATGATCAAGAATGGCAGGTTGTCGTTCTTTCGTTTCCGTTTCGTTTAACGTCGCTAAAGCTAGCAGGACCAAAGTCAAAAAAACAAAAATTAACCACATGAGAATTTAAGGCTATTTAAAGGCTAATTTAATGCCAAAGATTTAATTTTATTGCTCTCATAGTTTTAGTAGAAATTATGGCTCTGCTGGCTTGACGTCAAGCTAGCAGGACCATGAGTTAAAATTTGGTAAAAATTGAAAAATAACCACATAGGATTTTAAGGCTATTTAAAGGCTAACTTAATGCCAAAGACTTAATTTTATTGCTCTCATAGTTTTCGTAGAAATGAGAAAAACAACATTCCCATCAATTACAAAAAAGTTGATGAGAACATGTTACCCAATGATGAAGACAAAGAAAATAATGATCTTTCATCTGACACCATCGAGAGAATCAAACAGCAACAAACTATTCAGCGTTGAGAAAATGAAATAGAAATCTTAAAAGCCGAAGTGAATTACTTACATGCGGATAATGAAAGGATAAAAACTTATAGTAACAGTTCGTTTACATTATTTAGTTTTGAAAAACTTCAAAACAACAATAAAAAGGTTCGTTACTACACAGGTTTTGAATCATATCAGGATAATATGGTTAATCTATACGATTTTGTATTGTCATCTGGAGATTCAAAAGACCTCAATATTTATGAATCATTGGAATCACCAAAAAAAAACACAACTCTTTCATTTCGGTAAAGGACCAATTTTTTGTAACGCTATGGTGTTTACGAAGAGGTTTAGATTATGAAACATTAGGGGATATGTTCAATTTATCAAAGGCGACTGTAGGTAAAATTTATTTATGCGTCCACAGAAACTAAATGTGTGGGCTGGGACAGTTGCAGATAGGATCATAGGACAAGTGTTCTTTCCTGAAAATCTTAATGCAGAAAGATATCTGCAGTTTCTTCAAGAAACGCTTCGCCCAGCTCTGGCGGACCAATTTAGAAATGAATTAGATCCAAACATTCCACATGAGAGAATATGGTATCAACAGGATGGAGCTCCACCCCACTATGCTGCATCCGTTGGGCGTTATTTGGACGACATTTTTCATAATAGATAGATCGGAAGAAGAGGTGCAATAGAATGGCCAGCAAGGCCACCAGACCTCACCCCTCTTGACTTTTTTTTTGCGGGGGTATCTTAAAAGTAAAGTCTACAGCACAAAGCCCGATAATCTTAAAGATCTGCAACAACGTATTACCTATGAAATTCAGCAAATCACTCCACAAATGTAGTAAAATGTAAGAAATGAGTTTTATTATCGTCTTGCATTTTGTCAAAAAAAAAAACTTGCTGAACATATTGAACATCTGTTACATTAAAAAACATTATACTAACTTAAAACGAGATTTTTTTAAATTCAAGTCCCACAATTTCCAAACAGTAAACCTACCAAAAAAAAAAATAGATTAAAGTTGTTTTTATTTGTTGCTTCTTATATTTTATCAGCTGCAAATAGTAATTTATTATACAAGACGATAAAATTTGAGTTTATCTTCGAGAGTTTTGTTTAGCGTCGAGACGTCAGTCGAGACGCTAATTAAGCTCGAGAAGATAATTAAATTTATCGTCGTGTATAATATTCAATTTTTTTCTATAGCATTTGTGTATTTTTGTGTATTTTCTTAATGAAAAAAGATTACGAATCGTGTAAGGTTTTAAAGTCTAATTAGTATGAGCGTTGTTATGGTTAAGCAAAAGTTTGTTTATTTCGTTTTGTTTTGAGAAATTTGTGAGCGTTCAGTTGAAAAGTCTGTCGAGTTGAGCGAAAATGAAGAAAATCTACCATCAGACGTGGAAGACGAAGCATTAGAGGCCGTGGGAAAGCTACTGCCCCAAAAATCTCGCCTCGTGTACGAAATAGTATATTACGTACCGTAAACTGTAAGTGCAATTTTTTGGTCGAGAATGCAATATTGGGAAACTGAGGGTACCGAGGTTTCCTAAGCGTTCGAGACCAAAAAAAAAGCCAGTTTGAGGTTAGTAAGCTATTTTTAGCAATACCTGCACAAATAAGAAAAAGCAAAACATTTTCTGAATTTATTTTGTTGTCAAATTAAAAATTTGTTTGTTTCGTGTTAGGGATACAAAACAAAAAAACATCACTTTAAATCAACATTTGTTGCAAAATCAACGCTTCAATACTGTTCTGAAGGTTTTTCAAGTGAAAATAGAAAAATGGATGATATTGAAGACGCTGCAAGTTTTGCTTGTGTATCATTGTTACCTGAAAAGTAAAAAAAAAAGGACGAAGTTACGTATGACCTGTTTCGAAAGTGCTCATCCCCATCGAGTTTGTGGTGTGAATACTCAATGCTGCGTTCTACGATTTCTCTTAACGATAACGTCGATATTTCAAAATATTTAAAGTTGAAAGCATTTCTGAAGAATAAAAATAATGGTGGTTAAAATTCCTGATTCAAAAAACCATCAACAAAGAAGTTTTCTCCATTGTGGATAATGAAAATTTTCGATGCTTGGAAATTTAGACAATATGTGATTTTGAGATCAGAAAATACGGAAAATAGAAATCTGCTACTCTCCTGGCTAACAACGGGGCTGATGTTCTTCAACTTAAAAGGAAGTCCTCAACAGTGGCCGAAAGCTATGTGCAGAAACAAATAAAATACAAGTGACCAACAAAATTTTTCAAGTCAACAGTATAGAAGGCAGTTCATTTCTTGAAATGAATAATATAGATGTCTGCACTTCTTCCCATCATTCCGAATCGAATTCAAGCACTTCGAGTGCGAATATAGAAGAAAATATAAGGGAAGAAATTCATAAACCTTTAACATCAATATTTACTGTAAATACAATGACCAATTATTATTATTGTCGTTTTCATATTACTTTAAATAAAAACGACGCTTAAAATACTGAATGTCGTTATTTTTTTGTCTTAGTGTTACCTTCCTCTCGTGAAATTTCTTTCATGGAATACGAATGACATACGTTGGTATGTAATATTTACTTACAGTCCACGGACTGTAAGTAAAATATTATTGTAAGGTAACCATGGTAACTTGCAATTGACTAAAAAGTGCCGCTTACAATGAAAGATATTTGTCAGTGAATGATGACTTACAGAACAGGTATTGCTAAAAAGAATATACGTGTTCCAAAAGTGGAAAACTGCAAAGAATAGTGGTGGCAAAAGGGTACTTCTGGCATACTTTTCGGAAAAGTCTAAGAAAGTAAAGCCCTCAACATTATGGTCTTATTACAGCATGTTGAAATCTACGCTACTTATCAATGAAAATTGTGATATTTCAAAGTAAGGAAAACGTTTAGTCTAGTGAATGCGATGTCAAATAAAATGTAAATGTTTACAGATACAGCAAACTGATAACTTTGCTGAAGAAATTGACAGATAGTTACAAACCTAAGAAATCTAAAGTGTTTGAGCAAGAGGATATAACATAATTTTTACAAGAAGCGATGAGTACCTGTTTCTAAAGGTTGTTGCGATAATGGGCTTATATGGATCTAATGAATTATACAAGTTAGAAACATCTCATTCTGATGATCGAAAATCGGTCATAATCGTTTCGCTAATGGACACCAGAAATAAAGAAGATCGGTTATTCTGCATTACTGACAGTAAAAGTGGTGTGAGTGTTACCGACAAAGAAAATGCACCATCCAACCTGTGAGGATAAATACTTTTTATAATGTTCCTCAGAAAATTGATGTTTTTTTGGGTTTAACGAATGTAGAAAGTTACACAGGCCATTGTTTCCGACGCTCTGCAGCCATAATGTTAGAAAATTCTGGCGCCGATCTGGTAACAGTCAAACGTGCAGGAAGGTGGAAATCATCTTCAATTGCTGAATCTTATATTGAAAACTCAGTAGCAACAAAAGTTGAGGTATCGAAGAAAATACTCTGTGGAAATTCTTGCAGTTCTAGTTCTTCTTCTTTTTCTTCTTTTTCTTCTTCTATTCAGTTAGCACAGGAAAAAATATCTGTTCCACGAGTTAATATTGCTGGAAATGTAAATTGTACAATTAATGTAGATCAAAATGTTAATCAAAAATTGTAAAATAAAAAAATAAATTACTTTATCTATCCTTGCTGTTAAAGTATTACTTTATCTATCCTTGCTGTTAAAGTATTTTTTGTTGATCGCATTTTAAGTCATCTTTTTAATATCTGAATCCATGAACATTAACGGCATCTTAAAACACGTTTCTCATAGCAACGTGTTTTAAAATTTTTAAAACACGATTTAAATCAGTAACAACTTTTAAAACGATTAAGACATCATGTTATTTATTAATCATTTATTATGAAAGTAAAATTCACATTTATGAAAGTATTTGTCACTGTCATGACTGCTGGATGATGACACGGTCCTCGCAGAGAACTCGGTAACATTGGCAGAAATAGAAGAGGCATTGCTTGTGGTGTTGTTGTAGATGTAGTTTCCCCAAACACCTTAATAGCAATTTTGATGCGCTTTTCTACGGAATCTTCAAAGTACAATGCTACAAATCAAATAAATTGAATACAAATGATGAAATTTCAATGGGAAATTGCAAACTTACCTTACATCTAAATAGACAAGAATTACCTCTTCTATTACCGAAAAGATTTTTGTATTTTCTCTCCAATGACTAAAACTTTCATGAACCTTGTCGTAAGCAGCTTTAGATTTCACAGGCAACAAATTTTCCCGCAATAATTTGCTTTTTTCTAAAAATTGTCAGGAACCTCATTCGACTTTTCCATTTTCGTTTGTAATAAATAACATTTCTATAGCAACTCATACGTAGGTGATCAACAAAAAAAATAATGAATAATATTCTTGCGAGAACGCTTAAAGTTCTCGGTTGTAAAATGCAACTCGACTGCGTCTCGTTGCATAACAACAACCTCAAACTTTAAGCTTGTGTTCTCGCACTTATATTATTAATAACTATACTTTATCTATCCTTGCGGTTAAAGTGCTCCTTGACCTTTTGATTTGAATAGATCAAAGGAGACTTTAACATCTGCTATAGAAAAAAGTAAAAAAATATATCGTTGTACTCCTTTTTTTATAAGCTTTTCAATGATGTGTCGTTTGACATATCTTCCCATTTGAAAAATTACGAGTGTGTTTTAGACCACGCGACTGAAGTAAAACTTCAGTTCGCCATTGTGAAAGTGCTCTTAATTTATGTAAGTTTATACAATGAAACTAGAGCTAGAGAATCCTGAATTAATGCCGTCTGCAGTATTGGATAATGCATGTTTCATTCATTCAATTGACACAGGCAAATGGCTCTGTCGTGAGCAGGGCGAATTGATACGGATAAGACGCGGGTTCGAATCCTGTTACGGCAATCATTTTTTCTATGAATTAATTACTTCCGTTCGCTTCGCCCGATCACACTTTTCGTAACGCTCTCGTCAGGCATTCACCAGCTTACTCCCCAAGTCAAGTGTCCGTAAAGAAGTTTTACTTCAAAAAAAACTTAAGGGTGGTTACCGCCCCTTGAGTAAAAACAAAAGAAAGCTAATCAGGCTAAAAAGTGGCAATTTAAAAACCAAAATCGACGTGTTTCAAGAATTTTTCTCAAAATCAATTGTAGTGAAGATACTGAATTTATTCCAGTTAAACTTTCCATTGTTGTTTGTTTTGTTTTTCTGTACATAAATTTGTTTTTTCAGTAATAGCTGTAAAATGTACCATTATATAGTTTGTAGAGAATCTTTGACATTGTTTTTCTTTCCTAGTGGTAAATAATCTTTTCATTACTGACTAAAAGTTAATAATAAAGAGACCAGCTTTCATTCAAAATGCATATCTAATAAATGTGGTAAAAAATCTCCATTAGAATTTGGCAGACTATTCGTGAAATTATTTATGTAATTATAATAATACAAGAATAAATATGCTATTTCGTTTTAAATATGAACTTTTATTATATAAAATTACAGTGGTAAAAGAGAAATATGTTGTCGATAAAATGTTTGTCAATGTAGCTTACATATTTTGCCAAAACTTTATTTTATTTATTGGGATGTGTATGATGACTATGTTTTGTTCCTTTGTTTTTTCAATGTAGACTGCGAAATCCACACCACCTCAATCCAAAAATCAACATTTGCCCCTGTACTTGGTAAAAGAAATTGTGTTTTTCTTTTAGAGTGTACCTGCCATTCCTTTCTTCCAAACTCAACTCATTTGGCAAAATTGGTTCAAATTGTCCCATTTACCTGAAGTAGGACATTTAACTTCAAACAGTCCATATCCTAATCCTTCCTTGTAAATAAGGCCGTCAGGGCTACTTCCCAGATGTATGGCATAGGGATGTATAACAAGTCCACATTTTAAAAAACGTTGTATTTAGCTCCATTGACAAGTATAATTGTATTGCTTTTGGTTCATATGTAATGCCATGTTTGATGCTTTTGATTGTCGTTGTTTTTCTTTGGATGTCTTCAGCTTCAATAAAACCAATTTCTTTCAGATTTGGATGAGAAACTGGTGGTTGACTTAGCAATATATTAAAGATGTCTACATCCATATGTGGCAACCCAATGGGTAGAGGCAGTTCAGGTAGAGGCATTTCATTAATAAGTTGGACCAAATTATTAGTAGAAAGTCGGCCTACATCTATCAATTCTAACACAGAACCCTGTGTAGCGGTTTTTCTACCTTAAATACAAAATTTTCTTTACATTTATGTAAGGAAGCATAGCATGGTTAACCAACCTTGTAAAACATTCTGTTTTACAAATTCCAGTTGTAAATTATTATAAGGAATTCGGAAGGTTGATTTTACTGGGTCCTTTTTCCTATTACATTAAGTGGACTTTCGAAGACAGAACCAGCAATAGTTTCTGGTAAAATTTTCTTCCCGCGAGGTTTATTCCGTTTCATTGGCAAAGATGTACAGGTTTGCTCTTCTTCAACTGTACCAATATCTTTGTAAACTTGATCTTGCAAGAAATGTGCAAGTCCAACCAGATGGTTACAAGACTGAGAATTCCTAAAATAATTATGTGTAATGTAATTCTTTTTAATGTTGTTTGTTAAATACTTACCCAGTTTCACAGCTGCAATGAGCCTCTTTGAGTTTTAACTTTTTTCATCAAAAATTAAATTAGCTTGTGACCAGGCATATTTTTCTTCTGGCTTCGATAGCATTGGGCCTTTATTGTCAAATTACAAATTGATACATTATGTATGTATCCTTCAAGAAAAAATTTGTATCCTCGACTACCCTGCCTCTTAATCCAGCCTTTGCTTTCGAAGAACGAAAACGCGGTTGCGATTTCAAAATCTTTTAATCTTTCCAAACTATTGTTACCTTGGACTGACATTTTAATAACCAGAAAGAAAATGTGATTTTGGGAGGATAAACAACAAGACACAACGCACTTCGTGGTTCAATGAATGACACCAAATGGCAGCGTAGATGGGTTGATAGTGAAATGCCAACGATGACAACCACGTTTTTTTCTCACTTGGGAATAATTTCTTTTGGTTGGTAACTAGAATCCACAGGCGACGCACTTATCTTTTTTTGCACTTTGTTGCATTGTATATAAGGGAATATATCGTTCTTTACCGCTTTCACGTGACACGTCTATTGAATCGCTTAGCGGATTTATCGAATAAGTGTTGGACTCGGGGGAAAAAAAGAATTCTTCATTGCCTGCAGACTTTGACTATTTTTCTCTCAATCAAATAGGGACACCAGCATTCACCAGAAGGGATTGTTTCATGCTTAATTTTTCATTAGAAATAGCTGTTGAGTAATTTTCCTCACGTGACTTTCTGGACTGAGATAATCCATACGTGTGGTCCCCTCAGGAAATCCACAAGATACATTCCTAAGATCACCAAGAAAAGGTATTGTAAGGACGCGTCATCTCCAAGACCGGCAGAAACCGTCGAAAACCGGCTCAGTAAAGATAAGTAGTAGATCATTCCAAGTAGTTTTTTTTTAAATCGCGTCAGCCTAATTGTAATTTTCAAGTTAACATTTAATCTTTTGAGAATTGTACAATAGTATTTTAATTTGTTACATTTTCTTTCATCATTTATATAGTTTTTATTAACCTATTTGTTACTTGTCAATTTAATTTCAACCATCGTTTAATTTAATATTGTTTAATTGTAAAGAAATCTCTCGGTTTATTTAATCATTATATGACTTTTGGGACGTAACTGCATTTTCTGCGTCTTGCCCATACCTCAAATATTTGACAAGACATTACGCTTAATTTAGGTTGTAATAGTACAAAAATACAGTTTTTGCGGACGAATCGTTGCTGTTAACTAACAAATTGATCAGTAAGGAATAATAATAATAATTAAATAGGATTTCTGTTCTGATTTTTTTTCAAATATAGTCCCAAATCACTTCCTATAATAGTATATTATTATACGAGTTTCTTTGTAAATTGGATGCTTTCCGGCACTAGGGGTTTAAAAAAGCACGAGTGAAACGAGTGCTGTTTTAAGCCCCGAGTGCCGGAAAGCATCCAATTTACACAGGAACGAGTGTAATACAACGTTTTATAGTTCGACACCACCTTGGCAAGTCTGTAAATTGCTTAAAATTCATAAAAATAGTATGACGTTTATCTGACATTTTATTATTACATGACAGAGAGTGTTTACACAAGCGAAAACTTGTAAATTTTGACAGTGTCGAACTATAAAATTCTATAATCACCTTATTGTCTTTAGTTACTGACTAGATCTCTCCAAATAAAATTAGAATACAAAAAATGCGGAGTTATCCACACACGTTGGAAAAAAAATCTAACACTTCGATTTCTCAGAGAATATTAGTGCCGTTAGTACCTATACTTGGCCATGGAGAGATAATTCATATTCTAACGTTGACTGAGCCGGGCGGGTTCGAGGATTTAAAGAAAATTCTGGTGCACACCGTAGCTAAGATTTTTTCATTATGTACAAACTTTCACAATAATACGCGCTGACCACTTGTTCACGATGCTACCAATCGACTGACTTGCTCCGTCGTTTGATCCCTTCTTATACCGCTCCTGGTGTTCTCGATTCCTTCTATTCCCAGAATCATGAGATCATGTTTTCGGCACAATGGATTATTCCCGAAGAAAGAGATCATTCTCTTGTACGAGCGTGGTATAGTATGACATCACCGCCACAGAGTCTTCTAGACTCATGAGAGCATCCTATGTGAACAATTATTCCCAGCCGTCCTCATGTGGACTATTCCAGATTAATTACGTTACCATACGTGGTGACATCATCATGACATCATTCGCTTCCGGTGCCGTCGCGCCGTCGTCTCAATATGAAATAACATAATTACAATGGAGTAGCTTCATCGAGGATTTTTGGAACATGATCATATTAGAAGCCTATAATATATAGTTGGTTCCTCATAAGGAAAACGAAACCCAAAACGAAAACGCAAGGAGCGATCCAGATTTTGTTCTAAAACACATTGTATCAGAATTTTTTAACATACCTAATATATAAATGCATCAAAATAATGAAAGTAAATGTTGGTACAGTGACGGCCACGGAATTTTGGCCGTCACTTATCATTTATTGTCATAAGATGTAAGGCGACCCTTAGGTATTCGTAACCTAACTTTCTGGTATTTCAAAGACTTGTCATTTTGACACTGACTCATTCGCATGAAAACACTTACAGTGACAAATTCTTAGATTTTAATTCCAAAAAGTCAATCATAATGACAATAAAGCATGGACTACATCCGTTTTCTTTTAATTGACATTAAAGTGACGGCTCAAATTCCATGGCCGTGACTGTACTTGCACTCGATCGCTCATAACTGTATTATTTATACATAAATCTTTCCCTGTTTTCTTCCTAAAGTTGTCAAAACCCACGTTAAAAAAATTAAAGCATTTTGCAACGCTTTTTATTTTTGAAATGTATGATGATGAAATGTATGTATGTTTTTCTTCAAACGTCATAAAAACGCTACATTGTATACGTTAATAGGCAATGACAAATGTACATTTCTCTCCCTAGGCAGCCAAAGTGATTTGTCTGTTGCCGAAATGACAATTTTTTCTGCCTAGACATTCAAAGCAAAAATGATCAATTGTGTGCTTTGAAAAAGATGCAGCTTATTTTGACAATATTAATATTTTGGAATTATCATTGTTTAGAACTTTAATATATATATAGAATTAGTTGTGTTTTTTGTTAATTTTGAAATATTTATAGTGCATCTGTATAATGTGTGGTCTAAGAATCCTCCAATAAATTTCTGGAGACCACACATTATAAGTACAGTAAACTTTTAGTTACTTAATTTTGATCAAATAACAATGTTGGTGCCACCACTTTGGCACCCTGCGAGCTGTCAATTATCTGTAATTTTGTGCTTACTACGTGCGTTCAACAAAAATCGAAGACTAAGCAAGCCTTGGAATCTTCAAGTCTTGTCTGCATTTAGATCACAGGCATGCAATGCTTATTACGGATAGACAGTGACATTATTAAATGTGGATAGAAGAACGACAGGGGCCTTCACAATCTTCGGCTACACCACCATAAAAAGCTCCTCAATTTAATAATCTGAAATGTCATATGTCAAATGTCAGGTGACAAACATGAAACTAGTAAAAAAAACGTGAACTATTTACTTATTGACAAATTAAAAATGGAAAACTTTATAGCTTAATGTATTTTGAAAGCTGTGAAAGCTCTGCTGATGCCAGTACGTCCCGCCTGATCAATTTTTTATCCAGTAGGATTTTTCTGTTATATCTGGTTATTTTCAAGGTATCCTTCAATATAGCTCTCAGCTAGACTGCTGGATTTCCAGCCACCAAATCCTAAAATGTACAAACATTAAATAAAATGCAAACCAAAGAAAGAAAACGACGCTTGTATTAACTTTCAATTTTTTTTTTTTCAGAATTGGACAGCATATTACGATAATCAAAATATAAAATGTTCGGGTTATCTATTTTCAATTCAAATCTAAAGATTTAAAGATATTGTTTACTCTATACCGATTTTTTTGTGTGTTTCCAAAAAAATATTTATTCTGTACAAAAATCTACTTAAAAGTACTTAATTTTGTTAATTTATTTTTTTAGGAATTTAGCGCTGAAGATGTTGGTAACACAAATGACAAATGATCAATAAAGGAAAACAAAAATGAAGTATGAAGAACATTTTTTTTTTAATTTATGTTTAGAATCTTTTAAAGAAAATGGAATTTCAGAAAACTTTAACTTATGACCTTTTAGAAGATAATCGGGAAGTTAGTGGAATGTTCACTTTCAGACACAAAATTCATGTGTACATTGAGGTCAGGTTTATATTTCGTGGGCGATTTTCAGCATTTGAAGAAAAAATGACATGTTTTATTCGGAGAAAAGTTAGTTTTCGTGGCTCGCCTGTCAAACCTACAGACTTTTCACAAAAAGTCTCACTTTTACTCCTAATAAAATATATACTATTTATAATTTGAACTATGTAATCTGGTATACCTTCACAAATATTGAAAATTGTTCGTTTCTTTTTATCGCGTTTGCTGAAGTATTATGATCTCCATGACTTTCAAGGTAGATACACGGCACACTATACCAAAAATATTTATAAATAAAATCTTGCTACCAATTATAATCACAAACGGTATTTGATTGATTCAATATAATTCTGTTATTCGAATTACAAAAAAAATAAAACTTTCGTCAAAGTAAATCAGCTGCGACACATACAGGGCGCTATGGAAATGTATACAAATATTTTAGGGGATGGTAGAACTTGCCATTTCAAGCAACTTTTTCAAATAACATTTTTTTTTTAAAGTTGTTAGTTTCCGAGATATAGCTTACTAGGAAAACACTCGCCACTGTCCATGATCAACTTTATATTGGTACATATTCGTAAAAAAATTAACAAAAAAGCAGTAAAGCAAAGCAGATAACGAATCCACCGCTCTGTCCTTAACCTTATTTAGGGGTGTATTTAAATAAATATATGCAATTACTTTCTTATTATTACGTCTGTAACAAATTAATGCTCATAATCTCGGGGTTATTTGTCTAAGCTGGGTTACTTACAAATAATAATCACAAAAAAGTCCGTGAATTAGGCCCATGACGTTATAAGAAAATCGAAACCTATAAAGCTGTCAATGTCTGTTAATTCAGATAACCAAACGTGCTCACCGGACTGATTGTTTACATACGGAAGGTACGTTTTTGCGGCAAAATCACTTGATAAGTTTTCATTACTACAAGATTTTAAGTCTTCAGAATCAGCAACAATTAATTTTAAAAGGCCAGACAAACAGAATTTACATACATACATAATAATGTACATAATATAATGACATAATCGAGACAATAAATCTAGACACAATAAAAATGTTATCAGTAAATAATCTATATGTATATAAAAATTTTCTTTGGTCACGCCATAACTTGAGAACGGCTAAACCAATATAGTTTTTTTTAATATTGCGATTTTTATGATCTTTGATTTGTTGGACTTATATCCGCCCCGAATAGCAGAATAACTATTAAAACATGGACGGTGGGGGGGGGGGTTGGGGGCTTCGGTTTATTACTCAAGAACAGCTGGATCTATTTTTATGATCTTTGATTTGTTGGATTTGTCTCCGCCCCGAATAGCAGAATAATTCTTAAGACATCGGAAAAACTACAGGTTGCGAGGAGCTTGGTAAAGGACAACGACAATAACAAAGCCCCCCTGGGGACAGGGGGCCCAGGTGGACCCCTATGGTACAGGGCAACAACAATAACAAATAACGCCGACCAAAAAAATATGTCGTACCGGGCTTTAAAAATTAAAATCGATTCTTAAGGAGTAAGCTCCAAAGTTTCACTTCTGTTGCTCGTGGACTCCACACACGAATTTTTTGATGATATCTTGAGATCGGAACTACTGATTTTTTTCGGGGGCGAATAATTATTAAAACATCGGAAAAATTTTGTGCAAAAATGAACATGCAGTTGTATGCTGGTTCTGGTAATGCCAGTGGATGGCGTTGTGTGCATGATCCATTGTTAAAAAACTGAATTTAATTCAGCTAATAAGTTAATACAACATTTATTGATTATGAGGCGGTACAAAGTTCACCGGGTCAGCCAGTTTAATATATTTTCCAGTTATTTTTCAATTTTAGAACGAAATGGTGAAATGGCTGTTGAAATCAAGGGAAATGGCTGGATATGTCGGGTAAAAATATCAAGTATAGAATTTGCGCCAGAGAAAAGAAATTGAAAAATTTAACGTGGGGTTCCCTACGGCCAGTGAAATAAAAGCGCAGTGTATGTAACTAATACATTGATTTAGAGTGATTTACGGAAACATTCATTAAAGACAATTAAAAAATTGTCTATATTTTCACCATACGATCATCACGTATTATTGGTCACTTTGGAACATATCTTTTTATTTCAGTGGACCAAAAACAGTGGTCAGTATATCGTACAGAAACCTTTCACCGTGGGATAAGAAGTTTCACTTCAAAAAAAAAGAAACCTACTTCAAAAGGTTAAAATTATTTGAATACATGCCAAGCCAAATAAATCGGTAGTGGGCTGTCCGCTCCTGCCACGTCGCAAGTCTCACCACGCGCTCGCCTGAATGAGTGAGCGTCAGTGGGGAGCTCGTGCTGAGCAAAACAAACCAAACGGGCAGACACATGTGAGCAGACGTCATTGATATTGAATTTTTGATTTTTGATTTCAAACAGATCTTTAGGTTGCACATGTAATAATACATCTACTCATTGTCAGTTATTGTTCACTTTTTAAAGTCGATTTCTTTTTTTTAAGTTAATTATGTGAAGACACAATGTCGGACGACAAGTTGCGCCTGTCGAAACCTTCCCCAGAATAATTTAAATGAATCATATTTTCAAAGCGGATGCTATTTCCAGTATTTCTTCAATCCTTTTTCCTCTTTTGTTTTCACACTTCAAAAATATAATAAATAAAAAAATAATTTATTCTTACATGTAAAATCCCTTGTCTCAAAATCCATTCTACACCCGGTACAATCATATACTTATTAAGTATGATCTTACAAAGTTTGTATATATAATGTTTGTGTAACATCTAAAAACCAATAACAGAATAAAATTTAATATTTCAAGACCTGATTGGTCATTGCTATGACAACTTAATTTAACGGGCTTTAAAGTTTAGAGGAGCAGTTACAGAATACGCCCCAATATAATAGCCCTTTTTAACAGTTAACAGTTGATTAATTTTTGATTTCCGGTCCTTTTACTGGCCCTTGCATCTGAGATTATCTAAAAAAATATTACAAAACGTACAACCAAATAAATACAACGCTTCGGACATACTCAACAAAGCTCTAAGAACAATATTCCTTCATTATGTTCGCATTTTGGTGGATAGATTCTGGTGGATAAAATTATCCACATTGTTCAACCAAAAATAACAAACATATTGCCATTGAAACAAAACTCAATATTAGTATTTAGCAACCCTCATACTTACTTGTCATCTAACCCTCGTATTTATTCTCAATTCAACAGGGTAATTTCACCCCCATAATGCTGGTCCCGTTTTCACCGTTCTCATTATTCCGTTTTTTATTATTAAAGAAATTGTCAGTGACGCGTAATTGCAACGGACATTTTCATCCATCATGTTGACCAGGAACGGCCTGATGGCCATTAGTGGTTTATTGTTTATTTCGGATCGATAATAATTTTAGACTAAAAGCCTTTAACAAAAAATTCTACTACGCTGATGAACTCGCAAACACAGTTTAAATCTGCAACTGCGTTGTGGGAAAATCCGTAACAGTGCTGCGTAGATTCCAACTTCGAAGGGGAGAAATGGACTCAAGGTGTTAGTCAAAGCCGTGGGAAAGTGGATGTGAGGGAATTTGACTAGGGGTGCGTTCAGGTGCGATAGGGTAGGCAGTATTGTGAGAAATTAAATTACTGGGATTTGGATATGCAAATTTTGTTCTAGTTCTGTCGGTGTATAAATATGAATGGAATCTAATATGAAACTGACAGGGTTCCCATTTGAAAGAAACGTGTTGTTTTCAAATGGAGATTGAGTTTGAACGAGAATGTTTTACATTTGGCGAAGGAAAACAGAGTGAAATGTGTTCGTTCTACGAGTATATAGGGTGCAAGTATTTCAAAAGCTATGCTTGGTATGAATAAATAACATCAATCCAAAGAGAAATAGGAACATTTTTATTGCATCTGGGTTTATTTATTGTTTTATGTTCGCAATCGTTGTCAAGCCACATTCTTCCTAGAGAATTAATAATAGTAAGTGATAAAAATATAGAAGATAATTTTATACGCCAATTTTATATAAATTGGACTTGGAAATAAAGGAGGACCTGCGCTGTTTCCCAATAAACAGCGTGTGATTATGAGTCCCAGATCTATCGTGGAACCCAGCTGGAAGTTACAATTTTTCTGTGAATAATAGCAAACTGTTTGTCAAACAAATTATTCTGTTACTTAACAATTAATGGTGAATTAAATGGAAAAACAGCATTTTTGTTTTGGGACCCTTTTTACCTTCTAGTTGTTTTGATTAGCCTACATGTTATAGCAAACCAATGAAGATATGTATTTCTAATATCAGCAATTTTGCAAGCTTTACCGTTATTAGTGGACTTTAAAGTTTTGTAACAGTTTTAGGGAAGGACAACTACAAGAATTTTATTTCTTTATAACGTATTCGACAGAACTAGATGGATGCTGTTAAGCAATAATGAGTTAACCCACAATTGAAAAAAATTTTGTTAACCAACTTTATGGGTAGTTTTTAAGCTTCTATGCATTTAGCAAAAATGATTCAAGCCGTAAATGGAAACCTGTGCTATCTGGGCGATGAATTATCAAGCCCCAAACGCAAACTGTGTCCCTGGATGGGGTGCCCATGAGGTGATTTTTTCTAGTAAGTTGTTTGGAGAAGAATATTTTTGGTTTTGATGACACTGTATAAATTTTATCGTTATTCTCATTTGTTATTTTCCATATAACAATGTAATTTATCATTTAGTGTTTTGGTAGGTTTCTATCATATTTTTGTCCGTCTTTTTTAAGAGTTTTACTCCATTTGTAATAATTCATTTAATATGAAAAATGGAAGCAAATATTAGTGAGATGATTCCAGCAGGAATCATTGAAGAAGCTGAGAAAGCAACTTTAGATATACATATTACGGAAGAAGTCCAAGGACGCGAAAGAGTTTGCCGAGTTCAACAATTGGATAAGAAAAAAATAGCAATAAACAAAGATTTAATGAAAGATATTTCTTTAATATCAATTTATTAATAAAAAATTTGCGGAATCATTATAATGGACTAAATAATCCGTTTTAAAGACGACATTGAAAGTGCAGAGAAGTAAGTTGATTACCGAAGAAGTACTTAAGAAGAGAAAAAATTTCATTTTCCAATAATTTGTGACTACAAACTAATTGTTTAATTTGTAGCTTTAAAATTAAATATATTGTATCTTTCAATCTAAATTATGTTTTTTCTTACACTTTTAAATTTCATCATTATTTAATATAGCAATAATAATCTTGCATAATTTAATTTATGCAATAAGAATCTGGAATCATATTTCATCCGTCGTGTAGGCAATGCCAATTGGACGGCAAACAGCCATTACAGTAAAATAATAAAATCCTTTACGAGTAACTTTCATCAAATAGAATTTCTTTATTAACCTAATCATTTTCAGTTAGTGCAAAAACTCTTAGATATTCGTTTTAACATTAATTCATTTTTCGATACATGCTTCATTATACCACATCTACAAGATTAAATCCTTAAGATGCTTAGATATGAAAATCAAATTTACCCGTATTGTCATAATAAAGGATGTAACAGAAATAGGTATTAAACTTTTAATCGGTAGTAAAACTTACCATTGGCAACAATTTCTCTAAATACATTTTTGCCCTAAACCCCGTAGTTATCGAATTAAAATTAGTGGAAGTTTTGGCGTTAGTTTAATTACCCGCCACTGAACGGCTGGGAGGATGATAATAATCACAACAAAAAACTTTTGAAAGCATTCGGACACAATCTAAACCGCCCGAAGTAAATGAACTAAAAATAGAAAACAACAATCCAATGCTATTATTGATGAAAAATGAAAATTGTAGACCCTAAAAGAATGCGGATTTTCGTCTGCACATACGTGCGTATTATTTAAGTTGAAAATACCTTCCTTGATGAAACCAGCCTCGTCACTTGATAAAAGTAGAAATTAATAGAAAATTTGGCTCCTGGTTGATTTTGGGCAGGGCCCATTCACAATTTACAGAGGTAAATCCTCAGACTAAAAATTGGACTTGTGTACGTAATGGAGATACAACTATTGCTGTTTCAAAATTCTTAGATTTGCTAACCTTCGGAAACTGGCAGTCTTTAACATTTTAACACAAAAAGCGGCATCTTTTATCATTAATAACCTTAAAATCGGAAGTAATAGTATATTAGATACTGAGGCGGAAAGTATTCCGTTTCTGTCGAGAGAACTAGTTCTCGAGACAGAGGAATGGTACTTTTGCCGAAGTTTGTATACTATTTTATTCACAATTAAGTTTTCGATATTTAATAATTAAGTCTCATTAACATGAACTATTGTTGCAACGTTTAATTTCTTTAACACTGCAACAATTGATATTATTTGTCAGATAAATGTCAAAGTATTTTTTCAAATTTGTACTATTATACAAATTAGTAAATCACACTAAGGGTAATTTGTAATCGTAATTTTGTATTTGTCAACTCCTCACAAGTTGCCTCAAGGCTGCAGCAACAGTTGTATGATGCCTTTATTACCAATCATACTTTTAATAATAATTTAAATTTGGGTTGCCTAGCAACATCAGGTGAGTGATGGAATTGGAGGTCGGCAATTGGTCACTTTCCAAACTACTTTGCAGTTGGAACGCAGTATATTAGTAACCGATTGTGAATAAAATACATTAACACTCCCGGTTGAATGCTAAAAAAAATATGAATTTTCGGTAAAATGATAGATATAAATTCTATTACTAGCTAAAATTTTGATACCTATTTCTCTTACACCTTAGAGCGTGAATTCGGTTTTTATTAAACGAGTGTTAAAATTTCTGGTTTCTATGACGTTTTACTTGTCCTTCTTTTAGAGCCTTAAAATAAAAATCTTATCTTAAAATGTTGTGTTTTTGTTTCTCGGTAATGCGAAAAGCGCAGCCCTACACATGATAGGTACAGTGAGCATACCCCCTTAAACCCTATAGATAAGAGAGTATTTATTTCACTTGTGAATACCCCAGATGTAAGCAACCCCACCAAAAGTATTCCCCACTTGATGTTCATGATCTACCTAGTTAGCTACTTTTGCACAACTACGTTTGCACACAGGAAAATGGAAAGGTCCTAGAAAGAGCTACAACACTTTCTACGTCAGACTAATTTCTAGAGACACAAATACTGCGGGAGTTAATATGAAGAGTATTGATGTCCTTATAGCTCATTGCACTACTACTAAAATTTTTCTAAAAAACAAGAACAGGCATATAGCTCACCACCTAACCCACTGGCGTGTAAACGGTTCTCCTCAAGCTTGTTTTTTTTTTGCAGTAACACATATTTTGTAATTACAAAGCACTTCCGATGAAACGAATTTTTTAATCTATAATAGTGTTGATAACTAAACATTCTTTTGCATTTTCTGTTATCTTTTTAGGTCTTTTAGGATACATATACCGGGTCTCCCAGAGGTGTGTGGACCATCAATTACGCCCTTATTTTGAAAGATATGAAAACGATAGCCACACGATACCTTCACAATTTAAAATTATTAGAAATCATATACAGAGTGTCCTAGTATTAGTAATATACCAAAGTTGTTTTTTTAAATGGAATGCCCTGTATATTAGTTGGTAAATTGAAATAGCAGTTAATGCTGAGCAAAATGATATAAGGTACTACAGGTTTATTATGGATGGTTCTTGAGTTATGAAGAATCTTAGGTCAAAATTAGTGCTTTTTTAAAAAATTGCAGCGACCATTCCAACAGAGATAACTGAATACTTTTTTGCCAATATTTTTTTATAGATCCAAACAATTGGTAGGTAGATTGAAAGTCATCTAAATTGATATTTCTATACAGGGTGTACAATTTCGCAAAATGTATAATAACTTTTTTTTTTTGGAACAACCCTAAATTCCATTATACCACCAAATAGCATTTTTAATAAGCTTTTTTTCATTGTATGGTTTGCCTCGGCAATAATCTTAGTACTTTGGGTTATTTTTACAAAAAACCTAGAAAGTTTCCCAAAATTGCTAAAATCGCGTATTGAGATCAGATCGCCTCTGACTTGTTGCCATGGAGATAGTCGTTTATTGTCTAATTTATTAAATTACTTCAGAAATGACACCGAGAGGTAGACAGGGTTAGGTTTACGTAAGAATTCGATAGACTATATTCTTTACATAACCACAAACAAAAAAATCTAGAGGAGTTAAATCTGGTAATCTTGCGGGCCTTTTGACAGGGCCGCCCTTACCAATTCAACGTCTCGGCAACCAGTCATTTAAATATCTTCTTAGATTCCTATAGAAATTTACTGGAGCTCCATCCTATTGCAAGCACATTAAGGACCACTGATTCTAATAATCAGTCGTCCGCATCCAGTGAAGATTTTCAGTGGCATAATAGTGCATGTTATGCCTCTTGAAATGCCCATTACTCTTGAAGGTCGCCTCATCAGTGAACAAAATTCTGTTTAAAATATTTCTATTCCTTTCTAGAAGATTGTCCATTATTTTGTAGAATTCCACTCTTTTTGCAAAATAAGCTTGCAATTCTTGATGGAGTTCAATGTGGTATGGATGAAACCGATGTTTTTTGATCACACGGTTTACTGAAGATTTCGAAATATCAGATTGGGCGGCAATTTCTTTTGTACTGGAGTGTAGATTTTTATCTAAGATTGGTAGAACTTCTAGCTCAATGCTTTCACCTACTCTTCTACTAATTATTTGTTTTTTGTTGTAAGCCACGTTTCCAGTGTTTTCAAAACGTTTTAAATTTTTGTGGCCAAAAAGGAGTTTCTTTCGGCTTCTCCTAAGGCATTGTACCATATTCATCATTATTTACTTCTTTCACAAAATTCATTTTGTAAAAAAAATCACAAAAGTTAAACTATTTGTTACATACTGTCAGCAAGAACAAACGGCTCCATGGTAACCAGTCTAAAATGATATCTCCATGACAACAAGTCTAAGGCGATCTGATCTCAATACACGATTTCATCAATTTGGTAAAGTTTTTTACGTTTTTTGTAAAAATTATCTAAAGTACTGACATTTGCCGAGGCAAACTATATATTGACAGAAAGCTTATTAAAAATGCTAATGGTGGTATAATGGAATATAGGGTGTTCCATTTGAAAAAAAAAAAGTTATTATACATTTTGCGAAATCGTACACCCTGAATAGAAATATCAATTTAGATGACTTTCAATCAGTGTGTATTAAAGTTTTGATCTATAAAAAAATATTCACAGAAAAGCATTCAGTTCTCTGTTGGAATGGTCTCCGCAATTTTTTTTAAAAAGCACTAATTTTGACATAAAATTCTTCATAACTCAAGAACCATCCATAATAAACCTGTAGTACCTTATATCATTTTGATTAGCATTAACTGATCTTTCAATTCACCAACTAATATATAGGGCATTTTATTTCAAAAAACATAACTTTGGTATATTACTAATACTCTGTATATGATTTCTAATAATTTTAAATTGTGAAGGTATCGTGTGGCTATCGTTCCCCAAAAACCCCGTTTTGTTATCTTTCAAAGTAAGGGCGTAATTGATGGTCCACACACCTCTGGGACACCCGGTATGTACTTTGAATACTTTTGAAAAAGTTTGTACTCGCCATATATTCTACCAGTAAGATTTATCTTTTTTTTTATTACTGTTATTAGCATGTCTCTAAAGAGTAACGGTCAAACATAATAGGTCTTTGGTTCCGCAGATGAAGAAGTTTAGCCAAAAGAATAGTTCACCAGAATAAATTTATTAACAAAATAAATACATTATTTTACCGTTTTACCGAGGCGCCACTTTTCACATTTCGACATAAACAACGAAGGAAAATATTACAGTGATTACAGATTGGACATTGACATTAAAATGGTGGCTATAATACGTGCTTTACAGCCAGTTAAAAATTGCAGATCTGCTATAAATAAAGTAGGAGTGCTAAACAGATTCATAAGTCATGCTCCACCATTTGCACAAAATGAAGGTTGTTATTTTGCTCTTCTCTGTAGCCCTCTTTGGTCAAACTTTCTTAATATTTCTTAAAAGAAGCAAACAAACGAAAAAGCACCACATGCTCTAAAAACATAAGGAACGACCATTTAATTACATTGTTCACTTAGAATTACCTACAGGATAGCAAGCGACATTTTAATTAAATTAAACTGAAAATAAGACAAATCAAAGCCGTGTCGCATATAAAAGCTTAATCGGGTTAGTGGTTGTATGTCTAGCAGCAGCATTTTTCAATTTAATTAATTAAAATTCTGTTTTGACTATTTGGAAACTTTTGATAAGCCATTAAATTATCATGATTCTTGTTTGATTAGGTCTACATGTACATTTGTAGAGTAAAGGGCGCTTTTTTAGCCACAACTTCAGCTTTGGATGTTCAAATCAATTACACTGATGTCTATCGAAACACGTCCTCTTACATTATCATTGGTCTGTCAAATCAAACAGCTGATGTGTGAAATCTCAAGCTGTACAGATAACTGGAGCAAGTAGTAAGTGTAGTTTTGGTATACAATAGCGCAGTACTATCCGATGGCTATACACTCAGTGACTACGGTGTTTCCGATGGATCAGTAGTTACTGTTACAGAACGGAATTATTTAATGGCTTATTTAATAGTTTCACTGAAAAGGGCCTTACTCCAAACACTATAATTATATAATATATCGAGCGATCAAGATAATTTGTAATAGAGTTATCCATGAATTCGAATCCGTGTGTCTTTCGCGATTGATATGCTTAATTCTGGCATCTAAAGTTACGTCATTCAAGAAGCTTAAAAAATTATTATGAAGTTTCAAAAAATTTAGGAAATAAATTTTTAAACAGATGCGAAAAAATCTAGCCTTCGCAACCTATTTTTTATTGTTAACTTCAATTTTTCGCCAGATCTTGTATATAAATGAAGTCCCAGTTCGGTGTAACCTGAACCACTGCCATCCAATGTCATATGAATTTGAAGAATTAACTTAACCTCAAATCTCAGCATCTTGCCGTTTGCGTTGTTGGTTGTTGCGTTATTTTTGTCTAGAGAAACACTCTCTCTACTCTATAAAATCAGTTCTTTTAAGAACTTCATTTGTTCACTGCTTAGAAATGGCATTTTCATTAAAACACAAAGAGTTTATGGTTGAGTCGTATTTTCAAAATGGGCAGAAAGTAGACGGCGTGTGGCAATATTCTGTTCAAGATGCATGGACAGAATTTTGTGATCAATTTAACGATAATATCGTCGATTATGCTCATTTCTCTAATACATTAAAGCGTTGTGTTACCCAGTTTCGAGAAACATCCACTTTAGAAAGAAAACCAGGAAGTGGTCGATCAAAGGATAAAAGAACAATAGAAAACGTTGAGATTGTCCAACTCGTAATGGAAGAAGCCCTTAGAACATCCATTCGGCAATTGGCACAGCAAGTGGATTTATCATATGGCACATGTCAAGCAATACTTAAAAAAGATTTAGTTTTATATCCATATCGTTTAACATGTGTACAAGAACTGCCTCAAGATTATTTTCCATTAAGGGCTGCATATTGTCAATGGTTCTTGAACACGTTTGACGATGATTTCTTTTAGAAAACGTTCTTTTCAGATGAAGAAGCCTTATATTTATGTAGAGGCCCCATTACATCGACAAAAAATTGGTGTTTGGGCAGCTATTAGCTGACGACGTATAATAGGACCAATATTTTTTGAAGGTACATCATTCATTATTAGTTATTTAAACCTATTTTTTTATCCTCTTTCAGGTAACCTAACTGCACTGGCATATCAACAAGTGATTTTGGAAACTTTTATTAACGAACTTCATGATGACGAATTGGTACTTGGCTATTTTCAACAAGATGGGCTACTGCACATTCAGCAATAAACACAATAGCTATGTTACGAGAGTTCTTCTTTCTCAACACTTATTGTGACCTTACACCTGCGAACTTTTTTTTGTGGCCTTATTTAAAAAATTCCATTTACCAAACGCCTTTTCATAATTTACAAGAATTAAGGCTCAGAATCACCGAAAACATTAATGAAATAAATAATAATCCAGATTTGTTACGAAATGTTATTGAAGGTGTTAAACGAAGGGCTCATTTGTGGTTAGACCAAAATGGAGAACATTTTCAGCATTTATTATAACAGTTGAAATAAATGTATTTTCCTTAAAATTTCACGTCTTTTTGACAATAAAATCCTTTTTGAAAATTTCCACCATTTTATCTTTCAATTGACACATTATTTTACATTTATAAGTGCAGTTTAAGTGCACGACATACGTTTTTGGATTCATGGATGACTCGATTACAAATTATACACAAAAAAAAGATACAAACCTTTCTGGGACCAATGAATGTTGCGTCAAAAGTCCCTAACTTAGTTTTCGGTCTTTATTGTTATAACAAACCAGAATATGGATATGTGGAATTTAACACAATAACTATTGCAAAGCTTTCATCTAGGGACACAAGATAAATAATTATTATTGCAAAATGCAGCTCGCAATATTACTTAATATCGGCCTACAATATACAGCAGTATAAGTACCGTGCGATTTGGTTTAATATTTGAATGCCAAAAGTGTCAAAGTGACTAAAAAAAATAGTCCAACAAATTTATAAATGTGTGGTAAGAATTTGTGATGTTAGTGTTAAAGCATGCAACGCTGTAACCTTTCATATGTTGGAAAATGCATTTAAAAATATGAAACAGGGAGTTAAGAGTTGCATTGAAGCTGGGAGAGAACATTTTGAACATTTGCTGTAATTCTCAATAAACCAACATTTTTTGTTAGTGTTTTATTTTCTTTAAGTTAAAACAATTTAACAATGTTTAGACTATAACCTCAAATTTTACTGTCGGTCAATTTGCAGGCTGGGCCATTGCATAAAAAATAACCCGCCTTCTCTAATTTATAATTTAAATGATCTTATGGTACTGGGTACTACATCATTTCGTGACTCAAAATAAACTCACTTATCATGGCATCAATAACAAGGAGATAAACCTGAGGTTCTTCCCATTAATAAATAAATTATATTTACAATGTAAATAATTTAAACTATAATTTAAAATTATTAATCAACACTGATAACTGTTTTCAAATAGTTGCTTCAGTTGAAGAGAGATAAAAAAAACAAAAAAGTGGTCATAAAGGGATCTGAAAAAAAATATATATTAAAGACCAAAAGCATATTAAAGTGGAATTAAAGAAAGTCTTAAATATACAGAAAATATCGCGAAGAATAAAGTAGCATAATAAGTTAATAATAAAATACCCAAGCAACACCATGTTTAATGTACATTTACAATACATAAGAACGCTTTAAAATGATATTGGTACAGAAAATACTGGTTTGTGATAGACCCTGTTGAAACACTCCATATATTAAAAGTTTTAAAACGTTTATTTTTCATGAACAAGTTTATTCCAACGTTTAATTTTAGTAAATCATAAACGTATATGCGGCGGTTTATTCACCTTAAATAAAACGTCTAAAATAAGGTTCCTATTTTTTTCATAGTCTGAAACTTTTACCACTCTTGACATGAATTCTGAAGATGTTTTAGAGCTAAAATCTTGTTTGAGATAATATAAATACAAAATAACAATTTCCCCTTTCTAAAATTCGGTGTCGTCGATGTTCTTATTTATTTCAATTGTTTTAACCATTTAATCTTATAATCTATAAGACGATTTAAAACAATTTTACATACAGAATGATCATGAAGTTCCGCACAAAATTCATAATTTAGCTATGTAATGTTTTTGCGAAAAACACTCGAACAGGTCGATTTTTGTTTTCAAATTGCCATCTTTTGACATACAAATTTTGTTGATGACGTCATCTGTTCTTGAAATATGAAACCATCATGATTTTTTTTTTAATGGCAACCCCAACTTTGCTTTGGGTTTTAGAGCAATTTGAAAACAAAAATCGACCTGTTCGAGCGTATTTCGTATAAAACATTACATAACTAAATAATTAATTTTGTGCGGAATTTTATGATCACTCTGTACATTATTCTTGTTACAATTAGAATTACTTAAAAAAGTATCGCTTACCTATCAATACATACTGTAATTTTAAATAAACAAAATAATATTAATTACAGTCTTCTTTGTTACAAATGTGTAATTAATATATCTTGCGACTAGAAAAATATTTTAATAAATTTGTTGATGTGTACGTTTATAGTATGTTAATTTGTTTTTATCTTTGTTGACAAATTTCACTGCATTGCTTTAATTTATTTCAAATTTGCCTTCACCTTTTATCGTATTTTTTATTGTTTCGTTCCATTAATGATTTCCCACATAGTCCACAACTTAATCAAAATTCGGTAGGCAAATCTTTAGAAACCGATCCCAGCTGTCCTCAAGCTATCCTTCTCTCCATGGGAAGATTTCTTAACACCAAGGGTCGCAATGTTTACCAGTGAGGGGGTCTTTTGTACCACAATACACAATTGCCCGCCTTGGACCCGTTTCAATGTCGTGGTAGGGAGAAAGAAGGGCACCACCGCCGGCCCTTAATCATATAAAAACCCTCCGAATTTACCAAAAACCATCATTCGCTCACCAGTTGCTGTTACGTTGAGTTGTTCCGTTCGGAGAGGGCCCTCGTGGGGCTCCTCTGGACTTGTGAAAGTTTGTGCTGTTAGTTTCCATCAAGACAAGCGCACCAGAAGATTGGCGGTGCAAAATTTGAGGTAAATTTAATTTAAAAGTTTTAATAGCACAAATAATTTGTGTTTATTATCTCGCCGTGTGTGGTTAAATATATTCGTACTGTAAAGACAGCAGACTGGCGATAGTAATATTTTATAACACCATTCATTCTACCACCTTATTTTTGTTGTTCGTGCTATTCAACTTGATTTATAGTTTCCATTGTATTTGTGTAACTGTTCAAATCCATCCGAATATAAATGCGTTTCGATTCTTTCGTGCTCTAAAAATCTCAACAGGATTTTATTATAGTCAAATCGGGTTACTTTCAATCAGTTGGCACCATTTCAAAAATTGCGAGTTCTCGTCGGCTTTGTACGAATAGAAGGATGAAAGCATTGCTTGCGACAGATCCTCACAAAAGCATTCGCAGATGCACTCCTAACTATATCACGTTTTATTTTTTGCAGATGACTGTAATCGAAGGCAGCATTCACACAGCGAGTTGTTACGTTACGTTTGATGTTAAGTTTATGGAGTTTGTTACTACTTTGTTGACAGTATTGAGCCCCAGAACCTGAAATTAAAAGTAAGTTTAGACTAATTTATTGGGGGATTATTATTTCTTAACACTAAACCATTCAGCGAATTAACAGATTATTTTTTTCCAGGAACCTTTTCCAAGGTCCCCGTTAAGTTTTTGTTTTTTACTGTTACCGTTAACGTTACGCTTCTGATACATCACAACATTCCAGAGCTCCGTTGAATTTTTGTTTTCGTTATGTCGTTAAATCGAGCTTTAAGTCTCTTTAAATTTGTTAAGTTTACGTTTTGTTGATTAGTTGTTAAGTTTTGTCGATATGTTGTTACGTTTTGTTGCATGGAGGAAATCAGACTTTGTTACGTTGTGTTTTTGTTAAGTTTTTGGAACAATCTCAACTGTTACTGACCCTTTTCGGTTTTCTAAAATCAAAATTTCTTTTATCTTGTTGCGTCTGTTTTACGTTGTTGTTAAGTTTACAACCACGTTACGTTTAAGTTTATGTTAAGTTTCGTCATGTGTTCATGAGGGGTTTTAGAATTATTAATTCTAAAGCTCCTCACGTTTGTTGTTTCATTGTTTTTGTTTTATTTTCATTTTTTTTCTTTTTATTTTTCATTTTTAGTTTCCGTTTTTTTCATAAGAACCCCAACCGTAAAAAAAAAACAAAAAAAAATGCGCAAGCACACAAATGTTTGGAAAATTAGAACAAAATTTCCGATAATCTAAGAAAATAACTAAACCTAGTAGTTAAGTGCGTGTTGTAGACTTAATTAGGGTAAACTTAGTATGTAATTTTAATTGGTATTTTAATTCTAGTTAGCTTTAATTACTTTTTCAAACTAATTTTTAAGTGTATCTTTGGTTGCCTTTAGTGCCTTATTTTTTGTACAGTTTTATTGTTTGAGGCATTTCCTACTCAAGTTACCGAGAACTTGTCCCACTTTCCAGGCAACTTGAGTACCCTCGAACAAATGAACGTCAGCCGTTGGACAGTCAGCTGTTTTAAGTTAGGGGAAGTACACTTGATTTTGAGTACAATGCTGAAACAAGAATTAATTCTGACAGGTTTGCTTTTGCCCAGTGCCGCTAATTTTAACTGTTTTATTTTTGTTGAGTTTTTGTTTTATTTTTTTACCATTGTAGATAAACCCGTAGACAAAATAAAGTGCTTAATTATTTAAGAAAGTTTTTTATTTTACCCCCGCCGTGTTTTGAAGCGAACGCAAAGTTTTGAAGGTTCGCTGTTTAATGTCGTTGGCCCTGAAAACTGTATAAACTTTGATGTAAAGAGCGACATTTTTGTGTATGTTTGTGCAGTTATTGCTGGTGGTAACAAAGTAGTAAAACTCCTTCTGGAACTGACATAAAATAAATTTGGTTGTAATGAACCAAAGTTAGTAAACATGCAAAAACTTAAATAAATAAAGGAATGTAAAGTATTGATATAAACTTGAAATATGAATTATTATAATAATTAATGAAGCACCAGCATTGAAGGGAGATTCTAACAAGATTCTAGCGAGATTCAGTGTTCTAGCGCCACCTACAGGAGGTGAAAGTGAACATAGACAGAAATCTAGTCTGACAACTATTTAATTTGCCAATTTTATTTAATCGTTCAAAATAGGCATTATGAATTTGAAATCATTGGAATTTCATGCTTTTGTGACATCCATTTCACATTTTTAAGACTTAGTAGATGATCGAAATAATTAATCAAAATTAAAAAACAATATTAAAATAAGTTGTAAATTAAAATTGCATTTTCCGTTATAGGACAAAGTGCAGTGACATTACACCTACGTCGAAAAAGTCAGGAGCAGCAAATGTCAAATGTTAGAAAGGGAATAAAAAGAGAAAGAAAGCAAACATAAACATGTGCTGGGCGGTATTGATTATAAGAGGAGGCGTTGTTGCCACGTCTAGACAATTTCCTTCCTTTTCAGTCTGTGATTGTGGAATTGCGAAATACTGGTAACTTTCTGAAATGCATTTTGACAATATATTATACAGATTAATCAACAATTATTATTAATGTTTCAGTTCGTAATATATTCAGATAAAAGAATAGATTTATTTTTGCTTTTGAGTAGGCGGAATAACCTTTGTAAAAATGCAAGGTTATGTTTGTCTAAATGTAGCTCTGACCCATCTGTCATCGGCTGACAACCACACACCGACTTTGATGTAAATTGTATTGCTACCAACTCAAACTTTTAATCTTGATCACTCAGTACTAAAATTGGGATCTAAATATATTTAAGCCTAATCACTAACTTATTTGATACCTACATGTGACTATTCACCAAATTGATGGTAGGAGGTGGAATCTTTCTAGATTTTTTTTGACCTTGTTTATATTAAAGATCTAGTCAGTTCCAAATAATCAGTTAGTATAGAATGTCAATGTACAACCAGATTCCTAAAACTTGTAGCGTACAGTACAGTAGGTACAAGTGATAAGGAAGGTGACTATACAACCCAAAATACACGTTGAATCTGTTTCACTATAAAACATTTATTTTACCAAATCTATAAACTTTAATTTAAATGGAAAAAATTAGCTGCTAGTTTGAAGTAGGGATCATAATTATCTTCTATGATGTAGACAAAAAAAACCGTAAATGATTACTACGACTCCTCAAAGTCTGTAATAAATATTGCTGTCCGTCTCTTAAAGATGATTCGGGTGCATTCAGTGGTTGAAATGTTATTAATAAGTTTGTAAAATTTTATAACATTAGAAATTATGGAAATATAAATAGCTAAGTATATGAAATACAGTTTTTGCGGACGAATCGTTGCTGTTTCAGGACGAGCCGAAGCCGAGTCTGGAATAGCAGATGAGTCCGCAAAAATTTTTTACGTACGTGTAACAAACAATGCTTTTTTGTTATAGCTCCAAATTGGGGCTGTTTTTTTCAAGCCCACTCGCGGAGTCATAACAAAGATTGGGCCTTCCGTTTTCTTCTGCAATGAGTTTAAAGTTTGACATTGAGTCACACTGACGTCTAATTTTTTGACTTTTCTCTAGTAAACCGGTGTGCTCATGCCCGTCCAAGCTACTATGTTAAAAACTTTATCATGGTTTCCGGTTTCGGAAACTTTTCGAAAAAAAATTTGGCATTCTCAGAAAACGCTCCTTTTTCTAGAAAATTTTTCGCTCAAATCGATTTAATCAAAAATAATCCGCAAAAGGTTGCAATGACAACTTTTAGGGACTAGGCCGTAAATGTACTATTTTACGGACTCAAATGAGTCCCTAAAATTATAATTTTGGGGAGCGTGTACAAAAAAAAAAACACAACTTTTTGTCCATCCGTAAACATGAAAGAAGTATGGAGAAATATAGAAAGAACATTAACAACATACATGTAGATTCTTCAGATTTTTTATTAACCAGAGTAAGTTTAAAAACGCCAAAGGTAAAATGTTGATTCTTTGTCTCAGTTTTCCCACATTTCCACTTTTTCGCAAAGTTCTATAGAATTCTTTCTTAATATAACAGTACCGCAATGGGGCGTCAAATTTATCAGACAGACCCTTAACAACAAACACCTTCTGTTCCGAACTTATTCGGAAGGTCAAAGAATAAAATTTTAACCTCAAATTTAAATCTTGGGTGCCAAATTGTTCGTTTAAAAATAAATGTGTTTTTTATCAGGCGGAGCTTCTCCCTATTTTCCACGACTTCCGTCTACGATCCGGCAACGCCGCATCTCGCGCATGTACCTCACAGCAATGGCGCCCCGAGTCTTCCGTCTTCTTCAAATAATTTCTTTCGCTAGGTTAGTAAAAACTCCCTTGTCATCATCCAAACGAATTAAACGTTCCATTTGTCAATCCAGTTTCGTTATGTAAACCACCCAGTGATGTCATCCGGTGTGTTAAAACTGTCGAATTTAATACCTAAACTTTCACCGGTGATTTTAAACAAATCGTTTGTCAAATGATTAATACGACGGTGAGTGGTCAAAGGTGTGCCTGAAAAAAAAAACTGAAATTTATGCAGATTTGCAGCATAATGTCACGATTATTACGAGGTGAGAATAAAAAAATTACCAAGAATATTTAGTGTCTTAGAATGTCACGAAAAGAGCGCTTCAGGGAGGCGTGACAGCTATTTAAGTCAATTTGTGCCCTAAAGGCGTCTTTTCGCAAACTGTGTGTCCTTCATTTTTATCGGCGGTTTAGATGAAGCCAGTCAGCTTTTGGGCAGCAAAGTTTTTGGGCGTTCTGTCGCAACATGTGTGTCGATTTTATGAGCTTGAGTCAGTCCATTACTCTCCCTGTGCGTTTTTACGAGTTTCTAGTTTATAGGGTTTTGTTCATTCGTCGTTTCATAATAGATGTGGCTCTGTATAGAACTAGGGGGAATTTGTCATTTCCAAACAATGTTGAGGTCAACTTGTTGGAGGAGAGTTAAGTGACAGGTCGCATCGGATATGAACAAATTGCTATGAAGGTGTTATTCATTTGCTCAAGAAAGAATTACCTACTACATCATATTATGTTTGGTTATTTAAATATTGAATACATTTAACTTTTGAATGGGCCAGGATTGTTGTTATACCTACTATTTGTCTGAATATTTATTTATCCAGTTACCTATTATTATTATTGATCAAGATGCACATAGCAATAATAGGTATAATATTTTATGACCGAGTTTGCAGAATTCGAGAAACCACTGGTGGGCCATCATTTGTCGGCCACTACAATTCGCTGATACACGTAATTTTTTATTTTTTTTTCAATTTATTTCAACATGCGACTAAATTATACATACCTATACAGTAAGCTGTTTCCTAAAAAACGCCGCAAGTCTACCTACCTCATTTCTTGTCCAATATTAATGGACAAAAAAGCAGAAGAAAGAAATACTACAAAATCAAACTGATATTGATTTTTTTTAATGTTATGTTCAACATCTGACGATGGTTAACTTTTTTTTTAAATGATCACCTGTATTTTTTTTATTTAATCTGGAAAGGCCTTTTTTTTCTTAATCTAATGATGTAACTGAAGACATAATTTCGCGCACAGTTAAAAAATAAAATAAAAAAAACGAGGGCTGTGGGGAAACAAACAAAAGCACGCAACCTGACAAATGTCATTCAACCGTCAATGTTGACATTTTCGCCTGTAGTTTTTATATTTTTTTACCTTGTTATTGTAGCTCATAAGCAATTTTTAGGAATATTTAATAGGAAAAAATAAATAAAATTAACAGATAATGTAAGAACAATAATAACAAACAGCAAATATATTGAACAAAACTATGCAAAAAGGACTCAAAATGACCGCCACAGTGTTCAAGACACAGCCGACACCTCCTCGTGACTCCATAAGTCGCATTCCACAGCAAATTCGGCGGTATTTCCCGACAAACATCAAAAATTCTCTGCCTTGAGCCAAATTCATTTTCTGGTGGTGTTATGTAGTACACACGATCTTGAAGATAACCTTACAACCAGAAATCGAGTGGTGTAAAATTTGGTGAACGCGCAAGCCGTCGAACTGGCATCCGTCCCTGTCCACCTGGCAACGAAATTGTCATTTAACCAGTTGACATTTCTTCGTGCGTTATGGGGGCCCGCTTCTTCTTGTTGGAAAAAAAACTCGTCTCAATTGTACAAGAGGCAAGTCCTCTAAAAAATGTTCAATGTTTTCAGACAGTAACCGATAATATTTATCTTGATTTAGGCGGCCATTTATAAAAATTGTCCAGATTAATCGATCTCCCAAAAAACTGCACCACACATTTACACCAAATCTTCTTTGAAAATTGTTATGCACTATGACCCGAGGATTTACTTGGCTCCAATATCTATGAATGTTTCTATTAAAAATGCCGTTGTTGGTAAAAGTACATTCATCACTCCAAATAATGTTTCTATAAAAGATGCGATCGTATAAAAGTGCCAAAATTCTTGCCTCCGACCTCTATCATTGTCCTGTAAGGCTTGAACTTTTTGTGGAATGTATGACTTGAATTTGTGTTTCTTAAGAATTGCATGTTCTGTTCGATTTGATACTCCAATATTCTGAGCAATCTCCCTAGTCGAGGATTCTCTTCTAAACTAAGAAGAACATCCAACTCAACTGTTTCAGAAAATTGACGCTGTTCTCGTTTAAGTTATTTAAATGTTCCATACATAATATTTCGTTACTTTTCTAATAATTATGCATCGAATAATAATGTTAAATACATCTATTTAAGAAAATAAATCTTCGTCATTGCAAAAAAATTAGGCGGCTATTAAAAAAAAAAGTTGACTATCGATTGAAACTGAAGATGACATTAAAACAAATCTAAACTCTGACACTCTAATAGTACTTATATAGCCATTCCGTTTGTTTTTTATTCGTTGAAATCCAACAATAAATAAAGGAGTTAAAGAGTGAGGCGTCTATACCTGTTAGCGCGGTTGATATATCGCGCATGCCTGAGGTGGCCAAGAGTGGGGAAGTACTGAGCGGTATTCCCCTGGGCAGACCGAGACGAGCTGCCTTGAGTGCTATTCAGGTTATATTGTTGTCTATTCACAGTTTGTTAATGGTGTTTAAGATAAATTAGTATTATGAAGTCTTAGAAGCTGTTATACCTATATAATTTTCATTTAAATTCCGTAGGAATCATGTAAACCCTGATATTGACAATCCCCAAATTGATCAACTTTTAGATTAATACCTACATTTACTATCTCTAGAATTTTTTTTAAGACGTTGATATAAATCACTTTACTACTATAATAGAACATTCCAAGTATACCCAAATATTCTATGGCAGAAAAAGTGTCTCCTACATAATCTATGTTTGCTTAAACTATGATGGCTTTTTCTATCGTCACCTATAAAGGTAATATATTTAGAAACTCTATATGTCGACTAGCAATAAATAATTAATACTTACTTAATATTTACAGCTACTTGTTTTCAATTAATAACTACATATTTATGTATACCGGGTATTATGGAAATGGATATAAATATTTTAGAGGGTGGTAGAAAATCGTCCATTTGAGTAACTTTTTTTGATAACAATATTGCGAAAAATCGTTCATTCGGGAGATAAGATTCAACAAAGTTTTTGCACTCAAGCGCCTACCCGCTACTGATTTATCTTCGAAAAACTATCGCCCGGAACCGCTGAATTCAAAACATTTTTGTTGTACAAAGCTATGATAAGAGTTTTTGGCTGCCAAAAGACGTTACATTTCGTTAGTGTTTTTACAATTCTCCTTGATGCATGAAACGACTCGTCTATATTAGAGGGAAAAGTTGTTCAAATTGACCAGTTCTACCACCCCCTAAAATATTTCTATTGAATACATTTCCAAAACACCCCGTATATATATACAGCGTGTAGCAAGAATATGTATCAAAATTTCAACCAGTAACATAACTTGACAAGAGCAACAAGTTTTCTCAATACACTGGTAGTAGAGTTAAAAATGTTTCAAAACGTACCACAAAAATCAGCGTACGCCACTGCAGTTTTTTCTTTGAACGGGATTTTACAGATCATTACTGGACATTTATGTGGACTAAATAAACTCACATTATTGCCCAACGAAAACTTTAAGGACAATTTAACTTGTGTTTTTGTCAACCAATGCGATGTTTCAATTTCAAAACAAACAACTAGTAGAAGAATTATTTAAGTGGTTTTATAATTGAATATAATATAACCTGCTATCCATTCGGCGTCCGTACATTTTAAAATTACAGATGCTTCAGCGTCCACCGCCTTTAGACGTCCGTATACGTAGGTATATATGCTAATTTCTCCTACGGTACTGCTGCTGCCCTCTACATTTTTTTTTACGAACTGAAAAGAAATCTTTATCTTCTAGACTGTGGCTGTTAGCAACATTTAAATGGACGCCGAATTATCGCAAAGTGTAATAATGGGGTCAATGCACAATTTTCAAAAACAGCTTTTCTAGAAACTAGATGAAAAAATATTATACCCCTATTTTTTTGTTTGTACGAAATCACGCGTTTACTAGGTAAAAAGAAATCCGAAACATTTGTCTTATTTGAAACGCGCGCCTTTTTGTGACGTCAACACGGGACAAAAATCACCAGACAAAAATCAAGTTACTAGACGTGCCGACTAATGAGAAGCGCATGAACCAATGAGAATGCTCACCCGAAATGACGTCACAAGAGGCGGTAAATGTACAGCGTTGGAAACTGCTGCCCGAAATTGCGATTTTTGATACGCTCTGTTATCTTACAAAATAACTTTATGAAACAACAGAACACGTTTTAGGGCTTCATGTTACATAGTATATGAGATGCTATAGTTGAATTGGTCAAATTCAATTGAGGGGAACGACCGCATTATATTCTCGGATAGTTCAAGCAACTGCATTTCGGTGGTGCTCTGCTATCGTATACAGTATATTAATCGGCACAGGCTATCTGGTTTGTTTCGGCGTCCAGCGATATGGCAACAATGGGAACACAGTATTTGGATATTAGTAGCAGTGGACAACCTTCTCAAATCGCGTAACACCCTATGTTGACGTATCGGCCCCTCAAAGTTAATAATAATAATAATACTAGAAATGTATTTTCCCAACAGATAAGTCCCTTTTATAGGACAATACAAAAATAGTATATTGTATACCTAGGCCGTAAAGTGGTTGTTTTCCAGGACGAAAGAAGATATTACTTCTTGAGGCCTGGAAAACCACTTTACAGCCGTGGTTTAAACATTATTTTTTATCATACACACAATACTTTAATATTTTTTATTAAAATTTAAATATATTTAAGTCGAACACTACTGCCATCGACATTCTTCTGGTTTAATATTCTTTGTGACAAGTCAACTCCATTTCTTCGCAATCTTCATCCATGTCCACAAGTGATGCCAAATACTTAATAATCTTCACATTCGCAAGAATAACCAAAAACAGCACAACAGTGCACAATTTTATTTATAAGCAGTATAAGATTTTATGAACTGTCAACCAGACAAAATATAAGTACGGAATTGTCATTTACATGTATTTTAGTTCGCAACCATGTTCGCAACGGATCATCCATGGCATCAAGCGACGCTAGCAACTCGATAAGCGGCTGGTTGAACTAATGCAGGAATTTCAACGGCAAAATTAAAATAAAAAAAATAATTTAAAAAGCTGAGTATCAGGAAAAACTCGTATATTTATGTATAGTGCTCTACACGATAATTCGTTAGAGCAGAAGCTATTTTTTATAGTCATTTTTCATTTCCTAAAATTATTCTAGCGCCCTCTGGGGGTAAAGTGAGTAAATTATTTTACCGCCTTTTTTTGCATTTTGCCGGGCTAGCCGTGGAAACACACGCTTTCCTCTCTCTGAAAAGCCGGTAAAAATAGATTTTCTAATAGTGTATGATAAAAATTAACTTATATATTACATTGTAGTTTTTCAAAACTCCATTAATTTCTAAGGGGTGTAGCAGGGTGGGGGGTTATTTTCTGGATCCCCTTAACCGATTGCAATAAAATTTTACACACTTCCTTATTTTACCACGTAGGCGCTCAGTAAGAAGCGGTGTTACAAAATTCCATTCTAAAGGAGGGTCAAGGGGTGGGGGGTTAATCCCTAGATCCACTGAATCGATTGCAACAAAATTTTACACACTTCCTTATTTTGCCAAGTAGCTGCTCACTAAGAAACGGTTTTTCAAAATTTCATTTTAAAGGGGGGTAACGAGGTGGGGGGTTAATCCCTAAATCCGCTGAACCGTTTGCAATCAAATTTTGCACTCCTACTTATTTTATCACGTAGGCGCTCACTAAGAAACGGTTTTTCAAAATTTTATTCCTTTCCTTATTTCACCGTTATCTAATCCGAAAATTAGTGATCTCAGTTTCTTGTCTTCTTTTCAGATCCTCAAGCGCCCTTCTCTGGAGATCCGATTTTCTTCCAGTTATTTCTATATATCACGGTGCTCCAGCTATCTCTCAAGCAACTTCAAACCCTTTCTTTTTATTCGTGCCCAACTTCATATTTCTTGTTAACCTTAATATCGATTTATTTATTTCTTACAAATCTTCGTATCCCACTTCTGACACCAATGTTGCGTTTCTGGGTTCCATTTTTTTACAATTTATTTAGACTTTATATATTAAAATACATATATACATTATTTACACTACTTAGAAATCACGTAGACTGCACCAATTTTTCTGATTGATTTCTAAAATAAAAGACATTGATAAGATCTAGGCCTAGATTAGTTTTCATTTTCATAAGTTTCACAGGTTTATTGATTATTTGCATTTTATTTTCGGCAGATGCCAGTCCATTTCAGTCACCGGTTTAAAGTAGCGTGAGTCGTTTAGACTTAGGAACTGGCGAACTACAGCTAAATATAACTTGGCCCATCCCCTGAGGGTTGAGTGTGCGGTGAATTCAGAATGGTGTGGGCAACTCACTCATCTTATCGCATTTACCTCAAGAATATCGCCTAAAAAACTATCTTCGCAAACTTGAGATATTAAAAGTACATAGTAAAGACGGGTATCCCATTAGTGAATGGCACAAGAATGCATTGAATGCATTGACAATAAACTTGAATGCGTGTTGAACGATTGCATCAAAATACAATTGATTACAAAATTTTAACTGTACGATCAACTGAGAAAGGTATTTTAATACCCAGAATTCATATGACGTATTCTGGTACATTATTGCCATTTTCCTTTAGGCGAGCCCAATTTCCAAACAAGTACTGAGGCTATTACGATACACTTGTGCTTGTCATAATAGACAAAAGCGGTGTTATGATAACAATTATACTTATATATTTTTTGTAATATTGGCAATCCTAACCTATACTTCGCTGTCAATGTGAATTGACATTACTATTGTTGGCACTTGTGTTGGCACTTCACGAGCATTCAGGGCACGCGATATTGTTGAGGCATTGTGTCTGGGAGTTCCCAAGCTGGTAACACTTGGCGTCTTATTGGCGCATTCGAGTGGGACGGAGGCTGTCGGTTTTAGATGGCTGGCCCTGACTGTGTAGTATAACGGAATATAATAGTATATAATAACATAATATAATATAATTTTAAATATTCTTTAAAGGCTGATGATGGCAGTAGTGTTGTGCCGAAACATGTTCCAACTGTAATTTTGCGCTTATTAAAGTTTGTGGAGTTCGACTTAAATATATTTAAATTTTAATTTAAATTTACTCCACTTGGATTCATCGACATTTTTCTGGTTAATAATATAATAGAATAATACGGTGAGAAAATGTTTTCGGAGATCGTAGGAACTACTTGTGCCAATTTTCAAATTGAACGTATGTTTTTTATATACCTCGTGTGACTGAAGGTAGCAAATTGCCCATCCTGTTTTCATCAAAGCCCGTATTCCTGGGGGCGTACATTGAAGAACTTCAGAACTTATTTTTGGAAGGACAAAAATACGAGTACATATTGACGTTTCAAATTTATTATTTTTCATAGCCGCCGTTAATGCACCTCGCAAACGTGGCCAACCGCCGCGAAATTACCTAGATTGTGAAATTTGATTATTCGGTATAAAAAGTGGCAAAGTAGAAAAAATACTGTATCATAACTCGTTTATAAGGCATTTTGTCGCACTTACTCTTTTTGTAAACCCATGCGTGTGACAAAAATGCTTCTTATAAAACTCCTATCATTTTGGTTACATTCTAAAATATTTTGCTATAATTATTCCGATAGTATAAAAAGCATGTTTAGACTTGACATGACAGCTGTATTAGTTTCTCACATTTCTCGTTATTAAAACATCAACATTTTGTACTTTGAAACGAAGATGTTTCGACACAACCCAGGAATTATATATAGAACAAATGTTCTACAAATCAAATCAAATCATTATTACGAAAATTTACAGTGCTACTTCTTTCCACACTGTCTTAAATTATCCTTTTCGGTGAAAAGTTTACCAATAAATTAAAGTAAATGCAGTCTTGTCTTTTAATACCTCGGACTATGTATACTAAACGCCATTGCGGTCATTGTAACCACACATGCTCGTTGTACCCGCAAAATTGTACTTTCAACACGACAAACCATAACTCAAAAAAATCTCATTAAACCCAGCCGCAACATCGCTAAATAACTCACCAAGAATTATTGCTTGTTCCAAAACGTTCTCATTGTAAAGCCATTAATCTTAAACGAGCAAGAACCGCAGCTTATAATCACTTAATCCTGTGTTTTCTCATAACAGAAATTAAGCGGTTGGTGTTTTCGTATAAAAATGACTTGAGCCGTGGTAATTTCCAGGCTGTTCCCGCGAAATTACCCCAATTAATAGGTTGATTGTATAATTTGCCTGAAATGGAGAGTCGTAAATTACTGAATATAACGGCCTTCGAAAATGCATAATTTAATTACAGGTAGTGAGAATTTTCAAGCCATGAAAATCGATTCTGTATAATTTAATTAAGAGGTGAGCGGTGTGGAGGATGATAAGATGAGGAAACTGCAGAGGTAGGGAAGTTTATTAAGGAGGGAAATAAAGTGGGTATCGTGTAAGTCTATAATGAAGCATTTTTCAGAGGAGTCAGGGCTGTATTTATAGTACATTATAGGCTTACAAGAGTATTAATAATTATAATATACATTGTGCAGATTACGTAAGCTAAAATATTGAATTTAAGACGAAAGGTGACAACAAAATAGTGAGGAGCAAAAAATTTAAAATTATTTTTAGTATCACTTTTATCAACAGCTTGTTTTTAAGTTTCTGATTTTTGTAACCACAACGCTAAAAAATATAGTAAAACTTTTAACTGAATTTTGAATATCATTATTTTAATATCTCCTAGAGAATCCTAAAGATCTATGAACTCTAAGCAGGCTTAAAAGTAGTGAAGTATCCTGAAATTATTATTTATTTTTTAATTTGTGATTAATGGTGGTTATAAAACCAGCTATTAATAAATAATAATAAATAAATAATTCGGTATCATATCTGAACATATCTTGTTATTGTCTTTGGTTGGTCTGAATATTTTTTCTATTGTTATCTCATTTTGATATTTTTTTACTGTACATTGTTTTCTCTTGTGGTTTAATTTCCATGGTTACTCCTATCTTTAGTTATATAATCAATATTGTCTCTGTAGTTTAATTTTGAGTCACATTTTATTTTTTCTAGTCATGATATTGAGATCAGTCATGTTCACATTGATTAAATTGGTTGAAATCGCATTTCAACCACCAGAGATTTAAATAAAAAAAGATTTAACGACCAAGTTATTTATAGATAAACCATCAACAAGTTCAGATATTCCTTCTGGGTCCTGTCAAATGAAGACAATTAGTTCCAAAAAACACTCTCAAAATTGAAATTTTATATCAACATCCTGTCCCATTAATATCTTCAGTGTTTTTTGTGATTCTTTGATCATCAAAATATCTCCATTGTTAAAAATAAATAAATAAAATTATTGTTAAAAATTGTTTGTATGGTGGATACATTTTTTTCAAAGCTTTTAACATCGGAATTCAAATACTTATTATTGGTAGTGTCTTTAAAGTCTTTTGTGTTACAAATAATGTAAAAAACGCTAAATTTTTAAGCTCTGGACTCGTTCTACATGAAAACTTTTTCGCTCTTAATTGGATCGACACTGCCGTTATTCAATTAAGTAGAAATAGCTTCCTAATTTGACCAGTTTTTGTAGGTGGAACATGTGGTACCACATCTTTTATTTTAGAATAGATTTTGCGACAGGAATTGTATATGTAAAGCTTCCCTAATATTTGTGTGAGGTGTTTTTCAAAGAAAGGTACACCTATTTCTTTATCACATATTTTGTAACTTTGTTTATAACCTAGTTATATTTGCAACTCCATATTGGCAGTATATACATATACAGGGTGTTTAAAAATTGCCGCACCAACGCAATCGTACGTTATTTAGGACCATTTGGTAAGTCAGAGAAAAATATTTAAAAAATTCTTGGTGTTAATTTCTTCTGTGTATGTGGGTTTCTTTTGGGGATCTTCGAATGTTGATTACAGCTATTTATTATCAGTAAATTATACCCAAAATGCTGCTAACGTATGCGAAACAAAATGTAGATCAATAATTATTTGACGCAATTCCTTTAATCTTTAACATAAATTATTGTATGCATAGTAACTAATTTTTCAGATTTATTTAAAAAAGTCAGACTGACATTGTGGGATGGATGACATGCCTCTAACACTTCTATTAAGGGCTTATGTGAATTCAACTGGATGAAGCACCAGTTCATCATCATCCGGTCCTGTGATGGCCTGGCCATGCTTAGCGATGAATTGGGCGAGATGGCCCAACGCGTTAGCTCCCCGTTCGCCCAACCTTAATCGTTTAGATTTTTTCTTTGCGGTCATTTTAAATTGTTGGTTTACGTAACACCACCTGAGAGTCGTGAAGACCTTCTCGCAAGAATTTTTGGACCCACTGAAACTCTAACCAAACAAATACAGGTCAATATTGAGAGACGGGCAAACGCTAGTCTTAATTGTATTTTAATGATCTGTTAAATAATAAATTGTTCCTTCAATTATTGTTATAAAAAAATACAAACTTCAAAAATAATTCACAATTCTCAACAATTATTGTTACAATTAATTCCAGTACCTGAGAAAAACATTGCCTTGGTTACTTAACATTCCAGTACTTGTTCATTGCAATTTCCTCAGTTGCCAGATTTACTATAAAAGAAACCTTCAGCCACATGCGAATCTAACACCAAATTTTTTTTTTATATTTTTCTATTGCGTACTCTTTGCTTCTGATCACTGTACCATTAGTTTGGTGCGGCAATTTTTAAACAGCCTGTATAATAAGGTCTTTAAATGACACTGCAGTTAAAAGTATGTCAGTCGACATATTCCATGTCTTATCCTAACGTTCAAAATATTACTGAACAGTAATAACTCTAGACAGATTGTAATAATACAGGATATTAAGAAAAAGGGTGACGTCTACTATAGAAAATAATTTTTTTTATCTAGTTTTCACAGAGTATAAATCTCATAATTTGGTAATGCTATTTTTTCTAATTTGCTGTTGTAACAAAGGTATTAACGCATTTATTTTGAATGCGTTCATAAGCCATTAACGGACCCAAAATCTAGAATTTATGTTTGCATTGGTAACACACACTGAATCCTGCACTGAACGAAACGTCAGTGTTATTTTGAGGTTATGGCACCATGTCAAATCATGTCAAGTATACGTCAGGTACAGAAAAATCAAAATTTAACAAAAGTCCGTAAAATACCAAAATTAATTTTATTTGTAAAAATTATTAGAAAAAAAATAACATGAAAAACTGGTTCTGTAAAACTTAAGAGCACTCTTTCTGTACAGGCACTCCTGCCTACTGCTGTGGTGCAGCACTTTAACTCGTGTCAAAAATAAGTTTTTTCTATAAACGCTACTAAAAATTGAAATTTTTACACGGCATACTGCATTTAAAAATATAATTCAATAGTGGCGTATTAAAAGTAAATCACGTGGTTTACTTTTAACACTAGCATTAAAAATGAAATTACAGACTTTGTCTACTAGACAATTTTGGTGCAATCGATTTTAATTTCTTTCTTATTAAGTTAGTATTTTCCTATTTATTTTTTTAACTGATGATGAGAGTTTTGCAGGCAACACACAATTCTTCTCAATCTTTTAGTAAAACTAACCTCACTTTATTTCTTTAATAATTGACAATTCAACAAAATAGATTCAAACTCAAAACTCAGATTTTATTAACTACAACTAGATACAAATTATTTAGGTATCCTATTTGGAAAAATTGAATGTACAGATGTAACAATTGGTAATGGTTAGCCCATGTGAAGAAATTTGTTGACCTGCAAGTTAGAACTTTCGGAGGTACGGTGATTATTTGAAGTAGTAGGAAATACATTATTACTGCTGTTAGGCTGCCCATCAAAACTCCCGGAAGCGATTGGAGAATAATCGGAAATAATTTGAGAAGCAATTCTTTTTTGTTTTCAAGGGAGTCTCCCAGATATCCTTCGGCAACGATTGAACTTTTCCATCCACCGTGTCGCTTAATTATTATTGTTGTTAAATTTGCCCCAGCATCTGCTAATAAGCTAGCGGACGTCCGACGGAAACAATGGCCAGTATTAAGTTCACTATTCGACAATTTCAGAAATTCTGCTATATGTGCAGACATCTTTCCAAAGGTATTGATGCCTACTGGTTCGTACGGTGCACTTATTCTCTGTATACTTTATAAAAAGTCGTTCGTGGTTGACGTGATTTGGACGCAATGCCAGGTACTTTCGATATAAGTTGATGTAAGCTTCAGTAATGATAGTAAACGTTCTTGAGGCTTTTACTGTCTGGAATTTTTACCACTATAGCACAGCATAGGAAACAAACAGCAGGCTAACTCTCCGCGCCGCCTTTGATCTAAGTGAGCGTAAAAATTTGACCTCGGAGCCGCCATTGCAGATGAGACGCCAGGGCCGGACTCCGAATGTAATTTGATATGGAGACTGGTTGTTTATATTTGTTTATTTTTGGCATTTTGGTATAAATAAATAATTTAATAAATAATAAAGTAAATACTTGTAACAAGTTATACAATTTTATTAACTTAATTTGATCTACATAATTCGCACATTAAATACTAAAATAATTATGTACCTATCACAGATTACGATACAATAATTATGAAAACGAATTTTTAAATAAAGTAGAACATAATATTACCAAACTACCAAAAAGGTATTTGTATGGCCTCTTTTTTTTTTGGAGCCGTAAAGTTTACTTTTTTGTACACATCTGTCAAATTCTCACAGATCAGTCCCAAAAAAGTGGAGTTTGAAAAAGCAAAACTTTACGGCTCCAAAAAAGGACGTAAAATCACCTTTTTCGTAATCATCGTCTAAAAAATATTTTAGCCCTTTCTGACAGCGTGTGTATTATTTTTGTCATACATCCTGTCCTTCTGCAACATTGAAAGAAATCCTTGCAGATTTTTATTTAGGCAATGAAATAATGTCTTCTTGAAAAGAATGGACAAGCTTTTTGACGTACTAAATTTATCACAAATTCGCCGTCAAAGAAATGTAATGCCGCTTGCTTTCAAAGATGTTGACCACCAAATTCAATTTTTACAGGATTTTTTGGATTTTTTAAATACATAAATTAGAAGTACGGGACAGATGGAAAATCCGGCCTTTTCTTGAAAACATCATAAACCTAAAAGCACCTTTCTCCAAAAGGTTCAAAATGGGCGGATCATGTCATCCGGCTTGCATATATTATCTTTTCACGCGGCGAATAGCCGGCGCCGGATGGATTGCCAAATGCGACATTCACACAAGCCACGCGGACGGATAAAAATATTCCGAGTACACCTCTGTGCGATATCGACACGTTATGAACCGTTCTCCTCTCCGATGGTGTCCTGCGCGGCGGTCTGCGCGAAGTGTTCCCGCCAGTGGGAGTTAGCCTGCTGTTTATTTCCTATGCTGTGACTATAGTGTGTTTCCTAAATCTTCAATATTGTTTAATGTCAGGTGACAAATTTCTCCGCGGCGGCAAGCGCTTAGTATAGTGTGACGGACGTGGACCCGAGATGACTCATCGATGTAGCGGCGTCGTCAATTACTGGAAAGTACTGGAATTTACTACAACGTACTCGAGGTAGTATGACTCATCTTTTGGAATATCCGGTACAGATCGAGAGCGCCATGAAACATCTGGAGCCGACTAGAAACATTTAGCCGGTATATTTATTAGAGGACGTTCCAGCGGGAGTTAGTCTAGTGGCATCAGTCTAGTGAGTCAGTCGTTTCATCGAGGGCGAAGTGGGTCGAGTCGGACAGTTGCTTTTATCTATCCGAGTGCCACGCGATGTGTAAATTGTAAATAGTGTAAATAATGTAAAATAGTGTAATATAAGAAGTACCTATAAATAAATTGTACATAGTGTTCAAATAAATAAATAAATGGAACCCAGAAACGCTACAATACCTATTACAGCGGCAACTTTGAACATTAAATACTTATTATCTGGTGCCTCACTAATAAATTTATCAATATTTTGCCGCGTGAAAATTTTGGATTTTTTTGGACGGTATTCTTCTCCTTTGCGCTTCAAGAATGCAATTGGTTTATAAAATTTACTGATATCGTGATTGCTGTTGACATTTAACATTGCCTTGATCATTGAAAAATGTGCCCAAAGTGTAGAAGATTTCCATATTTTAGAATGTTCCTCAAAGTACGCTAATAAAACACTTTGTTGTATTTTCCTACAACATTCTTCTGGGCGCACCAACTTTGAGAACGCTTTCGTACTGTTGCTTTGCGTGCTGTTGCAGCTTCTTCTATTTCTATTTGAATTTCTTCACTCATCTTACAAGAATCTAATATTTTTACAGCTAACAACAACTGTCAAACAATTGGCGTACTTGATTTTAGATTGTTTTGTAAATGTCACAGTGTGCCTGTTTTTTTTTTGTAATCTTTATATTTTAAGGAGGTTGGGGTGGGATAGTCCCAACCAAAAATTAATTGATATCTCAGTCGGAACTGTTTTGTAATTAGTTATTGCAAATAATTGTAACATTTGCAATATAATTGCTATTGTAATAAATGCATATCTGAAACATTTTCGATTATTATAAATCAACTATTTTATTTTATTTAATTATTTTAAGTTGATAGATTAACTTTTGGATGTTTTGTTCAAACTTAAAGAAAAAAAATATTACAATTTACGATTTTTGCTAAATTATTGAAGTAAATAATTTTAAAAAAATATAAAAACATCTAAACTTTATAGTTCAATAATTAAAAAATTATAAAATTAATTAAAAATCGTATATTAGAATGAGAGAATTGAACAGTGTTCAAGCGGCAACGTTGCTTAGAATTGAAGAGTTGGCAGTATTCATCTATATTATTGGAGAGTGTCATTTTATTTCTGCGGCAATGAAATTGACCAAAAATGTCATTTAGAAATGATAATTGTTGTGTATTCAAATGCCAATGCGTGAGAAAGAAAAATCCTGAGCTGAAAAAGGTGATTATGAGCGTTCAGGTAAGGAGTTTTAGAAACACGGAAACATAACCTAAAATACGAATTCTTTAAAATTGAAGGTTGGGGCACGAAAAAGCAGTTAAAACCTGATACCTGTCCAACACAGAACCTACCACAATCATCATTCAGATGCAGTAATCTCAAAATGGAAAATCGTCAAGAACTGTCAAGTGTTCAAGTTTCAACTTTAATTCAAGGGGGTTCATATAGCCATGCTGCTGTTGAAGGCTTGAAAACCGTCCGCGCCCCCCCAAGAGCATGAATTAAATACATATGTAGAAACATCAGAAATGTCTTTGACCTGCAAGTCAATACAAGTTGTACCAGGTGATGAATTGAAAATAAGGGTTTACTGTTGGAAAGACAATGATGAGATTATAGGTACTTGCAAAGATGCTGCAGTGCGGGTGGATACTCGCAGTGAGCTGACTATAAGTGATTTTGTGAAAACTGAAAAACGCTTGGCCAGTTTGACAGGAATTAATTAGTTTGTATTTTTCTCAACTATTGTAAATTTTGTGAGTTTTTCTTTTCACGTCAAGTTCATCGTTTATCAGTCTACAATGCAGTTCTTTTAAGTTTATTGAAAAAATAAGCTAATTTTATTTGTATGTTTATCTCATATTTAATAATTGTATTTATTATATTCAAAAATTAGATAATAAATTACTTCAATAGTTAACTCGACCATTTCATTTATCTAAATAAAAAAATTACTAGGAGTTTGTACTTGTAATAATATAAAGCTTGATATTTATTGATATCTTGATGTCAGATATGAAATATTCGAATTTCCCGCCACTTATTTCTAAATACAACGTTGCCGCTTCGCTAAAGCTAGTTGGTCGATAATTCAAAAGTAGTCATGTTTAATAATTTTTTTCGTTAACTAAAAGCTTCCTAACCGTATTGGAAAAAACATTAAAATTATCGGGAAATATCAATTTATAACATAGTTAACTTCTGTAGTGCTGGCATTATTTGTTCATTAGTTAGAATAAAAAATGTGCCATTCACATGTAGAGTCGACAGATTTTCCATAAGACTACATGTAACAGTTTTATTGCATTTACTGCTTAATAAGCTTCCTAATGATTTTTCACAGAAAATTGTGTAATGAAATAATCAATTGAAAAAAATATATTTTAGAATTTTTTCATTATTTTTGCCTAACGCCCCAACCTCCTTAAATGTGATCAATAGTGGCGTACACCATTTTTTGTGTTGCCCTTTCTGAAAGTAAGTTTTTATTAATAAATAATAATATGGAGAATTCTATTAAAAAATATCTTGATAATTAGTTTGTCACTAAATTTCAAATGTCAAATTGCAAAATCAAAAATGCGGTGTTTGAAATATAGGAAACATTTGTGTCAATTTTTTGTTTCAAAATAAGCAAACTGTTGAATTAAGAGTGTGCCTGAACATTTACATATTAAAATGTTAAAGACTACATTAAGAACTAAATAAATCTAATCTATAAAATCTCGTGTCACGGTGTTTGTGGTCGAACTCGTCCGAAACGGCTCGACCGATTTTTTTCCATATTTTTTAGGTATGAGAATATGTGGTAAACTATTTTTCACATGGACATGGGGGCCCAGGGGACCCCCTTGGCCTGGATTGATTTTTATGATTTTTTATTTGTTGTATTTGTCTCCGCCTTGAATAGCAGAATAACTATTAAAACATATTGGGTTTATAAATCAAGAACGGCTTTTATAATCTTTGATTTGTTGGATTTGTCTTCGCCCCGAATAGCAGAATATCTGAAACCCAAGGGCCCCCCCTTGGCCTCTGTGTTATTGATTCTGAGGCGGTACAAAGTTTGCCGGGTCAGCTAGTAATGTGTAAAATTTCATCTTTTTGTGGTCGTTCCAAAAAGATACAACAAGGATAACAAAAAGAAACATGTCTATTTGAGGTATCTTTTAATTACATCATTACATTATATTTAAAGACTGCAATGTACAAGAAGTACAAGAACAACCACAAACCGCTACTACTAACTAATAACACTATTATTCTAAGTTAAAATTTTATGTTATACTAAATGGCCCGTCCCGGTTTCGCACGGTGCTTTTTTTATTTTATTTAATACTTCAATAATTTTGAAAAACCGTTTCTTAATTAGCGCCCACGTGGTAAAATAAGAAAGTTCAAATTTCATTGTAATTGATTCAGTGGATCCAGAGATTAACCCCTCCACCTTGTTTCTCTTAGGAATGGAATTTTGAAAAACCGTTTTTTAGTGGGCGCCTACGAGGTAAAATAAGTAAGTGTACAAAATTTTATTGCAATCGAATTTTCTAAAACTACTTCTTAGTGAACGCCTACGTGGTAAACTAAGTAAGTGTGTAAAATTTCATTGCAATCGGTTGAGTGGATCCAGAGATTAAGCCCCCACCACCCTGTTACCACCCTGTTACCACCCTAAGGAATAGAATTTTCAATAACCGTTTCTTAGTGAGCGTCTACGTGGTAACATAAGTAAGTGTGCAAAGTTTCATTGCAATCGCTTCGATGGATCCGGAGATTTAGTGATGAGTCAATCAGTGAGTGGTAGGTATTTGGATTTTATACATATAGATTACAAATATTTATTTTTTAGAGCGTCTCTGGAACTTGCCGGAGAACTGAATTGACAAGGATTTTGAGAAATGATGTTAAATTTGTCAGATTTTCATAACAACATTAAATGTCACAGAAACTAAGTTAACAAGGTCAAAAATTTTCGAAAAATTTGAGAGGATTGAAATAGGACGGTAATTATTAAGATCAGATGCACCTTGTAATACCTCGTTATACAGTCCCCGAAATATGTACATATGTACAATATGTCAAATTCTCTTAGACACTATACCCGACGTTTAATCACTGTTTGAAGATATGACTAGATTTTTCTTTAGAAAATACTGCACTTAAATTTATTAAAATCCACGTAATAACACTATAACCCAGACATGATACAATTATCTGCACTGGATCAGAGTAAGCCCGCAAGTCATAATTTGCTATGGGGATACAGAAAAAAGAGCGTGGTCTGCTAAAATAATATATCAAATCAAGCAGCATAAATATTAATGCAATTATTAAAATTATACAGTGAGCGGCAAAAGTATGAAATAAATTCATAAAAAAATAAACAATTTTTTTTTCTAAAGAATTTTTAGGCGGGTCAATTTTGGTTTATAAAAATGAATATTTTGATCCCAAATTAAATTTCAAGCAGTCATTTGTTTTCGAGTGATGACGTCATCGATATTTTTTTTAAATAGAAACCCCCTATTTTTTTTCTTGATTCAGATAGCCCTTAATTGTCTAAACGACAGTATAAAAATTTTGTTATCTTAGATAATGAAAGTTTTGAGAAAAAAAAAAATAAATTGGATTTTTTATAACAAATAAAACAAGTCAAAAAATCAAGTAGGTAAATCAAACAGTCAAATGGTAGTCAGTTTCATTTGTATGTGTAAATTGTTTTTCCGGAAATCGTCTTGGAAACAACATTTTCCTGCTTATTTACCTACTTGATTTTTTGACTTGTTTTTTTTTCTCAAAACTGAAAAAATTTTGAAAAAAAAATTGTTTAATTTTTAATGAATTTATTCCATACTTTTGCCGCTCACTGTACTAGAAAGTATACGAAGATAAATTGAAAAGTCTCCCGCCTAACCAACGCAAGGTACAAATTTGACCGATGTTTTGATGGAGTTATATTGTTTCAACATTTATCTGTCTGGCTGTGAAATAACAAAAATTTCTGTCAAATAATAATGGATGCAGCGACTGCTCACACTGGAGCAAAAGCTGACGCGCAAAACTGTTTCGGAAGAGTGTTTGGAGTTGTTTAAACGCAATTCGCTTCTTAACCCTAATAAATTTCAGCCTTCAAGTTCGTGGCAAACGAACTTTTTTTATAAATAAAACTGCTTAAAATAGGGTAGTCCTATTTTTTCGTTTGGCTGAAATCATAGATAAGCGTTTTCATGAGATAAATGAAAAACTGTTTCGCCGGCGAATAACTACGTCATTAGTTTCTGAGAATGGGGGTAGAAAGAGCTAAAAGGAAATAATTATATATAAAATGAGTGAGAATGAGAAATGGAAAGGCGTAAGTTTTCACTTAATTCATAATGACGTAACTAGTAGATACAGCTCTCATAAAAAATTAAACGAATTTCAATTTTTTTTTTAATTTTTAGTAAGTGCAATTTCACCATAATAGCGCTAAGCCATACACTTCTCAATGAGGTTTATGATTATTGTATTTTCCAAAAACTTTTTTTTAGTATGCTACCTCATTCAGCATAAACACGCTAATGTGTCGGTTTAAATTAACAGACAATTAAAACAACAAAATTGTCAACAACATGTCAAAACAAGATTTATCAACCTCAAAACTACTTTAAGGAAAAAAACTATTAAATGGACAGATGGGTTTGCCCAATCTAAAATAATCGGCCCTGGCGGGGCGCGGAAGTCCAACACTGTGAGACAAGAAATTGCCACAAGGGGAAAATGTAATCAGGCACACACCTGAAAGCAGTGGAGTCGGTGAGAACAAACCTATTCGTTTGAAGTTCGATTGGACAGTCGAAAGAACATCTCCTCAATGGAAGAAGGCCCACAACCATTTTCTCTTCCCTACAGAACAAGGCGAACAACCTCCGCTCCGGGCAGGTGTATATATCCAGCGAGGATCGGTATAGTAGGAGTAAGATCTCTAAGGCGCGCCTGAGGCTATAATGTTTTGTTTTCTTTTTAAAGACCGCAAAAAAACCAATGGCACGCTTTCACTAAAGTAGACCAGTTAATTTGTGATGGCTTCAGAATTGAAAAACATCCGAATACGAAACTGGTTTTGCGTCTGAAAAAACTGGTCGGTCGCGATCCATGCAGATCCATCGTTGCGGGTGTTCATATGTTGCAGGGGCGAAGTCAATTAATTTGAAACCGGGCCGAACAAGTGGAAACATTGTTTTTTAAAATTTTATTCTTTTCAGTGCCTTAGCGTTAGAATTTTTTTTTCATTGTGTTTTTGTGTTTCTCTTGCGTGTTAAGTGTCCACATTAGAGTATTTTATTGACGTAATAGTGTTATTTTATTTATTATATTTATCCAACTAGTGGTAACACATAATGAATAATAATACTGATAATAATAACAACAAATGAACTGTAAAAAGTTTAAATCATTGATTATCTGTTAAAATAATACCAAAAAAAATAAAGCCGGTCCTGCTTGTCTACACAAGCCAGAAATCACTCACTGATTTAATTACCTTGGCAAACGGCTTTAAAGCATGAAAACAAAGTCTACGACTTCGCTGGTCGTCTAGATAGCTTCTGTGCACTATATCGTTTCGGGCAACTATACGTCAACGAGTCGGGTTGGTTACGAAAATTTGGAAAATCGTCTCAATTATTTTTAACCGACTTCAAAAAAGGAGGAGCTTATCAATTCGGTTGTGTTTTTTTTTAATGTTTGATCGCTCAGAATTCTGACATTTATAATCCGATTTGTAAAATTCTTCTTCTGTTTGAAAGAGTATACTTACAGATTGGTTTCATTGTCACCAGGTCAGAATCTAATGAGGGAAATCGAGGGAAATAATACAGAGAGATCTAAAACTAAATTAGCCAAATGTGACCATGCACGAAAAACTACTTGTGGTAGTTTAACAGAATTATGTATTTATGAAATGTCAAGTTGACAATACTAAATTTGACATTTCATAAATAATTCTATTAATCTCCGACAAGCGGCTTTTCGCGTTTAGCCACCTTTGACTAATTTAGTTTCTGATATATCTGTATCAACGCACAGACAGTTTAGTGACAGTTAGACAATAAATTTAGACAGTTTAGAAACAAAATACTCCAGCGTTTTGACAATGTAACGACAGTTGACAGATATTGAGAGTTTATACTTTTCAAACTCCTAACCTAAGTTCCTTTACCATCCATCTTTTTCCACGTTTATCAGTGCTTGTTTGATGTCTCTTGAATATTTTTTAATAACTTTGCTCAGCATTGATTGTTCTTTCAATTCACCTACTAAGATATAGGGTATTCCATTTAAAATACATAACTTCCGGTTGATTCCCCCATTTGACATTTTACGAATATAAGTGTTACACGGGCGAATGAGACAAATCAACAAAATTCGAACACTATTTTTATTCATAAGTAATGCAATATACAAAAAAACATTAAAAAAAAATCATAATTATAGTTATAAACGAATGTAAAAAAAATAGTTGTTATCTACTTTAAATATTTTCCGATATAAACTTATCGTTTCTTTATTTTTCCCCTCATGGCTTGAAGACTCATTTCGTGGTCTGAAGAATCTTCTTCTTGTTCAGCGCCTTCAGCTACGTTCAGATTTCCATAATACTCATCATAATGTCCATACGGACTCTGTGTGATGTTCGGTAGATAGAAATACGTCCAACTAGGGCAATATGCTCAATGTCCGAAAACTCGATTTTTATTATTTTGGTTCATACGCCCCTCTGTTATAAAGCCCTCGATATTATAATATTAAAACGTATTAGAATTTATGACTAATATTAGAACACAATTGCCAATAATTTTAAATTGTGATGATACCTTCCCGACAACTCCGATTTTATATCTTTCAAAATGAGGGCGTAAATGATGGTCCACACACCTCTGAGACACTCGTAATATGAAGATTGTAGACAAAAATACACATATTTCAATACGATCGGTGTCAAAACATTCAATATTTTTATTGATTTAAACTTGAATATCGACAGCCAATAAATTAAGTTACAGTGGAACAGTGGAATAAAAATTCCGATTTGCGTCAGCCTGAAAAATAACAATATATAAATAACTCGACGCAGGTTTTCTTTGTAGGTGCTTACTTCTTCTTTCTTGAAACCTATAATTATTTAACAATTTATTCTTTTGCATGTTGACTTTGACTGAAATCATTTTATCACCTCGCGTTAATCGAAATAAATATCTTTTTACAAGCTTTTTGTGATTGAACACTGTTGACAGTGGAAGAGACACACGTGTGCCCTAGTCTCTGAGAATAATATAGTGAAACAGATCAAACGAGCCTTTAAATAACGTAGTTTGAGTGAGTTATAGTGCAAGAAAGTGACGAAGCAGATATCGGGAATTGAAAACACTGATAACTTTTTTCGGCGCCTGGCGCTATCGCACAGGTAAGAAGTGCACTTACCTTATCGCGAGACATAATGCAAAACAACGCATATCACGGCAATAAATTTCCGAAATAAACCTTAATTTTCACACAGCTTCTGACTACAGGAGCTAAAATGTCACACTTTCAAAATCAAACCACAACTATTCAAGCAAATCAAAATGTCCTCCCACAAAAAGAGCAAGCGGTAGTTATGAATGTAGAAGCAGACTTAAAATTACGGGACTACATAGTAGCAGTTGGAGATATGGTCGAACCTAAAAATATCATCTTCGCGTCTAGAATTTCAAATGGGCGAATATGTATTTATCTTTCTTCAGTGCAAATCGTTGATAAACTTCTAACTGAACATACTCATATCAGGATTCAAAATAATGACGTGGAGATTCGGCGACTAATATCACAAGCAAAGAGAGTGATAATCTCAAACGTCTGCCCTTCCATACCTAATGATATAATACAAAATATGATTCATACTATTGGTTTTAAAACTGCATCACCTATAAACTTCCTCAGGGTAGGAATTCAGGATGAAGCCTACCGTCATATACTAAGTTTTCGCAGGCAAGTTTACGTTTTACCGGATCCCACAAAAGACCTTCCATCATCGGTTGTTGTAAAACATGAAGATATAAATTACAGAATATTTTTAAATTTTGACGAACTCAAATGTTTCCAATGTAATGAACTGGGACACATAGCGAGCCAATGTACGAAACGCCAAGATACACAAACCAATGATCCTCCAGTAAATATCAACAAACGACCAATGGAATCTGAAACTTCGGATTCACAAACCGTACTATCAGAACGGGTAAGAGAAGAGGAAAAAGAAAATACCGAGTTTAAGACCCCCAAACACAAACCTAAAAGGAAAAAATTGATCAAAGATAACACCACGCACCAACGATCAGAGTCAACAGAAAGCCGTTCCGATGAAAGTCTCTCGCAGCAGCTGGAACCGCTAAAACCCCTATTTGAGGACACAAATGCATCATACGCTCTCAACTATAATCAACTCTATGACTTCCTCGCCAATGCTTTTGGTAAACTCGATCCATTACCAGTCGCCCAAGATTATACGGACAACGTAACAGGTCTCGTTAAGATGTTACATGATCTCTACCCCTCTTTGCAGAGCAGGCGATTGAAGAATCAATTCACTCGTATTAAAAAAAAACTTAGGGACAAACTAGGACTTGATAGTGGAACATCAGAACAGGAAGATGACTCAGACTCATCGTCCCAACTGAGCCTGTATTAAAATTCATTTTACAATGGAACATAAATGGGCTTTATGCCCACCTCCCATACCTACAAGTCTTACTCTCACAGAACTCTCCAAAAATTTTTTGTCTACAAGAAACTCGCCTTAAAGAAAACAGACATCACAAGATCAAGAATTATACCTGTTACTTCAGGAATCGACAAACAGACCAGCGTGCCAGCGGAGGTGTAGCAACCTATATTGATACCGTATACCCGTCTTCCGAAATTCCACTAAACACTAACCTGGAAGCTGTCGCAGTTGAGGTTCACATGAAACAAAAGTTCACAATATGTAATGTATATATTCCACCATCGAGAGCGGTCAATAGTCAAGAATTGCGCAACTTGTATCAACAACTAACCCACCCCTGCATCATACTAGGGGATTTCAATGCACACAATACTCTGTGGGGCAGCAATTCCTCTACACCAACCGGGACTGAAGTCGAAGAATTCATAGACCAGCATAATCTATGCATACTTAATAACGGAATGTCAACCAGGATCAACCTGGCATCCGGCAGTATGTCAGCAATCGATATAAGCCTGTGTGATCCGCAGCTGCTACCTTTCCTGACATGGACACCTTTTTCCGAACCATATGGGAGCGACCACTTGCCAATTCAGATTGAGAATGAGCTACAACATAGTACGACAAGTGCGGCTTGCAACAAATCCCGGTGGAATTACGCACATGCCGATTGGTTCGCCTATACAGAAGAGGTTTCTGAAAAATTGCGCTCATACGAACTTGCGCCTAATATCGACACAACCATCGAGCAGTTTAACACCATCATATTAACTACGGCTCATAAGCATGTGGGAAAGAAAATCTCAAGTGGAGCACATAGACAGGTTGCCTGGTGGAACGCTGACTGTAAACAAGCAATAGAAGAAAGCAAACGATCATTCAGAAGATGGAAGCGACACCCTACCATAGTTAATCAAGTTGAATACAAAAGACGTAGAGCCATAGCACGATTTGTAATGAAACAGAGGAAAAAAGCATCCTGGAACGAATTTATGGCTACTCTGAACCCAACCACTCCTTCCAAGATTGTCTGGAACAAAATTAGAAATATGAAAGGAGTCGATACACACCAGAGACCACTTACACTATTGCAAAACAATACTTTAATAAGCGACGAGCAACAGCTAACAGAAATGTTTGCAGAGAGATTTGAGAAGACCTCACATGATACAAACTACGATCCAAACTTTATCTTGTATAAAACTCAAATTGAATCTCTTCCTCTATCGCTAGGCGAGCAATCAACCAGTGCAATCAATACGCCAATTACTATGACAGAATTAGAGGAAGCTCTAATAAACAGCCGAAATTCCGCACCAGGGCCAGATAACATCCCGTTGATTTTCTTAAAACACCTTCCCGACAATGGTAGACAAATTTTATTGGACATATTTAATCACATATGGTCAACACATCAATTTCCCCAACTGTGGTCGAGAGCAATAGTTTTACCATTTGTAAAACCCCAGAAATCAAGAACCGACGCCAATTCGTATAGGCCAATTTCACTAACCAGCAGTACATGCAAACTAATGGAAAAGATAATCAACAGACGTCTTTGTTGGAAGCTCGAAAAAGAGGGCATACTGCACCCATGTCAGAGTGGTTTTCGCCAATTCAGATCCACTCTTGACAGCATTGTGCACCTGGAATCAGAGATATCAGCGGCCTTTCAAAACAGACAGAAACTCCTAGCCGTGTTCTTCGATCTTGAAAAAGCGTACGACATGACCTGGAGAGACAACATTGTTAGAACACTGGCTAATTGGGGGTTGAAGGGTAACATCACACATTTTATTAGCAACTTTCTTCGACATCGAAGCATCAATGTTCGTATCAATAATTCCATGTCCACTACAAGAGTTCTTCAAAACGGCATACCACAGGGCTCGGTCTTAAGCGTGACACTTTTCTTGGTGACCGTTAACAACATCTTCCAGAAAATTCAGTCGCCAGTAAAAGCTCACCTCTTCGCCGACGACTTAGTTATCTTTACGAAAAGCAAAGATCTTGCATCTATGAGTAGCTTGATGCAGACCGCTCTACACAACCTCGAGGAGTGGTCACGAACAACCGGCCTCAAATTTTCAACATCAAAAACAAAATGCATGATGTTTTCTAAACAACAAGTAGTAGAGAAACCACAGTTAAGACTAGGGAATGCTAGACTCGACTATGTCACAGAAATTAGGTTTCTAGGCCTCATCTTCGACCAGCATCTAACATGGAAACCACAACTAGAATTTCTCAAACTAACCTGCAGCAAACTACTTGATCTCATGAAAGTCTTGGCCAACAATCATTGGGGAGCGGACACGGTTACTCTCCTCCAAGTGTACAAAATGTTAATAAGGCCCAGGTTAGACTACGGGGCAGTGGCATACTCTACGTGTCGCAAAACATATCTATCTAAGATTTGCACAATCCAGAGTACCGCCCTTAGATTGGCTTACGGTGCCTTCCGAACATCACCAGTCAACATCTTACTCTGTCTAGCTGGAGAACTACCCATTTTGGACCGCTTCCAGTATTTACGACTAAGCTACAAGACGAATTTGGCCAGAAATCCAAGAAACCCTCAGTACCAACGACTAGCAACCCCAACAGTAGAACATGAGAAACATCAGCCACCAACATCTATTAAAGGAAAAATTCAAGAAGATCTCCAAAAAATTGGGATGCCAATTCTGCCACTAATTCTTCCAGTCACTTTCACTTCTAGCCCTCCTTGGCTACATCCGCCACTCCATATCAATACATCATTATCTAGGTACAAGAAAATTGATACTCCACAAATTGTGATTCAGGCAGAGTACCAGGCCCTAGCAGCGCAATACCCAGATCATACCTTTCTATTCACGGATGCATCAAAAACACCGGACGGAGTTGGAGCAGCGATCGTCTCCCCAACAGAAACATTACAATTCGCGCTACCTGCACACAGCAGTGTCCTGACTGGAGAGTTGTATGCTATCCTAGAAGCTCTAAGATACATCAAAGAATCCCAAGAGTCACGAATTGTACTATTCACCGATTCCTTGAGCGCTCTTAAAGCTCTAAAACCGCTATTCCCGTCAAATCCAGTAATAATCGACATCAAGGAACAATGTTACCAACTCTGTTGCCACAATAAGGAGATCCAGTTTGTGTATGTGCCCGCACATGTTGGTATATCGGGAAATGAGGCAGTGGACATTCTCGCCAAAGAAGCACTCCGATCTGAAGAATCAGTACATATATCAGCAGTACCACATACAGATGTTAAATCAACATGTAAAAGAAGACTCGTTGATTCCTGGCAAAACAAGTGGGATTCCAAGCCTTCCCACTTACACAAGATCAAAGCAATCGTCACAGGAAGCTTACCAAATCCCAAAACCCGTCGGGAACAGGTGCTGATCTCGCGGATTAGGCTAGGACATACTAGGCTGACCCACGATTTCCGTTTCACACGTGATAAAGAAGCACCTATATGCTCCACCTGCTTAGTACCCCTCACAACGGATCATGTCCTTCTCGCCTGTGTCAAGTACAGCCGGGAAAGACAGCAATACCAAGTGGCAACAAATTTGAAGGAAGCCCTCCAAGATCTAAAGGAAGTTGAGGCAACAGTGAAGTTCCTAGTAGCTACGAAATTATCTAACGCACTGTAATGTACATATTCTAATTGAATAACTATTGGACCAGTCGCTAATGACCCAGTGCGGTTGAAGCGACGTTAAACTTTTAAATAAATAAATAAAACAAGCTTTTTGTAGCAAGAGTAATATAAGTTTCAGCTTCGTATCGCTCCTTCGCACTTTGACACGCTCTGATTTAATCTGAGCTTTTTATGTAACAGTTAAAGCCGCAGTTTAAAGCGTTTTATAGTAACCGGAATCGGTTTGAATTAATTATGTTTTCAGAGTTTTTTTAATTATCAATCTTCTGTTTTCTGCAGTGTCGTTGCAAAACAAGTTTTATTTTAAAACACACATCAATAAGAAACCAATACCATTTTGTGGATATCCAACACTGGTTCATCACTTTGAAAAATTCTTTTATGTAGACCGGCGCATCCACCAAAAACGTCGGTAAAACAATTTAAAATTACACTTTCATCAAGATGTGAGCAACATTCTTCAAATACTTTGTAAGCGTAACTTGAATTATTTATCAGCTTAGGTAGGCGCGGACTTTTTGGAAGTCAAAAGTTCCATTCATTGCCTAAAAATAAAGGTTTTAGAGCTGTAATGCTCGCAACAATGCAATACTTCCCCATTTCCTCGTAAATCCTTATTTGCAGATCGGCATAAATGCACGTATTTCAATTCCAGCTGACAGAATGATAATATGTCAAAACAAATTCAGGTAATCGATAATGCGTTGCATGCAAGCAGGAATAAAGTACACTTGCTAACACTCGAATTTTCAGGATCTCGCTCCAACAGTAAGATAACGGGGATCAGTGAAAGATTTCTGGCGATATTACTATTATTTATTATTCACATATTATGATGTTTCTATTCGTCGTCTATTGTCAATATCGTCAATAAATGTTGCTAAAATTCAATAAGTTTGAAAATAATACAATTCTTATGTTTGCATATTTATATGAATAGATTAGCTGTCATGACCGTAAATAAATTGACTAGTTATTGTATGTTATTTAAGAATGTCATATTTGAATGTTTATCCTTTGGGAAGTAAAAAATAATGAAATAACAGCTCCACACAAATTCAAATTTATTGATAGTGGAATTATTAATCTAATTTAAATTATGTATAAATTAAGCCTAAAAATGGACAAGAGAAAATTATGTGTTAAAGTCAAGTGAATTTGTAATTACATTGATTTCAATAATTATTACTAAAACTGCTTAAAATCCATGCATAAAAAAATGGATACTTTCTTAAACAATTTGTGTTATTTCTAAGACTATTTTACTTTAATCTCTGGAATACTAAATTTTCAATAAAAATCAATAAAAAAAAAAAAACGGTGGTAGAAATATAAAATAGTATATATTACCTAACGAGCACGGAAAGTGATAAATAAGATACTTTCCTGCGAGTTTTGTACACTATTTTAACTATGTTATTTTGACAATTATTAAATATGATTGGATGTGTAACTGTTTCATTACTCATCAGATTTGATAATGTATGATTTATTTGGACATTTGTTCTGTTATTATAACTGGATTCTTCTACTAACTGTGCTGGAGGGCCCAGAAGTATTTCATTTGTATATTTCGAAGACTCAGATTCGCCTGCAGGAGGAACAACTGATTGTAAAATTGTATTGGCGACCTCCATTTTATTGGTCAGGGATTTATCAATATAGCTTTCAGCCACGGTGGTAGATTTCCACCTCTCGTGGCGTTTAAGCGTGGTTATGTCTCCGCCTGCCTCAACTAACATCGTTGCTGATGACCGGCGGACGCAATGGCCAGTATATAATTTCGTAGTTTCTATCAGGTACAAATAGGTGGCGATTTCTTTTGGAATGAAACCAAATCTATTAACACCTACTGGTTGTTTGAAGCACTTCTGTTACTGGTAATTTAAAAAGAATCGTTGCTCATTAACATCGGATGGTCTAAGCATAGCATATTTCTTGAAGTATTCATAGAATTTGCCAGTAATAGTAAATGAACGCGTTTTGTTTTGGTGACTCATATATGGATTAAAGCAGCTGATCGTAGGTTCTATATCGTTCATCTTCAGTTGAGCTAATTCATGCTTACGGCATGCTCCGGATATGGCAACAATTAATGCTACCTAAAAGATAAATCAGATAAAATTGAACGAAAACTTTCTTTTAAAATTACCTTTGTAAAAAAATACTTGTCGTCTGAAGCTTCAAGTAAGAATTGATGAATTTGTTCGGAAGTTAGAGTTTTCGATTTCTTCGGCTAGCCGTCTGATTTCCTCTTAAAAATGCCTTTAATTTTAAATATTTGCTTATATTCACACTGTGGTACACGATAAAAGGAGAGAACGCACTAGACGGTCGCGGTCCCGTCGCATCGCGAGCTGAGCTGATTGCAGTCTTTACAGAACGGAACGCATTAGACGGTCGCGGTCCCGTCGCATCGCAAGCTCAACTGATCCCATGTGACAATTGCACACAATCCTGCGGCGCTCTCCTCGTTGTTTAAACAACGGTTTCAGTTAAGAAAGTGAGTTCCATGGAAGATGTCTTATTATTGGCTATTCTGTTTGAAGAGGAAGAAAAGTGCCAAAGAAAAAAGCGCACGAGATTTTGGATTCATCCAATTAACAGAAACAGGCAAATAGAGGGTGAATTTCTAACTCCTCGCGGAACAGACGCCAAAATTTTAAAATTACGTAAGCTGTGCGCCCATTACAAAAAAATGGTTATTCTGTCATTGTGTTTTTAATGTAAACATGAAAACTGTGCTAAATATGATGAACGAAGTGTACTCTCCTTGAAATATCAGAAAAAGCTGTCCAAGTCTCACTAAACTTATTGCTTTCAACTTCAAAGGAAATATAATTTACCTTCGTATGAGAAATTTACGGAGTGGAGAAAAACAAAGAACCTAAACCTGAAGTTATTATCAGAAAACGTGTTTCTTGTTTATTTTGAAGAATTATTATCTCAAAGATATAAGTCATCGACAATGTGGTCTCAATATTCAATGTTAAACACAACATTGACATATCTAAATACCTAAAATTAAAAGCGTTTTTGAAAAGAAAATCAGAAAATTACGTCCCGAAGAAGTCAAAAATTCTAGATTCAGAAGATTTTAAAAAAAATTTGAACTCAGCGTCAGATCATATTTATTTATTAATAAAGGTAGGCTTGTAAAAAACAAAAAATATATACATATAATAATTATTATTTAATTTCTGGGCTGTAGTTGTTATTGGACGTTCTAGGACATTAAATTCTGCCATGTTAATTACAATAAAACACACGAAAAATAAGATACCTAGATCATTCACCGTTACAGAAACTTTTTACCAGATTTTGAAAAAATATGCTAATCTTCGTCCCCCAAATATATTAGAAAAAGGATTTTTTTTAATTATAAAAATGGTAAATGTACTAAGCAGGTTGTGGATATAAACAAAATAGGAAGTATGGCAAAAGACATAGCTGTCGATTTAAAACTCCCAAACCCTGGACCCTGCTTTCCCCGGTCATTGGCTACACTAATGGTAACACTGGTGGCAATTTGCTAATCCTCAAACGCCATGGAGGTTGGCGTTCTAGTGCTGTTGCCGAAGGATACATAGACGATTCCATCCAAAACAAAATACAAATGTCGAATACAATTGTTCCACCAGTTGAACCTGCCAGTGAAAATCCAACGATCTTGTCAGAAAATGAACTTCCCTCATGTTTCACAAGCTCTTCATTGACAGAAAATATATTTAAAAAAAATGGAAACTCCTGGAATTAAATTGGAAAATCGTTCCAATATAACATTATATTCTAATTTTAAATAAGTAAATAATAAATATATAATGTTTGATATTATAAAAAGTTATAAAATAAATAAATAATAAAATCATGCGTTTTTCGTAGCTTTCTGTGTATTTGATGCAAGTCGCAAAAAAAAGTAGTGTTGAAAATTTGATTTCACACTCGTTTGCTTCTGCAAACTCGTGTGCAATCCTTCAGTTTCAACACTTGTTATACAATATCCTATTGCACGTTAAAAGAAGAAATTGATAGATAAATCTTGTTGAGTCAAAATTAGGATTTTTCGGAAAATTTAATGTTAGCACGTTCTGCTTGATACATATTTTAGAAATGTACGACTAGTTATATTTTGATCTTAATTTTGAAGGTGCCCGGTAAATAAATTCAAATAATATGATGTTTATTTGACGATGGCCGATGATGATGACTGGACACCGCAATACAAGCTAATTTAAGTGAACAATTCCTTTGCAACAACGTTGTTGTCATACGTTATGAAAATTTGCTATCCCACCGCTAGAAGCAAAATTGCTTCCTCTAGGTAGAAAGAGGCAAAGATAGCGTCCAACCACATTCAAGAAAGTATTAATAATACAGTAGGTAATCGATTAATTATTATTATTGTTATTGTTATGTTTTATTGCTAAAAATGTAAAGAAAAAGCTTATTTTTATAACTTGTAGTATATTATGGTATATTATACACAGAGGGAGAGAAATGCATGATTTTTCCTGAAGTGCAATTTGCCCGAAGGATGCAAAGCACCAAGGGAAAATAGCATTCTCTCCTGAGGTGTATATACTATTTTTGCAAAATATTAGACTTGCGTCTACTAGCCCGTACCATTATCACAAACGATCCATCCCCTGCTAATGAAGTAAACTCAACCAAGCCCCCCCCCCCTCTGCCCCAAAGGGGGTCCTGTCCCAAAAGCCACTTGTAACATTTGTATCAGAAAATAATGAAATAAACTCGACTCCCTGTCCCAAGCCCCCCCCCCTCTACTCCAAAAAAGCCCCCCTGTCTGAAAAGCCACCTGTAACATTTGTATCAGAAAATAAAGAAAAATACTCCACCAAGGGACCCCATGTTCCAAGGGGGCCCCTGTCCCAAAAGCAACTTGTAACATTTGTATCAGAAAATAATGAAATAGACTCAAGCAAAGAGCCCCCCTGTCCCAAGGACCCCCGCTGCCCCAAGGGGGGGGCCCTGTCCCAAAAGCTACTTGTAATATTAGTAGCCTTCTTTGTGATACGATCCGGGCTATTCGCATATTAGTAGTACTTCTCTCCCTAATAGGGAAAGAATGTAGCACTTCTGTCACGATTTTGACAACAGGTAAACTGATTTCTACTCCCGCTTGTGTAAAAAGTTTGTTTTCTGCATGTATATTAAGTAATACAAATTATGTGTATATTTATATTTAATATAAATTATAAATAATAATATATACAGGGTGTTTCAAAAAGGTTGTGCCACATTGAAGAAGGTTTGTAGGGGACATTAAAATAGAAAATTCTAGCACATCAACCTCCAGTCGAATATCGGTTTTGCCTCTGGAGCATTTTTTGTCCAAAATCGTAATGTTATCTTGTTCAAACCAAAACACTGATATTTAGTTAATTTTTATTCGCGCACCCGTTGTAACATGTGCGGATCTTGCTGCACGAAAAGACATCACTCTCCCTAACAGTGTGGCTATAGGGGTTTTATAGGCCAAAAACTTGATGTAACTTGAGGACAAAATCCAACGGGGTTAAATCAGGACTTTCCTGACCTCTTCCGATCCATCGTTCAGGAAATCTTTAGTTTAGGTGATCGTGCACTTGGCGGGCCAAATGTGCAGGTGCATCGTCATATTGGAACCACATTCTATCCTGTATCTCTAAAAAATGCTCCAGAGGCAAAACGACTTATTTTCTACTAGGGGTTTATATGCAAAAAATTTCTGTTACCTATAACCTCATTAAGTTTGGCACCACATTTTTGAAGCACCCTGTGTATTATTCAAAAAAATCTCGCATTAGACTGTGATTATTAATTTATAGAACGTTTACTACTTTTTCTTGGTAACTGATCGTTACATAAATCGCTTAGTCAATGGTAACTGCAATTTTACCGATGAGTTTCGCATTTTTTACCAATGTTGAGAATTAGGTCTGTATAATCATATTTCTTTATTATGTTAAATGTACAATTATTGAAGTAAAACTTCTTTACGGACACTTGACTTGGGGAGTAAGCTGGTGAATGCGTGACGAGAGCGTTACGAAAAGTGTGATCGGGCGAAGCGAACGATTTTACAATAACTAATTCATAGATTCATAGGATTCATAGGATTAATTCATAGGATTCTCTCATTACACCAATTTGCTTGTGTCAGATTTGTATGCAATTGCGCTACTTATCTTAATCGCTACACATGATTGCCGACTTTTCGCTGACGACAAACTGAAACATGCATTATCCAATACTGCAGACGGTATTAATTCAGGATTCTCTAGTTCCATTTATAAACTTACATAAATTAAGAGCACTTTCACAACAGCGAACTGAAGTTTTACTTCAGTCGTGTGGTCTCGTAGCACACTCGTATTTTTTTTATTGAACGAAGAGCTTGGAAAATAAATTCTACGCATTTCATCGATTGCGAAGACAACAGAACTTTTGCAAGCTCCAACTCATGCACGTTTTTCAGAAGATTTCTGTCGGGTTGTTCAACTTGAGATTCAGGTAATTCTTGATTTTCCAAATTATTGTTTGTGAGGATTTCAGTGTAATTTCTGTTATCTAAAACCGATTTGTCCTCACCTTTAAGAATCACTTAATTTAGAGGTATTTATCTGCAAATGATTATTTCATTAAAATTTTGCTTCATTAAAATAAAGCCAAACCTTATTATTCATAGACGCGCCAATGTTTCCCTTCTGCAACTCTCTTCCGGGAGAAACAACTCTTCGTCAAATTCTTCATTTTCACCCATGTTTAAGCTTTATATCACTGCTTGAACACAATTCACAGCGATGCGCATGCTTTTCCAAATTATTTTTTGTTTCTTTAACAACCAAGACAGTTTTTTTTTTCAAATCAGCGCCAAGCATTGAAATTTAATCTCATTTCTAGCGTTCATTATTGTTAAATTCAATTAATAAATAAAATTTTGTTTCATTGTGGGACTATTAAAAAAATAACTAACGCAACTCGTGGTAAGTGTCTTTACTCGCTGGCGCTCGTGATTCAAACAACGTTTCCTTGTATCTGTAAAGACTAACATACCTACACTTGTTGAGTTATATACTATTACCAAACGTTTACTTTTTTGTCGAGCGTTTATTCCTTTTACATCGAACGGTTACCCTTTTTTACCTTACCTTTACTGATTATATCAAACGTTTATCTTTTTTATCTTACGTTTAGATTTTATATCCAACATTCGCCACTTTTATCAATCCTTTAATAAAATACCATACGAACTACATAATATCATATCGAAAAAACGTCGTGCAGGAACATTAAGGACCGAAAGTTTAATTTCTACCCTAAGGGAATCATAGTTATTTAACATTCCTGTTGGCATTTTAGTGGAAATTCGAAATGGAATAAATTCCGAAGCTAAGTAAAAACAGAAATTTCCTTCATTGCCACGTAAATAACCCACTGTTATTTTATTTTATTACAGGAGATTACGAGGGATCAGCGAGTTAAATACCATCCTAGTAACCGCGTTTTGTGCACACAGACCTTGAACAATGTTTGTGCTACAAGTAATAAAGCCATAAAAATGTAATTTGAAAAGTAGGTATAATCATGAACTCGGTTTAAAACACGAAAAGGTGCTGGAGACTTTTTATATGTTAAAGTCACACTTTAGCGGAAACAAAAGGGCTATTTTACAATGCATAGTCTTCTCAGCCTGGTTTCTCATTTAAATGCCACGAGCTTTTAAACTTTGCGTATTTCATGGGGTGTCCGTGTAATTAACATTCATTTCAATTGCTAATGTTTCCTGACATCTGTACATTTCAGCACCTCATAGTAGCACTTGTTGATTAAATTTAGAAAAAAGGAATTGTTAAATTGAGGAGCAAATACATGGTAAGCTGGAATTATTGTTATTAAATGATTTTTTCCAAGTAGGTTAACACACCTGAACCTTCAAAACCACCAATGAATAAAAATATATTTTGAAAAAAGTCAGTTAATTATCATCTTGAAACCTTTGTAATCGCATAGTTGATTTCTAAATTTACATACTGTATTGATTGTAAATTAATATAAAAAGTAAACAATGCATAATTTATATAAATATTACTCACTCGTTAGAGACGAGCTGCAAACAATGCATTAGTGTGACCAATTTTTACACACCATCAAATCTAACCCTAACAATTTGGTCCAATTATGTTGTATGTCGTTAGTTTAGCTACAAATGAAGTAATTTTCTCTGTAAGTGCTGTCATCACTGTTAGATAGATAATAAGCTGCATTCTGTGTACTCCCAAGCCGGAAAGTTTTCTCAACTAGTCAGCAATTAATTAAATAATGTTGTTCAACCTAATAGAAATTAAGTTGATTATGGTGCTCTATTAGTAAATTCTAAACGTAAGTAAACTGAGATGAGAGCTTTTAGATTTTAATATCGGTTTGTGTTTGAATATTTGTTGTTGGGCGGAGATGACCCTGGATAAAGTGAGGTTATGTTTACATATGAAATGGTGCATAATTATACCATTCCTCATTTAGTATAAATATTGACTTATTTTACCATTGATTAGCTGAATAGATACCATGTTCCAGTTTATATTGTATCTGTAATGTGTTAACAACAAAAAAAATATACAAAATGTACATGCCTACATACCCATAAGTGCATCTGGTTAATTTTGATATTATAATAAAGTCATAAATATTTAGTTTTCAAAGAATTCAAATACGATAAAATTTGATTTCATTTGGAACGCAGCCTCATTTCAGCCCTCTCCATTTCACCATCTCTTTCAGCCGCTCCTCTGCCAATTGATTTATTTTTACATTGTCAGTATTCAGGAACACCATCTCCCTCGCTTATCGAAAATTCTCTCAGGCATCAACCTTTAAGTTTACGTTAGTCGTAATTCCATAAACACAATGTGCGTGATAAATTGGCGTTGCGACAGAAGAGTGTTAAAGAGCGTGATGTGCACTTCATTCAAGATTTAATTTTAAGTTCTCCTAAATAAAACCGTGGGTGGAATTTATGAATTTATGCATACCTTGAACTGTGTTTTATTGACATATTTGGAGGCGAATTTAAGGTTGAAACAGCTTCGCATTGCAAGAATAATAAATAAATAGCCTGGAGGTTGTGCTGATAAAAGATTATCTAGTTTTTTATTTTCGCAAATTTGTGGCTGCTTCATTGTCATTGCTATTATAAACGCATGGGATATACACATTATACTTTAATTTGTTTATTTTTGTACCTACTACTTTTCCCAGGATTTGATATTCTAATATCTGATATTTTATCACATTTAAGGATGAGTGCAAATCACATTTGGAAGGGTGGCATTCAAAATATTTCCAACCATCATACAGGCTGCACTTATCAAAAAGAGGTTTCTTAAATTTGACCTGTTAAATATTATTATAATGAACTAAAAAATATTAGTATGTAATTAGTAGTACACACTCTGTGAAAATTTCAAGTGTCTATTACAGTTCAAAAGATACAGTTCTGTGACAGACGGACGGACAGCAGAGCCTTAGTAATAGGGTCTCGTTGGCACCCTTGGGGTCTGGAATCCTAAAAAGTTATAAGCGAAAAGTATAATTTTTTTCTCACCGACAGTTATGGTTGTTTCGCCTCTTAATTACTTCGACGTACACAACATCGGCCAGAAATTTCAAATATTTAAACACTACAAACATTACCACATAAATCAAGAAGTGCCGACTTCTGGCAGTAAAGATCCATAATGTTTTCAGCATTTAATAATAGATCCAGCTTGAGATTCGCCTTCCGATCTTTTTTTAATTTTTAGTGCTCTGTTGAACCCGAATCGCGGTGGATAATCCTGAAAGACCTCAAGTGCATCGGCTATTACGATTGTGAAAAATTCCAAGTTTCAGCGCGCAAGTCGATCGCGTGCTTCTAGTTCTACATCAGTTCCTCTAGTGACCAACAAGAGGCGCGTAGGAGTACAGCTATGCTCCGATCGGTGTTAAATCTCCGCTACCGAAGAGATTTATAGTTTGGGTGGTGTGTAATTAGTACAAGTTGTGCATTTTTCGATCCAGATTGAGTGTGTAAATTCCGACTTTAGATATTGATTGCAATTCTAAAAAAGTGAGCAGGCACGCTGTTTTGACATTTTCCGATTTATGTGCGAATTTTCCTTGACTCAAGGTAAACGGATAGAATTTGTTAAGTGTAGGAAGCATTTCTTCAGGAAAGTCTTTTTAGTAAAAAGATACATCAACTTCCTATCTACTTCAACATGAATCTGGCTCGTGTCCAATTATGCAGTTTATGTTAATGAAAATTCACGACGTAATTAATTTGAAAATACAATTTGTTATTAACCCATCTGATTCAATCATGAACCGAAAATTATTGTAAAAATCTATCCTATGTATTTTTACTATGCCATTAATTTAATTTAATTTATATGCTAGTTATTTGTATCATAATTTGTACATACAGTAAAATACATATATATTAATATGTGTGCTTTTGGGATTGCTTTGAGTTTCAGTGTTGTTAGATGCCTCCAATAAATTGTATTCTTCACGGTCATCCACAAATTTTATGATGTTGGGCGTTATCTCATTGGTTCCATAAATTGGTCTATATTTTCTCCGGATCTGTTATCTTTTATTGGCTGCTCTTACATTTTTCAGAAGTTCTTGAAAATATTACGTCAATTTTCCAGGGTCGATTATATATTGTTGTTTAAAATATAAATAAACAAGTTCTCAATTTCTTCATAATTTTTAGCAATTTTTATTATGTTTGGCTTCTCCTAATGATTTTATGTGCCATGTTTTGTTTCATTTTTGCGATTATCTATGCTACTGTTTATTTTTAAGAAACCACTAATTTACAATGTTTTTTTTTATTTTATTATTATTTTTTGCACAATAGATATTGATACTTTTTATCATTCGTTGTTATATTAATTGCATTTTCAATTTTGCTTTCGCCGACGCACATAATTATACCTAATATGTAATTCCATTTTCCCCCTGTTTCAGAGTTAATTGTTCTTTTTTCGTTAATTTAATTTTGTTATCAATAATAATTGTGTGATCCGCGTTTGCATCAATCTTTTTCTGATCTTTAAATTTATATTCTATACAAATCGAAGTTGCAAATTTTTTTATCAAACTTAGGTTTTCCTTTTTTTCTCGTTTCTCATCCTTCGTTCCTTCCTCACGTTCACTACACGTCACCGCAACTAGTACCCTTGGCGTAATATTTTACACCTTTGTTTTTATATTCCCTTTTTCTATTCCGATGTATTATTTTCGTTACTGGATTGTTATAGATCTTTACTTTCCCATTATTTATCAGCTTGTCTATTTCCTTTTTCGTTTTTTGGGTTTTATTTACTATTTATTTATATTCAGTTTCTTTTCTTGTGTTCCGTCTATCGTTCTTTACCTTAACATATGTCGGATGTTTACCGTTTAAAGTTAGTATAATTTATCCAGTTCATTCTCTTTTCTATTCTTCTATCTCTTTTAGTAATCCCTAATGTTTTCGTATCATACAATTCTTTCTGCATTTTTTTTTACTTTTTCTACTTTTTCTCGCTCCTAGTGGCTAACAGTACAGTTATCCGATCGATGTTAAATATCTGCTGCCGAAGAGATTTATAGCTCAAATAGTGTGTAATTAGTAGAAGTTGTGCATTTTTAGACTAAGACTGTGTGTATAAAATCTGGCTCTAATCATTAACTAAATATATAGCAAGGTTGACTCTAAACTTTTGAATTTATGTGCAAATTTTCCTTGACAATATAAACTGAAAAGAGAATAGATCTGTATGTGTATGATACATTTTTAAACCAGTCTTCAGAAAAGTATGGCAAAATTATATGTAGAAAAAGTGACACCAACGAACTATCAATAGCTTTCGACATGAATCTGGATAGCGACCAATTATGCAATTTATGCTAATGAAACGTAATTTATTTTAAATTGCAGGTTGTTACTTAATCAAACCTGATACAAATCCGATCAATTTTTTTTTAAAGAAACATGATTTTTTTATTAATTTATTTTGTATATTTGACTTCTCATATTTAAGAGAGCTCGTCCTGCTTGCTCATCCTTCATTAATTTATTGTTGTTGTCATCTCCTACGTTAGGGCTTTGGTCCCATAAATTTATTTTTGGTGCTACCTAACCTGCAAATAGCAGATATCATTTGAAATTACTCGAGTGTTTAACTTTAATTAATTAATCCTTTTTAATTATTTTTTTTCCTTTTTGGTTGTTTCTTTACTTCTATTTGTCGGAGTTTTGCCATATAAATATTTTTTTATTTGAATGTGCGAAACAAAACGAAACGTCACCACTCGTATACCGAAATGCGCCCTGTATATACTCATAAAGTAGTATAGTAATTAATAATGCAATTATTGGATTCCAAGTGATTTTTCTAATATTTTCTGAAACTCAGCATTTTATAATAATAACTACGTACCCTATAAAATATTAGAAAAATTGTTCAGCTAGATCAAAGGAAATGAGTTCAATCATAAAAAATTTCGAATTACTTACCAAAAAGAATCGACAATGGTTAATCTAGACAGCCGTTAGTTGATATGTTGACTTGACATTTGCTGTCTTTTTTTATACATTATTAGCGATAGCTGATGTTAAATTTGCCCCCTGGACCACACTCGTTACATTGCTACCAGGGCGGTCATGAAATTTACCATAGAAAAATACTTAACCTTTAATTTGTGTAATGTGTAAGTACTTTTAACATCGAGATATTCTCAATATCCTACTTTCAATATTTTACTTTTAACTATTTTTAGTGCAACCAGTTTCAAAACAATTGTTACCTTAAGTACTACATGTTAGAACAGTAAACAAAGAATAATTTCTATACAATGCTTTTGCATGTGCATAACGTAAATGTTTGTTTAAAACGTCCAACATTTGTTGAAAAGAAATTAAAAGTCTGATTGAAGCAATTGATATATAGTTCACATTGTATAAATAGAAAGATTCTGTAATAGGTTCACAATAACATTGACAAGTAAATAGGTATGTTAATATAGCTATTATCTGTCATATTGATAGTAAATTATATCCATATTACCCAGCAAGCATTTGTAAGATTCGTACTAACTTGTACGTTAAGAATACAGTTTTACAACACTCAATTCAAAAAGAAAAACTAAACTCAAAAATTACCTCAAACAGTCGTCCTTCTGAACTAAATCGTATTTCCGAAATCGTGAACATAAATTTGAGATATAGAAGAGAGAAGCAACGTGGATTTTTATTTACTTTAAATTGTAATTAACTAGCCACATTATGGCCATGAAAAAATTAACCTAGCTACTAAAGTGCTTAGGAAAATGTTATCAACACGAAAAATTTGTAATGATCTAATTTATGCTATTAAATATTACGGTTTTACATAATAAAATCAAGTGGCATTTGCAAATGCAAGGTCAGCTTTGTTTGGTGCAAATTTAAATGTAGCTGTACATTTTTTAACAGAATAGTTTAATAGACGTTTCTTTTGTAAGAGAAACAGGTGGCTAGATATACGTGCTGTTGCAACAAAAAGAAATAAAACATAGATACGCGCGTCACCGGTCTAGTCTAGTCTAGTGACCATTCTGTAAGTTGGCAGCATGACTCATTTTAATATTTTTATGTTGCTTGCTAGCAGTTTTTAAGTCAAACTGCTGTTATTGTCAATGCATTTGAGGTTAAGTTGTTGTTAAACAAACCAAATATTGTATTTCTGCACCATTTTTGAAGCCTTATCAGTACGTTTGCTAACGAACTAACCTTACTTCTCTAATCGTCGATACGTCGCGTCGCTGACATTATTTGTGACGTCTTGTCGATGTGATTCGCACCTGTGTAGCCACTCGTTGCGCGCGCACCCAGGTAAAAAACAGAAACGTCCATTATCTTTATGTCAATAGAGTTTGCCTATTTTTGAAACAACCTTCAGATGTCGTAAAGTTTTGGTATTGTATGTAATCTTATACATAATCAAACCAGTTTGAGCACTCATAGATAATCTGCATTTACATTGCAAACTTCCTCCATTATTATAAGAGTTACGAACAGTACGAGTAACTTTGCCATTTCTCTACTTAAAGTTAACCGAGCTTAACTCCTCTTTCTACTTCTAGATATCCAGACGTTTATCGATCTTGCTTTCAAACTAGTTTCCTAAGATCGTATGAGAACATAAATAGAAACATATCATTACAGAATACTATCTATACTGAGACTTAGGCAATTACAAACTACTGGGCGACAAAATCTCGAAAATATTTATATAAATCTTTACTTTTTGTGCCGAGTCTGTAGCTGTTTTAGTGTGACGGACGAACGCGGTGAGTCCGACATAAAATTAAACAAAAACTTCGACGCCGCAAAGAACGCTATTTTTGTATTCAAAGGTAAAATCAAATTTTACTATTTTATTATAATAATATCGGCAGCAAAAGTTACTGTTTCTATAGTGACAATCAATCCATCGTCGGCAGCAAAAGTTACTTTTCACTCCGCCCAATCACATTTAGTGTCGCCGGCGTAGAAGTTAAACTTTACATATGCCAACTTAGTTTAATAACAACACGTTTCTCTGTCGTTTGAATAAAAAGATAATTTGTCTGCTGAGATCAGGCACCCGCCAGGGCCACAACACCACATGGTGGTGTAAGGAACTGGAAAGGGGAAGAGTCTATCTGCGCAAGGTATTCAATAAGACCAAAAGGATCAAAAATGCAGCCGGCTGGAACGAATTTAAAGAATACCAGCGGCAATACAAAAAAGACGTTCGTTCTAAGCAGAGGTCATCATGGAGAAAATTCTGTGGGGACCTCGAATGTACCACCACCGCTGCCCGGCTGATGAAAATCCTGTCAAAGGATCCGGGACAGCAAGTAGGTAGCTTGAAGAAAGAGGACGGCACATACACGGACTCTGACGTTGAAACAGCCAAGGTACTGATGGCTACACATTTTCCGGGCTGTGTGGTCACAACGGATGTGAATCAGATCCAAAGCTGGCCGAAAGCCCCCTCGCTGGAGGACTGGGCTGAGGCTGCGCGGATTGTGAACCACACTAGCGTAGAATGGGCTGTAAGAACTTTCAAACCCTTCAAGTCACCGGGCGTGGACGGAATCTTCCCGGCCCTGCTACAGTGGGGACTTTCGGAGATTCTGGACAAACTCGTGATAATTTTTCGGGCATGTATTGCACTCGCATACGTACCGGAAATGTGGAGGGAGGTGAGAGTTGTCTTTATCTCCAAACCAGGGCGAGGAGATTATTCTCTCGCCAAATCTTTCCGTCCCATAAGTCTCACATTGTTTTTGTTAAAAACCTTAGAGAGACTATGCGACTACCAAATAAGGGATGGGGTGCTTAGGGCCAAACCATTACACCCGAACCAACATGCATATGTTCCCGGGAAATCGACCGAGTCCGCTCTACACGAGGTGGTGGGGCGGATTGAGGGAGCCCTGGAGCACAAACTATACTCCTTAGGAGTATTCATCGACATCGAGGGGGCTTTTGACTAGACCACCTTTGATAGCGTCGCGTCGGGCGAGCACTTCAGAACCGCGATGTCTCAGGAACAGTACGTGACTGGATTCAGCGGGTGCTGGACTGCAGAACCGTACAGTTAGTGTAGCGGCCGCAACTACTCGAGGAGTGGTTAAGAGGGGCTGTCCTCAGGGGGGGTTCTCTCCCCATTGCTATGGGACATAGTAGTGGACGACCTTCTATGCGCACTCAACGAGACGGGATTCTACACTATCGGATACGCAGATGACCTGGTCATACTGCTTACTGGTAAGTACGAAAATGTACTATGCGACCTTATGCAGACAGCACTCTGCCTGGTACAAAAATGGTGTAAGAAGGAGGCTCTGGCTGTTAATCCACAAAAGACAGAGCTAGTCCTCTTCACGAACAGAAGAAAGATGGGACAGATAAAGCTGATCTCCCTTAACGGCATCAAGCTGAAACTCTCGCAGGATGTAAGTACCTGGGCGTTATGTTGGATCATAACCTGTTTCGGAAAAAGCACCTGGAGAGCAAAATAGACAAAGCTAGCGTCGCCCTGTGGCAGTGTAGGAGAGCGGTGGGAAGGTCCTGGGGTTTAACACCCAGGATTACCTTCTGGCTCTACACGGCCGTCATCAGACCAATGCTGAGCTATGGAACAATTGTCTGGTGGCAAAGAGTCAGACAAAAAACAACGATGACACGTCTCGGACGCATCCAACGGATGGCATGTGTAGCTGTGACGGGCGCCATGAGAACCACCCCGACCGCAGCTCTGGAGGCTATTCTGTGTCTGCCTCCCATCGATCTCTTCGTGGAGGGCATGGCACTTGCCTCCGCTCGCAGGCTGCGGGAAGGTAACCTTTGGAAAGCTGGGAAATCAGAACGCGGGCACGCCCGCATCTTGAGTGAGGGACACCACAGAATACCTCTCTTGGGTGCGGGATCGGACCGTATCTGTCCTCAATATGCTTTCGACAAATCCTATGCATACGGTGCATACGGATACAGAAGAACATCCGAAGTTTGAGATTTCAATCTTCACGGATGGATCAAAAACGAAAGCAGGTTCTGGAGCGGGAATTCACATCCCCGAAATGAACTGCAATCTCAGCGCAACCCTAGGGGAAGTATTTTCCAGACAGAGATCGAGGCCATTCTTAGGGGTGCCACAGAAATCACTGGGCGCAATGTCAGTGAAAAAACGATGTGCTTCTTTAGCGACAGTCGAGCAGCTCTGCGGCTCTGGCCAGTGGCAGGATTACCTCTCAAGTGGTACATGACTGCCATCTGTGACTGTCGAGGATAGCACTAAACAATCTCGTTGACCTAAGATGGGTTCGAGGACATAACGGTAATGAGGGGAATGAGAGAGCCGACGAGCTGGCTCGACAGGGTGCAACGGGAACACCGGATGGAACCGAACCGCCCATCCGACCTCTCAAACCTGATCAAAACTGACACCCATTCTAGACACTGTGCTAGGTGGGAAACGACAACAAGCTGCAGACAAAGCAAGATTTTTATCAAAAATCCTTGCTTTAAAAGAGCCAAGTCTTGTCTGCGTTTGTCAAGGAACAGACTCCGCCTTTTGGTGGGCATCTGGACCGGTCACTGCAGGCTAAATAAACACCTCCACGTGATGGGGGTGGTCAACGACCTAACGTGCAGGGGGTGTTTAGAAGAGGACGAGACTGTCGAACATATCCTACGGGAATGTCCGGCTCTCGCCTCGACCAGAAAGTCCATACTGGGGGAGACAGGGCCCAGCTGGGCCAACTGCCTGCAACCGTCCTAGCTTTTTTCGACAATGTCGGATGGCTGGATGAGAGACAGGAATGAGGGACGCGAGGGGGTGACACAATGGGCCCGCGGTGTGGTCTAAGTGTCGGTGAGGGGAGCAAATTCCCTCACATCCCTCAACACGTAATCTAATTTGTCTGCGTTTGTCAAAAAATTCCCGGCCATCCAATTTTGAATTTTCATAGGGCAAGGGTCGCCTTGCATCAACAGGGTTGGTCACCAAATCACCAAACCAAATTTTAACAGTTGTCATAACAGATCATCAGAACAGTGCGATAATTCGAAGATACTGAAAATGCGAATAGTGATGACCAAGTGCAAGTTATAAATGCAAGAAATATTGGCTACATAGCCAATTTTGTATAATACAACCGAAGCATAACTGTCAGAGCTGTAAGAACATTTTTAGAACTTCCATTGAGTGGATTTCTGGACCTACAATTCGATGGCGACTTACTGCTGTTTTAGATTTAGATGGCGACTTACTGCTGTTTTAGATTTAGAAGACGTCTAAACTTATTGATGTTTTGAAGGAGTATTATGCATGGGTAAAGGACCCCACTTATTCAGAAACCACAATCATGAGACCAATTATTATTATTATTATTATTCGGCCCATGTAATGAATTGGGGGTAGATTTGTGTTACCAGAAGGACCGTTGATTTGGATTTGTATTGAAACACTCGCGAACTTAATGAACTTGTATATTACGAATAGTTGGTGATTAATAGTGAACGGTTCTTCTCCCGGTTTAGTTTTGTATTGAATTTGAATAAAGGTACCGGGTCCTGGTTTTAGTTTGAATTGTGCCCTTGCGGCTGTCGAATTGAGTGTTGGATTTTGACTGACTGGCGGGCGTGAGCGCCGCCAGTCAGGTAAAGGTTTTACGACCCTTTGGGTTTCCCAACTTTCCGACGCGACGGCCGCTGCAAATATTGAAAGAATTTATAATTAAATTAAACCAATAAATAATATTATACACGATAATATAATAAATACACGACCAGACGCACACTGCGTAGGCCAAAACCAAGCGTCTCCGAAGTGTGAGACGCTTGGTGTTGCCTCATGACAACCCAAGGGTTTTACCCTAGTTTAACGTCTAGCATGTAATGCATGTATAGATGTTTCACATCAAAAAAATTGTATTCCACTAAACCGCACGAGAAGGGCCCAAAATGTGTTGGAAGAAGCAAATGTGCAAAAACTGGATAGGCCAGTGAATAAAATCGAGTAAACTTGTGATAAAAAAAAACTGCTTATCGAGAATAAGGTGTCAGTACTCTTTGATTCACAGTCGGCAAACTGTCCATGTCGGAAAGCAGTTTTTTTTTTATGAGAACGCGTTTCTTTGCTTTAAGTCACTATAGAGGTGCCGTTCACTATAATGTGGAATATGATTAGTAAAGCAATATTAAAAACACAAAATGGGACAATCTCCACAAGAATAAGTTGACTACTTAATTCTCTTAATGCCACTGTGGTTCAAATAAAATAACTTTTTTAAAGGAGCTGAAAATTCAATAACAAACATCTGCTTGGAGGAGTGGTCTAATAGAACCACGTCAGGCTTGTCCGCTGTTATCTGCCTGACGGTGGAGAACGAGAAGTTCCAATAGATTCGGCACCTTTCGTTCTCCACAACGGACTCAATATCGTTCGGGACATAGGGCAGCACTGGTGTCTGGTCTATCGCATAATGGTGTCTTAAATGAAAGTATAACACTCTCAATGCCGCATTGTGGCGATGGATATAAACCGAAGCTGCATACACCGGGCATGCCGCCAATACTTGCATTGCTGTTTCTGGGGCCCTGTGACAAGCCCTACACCTCACATTCGGCACCTTTATACCCATCACGCGGCTGCAATAGAACAAGGTGATAATTGTACCATCTTGCGCAGCGCAAATGAATCCCTCAGTTTCAGACTTTAGTCCACTTGTCTCAGAAAGGCAACTGTATGCCTTTTGGATAAGCCAAAGTTTTCAATGTTCTTGAAGAAAACACTATGCATTGATTTATCCATATGCCTTCTCATGAGCATATCTTGCTCAGAGATTCTGACGTGGGCTGTAAGACGGAGCAAATTTAGCTCGGCAATAGAATGTGGCCGAGCTCGCTCAACGTCAAAGTCAAGACCGAGTTCATCTGCTGCTCTTTGTGCCGCCCTAAACAAAAATGCCCCGACGCCCCGCCTCTTGTGATCCCTGACATGAAGCAACAGGGGATCTGAACTTTGGATGATCTTACAGGCTATACCCAAGATTACCCTGTTATGAAGACACTCCAAACTCAAAAGTCCTCGGCCTCCCTGGTTTCGTGGAAGATATAACCTCGGAACGGACGATTTTGGATGCAAACCAAAAACATCATTTTTCGAGTATCCCGATCAATCTGCTTCAACTCATCCACTAACCATTTAACTGCTCCAAATGAGTAGAGCAGGATCGGAACGGCAAGCATATTTGTGGCAAAAATCTTGTTCTTTCCCGAAAGCTCTGACGACCAGATTCGTCGGAGTAGATTTTTGTACTTGCCGCAGAGAGACTTTTTTACCTCGTGTGACGCTTGAATGTGGCACTGCTCCACACCCAAGTACTTGTAAGTCTCTCCGGCGTTCAGATGTCTCAGAAAGCTTCCGTCAATGAGTTGAGCATTTTTATCGAAATACTTGCATGGTCCTCTTTTGGGATGAACCTGAGCGCATTTGTCCCAACCGAATTCCATGCCAATAGCATCTGTGTACTCCTGCACTATGCGCAATGACTGCGTCAGTTCTTGCTTTCCGGAAGCATACACTTTCAAGTCATCCATGTAAAACAAGTGCGTGATCTTATGCTTCCGGTTACCGGGTGTACCACAGCTATAACCCTTTGCACCGCGCAAGGCTACGGACAGCGGCAACAGTGAGATGCAAAACAGAAGAGGACTTAAGGAATCTCCCTGGAATACTCCTCTTCTGAATGATATCAACTCTGTCTGAACTCGGTCCCGTCGGGATGTTATCGAGAACCGAGTCATTCGAGCAATAATATAATCGATCCAAGCCATAGATAGGTTGCGCTTATATTGGACGGCATCCTGCGTGACGCACCAATCGATCAGCAGGTTTTCCTTGCAGCCGTCCACGCCCCTTTTACAGCCTCGCTGTTCGAAAATTTTCGAATACACCGGGTTAATAGCGTGGAATATTCTGTAGTACAGGAGTCTGGTGAAAATCTTGTAGGCATTTAGGCAAGTTATTGGCCGGTAGTTCTGAGGCTGAGACAAATCACCCGTTTTAGATAGTAAAACGGTTCGCCCCTCGACAACCCACTCCGGAATGGGCCGCTCACCATTAATCCAGGAATTAAATACCTTGGCCAGACGCTTGTGCGTGCTTCGGAATTTCTTCCTCCAAAAGGTATTAATTCCGTCCGGGGCTGGTGCGGCAAAATTTTTGATTCCCTTAAGGGTCTGGCCAATTTCTTCCGGGGTTATCGAATTGCACACCACTGGTCTTAATTGAGATCTTCTTACGAAGTTCCCAAATTGTGCAAGGGCTGGAGTGTCTTCACGCAACGGTTTCGACCCTTCGTATATTTCCCTCCAGAAGACTTCGACATCCTGCACAGCCGGCAATTTCTCTGGGATAGAGTTTGTCCGCTGGAAGAGCCTCGAAGGATTTGTCTTGAACTTGTTGTTCTCGACCAACCTTCGCCTACTCCTTACCAGGGACTTTCTTGCAGCCACAAGACTGCGAACTCTATTTATGCAGTGCTGCTTCTCAACAGTGTATGATGGGTCCGGCGAAAAAGACGCGCGATGCGCCGGATTTTTGGTATAAAAGGTTTCATCTCTTTGATGAATTCCATCACACACTGAATTTGAGAAATCTCCTGCCTGGCGGTTCCTATCTTCTTGTCTATCTTTTCAAGGCGACATTCGAATTTCCTCTCAGCCTCAGTACTCTCACCACGTGAGACCGAAGAAGAAAGCCTCGTCGCCTCTCGATTGACCATCTCGTTAGCAGGATGTCTGGATCCTCAGGGAGGTTCCTATAGAGTGATTTGTCCGCTGCAACTACATCGTTGGCTTTGGGTGGTGGAAATTTGTGGAGAGATTTTCTGTTCGGAGGCACCTCCAAAACTATTACCGGAACAGCGTGGCGGATCTCCGACTCGTCCGGCTGTACCTCCACCAACTGCTTCGGTGCTCTCTCGTATTGAATGCGATGAAGATAGGCCACATAGTCGCGGAGTTTTTGTTGCGCGAAAAAGTGATGCTCCGGGTGTTTCTCACCTCATGTCATTACCATGTAACCCCTTCGCCGCGGCTCGCTCGTCTTGTAGCAGTCGAGCAAGTCATTTCTTAGAGTGTTGGTCCACTCAAAGCGTCCATGGGCATTGCCAGAGTCGTCAACGGGTCAATCGTTTTCCGAGACCCCACCACCTTCACCTTGGTCCCTATCCGACTGGGACCGGTCGTAGGGGTTTTTCCCTGCTGAGGTAAGAACAACAGTCTAGGGCTCCAATTGGTTGTTAGCCAAAAGGAACCACGGCCGGTATTGAGGTCAAGATGGCTGGACCTCCCAGGTGCGCCAAGAGCTACCGGTTCGATTTGCACCTTCAGCTCGGCAAGGTGGTGGCGCTACTCACCAAGACCAAAGATGTTATGTGGCCTGCCTGCCTATATTCTCTTAATATTATTATTTCTTTTATTATCATCTTTAAACAAACAAAATGTATTAAAAGCATCACAATAGAGTAAGAAATTTCATCAAATTAATTGACATTTTTTACTCCATCATTGTAGAAATTATATGTAGAAATTAAGGTGTTCTGTTGATTCTCAGATAGAGCTGACACCGAAACCGCAATTTGTCAAACATTTATTTTTTTTGTCACTTATTAAAAAACGGTGACTGTAAGACTCTAAATATACCGGTCTCACATCATTAATTCTGCGTGTAAATTTTCTATAGTCCAAGGTAAAGCTAGCGATAAAACACGAAATATAATACATAGGTATGTGGCATACATTTTAAATTTTCTAGCTGTCATCTATTTCTTCCTTGAACGATGTATCTATTTTTTAGCGTCGACTTATTTTAACTTCGAAGAAGTGATATCACTTCGACATGCAGTTGGCTTATTTCCAATCACACAATTTTCGCGTTAATGAAAATTGCCTTCGTAATCTATACGAAATTGTAAATTATTATTAATGGGTAAACCTGTTTAAAACACGCAATAAAATTTATTGCTGGGATTAATATTTATGAGCCTTCTTTCGCGACTTTTACTTTTTTGTAGCTTAGATCATTTCACATATTCCAATTAAGTAGCATCTATATCATGAACCCAGTGCTGATGTTACATTTTAATATTCATGTAATAAATCCGACACAGAAAGGTTTTACTCGGGGCTTCTGCGGTTGAAGATATTACTTTGCAGAAGCGTTAGAATTTATTTGAAATATCTTTATTGCATTATATCTACGTGTTAAAAGAAGAAAAATTATTGTAAAAGAAGGTGGACTGTTAATGCTCTGAATAATATATACTATTTTATCCGTAAAACGTTTTCATATAAATAAATTAGAAAATAAAAATTTAATAAGAATTTGAAAGATTTCATTGACAAGGTAAAAGTGTTACTTTAACTGATTAAGTAGGTAAAATAACAACTTTTGCCTACTTTATGTGCCTAATCAGATAAAGTGACACTTTTACCTAGCCAATGATGAAGACACATAAGTTGTCACTTTTGTGATAAATAATACTCCTATTTAACACCCGGCATTGATATTGGATTATCGATTTTCCCCATTGCTATAATTGACACCACATAGCAGTAGCGACAATATCGGTAAACGAAGAAACCTATATTTTCTACTGTTTTCCCTAATGCAACCGAGCACTAAATCACGATAAATAAACCTCCCATATTGACTGATTTATTTCCCGATATCCGTTCACCTTTTGTGTCTGTTTGAAGTAATGTTGAGCTCTTTGCCCAGAATTGATTTTTCCAACCTCTTATTCTCCCTGAAAAACTACTGCGTTCGGGATCGACGATTCATCATCACATGTTCATGAAAAATTGACGAAGGCGAGGGTCTTTAGAGAAAACTTTTCAACGTCCACTGATGAAAATGTTAAATTTCAATGTGAAGTGTTAATTTGAAGAACCGGAGGGCAATGATGGATTGCGTCTGGCCTGAAGCAAATTAATTTAATTAATTTAAAAGTGTTATCAAAATGGGAATTTTGTGTTTGCATCAATGATTCGGAATGAGCTGAAACAAAATTTGAGATCATTTGCATTTTGAGAGGTGATTTAAACCTTTAACAACACAGTATCTAGTGCAAAACTTTTTTATTTCTCACATTTTATCAAGAGAAACTTATTTAAAAAAATCTAGTACATCACACCATGTGTTGGATGTAACGTAAGCCCACTTGATGTATATAAACACTGTGTATAAGTAATACATATTCACAAATTATTCTGATTAAATTAAACAAAATGAAAAGGTGGTTATTTATGCGCATAACTTTATGCGGTTTTCATTTTGTCCAGTAGTATAATATGTAAAAAATACCACCAGCAGTGACATCATTCCTACATAAGAGCATCAATTTTTCAAACTACTCTCGTAATCTCTTCCGCATAAATCCATCTGCCCTAAGCTATGCTCTCAACTCTCCTACATTATAATCTTGCAGCATTTCCCATGTCAATTTAACCCTCTCACATATACGTTTTTTCATTTCCAGCTGCCATCAATTAAGCCCAATTACCGGCCTGCCGTTCCGAAAACCCAGTGGCGTTCGTGCGTCCGTCTATCCTCGCTCCATGCGTCCGTCTATTTTGATCGATGATCGTATTCTGGCGCATCATCGTGGATTGTGCTAGTGATCGCGTTGGCTGCGGCCCAAGTGGCGTCGCGACGCCACCAACATCCAGCAGGCCATGACAACTCGCGAAGTTGTCTTGGACGGAGGTTCTCCGTGGGGATTCCGCTTGCATGGTGGCGCCGATGTCAACCAGCCGCTCCGCATCTCGAGGGTAAGTCCATCCTCCGTGTACGCAAGGTCTCGCTTATTTTAGGAACGGTTTGCTGACACACGTGACGATTAACGAACGGATTGTTTATGTCGGGAAATGAGCGGTTTTGTTTCGTGGATTTGCGCGGTGGTTGGTGTAAAGATGTGTTTCGTCGCTAAAATTGTTTAGAGAAGATTCAAATAATTGTGTTGGTGTGATTGCGGCGAAGATATGTTTATACAATTTTTTGCCAGAGATGGGAACTAAAATTAGATACGTTTTTGGATGTTTCCGATCAACAGTGGCTGCATTCAAAAGTGGAAACGGTGCTCAGCAAAAGAAAACAGACATTGTTTTATTTATAATTTGCGTTTCACAGTAAAAGTGTAAAAACGCCTTTTCTAATAGGAAATATTTATTTTTGGATGACACGAATCGGGAATGATCTGTCTCCACCATTCTGTCCGTAGTCAGGTCTTGAGAACATCTTATAATATTTTGTTGCTAGCTATAGAATAAGTTGACACACATTCATTCACGAAATAGTCTGGATAATAAAATTATGTTGATGCGTTTATTCTTAGTATGATCAAATTAATTTTTCAAAATGTTAACGTGTAAAAATCAGTTGTGGTGAACACGACTACATAGGAGTATTACATATCCCTGTTTTCTTTGAATATCTATTATCACACGTGTCAAAATATAGACATACTGTTTTACGTTCATTGACATAAGTAAACACACGAGTGAGTGAGAACATACGAGAGAGATCATCACAGAACCTAGAAACGTTCGCGGAAGGGAGTGCCAATACAAAAGACATTGTGTTACTTGCCCGATTACACTATCAGTGTTTACGAGATCTTTTTTTTTAATATTGGAAACCATATAATATATAAAAACGACTGCAAAAATTATTAATGCATTGGCGTACAGGTTTCTCTTTTCAAAATGTTTTGCAAACTGCAAAAGTTCTACAAATGAAATATTTGAGCTTTTTATGAGTGATATACATGTATTCAATCAATCACCACTTACTATTATCCTTTCTTCTTATATTTTGCATTCTTTAGGTTTTTCAACTCATTCACAACGCTGCCTATTTATTTTGAAATGTCTGAGTTTTAATTCACCGTACTTTTTAGCATCGAGTAATACGACCATAATAATAATTATTGTTGATGACATGACTTTCCTGGATTTTTCAGAAAAATACCCTAGAAACACCTTTTCACAAATGTCATTGATATTCTTCGCACTTTTCCATTTTTGAAAAGTCTCTTTATCATATATTTTTGAGGCAGACAAAGTTTTTTTATATAATTAGAGCTTTAAATTAATCACACATTTACATCTTGTCAGTATGTTTGAACTTTTTGATGCTTATTTTATTCACTTGTTTCTCTACATACTCTTTGTACTTTCACATTTTGTAACAGATTCCGGTCCTGCTCTAGGAATGAAGGAAGTACTTCTTACATTCAAACACGTTTCTAATACAGTAAATTTCCACAAAAATATTGTATCTAATATAAATTACTCTGCAATTTTTTTTGGCAGGATTGCAGGTTATAAATGTTCCAACTTTTTCTTGCTAATATTTTAAAAACATAATGTAAAATTAGAAAAAAAAACGTTTTGTAATACGAAGCAGTATGTTACTAACGTTGAAACATTGGAATTCCCATTTTAAAATAAATATTAATGCTTGTTGATCAATACAGAATTTGCTTTTTCAACACAAAGATGAAAAGATTTTCCTAGTGATTAATCATAACCTGTGGAGTATCAGACAAAAGCAGATGATGATGGATTCATATTTTTTTGGTCGGACAGAAATAAAATTTGGTGGGATGGTAGACATAGGTCTCCTGATAGTACACCTGAATTTGCGACCTCGGGGGCTTGCCGCTCGAGGGGTGGGGGGGTGAAAACTGTGCACCGCGACGCTTTTCGGAAAATAGCGCCGTTGTTGTAAGTGCAATCAAAAGAAAGTTCAAATAAAATATGTACAGAACAAAATTGTGTATAATTTTGGTTCTATTGATTTTTTGTTTGCGACCCACAGTTTCCGTTTTACGGGGCGTCAAATTTGGGGGTTGATTTGCAAATTCCAAGAAAATCTAATTTTCAGCGCGGATTACAACGAAGATCGACTTCAAATAATTCTGCAATATTTTTTTTCTGAAAGAGCAATGCTTTCCGAGTTTGTGGATGTTTACCATCTCACCAACTTTCATTTCTGTCCAACCTTTTGCGAATAAAACCCCCTTTTTTGTACCCATTGCCTGTACTTTGACTTTTTAGAAGAAATAATTTATGAAGTTTTGAAATTTTTGAAAACAAAAATCCGAAGAGTTCTCACTCCCCCGGGGGGAGCTACATCACCTTTTGTCCAAGAAACCGCTCCCGAACGTGACGTCATGAAGCCTTTCTGCCTTTTTCTCGTAAACGGTAACTCCGATGAGAAAATATTTTAGGATCAATGTTCTCCATTAAATTCTGCATAAAAATGCCCTTATGAAGTTTTTGCCTATCTCCCACCCACCGCTCATCAATGACATTGGAAAATGGGTATTGTTTTCAGCGCAAAGGCAAAAATTTGTTCATCTACGTTTTTTGACCAATAACAATTTATTGCAAATGTTTTATTCAATATGGACCTTGTACAGAATAAACTGCTTTACAATTCTGTATCTATACATTGTTTGCTCCCATAGTGGCTTTCGAGATAATCGCCGCAAAACACGGGGGTTGCCTTCACGCTGAAAACTAAACTCATTTTCCAACGTCATTTATGAGTGTTGGGTGGGAGATAGAGAAAAAGTTCATGAGACCAATTTTTTGCAGAATTTAATGTAGAACATAAGAACTGTAACATTTTCTCATCGAAGTTACCGTTTACGAGAAAAAGGCAGAAAGCCTACATGACGTCACGTTTGGGAGCGGCTTTTAAAGCAGAAGTGGATGAAGCTCCCCCGGGGAGAGTGGGACTCTTCGGATTTTTATTGGGGTGCCTGCTGGGGGGGTTCATAACCAAAATGTCTAAACTTTATAAATTATTTCTTCTAAAAAGTCTAATTTGCTTAGACTAGATTTTCATCGGCACATATCTCGAGAACGATTCAATCTAGTACCTTTTTAGGGAGTGATTTTCGTAGTAAATTTGATCAGCTTTAATTTTTGTCCTAATGATTGTTTACGTAGGACACATAGTTTTGGAGTTATAAGCGATAAACGTAAGAATTTTTCAACTTTGAACCTATTTTAAAGTAGGGAGAGGCACAGATAAAAAAATCATATCTTTCGTAATATACAACCCAATCCATCAAATGGGACATCCACAAACTCGGAAAACATTGCTCTTTAAAAAAAAAAATATATTGCAGCATTATTTGAAGTTGATCTTCGTTGTAATCCGCGCTGAAAATTTGATTTTGTTGGAATTTGCAAATAAACCCCCAACTTTGTCGCCCCGTAGAACCGAAAATGTTGGTCGCAAACAAAAAATCAATAGAACCAAAATTATGCACAATTTTGTTCTCTACACGCGAAGAGGGCGAAATGACGGAGCTTGAAAGGAACCTGAGAAGATGTGCCCCTGGCAAACAAAATCGACCTGTCCGAGGATTTTTCAATCACAATAATCAATCTGGAAATCTGGACTGGGGAGTTTGAAAGGAAAATGAATCCCTATTTTCCTTGGTCACGCCATCACTTGAGAACGGCTGGACCAATATAGCAATTTTTTTTTTTAATATTCTTTTAAGTTTGAGGAAGGTTCTTATGAAGTAAAACATGGATAGGGGACCCCCTTGGGTTTATAATTTAAGAACGACTGGACCGATTTTTATAATCTTTGATTTGTTGAATTTGCCTCTGCCCCGAATAGCAAAATAACTATTAACACATAGACAAGGGGGACCAGGGAGCCCCCTTGGGTTTATAACTCAAGAACGGCCGGACCGATTTTTATGATCTTTGGTTTGTTGGATTTGTCTCCACACCAAACAGCAGAATAACTATTAAAACACTGACAGGGGGGCTTTGGGGGACCCATTGGGTTTATAACTCCAAAACGGCTGGACTGATTTTTATGATATTTGAGTTTTTGGATTTGTCTCCGCCACGAATAGCAGATTAACTATCAAAACATGGACATGGGACCCAGGGCCCCCCTCAGCTTTATAACTCAAGAACGGCTGGACCGATTTTTATTATCTTTGATTTGTTGGATTTGTCTTCGCCCCGAATAGCGGAATAATTATTAAAACATGGACAGTGAGCTCGGGGGACTCCCTTGGATTTATCACTCAAGAACGGCTGGACCGATTTTTATGATCTTTAATTTGTTGGATTTGCCTCCGCAACAAATAGCAGAATAACTATTAAAACATCGGAAAAATTACAGGGGGCGGGGAGCTTGGTACAGGGCAACGACAATAAACAATAACAAAAATTAACGAAAAAAAATTTCTCATACGCTTTGTATAAAATCCGTATATAACGCCATCTTTGATACATGACAGAAACAAAAATGAACATGGCGTTGTATGCTGGTACCGGTAATGCCAGTAGAAGGCGTTGTGTGCATTATCCTTTGATAAAAAAACTGAATTTAATTCGGCTAAAAAGTTAACACAACATTTATTGATTCTGAGGCGGTACAAAGTTCGCCGGGTCAGCTAATTATGTATAAAATTCTGGTGTGCGTGTGTTCGTAATTCTTCTCCTCCTAAACGGCTTGACCGATTTTGATGATTTTTTTTGTGAATGGTTGAGTGGATCCCTAAATGGTTCTTAGCCACAGTCGGAACCGGTAAGTGGTGCTATTGTCGCAATCTAGAATATATATATTTTTTATTTTCTCACCGATTTTGATGATTTTTTTTTTGTACTTACGGGGTCACCTAGATGGTTTTTAGCTATAGTTAGACCCGATAGGTGGCGCTGCTGTCGAGATCCAGAATTTTATATATAAAATTCCCGTGTGCCTGTGTTCGTAATTCTCCTCCTCCTAAACGGCTTGACCGATTTAGATGAATTTTTTTGTGAATGGTTGAGTGGATCCCTGAATGGTTCTTAGCCACAGTCGGAACCGGTAGGTGGTGCTATTGTCGAAATCTAGAATATATATATTTTTTATTTTCTCACCGATTTTGATGATTTTTTTTTGTACTTACGGGGTCACCTAGATGGTTCTTAGCTATAGCTAGACCCGATAGGTGGCGCTGCTGTCGAGATCGAGAATTTTATATATAAAATTCCCGTGTGCCTGTGTTCGTAATTCTTCAACTCCTAAACGGCTTTACCGATTTTGATGAAATTCCTTGTGCGTGTTTGAGTGGATCCCTGGATGGTTCTTAGGTACAGTTGGAACCGGTAGGTGGCTCTGTTGTTGCGATCCAGAATATATACTTTTTATTTTTTGGCCGTTTTTTTTTTGTACTTATGGGGTCACCTGGATGGTTCTTAGCCACAGTTCGACCCGGTTGGTGGCGCTGTTGTCGCGATCTAGAATTTGTTTAAAATTTCTGCCCGATTTTGATGAAATTTGTTTTGTACTTATGGGATCACTTGGATGGTTCTTAGCCACAATTGGACCCGATAGGTGGCGCTGCTGTCGAGATCCAGATTTTTTTTTCTGACCGATTTTGATGTTTTTTTTTTTTGTACTTATGGGGTCACCTGGATTGTTCTTAGCCACGGTTCGACCCGGTTGGTAGCGCAGTTGTCGCGATCCAGAATTTGTTTAGATTTTCTGCCCGATTTTAATAAAATTTGTTTTGTAGGTACTTATGGGATCCAGAATTTCGTTTTTAATTCTTATTTAAAAAAAGACCAAATGGGTCCAGCCGTTCTCAAGTGATGCGCTTACCAACGAATCTATAATAATAAAAATGAAAAAATATAATAAATCTGTCCAAAAACAAATTTATTGATATTTGGAGAGGTCCGCTAGTAAAACCATAAAATAATAAATATTATGTAATAAACTTCTTAATAATTTATTTATTTCTGCTTCTTCTGTGGTTTTCTCTTTCTTCTGTTTAACACTCCTTTCCTTTCCGGTCTTCTTTCTAATCTCTCATTTCAACACATTCTTTCATCATGTGCTCTATCGTCTCTGCTCCTCCTATGCACTGTTTTCCCTTTCTTCGTTCCCACTCTTATCGAACCTTGCGATTACACTCTTATCGTTGTTCTCGCTCTTCCTTCTCAAATAATTATGTCGGCAGGTCCTCTGTAATTAGTGTACTATACTTTCCATTGTACCTTGACTGTTTTATGCTTGTTCTCCTTTCCTGCTTCTGTACATCTCGATGCTTCTCGACTACCTCTCTTTCCTACACTCTTCTAAAACCTAACATTTCGTTCTTTTTTTTAATCTTTCTTCCAATTCTAGTATCCATCTGCAGTACTCAGCTTGGATTGCTTTCAGCTTTTCCTGCTCCTTCCAGTCCCCGTATTTTTGCCCCGTAGATCAGGATACCCTGTCTTTCGTACATCAGCCCTCTTTTTTTAATGTGACCGAATTCTCTCCCCTATTCCCCATACTTCCTACCACCCCGTTCGCTTTTCTTTACAGCGCCTTTATATGTTATCCCTCGTCTTTGTTCTCGTTGAAGGTGTAGCTCAGGTGTTTAAATTCTTTTGCTTCTTCTATCTCGTTTTCTTCCCACTTCCATTCCTCTTTCTCTTTGCCTCCTTTCTGAAAAATCATCATTTTTGTTTCCTCCACGTTTAATTCTAGCTTCTTCCTTTTCAGGTATCTTCCTAATCTCTCTTTTTTTTCCCTTTCTTATCGAATTCTTTGTCTGTTAGGTGTTTCAAGATGTAAACGTTGGTGCTTCTCCCGTTTCTGAAGCCCACATGCCCATCTGCTAACACTTATTTCTTCTTTAGTTCTACTTTCAAATTCTCTTCTAGTATCATTGCGTAAATCTTGTATAAATCAGTAAATTTACTCCTCGGTAGTTCTTTTCCTTTTTTTGTGTATCGGACACACTAAACCAGTCCTCCATCGACTTGGGAATCCCTCGCCTTGTCAGACGTCGGTTACTATTGGTCTCATTGTCTCTATTATTTCTTCTGTTGCATACATCCAAGCTTCGTTTAGTTCTAGGAATACCAAGATTTTTTTTTACCATGTTGAACCAATAAGGCGGGGTGCAAAAAATATCCTTTTATTTTATCACTTCTATTAGGTGATACGTCAATAATTTTTTATTAAAACAATTTAATCAATTTAAAAAAGGACAAATATTAAAACGATTAAAAACATGAAATATGCTGATTTTCAGGAAAAAAAGAAAACATGTTTAATCGTCAAAGCTACAATTTTCGGATTCGCACGTGATTTTCTGCTGTGCTTCTCACAAACAAAATTCTTACATTCTCCGCAAACAAATATTGTCTTTGTAAGTTGTGATAGTTTGTAAGTTGTGCCCATGTTTTGTGGTAGCTTTCTTCCAAGCATATTTTCCATTGCAACTATGATATTGCGTTGAAGTCCATTTATATCTCTAGCTCAGAGATAGCAGAGCAATTCCTAAATCCATTAAAAGAACTCTTCGTCGATTATGTTTTTTGCATTCCAGTCTGGGAATTTGGGAACCAATATTGTGTAAGCATTCACTGCCGCAATATCGAGCAAAGTGTAAAACATTGATAACGGCCATCTCCGTGTTGAACGTTTTGTAAAATATTTTCTTGCCATTTAATCTATGGTATCAAAAACACCTTTGGAGTTATAGAACAAATTTATGTCTGACTTTGATTTCTTGTCAGCGTTTACAGCATGATCATTATGTTGGGTAGATAATATTATAAGTATCTTTGTTGACTTCTGTCTAGAGAGGTAAGAAACTATGGTAACCGGAGGTTTATTTGTTGTTGGGGCAGTGAATGCAAACACATTCGAGTGCAAATCACGACCTGTGGTCTTCTTCAAGATTTCTGGAATGTGCTTTCTGATCTTTTGCATTGTACTAACAAGTGTCATCACTGGAAAGGTCTTCCGCAAGCTCAACCGAAGTGTAATATCGAATTCGAATACTTTTCGAATTGGTGCAAACTTGTCGTTGGATTTTCTCTCCGCACGGGTGTTTTTTTTTATCATCAAACCTAATGATCTTGAAGTTCTGAATAAATCTCGTACGACTCATCGTTGCAACATAGGAGGCGCGACCAAAAGCTTTCGACCATAGATCATGATTATCCAGTTTGGTGTCATTATTTGCACCCATCAAAATGAGAATACCGATGAATGTTAAGAATTGGTTTCATCAACATGACGGATCTCTTTGCGAGTTGCTTCTTCATTTGAGTATTTTAAAATAATTTCAATAGACTATTGGTTGAGCCTTTCGCAATAATTCCAGGATCTTGAACGACGATATATTCTCGCAGGATGGTCCAAATCAGTGGCACCAATTTCGTATACACCATAATAATTTTCACTTATTTCCGCATCATCGCTCTTACTAAGAATGTCTGGGTCCGATTCGACATCCAATCGGATAAATTTGCAGTTTCTTCTTCCAATTTTTTGTTTCACTCAAAAATCTACTACAGGCTTGCAGTCAAAACAAACTGAAACTCCCACCACATAATCCCCACCACAACTGCATTCGGAGACATACAAAGTTGCAAGTTACGGCCAGCTACAAGTTGGACCAGGGGTGGATAAAGTATGCTTTTCCGTACTATTACGTACTGTATTTACATACTGAAAGTCACGCTTTGCAATTAACCGAAAGTGACATTTGAGTCCTGCAAAACACGTTCTGGGCGCTCTGCATAAACAGTTTTGACATTACTAATAGAATAGTTTGTCTTACAAATTAATCATCAAATATGATATAAGTGACGAATACTGATATGCAATCTTTATCATCTAGTGCAGATATAAATATCCCTGTATCTTGCTCATTATAAATTAATAATTGTCCAAGAGGGTATAATTAATTTTAATTGTTACAAATACATAGGTATAATTAATTATCGCAATTTGAAATATTGTTCAATATTATTAAAGAAATTATATTATGTCTTCTTATTTGTGGTATTCCCCCTTGGTATACCTAGGGTTAAGTTTGTACCTGACAGAGTACTTTATTGGTAATATTATTATTCAATTTGGTTTTCATGTTTGCAGTATTTTCTCTTTTAATTTTTTAAATATTTCGAATTTTGAAGTATCAGATGGGTAATGTGGACCGTGTTTGTGTGTGAGAGAGAAAGCTGATAATTCAGGTCGAACAACTACTTCACTGTTCTGTTATTGGAGGACGCGGATAACGCAACTGTAGTAGTTTAGTGCTTTATTATAAATACATCATACGAAAATTTGTTCTTTTATTTCACCAGTTTCTTCTACTGTGCACATTGTTTCTTAAAATACCTTCCCGTAAAGAGGTCGAGACATCAATTCAAGTCAAACTCAAAACTTAAATTATGCAGTCAAAGTAAGTTGATTTTGTACCATTTGTTAGAGTTCAATTCTATTTCAAAGTTAGATACTACACCTATACCTTTTTATCTAGTGAATACTTATTGATAATAATATCAGTCAAAAACTTTAGAATAAACTGTTATTACAATAAAATAATAAAAAATTAATTTTAACAAACTTAACTGTTCCAGAAATTTGCTGTTCAGTTTTATTGCACGATGCACTTCTTAAACAATTTACAAATCCTTGCCAGAGGTTCTGGTTTGCAAGTAAACGCTAATGTCGACCAGCTGCTTTGCACCTAGAGGGTAAAGCCATCCCTCCTTTTAACATTAAATATACACGCGGCTTGTTTATTTTAAGAACAGTTTACTAACCTCTAACTATTAATGAATGGATTGTTTGTGTCGGAAAACGAGCGGCTTTCTTGTAGGGATCAAGTTTAACGTGATGTTTTGGAACTTAAAATGAATAATGTTGCTTGTTTGTGGATGAGATTTTTGATGGAGATTTGTTTGATCTCAGAGCCCATTTTTGCCTTGGATACATACATACACTACTTCATTTAAAATATAAGTTATAGTAAATACATAAAAGCTTTAATTATTTGTACCCACATGCAGACACACTTGTTGCTTTCTTATGGCAATTTTTATTATACATTATAATTACATGTAGTTAGTCATTATTGTTCGTGATGGTTAATACGTTTTAATCCATTAAATGGGGAGTAAGAAAATAAACGTAATGAAAATTGTCACCTTAAATAATAGTATGTATTTGGTTTTATTAGGAGCAAAAGTGAGAGGCCGGCAAACACAGACGAGCCACTAAAAGTCACTTTTCTTCGAATAAAACATGCAATTTTTTCTTCAAACTCCGAAAATCGCCCACGAAATACAAATCTGACAGTTTACTAACCTCAATGTACATAATTATGAATTTCTGTCTAAAAGTGAACACGTCACTAATTTCCCATTATCTTCAATAATGCCATACACAAGTTTTACGAAATGCAATTTTTTCTTCAAACTTCGAAAATCGCCCACGAAATCGAATCTGACAGTTTACCAACCTCAATGTACAGATGAATTTCTGTTTAAAAGTGAACATTGCACTACTGATCTTCTTCACGGTCCTCATTTTTTTGTCCGTTTATGGGAGATGTCCGGTTAAAGGAAAGGGCTGAGTGATGTTCAATAAATTTAATATAAAAACTTTTTACATTTATTTTAAATAGGACACTTATATTATGAAATATATGAACTTTAAAGAATACTGTATTGGTTTTGAGACACTTAGGTAGTATGTACTACAAAGAAATAAATATGAAATATGTAAGGCGCCGAGCTAGACTTGAAAAAAATCTACAAAATGGTTGACTGACGATTTTTTTCTTTTTTTTTATTCTTGCACACGACTTTGCAAATGAATTTCCAATTTTTTTAATTCAAATGCCATAAAATAATTTCTATTTCTTACAAATTTCTTTAAATTTTTACCACAAATTAAAGCTTCACTACAAGAATTAATTTATTGTGAAGCTCCATTAATTCATTTTAAATATTTAAATCAATACAACCAACGTTTTTGCGAGAGTTCAAAGTAATATTTTTTCTTTCTATAAGACGTTAACCACTTCCATTTTTTTCTTTTAACAAGAGCACCTTCTTTTTCGGGGCCGTTTAAACACAATTTAATAACAATCAATAATAACAACGAACGATATCCGTCCTGGTTCATTTGAGAATAAGAACTGAAATTCTACGAAACCCGCGAAGAAAATTGTCTTGTTATTTGTTTATGCTCTTTAAAAATATGGCTTTTCTCAGAATGTTACGTTCCTTTACACTAATTTAAAAATAAAAGATCCGATTTCATTCTGATTATGTCCGGTTATTAGAGCTTCGTATCAAAATCAGGTGTCCGCGTCCGGCTAAGGGAGTGTCCGGTTATTAGAAAGTGTTTTATGTACAAATATATAGGAACGAAGTCGGTTCCAGGAAATTTGTCCGGTTATTAGAGATGTCCGCTTATTGGAGCTGTCCGCAACCAGAGCTTTCACTGTACTTGTAATTTGCCAATAAATAAATAGTTCACGTTCTTTTTACTAGTTTTATATTTTATTATTCCATATATTATGTAATAAGTAGTGATAACATCATGTCACACCTCCAAGAGAAATCTTCAAAGTCCTTGATGTCCAGATTTCCACGTGCACGGTGGAAATATTATGTAACACACCACAATGTTGTTACTAAACTACACACTTTACCTGATATATTATCTTAATTATTATTGATGGAGAACAACGTTAAATGAGTGGAGAATGTGTTAATTAAAATACTGCTTTAGTGCAGTCCAGATCATAAGCAAACATTTGACGATCCAGTTTAATTAGTTGTTGGAACAAAATCCGATCGGAGATATTGTTGATTGAATAAAACACCATTCCGTGTGAACTTTTTCCTCACAACAAGAACAACACAAGCATCTGCCATTTCGAGATTTCAATATGATTTCAATGACAAAATGACAAAATTAATACTGTCAAAAAGCGCTGCCGATTTTACAGGCCTCTCGCAAACAAAGTCACGGAAGAGAAATGTCCATTTGTCTTTACTAAGGTTTGGCTTTCGGGATTTAAGTTCTCGCAAACGTCTCCCACCACACCGAATTACTATAAATTAATAAAATTAAAGTTACTTAAAATCAGTTAATAAACAAAATACAAATTCTAAAACAATTAAATAAAGTTGAGTATAACTGAGCTGAGCAATAACGATAGTACGATATCACTGTTACTATAGAGTCACTACCACACTGCCGGTAAAGGTAGAGGACAGTATAATCGTGACCACTCTGTATATGTCGGGGTGACGTTGAGAGCATACTGTGTGTACCCAACCGACTCGTGGCTCAAGCAACAATAGCTATTAGATTATAACAAAAATTGTCTCACCTTGTACTGAGAGAAAAAGCCACACTAGATACAAGGCTTTTTTCGATAGACTGCAAGAGAAGGGTTGGAATATGGTTAGTAAAGCAATATTAAGAAATTTTCCAATTATTTCTTTTATTATTACACTTAACAAAACAGACCAATATAAAGTATGAAAAGCATCACCATAGAGTCGAACTTCATAAAATTAAGTGAAAGATGTTTTACTCCTTCATTCTAAAAAATGTGGGAGGTAGTTATGTTTCGGGAACGAGTTGAGACATAAAAAAAAATATTTTTAATGAACAGCGACAAGCACACTACAACGTTCAGGATATTAATCTTAATTAATTCTACAATGCAAAGGCTTATATAAACTATATTATCGCTAGCGAGCGGATGCTCAGCCATTTCCTTTTTCTAGCGGTGTCAGGGTTCAGTGTCACATAACTCCTCCCATCACAAGTTGAGAAAAACTGGGTTGGGGAAGTTTTCGATGTCGGTCCTGGGGGCAGGATTTGGTTTTTCCTTGGGTCGTTCCTCTTTCGGGGGTATCGAAGATTTTGCTTCCTGTTTCTTGATCCACCAGGTGAGGAGTCGATAACTTCCATAGGCGGTGATTACTAAAATAACAACAAGGACAAGTGGAAAAGTAGCATGGTGTATCCACTGGAACGAACATGGGTTCATGTAGTTGTTGTATTTGTTGTTGTAGGGTTACCAGGTCATCGAGTTTGACTTGGTGTAGAACGAGGTGTTTGTCGTCAGGTGATTGTAGATCAGAGCGATGTTGCAATCTTCGACATTAGGGCTGAGGCCGGATGTGCAGAAAAATTCTTCCTCTATTTGGTGACAAGGCGTCTCTCGGTACTGGTGAAGGCGTGAATTGAGTACAAGGTAGGGTTTCCTTGGAATTATGGTTTGGTTTTTTATTGGGATAGTGTATAGGTGGTACAAAAGAAACTTCTCTGGGTAAACAATTGGAATTTTGATCGCGAAAATTATTCTATTGTCTAGAAAATATACTTGAGTTGAAACTGTCTGCATGTATGAGTTATGAAGGGTGTTCAATTGAGCAAATAGGATTGCGGTTTCTAGGTTGTTCTAGTAATTTACCAAATTAAGGCAATTTAAAGTTAGTTGCTCGATCGTACTTTGGATGTGTGCCAGTTCATATATGGTGGTAAATTTACGGTTGGTGTCATTAATAAAATCATTAATTCTATTAGTAATCGTTTGTTGATTAACAGTAATTGTTTCAATGGCAAGCGTATATCTTGTCGACAATTTTAGTAATTGAAATTTGGGTTTGCATCTGATGAGCTAAGGTTTGTTGATCAGAAGCAAGTTTTGTTATGGCCTCGTTATATCGGGTTCCATCTTCAGAGTCAAGAGTTCCAAAAAGGAATTTTTGTGTACTGCCAACAATGTTTAATAAACCTCGTTTTGTACGTTTATGTGAAAGGAAGTTTTCTAATTTACGTTCAATTTGCAAAATTATATAATTAACTTGTTTCAAGTGACTAAGGAGCACACGTGAGTAGGTGATTTCGATGGGGTTTGTACTGTTTGTGAAATTTGCAAGGGTTTGATTTATTTGATAAAAGGATTCAATTGTCCGATCTATGATTGTTGTGATTGGATTCAGATCTAGGTGGTCAATAAGGGTGTGAGTATGTTGTACTACATAGCTGTTACCAAGAAGAAACGGGAGTAATGGATGTTGAAGTTTGGTAAGTTCAATGTCTACGGCATGGATTCTAATCGAGAGTATCGTCAGGAGGAGGATCGTCGTTAGGGTCGTCATGGTCGTCATCGTCCTGCAATAGAAGGTTGGATTTTACTTTTTTTTTACGTCTAAGGGTGGATTTATGAAATCAAAGGGGGAATTTGCCAAAAGTTTTGGTACTGTCGAAGTAAAGATTAGTATCAATTTTTCGTCTGGAAAGTAAAGGGCTGTTTTTTGTTTTGGATTTATGTATTCTTTAATGATGGTAACAAGATGTTCGGGACTGTTTTGAGATGGTATTTGAATTGATAGGCGGGTTTCGTCAAATATTTTTTGTGTCTGTATTTTAGGTTGGGTCAAGTTTTGGTTCAAGGACAGAATGATTTGATTTTTATAGATATTAATTGGTTTTTCAGTGATTGGGATTTCAAATATTGGATTTTCTTGTGAGGAATGCACTGTTTCGTTATCAGAAATATCAAGTGGTCTAACTTCAGGTAGTTGAAATATATCGGATTCGTCTTGGTCTAATAGATCAGTGAGTTCGGTCGGATCATAATTTGCTATCATGGATTGATTATCTTTTTCAATAGGGTGAATTTCGATTCCTGAAAGTGCGTCTGCTTTTGTGTTTGTTTTGTCTTCTTTGTATTGAATGTCATAGTCATCAATCAAGTGTTCGGGGATCGTGAGGCCTGTATTATAAAATTTTCTAAATCTGATTCGTCGTCAGTCAATTCGTATGGTACAAATTGTGGGGGTTCTTCATGAGTTGGGAATTCTGGAATTTCGTCAGGATGATATTCGACAGGGAATTCGTCAAGATTCGTATGTGTTCTAGGATCGTCTGAAGACCAGTTTTGTTGTTGTGAGTTTTTATAATAAACACGTCTGTCAGGTTGATCAAAGGGATTTCGAATTGTGGGTGAATTGTCTACGTGGTGTAGTTCAAAATTAGGGTTGTCGGTACAATGTACTTCTTTGGATGCCCAGCCTTGAGCATAAGGGTTTTGATGAAACTGTCTACAGGGGACATTAGGTCGATTAATCGTTGGTTGTCGAGATGTGGTTGACATAGGTACAACTGGATCTTTTTGTGGGTTATTTCGGGGTTTAAACACGTTCTGGGGTTTGCCAAAAACTTGTTGATTTGTTGGATATCGGGGTTGATAATTTCTATTCGGGATTAATTGTATAGGTTGACTTGGAAAAGTGGGTTGAAGTTTTTGTGGAGGGTTTGTCCAATTATAATTTTGTCTGTAAGTACCATAAGGTGTCATTGTTTGTACAGGGACAGGTAAAGTTCGATAGGTTTGTCTATATTGAGTCTGATAATTCAAATTATTTTTTCCGCTAAGGGGTGGAAGTGTTTGTTGTTTCGAGAGTTGCGAATGTGATTGAATTTCGTACTCATAATTTTCTTCCTCGGTTACGTATGACATTGCGATTTCAAGCGTATCTGGATTACGTAAGCGTATAATGCTGCGAAGTGATGGTTGCAATCCTCGGATAAATGTTTTCAAAGATAATAATTTATCATATTGTTCGAGTTAAATTTGTTTTGTTACGAGGGGGATGTTGTTGAGACTCGTAATTTTGGAGGCTAATTTAGAACGAATTAATTGGATTCGTTGACCGTATGAATTTGATTTTTCGTCTTTATAAGGGCGAAGCGATAACAAATCCTGTTCTAAACAATCTAAATTTCTTTGGTCGCCGAAGGTGTTACGGAGTGATTCTCTAATTAATTGCCAAGTGTTCAATTCCGGTCGCCTACCTATTATTAGAAGTGCACGGTCAGTTAGTTTACCGATTACAGCTCTGACTAAGATATCGGTCGCGTCTAATCTGGCGGCATAATATCCAAACAGATGATCGCATGCATTTATGAAAATTTCAACGGTACTTGGATCACCGTTATATGTGGGGATGGTATCGATATGAAGGCGAAGGAGAGGGATGTTCAATGGTGATGCTTCTTGATTTGCCATTTCTAAATCTAAATTTAAATTTAAACTACTGATTTGAGCTACGAGTTCTTCTACCATATGAGTAGAGATTGAATGATTACTAAACTAATTGATGATTTGATTGATTTATTGATTGATTGATTGATTATTAAATTAATTTGCGTACAGCAGTTTGCAATGACGCTTTTGTTTCAACTTAAATCTACTTAATCTAGTTAATAAGAGGGGGAATTTTTTGTTAGTTCTAATCAGGAAATAACAAAATTAAGGAAGAGGGACAGAAGTACTCAATTCTTTACCTTATTCAGAGGAGTGGAACTGGTGCCTTCTGGAAGATCAATTCCTGGTGTGTACGGCTCGTCTGATTCGTCGATGGATAAGCGTCGCACAGGTTACTAATTGTTGTTCGGACAGGTAGGAGGAGTTTGACACTTAACTCTTCGATTGGATCGTTGGTTCTTCTTTGTTCGGATAGCGCTGAAGAGACAGGAGTCTCAGGATTACCACCTTTGTTATTCGGACACAAGGATAATCTGCACTATCCTACCGACTGCGCCAGTTATGTTTCGGGAACGAGTTGAGACATAAAAAAAATATTTTTAAAGAACAGCGACAAGCACACTACAACGTTAAGGATATTAATCTTAATTAATTCTACAATGCAAAGGCTTATATAAACTATATTATCGCTAGCGAGCGGATGCTGAGCCATTTCCTTTTTCTAGCGGTATCAGGGTTCAGTGTCACATAACTAGGTTCAAGAGTTTTTATGTTGTGTGTTTTTTAAAGCGTTCAGCGAATATACAATACCAGCAGAATGCGCGGCGTTGTCCGGATTAGACCACCAATAATTACCGAAAATCTTACACAATATCAGCATTTAGATTTGGGTAATTATTAGGTAGCTGACCCGACAGATTTGTTGTACATATTGCGAAACAACACAAAAGTAAAAACAAATGTAGTTCAAGGGTGTAAAACCAGGAGCAAAATTACAGTTGCCTACTGTAATTAGTTAGTTTACTTATCAAGATCTAATTAAACAATTATTTTATTTTATTTATTCTTATTTTTTTTTAATATATTTTTTAAATATACCTGTGTATATTATACAGGGTGTTTTGGAAATGGATACAATTTTTTTTGGGGACCGTAGAACTCGTCAATTCGAGCAACTTTCCTTAATAACTTTTTTTCAAAATCTATTTTTTTTCTATTTTCTAATATCGTCGTTTCATGCATCAAGTGATAATTCTAAAAACACTAATGGAAGGGAACGTTTCTTGGCATGCAAAAACTCTTATCATAAATTTCTGTACACACCAAGCATGTTTTGAATTCAGTTTTAACCTACCACTCGCGCCGGTTACGGTTTTTTTTGCGAAGCGTTTTTCCGGGCAATAGTTTTTCGAAGTGAAAGTATTTCATAAATCAGTAGCGGGTACGCGTTTGAGTGCGAAAACTTTGTTGAATTTTATCTCTCGAATCTTAATTTTTCACAAAATTGTTATCAAGGTGAAGAAACATTATTGTTCATCAAGACGAGTTCTACCATCTTCTAAAATATTTGTATCCATTTCCGTAACAGCCTGTATAATCTAAAAAATATATGTAATGATTAAGAAATATATAAAAAATAATTTTATCTTAAATGTATGAATGAGGACGGTAGAAAATGGGACAACAAAACGTAATAATTATAGCATTAGAGATAATAGTAGTTTATGATATGTGTTAAAAGTAAGATTTTAAAATTTTGCGAGTTGGGAAGATTGCAGAACGAGCGCAGCGACTGAAGCAACCCCACGAGCAAAACAAAATCACTTCTAACACTTATATCTACACAACATTTTTCTACAAACGCCACTATTGATCACATTTTAAAATATGTATAAAGATTACCGAAAAAAATCAGGCAGTCTGTGACATCTACAAAACAATCTAAAATCAAGTTCGTTCATTGTTTGACAGTTGTTGTTAGCTGTAAAAATATTAGATTCTTGTAAGATGAGTGAAGAAATTCCAATAGAAATTGAAGAAGCTGCGAGTAGAGCAACACTAGATTTGTTACCTACTAAATCCAAGCAACAGTACGAATTAGCGTTTAAGCGTTTTCAAAATTGGTGGGCCCAGAAGAATGTTGTAGGAATGTTGTTTTATTAGCGTACTTTGAGGAACATTCGAAAATCTGGAAATCTTCTACACTTTGGGCACATTTTTCGAATATCAAGGCAATGTTAAATGTCAACAGCAATCACGATATCAGTAAACTTTATAAACTGATTGCATTTTTGAAGCGCAAAGAAGAAGGATACCGTCCAAAGAAATCCAAAATTTTTACGCGGGAAAATATTGACAAATTTATTAGTGAGGCACCAGATAATAAGTATTTAATGTTCAAAATTGCTGCTGTAATAGGTATACTAGGCGCTTGCCACCGCGAAAAAAATTCTCACCTTACATTAAACAATATTGAAGATTTAGGAAACACACTAGTGGTAAGCATTCCAGACAGTAAAACGAGAGTCTCAAGAACGTTTACTATCATTACTCAAGCTTATATCGAAAATACCTGGCATTGCGTCCAAATGACGTCTACCACGAACGACTTTTTATAAAGTATTCAGAGAATAAGTGCACCATACAACCAGTAGGCATCAATACCTTTGGGAAGATGCCTGCCGATAGAGCAGAATTTATGAAATTGCTGAATAGTGAACTTTATACTGGCCATTGTTTCCGTCGGACGTCCGCTAGCTTATTAGCAGAAGATGCTGGGGCAAATTTAACAACAATTAAGCGACATGGTGGATGGAAAATTTCAACCGTTGCCGAAGGATATCTGTAAGACTCCCTTGAAAACAAAAAAAAGAATTGCTTGTCAAATTATTCCCGATTATTTTACTATCGCTTCCGAGAGTTTTGATGGGCAGCCTAACAACAGTAATGATTTAGTCCCTACTACTTCAAATAATCACCCTACCTCCAAAAGTTCTAACTTGCAGGTCAACGATATTTCTTCACATGGGCTAACTATTACCTACTAACTATTCTGCTAACTATTCTGAGTTTGAATCTGTTTTGTTGAATTGTCAATTATTAAAGAGATAAAGTGAGGTTAGTTTTACAAAAAGATTGGGAAGAATTGTGTGTTGCCTACAAAACTCTCATCATCAGTTATGAGAAATAAATAGGAAAACACTAACTTAAGAGCGTTCATTACCAGACGCCATCTTGGATAATTTGTTTCTTCGAATAAATCGATTACCATATTGATTTATCGATTTTTAAAAACGCGGAAAGTTAGAATCTTGGACCGATGCGTTTACGAAAGTCCAAAATTTTTTGTTTCTAAAAAAAATTGAAAAAGAAAATCGTTAATTGACAGAAAAATTTTGTTTAGGGGAGTTTCGAACGTTGCTACGACTTATTAAAAACGTTCCGTGTAGAAAAACAAATCATTTACGCAAGTACTAAGCACATGAATGGAAAAATTTGTTTTAATAATTTTCTAAGCGGTTGGTGTCGCCATCTATAGCAGATTGAGGGTTGTGAACAATTTGGCAACAAAGCTCTCGGTCCTACGGCTCTCACAACGCACTGTTTTGTGCTCAGTAGAGCGGCAGCCAGCGCTCGTAGAGGATGTACTTGTCTTGTAGATCGATGATCGATTGAAATTTCAGGGCAATTTTAGAATGAAAGAAGAAGTTATTACCCACATAGTTAATTTTTCAAAAACCAATTCAAGGGTCCTTTTGAATTACGTCAGAATTTTAAAAATCGTGTATTTTTGTTTTATGGGTTGTGAGAAAACGAATCAAATTAGAGCAAAAATTCACAGGAATTCAATAAATTATAACAGTAACTGCGTATAGCTGCGTATTAGCTTTATGATGAATTGTTATTGAGTTGCCTATTATGGAAATAGGTATTTCCCAAGACATCCTTTACATTGATTTTTTTTCTGGAGATCAGTTCATGATATCAAAAGGGACATTTTAATAACTAATTAGATACAAAGAAACGCCGAACACACATAATAATTTTGGCAGTTCTTAAAAAAATACTTCTTGGTTGTAAAAGAGACCGCCGGCGCCTTTCAGTATGGCGTTAAAAAACAAAATAAAAAAATTAATAATGCCAGTTATAAAAGCACAGAACCTGAGAACAGTCTTGACTGCAGTAGGCTTTTAGTGTTTTCAAGTGTTGTTACTTTTGACTAATTGTTAGTGTAAAAACTAGACCTTTCGTCATATTGACTCCAACAGACTTTGCGTTTTTTGTATTCTTAGTTTTGACTATTGTTATAGTGTTAATAGTATTGTTAGTGATAGTTTTTTTGTGATATGGGGGGTGTGTGTAAAAGACGCGATAGTGGTAAGGGTAACAGAACTTTATCGGGGAAAAGAAAAAACCGGCGATTGGGCCAATTGAGGTGGGTATTGAGAATTTTTTTTTAGATTTGTGCACGGATAAGTGTAGACTCGATATACAGACCGTTTCAATCGAAACGAGCCACCCTCAATAACTTTTTCGGAAAAGATATTTAAGAAAAATCTAAAAACAGGTCAATTTTTATCTCGAGGGGGACATGTTTTGATGCAATAGTAAGCAGGCTTGGTGTAACCGCATACGCCTGACAGGAGCAACCTCGATTTTTTAAATAGGGAATAGGGGTCGAGTAACATGTCGTTTGAAAGGTCTTTTTTAATTTTTTTTATTTGCATAGTCTATAAGTTAGTAATTAAAAATGAAACATTTTTTTACGGATTTGTTTTGTATTTAGGAATGCCTGCAATTAACGATAAAAAGCTTGCAATAAACATTATTAGACAATTTATTATTGATCTGAATAATGCTGTAATCAAATTTGTCGCCATCCATACTCATTTATACCAATCCTTAACAATAAGTAAATAAATAAACTGAAAACAAAATAGTCGTGTTAATTTCCTGAGCGATAAAGCAACTGTAGCATTGAACACTAAATTTGATTTTTTTTTGTATATTTGGTAGGTATGAGAATAGGTGGCAAACTATTTTTCACATAGAGATGGGGGCCCAGGGGCCCTCCTTGGGCTGGACCGATTTTTCGAGTCGACCGATTTTTATGATTTTTTTTTGTATATTTGATAGGTATGGGAATAGGTCGGTAAGTATTTTTCAAATGGATATGGGGGCCCAGGGGGCCCCCTTGGGCTGGACCGATTTTTCGAAGTATTTTTTTTATATTTGGTAGGTATGGGAATAAGTCGTAAAGTATTCGCCCCGAATAGCAGAATAACTATTAAAACATGGACATGAAGGCCCAGGAGGGCCCTTGGGTTTATAATTCAAGAAGGGCTTTTATGATATTTGATTTGTTGGATTTGTCTCCGCCCCGAATAGCAGAATGACTATTGAAACATGGACAGGTGGCTCAGGGGGAACCCTTGGGTTTATAACTCAAGAACAGCCGGACCGATTTTTATTATCTTTGATTTGTTGTGTTTGTCTCCGTCCCGAATAGCAGAATAACTCTTAATAAATGGGCATGGGGGCTCAGGGGCCTCCTTTGGTTTATAACCCAAGAACGGCTGGACCGATCTTTAATTTGTTGGATTTGCCTCCACTCCGAATAAAAAAAGTGAATTCAGCTAATAAGTTAACACAACATTTATTGATTCTGAGGCGATACAAAGTTCGCCGGGTCAGCTACTTTTTTATATAATTGTATACCTGTTTTTTTATTATTTGGACTCCAAAAGGAATTCTATATGAAGTGGTAGTTTTATTTGACTGTATAAAATGTACAAAATAACCAACATTTGCAATTTTTAGATTAATTTTGACGAAGAATTCTGGAAAGAACAAATGTACCCGCATTTAAGGATTTTTTATTTTAATTGTTTTTTACCTGAGTTGTTAGATCCAAGGCAGAAGCGAGGAAAAACAATAAGGAACCCCCCAAGGAATGAGGAATTAACTTTTGAAATTATTAGACAATACTAAATAGTTATTATTATTGTTTTTAAAATTTATCAGAAGGAAATCATCGTGATTCCGACCTTCACGAGGTTTCTTGCTGGTCAGATGTTTTAATCGCACATCGTAGCCACCCCCAAAACCATGGGGTGAGTAACTACGAATACCGAGAATTACCCTGAGCAAACGCAACGACCTCAAGATAAGCGCCTTCTGCATTCCAATAGTTATTATTATGATTGTTTATTTTATTTTTATTATTATTGTGATTTATTTTCTTTCTCCATTTCCGCACAACTAAAATAGTAATTATTATACGAGATCCTGTGTAAATTGGACGCTTTATGCCACAAGGGGTTTATAAAAGCACGAGTGAAACGAGTGCTTTTGTGAACCCCGAGTGGCGTAAAGCGTTCAATCTACACAGGAACGAGTGTAATACAACGTTTTATCGTTCGATACAACCCTGGAAAGCCTTTAAATTGCTTAAAATCCATAAAAATAGTTTGACGTTTATCTGTCATTTAAATTATTTCATGACAGTGTTTACACAAGCGAAAATTTGAAAATTCTTACAGTGTCGAACGATAAATGTTATTTATTTAATCTTTAATGTCAAAATTGAATTTTATCTACTCTTTACCGCATGTTAAAATGCAATTTTATCGTTTAGAAGTTAAAAAAAACTTCTATACCAACATCCATTGTTGTATTACTGTCTAACGTTTTTTTGACATTTTGTTTGACAGTTGAATTTTTCACGTCAAAGAATTAAATCCATGTTGCAGTAAAAACCGTGAATAAAATTTTATATTATATACGACGATAAAATTGATGATTATCTATCTTTTCGAGTGACTTTAACGTCTCTAAATTTATTTTATGCATGAAATTATCTAGCTGAATTGATTATTTACTTTACCTCTACGACAAAGTTAATTTTTGTAAACTCAATTTTGTTGCTCTACTTTCGGTGTCACGTTTTTGTTACGTTGACAGGTTGGCAGTTTTACTTGCAAAATTACATAGGAACGATTAATTTTACGCATTTGGCAGAACCCTTATTGGTCAGAAAATACAATGTTTCTAGAAAACTATATTTTGTTCGATTAAAAGTTACGGCTAACTTTTTTCACTGTCAAACTTAATTCAATTCAATAAATCATTTGAAATTATGATTATTTTAAAATTATGTTCCATTCCTAACAGTGCACACCGCTTTGCGATTTTCCAACTTCTATCTCTCAGTCGTTCAATGATATAAAAGCAAGTCGTTCCCTCTGAAAGCAAGCGCTACAAGCTGTGTTGTCAGATCGTTTTAAGAGTACGAACAAGCTCAGCACTCCCACTATTTAGTCTCTCTCTTCGACGCACGCTTGTGGGATGCAACGCAAGGTGCATTCGTGTCTATACGTAGTACAGATGGACACACCGACAGCATTAGGGCATGTGGTTTCTACAGAGACGGAAGACGAATGTTTGTTTACATTTGAAAACTTGACCGACTAGAGAACGCTCTTAATAAGAAAGAAATCAATTCGATTGCACCAAAATTGTCTGGTTGACAAAGGCTGTCATTTCATTTTTAATGCTAGTGTTAAAAGTAAACCACGTGATTTACTTTCAATACGCCACTATTTAATATTATATTTTTAAATGCAGTATTTTAATTTTTAGTAGCGTTTGTAAAAAAATTTAATTATAAATTATTTTATATAATAATTTATATTATCCAGAAGGAAAATCGATTTTAACTGTAGGACATTTTGTATTAGTGTATTAGTAAAACAAGTGTACGAAACGTCAATACAAAATACCAGCAAGAAATAAAGAAGAGGAACTTGAAAAAATTTCTGTCAATAGACTCACAATATTTTTATAGATATAAAGAAAAATCGAATTAAATGTGATACAATGTATTACCACCGTGTATTTTTCACTTTTGTCTGTGTAGGTGCTTTAAATAACTCACTGATCGTTGCCAGGTCATGAGGATGCAACGACGTGTCAACAGTGACGAAGACGATAGACGCATGCTTCATTCATCTTAGTTGGTAAGACTTAATAGTGTTTGTGTTTTCGTGGACAGAAAACAGACACATATGCAGTTTTAGCATGCAATCGAAACAAAAATAAATTTTATTTTTAGTATATTTTGAAAGCACCTGTTAAAAGCTACATTCCAAAGCTTCAGAAGCGATTTGAAAACGGTTTTGTTTTGTTTCGAGTCAACCCTCACATAATCACATGATATGAACGAAATAATTAAAGCCGACACGGGACGCCCAGCAGATGTGAAACATCGAAATTGATGGTTATTGATAGAATTTATAATTTTAATGTAAACCAAAAAATAAATATGGAGTAAGATAAATAAAAACATAGTTTCGTTAATAAAATATTTTTTTTTTCAAACGTCTGAAAAACGTGACATTGTATAATTATGTTATTAGGTTATAAGTGTTATCACAAATGGCCATTTCTAATTCGCTAATAAAACAACTTACTATTTCTTATCATTCTGATTATAATAATAAATACACAAGACAAATAAATATATTTTTTTCATTACCGGTTAGAAATGTGGGCTGTGGGTACCTCATTACGAAAATTCTCCTTTCGCCCCTGGGTACGAAAGTGCATAAAAAATACATTTTAAATAGATTAGTTTACCCTATTTTCATAAAATTTTAGAAAGAACTTCACAAATGTGATGACAAGTTAATAAAACAAATTACCCAGCCTATACGATCCAATTCTTAAAAAGTTCGTTTTAGCCGCCTACTTTGTTTGTCAGAAGTATAACCGTTTTTTTTTTTTACTTTTTTACAACGAAGTTGTGCTGGTACGAGAGCACTTTCTTGAAATATAATATTAATATAGACGTTTCTACAATGAAGTTACGGAATATTATTTAATGTATGATCTGTTATTTCTGTAATAGTAGTGGTTGAAGGTGTATTAGACGGTATTAATGAAATGATTGGCCGCTTGATCGCCATCACTCATATTTAAAATCAATAATACTGCCACTGATTTAAAATCTTTAAGCACTTCAAACAATGTTCTTTTGAAAACAATAATAGAAGATTTCGGAGATTCGGCTTCTCACGCGCGCAGTGTGTATTCGTTTTTACATAGGAACAGTCATATTTAAGTAAAAGTTTCGGAAATTACTTAGACACGAGCTCCTCGCACACACATGGGAGAAGAAAGCGCGGGCAGCGAGGGGACCTGACGCCGTTTTACGTGACGCCATTCGATTCGGTTTTACTCCCATATCGAAGCTATTATACATAGATGTTACACATCAAAAGCTTCAAGTTTAGTTTGAAATACCAACTGAAACCAACATGTAAATTATATATTCGAGGCATTTGTCAATTTTATTATAGTTTACGTCTGGATGCTCTTTTATCTACATATATGTTGCTTATCCTTTCTTGTCACCAATTCATCGTTACTTATCCGCTTCCCAACACACAAATCCTTTATTGAATCTTCCACCAAATCTAGCTCGCTATAAAACCGGTACAAATTCCCTAAAAACACGGACTGTGATAAACGTCACGATAATATAACGTTTTCATTTCCCCGCTTCGTACAAAACGCCATCAATCAAAAACCAGATTACACATAGAACCGGCTAATGTCCACTAAAATACGACATCTGGACGTATTTAATCCTCTAGGATGCCGTCGAGCGTTTGTTTCGTGTAATGTCTGGCCGTATCCGTTGCAAATGAATCACAAGAATTTTTAGAATTTTTCGTACAAAGGCGGGATTTTCTTGGCTAGAGCTCACGTCTGGATACCCTGCATAGTTAACAGGTGATGTTACTCTGGCGTGTCTAACCGTGAAATATGTAGGCATTAGGGACATAAAGTCGTTATTTAAACCATAGTTACTTTAGCACACAAAAAAATCGGAGACGTATGGTTGGAGCATGTAAGTATAGATACAAATATATTGTTTTTTAAAATTTTGACTGATGCTAACACGTACGAAAACACTATTACTGTGTTTCTACATAAAACAGTCTGAAGAGATTGCAGACACATCTGGATTATCATCTCTATCTTGAAGGGTCCCGGGCTCAAACGTGTAGTCAGAATGAGGTAGTATACAAAATTTTGAAACTTTTTTTATAAATGAAACTTGTAACAGTCCGTGGTCTGAGTATTGTATGGTGTGCTATTGCGCATCGTGTGACGTCAGGTTGGGAGCACTTGCCTGGGAAATTACACGGTTACTCGGTTAGTAGTTGTGTTTTTAAACAATACAACTATTTGTTTTTTTTTTTACCTTTGAAATTGGTGGGAACTTGATTATGCTTTCAACGACAAGAAACTTAACAAATAATACAGAAAATACTATAGATATATGTATAGGGATATTGTATTAATTTATAATACATATTTTTTCTATAAGAAAATAAAAAATAACAGAAAATAAAAGAAGTATCAACCTATAGTTGAAGAATATATGCGTACATAATATATTGGTATTAATTTATTATAATGAATTATGTACTACAACTGTTAGAATATCGAAATGAGCAATAGAAGATTAGCATAGTGTGCGTCTAGCAATCGTATGTCTAATTAATAAAAATACAAGTTGTGTATCGTGTTGGTCTGAATAAAATACTTTAAAATTTACTTTGGTCCGTCTATCCCCAATTCCCGTCAACAACACTTTCTAATAAAGTTAAAAAAATAAAGTGGCATTTTAGCAGCCACTGCCATTCTGTAAACTCAATTATGCTAATATAATAACGGATTGTTAAAAAATAATCTACAATTCAAATTTAAAAATTTAAGGCATTTCAGTAGAAATTATGAAAACAGGCTCTTAAATTTAAACAATTTAATTTAATTAAAATACAAAACAAAATACAACATTCAAATAAGAGAAAGAAAAACCGGAACACTAAAACAGCACGAAACATAATAATATGTATAATTGATAATTATAATTAGTTGTACATAACTTAACATTTACATATTGAAACTCTGAAAGAGAGAATGCAATGTAAAAAACATTACAACAAAATAAAACAACAAATAAAAATGTCAGAGTTCGAAACAGTTAGTTTACCGAATCTTTTTTTTTGCATTCGGACAATTACTATTTGTTAAAATAGATTCTGGAGTCGCAAAAGAAAAAAGGTAGTAGGTAATTGTTCGTTCATTCCATAGGTCGCTCCCGTTCTCCTCAGTTCCGTTATTTAGGAGCCGGGAACCATTATTCCCATTACTAGCAGTAACAATTTTTACTACGTTGCTCCCAACATGACGACATGCGCGCATGCGACGCAAACGGGTCGGAGCTTCGGCACACCATACAATACTCACACCACGTAACAGTCCCACTTATTAGTACATTTACGCTCCGCCACACGCTGTCCGTTTGAGCCACCGTCGCCTGGTTGGCTCGCCCTACCACCCACCGTCAACTACCACCACTACCCTCTACGAGAGTCGGACCTGCGCCGAAAACCAACCCTCTTATAAAAGGACAGTTTCTACCCCGGAATAGTCAGAGAGCCACTGACTTACTCTCACTCTTCTACCTACAGTTGCACCCCCGATAAGCGCACTGGTTGCCGGTCCTTATCACTGGGTCTTCTCAAGTAGTAGTCTGACTAGAAATTGTATCTTCTTCGACGCTGTTCGGCCTATTTTTGTACATATATATACCTATAATTCATGTAACTCTGTTGTGTATTTTGTATGTCACAATAAACTCGTTACAAACTGCTTAAAATAGAGGACTCCTATTTTTTCGTTTTGCTCAAATCATAACCGTTTTTATGAAATAAATGAAAAACTATTTCGCGGCCGAATAACTACGTCATTAGTTTCCGAGCATAGAGGGAGCAAGAGCGAAGAGGAAAGAATTACTTATAAAATGAGTGAGAGTGAGAAATGGAAAGGCGTAGGTCCTCACTTAATTCATATGCCGGCCACTAATGATGTATTTTAAACTAGTACAGTGCTCTCATAAAAAAATAAACGAATTTCAATTCAATTTTTTTTGCATTTTCAGTAAGAATAATTTCACCATAATAGCGCTAAACCATATACTTTTCAATGAAGTTTATGATTATTGTACTTTCCAAAAACTTTATTTTTTAGTATACTACCTCATTCTGGACTTTCAGGTCATAAATCACTTCTATTTGTCTTCTTTTAAGTTACCTATATATTTTATTTATATTGAGAATCGGCCCGATTCTGTAAAAACTGGTTGTAACTAACGATCAATCAATTAAATTGTTTTTTTTTGTCACTGATCCTTAGTTAGAAATCAAGTGTTTTACAGAATCAGGACGATTATCTACTTTAAACTAGTGTGAAGCAGGGGTGTGAAAGAATTAAATATTCAGAGGAGACACAAGGACTAAACTCATAGGATTTCAATTTTCAAGCGGTTTAATGCTTTATTTGTTCTGTAGTAGTTGAACAAAGCGTTTACCATTTCGTACTCGTATGTTGACTAAAGTGTAGTTGTAACCTAAGTTGATATTGTGGATAGTAATTTCATAATGATGGAGTTTGCAAGATAGAGCCTCTCAAAGTACTTTTTTTTAACTGAATAAGATCGTAGTCCAATATACAGAAAGTAAAATAAGTCCTATTTAGTTTCATAATTTTTACAAATTGACAAGTAATTGTAAATTACTTAATTTCTAATTGTAAATTACAATCAAATATGTAGATTACATTATAGCAAAAGTAAGACTTCCTAAGTGATTTAATTATAACTCATAACTGGTACATTATTCAGGAACGAAGGAGTAATAGTAGTTACCACAAGTTTATTTTCATCAGATTATGATTAAAACCTATGCAATTATTATGTCAACAGCAGCAAATTCAAAGGAAAACTACATCACCGCAAAACCGTACATGGTAAATAAATAACAATACATAATTTACAAACAATACTCTTATTAATAAGTAGCATATTATATCAACATTGCATTAAACAGTAATTACAAATTTCTACAAAATACAATAAAATTGTACATCCTTCTTTTTATTTGAAGAACATATGCGCAATTCTTATATTATATTATAATTTATTAGTGTTGCGATTGTAGGTTTCTTTACTTATATACAGGATGTTTAAAAATTGCCGCACCAACGCAATCGTACGTTATTTAGGACCATTTGGTAAGTCAGAGAAAAATATTTAGAAAATTCTTGGTGTTCATTTCTTCTGTGTATGTGGGTTTCTTTTAGGGATCTTCGAATGTTGATTACAGCTATTTATTATGAGTAAATTACACCCAAAATGCTGCTAAAGTATGCGAAACAAAATGTAGATCAATAATTATTTGACGCAATGCCTTTGGTCTTTAGATAAATGTATTTAAACGCATCTTAAATTATCGAGATTTATGCAAAAATCAATGCGGCAACATTTTAATACAACAATGGATATTTTTATGCAACAATGGGATTGTATGCATAGTAACTAATATTTCAGATTTATTTAAAAAAAGTCACACTGACATTGTGGGATGGATGACGTACCTCTAACACTTCTATTAAGGGATATGTGAATTCAACTGGATGAAGCACCAGTTCATCATCATCCGGTTCTGTGATGGCCTGGCCATGCTTAGCGATGAATTGGGCGAGATGGCCCAACGTGTTAGCTCCCCGTTCGCCCGACCTTAATCGTTTAGATTTTTTCTTTGCGGTCATTTTAACAGACCATTAAAATACAATTCACAGCAAATGTTCAAATTGTCAACCATTGTCCGTAAGACTAGCGTTTGCCCGTCTCTCAATATTGGTCTGTACTCGTTCGAGTATTTGTTTGGTTAGAGTTTCAGTGGGTCCAAAAATTCTTGCGAGAAGGTCTTCACGACTCTCAGGTGGTGTTACGTAAACCAACGATTTAAATAATAAATTGTTCCTTCAATTATTGTTATAAAAAATTACAAACTTCAAAAATTATTGACAATTCTCAACAATTATTGTTACAATTAATTCCAGTACCTGAGAAAAAGCTTGCCTTGGTTACTTAACATGCCAGTACTTCAATTGTTCATTGCAATTTCCTCAGTTGCCAGATTTACTATAAAAGAAACCTTCAGCCACATGCGAATCTAACACCCATTTTTTTTTAAATATTTTTCTATTGCGTACTGTTTGCTTCTGATCACTGTACCATTAGTTTGGTGCGGCAATTTTTAAACACCCCGTATGTACATCAGTTATTTCCACTTCTTAAATGACAAAATTTACATTATTTACACTATTTACAAATTACATAAACCGGCTCGTTTATTATTTATACATCGCGCGACACTCCAGACGTATAAAGACAACTGTCTGAATCAACCCAATGATTTTCGACTTTCTCGTCTGTGACTTCGATGCGACTGGTTGTACAATGGGACTGCTAAGCTAATGCGACTAGTCCCCGCTGGAACGTCCTCCAATAAATATACCGGTAAATATCCTTTTAGGCGCCTCCATTGATGATATCATCTAGTTCTCGCGATATAAATAGAATCTTCTCGATGATTATTTCAGACTTCTATCTCCAGAACGTCATGGATGATGTCATGCTCGATATGTATTGAATACTCTAGAAGATGATGTCACACTATCTCGAGAACGTTGTAGCAATGAGTCATTGATCGACGCTTCACAACACATTCTAACGGTGTCTTCATTTTGATCCACATCCTTAGTCTTTTCGGGCAGTAGTACTCGACTTTCTTTGGCCACGTGAAACGTAATACTTCTTCCAACATGCTTCTGACAGTCGAATTCATAGGAAATCTTTAGGATTGCCAACTTCCTGATACCCAAGTGCTTTGGTAGGTCTTCTTGTACAGGAACCTCTTCGTAACCACTTCTTACTGGTTCATCTCGGGTGTCTGCCAGGAAGAGCACGCTTTCAATTAAATTTGTGGTCTTTACACCTTCTAGTCGATAGGTGGACTTTTTCACATTTGCGTCAGTTTTCTAGGACATTTGGTCAAACTCACTTGATAGAATATTCTAGATTCTAGAACGACGGCGTTGTATTTATTTATACCTCTTTTATTGGATAATGGACTAATGTTGCCAACAGCAACTTTCTGAAATGGACTACCACTTTGTGTTGACGCATCGGTGCTCCATTTTATGGACTCTTGCACACTTGCACTCTTGGACTCTCTCACAGTATCCTTCAATTCCTCAAGAACTTCTTCAACACTTCCAAGCGTGCACGAGGTACTATGCAATCGAGTGCCTCCAGAACTTCCAAAATTCTAACCGTGGCAGCAATCATTTGCTTACGTTCCACGTGACCTTTACGCTTACGTGTCCAGACTCCATCTCCCACAATTATGGAATCCCATTGGGCCCAGCAGGATTTTACTCACGTCCGCCTTTGGTCTTCATTCTTCAAGCACCAATCAGAAGTCAATGTCGTTCGTCGGGTTTCACCAGATACTAACTACCAAATTGCGGTTCAACTCTCATCCTTTAGAACAACAATAATGGCTGCAGTCTTCTAGTCAAGATCTTCCGGACACAGCCACAGCGTTCCATAAAGTATACGAGCACGATTTCTCCAGCGAAGTCGAATTCTTCTCACTTTCATTCCATTGGAACCTTCTTTCTCAATCAAGGAGCCAAGTTCAGTCAGCACCGTTATCTAATCGAAAAAGTAAGTAACACCAGCTTCATGTCTTCTTTCCAGGTCCTGAAGCAGTTTTCTCTGGAGCTCCGATTTTCTTTCAGTTATTTCTATAATTCACGTTGCTCCAGCTGTCGCTCAACCGACCTCACATTCTTTCTTTTTTCTTAGTCCCTAGCTCCGTATTTCTTCTTAACATCTTCGTATCCCACTTATGACACCAATGTTGCAATTTTGGGTTCGATTATTTATCTATACAATAGGTACAAAATATTTTCGACTTCTTAAATCAGAATATTAACATTATTTACATTATTTACAAATTACATAAACGGCCTCGACTCTTTATTTTTACATCGCCCGGCACTGTCCGACTCGACTAACTGATCTTCGACTCCGACTGTGATTGATGAGACTGATTAGTGCAACTGGTCCCCGACTACAAGGTCCCCAAATTAATATATCGGCTGCATCCTACCAGGCGGCTAGGGAATCTTCTCGACAAGTATTTCAGACTTCCATTTCCAGAAAATCATAGATGTTGTCAAGTCCTCGATGTGTACGGAATACTCCAGAAGATTTTGTTACACTATCTCGAGCACGAAATGCCGCAGCAGTGAGTTATTGATGACGTCACTGAGGTCCACGTCCCGTATATTACATTATGTTTCCGTAAAGAATTCAAACTTGAATTTGCTGCCTTTGTTTCACAATAATTTTTGGATTATTGGATAGAGCAATTAAAAATTAAATGTAAAAAGACACTGTGTATTATGTATTCCAATTTGATATATTAATAATTGATGTTAAACATTATCTTATCTTACTAATATTATAAATGCGAAAGTTTGGATGGATGGATGTTTGTTGCTCAATCACCTCAGAACGGAAGTTTTGTTTTTCGCAGAGACAGAGATGGACTTGATATTTTGCAATGTGTATCATGTCCCAAACGGGACCCGATGGTAGCTACGCCCCCTGTTCCAAGGTGGCCCCGATAGTAGCAACGCCCCCCTCTCCCAAGGGTGCCTCGATAGTAGCGACGCCACCCTGCCCCAAGTTGGCCCCGATGGTAGCTACGCCCCCTGTCCCAAGTGGGGTCCCATGGAGAACCCACATGGTAGCCACGCCCCCTGTCCCAAGGGGGCCCCCTTGGATTACCTTTGTTTTTACTTTTTTGTTGTTTCGCAATCTGTCCAAAAACAAATGATTGAAATTTGGACAGGACAGCGTCTGTCGGGTCAGCTGCCTAATAATTACCCAAATCTAAATGCTGGTATTATCTAAGATCTACAGCAATTTATTGGTGGTCTAATACCTATGTATATAGGATATCTGGCACACTCAGCGATTCTGTATGATAAGCCATAGTGTAGATAACAAAAAGGAAATGTCTATATCATCCATTTATAAAGAAAAGACATGATATGACCTATGAGCGTCCAAAGTCATCAAGGTTACTGAGGAGTACTTTTGCCAATGTAACAATCCCCAGTCAAGTTTATACAACAGTCCCAACTCAGCACTTATGCTGAATGTCAAAGGAATAAATTTAAACCTCACTTCTAAATCTATGGCGCCAAATTGCTTTATTCAATAACAATTAACATAGTTCCACATAGCTTTTAGTGGAGACAAGGATCCCCCTCAATTCAGCAAAAAGAGTTAAAACTAATAGACAATTCAACAACAAATTTATTAACTTAACATCAACCTCAGAACTACAAATCAACTTTAGGCAAAAATAAACTGAATGGTCAAATGGTCCCTTTAAGAACGAAGGGGCATAGCTCAAGTGCTCTACCCCAATCTAAAACGATCGGTTTGCCAGCGAAGAATTCCTTGTTTTCTTCTGTAAATAAAGTCGCGAAGTGGTGGCCTCGCGGGGTCCGGAAGGCCTCTCTGTGAGACAAATCGTCGGCACACAACAGATAGCAGTGCAGTCGAAGGAAACAAACCACCTCACAATTGAGAGCGGTGGAGTCGAAGGGAACAAACCAGATAAACTGGTCAATTTCAGTTAAATTGGAATGAGATTCTAAATCGTACTAGATATGTACAAACTGCTGTTAAACCATCTTGAAAGCTCGAACTCGACTGGACTTTTTATGGGTACAGAACTCAGAGTTCGTTGTCAGGAGGCTTTCGATTTGGTTTCTAATCTACTGATCGCCAATTCACTCCAAAGAAGTTTTCTCACAAGGGCGTGCTTCTGTGTGCAAATGAATCGTAAGATTTTCATATTGTCTTGAGTATTTGCCATTATCTTTGTTTTATGCAGGATGAAATTTGTAACTTCTGGAACATCGTGTTCGGCTAAAAAAATACCATTATGTCATTGGCGTACTTTGGGCCACTTGGGAATCTTATGTTTGTTTAGGCATTTTGCCTCCCAAACCAAAAATTATTGTTTTCTAGGGTTCTTGCAAAATGTGTGACATGAACACCTCTATTTATTTATATAATATCTTGCTTTTTTTGTTGTTATATAAATTTCGTTTCAAACAGGTGTATGAGAATAGTTCTTCTTCATTTTTACCTTTTTGCAGTATAATTGGACCTTAGTATTTTCTGCAACGCTATTACTTCATTTATCATTTTGTTGTCTTTTAGTTTCTTTTTTTTCAACATTAAATTTCATATTTTTTTTTTTTACTTTCGCTTTGATGATAATTTTTCAGACGTTTCTGTTAACAGGTTAATTATTTCCGAGTGAAGTACGGTCACTTTATTTCAAGGCTTCTTCAACTTAACCTGCGCCACGCCTGACGCTTTCCTTGAATTCTTGGTATGTCCATTCATAGGTTTAAATAATAATACCCCTGACTGTCAAATTTCAAAGATTTGTCAAATAAATTATTAAAAAAAAAACTTTGAATTACCGTGTTTAAAAATAGTTTTGAGTATAGAATATAATATAATTATGTAATATAATAATACAACTTTATTCACTCTTTCGAGGTCGAATATAATATTATATAATACTAGCTGACCCGGCGAACTTTGTACCGAATCAGAATCAATAAATGTAAATGTTAACTTTTTAGCTGAATTAAATTCAGTTTTTTTTTTTATCAAAGGATCATGTTTTCATAGTTATCTGCTATTCGGGGCGGAGACAAATCCAACAAATCGAAGATAATAAAAATCGGTGCAGTCGTTCTTGAGTTATAATCCTAAGGGGGGCCCTGGCCCCCCATGTCCATGTTTTAATAGTTATTCTGCTATTCTTCGTGGCGGAGACAAATCCAACAAATCAAAGATCATAAAAATCTGGTCCAGGCGTTCTTAAGTTCTAAACCCAAGGGGCCCCCCTGAGCCCCACTGTCCATGTTTTGATAGTTATTCTGCTATTCGTAGCGGAGACAAATCCAACAAATCAAACATCATAAAAATCGGTTCAGCCGTTCTTGAGTTATAAACCCAAGGGCGCCCCCTAAGCCCCCCTGTCTATGTTTTAATAGTTATTCTGATATTCGGGGCGTAGACAAATCCAACAAATCAAAGATCATAAAAATCTGGTCCAGGCGTTTTTAAGTTCTAAACCCAAGGGGGCCCCCGGAGCCCCCCGTTCATGTTTTGATAGTTATTCTGCTATTCGGGGCGGAGACAAATCCAACAAATCAAAAATGATAAAAATCGGTCAACCTGTTCTTAAGTTATAAACTCAAGGGCCCCCCCTGAACCCCCCTGTCCATATTTTACTTCATAAGAACCTTCCTCGAACTTAAAGGAATATTAAAAAAAAAAAAAATTGCTAAATTGGTCCAGCCGTTGTCGAGTTTTGCGCTTAACAACACATTTACCGATTCATTTTTATTATACAGGCGGTCCCATTTAAAACTCCCCAGTCCAGATTTCTCCGAATTGATTACTGTGATTGAAAAATCCTCGAACACGTCGATTTTATTTGCCAGAGGCACATCTTTTCAGATGCCTTTCAAGTTCCGGCGCTTCGCCCTCTTCGCGAGGGGGCTTTTAGCCCCAAAATTTTAAATGGCACTATGGGTCGAGTGATACTTCATTTGAAAGGTATTGGAGACCTCTTTACAACTAACCACTTACTTTGCAATCTTTTGGTGATTTGACCGCAAAAAACGAAAATTTTCTATTTTCAAGATAATCCACATCTTCTGATGCTGCGTTCCACAGCAACAACAAAGACAAACATGTTATTGCTGAAATTAGGCTTATTGAAATTGTAACATCACGAACAGTTTTGAAAATCGTCTGTATTTTGGCATAGAAATAAATGGTGGCCATATCCAACATTTATTACGTTAATTAGATCATTTTATTGAAAAATAATTGTTGCATACTCTGCATTCAGTTTTAACTCCTTAGTGCTATTTAGCAATCAAAATCAACAACCTAATGACCCAAAAATTTCAATAAATTCAATTTCAAAATTACATGTTGGTCTTTGTGGTTTCTGTGGGACATGGCATGAGAAAATGTGCATTATTTTGAAAATTAAAAATGATTGTCTTTACGGTCAAAACTGCAAGATATTGAAAAGTAAGTGGTTAGTTGGAGAGAGGCCTTCAATACCTTTCAAATGAGGCATCACTCGACCCATAGTGCCATTTAAAATTTTGGGGCTAACAGCCCACCCGCGAAGAGGGCGAAATGCCGGAACTTGAAAGGAACCTGGGAAGATGTGAGGATTTTTCAACCACAATAATCAATTCGGAGAAATCTGGAATGGGGAGTTTTAAATGGGACAGCCTGTATAGATTAAGTAAATAGAAGAATGAGTAGTAACGATTACATTTATTTATTACACTTGTGGTAAGGGCCCCCTCGGGCAGGGCCCCCCTTGGGTTTGGGTCCCCGTGGGTGGGAGCCCCTTAGCTACGAGCCCTCTCGGTAATGGGCCCCCGTGGGTAGGAGCCCCCTTGGGTAGGAGCCCGATTGGCTTGGCCCCCTTGATCAGGGCGTGCCGCTACGCGAATCAAGCTTACCCCGTGCCAAATCTTACCGTCGAGTAGTTCCCTGTCTAAAATATCACCCCACTTAGATATTGCAATTTCGTGTCGGGTTTGTGTCGGGTTCGTAACGGGTTGGGGGCGCTTACCCCCTACAAAAATTTTACACCGTAAGATAAGAAGTTTCACTTCAAAAATAAAAATAATTGAGTGTAGAATAACCTAACGAATTATCGGAATGCTATTTCTGGACACTCTGTATACCACAACTGCAGAAAACAAAAAATTATTTGAGGTTTAATATGACAACTTGCCCAATATGGTGGGAGCTTATTATCACAACCAATGAATTTAATTAATTTCCAAGGAAGCCCTATTTTTGCATATTTGTAGGTATAGGTACTCAATTCGTCATTATTATAATGAAAATTTGTTACTAGAATCCTAAAGCTCAGTTACGGTAGCAGTGTTTACATTTTCCGGTACGTGTATTATTACACGATTTATGTTACTGATTCAGTCTCAATTACAGTAGTAAATAATCATCATCATTCGTTCTCATAAATTTAGTGTTTGCTTGGTGTTAAAGTTCCAAGTAGGTACTATAGTTTAGTAAAATATAAATAATCAGGTGCTAATGCAATAAATCCATGCAACTGAATATTTATATCTACAATCGCTGTAAATTGTAGAGCTGTACCTGGATTATACCAAACGAATAATTTTATTGACCCCAACTCAATAAACATTTCCATCTTATCACTAGACATCTTGATGTCGCAACCGGTCGAAATTATGTGCAGAAAAATTACAGGAGATGTTCTTATAGTACAAGTAGTCACCTTTCTTCAGCAACTAAAGGCAACATGGTAACATTAACAGAATTTTCGGAAATGATAAGACTGTATTTGGTTACTTATAAGAAAAGCGGATGCCAAAAGGAACAAAAGACGAGGAAGAGCCCAGAAAAGTATTTGTATTAAGTATTCTAATTTGCTGTTGTAACAAAGCTGTTAACGCAATCATTTTGAGTGCGTTAATAATCCATTAAAACATTGTATTGTACCAGAATATTTCAAGACTTGAACCAAATGCACCAAAATAAAGAGTGTTAAATTTCGGTACTTAATCGCTCGTAACTTTTTTATTTGTGGCCGCCTTTCAACGATTTAGATTTTTCTCAAATTTTTGAATCAATTGCCGATCTTGATTTTGGTAAGAAAATGCATTTTGTCCCCAAATTCTGATCGATTGTAGCTAAATATCCGAATGAAAAAAAATAAATAAATAAATACGAGTGTGCTTTAGACCACACAACTGAAGTAAAACTTCCGTTCGCTTCGCCCGATCACACTTTTCGTAACGCTCTCGTCACGCATTCACCAGCTTACTCCCCAAGTCAAGCGTGCGTAAAGAAGTTTTACTTCAAAAGTTTTACTTCAACAAAAATCCGTTTATGAAATTTTAATTCAAGAAGTAATTATCACTTATGATATAAACATTGTTGTTTCTGAAAACAAATGAAGTGAAAGTGCTCTTAATTTATGTAAGTTTATAAATGGAGCTAGAGAATCCTGAATTAATACCATCTGCAGTATTGGATAATGCATGTTTCAGTTTGTCGTCAGCGAAAAATCGGCAATCATGTGTAGCGATTAAGATAGCGCAATTGCATACAAAATTGACACACCCAAATAGGTGTATTGTGCGAAGTGCGGATTCACAACGGATAAGACGCGGGTTCGAATACCGTTAAGACAAAAAAAAAATTCTATGAATTAATTATTGTAAAATCGTGCATTAAAGAAAACTTCCGTTCGCTTCGCCCGATCACACTTTTCGTAACGCTCTCGTCACACATTCACCAGCTTACTCCCCAAGTCAAGTGTCCGTAAAGAAGTTTTACTTCAATAACTTAAACGAGACTTTTAATTACTATTAATTTGATAGCTGGTATGAACGAATTGGGCCATTCTAACCGGAGATACACTCAAAATTCAAAAAGTCTTATTTTTTCATTACAAATGTGTGTTTAGTTGCCGAGCCGAATAAAACATATGGGTAATGAAAAATAAGTTTATTGCCGAGGTGCATATTAAATTTTTCCCGAAATCGCAAAAAAATATCATTGACCTAAAAATTTATAGCCAAAAACAAAACGGAAAAAACCTATGTGTAGTTATTTCTATAAAGATTGAGTGAACTTACACAAATCTCCATTTAAAATTCTAGAATAATGAACTGCTTTAGTGATGATTTTAAACACTATGCTGACTAATTTATGTAACTTTGTTGATGATTTCGGGAAAAAGTAATTTATTTTAATCATATTTAAAGAACCTATCCTTGTTTTTTTGTTGTTGTGTTTTTCATGTTCAGTAGATAGTAGTAGATATACAAAATAGTTGTAAATTAGTGTATAATTTTTTTATAATCCTATTTCTTTAACTATATAATATTACAAAATTTTAACTTTATTTGCACGATCAGTTTATAATAGAGTAAATCAACAAATCTAATAATTCGACCTCTGTATGAGGAAGAAAAATTGTTAATATATATTAAGCAAGGGTGCCACGGGGTTGCGGCAGAGTTGGATGCAGAACCCTAGTATTAAGTATTATTTTAATTTGGACATTAAAACCTACATTTTGACGTCAAATTCATTGATGTACTGCATAACAAGTGATTGAATAATATCTAGAGAAATACAAGGAAACTAAGTCAAACGTCGATTGTATATAATGCACCCGTTGTACTGCTAGGTGGCTGCACGAAACATTCTAAATTTATGAAAATAAATGTGAACCTTGCGAAAGATTTTTTTTAAATTGAGTTTTTGTTAAAAAAAAATTGAAATTTTATTTCCGTTTTTGCCATAACTAAGGCATATCTCTCGTACTTGGTGCGTCATTTCACCCATTGGTCAAGGATGGATGGCCAAATGTTGTTTCTTTTTTGGAATTATAAATTTGACAGAATGTCTTTACATTTTGTTCTGAATAAAATATATCAAAAAGCCAATGCGATAAACAATTTATTTAACCGGTCTTTGCCCTCATTCGGTTTTGCAAAAAAATCATTTCTAACCAAAACGCTCCCTGAATCTCTCCCTGAACTCCCTTATGAAATCTCAGCATAAGTGCTCACTTGTATTTCAAAGAAATAAATACGTGAAAAGTCAAGTTTTACAAAAGAGTAGCTTTCTTTGTGAGCACTTTTCATGCACATTTAAATTTCTTAATTGTATAGTTACCAGGTGCTTTTGTAGGAGCAAAAAGGAACAATGTCGTGCTCTCATGTTTCATTCAAGGGTGCTTTTAATGCGGAAAAAGGTCGTTCTACAATAGCTGTTTGTTCCAAATACAAATTAAAATTTATGAGAAAAGTGTAACGAGTAATGAAATTACGCTTTATGGAGGTAATAAATATATTGACTTAAATGTGGGAGAGGAGATAAAAGTCTCTAGTGGCGCTTAAAAGAACTCTTAAAGTGCGATTAAAAGTGTATTGGAATATAAAAAGGAATTTTTCCGGGGTTGAAACGCTCACTGCTGAAAGAAACTTTTCTCAACACCTTTTTAACGCCATAAATTTTCTTAACAGATTACAGAAGGGTAGGTATCATCAGCTGTGTTCATTGCAACACCTACAATATAACAGACGAATTATGATTTTTTTAAGTGAAGTGGCGGAACATCAGGTTCATTGCAGGCAGAAATCGAGCCAATTTGTTCAGTAAAACTTCCTTTTATTACAATACTCCATTTCTGCACAGTATCATTGACAAAAACACATTTTTGAATTGCTCCTATCCCTGCCATTATAGGCACTGTCCTTACAATACATTGCATCTTGTCACGGAAATACATCCACTTTTTAAAATTACATTTTACACACAGGCATTGTGTTAAGTTCCTGTCCTTATCACCATTGTAGTTATGCAGGAATTCGCGTAAATTACCTTGAGTCGACCCACACAAAACCAACAAACATCCATTGCGATTATTTATTGCCGACCTTATTCTGCAACAAAATCCAGTCGATACCCATTAACCGCTAATTTGGAACTTTATGTCGACACCCACTAATTAATTGGCATTTGTTGCGAGCTTAATCGTCATTTGTAAAAACGATTTTCCTGCTGCGTTAACGACTTGCACGTGACTGAGAGGAATGCTGATATCTGAAATCTGAAATTCATTACATTTGATTTTAAAAGAGCTATTTTGCATAGAAATCGCACCCTGAAGGGACAACTTTGAATGAATGAAATGTAATAAACTAGAGTGAAATGCTAATGATTGCGCTGATGTTAAGCGTATTGAGTAATGACGTGTCGTTTACGTAATTAAAAAAATGGCAGTTAATTTGTGATATTTAAAAAAAATCACATCTTTTTCTCTTAATACCTGAACTGATATCTGAATAATTGCTAATCTGACATTTTAACAATTTTGAAGTAATGACTACCTGAAAGGTGATTACATAAATGTACCTATTAAACAGATGATATGAGTACACCAAAGCTTTGAAATCACAATACTGTTAAAATAAAATTTACATAAATAATAATTTAAACATTATTTTAAATCTAATCCACTTTTTGGTCTGTAACATCTATAGCCACAATATGGAAGTAAAACCTCGCCGCCCGCGTGTCTCACATGAGTGTGTGCGAGGAGCTTGTGTCTAAGTAATCTCCGAAACTTATCCTATACTTATCCGCTTTCAAAAATTCTTTCACCAATATTTAGAATAGATATTCAGGGTGTAAATAGGCTGTGTATTAAAATAAAAGGGCTTTTCGTTGAGATAACTTTTGCAAAGTAAGTTGACGAAAAAAAGTTTGAGCGACGAAGGCTGCCTTAACGATAAGAGATTATTATTATTGGAAGTGCTTAAAGATTTTAAATCAGTGACAGCATTATTGAGTTTACAAATGAGTGACAGTGACGATCAAGCTGCCAATCATTTCATTAATAAATACCATCTAATACACCTTTAAAAGCTACTATTACAGAAATCACAAAAGATACATGAAATAATATTTTCTCGCTCCATTGTAAAAAAGTCTATACTAATAGTATATTTCAAAGGAAGGTAAGAAAGAGCTCTCTTGCAGACCGTGGGCAGAGTTTATAAACCGAGCCGTAGGCGAGGTTTGTAATTGCCTAAGGTTTGCAAGGGCACTTTCTTAGCAAGGTTTGAATACTATTTTTTCCCTACCGGCACAACTTCTTTGTAAAAAAAGTAAAAAAACGGTTATATTTGTGACAAACAAAATAGGCGAGTAAGAATTGAATAGTAGGCTGGGTAATTTATTTTATTTACTTGTTATCGTATTTGTAAACTTTTATGAAAACAGGGTAAAGTAATCTATTTAAAATGTATTTTTTATTCACTTTCGCACCTAGGGGCACGACTCACATGAATTTTTTTTATTTTTCTTCAAGCGTCTCAAAATGTTTATATTTTGGTATTTAACGCACTACTTAGAGCGACATCATTGTGTTACTAGTACAATAATAAACTTCATTATTTTACTAGTAAAATAATATGACAGAAATAATCGCTGCCAACATAGACAATTGTACTTCTAAAAGTGAAAGTTACAAAGCATTCTGATTGAGTGATGAACATCAATGGTAGCTACGCCCCCCTGTCTCAAGGCCCCCCCTCGGCCCCCTTTCTCAAAGGCCCCCTCGGTCCCCTGTCTCAAGGGCCCCGCTCGGCCCTCCTGTATCATGGGGGCACCTCGGCCCCCTGTCTCAAAAGTGTCCCCTCGGCCTCCCTGTCGCATGGGGACCCTCGGACCCCCCTCTCTCAAGGGGGCTCTCGGGACATGTGGTCTCAAGGGGGCCTGCTTGTTTTAGTTACCGTAACATTTGTATCAGAAAATAATGAAATAAACTCGATTCCTACCCAAGGCAAGTTTCACTTTTAGTCGTGTGCTTTATAACTTCTTTTTATAAATGTTTCTTCAAAAGTTTTTGTTAAAAATGCTTGAAGAAAAAATAGTATATATCAATAAATAAATATAGTATATATCAATAAATAAATATAGTATATATAGTATAAATATAGTATATATGAAGAAAGCTTTTTTGAATTTCGAACACTCTACATTGCCTCGGCTTCGGCTCGGCTGTAAAATCTGCGCTCAATTCAAAAATCAATGCTTTCTTCTCCTAGTAATATAATATACTATTATTTGTCTTGTACTTATATTCTGTATATTATTATATTATCATAACAAGAATAATAATAGTAATAAGAAATTGTAAATTGTTTTATTAGCAGCAAAAGTGAGGCTTTTCGTGGTCTTTAGGTTTGACAAATAGGTACAGACGAGCCACGAAAAGCCAGTTTTCTCCGAATAAAACATTAAATTTCTTCTTGAAACTCCGAAAATCTACAACACCGCATAAAGTAATTTCAAGGTTACTTTATGCGCCGCCAGATAACTCCATGCGCCGCTAGACGACTTCGTCTGCCATGACAGAGAAATGGCCATTTGTCATTAACTACTGACGTATACAATGTCACGTTTGTCTGACGTTTAAAAGAGAAAAAAAATTATCCAACACATGTTTATTATGAAGTCATAATATTCTGAGGTCCATAAGACACTTGGACTTACAAACCCATAATTAAACGGTTTTCTAATTTGCAACCAGTTTAATTTTTTTTTTATTTATTCCTCAGTACTCTGATGTACGTTCCCAATCCTGGTGTTTATCCCACACCACTGGTGCAAATCTTTAGGCAACGAGATCTTTTGGTGTATCAGTTTATTATATTATACTAGCTGACCCGGCGAACTTTGTGCCGCCTCAGAATCAATAACCCCATGTCCATGTGAAAAATACTTTACGACTTATTCTCATACCTACCAAATATACAAAAAAAAAAAATCATAAAAATCGGTCCAGCTCTAGAGGGCCCCCTGGGCCCCCATGTACATGTGAAAAATAGTTTACCACCTACTCTCATAGCTACCAAATATACAAAAAAAAAACATAAAAATTGGTCCGACCCAAGGGCCCCCCCTGGGCCCCTGTGTCCATGTGAAAAATAGTTTACCAGCTATTCTCATAGATGCCAAATATACAAAAAAAAAAAAAAAAAATTGATCAAGCCGTTTCGGAGGAGTTCGACCAAAAATACCGTGACACGAGATTTTTATACATAATATCTATTATTATGTATATTAGACTAGTTGACCCGGCGAACTTTGTACCGCCTCAGAATCAACACAGGGGCCCAGGGGAGCTACTGGGTCCCCATGAAACCCGAAGGAGCCTTCCTGGGCTCCCATGTCCATGTTTTAATAGTTATTCTGCTATTCAGGGCAGAGACAAATCCAACAAATGAAAGATCGTAAAAATCAGTCCAGCCCGAGAGGCCTCCCTAGACCTTCATGTCTATGTGAAAAATACTTTACGACCTATTCTCATACCTACCAAATATACAAAAAAAAAATCATAAAAATCGGTCGGACCGAAAAATCGGTCGAGTCCAAGGAGGCCAGAATCAGAATCAGAATCTCAGAATTCTACGTTTTTAAATTGGCATGTTCATTTCCATGTTTTCAGGTTATAAGCCATTCAGAATTTCAGTTTGTTGTTTTGAAATTCTCCAATTTTTACGTTTTTAAGTTCCCAGTCTTTCAGGTTTACTTTTAGGCCATCAAGTTCTCTGTATATCAGACATTAGTTTTCTGATGTTTTCAAATTACCAAGAATTCTTAGGCTTTCAGGTTCCCAGCTTTTCAGAGTATAATGTTTTCAAGTTCTGTCTTTCGAGCTTTCAACCTCTGATGTTTAAAAATTTGGTAGGGCGAATGTGACAGACAGGGTAAGATGTTTAATATGGTTTTCTTCTATGAATGTCGTTGTCCTCAATGCCGTATGGGGTTGCGCGTTGTCCTGTTGGAATGTGTTTTTTTAATCGCCGAAGATATGGTAACATAGTTAAACGTAGGACAATGTCGATTTAACTTTTTACCGTAACAGTGTCCCTAAGAGTAACTAGAGATGTTCGGCTTCCATATGCAATGTCTTCCCACACCATCAATCCTAGAGTCACCCCAATGTCTTGTCATCCTTGGATTACAAAAATCTAAGGTTTAAATTGTAAGCTAAAAATTTTTCCGCCTTCCAAAGTAATATAATTATGTATTATAAGATATTATTATAAGACGCGATATATGAAAATGAGAGGATTACTTTCTGGATAGACACAATGAGGATTTTTTTCATTAAAAGTGTTTCCAATCCATATTTTGTTTTCCACGCGAGATGGGAGTCTTCATAAATGATTCATACATTTAACAGTCAAAATTCTCCATCTAACTATGTGTAAATTTTGTTTTCCACAGACTACATGATTTATAAATTTTCTATGAAGGCCCTCGCGTTAAAGACCGTTTCCTTGAGAAATCCTCAGACAGGTCAATTTTAGTTTTTACAATGACACTTTTCCACGTACGTTAGAGTAGGCGGCTTTTTTATTATGCAATGACCCAGCCTGCAAATTGACTGACAACTTAGATTGACAGTAAAATTTTAGGTTATCGTAAACATTGTGAAGTTTATGTTTCTCATGAAAATAAAAGACTAACAAATAATGTAGGGTAATTGAGAATTACAGCAAATGATAAAAGTGTTTTCCCGCATCTTCAATTCAGCTCCATTCACCATTCTGTTGCCGTTTTTTGAAAAGTCACTTTGACGTTCGAATTTTAAATGAAATTGTCAAAAGTTAGTACTGCCAACCTAATTTAAATTTACAGCCTACTCTAATTTATAATTTAAATGATCGCACGGTAACAATGCTTTTTTTTGTAACTAGCCGTTTTTGGACCATGACGTTGTCAACGATTTCTTTAAATAGCAAGGCCAACTTTATCTTTCGGATGCTAGTAGATTTTCTTATTAGTTAAATGATTGTAGAAAAAGTTGGTACCTTACATAAGCATTTTTCTGGAAAGAAGTTGGAAAAACAAAAATTCGATTTTCAAACTATTAAACAAAAAAAAGTTTCTTCGACTCCGAGACTTGCACATTGCTATTAAACGTGTTAAATGTGCATATTTATGGTAACACATTGTCAAAAAAAGCACTTATCACTTATCTGAATCATGGCGCATTTCCGAACGCGAGAGAATCCAAATTTTTATGATGATTGGTATTCAAGAAAGTATTCATAGAAACAAGGATGCTGGATTAATATTTTTCTAATTTTCTGTTGTAACAAACCTACTAACGCATTCATTTTGAGTGCGTTAATAAGCCATTAACGCACCCAAAATCTAGAATTTTTGTTTCGATTGGTAACACACACTGAACGAAATGTTAGTGTGATTTTGAGGTTATAGTCCCATGTCAAGTCATGTGAAGTATACGTCAGGTACAGAAAAATCCAAATTTACCAAACTTCCCTAAACTACCAAAATTGAGTCTATTTGTAAAAAAATGAAATTAATATGCAAATTAGAAAAAATAACATGAAAAACTCGTTTTGTAAAACTTAAGAGCACTCGTTCATTAGAGGCACTCACTAATTCATAGTTCTTGTAAAAGCATCTTGATTAAAAAAAAACTATACTTTTGAAATATGTGAAAATATGAATTTTTAGGCAAAATAAAGTTAAATTATAAAATAACTTGAATTCTTCCTCAACACAAATTTTTTATGTATGGAAAATGATTCATTATTTTATAACGAACACGCTGGTGCTAGATCTGTGAGACCGTTTCAGGGCATGACTTTGTTTTCTAAACTCGAAGTCACGGCACACACTAGTACACCAGAAGCTAGGAAGTTACTGGTCACGCTGTTGTAATATAAATTAGTTTCCGAGAAATCGGCAAAACAAAAGCGCTGGGGTCGGTCAAACCAATCAGACTACCACTACTAAAGGGTTAAATTTCATGAGGGTGTCTAAGCAATTAGTAAATAATTACATAACAATTCTCTCTTCTTTCCTACTCCCAATGCTTTTATCAATTATCAATTTTTTAATGATATACAAAAAGGGTGTTATATAAAGTAACAGATATAGTTGTAAAGTGTGATCAATCGAATTTCTGTCCACCAGACTAGTGCATCACGCATGTCGACAATTACTAGATTATTTGCAAAATATCATTTGATAAATAACAGGTGTATGCAAATAAACGATAATAATACATTCATGACGTGTTAATCACACCAATTAAAACTTCTAAATTCCCCCGTGCAAACCCATCCATCCCGTCAAACGAATAGTCGTTCCCATGCCAAGAAATCTCCAAATTTTTATTGTTGGCAGCATTGCTCCCAAGTGGCTGTAAGAACATCGCTAATTTAAGATTCACAATCTCACCTACTTACTATAATTACCGAATCTCTTTTAAAAAAGAACTCGAAAAGCCAACGTGAATCTACAATAGTAGCTCCATCGCAAATATTTGTCTGTTAATATTTTCGCAAAGAAAACTCAATATTTGTCATTCTAGATTGTAAATCGTGAGTTCAAATGTTTGTGATCTGCGTTTCGTGTTTGGAGGAGATCAATTGATGTAAGTTATTTTAATTAAAACACATAGTGTCTCAAGTGCGACTAAAAATTTCACAATTTGGTTAATCAAACTAAATACTAAAACAATGAGGGTTGAAAATTGCTCTTGGGATCGCTTTACTAACACATTCGTGACCGCTATTAAATTTTCTGACTACTGGAATTATCGCTTTATTGTCGGTTTAATACTAATGGCTGGAGTTAACAATCTGCCGCATCAGGTGTTCCTATAGGGGTTGTTCCAATGAGCAATTTCCTGACTGAAATTATATTAAAGCTACGATTAGAATTGATCACTTGATGGTAAAAAGTGGCTTCAATAAGAACAATAACGCTGCGTGCTCTCTTACTCAATTTCGAACCATTCATCACTCGGAAAATATTACACGGCGTAATTTCAAATCTTCTGAAATTAACCTGAATACAAGAGCAATTTGTTCCAGCCAAGGAGGTCTATTATTACTGTCTGATGCTATTTAATTTCGGATTTATTTCTGTCAGGCCGCTCTGATTCAATTTCGCTCTCGGAATGATTTTGTTCTTCGCTTTACATTTAGATGTTCGTAAGTTTTATTACATTTCTCTTTCAAACATTTAGATTTAGTTTATAGATAGAACATGAAATAATGCAATTATACCGAATATCGTATTTTCAGCCCTAATCTGTAATCGGATTACTTGAAATGCCGAAAAAAAGTTTTGTGTACACGCTCGCCAAAATTACAATTCTACGGACTCATTTGTTGTCATAGCAACTTTTTGCGGATTATTTTTGATTAAATAGGTTAAATAGCTATTTACCGATCGATTTGAGCAAAAACAATTTTCCTCGAAAAAGCACCGTTTTCTGAGGGTGCCAATTTTTTTTCGAAAAGCTCCCGGAACCAGAAATGTTTTTTTTTACCATGATAAAGTTTTTAACATAGTAGCTTGGATGAGCATGAGCGCACCGGTATACTAGAGAAAAGTCAAAAAATTAGACGTCAGTATGACTCAATGTCAACCTTTAAACTCATTGCAGAAATTCCTTGAAAAAAACAGCCCCCATTTGGGGGATACGCCAAAAGATGGAAAAAAAAAATGTCAACTCCAAGAATCACAATGAAATATTCTTTATTTAAAAATTTGGGGAGCTATAATAAAAAAACATTGTTTGTTACACGAACCTAAAAATCTTTTGCGGAGTCATCGTCCTCAAAAACTGTATTTTAGGTACTATTAAAACCTGATAAGGCGTAACTTCCTTTCAAAATAATATTGAGGTATGGGCGAAGACACAAAAAAAATGCAGTTATGTCCCACAAAGTCATATAATTATTATATTAACAGAGATTATATACAAATAAACAATATTAAATTAAACGATGGTTAAAATTAAATTGATAAATAAAAACTATATGTCTGGATAAAAAAAAGTGTGATAAAGAAACAAATTATAACACGACTGCTGTAGAATTTTTAAAATATCTTGTACAGTTTGTAGAGCTATGTCACCTGGTTTTTGTTTCGTTACAGTCAAACAATAATTTAGAAGGATATAGCTCTATCCCTTTTTTTAGACAGCCTGTACCTAACTATCTTCAGGTGCGAATTTTTACGCTGTCGCACTAAAACTAAATATAGAACATACTAACAATTTGTGTTTATAGAGCGTAACGCCTGTCCGGTCGGTAATAGCCCTAATAACAAAAGGTGAAAATAATTGCAGCACAATGTCGAGCTGAAATTATTCACTTGAATAAGGCTCAAAGATTGCACTTAACAACCCGCATATGTGGGCATGCGAGGGTGTCTCGAAAAAATCTCAAAGTCATTCTGCTGATCTCTCTCAACCCACTACATTTTCACCACAACCTCTCCTAAACGCAACTGACCTCACGTTTTGACCTTCTCGTCTCTCCTCTTTGATCTAACGAAGTTAAAAAAAATATCCCCATAAACACAGTCACCATTCATTCTCCCGTTTATCTGATTCAATTGGATTTATTCATACAAATTACCAGACTCTTGGTCAAGTAAACAACTTTCATTCATTCGCTCGGAGGTTGTAGGAGTGATGTAATGTGGTCGTGATTAATGGTTATTTGATTATCTAGGCTTAAGCCGCAGGATAATTATAGATAGGAGCGATTTCCATGTGAAATAATGACGGGTTTGTGAAAATCATTTTCGTTAATTGGAGTGTATTTAGGTGGATTAATTATGAACGGTCGAGGACGGTTCAGAAAAAAACGTTTATTAATTGAATAGCAGATACTTGTGTCTGTTGTGGGTATTCGTTGATTTTGTCTGACATAACACTGGGAAACAGATGTGGAAACTCAATTAGGCAGAGTCTATCCGCGCAAACTAAATCGAGTTATTTCACCTTTGAAGATGTCGTATTACTTGTATCATGGTAATAACTATACCGCATGTAATGGAAATTCAAATTAGATGGAAATGTCACCGGTGCTTTGAAGGTTACGCTGCATTTTGAATGTCCACGCTTGGTATTTTGTACATTTTTTCCCGAACCATAACGTAGGGACTATAACGTAACTTTTAACTTTATGAAAATGTTGGCTTAGTTTAATTTGATCAATTTTCATTTGCATATTTACAGAGGAAATAATAGAAGCTATTATAATTTGAATTAAATTACTATTTATTCTCTGCTAACTAATTAATATTCCACTTTTAATAACAGCAGTATCACTTTATTTAATGATAATACTAATTAGTGGCTGCATTGTTTAATAATAATAATGTTTGTTCTTTAGGTACTTAACTCAAACCTCCAAAAACAGTAGTGTCATTATTTTTATTATATCTCAACAAATGAGACCAAATCAGCTAATCCTGATTGCGAAGTCATTTGATTACTAGTTTCTAATAGACTGTATACAGTGTGGAAATTAAGTAACGCATAAATTCAGTAATTCCGTTGGTATTAATTTTTTGAAAAAAATTTAGAAAGGGTATAGCGATTTTAACTTCAGTAAACGTTTTCAGCCTATTTTCAGTTTCTTATGTCATTTGTTTTTTGTTATGACGTCATCGACTTTTTTTATATGACAACCTATACTTTTTATTATTGATTATGGTAGTACTTTTTATTCCGTTTCCAACCATATAAAATTTTCAATATGTTATATTTGAAAGATATCGAGAAAAACTGTCTTCAAGTTCAAGTATACAGGGTGGAAAGTTTAACTGGAATAAATTCAGTATCTTCACTGCAATTGATTTTGCAAAAAATTTCTGAAACACGTCGACTTCTTTCTTCAAAGTTTGCAAAGAAAATTAAATTTATTAGAAAAAGAGACGATAAGATAAAAAACCGCACGAAGAAAAAGAAACACTGAAGCATCCAAAAACAGTTTTTAGGTACTTATTCTCAGATGAGATAGAAATACATGAAACAAAACACATCGTTGTATTTCTTTTTTACATAAGCTTTCCAATGATGTGTCGGTTGACATATCTTCCCATTTGAAAAAAAAAAATTTAAGGGTGGTTACAGCCTCCTGAGTAAAAACAAAAGAAAGCTGATCAGGCTAAAATTTTTCTCAAAATCGATTGCAGTGAAAATACTAAATTTATTCAAGTTAAACTTTCCACCCTGTATATTAAAGATTCATTAATGTAGCTAACTTTAAATTGAGCAGATAATAAAGTTCTATTTCGATTTTTCAACTATTTATACAATTTCAAAATAAAAATGAATGTGCCGTCGATAACTTTCCGACAAACTTAGGTGGCTAGATTAATGTTCCAATTTAATGAATTTTTTAATACTTGAACTTTAAGACTGTTTTTTTCGATTTTTTTCAAATATAGCATACTATTATAACCTAAAATAGTTCTAACGTCCTGGGGTGGTGACACAGAAAATACAGTTATGTCCCCAAAGGTCATATAAAACAAATAAATAAACAGAGAAAATTTCTTACAATTAAACAATATTAAATTGACATTGCGATGATTGAAATTAAATTGATAAATAACAAGACTATTGTACTACTCTTAAGGGTTAAATTACATTGAAGTGATTAAATACAAGATCAAGAAAATTTACAATTTAACTGTCGCGATAATAAAAAGAACTAGTGGAAATGACGTATACTTACAAATAACTCAACTTGTGAACCTGGGAGACAACCTTATGGATTTCCTGAGTCCACGTGTGGATTACGTCAGTCCAGGAACGTCACGTGTGGAAAATCCTCAACAGCTGTTTCAAATGAATATGAAACATGAAAGAATCCTACGGAGAATGCTGATGTTCTGCTATTTGATTGGGAGAGAATAGTCAATGTCTGCATACAATAAAGTAACTGATCTTGTTATTCCTCCAACTCTCAATACTTATTGAAATATCCGCGAAACGATTTAATTAAAAATTAATTACAGCTCTACCGTTTAAGCCGTACTTGACGCTGTTTTCCAATCTCTAAACCTTTGGACCGGACAAACGAAACGGTAGAAACGTTGCCTCGATAAGATGTCAATGGAAAAGAAGGCCGCATGTTCGTCGCGTGTTGTGTAAGAAATTTTTCGTGCTTTTTGTGCGTGCGGGTTATCTCTAAAAAACATATTTTATGATCATTGAACTGTTTTTAAACACTCTCTGGTCTCACAAATTACTACATTTAAAATTATACGCGAAAAATAATAAAGGTAATAAATATTTGAACCAAAATCATTACAAACGTTGGTATGTTTTGCTATACTGTCTTTAACGCTATTCAGTATTTGCCGATGTAAATGTTTTTTATCTTACAGGTGTAGTTTTTTAGATACCTTATACCATTGTTTTCGGTGACAGAAATCAAATCTTAATCACAAGAGAGATAAAGCTGTCAGTTTTACTCACAAGTGAGTAAATCTGACAGCTGTCAGTTGCAATTAAAAATTGTAATAATTAATTGTAATGTAATGTCTCTGTGCCTTCCACTTCACGAACAGATCATACCCTTTCTCGGCTTCCACGTCTAGTTGAATATCTTTCGGTAGAAAGTCAATTTTTATTACTTTAGTGAAAATTGTTAAAAACAACGAGACTGTTTATTTCATAACTATAACAATCACAGGTCACTACGGAAACTGATATTAGAACCATGCTAATCTTACAGGCGCATATTTACTTGAATAAATATTTCTTGGATTTTTATACAATGCACCTGTAAGATAAAACGTCGTATATCACACGTGATCGAAATGTCATTATAAAGCTCGTGAGAAGTGCCCCAGTCGTGCGCAAGCGCACTCGTGGGTCAAAATTCTGACTCGCTAATAATGATGCATTTCTATCACTTATAATATAATGTACTATTATTTAATGCATTTGATGAATATTTACCAAAAAACAATCAGAAGTTTCTCTCTAAGTTCTCTATATTTACCACAAAGGCCTAGAAAAAAAAGTTTCTAATATACAATATGATCCAAAAGGACCGCACCATCACTCGGGTGGTATTTGAAACCATTTAGTTGCTCCCAAAAATGCAAATCAAAAGTTTCTATAAGCTACCTTTACGGAGATAATAGTCTCTGAAGAATACGATTTTGATGTCCATTTTTTTCTTAATTAGATAAAGTCATTGTATGTTTTAATTAAGTGAGACAGTGCCTAAATGTCAACTATCCAAGAGAGTGGATCGCACGCAGAGGTTCACAAATGTATTGATTGATTGTATTGTATTTAATTTTTAGTTGTTTCATTGTTTGATTTAAATTTTATTGTTCGTTTTTGAGTTAATTTTAAATTTTTATGTACCTACTTTATTAAAGTTTAAAATTAGTGTTTCCTATTCTTTAAATTCTTTGCAAGTTTACCTCGTTTTTGTAAAAATTTGTCAATTTTGAATTTGACAATGCATTTGTCAACAAAAAAGCGGGTTTGGAAGGTATCTACCTATTATCTGTGACTTCACTATGATTTCAAACTATTAGTAAGTGGAACTGTAAGGTGCAAGAGCGGGGCGCAAGCACAGCGTTGCCTATTTGGGCCAACTTTAAGCACTTATATCTTGAAAACCATGGATCGTAGAAAAAAACTTAATTTGAGCTTCTCTTAATGTTCTCTATCACCACACGAACGGTATTGCGACCCTTTTGAATCACCCTGTATATCAATTAACAAACCCACATAAAATATCTTATGCAACCAACAATACTTTCATACCTAATCATACCTAGTACATAATAAGCTCCCAGACAGAGAACCCATTTTTCATACATTGCGTGTATATTTTGCTCGTTGTATAAATTGACAATAATTCAAATCGTACAATAGAGTGCCAAATAGATTACACAACAATGCAATCATTAGACACAAACAAAACAACAATCATTGCAATTAATTTCTCAAGAAATACGGCTAAATTCCAAAACAAACGTGATTATATAAAATGACGACATCGGAAGAAAAAATAGGATGTGTTCAAGAAGAGCAGTATAAGTAAAAAGGTTTATTAAGTTTAAAGTTATTGGAATAGAAGTTAGAGTTTCTTGATTATTATAAGATGAGCAAAATAGAGACAAGGAGGATCAATTTATTTCATTTCCTTTCCTTTCATAAAGCAATGTTTTTCAAAAATATTTTGTTCCGGACATGGGGCATGAATTATGTTCACTTTCAGGTAATAACAAATAATTTACTAGCAGAACGATCCGATTGATTTTTAAACTTATTAGTGGACAATTTAAACAAACCTCTTTACACAGCCGTCTTGATTTATAAATTATTGACTGACGCGAGAACGGGTGGGGAGAAGCGACGAGGAGAAAATTTACAAAAGCAATGTAAATATACAGAAGAAGAAGTGGCAACGATAAAAATAAACAACACCCGCAACCAACAATATACGGCACAGTGTAAAGGGTTACGAACAGAAATGAAACAAAGCTCAGGGAAGTTATGGAAGAACTGAAGAAGAAAAAGAAGAGAAAATCTTACTAGAAAGAATATAGGACAGATAGAGACGAATATGGAAGAAAAAGAAAGGGGCGAATAAAGAAATATCATAGTAATCACAGGGCTGAGACAAAATGGACGGGAGAAAGCACGATCAAAATAGTGGAGAAGTGGGCTGAAGGGGAGTTGTAAAGAGAATTGAAGATAACAGAGGCCTATGCCATAAAAAGAGAAAGCATGATAGTACCAAAACAGAGACATGAGAAACAAAAAGAAACAGACATAGCTCAAGAGAGGAAGGAAAAACGGTAAAAATAAGCGATAGGAACTTTAGGTAGAGCGAAACTGGCGGAGATGGAACGACGACACCGGACGAATGGAAAATTTTTCAAAGAAAAAGAAGAAAACCGAGAAAGTAAAAGAACACTGAAGGCAAAACGAAATAATGTCTAGGATGTAACGGAAAAGCAACAGAAGAAAACAAACGAAAAAATAATTATATTGGAATGTAGCGGGGATAAGAAACGAAGGAGATGTTTCGAAATCTATAAGATTAGTGAATTCTACATTGAAATGGTTAAAATGTGGATAGATTAAAAGAAACATCATCATTACAGGAGCAAGGAACGAAATAAAGCAAGCAAGCAAAGAGAGAAATCTAAAACTAGTAATAAAAAAATAGTCACAGTATACAGCAAAGAGATGAGCAAAAAACAAACGTTAGAAGAAACCATAAGTAAAAGAAAATAAAAGTAAGTTAGGGAGACTTCGATGCGAGAATTTTGACAGGATTAGGAATACAAAATAATAGTACACAAGAAGTGATAAGAGTATCGAGGGATATAAAACAGAAAGTAGGGAAGGAAGAAAAATGATAGAATTCATAGAAAAGACAGGATATGAGGTAATAAATGGGAACAATCTGAGAAGAAGAAAGAATTCAAAAGTACAGAAATACGCTACAACATATTGAAAGAGAAGAAGGAAAACAAAACGATACCGAAACAAGAATGAAAGAAGCGATGTCATAAAGAAGATAGAAGTAGAAGTAGGAGAAAAAATGAGAAGAAACAAATAGTGGGATAAAGAATGGAAAGAACTGGAAAGAATGGCCAGAAGACAAATTAGGAAACGAATAAATGGGTAGGGATGGAGAGCAGAATACCGGACACTAAACACAAACAGAGAACGGAAGATGAAAAAAACCGCAGATGGGAAGATAATGATAGAAGAATGGAGAGAATACTTCAGAGAATTACTAGACGTAAAAGAAGAAATGGGAAGAAGACAGAAGAGAGAAGAAACAATAGAACTTGACAAAGGGGAAGCAATTACGAGGGAAATGATTACAGGTAATAGGAAAAATGAAGAAAGGAAAAGCGGCGGGAGACGACGAACTATAGAACGAAGCATGGATGTATGACAAGGCGAGGAATTCCTAAGTCAATGGAGTATGCCCGATACACAAAAAAGGGAAAAGAGAAAAGTTGGAGAACTACCGAGGAGGTAAGTTTGCTGAGAAGACAAATTGAAGGAAGGACTAGAGGAGAAAAAAGTGTTACTAGATGGACAAGCAGGCTTCAGAAAAGGGAGAAGCACCATCGACATCGTGTACATCTTGAAACACCTAATATATAAACTCTATAAGAATGGGGGGGGGGAAGACGTGCGCGTTGCTTGTATACCTGAAGGCGGCCTTCGACAGTGTAAATAGAGAGAGACTCTGGGAGCATTTTAGAGAGAAAGAAATAAACGAACACCTGGTGAGTAGAATAGAGGAAATCTACCTAAAAACTTAGAACTTTCGACGATGTACGAAAGTAGTACAGAGTGTGATAAATATACGGAGCAGAAATATGGGGATGGATAGAGCAGGAAAAGTTCCAAGCGAAGTACTGGAGATGGATATAATAGGATTGGATACAGAAACGCCAACATATATAGAGCTGGAAGAAGTAAAGAGAGATAAGATAAAGAATGCAAGCAGATAAAGAGCAATAAGATTGGAAAAGAGATTTAAAAAAATGAGCAGAAACGATAAAACATATGATGAAAGAATTTTAAAGAGTAGAGAAAAGACTGGAAAGTGCTGTTAGGACTTTGTACCGCCTCAGAATCAATAAATTATTACCTGAATTAAATTTAGGTATGAGAACATTTTTTTCGTTAATTTTCCGATGTTTTAATAGTTATTCGCTCCCGAAAAAAAAAACAATCAATCCCTTCTCGAGATATCATCAGAAAATTTCTGTGTGGAGTCCACGCGCAACAGAAGTCAAACTTTGGAGGTTACTCCGTAAGAATCGATTTTCATTTTTAAGGCCCGGTACGACAAATTTTGGTACTCGGCGTCATTTGTTATTGTCGTTGACCTGTGCCATAGAGGCCCCTTTAAGCCCCCCTGTCCATGTTTTAATAGTTATTCTGCTATTCAGGGCGGAGACAAATCCAACATAAAAATCGGTGTAGCCCAAAGGAGCCCCCCATGTCCATGTGAATAATAGTTTACCACCTATTCTCATACCTACCAAATATACAAAAAAAACAACTTAAAAATAGGTCGAGCCGTTTCAATTTAATGATGTCCTGTATAATGATGATGTGTAGATTGACGATTATATTTGTTTGTTTTACCCTTGACGACGGAACTTACTAATGTTGTTAAGTTCCTAGAAAAGTAATATGTAATAAAAGTACACTATTAAGTTCCGTTGTCAAGGGTAAAACATAAACAAATATAATCGTCAACCAACACATATTGTTGTTAGGACATCCTGACTTACATTATCAGGAGTCGGAAAAATTATTTTACGCACAACAAGCCCGAAAAGAAAAAGCCCGTAAAGAAAAAGTCCGTAAAGAAAAAGCCCGTAAACTAAAGCCCTTAAAATTATCACAAAAGAAATTAACATTTATTTATGGTAATTATAAATATTAATTGTGCGTAAAACGTTATACGTACCTCTGGCCGAAAGACCGTTTACGCCCTCGGACGACTTAAAGGCCCTCCTTCGTCGGGTCTCAAAATCGTCCTCTGGCGTAAACTCTTTCTTTTGGCCCTCTATACGTAAATAACTACATATTTCTAAAGCGCAACTATAATATTTCGTATATTTCGATACAAGTGCGGTGTAGAGACACTTTTCAAGTGTCTAGGGCGATTTTTTGACCACGAGTGTTGCAAATGATCCCGAGCCTCTGAAAATAGAAAAAATGAGAAAAAGTACGGATTAACATCAAATTTTGAGGTTAGGTTTACATCTGTCAAATTAATTACATATTCGGGAATATTTACAATAGACCGTCAAACTTATTTTGAAAATAAAAAATTATTGCAAAAGCCCTCGAGGTGTGCCCTGTCGACCTTTGGCGTTATTTTACGCCCTAGATACCTTAATAACTACTACACTGCCATTTTTCATCTTAAATTATTATAATAATTCCCTAATGCCTCATCTCACCACGTTAATAAACAGATCTCCAGTCTTCACACCATAAAAATCCGCCTTATCTCCACTATTATTCCAAATTATCTTCCCAACGACATTATGCAGCCCGGTTCCGACACGAAATCCGATCCACATGAGGGCGTACCGCTATCGAATATCATCCAGAATTTCCTTTAATAAAAATGTTTGTTTCATTTAACATAACGTAGAGTTATGTGTGCATTGTGTTTGTCTTTAGAGGCCGTACGCATACTAATGCTCTGTTAATATTAGCATTCTCGAGCACCCTCTTTGCTAGTGGAAACGGGGATCTGGTGAATGTTAATGAACTTATATGGGCAGTGGATGGTTTCCGAAAGAGTGAGGAATTCAGTTTTTTCCGAGTGATAAACGGTGACAGTCTAGTGCACGCGGATCGATTTTTATGGTGATTGCCATCGAAATCGGAAGTGATGTTGAAGTTCTGTTCGCCTCAAGGGAGACAGAAGGAGTTTGGGGTGATGTTTGCTTATAGTAGATATGGGGGTGGGGTGAGAGGAAATGAGAATGTGATGGGCGGTTTTATTTTATATACAAAGTAAAGAGGTTCCTGTGAGTGTGACGATAAAAAAATCGTTATGGTATTATTTAATGCACTCTCAATGACCATTAATTTTCAAACAATGACATAAGAGGTTTTTTTAAACCGTGTTTACTTCCATCATAATAAAACTTATTAATGCTAAAGTGTTTCTATTCTTGTACTTGTATACAGATTAATTTTGATACGCTCTAATTTTTGGAGCGATTTGAATGGTTTTAGAAAACTGCAAAATCAATTTAAACATTAGAAAAAAAATGGAGCTCAAGAATTACAGAATTTACCCTACGTGTTTGGAGAACTAAATACCTGCAAATATAAATAACTATTTGAAATTAAGAGAAAATAATAAGAAATCGAAGTTTTTTGGGAATGGGCTTTTTTATATGGATCAGCCTCTGTATACAGTGAGCGGCAAAAGTATGGAATAAATTCATTAAAAATTAAACAAATTTTTTTTCAAAGAAATCCTTAGACGGGTCAATTTTAGGTTATAAAGATACATATTCTTATACCGAATAAAATTCCAAGCAGTAATTTGTTTTTGAGTGATGACGTCATCAATATTTTTTTTAAATAGAAACCCCCCATTTTTTTTTCTTGATTCTGATAGCCCCTTTAATTGTCTACACAACAGTGTAAAGATTTTGTTACCTTACATAAGGGAAGTTTTGTAAAAAAAAAGATGGAAAAAATAAATTTTATAACGAAAGCTTGTTGACAAGTCTATGAAGAAATTCTATTTGGACATTATGAATTACTTCTTCACTAATTCTACTTATTTCGTATCAAATCCTAATTTTTAAATCTTCTAGATTCTGTGGTCTAACATAAATCTTAGACTTTAAATAACGACATAAAAAATAATCAAGGGGTGTGAGATGTGGAGACCTTGCAGTCCGGTCCTCGTCTCCCAATCCACCCCCTAGGAAACCAATTGTTGAAGTAATGGCGAACAGGAAGTGCAAAGTGTGGGGGTGCACCGTCTTGCTGGAACCACAAATCATCATTTACTAAGGTCTGATCATTGTCATTTGGAAATTTTTAACAAGGACGTATCTTCGTTAATTTTTGGACGACCCGTTCTTCTAATCGCTTTAACATGCCCAGTTCTTCTAAATTTATTTTACTGAAATTTTGCTGACTGTAGTGTGGCTGATGAGTCTATCTGGATACTTTGCATTGAACAAATTGCAAACTTCTTGTTGGGTTCTAGTTTTATTCTGGCATCCAATCAAAATTAAAATTTCTCTATACGTTGTGTTTCTGTTAAATGAACTATTTTCGAAAACGTTTTGTAAAACAATTTACACATACAAATGAAACTGACAATACCATTTGACTGTTTGATTTACCTACTTGATTTTTTGACTTCTTTTTGTGTCAAAAAAAAAACATTTTCTTTCTCAAAACTTTCATTATGTAAGATAACAAAATTAAAAGGGCTATCTGAATCAAGAAAAAAAAATAAGGGATTTCTATTAAAAAAAAAATAACGATGACGTCATCACTCGAAAACAAATGACAGCTTGGAATTTTATTTGTGATAAAAATATCCATTTTTATAAACCAAATTAAATTAAAACCCGCCCAAAGATTTCTTAAAAAAAAATTTGTTTAATTTTTAATGAATTTATTCCATACTTTTGCCGCTCACTGTATACAGGGTGTTATGGAAGTCCTAGCAGAAAATTTAACCACAGGTAGAACTCGTCAAAATAAACATTTTTTCTATTTACCACTTTGCTGAAATCCGCAATTTTTTTGAACATTTTTCGGACCCCTTATTTCACCCTCCGCCTATTCCGACTTGAACTTGAACGCGTCAGAACGTTTTTGCCGAACGAGGTAAACATCTTCTAAGTTTTTTGCAACAAAAAATTTGCCGTTGATAGTATTTTAGTCATCAGTTGAGTGTCGCGCCGCTATGTGTTGTTATGATTGTGTACTCGATTCTTGTGCTCCCTGATAATTTTATTATGATTTCGGACGTCCCAGATGTAATCGCGTTTTGGAAATTGAACCTGATATTTTTAAGTATGTTCTCCGAAGTGTATTCGAACTGTCGGTGTGTCAACATTTATCCCTGATTAAAGTTAGAGAGTTTATTATTACGTGTTACTACTTCAATATTATGCATATTATGGTAGGTGAGTAGAAGTTTCCATATAAACAGTTTTTATTTCGATTCGTTTATCGGGTAACGTTTTTGTGCCTTCCTGATGATGAATGAGCGTCGATCCATAGGCGGGTATCGGTTTTAGGGGTGAAACTATTCTTAATTTTAACTCCGTAAGGGAGCGTTTGCGAAAAAAATGATAAATAAAAAAAATGTTTATTTTGACGAGTTCTACACCCTGTATATATTTTTTTATTCTTGAATGCATTGCTACATTATTTCTCAAAGTGGTGTATGTACATCAGTTGGCTATAGGAAGCTCACAGCTAGATTTACGTAATGACAGCAAAAATTGATACCGCGAAAGCTGATATTACAAGGGTCTCTTCGATTATTGGATGCCACCAAGGCAGAGCCCTTCTCAACAACATACTTTTGTGAATGTAAATTTCCTCAGTTCGTCATGGTAAAAACAAATATAGGAAACCCAGAATCACGTTTAAAATTGTACAAATATTGAAATCGTTGTTGGATTCTGAAGATAGGTATTCTGAATCTTGAAATCCTGCAAATCTTGTAATATTTTAATAATACATTCTTTTAAATTTGGAATCGCTGGAATCTTTAAATCTTTACATTTCATAACCTCGGAAAGTTTAAATTAGTATAGGGTCTTTCGAATTTAGAAATGGTCCAATTTTGAAATCACTTGAAATGATCAATCTTTTAATTTTGTAATTGTGGATGTCAGAAGCTTTCGAAGTTTCAGCTCGAAACTTGAAATCTTGAAATGTTTGGAATGACATTTTGAGATTATTCGAGTTTTGGAATAAAGAAATTGTTTAATCTTGAAATGTTCAAATATTAGAATCGTGGTGTAATAGAACTTTCAAATCTTTGGACCTTTTGAGTCTTGAAATCTTATACTCTTTAAAATTTAGAAATGTAGAAATCTTTCGCATATTTTTTTTTTAGGATATTGAATGGCATTTAGAATCTAAGCATCTTTAAATGTTTTAAATCTTTCAAATTGTATCTTTTATTTTTTTAATTTTTAAATCTTTAACATTAATTTTGAATTCTCTTAATAACGGAATGGTAAAATTTTAAAATTTAATCCTTCAATTTTGAAATATTTGAGTTTTGGGATTATTGGAGCTTGGGAATACTTTAATTGGGAATGTGGAAGTCCTCGAGGAATTCCTAGAATGTTGAAATCTTGGAGTCTGCAATTATTGAGAACTTGGTAACGTCAAATGTTGGGATCTTAGAAACTTGAAACTTGGAAATCTTTTAGTTTTGAAATCTGTATTGGTTTTTTTCAAATTTTACCGTACTGGAATTTGAAAATTTTATTTTGAACACATTTTTATTTTGGCATTTCGAGATCATGGGAAGTTTAAATCGTGAAATCTTTCCAAAATACAAATCTTGTAATGCTAGAAATATTAGAATATTTTAACCTTTGGAGTCTTGGAGTGTTAAATTGTTGTAAGTTCAATCTTCCAAGTTCAATGATTGGAAAATGCTGAATTTTGAAAACCTTTAAATCGGTTGATCTGAAAATTTTGGAATTTTTTTCGGAATCTTAGATTAGTTAAAACACTTAGGCCCAGTTGCACCGCACATAACTAGGCTTTAAGCGGAACATAACTCCATAGATACTATTGTTGCAACAATAGTTGCATGATGTTAATCTCTCCTTAAAATTAAATTTTGTGCGGTGCAACTGCCCATTAGAGCCGGTTTCTCAATCGTTGGTTTACCTCTAGTTATTAGGTTTCTATGGAATTTTTTGCAATTTAACCAATCAAAATGCTGCATTTTTAGTTTAACTAGAAATCTTTTCGAATATTCATGAATTTTAGTTTTAGAATCTACTCGTTTTGAAATCCTTTAATGACACTAGAATTTTGCAACTTGAAAAATTTGAATCTTGAAATGCTGCAATTTTTGAATGTCAAGATTTTAATTTCTTTAAAACTTGTTGAATGTTTGTGTTCTTGAATCTTGTATTTTAAAATATTCCAAATCTTCAATTTTTTTAATAACGGAGTCTGGATACAGGTATGTTGAAGTTGTGAAAAATCTTTCAAGTTTTAACATTGGAATTGTGAATGTCGGAATTTTTAGAACCTGGGCATTTTGAAATTTTGGGAATCTTGAGATCTTTCCAATCTTTGAATCGTGGAATCTTTTGAATGTTGAAATTTGGAATCTTGTTCTGGATCTTTTGAATTTTGAGATTTTGGGTTCCCGCAATTTTGGAATCTTTTAATCTTTGAAAATATCACCAATTTAGTTCTTTGGCAAAATATTACAAAACGCTGAAAATTTTAGTGATTGATTTTTGTCAAGAACTTTGGAGGACAGACCTTTCTTGATTTTATAGTCGCAACACGGGCGAGGGTCGATGGTTTTACGGTTTCTGCAGTTTTAGCTAGAGCAAAAATAAGATTTAAGCTCCATCTACAAGCGCCCGTTAGCATTACTCACCGAGGACGCGATGCGTAATAATAAGTACTTACATATTATATAATATATTGAATTGAAATATTTATGATTATTTATATATTTAATTATTAACTTCGTTATGTTTCTATTAGTACTAGTAAATACAATAGTCTTTAATTCCATTAATTAAAAAAAGTTTTTGTCTATTTCAAGGTTACACATTTTTTTGTCAAATTCAAGGGGGAGTAATATTGAACATAATTGAGAAACCATGCATTACTACATTCGGTGATACAAAAAAATTACAACAAAAATTAATTTTGGTTAATTTATTGTGTACAAGTCAATTTAAACAATGGTTAAAACTATCGACTTCATTTTGATTCATTTCGAAATTATAATTTATGCTATTGATTATATTTTCCGGAAAAACCAAAACGTATTATTTAATTAACATTGAATTATTATTATTATTTATTAAGCTTTAATAGCAACCGAAATAATTAACTTTTCCAGAACTTAAGTAACCTGGGTGCACGACGAGAGTGTAACCTAGCAATCGCAATTTTGATTGGCAGAGTTTGATTAAGGTAAACCAGAGTAAAACAATTACAGATCGAGGAGCAATTTTTTATTGTCCGCTTAGTCGAACGATACAACCGAGAATGTTGCAGATTTATATTCAAAAACTATACATATTTAGCAAACATTTGGAGGTGACAACGGAGTCAGCTTTTAGGTCGGCGGGTTTATTGATATTTCCTTTCTTAACGAAGTAGCGATGGGATAGATCTGGCACCTGGGAGCGGGTGCGTTTACCTGTACGCATCCTGTTTGTACAGGAAATAATTGTGAATTTTGAAATAATTTTAAGAAAAAAAAATAGTTTTTTCATAATTTGCTATGATCTTTTAGCTATTAGTTCTTTTAGCAATATAAATTTATAGTTGCTAACATCGCGCCAGATGTAATTTCAGTATGTAATTTAAAAAAATCTAAACATTTTAGTATAGCTTAAATTTTAACACGAGTTCGATAATCAAACAATATAGTATAAATTTGCCAGATCGAAATTCGGTTGTTTAATTAGGAGCCAGATCAATTTAAGTAACAGGGTTAATACGTGAGTTAGAGGAATTCGAAAGATAGCTGCCACAAAGGGGATGCGTACAGGTAAACGCACCCGCTCCCAGGTGCTAGGCCCACGCCATCGCTACCTAACTTCAATAAGAAAGGAAATATCAAAAAGCCAGACGACGTAAAATTCTTTCTCGAAAACGCTGCTAGCACACGTACTATAACTTAAATATCTATTTCTATATATTATTATGTAATATAAACAATTGTATATTGATTAATTTTTGTAATAATTAATTGATAATAATTAATAATTAACTTGACTGTAAAAATAATCAGCTTTTATATGTACAGCTTTGGCCACATAAATCTCGTACAACCTCATTTTGACATCACGACAAATTTTCCCAGTAATATCTGTTGTAGAACAAACTTTGAGAAAAAAAAAACATGCATTTGCGTAAATCAAACGATCAAATTTTATTGAGATGAAATTTGTAATAATTAAAAAGTATTAATATTATAGTATTAATTAAATTAATACTATATTATAATTTATTTTGTACGTGATTTATGTGGCCAAAACTGTACAATTGGCGTTGTGTCTAATTTCAACAAGAACAGCAGTTTTCCAAATGCCGGACCTTAGTTCACTCTGTGACCATTACGCAGTGATCGATTTCAATCTGCCCACCATGACTGTGCACGCTGTCAATAAATATATGTGCATACATAATTTATTATAGCATAGCTTGACAACTATCTGCCAAATGTGCAACATTCTCTACGGTCTTGTCTCAGAACATAATCGGAGCAAAATTAGCTTCTATAGTTTAATAGTAGTAGACGCCAGTTTTCTGCGATCAAAAGAAGAAATATGCGTATTAAAACTATAAGATAGAACTTCACTCCAATCGCTTTTAACTCCCGACGTAAGATCGTGAGAGCCATTTCTTGTCGACAAAATGAGCTCTTCGAGCTTTCACGTTCCCTTTTTACTCATTCCCCCTCACTGTCGGAATTTTTCCGCCAAATCCTTGTCGAGGGCTATTAGATTCCGTCAACTCTCGCAGATAGGCAACTTACAATATCGTCGTGTTTTGATGTAGGTGAACCCAGGCAGCAAAGCGGCGCTCCGAGGCATCAGGGAAGGGGATTTCATCACCTCGATTAACAACCGATCCACAAAGGATATCTCCAACGCAGAAGCTCACGCTTTATTGAGGAATTCCGGAGATACCCTCAAGCTCGGATTGAATGAGTAAGTACAATGTCGGATTGGAGCTTTTGCTGGAAATGACGGCTTTGCTACTTTTTGTTGTACGGTGTATTGATAAGCAATTCCGTGTTATGTCATGTTTGAAAGTGACCACGAGGCGCTGTGGAGTATTTTTGGAGATTTTGAGGTAAATTTAGAACGTTTGAATTGCGGTTCAAAAGAAATATCTGACTGGTTTTACAGACGAAATTTGTAGGTGGCGTTCTAATCCATAGAGTACAGGTTGTATAATGTTGATTTACATTTTCCGTTCTTCGACATGCCTTATGAACGTTGCTGGCTTATTAATTAGGTTCTGAGGACTTTATAGTAATACATTTCTCCTGACATGTAACGAAGGATGCTATCAGTTTCGTTGTCATCAATACTGTGTTACGTGTTCAAACTCATATTAAATTTTCAAGTAGTATTTTTACCTTAGACTTAGCGCTAACCACAGACCAAAAGCTGTATAGTATGTTTTTTCATATAAAACTGGCATAAACGCTTTCTTGTTGCATCGCTTTTATGGTGTCTACCTACCATTTCTATATACACCAAATCTGTTTATAATACAATACTTGTGACAGCTACTGTGCTCTTATCGGCAAAAAAGCATAATATACATAAACACATCATGAAAAGGGTGTTTTATGAGTCATTTCAAATATACATACCATCAATGAGATAACATTGTTACATTGTTTTGTGTACCCGTTTTAAATCCATAAAATAAATATATCGTTGTTTGGCTCTATTTGCACTAACTATTAGGGGAGAGTCGCCCAAATCGTACTACTCTACACACATCAACAACCATTATTGAAGAAAAAGATGTTTTTCTGGTTTTATTTCGTTTGATTATCGAAAATATTAAGCAGAATGTACAGATCGAGTGCTTTTCAAAAAACTATTCATTTATTTTTAGCCAAAGAGCCATAGATAATGTTTTCAAAAAATAACAGAAAAATCAAACCATGTATGAATTCATCGAAAACTCGAAAAGTGTGAAAATTGAAATTTTTGCACAGGACGATTTTTTGACGAATTCGGATTGAATCTATTTAGGGCACTTTCTGAAAATTGTAACTTTGTGAATTGAAAGGCCCACAGGGTGACACATTTAAGCGAGACTGGGCATTATGTGAGTCCCACTAGATGCTTTTAATACACCGTAGTTAACTCAGTAAACCGATACGCATTAGGCAACTCTCCCCTACATAGATACATGTTTATGTACTTGGAAATTAGAATTAACCCATACAATAAAGTAATTTCGACGCCGCCGCCGCTATTAGTAGAAAGTAAAAAATCTGAGGCGTCTAGGGTACAGTGCAGTGCAAAAAGAGTGGGTGCAACCCCTTCTTTTTGTTCATGAATGTTTCGATGGTTTCAGAAATATTAATCTTACAGTAGTGACGTCTTTATACAGCCTTCATAAATCATTCATCTACGTAAATTTTGTTTTCCAGACGCAACATGATGAATAATAATTTACGAAGACCCGATATATAGCTGTCATACACCACGGGCCTAACTTCATCTGTAGATTTTATTTACTTTTATTATTTAATTTTATCATTTATTTTGATTGTAAAAGCACTTTGTTTAAAAAAAACCTTTTTATGTACATTGAATATGTTGTGGTGAGTTTTGTGGAGACACAATTTTAAGCAAAATTATAGGACATTTAATAAAAAAATTATTCTAACAAAAAAAAAACAACATCAGGTCCCTTTAGGGGATAACTTTTCTTTGCTAAACTGCTTATCACTTAAAGCACGAGACACACTACCACACCAGAAGTTAAGAAGGTACTAGCACGAACAATGCTGTAGCATCATTAGTTTCCGAATAATTCTTTAAACAGTAACCCTCGGGTTTCTCAGACTATTCGCTAGGTGCACGATTGCGATGAGAGGGTAACCTTGCAATCGTAATTTTCACCGGACTTTTCATAAAACTCATGTGGGGAAAGAGTGCACATTTTTGAAGTGAAGCTTCTTATCGTACGGTGTAAGATTTTTGCACGGGGTAAGCCTATGCATTGCAATCCGACACGAACCCGACACGAAAATACAATATATGTATAACTGTGGGATCACGCTGGATCCTTCGCTTCGAAGAAAAGGGGCCCAAGGGCGCCTACATTCCATGGGAACCCAAGGGGGCCCACTTCCCATGGGGGCCGAAGGGGGCCTACATTCCATGGGGGCCCTGTCTCAAGGGGGGGGCCTGTATCAAGGAGGCCCTTGTTCAGAGGGGCGGCCTGCTCCAAGGGGGGGCCCGTCCCAAGGGGGCCCCCTTGTATAACGAAAACTATAAAACCACATACAAGGGCCTAATGCCGTTATATACTATTCATTTCCGCTCAAATAATTACCAAAGTAATCTGTACACTTTTATCGGACGATTTTTGAATTAATCATATCTGCTCTAAACACATTTTGTGTTGATTTCGACGGGTATTTTCGCAAAGTAGACTCGCAGTTTTGTTCCTTTTAAATTGATTGTGAATCGGTATAGATTTAGACTGTAAATGGCAGATGGATTAATTTAATGGGTGTTGAGTGCATGGATGGTGTGCCAATGGGATCCTGGTCAATGATGTTATATAGTTTCCAATAAAAAGCTTCACTTCTGTCGCGCGTGGCTTAAATCATATAATTCATATTTTCTGTCCATCCTTGTATTTATAATTACATAAACAATTTCACGAATATTCTGATAAATTCTAAGAAAGAGATTTTTTCATGAAGGCCTTAGGTATTACCACATTTATTAGATATGCATTTTAGATGAAATCCGGTCTCTGTATTATTTACTACTAGTCAATAATGAAATTATTATTAACCACTATCTCTTCATTATTATTTACTAGTCAATAATGAGAGACCAGATTTTCATGCAAAATTACATAATGCATTTTGTAATAGTTTAACACTTCGTTGTTTGTTTTTTTACTTGAATTGAATTAATGCTAAATATTTACCACTGGTGCAATTTGTAAAAATCGAAGGGCGCTGTTGTTGGTACATAAAATAATACACGATATGCATTTTGCATCATATCACATCTTTGATAAACTATATAATCGTACATTCTACAGCTAGTAGTGAAAAATATTAATTATACACCAAGGTTGAGAAGCAATTTTTCTTAGCCGAGCTTATTTTATTGCTCAAGATGCGAAGCATCGCGGCCAATAATAATGCGAGACTAAGAAAAGGCTTCTTAACCGTGGTTTATATACTATTTTTTTCACTACTAGCACATTTGTTTAACTTTTCTTCAAATTATAATCATGATAATGCGAAAGGTTAGAAGGAATTTGACTAAGCTATCCATGAAAAGCAAGTAGCATATGAGATACCTGTCATTTCTATTTTTGTTGCGATGTTGCTATTGTGGTTTAGCTGGCAAATTTAACATTTGGCAAGAAATTCCAACTCCCCAGTTCTACATTGTTGAGCTGTCACCTATCATTAATAATGACAGCAAACATTGTCAATATTGTTTTTATTATCTACTAGTAGGAGAGAAAAATCCATTCTTAGGTAATGTACAGAAAATCAATTTCTGAAGCTTCAAACACGATATATAATGATTTTCTGAAGCTAGTAGTGAAAAAAGAACTTTATCCAACATCTGTTTATTATGAAGTCATAATAATGCCGATTTTGAATGTCTTATCAGGTCTATAAGACACATGTGACTTATGAACCCATAGTTCAACGGTTTTCTAATTTGTCATAGCAACCAGTTAATAAGCCAACAGTTTTGAACGTCAAATGAACGTCAAAATCTTTTGGGTTTTAGTGAATGTTTTAAGAACTGTTACATAAGGAGGTGTTGGATAAAAATATGTATTACACACACGTGTCTTAACAGCAAATAAGTTGCTCAAGAAAAATTAGCCACTCGACCAAGCCATGTTTAAAATGTCACAAGAATAATTTTATTAATTTAATCTTTCTATATAAAACAATGTCGGGTTAGTTGCACCATTAAAGTTATAACTCAAGAAGGGCTGTACCGATTTTTATGATCTTTGATTTGTTGAATTTGTTTCCGCCCCGTATAGCAGAATAACTATTAACACATGGGAAAAATTACAGCCCCCCCCTTGGCCAAGGGGGACCCAGGAAAACCACTTGACTCTCAAAAGTGTCACTTCTGTCGCGCTTGGACTCCACACACAAACTGTTTGATGATATCGAAAACAGATTGACTTATTTTGATGATTTTTTTTCTGGCCGAATAAGTATTAATACATCGGAAAAATTCATTTTCTCATACATTTACGCTATCTCTAATACATGACAGAAACACAAATGAACATGGCGTTGTATGCTAATTCCAGTAATGCCAGTAGATGGCGTTGTGTGCATTATCCTTTTAATAAAAAACTGAATTTAATTCACCTAATAGTTAACACAACATTTATTTATTTTGGTAAATTCGCCGGGTCAGCTAGTTAAAAACACAATTAATTCCAAAAGAATTGGATAGATGTTTGGAAAATTGTAATTTCGACTCTTCAGTTGTGGTTGTTGTTCATTATGGTTCTATCTTCGTTGTTTCTATAATGGTTAATGACTTTATTAAATTTGTACACACTTATTTTAATACCAAATTTCTTGTTCGTAAATACCTTTTAATAAAATAAATTACAAACACAAAGTTTGCTTTTATTATTATAGCTGTTTCTGGGTATGTATAAAAGTACAATGATGCATTAATTTTTTGAATGTTGATAAAGAATGTGTGTTGGTTACGAAGTATATTATTATGACGTTATAGTAAACAAAAGGTTGTATTATTGTCTAATCAAGTTAACAGAGATTAAAAACACTAAACAATGGAGTATCAGTGATCCAAACAATAATACCAATTACATATATGTAATTATCTTTGAAAATAACATCTTTCAATTATGTTTATTTAAAAGATTACTTCACTCTCAAATTAGACCAATGTTCCAGTAACTAATAACGTTTTAAATATATGTATACACCAGTAAGTTTACATACTTATTAACAAACAAAAAAATTACCTCACTATTAATTTATCTAATACCCAAACCCAAATCGCCTTTCCCGCAAAATGCTGCAAGAAACGTGAAACAAAGGTGAGCGCAATTGTGTAGGCACGATGCCGCCTCGCCCCAGCCGTCACTCCCGATGACCCTAAAACTTTCCAAGCAGAAATCCTCTGTTCTAAGCGACATGACAATGTCCGACAAACTGTACACTACGAATTAACAATGAACACCTGAAATGAAACCTATAGATTATTGATTATGTAACGTGGTTGTTTCAGAGAGGGCAGCGGATCGCCCAAGAGGAGGCAGTACAAGACGGTCCATCAGGAAACCCACTCCGAAACTGTTCGAAGTAAGTAATTTTTTACATTAAATGCAGAAATACCTTCCCAAGATTTAAAATACGAATGGATTAAATAATGTTGTTAGTAAATAAATTATGTAAAATGAATCTAATTACAAATTTGGAGATAAATTGTATCCAAAATTAGATATTTGTAATTTGGGTAATTACACAATTTTACGGACTTAATAACTTGCAAGGCGGATTATCTGCATTACGTGTAAGCCTATAATAGTACTCATATCTTATAGCTATTTATGCCTTACCAACGTCTAGATGACTTATTATTCCACGCAAATGGAACGTATAATGTAGCAGTTTACTTACAAGTAATAGTTATTTATTATACGAGTTCCTGTGTAGATTGGGTGTTTTCGGGCACTAGGGCTTAATTTAAGCACGAGTGAAACGAGAAAAAGATTTGGTACCTCATCAATTTTCTGAATAAGCTATTGGCAACACGCAATCCTTCGAACGGGGTCTCCAGGTTGAGCTTGAACAGGTTGAACATGATAGGGATTCAGTCCTTGTTCGTGTAATGTGCGGTTAACAATAAAAGCTGACACACCGACACGTAAAGCGAGTCTTCGAATACTCAAATTTGGCTCTTTCTCCAAAATTGCTGGCTCAATTTCCTAAACGCCATTAGTTCTAGAACGTTGTACTGTTCTTACGAAAGCACGTGAAGTTCAAATTTCGCGGTTTGAAAATCGTTCCATGTACAAGTGGTAGCCTCGTTTGCATTACCAAACGCTACTCCGTACAATAGCACCATATCGGTTAATTCGGCATTAGAAAAAAAAAACATTTTGGTGGAAATTGCAATGAACAAATTATTAATTGGTTAAGAATCGAGCACAGGTATAACAAAGCGTGACAATCAACTAGAAACTAAAATTTAGTATCGAAACCACAATTTTTTGTCCCCAAAAAGTTTGGAGGTATTTACATCTATCGCACAGAAACTTCCTCTATCCTAAGGGGTTAGAAAAATAACGGATTTCAGCAAAATGTTAAATAGAAAAAATGTTTATTTTGGGTTATGTTCTACTTGTGATTACATTTTTTGCTAGGACTTCCATAACACCCTGTATAAGAAATATTGTTAACTTATTAATCTGTTGTTAATTGTTAACTATTGCTGACTGCAAAAACTACATTTTCTTTGGAAAATCAGAAACAACAATGTGTTTTCATCATTTCACAATACCTTCATCCTTCAGGAGCTTCCTACTTATCTACGTGTTTATGCATATCAGCAATAGCATTTACGCAATGAAAAACGAAATGTTAAAAATCCAAATCCAACACTTCCGCTTCACCTCCTATCACAGTATTCAACATACCGCACCACAGAAAAACCAAAGATATTCATCTCTCAATATAACATTTCTGCACCACCAGACATTATCTACACTCCAATACGTCATGCATTCCTGAAAAATCGTCATTCAATACGCTGAACGGCTCTTAGACTAAAATATCTTCACGCTTCGACAATCCTGATTTTTTACGCCGTTCGTACAAAAATCATTTCTCTTTCAATGAGGATTCCTCTATCAACGTTACTTTGTACATTATTGTGTATTCCAAGTTTCTCGCTGTGACGTAAAAATTGTAATAGAATAGGTGTAATTTATGTTTTTGTTCCGGGAGTCTAAAGCTTTGGCGTTTTTTGCAGAATCAAGCATCACTTCGTATACTGTAAGTTCATCGAAGACCATCGAGACGTCCAACGAACTCCAGCAGACATCGAAAGTTAACGGAAATAGGAATAGTCTGAACGGTATGTAAAAAAAATAGTTCTCGAATTGCATAAAATGTAGAAGGATTTGATATCAGAAGTGTGTTCGATTAATTCATTATTTAGAGACTACAAAAAATTTAAACTAGGGGTAATATACGGCTCAAAAAAATATGCATGGCTGAAAACTTTTGATGGTCAGTGGAAAGATGACCCGAACAAAAAACAAGTGTAGGTTCTTATTAACTCCATATACCGTGCGATTATTTAATTTATAAATTAGAGTAGGCGGCTTTTTTATTATGCAATGGCCCACCCTGCAAATTGACTGACAGCTTAGACTGACAGTAAAATTTCAGGTTATCGTAAACATTGTGACGTTTATGTTTCTCATGAAAATAAAAGACTAACAAATAAAGTAGAATAATTGAGAATTACAAGAAACGTTCAAAGTGTTCTCTCGCATCTTCAATTCAGCTGTTAACTCCATTCACCATTCTGTTGCCGTTCTTTTGAAAAGTCACTTTGACATTAGAATTTTAAATGAAATTGTCAAAAGTTAGTAGTGCCAACCTAATTTAAATTTCACAGCCTACTCTAATTTATAATCTAAATGATCGCACGGTGCAAAAATTGCTCGAAATGTCCCTCATTGTCCAGGCCCGGGTGTGACATATCCAGGACTCACGCACTCGCTCAAAAATACCTGGCATATGGCAAATTGTTCTTGCTGCATTTTCATGTGTTTCATGTGGACCCATACAAAAAATCACAGGGATTTAAATCTGCAGAACGTGGGGGCCACAGTACCGGGCCATTTATTTTTTAGGATCCACCTATCCTTTATCATGACCTTTGGTCATGGATAATTCGCCAAGCCATGCTTTGTGATACTGCTTGTCATCTAGAGCAAGTACCTGGATTTTCTTCAATGACATCCAGAACCACCTGTTCAATTTCTATCCCGCGATCACGATTTGCCACTGTTTTAATGCTTTTCAAGTTAGTCAATTTACCACCTACAGTTTCTAAATTTTTTTGAGGATTGTCGGATTTTTGTATTTTTCTGGTTTCACAGATTTCTCAAGTTTCTTGCTTTTCCACGATTCTTTGCTATGTCAAACATTTTTTTTACGATCGTGGGAGAACATATTATTTTAGGTATAAAAAGGGTTTCATTATTCCACTGGCAGGAAAAGTACGCCTCAGTGCAATAAAAACTTTCTCTATTGCCTCTATTGCACTAGTGTGGTTATGTGAGAGTTCCTCTTTCTCCTGAGAGCGGCTTAACTGAAGTAAATATAACGTGGGTATTTTCTCCAGAAAAGTGAAATTTGGGACACTTGTTATGCAAACGTCAAAAAATTGGTATGGCACATAACGTTTTGTCCAACTCGGGTCTAGGCCTCAGGTCGATTTTCACGTCGTGTGCTATAAATAGTCACTGTTTACACTTGTTGCATAAATAACTATTATTGGGGCCCTAAAAACTGCTTAAAGGATCATATAGCTGAAAATGATGTGAAAAATTGGTCTCAAATAAAAAAAATGAGAAAGGCTTCTTCAATTTTACTTTCTTTCTGTCTCAGAATTACATAGATTAATTGTAAAAGTAAGTAAGTCAAAAAGTAAGAGAAGTAAAAAAATGGTGGATGCGCCGATTTTGGAAAAAATATGAAGCTATGGATATAAATATAAAATCAGAGAACCAAAAAAAAAATAAACAATTACTACTGTTGATACAAAACAATTAAAGGCTTGTGTACATCACGCAGAAGTTCCTCCGCATATCCTCGACCATTTCTTGTCTGAAGAGAAGTTAAGTTTACGAAGCGGTACCAGAAGCGTAAATATATAAGTTCCTCAAATTAATACTGTAATAAATTGTAATTGGAGAAGGAATTATCAAAATAAAGTTGGATGTTGGTTTCCTGGACTGTTTCACAAAGTTTCAATATAACGGAACAAAAAATCGTGTTGTTCAGGATTGACCTCTGTTGTAGCTCCTTGGTAGATAATGAAATCATCCATAAGACCACTTGTTCCACAGAAAGAAAATAGTTTTACACCTCAGGGACAAGGTTTTCTAGTACGAGAGCTAGCAACATTTTGAGAAAGTTTTTTTTTTGTTATCGAAGTTAGGTAAGGATGCAGTAGGTCTGGCACCTCGGAGCTATCCCCTTGGTCGCAGATATCTGTCTGACGCAACCAACGTATTAGTTGCCTTACTCCTCTAACTCACCTATGCTCCCCGAGAATTAAACTACCAAATTTCGATCTGGAAAATTTATATTATATTCTTTGATTATACTTTTTAATTTTTTAATTACTAAAATTACATCTGGCAAAAAAGCAAATTTTCATAATGATTTCAAAATTCACAATATTTACCTGTAAAAAGGGTATAAAAAAGGAAATATCAAAAAACCAGCCGACCTAAAATTAACTTTTATACTATTCCTTTCATATAATTATATTACTTGACATTGAGTCTGTCTTGGAAAGGGATCATTGCTTAGTTCTTATTCCATTTGAAGCATAATCATACGTTCACGGAGGGTGTCATATCACATTCTGTCGGTGCAATCGGATGCCTTTTGTTGTACATTCACGAAGTGCAGGGCTATTCGCATTCTGTGAAACCGATCATGTTGTCTGGTTCACAAGTTCAAAAACGTGTTAATTCTTGCTACTCCGAGTTAAAATACGTATGATAGCTCATTGGATTCGTCTCTAGAAAAATGTGCAAAAGTTTAAAACCAGCAAAAATAATTGCAAAAGTTATCTGAAAAAATATGCTATACTATCTAGACACTTGAAAGAAAAGAGTTCCACAGTTAATAAATTTAATAAATTCACTGATTTTTCATAAAATGAGCTTAGTGTTAATTAACTATTTTTTTTAAGTTCTCGTTTACATTCGAAGTCGTATAATTGTTAAACTAAAAGTTATAAACTTATTAGTATTACGCTTCGTGGAGACATTTTCACAACTCTACTTAATGAGATTATCAACTTGCTGTATTTTCAATTATTAGGATCTAGTAATTATGAAATAGTATATTTGGATACAAGTGCGCTGTCAGCACACTTTCTAGGGGCCAAGGCGAATTTTTGTAGCATGAGGCGAATGCCGAGTGCTGCAATGAGCCCGAGCCCCTGAAAAGTGACGGCGCACGAGTATTGAACAGCGTTCTTTGTATTCGTTCACGCAAAATGAGAAAAAACACGATTTAATATAAAATTTTTAGGTTAGCTTTGACAATCATCACATTAAATATCTATGGTGATATATTTAAATATAGACTTATATACCACTTTCTGCCATAATATGTATTTCACAAAACGTATACAAAAAAGTTTTTTCGGTGTATTGTTATAAAATATTATGATTAAAAAAATCTATAAAAATGTTTGTTATTGTTTAAAAATTTGTTGCTTTGAGTTTTTTTAATTCAATATTAAGAAAAAATGTTGGTCTTAGAATTAATTATTATATGCGACTCTTTATTTAAATATATCTAAGTCGAACTGATGATGGCCGCAGTGCTCTGCCGAAACATGTTCCATTTGTAATTTTACGCTTATTAAAGTTTGTGGAGTTCGACTTAGATATATTTATTTAAATTTTAATTTCAACAAGTTTTTAATTTTGGTGTACTTAAAAAATCATTTTTCTTTGCTTTGTAATGCACATGGTTGTTTTTATCTTTTTTAATCTAATAAACAGTGAATGTATGTTACAATAGGAACATGCTAATGGAGAAAACTACTCCCATATTCAGCCCTAATTTTACACGAGATTAATGATACAATTGATGAATTACAAATTATGACGTTATTCTGAAAGTATTAAATTTGACGTTTTGAAAAGGTAACATGATTTTTAAAAGATTTGGTAAAAACAACATTTTATAAAATGTAAAAATTAAAAATGGATCAAGGAGAATCTGGTAAAGTTTGTTTGAGTGGTAAAAAAGGTGATAAATAATTAAATCATTATAAGTGAAAAAAGTTGGCAGTTGAGGTTAAAATAATGTTGAATGGAAAAAAATAAAAAATTGATTGGAAAATTAAAATAGTAAATTGAATTTATTCTGTTCATTTAATAAACAAGATCCATTTTCCAGTTTCAAGGCTTTTCTTATATCCAAAGTCTCAAGAAAATGAAAATCAATTAATTTGTTAATCAATTTGGAATTGGATGGTGAAAAACTATGTTTCGTTATTAATATATTATTGGCTAAAGAAGAAGATGTTGATAGAGGAGGGCAAGATCTGTGTTGTTATAGTAGATGTGTCTGAAATGTTTTTTAATACGGTCTGAAATTTTGCGACCTGTCTGACCTATGTAGAATGACTCAATTTGTTCAATTGTTCAATTTGTATACACCGGATGACGTTTTGTAATCTCAAACAAACTTACTAGATTCTCTTTGATCAATTTTTAATTTTTACTTTTTATAAAATTTTAATATATATATAATTATATTATAATATTATTATTATGTTATATATTATAAAATTAAAATTTAATTTTTTGAAGTAAAACTTGTATTTTTTTTAAGTTTTGCAAGGTATCACTTTTTTTCTCCTGTTAACTGGAGAATTGAAAAGTGCATCTAAAACCCAAAAAAAAATTTGGGCTAGCCATTTAAAAAAAATGATGTCGGTGTCATATTTCAAAAACAGATGACGTCATCAACAAAATATTTATGTCAAAAGATTGCAATTTAAAAACAAATATCGACCTGTCCGAGCGTTTTTCGCAAAAACATTACACATAACCAAATTATGAATTTTGTGCGGAACTTTATGATCACTCTGTATATACAAATAATGATAATAGAAGAAAATACAAATAATGCAAAAGGAAAGGAATACAGAAAACAAAGTAAATAAAGTAGTATCGCCGTGTATATGAATAATAAATCTAAACACCTGATGTAATCAAAACATTTTATTCTGTAGATATTCCTCGGTTAAACTATACTTACTGCACTCATTTCTTGAGAACATTGAGAAAATTCTGAGTACAATTTCTTCTGTAAATTAGAATCTAGATATGAAACTATCTAAACCAAAAGTAGACTACCAAAAACTTTAAAAACTAATCAAGTTGAAAGTGATTACACGATAAGGTCGAAATTCGGAGATGTGGTGACATCAAAGGTACTGAAAATCTGGAAACCTGTAAAACTGCGTTAATAAGAAATTGAGAAATTGGTAAAATTGCGTTATGTGAAAAACCGTAATAAAACTTGTGGTAATTTGGGAAACTGAATAATTCGGAAAAACAAGCGACACACCCTAAACTAAACAAACAATATACAAAGAGAAGTTGAAAGACTCGAGAAATCCAAATGTCTCTCGAGACACCTGAAAAGCCCGAAAAAGTGAGTTATTAAAAGTTAAGACGTATATTGAAAGTGAGTTACAACTGAAAATTCTGCTAACCTCAGGAGAAACATAAATCTATAAAATAAAAGTTTAATACGAAAATTTAAGAAATCAGGAACTGTGGAAATCTTTAGAAACTGAAAAGGCCGAAAATCCTGAGAGGGTGAAGCCGACAAACTTGAAAAATTGAGACGGCGGAAAACTGCAACGCGTGACAAAATTCAAGAATTAAAATAGTCAAAAAGACTCATAAATTCTGAAATCTAATAACAGAAAAATGTAAATTATCGAAGTAAAGTCACAATGGTATGGACTTAAAGAAAGATCTGCTAAACTCATTGCAGCGTATTACGTTCTGAATAAAACCTGGCGCTAGAAGTCAAATTAAACAACACATTGTAGATCTATGTAATTATACTTCAAAGTGCAGTTGTCATTAGAATGCAGTGGCGTTGCACTCTACCCCGGCAAAATTCCAGCCATGTCACTTTCTAATCAGCGCATACAACCAGGCACAGTTTCCCCAAATCAAATATAAACATTAAATCACAATAGAGGATTTTGCAAACGCTGCGCTGCATCCAAATTCTCTTATCAAAAATAAAAGCTTTCAGCACTATTAACTGTAATTTTGTACATTGTTATTGTGTCCGTGCTATGGGCAACTACAATCGAAAAAGCCGCATGTAACATATCCACAGCAACATCCAAAATGTAAAATTAATCAACGTCAGTAAAATCTACCGCAAAACCAGGCCAGCCATTCCAACGTTTTTAATTAATTTTCCATTACCCTGTGTACATATAACTTTATGTGATACGTACACACCGGATAATTTAAAGCAAATAAGAGTGTAACTTCCATATCTCGCTCCGACGCCCAACATCAATAACAATGTTTGCCCAACCATCAAGTTCCACGTTTCTGCTGAAATTAAGACTTTTTTTCTTGTTCCGTGGATAATTATTAGTTTTGCTGCTAACGAGGGTTGGAGTTTAATTACACCTGCCGCGGAATGCACAAATTAAAAGTTTGCGGAGATTAGAGCGATTAGTTGAGTGTAGTAATATTTCTTTTTGAGACGTGATTTCTGATGTAGCAACTTTTTTGAATAGTGGAGTTTGTGCTCTTTACATCTTGGTTTTGGACTTTGTTTCCAATAAAATTTCAACTAAAATTGAGTTTTTCAACGTTGATTACGTTGTGTAAGTGTAGTAATTATTTAAACCTGTGACAGTCCCCAATAGGAGACCTAGAAAAATTTAAAAAAAACAACAATATAATGGTTTTAAAATTTACGTGAAAACCGATTGAGAACCTCTGGCATGATTGAAGAACCATTAGTAAAAAAACCCCTTATCTCTTGGCCTAAACAAAAAAGGACCTTTTTGTCTGAATGAGTGTGGCCGATTAATTACCTTCAGTTTTTCTTTGACTGTTGACTGTGCACTAATTACTCGACGTGTTCAACAGAGTCGTGCATTCCGCCATCATAAGGACGCTCGTCATTTTGAACAATTTTTATAAATGGTACGTTGATCTAGGCGAGTCTTTATCTTTTTCAGTTGAAAGCAAGAGTAGTTTTGTCAGTCGGAAAAGGTTACTCCGAGATGTTTACAATAGTTTCGTATCGTATCGTAGTAGTAAGTTCTTTGCTCCAAATAATTCAGCGACTATCAAAATGCTTTGAGTGCATCGCGGGTTGCCATTAGGTTTTTATTTTACATTACATTAAGCGATCTTTAATACCGTCAAAACTACGTTTAGGGGCCATATAATTTGAGTTTTAAATATCTACTACACTTCATGAATCACCCTGTATATAACGAAGTTATCGCACGGAGTTCTGCCAAGTGTCTCATTCGTCATTTTTCAAATTCTATAGAAAATGAGATAATAAGAGATATCTATTTTTTTTTTCAGTGCACAAAGCCCATGAATTCTGGAAAATTAATATTAATTTTATCCAAGGCTTTATTATGAACTTTTCACGTTTCCTTATATATTTGAGTCACAAATATGGCATATTAAAATGTATTTTGGATAGTGTTTTGAAGGAGTGCATCCCTCGAAAAATAGACTTCTTTTCGACCTATTTCCCAAGAATGATTAAAAATGCCTTTCAATTTACACTTGTCACTATGTTGTTCAATTGCTCCACATTTCCCACTCCCTCCCAACCTCCACAATTTTCCCAAACCCATAAAGTTCAACTGAAAAACTCTTAATTTATATGATCCCATTCGTAATTTAAACCGTCCAACGTCTCTATAAACCCAATCAAACGAGCGAAAAACAATAAAGCGAAGGTGTGCCAGACGCATTAGTTCCACCAACAACGCTAAGATATTAGAAAACGATCCGAGGCACAGTTCACGATCCGGAAAAATCCATAGTCAGTGGTGCTCTAATCCTTTCAAGCAAACGTCTTTGTGGAAGCTCAATTAAAAGCCGAGTAGTAAATGAAATCGGTCCGCCGATGAAATTTCAGTGGTTCGTATGTTTGGATAAGCTGAGGGAGAAAAAGAGGAATTCGAGGAAAAAGAGACGTAAGTTTGCATAAAGGGATAGCGTCACTTCCTGGCTTTTAACAAAACTCTTTTGATTTTGTAATCCGGCATGTCTCCACGTGTAGGTAGTAACTTTTGTGTTTCAAGGTTTTGACGAGGGTTCTGGTTCGGTTTGATTACTTCCGATTAATTTTTCAGAAAAGTTAATTATGCATGGGAGAATCAATAGGCTGTTGTTGGTTTCATGATGAAGCTGGAAGTCCAAAGCAGAGGCAAAATTATTGACTAAGCACTTCACAAAATTGAACGCCATTAGATTATTAACAAGTGATTTGTAGGCATTGTGCATTATATGTGTAATATTCGTGTGATTTGTTCCTGGGATGGTATTAATGTTGAATAGTATCGAATGATTGAGGGTGATTGAATGCGCCACTCCTAACAGATATAAGCTCTGCTGGGCTTATTGATTGTCACTAATGAGAATAATGAACCGTTTCAAATAAAAGTACTAATACAAAAACTAGAAGCCTACAGAAAACTACAACTATAATACTAACAATATTACATAATAACAGTAATAAGTAATAAGAAGCATATTACACACGACCGGAAAAGGTTACTCAAGAGGCGCACGTAGCGTGTGTAATAAATTTTATTTCATACTGTCCGGTAGATGTTCCATTAAAGGATCAATTTGCGTCCGGTAGGTGAGCTATTACAGTATCAGAGCCGGTAAGTGTCGCTAGGCAACACTTACCGGACAGTTTCATCTTTATAAATCAAATGTGACATTAATCTGACATTTTCAAACGTATTTGTCGGCTACTGATGAAGTTTTACTTGTACAACAAAGGTGATGCGATTTTCACAAAATGTGATTTTTTGATTTTTGAAATAAAATAATGAAGAACGGGCTTACAGTATGAAATAAAATACGTAACGATACACGTCCGGTAGTTACTTGTAACTCACCTACCGGACTTGTAACGTTAAATACTATTATTTCATACTGTCCGGTAGATGTTCCATTAAAGGATCAATTTGCGTCCGGTAGGTGAGCTATTACAGTATCAGAGCCGGTAAGTGTCGCTAGGCAACACTTACGGGACAGTTTCAGAGCCAGTAAGTGTCGCTAGGCAACACTTACAGGACAGTTTCATTTTTATAAATAAAATCTGACATTTTCAAAAAAATTATTAGAAACGCAAACATAAATTTAGCCTTAAATTATGTATTGGGAATATTAATATGTAACGTAATTGAACAATTTGTATTGCCCGTAACACTAATTCCGGGGTTCTTGCTCGATGTCGAGGTAGAAACGTTCAATTGCTTCTGCTGTAGAACTTCAACGAAGTGTTCCCCACCTTGTATCATGCGGGCAATCTTAACTTTCCCTTCTACTGCGTCTTCAACATATTTTTCTGCTACTGATGAGCTTTTCCATGCCCCATGACGCTTTAACACCGACACATCTGCACGTGCATTTGCAAGTAAATTTGCGGACGTCCGACGGAAACAGTGTCCTGTGTACCTCTCAGGATGTTGCAACTTTAGATATTCGGCAATCTTCCTTGGTATGCTCCCAATGCTGTGAATTCCCACCCTTTGAGAAATACATTTTCCTTGACGGTATCCAACAAATAACATCTTTTCTTGCAAACTTTTCGGACGTAGAGCGGTGTATTTTCGAAACATCTCCAAAAAATTGATACCCTCCGCTTCATTTATGACGGAGAATATTCTTCTTACATTGGTTTTATTATGAGAAATTGTAATTATCAACTGTTTTCCAGTGTCTTGTATGTCATCAATAGTCATAGAATATAATTCCTCACGTCGACAACCCCCTGCAATTCCTAGCATTGCAACCACCTACGAAAAATAGCAAATTCAATTCTTCAATCGATATTAATTATTACGCATACCTTTGCCAAGAGATATTCTCTGTCAGGGGCTTCTTTTAAAAATCGATTTACTTCCTCCCTGGTGAGGTTTTTGGACTGTGTTGGTTGGTATCCAACGTTGCATTTTTTTAAAAACGCTATTAGTTTGCTAAATTTGGCTATGTTTATATTTTCTTGAACAAGGATCATCATCGATTTTAACATGGAGTACTTCGCCCATAATGATGAACTGCTTCCTTTTTTGGACTGTAAATAATTTAGTTAGAATGATTACCCAGAAAGAAAGATCTCAATAAAAAAACTTACTGCGTCCAAAAAATATGCCAACATGACATTCTCCTCTATTTATTTCACCTTATTCTTCCACTGGCAAAACACTTGGTATTCTTTTTCATACCTCGCTGCCGACTTCGCAGGAATTAATTTTTCACTTGCTTCATGCGATTTCGACATTATTATGTCGGGAACAGCAGAATAATCCGCAACGTTTGTGGCGTACATTTCAAAGTGAAAAATATTCAATGTAAACAAACAATAGCAACCGTACATATAGCAACTACTGCCGTTGCCACCGGAAAAACGTGATGCGATTTTCACAAAATAATGTGATTTTTTGATTTTTGAATCAAATAATGAAGAACGGGCTTACAGTATGAAATAAAATACATAACGATACACGTCCGGTAGTCACTTGTAACTCGTTTAGACATTCTTGACTCGGCTCCTAACGTCGCCTCGTCCATAATGTCTAACTCGTTACAAGTAACCTACCGGACTTGTAACGTTAAATACTATTACAACTCGAGCTCTGTGTACTAGACTTTTTCTACGATCACATTTTTTACTGAACAGTTATGATGAACAACCCAATTCTATTGTTGTCATAATTATTTAAAATGTTTTTTATTGTCCCTTAAGAATTGTTAAATATAAGAGAATGGTCAATAGGATTGGTTTTGTTGATGTTTGTAGTCTGCTACAGTATGCAGACAAACTAGAATAACTATGATTATTATTATTTGATGTTTATAGAGGTTTATTTCTTGTAAGTTGAATAAAAGGTTCTAATTATTGCAAGTAAATAACGAGTATTGACTTAATTGCTGTTAAGACACGTGTGTAATACATAGGTTTATCCAACACCCCCTTCTGTAACAGTTCTTGAACATTCATCAAAACCCAAAAAATTCATTTGACGTTCAAAACTATTGGCTTATGAACTGGTTGCTATGACAAATTAGAAAATTGTTGAATTATTTTTTCATAAGTCACATCGTCGGCCTAGTGAGAAAAGTTCGTAACTCCAAAATCATAATTTTCTGGAACAGTTTCAATTTAGGTGTTTTTTACGGTGATTTTGAGTGACTAAAATCAAATTTCAACCACTAGTGAGTAAAAAAGTAAATTTTTTACTTACTAGTGACTAAAGTTACATTGAGTCACTCAAAATCACCGTAAAAAACACCTAAATTGAAACTGTTCGAGAAAATTATGATTTTGGAGTTACGTACTTTTTACACTAGGCCGACGACATGTGACTTATAGACCTCATAATCTATTCAAAATCGGCATTATTATGACTACATAATAAACAAGTGTTGGATAAAAAATTTAATGATTTTTTAGTACATTCCACGCCTTCAAGTTTAACCCTTATGTCCCCTCCTGTCTTATTTATTACTCCATGCTAGAGAGTCGGTCACTCCTGCTTAAATCACTTTCTTTAATATTTCAGAACTTCTCTTGTAAAATCTTAAATTATATAAGTATTTAAGTAGGTGATAAGATTTTTCAAGAACTGGTTTATATTTCTGGTTATTCAAGCTTTTTGGGTTTTTGCTTTTAAAACTACCTGCACCACAGGAACAATGGTTTCATTTATGGTACCCTAACAATTTAAGATTGAAACTTTGTGATCACAGATTTCAATGACCGTTTTGGGTTTTTCGATTCGATCTGGGAGAATACAAAATTTATCTTCACGAACGCTAAACATAAATATTACATCTAAAATTAAAAAGAAACAGTAAAAAAATTGACATTTTTGCCGTAAATGTTGTTTTTCTTCTTTCTTTGTGAAATTTATTAATGGAATAACGCTGATTATTATCATCGTCCTGATTATGAAATGTCCCTAACTGTGCGATTGCCTTACTTTACACACGACTGTGCGTATAAGGACCGGCCTACATAGATCGCATGTACTATTTTAGCTATTTACAATGATGATCGTAAAAAAAATAAAATAAATACAATACGTATAATATGATACATAATATATTTACAGCCATCTAATTGGTTACATGTGTTTACATAGGACATTGTCTCATTTTTGACAGTAAATTAAATATAGAAAGGTCAAAGATCTGAAACTAGAAATTAGTGAAATTAGTGGGTCTCAGGAAAACAGTGACATAATTTTTCCGCTCAGTTATTTAGGTGATTCAGGAAAATTCTATTTTTAATTTGTCAGACACAATAAACATGGCTATCTTGTGTATTCATCTTTTATGTTTAAATTAAACATCAAAATTTGTCTAGGTATATTGCGTCTGGAGAATTTTAAAGCTGTTTTGAATAAAAAGGAATTCATTGATACATTTTATCTACTAGGCTGGTTAGCACGAAATTTGATATTCAGAAACAATAATTGTATTAATTATTGTATTAAGTGCAATTATTACATGTGCATTTTTGTAATATTATAAGTGACGTTGAAGGTACGATACTGATTGCGTTGGTAGCTTCGTTGTATTCAATTGAGTTCAAAATATGTTTTCCCATGTTCACTTTATTTTGAACTGATTCTTCAATGTACGTTTCTGCTACTGCTGTGGATTTCCATCCACCATGACATTTTATATAGTGTGAAATTGAAATATATGTAAAAAATTTAACTGGTGCATCATAAGGCCTGTGAAAATTTGAGTTAAATCCTAATCCAAATCCTAGTTGTGGCGTTCATGAAGCAATAAAGTAACAGCAGACGAAAAGAACGGCTGGATCGATTTTTATTATCTTCGATTTGTTGGATTTGACTCCGCCCCGAATAGCAGAATAACTATTAAAACATGGACATGGGGGCCCAGGGCCCCTTTGGGTTTATAACTCAAGAACGGCTGGACCGATTTTTATTATCTTCGATTTGTTGGATTTGTCTCCGCCTCAAATAGCAGAATAACTATTAAAACATGGACATGGGGGCCCAGGGGCCCCCTTAGGTTTATAACTCAAAAACAGCTGGACCGATTTGTTGGATTTGTCTCCGCTCCGACTAGCTGAATTACTATTTAAACATTTAACTATTGAATTTAATCTACAAAGTTAACACAACATTTATTGATTGTGAGGCGGTACAAAGTTCGCCGGGTCAGCTAGTATTTTATAAAATATACCAGTTGAAATATACCAGTTGAAAACTCTAGGTAGCTGATTGGGAAGTACGTGGGGTACAATCAAAAAATCACCCACGACACCGGCCCAGACGTTGATACGATATTGTTGGTGGAAATGAGTTTCCCGGATCGCGCCAAACATGTGTGTTGTGATAGTTTTGTACACCTTCACGTATAAAACCCGCTTCGTCCGTGAACAACACAATGTTTAAAAAATTTGGCTCCTCTCTCCAACAACCACTAGCAATTATTAACGCGGCGGGGTAAATCTTCAGGTAACAACGCCTGCACCTTTTGTACGTGGTACAAATGTAATCCTTGTTCTTTTAATGTTCTGTTCACCACAAACTGGGACACGCCTATCTAAGTTGCTAGCCTCCTAGTGCTAATGCCCGGACTTTCTTCAACACGTTCCAGAATTTGTTCTTAGGCAGCAAGTATACGGTCGGTCCGTTGTCGCCCATCATGGGTTTGGTGATGGAAGGTACCATAATCGCGAAGATGTTGGACTACGGCCGTAAACATGCGAGAATCTGGAGTTGGACGCTATCGTTCTATCCAGAGCCCACGTGCAAGAAGAGTTGCCCTGCGCCTCCCCGTACATAAGTACCATTTCGGTACGATCACCGTCAGTAAAAATAGGCATTTCGACAACCACTGGTACTTTCGGGAAAAGGAATCACGCCCGGTTTCGGGGTTCGGTCAGAACTGAGGTGGATCTCCAAAAAGAGGATGACATAGTTTTTGACTATTATTTATGAAGTAAAGAAACGTCGCAAAAAATTCTTTCTTCTCATTGTATAGGGCTATTTTCATTTCAATAGGCGTGCACAGATTTTTATAGAGAAACTAGAATCTGATCTCGATACAGGGCGGAGTGGAAAACGAAACCTGAACTTGATCACGCTTCGATGTTCCAACTGAGTTTCACTCATTTTTTGTTAGCTTCATAAAAACAACAAGATATTTCGGATCTGCGCCATACTTGGTCAGTATGCATTAAAATGTCAGAGCTACTTGAAAAATTTTGATCGTCCCTTGTTTTCTTCATGTCTAGGTAGATAATATAAAAATCTCCCCTCGTATATATTAAACTGAAATGGTGAGAGATTACGTATATTTTACGTTTTAGTGAAGTTACATCACCACCACCTTCAATTGCGGCGTAAGTAGTTTCCAGTCTATAAATTGGGATTCGGAAGATCCAGGAAAGTGGCAATCTCTCTTCCTATGTTTCAAAATTTATTTATTCCTACGTGTTTTATGGTGCATTACAGCCGTTGACATCTATAAAAATGAAATGCTGTTCGTTGGTGAGCGCATCATTTGAGAACGGCCGAACCGATTTGGATAATATTTTTTAAATATTCGTAATAGTCCAAATAAGGTTTTTGCGAAAAGAAAAATTGGAGAAGTTAGCATGTAATAAATAAATATATATAAATAAATAACTATATATATATTTGCCCAACAGAAAAAAAATCCTTTTATAGGACAATACAAAAAATTAACTTAAACATCACATTGTGGTATACATACAATAAACATTAATAACATTAAATTGGAAAATGGTACAATTTACAGAAAAATGTCTCTAAATTTCACGTCAGCATATTGACACATTAACGTTAACGGTGCTCTTCTTAAGTCGTCAGTATTTGGTCTAGGAGTAACAAAGGTTGCAGAAGTCCGGGCATTTTGGCGTACGACATGAATATTGACATGGCTTAGAATTTCCGGGGAGTTGACTTCATAATGGAGAATTTTCCACATCCAGTTGGCACAGTGATGTTCTCGACGACTGAGAAGGCTAGCTATCTTATGGCGAGCCAAGAGCAGATTATAATCAAAATTTTGTGAAGGATAACTACCATCAATTTTAAAAGATAGGTATTTCAAAAATCGACGTTGTATTTTTTCAACAGCATCACTGTGCACAGCATAAAAGGGGAACCATACCACCGAAGCATATTCCAGCTTGCTTACCACAAAAGCAAAGTACAAAGACTTTAAAGCACCTATATCACTCATAAACCGACATGTTCTACAGATAAAGCCTAGCATTTTAGAGGCAGACAAACAAATATCATTAACGTGGTTATTGAAAGTTAGTTCGGAGTCAAATAGGACTCCCAGGTCCTTAACCAAATGTTGCTTCTGTAGTAACTGACCACATATGACGTAAGGAAAACTAATAGGATTAATCTTCCTCGTGTAAGATACACTACAGCACTTGTTGATATTTAAACGCAGTCTGTTTTTTCTACACCACTCCACAATTAAATTGATATTCTTCTGGAAACGTACAGCATCACCGATGGTAGAAATTGAAGAGAATATTTTATCTTATCATCAGCATAAGCTAAGACCTTGCAGTTCAGGGAAAGTAGCAAATCATTTATAAATATAACAAAGAGAAGAGGCCCCAAATTAGAACCTTGCGGTACACCACAAGTTGACACATAATAGAAAGATTTATAACCGTTAAAAAAACATAGTTTACTCTATTTAACAAATAGGAAGCAATTTAAGATAAAAATTTTGGAGCAAGACCGAAGAAACTGAGCTTTTGAAGTAATATTTCATGATCAATGCAATCAAAAGCACTAGAAAGGTCAGTATATACTACATCAACTTGGCCAGTGTTATCCATTTGTTGTCTGATGAATTGAACGACAGAGATCAAGTTTGTAACCGTAGCGCGCCCAGGTATAAAACCATGTTGATTACTAGATACAATACCGCCAATATTATGATAAATATTTGCATATAGAACCTGTTCAAAAATTTTCGAAAAATTTGAGAGGATTGAAATAGGTCGGTAATTATTAAGATCAGATGCACTACCTTTTTTTAAGACTGGGGTTACCTTCGCATATTTCCAAGCATCAGGATAGGTGGACGTTTTTATAGCAAGATTAAGTATCAACTTAAGAGGTTTAACCAATACAAATCTTAGGTCACGTATAATAAAACTTGGTATGAGATCATCACCAGCAGTGAAATTATTTTTTAGTTTCGACATTAACTTTACAAGAGTGTCCTCATCAACAGCTGGCATAGAAAAAGGAGAATTGTTGGAAAAAACATCTGGAAGGTCAAAGTCAGGTTTAGGATGAAATACATTAGAAAACTTTTTTGCAAAAACATTGACTATATCCTGCGGTTTTTCAAACTCATCACCATTAAAATGCAGTTTACCAGGAATACGAGATGTACCCCTTTTGGAGCGAACATACTTCCATAGTTCTTTGGGATTGGTTTGCAATGAGTCTTTAATATGCTTTGAGTAAGAGTTATGAGACGACGATGATGAGACGTTTAGAAATTGCACGTTCATTTTTATATTCATTTAAATAGCGATCACAATTTGTTATTTTCCATTTTTTCCTCAAGTAATTTTTATGTTTTAATGACGATACTATGGCATGATTGAACCAAGGAGGATAACTAGTTGTTTTAAAACTTGCTGAGGGTACAGAACGTTCTATAACCTGGTTGTTTTGAATTCCTTTACATTATCAGAATCAATGTCTAACTTGCTTAAAACATCATGAATAAATACGGCGTCTTCATTTGTTTGATCATTATTTGTTTTAATGTCTTTATTTTCGTTATGGCCATAAATGATGATATTGCATTTACGTTTTTCACGCTCATAAATTTCTTGAATAATTTTTTCATTGTTCAGTAACGAGTGAGAGTTACAACTGTCTGATTTATTGATATCAGACTTTAAAGCTTTTATTTCCTCTTGTACGGAAACATAGCAGCTTTCAAAGAATTAATGTCATTTCCCATCTGAAGACAGTCTTTACATGACCAAGTGAGACCCGCCTTTTGGTGAATCTTACGAGCCTCCGAATTGGTCAGATCAACACAATCAATTTTATAGATTTTATTACAAATGCAGCACTTAACGGACTTATGAACATCCGCAGCCCTTCCGCAACAAGTACAAGTAACCATTATTAGCTGATGTAATTTATGTTGAAATTAAAAAAAAGGAGAGAACTGGGACACACACTTCACGCTAGCGGTGCCTTTCGCAGCGACTTTGTAAAAATTAAAACAAACAAAAGGGTAACAAGGCAACGGAGGGTAACAATGTGCAGAACAATAGGAAGTAAGGATATTGAATCAGCAAGAAATAAACAGATAAAACCTCGTTATCACTCACTTACCGATAACGAAAATACTGCATTGAAAAACTGAGTATACAAAAAGATCGCTGGCAAATTAACGGATCAAACTGTATAAATTAACTAATAACTATTCAATTATTTACCAAATAAATTAAATAAACTAGAGAGAGTAATAAATTAAATGAACTGTAATAATAAATAAGTGCTTTTACTTTTACTGCATCCCGACAAACTAGTTCTAATTTTAACATACAATCAATAACTTTGAGATTTCAATAAATTTGTCAGATATTGTAACGGAAGATGGATTGTTTATTGATACAATCAAAACACTCCAAACACAGTAAATGCTGAAAGTGGAGTGGAAACATGATCAATTTTTAAGCGAAATACATGAGGTAAGTAAGTCCATGTTAAAATATCTACATGGGTAGAGTTCATTCAAGATACATTTTTTTACGATTCAATTCAGTAGTGATTATACTTCAATTTTGTGTTATGACCAAAGTAAAAGTTCCTTTAATTTGTGAACATATATACTCTCAAACGTTTAGTTATTTTTAATAGAAATAATGTTTATCACTAAAATGGTAAATGGTTTATAAGTAGTTATCCACGAAGTTTATAAAGTGACCAATTAAGTTAGCTAACTTACTACAGATAGAATACACAGCATACAACGTAGTCAGAAAGTCGTCAGAAAGTAAACTAAACTCCGAGTTAAAAACTGTTGTTAAAAATGAGATACATATCGGGTGTCCCAACTAAAATTTGTACCCCCCAACAATTCCAATTTTGAAAGACTCAGAAGAAAACGCTCGAACAGGTCAATTTTGTTATCAAGGGGGACCTAATTGTACCAAACTCCCAAGTCCTAAATCTCACCCCTTGAGCCAGGGGAGCCACCCCCTTAAAAAATTTAAATAGCATGGGGGCCGTATGATACATCATTTTAAAGCTTATTCAGTTCTCTATCCGAACCTACATTTATCAATTCCTTTCTACAAAAAAAAAGCTTGAATTCGATATTTTCCAAATCTACATAAAATACTCAACTAAAATTTATACCCCCCAACAATTCCAATTTCGAATGACTCAGAAGAAAACGCTCGAACAATTTTGTTATTAAGGGGCACCAAATTGTACCAAACTTTCAATTCTTAGATCTCACCCCTTTAGCCAGGGGAGCCACCCCCTTAAAAAATTTAAATGGCATGGGGGGTCGTGTGATACATCATTTTAAAGCTTATTTTAAAGCTTATGAATTTATTATTTTCCAAATCAAGAATATTCTAGGTAGATTTGGAAAATAACAAATTCTTATGCTCTTTTTTTGTAAAAACTAATCGATAATAGTAGGTTTGGATAGAGAATTAAATAAGCTTTAAAATGATGTACCACATGACCCCCCATGCCATTTTTTTAAGAGGGTGGCTCCCCGGCTAAAGGGGCGAGATCTAAGACTTGAAAGTTTGGTACAATTTAGTCCCCCTTGATAACAAAATTGACCTGTTTGAGCGTTTTCTTCTGAGTCTTTCGAAATTGGAATTGTTGGGGGTACGAATTTTAGTTGGGACACCCTGTATATAAAAATTTACTTACTTATTGCCCTAAGCAGCCTACATGCAAATGGGTTAAATGATTGTTATTTTTAAAAAGTTTCTTTTTTTCTGTTTCAAATATTCGGACCAATTTCTGGGTGACCTCATCGTGCAACCAGCGAATAAGTTATTTGTTGCAATTTAATTGTTAATTCGGGCCCTAAGAACTATTGTTTAGCTTTACAAAACACATATTAATTAAAAAAAGGTTTTTTTTTCAATTTACTCCTGTATTTTTGTTTAATTATTCGTCACGAACGTTTTCGACAAACGGGGACCATTATCAAGTGACACGTCAAAAGGTTTTACAAATATAACACGTCAAAAGATTCGTTAAAAGTTAAAAAGTTACACATTTCTATCATTTTGAATATCCATTAAAATTATGTTAAAACGATGGATTAACCATATTTTTGATAAAAAGGAATTTAGCGACGAAAAACTAACTTGACTATGATACTAGTAAACCGAAACGTCGCTTGATTGTTAAGTGGTTTTTATTTTCTTTCTGGTCCATTCCCTGTTTAGTAGAAGAAAAAATGTCAAAATCTTACCACTCAGAAGAGGCGTTTATAACATGAATTGTCCACAAACGACTGTGGATCTTTTAATTTATTTATAGTGTGAGAAAATACGTTGAATTGAATCATATTAATGCACCTCTCTCTGAATACCTGGACTGCGCGCGCAAATGGAGACCAAAGTAAAAGTGGCAACGTTGCTGCAGGTGAATGTCATATTTGGCATTTATGGGAGAGATTTGGTTCTTGTCAGCTGTCATATAGCCACATAGTCCTTATCGATATCGATATAAGATGATTTACAACTTACAATGGAGACAATGTATCCAAAGTTTTTTTAAAAACGCAAAATAAATACCTAATAAAGTTAGAAATTTCAAGACGTTTATACAAGTCTTGAAACGCAACTGCAGAAACAACAACACTTTTATAAGATATTAGATGGTCTGCGGGACAGTAAGAAATCAATTGTTGTTGAACTCCTTTATTTTGTTAAAAAGTGATGTTTTTACAAACTCTAATATCTTTAATATCGCATTCTGAATCTTGAAATTAGTATCTTAAAGCAGTAATCTCGAATTTCTTCCGTTTCTTGAATGTCGAACCCAAAATCATTAATATTGAATCTTGAACCTTCAACACTGAAGATTTAACTTTGCAATCTCTCGAATAGAATTACGAATCCAGAATCCGAAATCCAGAATTCCGAATTGTAACTCTTAATATTGCGCGCATTCTTGGAATTTGAAATTTGAACCTTACACCTTCTCAATTATACTTTGAATCATAACTTCTGTATCATAAACACTGAACCTGATCTTATGTTCGTGTCTCGGATTTAAATCCGAATCTGAAATCTGAAATTTTAAATCTTGAAATTTGAATCTACATACATTTAACATTTAGAAGGAATAAAGTAGTCAAAACACTAAGTTGCTCCACCAATGGCACCAGAGATAATTAAATATATAGGACAAAGGGACCTGTTTTTCTATATATTAAAGATGATTTAGGCGATTTTTAATGTAATGTTTCGGACAATCTCCTATGAGTAACCATAATCCTTGGTCCGTCTTCTCCACGGCTTTTTCTATTAGCATCGATTTCCTTCTGTTAAGTTATGAGGACTGGTTCCATTGAAAATGAAAACTACACTTAACTTAACACACTATATTAAGTTAAGTTGTTTCAGTATGAGAGCTAAAGTAATAATTCTTAGTTAGGTCGTCTCAATTTGAGAATAGGGAAAGATAACATGATAATAGACCAAACAAAACTGGGAGCAAACGTGTTACGGAAAACCTAAAGATTCAAACGTCGACCTCTACGTCTAAACCAACATTTATTTAAGAGGGTTCTCCAGTGGCAGGTACATTTCTGCCGGTCGAAGTACATTTTTCCGCAATATCTTTTTTTTTAATCTAAGAATTTCAAAAAATCGCTATGTAGCTGCAAAGATCTATATTTTATCAACACGCCCACAAAATTTCAACAAAAAATCTTCAAAAATAAAAAAGTTACATTCAATGCCGCACATTTTTGTACATTTTTGCGCGCCGTTGAATATAACTTTTATATGTTTGAAGATTTTTCGTTGAAATTTTGTGGGCGTGTTGATGCGATTTTTTTGAAAATAAAAATGTCTAAAAATAGTTCAAAAATATCTAAGAGTAAATATGAAAACCGCAGGTCGTTACGACCTTTGGTTTTTGAACAGCGAAGCAACAAAGTTAGCCATCGATGGCGCGTGACGTCATACCGACATCGGGTGATCACACTTACTAGTTGCAGCGCTATGAATTTGCACTTTCTGCAGCATTTATTAGCTTTCGTTTGCGTTCAGTTTTTACGTTTTTTTTTTGCGGTGATTAAAATTCAATTCTCAAAGGCAACAAAGCAATGGAATTACAAAAATACATATGCTTCTAAGGATAACACATGGGAATTAAATCTGTTGGAAATGATACTGAATAAGTCTAAAACTGATGAGGTGTTGTTGAAACCATTAACTTTCGATGTAGTTTTCCCGAATTTTTGTAATACATTAATAAATACATTTTTTCTATAGCAGTTGTTAAAGTCTCCTTTGATCTATTCAAATCAAAAGGTCAAGGAGCACTTTAACCGCAAGGATAGATAAAGTAATACTTTAACAGCAAGGATAGATAAAGTAATTTATTTTTTTATTTTACAATTTTTGATTAACATTTTGATCTAAAACAACATTAATTGTACAATTTACATTTCCAGCAATATTAACTCGTGGAACAGATATTTTTTCCTGTGCTAACTGAATAGAAGAAGAAAAAGAAGAAGAAGAACTAGAACTGCAAGAATTTCCACAGAGTATTTTCTTCGATACCTCAACTTTTGTTGCTACTGAGTTTTCAATATAAGATTCAGCAATTGAAGATGATTTTCACCTTCCTGCACGTTTGACTGTTACCAGATGGGTGCCAGAATTTGCTAACATTGTGGCTGCAGAGCGGCGGAAACAATGGCCTGTGTAACTTTCTACATTCGTTAAACCCAAAAAAACATCAATTTTCTGCGGAACATTATAAAAAGTATTTATCCCCACAGGTTGGATGGTGCATTTTCTTTGTCGGTAACACTCACACCACTTTTACTGTCAGTAATACAGAATAACCGATCTTCTTTATTTCTGGTGTCCATTAGCGAAACGATTATGACCGATTTTCGATCATCAAGATGAAATGTTTCTAACTTGTATAATTCATTAGATCGACACGCTCCATATAAGCCCATTGTCGCAACAACCTTTAGAAACTGGTACTCATCTCCAGCTTCTTGTAAAAATTTTGTTATATCCTCTTGCTCAAACACTTTAGATTTCTTAGGTTTGTAATTATCCGTCAATTTCTTCAGCAAAGTTATCAGTTTGCTGTATCTGTAAAAATTTACATTTTATTTGACATCGCATTCACTAGACTAAACGTATTCCTTACTTTGAAATATCACAATTTTCGTTGACAAGTAGCGTAGATTTCAACATGCTGTAATAAGACCATAATTTTGAGGGCTTTACTTTCTTAGACTTTTCCGAAAAGTATGCCAGAAGTACCCTTTCGCTACCATTATTCTTTGCACTTTTCCACTTTTAGATGCACGTATATTCTTTTTCGTAGACGAGGCGAGATTTTTGGGGCAGTAGCTTTCCCACAGCCTCTAATGCCTCTTCTTCCACGTCTGATGATAGATTTTCCTCATTTTCGCTCATCTCGACAGACTTTTCAACTGAAGGCTCACAAATTTCTCAAAACAAAACGAAATAAACAAACTTTTGCTTAACCATAACAACGCTCATACTAATTAGACTTTAAAACCTTACACGATTCATAATATTTTTTCATTAAGAAAATACACAAAAATACACAATTGCTATAGAAAAAAATAGAATATTATACACGACGATAAATTTAATTATCTTCTCGAGCTTAATTAGCGTCTCGACTGACGTCTCGACGCTAAACAAAACTCTACTAATAAATTACTATTATATTTTGTAGGAGGTCCCACAAAATATTTTCAATTTCCAATATTTCCATCTTTAGAAGAAGCAAAAATAAAACATTTTTCAAGATTTAAATGAAATCTTAGCTTAAGTGAGAAATGAATTTTTGTTGATAAACATGATAATAAATATATGCTTTTATATTAGGTACCAACAAATATTTCCAACATTGGAAACCATATTTAAAAGAAGCAAAAACAAAACATTTTTCAGTGGAATCTTAAGAAATAATTCAAGCATTGTTGGGTATAAAAATTAAAAATACGCTACGGTAAACTATCATTCTCATCATAATATTCCCTAAATCCGGTGTAATCTTCGTTTATTTCTGGATACTTCTTTCTAACTGAATTTACCACGCACGATGGAATTACAATTCTATTATGACGTCCAATTGATGTCCAACTGTTGATCCAAGAAATAAATTTTTATACGCCAGGTGTCGCCATAGTCTATTAAATTCATCCATATACCTTTTCCAGAAATAAAACAGTATATTATGAAGATGTACATACATACATATTTCATGTAACCTACCTTTTCTTTTCTTTCTGTGAAATACATTTTAAAATAATATTATGGCGCGACAAATTTAAAGAGTCTAAACTTAAAACTATGTTGTCAAATGCTTCGTGGTGTGTAATACACGTGTCTTCATTTCACACAACATTTACTAGTTCGTTCTCAACACAACACAAACATTATATTGATGTTGGCATTGCTACACAATTTCCGCACCTACACCAAGATGTATCATTTAATCTTGCAAGGTTTTCGTCGTTTTGCAGATTATCCTGCTTCTTTTTCAACTCACTTAATTCATTTTTGCTGTATCTTGGTTCAAAACCGTACGCCATGGAGATTGAGAAATAACATAAACCCACAAAAATTAATGTGCTATGGTTTTCAAGTCGCCAACAATCCAGAACACAGCAAGCGTGCTCTACGTGTCGGCCGGCGATGTGTCGGTATGACGTCACAGACACCGCTCTCCAAACTTTGGTCTCTAATATTTCAAAAACTGCTGATCGCACGAACCTCCCGTTTGAAAATTTGTTCTTAGGTTTTTTTTACCATTTATTTACTTTCCAGTACACAACCCCTTTAAGGCGAAACGCTCAGTCGCCTCAACTTTGGAACCGAATTACGGCTTTCATTGTTAGGCTATCTTAACGTATTGGGCATCAAAATTAGTAAAAAAAAACCTTCATCACGGCAAAACGTTGTTTGTTCAGAAAACAAATTTATTGCCAAAATGAGAAGCTAAAAATTTTTTTTTTTAACAAACGTGTTGGTGCTTGATTTTTACTGATCTCAGCATTCGGTAAATGCAAGGTGTTTTTATAAATATTGAAAAATAAATTTGCAAATTGTCCTCAAAGTTCGCTAGTTTCAAGCAATGTTGGCGTGATTCAAGGTTACACAGGCCCCGTCCCTCAGCGGCAGGCAGATGTGTCGACGGCTGACCGTATTATATTTCGTGTGTGCCGCAGCCCGTTCTTACAAAGATAACAAAAAAGTAAAGTAAACAAAAACGGGCCAGTCGCCTTAAGAAGATGAGCATTTATAATGATCTGCTTTGGATTACAGTTCGTAATTTGGGCGGTGTACCTCAACTCATGGTTTTTATGTTTATGAATATTTAAAGTATGATCAAGAATTTCAACAACATAATATCTAGAAACTTAACGATGAATAATTCGTTTTCTTTTCCACAATGCTGAGTCCTTTAAATCGCAAATTTACATTTTCATATTTATGGAAAGCAGCCGCAACTAAATATGCGGTATAAAACGCATTGTTACAAACCTAATAGCCAATTTCATCGAAATAATGTAAAACTAGTACGAGTTAAATTCAAACAATCAATCAAGCCTCTAAATCTACACAGGTGTCAATAAGAACTTTATGATCTCTGTCATCCATTATGGTTGACACAACTTTACGGTGAAAACGGCAAGGTTTTTTAATTTCTCCATATTTTCTTTTGACAGTTTTTTACTAATTTTATATGCACCTCCCATCACGTGGGACCGCTCCATCATCCACGCAGCGGTCATCTGTATTAAATACACTCTTTGCGTAACCCGTTACTTCCCTGTATTGTTGTTGGCCGAACAATCAATCGAATTACGCAGATTGTGTAACATTAAGGGTTTATTATGCAAAAGCTCGATGTTATTGTCGAATTTTAAGGAGCGTACTCCGGACACGCTCCGGTGAACGGCACTCCCTCTCCGAAACCGGAAGAGAGTAGTGGGACATATCCTATGATCTGTTTTGATCGACGGACAGATAGTACAACATCCAGAGGTACTACAGCATGGTTTGCTAATTACAGTGAGTGGATATTGTGGTATCTGTTGACACATGTTGTGACAAAATAGGATGTAGATAGTTTGTAGTGAAATCTGTAAGTTTTAAATTTATCTATTACCGGGGGCTAAAAATAAGTACCTTAAATTTCCAAATCTCGAAACTTGTAACTTATTAACGCTTTAAGAAATGTGGTAGGAGTAAATTATTTATTTGTTGGACAGTTTTACTATTAATTATTATACTTAGATCATTTTGCAAAACTTCGAACACATGATATCATATTACTAAGAATTTATTTTATTTTCTTTAAATTTGCGTGACTAATCGTTGCATTCTTTAATTTAGTAAAAATCAAGTGACAGTTGTACCTTTGTTAAGTAATTTCTACCATTTTCATTTCGTGATCGCATTGTTCGCCAATTTATCCACCGCACGACATGTATTGTCTTTTCATTTACAATACACAATGTGTTAAGAAACAGTTATCTTTATTTTGTGTTTCTCACTTTGTTAACAAGCATCGATACTTTTTTCGGTTTCTTCCGTACTACAGTACACTACGAGTATTGTTTTATGTGTACATATTTACTAAACCTTCAAGTGCACAAGCTACCGACAATTAACATTTTTATTTTAGATGCTAAAACACAAATATTACTCGTTGCATAATTTGGTTCAGAGGTAAATAATGTGCACATATGAATGTAATTTTCTTGTATTACAAAATGAAAATTTATGTAGTAGGTTGCAATATATGTAGTTAATATCTATGTGGTTAACATTTCGATGGTTCTATTTTGCGTAGGTATTCTTAAGTGATATAAACAAACTGTCTTAATCTGTATGTTTGTTGTGGAAATTGGTGTTGCAATTAAAACGGCAAAGAACTCTGACGGCACTTAGCACTTCATGGTCTCATGTTTATTTAGATACATTTTTCAGTTCAATAATCTCTAAGTAATTTCTTCATTTTAAGATGACTTTTTTCGATAAAATAATGTATTCCTCATTAACTTCACTTTTTGCTAAAAAACAAAATATAGTTTAAACGTTTTACTTCCAAAGATCCCTAAAGAGGCACAGAACGAATTTCACCCACTGGAATGTGTAGGTAGACATCATAACACAGATTTGTATAAACACAATGTTTTCTTTCTAACCTATTTCTGTCTATTTACATATCGATTGTATAGTGTAAGATCGCACTTTTTAACTTAAGAACCGATCCTACAAATCCAGGTTAAAAAAAATATTTTTTTGACATTAATAATAATGGTTAAGAAAAAGGGTTGGAAGATGATTACAGTACACACGATTCAACTTTTTGGTATTGATGGTATGATGATGGTATGACTAACAACTTATTCCTTGCGAGCACCGTTTTTCAGCCTAGACTTACCAAACTATTGTATATGTGATGCTTAGATTATTATGTATTGCTTTAAAGGAAGATCTCGTTTATTTACCTCTTCTGTATTTATTATAGGACGTGTTCATTCAAGTTTACTACATGTAATTATTTCAATAGTTTAGACAAAACTAGGATTACTCTTCTCGCTATTTTTCATCATGTGTATCTAGGTATGGTTGCAATAAACCACATTACCACTAAGCTAAATTTAGTTTCCTCACTACCGTACATCCACCTAACCCTGCAACCTTAGGAAAATTTCTCCGGCACAGTCGGGGCTTGAGAACGCAAGAAAGACCCCCCAAACCACTACACAAGTATTAGCGATAAAACAGACTCATCCTGTATATATGCAATGTTTTCGTGACATTCATTTTCATTAATTAAGACGTACCTACTTTTCAGTATTCCTTTTAAATCAGTTCAATAAATTTAAAATCTAATTAAGGCTTCCTTGTCCTTTAATACCAGATTTCGAGTGTTATTATGTTACTTTATTATTTTTCTTGTTAAGTTTTTAAGATTAAAGCATCAACATTTTTCTGTAATTGCTAAACCAGTCGGAAAAATAATTTAAAATAATATTAAAAAATTAAGCAGATTATGTTTGAGTAAAACTTACTTGTCTGGTGAACAAAGTTCCATAAAATTTACACGTCCTAGAGTGTTTTCAGTTGTTATATCCCCTATAGTGCATACCAAATACGTAAAAAATAATAAATAACAAAAATTAATAAATTAGATGAATTACAAATTAAAAATCAAGATTGTAAAAGTACCGTAACTATGACATCTCAAACGAAAAAAAAAATAATGAAAAGACGCGCTATTGTCGATTGTGAAAACATTTTCATTTTTAAAATATGTTCTATTCGTTTTGGTCAATCAATCTCAATGCAAATAGATGAAAGAATTGGTACATTAACACCTGTAAATACAATAAAAGCGAATACTTGTTTGTGGAAGCAGTTTGAAGCCCTTTGCGAGGAACGGGCTTACAGCCTGATTTCATGTTGATTTGCGACTGGTCGCAAGTGCCGGTTGCTATGGAACCGTCGTAACTAAAGACTAGGTAGTAAGGATCAATTTCATGTGAAATGAAACATGTTTCCATAGCAAGCGGCACTTGCGACCAATCGCAACATGAAATCGGACTGTTACTCAGTCAGATACGTCTATACGCCAGGTGGAAGAATCATTAAAGATTTGTAAAGATTAAAGAAGGTGCTTTGTAAAGACTCAGTGGAATAGAATTGTCAAACTTTTACAGGAAAGTTTTCACAAGGAATTTAGAACAATTGCCAGAGAAGAATAATTAGTACTTCAGAACCAAATCATAACTTTCTGGAATGAAGATACTACCAAAGGATTGTATGACAACTTTTTTTCAAATAGAATTAGATAGTTTTGGTGCGCATACATGACAAATTGTTTTTAACTCAATGTTTAAAAAAATCTGCCAAGAATGGGAAAGCCGCTGCCACAAAAGAAATAATTGGTTGAAGATAAAATCAACGCGGATCATGTCCAGTTAGAAATCAAAAAAGTCTAGGACACAAATTTGGACACTTCCAAATTTCAAGTTTTGATTTAGACACTTCCTTTGCGTTATCGTGTGAATGCGATATTAATTCTTGGACACAAAAGCTCCTAACCTCAATTTTTGACAGAAAGGTAAAAGTAGTGTAAATAAAACACAAATTTATAATTTAGTTGCATTTATTGATCTAAATCAGATTCTTCAGTGGAAGAATCTTCCCCTACATTAATTATTAAGGGCTTTCGGTTCTTCGCTCTGGGCATGTTGAACGAATGTACTTTTCTTCTAATGGCATTTCTAATGTTATCGTCCACTTCATCTAGTACCGATCTTCTTCCATGATATACAACAGGTGGTCGCAGGACATGAGTTGATGTGTATTCCCGCAAAATATAGGTACACTCGCCGCACTAACGCCTACAAAAAGGAGATTATTATATAAAATTCCGAAGAAAAACTTTGGTATAATTTTCTACCTGCTGCTTTAGCAGTAAAATGCACATTTTCGGTTTTAGAAGACTCCGGGTTGCTTTCCTGACGCGTTTTAAAGATATTTAAAACGCAATCTTTATCAGAGATCGAGAAATGCTTAGAAACGCGCAAACAAAAAACTATTGAAATTGAAATAAATCGATACAACACTTCGTCATTTTGCGTTGTTTGTCGATTACATTCTCATTCACATAGTCTTAGAGGCATTTCTTCAACCAACTCCTGTGTAATATTCTTGGGTAATTTATTATAATTATTATTAAATCGATTAGTTGCGGAGGAAAACCCGGTATCGCAAACTACTTATGAAATTTTTAACGCAAACTGTTCATCTAACATTTTTTAAATTTATATCCTGACCCAGCCGAAACAATGCAACTAGAAGTGACAGCATGTGAAAGTTGTAAAAAAAATTTTGGTTTTACTATATTGATGCCGCACAAAAATTCATGATATGGTTTTTCAGATCATCTTTAACTAAAAAATAATCGTCAGCTGTATTGAAGAGGGGGCATTATACGTCAGTCACGTATAGTATATGAACCATGTTAATTTTTTTTTAAAGTATGAAGTCATTTTATACCTTATGAAATTTATGCAGCAGAATTTTTATGCTTTTAATATAATAAAGAAAATCGTCGTTTAACAGGGCTAAGAGCGTCAGTCAGCGTCATAAATAATGCTGGGCGGTCAGTGCATCTGAGCGTTGCATAGTCACTTTGTCAAATGAACTGACAATCTTGATACCCACAAACATTCAGCTGACGGTGATTTTTATTTTTGTTAACCATAAAAATACACCATATTTTAATTTCAATCAATATTTTACAGGCTGTGCCATTTAAAACTCCCCAGTCAAAATTTCTCCGAGATTGATTATTGTGATTGAAAAATCCTCGAACAGGTCGATTTTATTTGCTAGGGGCACATCTCCTCAGTTTCCTTTCAAGTTCCAGCATTGCGCCCTCATCGCGACGGGGCTGTTAGCCCTAAAATCTTAAATGGCACTATGGATTAGTGATACCTCATTTGAAAGGTATTGGAGGCCTCTCTACAACTAAAAAATTACTAAAAAAAAATATATTCTGCTCAAATGGGGCAATTTGCTTTTGATTGATTGAAAATTTATTGACAAATAAATAAAACATGGTCATAGTTTAGTAATCCATTCATTAAATGGATTGAAACCCAAACTCAATCAACAAAAATTTAACGAGCCTAGATTTTTTTACTGAGATGGTACTTTTTATAATAATAGACTACTATCATGGGCAGCAGTGAGAAGCTGCAATTCAATTTTGCGTTTTCTTACAAAATTTATCCACATTTCTATAATTTTGTTTTTTGATTATGTTTCTAATTCAATCAAAGATATTTAAACCAGATAATATCCTTTTGCTCTGCGAAATCGTTTATAATTTGTTTCTCCTGTATGCTTAAAAGCAGGAAAAAAAAGTCCTCTTGTGCCCCCATGTCCATAGTTTACCACCTATTCTCATACCTACCAAATATACAAAAAAAAATCATAAAAATCGGTCGAGCCGAAAAATCGGTCCAGCCCAAGGGGCTCCCTGGGCCCCCAACTCCTTGCCAAAAATAGCTTACCACCTATTGTCCCACCTATCAAATATACAAAAAAAATTCATAAGAATCGGTCGACGCGAAAAATCGGTCTAGCCCAAGGGCCTCCCCTGGGCCTCCATGTCCATGTGAAAAATAGTTTTAAACCATCCCTGTATTATGAGGAACAAAACAAAAACAAAATTAATCAAATCGGTAAAGCCGTTTTAGAGTTTTAGCGTGACATACGAACATATATGTATTCATTTTTATATATTTACATACAGTGTGGAAATTAAGTAAGGAATAAATTCAGTAACTCCGTTAGTATTTGCGCTAGAAATAAAACTTAAAAAGCATGTGGTAGGGCTAATTATAGCGCATCCGACGAACGTTTACTAATTTTTTTTCATCACTTTTTTTTTACAGTTATGACGTCATCAATATTTTTTTTTAATGAAAACCTATGCTTTTAATTTTACATTCGCATAGAGTTTTTTATTCTGATTTCAACGTTATCAAGTACTCAATAAGTTATATAAGGAAAAAATTAATAAAAACGTTACTAAATTTCAAATTAGTAAATTTTCAAAAAATTAACAGAGGTGTCTAATTTTATCAGAATTTAAGGAGAAAACCATAGAAATCCAAACAAAACAAAGTTCCCAAAAGCAAAATAAGAAAACAACCAAAAATTTCAAAGTAAAGTTAACAAATTAACAAAATTAACAAAAAGACTATTGATGACCCTGCATCATCTGACAAAATCCAAGATGATCATAAAAAGCAGCCAATACGTTTTGAATGGTATTGGGGGTTATTAAACTGCACTCATGTCGAATTCTTCCTTCAAGATCATCCAAATTGTTGGCTCGGTTTTGATACACCTTGCTTTTTAAGTGCCCACATAGAAAAAAAATATAATGGGGTTTGATCTGGGGACCTAGCCTGCCATTCTATTGGACCTCTTCTTCCATCTTCTTGGGAACACTTCGTCCAAATAACGCCGCACCGGGCTTAGTGTGTTGGAGCACCATCCTGTTGCAACCATAATTATGTTATTATTTAGAAGTTCATTTATTTTTTAACAGTTCAGACACAATTATTTTGCACCAATTCAGAACTTGTCGACATTGTATTGGTATGTGTATGATTTTTTCTTAAATTCCGATAACATTAGACAGTTCTGTAAATTTTTTTAAACTTTACTAATTTGAACTTTAGCGCCGTTTTAATTAATTTTTTTCTTATCTAACCTATTAAGTATTTGACAACGTTGAAAACAGAATAAAAAACTCTATTCAAATGTAAAATAAAAAACATAGGTTGCCATTAAAAAAATATTGATGACGTCATAACTGTCAAAAAAAAACTAATGAAAAAAAAATTAGTATACGTTCCTCGGATGCGCTATAATTAGCCCTATCACATGCTTTTTAAGTTCTATTTCTAGTGCAAATACTAACGGAGTTACTGAATTTATTCCTTACTTAATTTCCACAGTGTATATAGATATAGATGTATTATAAAGTAACATATTTTTAGCAATACCTGTTCTGTAAGTCATCATTCACTAACAAATATCTTTCATTGTAAGCGGCACTTTTTAGTCAGGTGCAAGTTACCATGGTTACCCTACAATAATATTTTACTTACAGTCCGTGGGCTGTAAGTAAATATTACATACCAACGTACGCCATTCGTGTTCCATGAAAGAAATTTCACCAGGGGAAGGTAACACTAATTTTATTTAAAGGAATATGGAACTGACAATTGGTCATTGTATTTACAGTAGATATTGATGTTTAAGATTTATGAATCTTTTCCTCTATGTTTTCTATATTCGCGCTCGAAGTGCTTGAACTCGATTCTGGATGATGGGAAGAAGTGCAAAGATCTACATTATTCATTTCAAGAATTTTTTTTACTTTTTTCTCTACTGTTGACTTGAAAGATTTTGTTGGCCACTTGTATTTTATTTGTTTTTTTTTTAAGTTGAAACACATCACCCACTTGTTAGCCAGGAGAGTAGCAGAGGTTCGGCGAAAGGAGAGCCTAGTATATTTTTCCGCATTTGCTAAATGTAAATATTTTTCGATTTTACTAGGAATTTTACCAAAATTATTTCGCCCAACTGCTTGATTGACACACTTCCCGTTATAAAATCACAGAAAGAATCTTCTATTTTCCGTATTTTGTAGTCTCAAACTCACATATTTTCGAAATAATTCCAAGCATCGAAAATTTTCATTATCCACAATGGAGCAACTTCTTTGTTGATGGTTTTTTGAATCAGGTATTTTAACCAGGACAAAGTTTCCTTTGTCTTTAATGTCATCTACAGTTATTTTACATAACATCTTTGCGACAGGCCCCTGCAATTTCTAAAATAGCGACCACTTTCTTCATAAGATATATTTCGTTCGGTGCTTCAGTCATCTCATCTTCATAGACATCTCCAGGAAATACGCCAACAAAACTGACTCTTCGGTATGGTTATTCCCTTTTTTTCGTTCGCTCCACTGTCGAAACAGGTCATACGTAACTTCGTACCTTTTTTTTGACTTTTCAGGTAACAATGATGCACAAGAAAAACTTGCAGCCTCTTCAATATCATCAATTTTTCTATTTTCACTTGAGAAGAGTATTGAAGCGTTGATTTTGCAACAAATTTAAAGAATTTAAAGTGATGTTTTTTTGTTTTGTATCCATAACACGAAACAAACGCCACACAAATTTTTAATTAAACAACAATCTGACGTTTATTGATTTTTCATAAAAATACATTCAGAAAATGTTTTACTTTTCCTTATTTGTGCAGGTATTGCTAAAAATAGCTTACTAACCTCAAACTGTAAGTTTTTTTTTTTGGTCTCGAACGCATAGGAAACCTCGGTACCCTCGGTTTCCCAATATTGCATTCTCGACCAAAAAAATTGTACTTACAGTTTACGGTACGTAATATACTATTTTTTCACTACTAGCTTCATAGTCGCGTCAAATAAGTCTTTTTCTCGGAAGTCCTCAGAAACAGCTCCGATTTTGATGTTTTTTTTTAAATTCTTGTTTTTTTTTTTTATATTATTTATAATCAGAAACCTTTTGAAGCGGGGATATAACTATTAATATTATATTGTTGTATGTTTTTTTTAATGTTTGTTACCTCAGAACATTTATATATTTCTATATTTATATATCCTTCACCGATTTCTTCGTCAAATGTGGACCGATTTACAAAATTCTTCTTTCACTTGAAAGGGTATATTCTTAAGGTGGTTACATTATCAAAAAATCAGGATCGGACCAGGGAATCCCACGGAATTTTTCTCTCCTACTAGTAGACAATAAAAACAATTGACAATGTTGGCATGGTTACATGGCAAATTTGACATTTGCTGTCATTATTAATGATAGCTAATAGCTTAATAATGTAGAACTGGGGAGTTGTAGTTTCTTGCGAAATGTTAAATTTGCCAGCTGGACCACACTATCAACATCTCAACAGAAAGCAGAAATTATCATTATTATCATTTGAAGAAAAGTTAAACAAATGTGCTAGTAGTGAAAAAAATAGTATATAAACCACGGTTGAGAAACCTTTTGTTTGCCTCGCATTTGAAGGAAATCAATATTCCTAACAATGTATTTATGGTAATATACCATATAAGTAATATATTTTTTTGTAACATGATTTATGTATAATATTTTATCGAATCAATATAATAGCTATTTAAGTAACAAGGAATGTAAGGACGTACTAACATTGAGGCAGGCATGTACAAGTCAAGGCGAAGCCGTGGCTTGTTATTTGCCGAAAATGTTAATAGTCGATACATTCCGCGTTATCATATTAGATGTTTGCGGCTCCTGATTCAAATTTATTTTTCCCGCTCCCGATAATGTATGTTAGTGATGTAGTCCTAACAGCAATACGTGTAAGGTAGTCGATTATATTTGTTTATGTTTTAACCTTGACAGCGGAACTTAATAATGTTAAAAAGTAATAATTTACATAAGGTACACTATTAAGTTCGGTTTTCAAGGATAAAACATAAACAAATATAATCGTCAACTTACATGTATTGCTGTTAGGACTACATCACTGACTTACAATATTGGGACCCGGAAACTAAATATGAATAAAAGTATATACATCTTTTATACATTCTTTAACTTAATTTCTTTTTTCAAAGCTATTGCTTTCATACAATTTGGATAAAAAATACTTCTAGGTATACCAAGAGACATACATCATCTCTGTTGTGCGTTAAAGTTTTTGTACAAAAAGTTTATCATGTAAGAAACCGTACACAGATATCTTTTGTAATGTTTTGACTTGATATGGTCAGTGGATATTGTGCAAATGGTGTCATAAAACATTTTCACAAATAATTTATGTCGTTGGAATTGAAATAAAGAGAATAATCGCATCTAGATACCGATTTTCTCGAATTTGATCATAATCCAAATTCAATAAATTTTAACAGATTTATACTTTTATTCATAAAAAATTTATTAAATTTATACCGTACAGTTTTGAACCATCCTGTATATACATATGATGTCAAAATATCAATATGTAATTTCGAAAAATTGTTGCTCTGTAAATTATCCGTAAACTTTCGGTGGTGCCAACAAACTTCCGTTGTGACACTTGACACCACCTTGACACACAATCGCATTGTCGCCAATTCTACGGAAACAGGTTAATTACCATCGATAATACGAAGTTTGTGGTAATAACCCTATGCATTGTTAAACCGCTACACCCGAGTACCGCTGAAAATGTATTATTTCATCGGAACGAAACGTTGCCAATTCCACCGAAAACAATAATACACGACCTCGTCCGTCAGGCTAGCGATGAGAATTTATCTTTCGGTGGCATTTGCTTAAGCAAACAATGTAAATGCGCTTACGTAACGTAGCACACATCTAATTAGACCAGTTAAGACTTAATGGGTATTAATTTCCAGGTGATCCCCCCATCGCTCCATCGGTTCCCCAACGGTCCCCCTCGACCTCATCAACATCGACGTATACATCGTTGACGTCACCGTCAGGTAAGTCGCAGTTCCGCTGCTGTTTAATCGGCCCCAATTAACTGCGAGTGGACTCAGGTCCGGCTAATCGCTGGCGTGTTTAATTATTACATGCTGCTTGTAACTGCTGCGAGTATTAAAATTTCCTTATCATTGTTAACGTAGTGTTCTCACAATGTGTATTGTCGTTCCCGCTTGCAATCCTCAGTGTTGTGTAGGTGCGAGTGCGAAGTAGACCACTAATGTGTTCGTTCGTTACGTGAGTGAAATAACATTTCCTGTTGTCTTCTCCTGTCCTGTAATGTGTCCGTCCGTCTCATTTAGGAACTATGGCTGATAACGGAAGGTCGCGAAGAAGGCGGGGACGGAACAACAAGAGGAGGGCCAAAGTCACCACGAGTACGACTACGGAAGTGATAGTCGAAGAAAGTGAGAGTTGTGTCTCCCCTGGATACCGCGTTGAGTCACCACAAAGAGTTAAGTCTCCGGAAGTGAAGAAGCCCGTCAAAAGTAGGAGCCTGGACGATGATGACTTGGTCAAAATCCAAGAACTGTCGGAAGTGAGCGAAAGCGAAGACAAATCAGAGAGTAAAGCTATAGTATGTGAAGCTGAGTCTGATGTGGACGTCGCCATGGAGGACCCCCAAGTCCAACCTACCCTTTCATTGAACCTAAACCTGTTAGAACAACCGACAGATCAGGTACCCTTATTATCACCCGAAGAAGAACTAACACTGCGCAATTTCTTGGAAGGTCTAAACTTGATAAACTCACCTGAAGACGCCCTCAAACAAGTACAAGTAAGTACAATTGAGAGTGTGAAATCAAGAAGGGCACGAAAACGAGCAGCCATTGAACAATATTTCTGGCCTATGTTCCAAAACCCAAGATTTCTAGACGCGATTAGCGAAGAGGCCAGCGATTTGAGTGACAGAGAGCAACCATTTACTCATCATTTGAAACAAGGCACTCCTGAACCAGACGTTCCTGTCAAAACGAGAAGAACTATTGAAAACCCTACCTTTCTGGTTGGGACCAAGATCATCGAGGTGCCGGCAGTAACCCATGAGATTTCCACAACTACGTTGCCACAGTCGACAGCGGAAGTTGTGTTTTTAGACGATGAGAGTTCTAACAGTACCACCCCCGACCCGAAATCGGACGACGAAGGAAGGTGTACTGAGTATGAAACAAGTGCAAACAATAGTTTTCCAGATCTGTCTGATGTTGTTGAAGAATCGAAAGAGGTGAAGAAAAACGATGTTGTGGATATCAAAATAGAGGTTGTGTCTGAGCTCACTCCTCCCCCTACTCCTAATGATGTATCACCAAAGAATGAAACTGTGGATTTAAATGAAATTGAAACGGATACTCTAAATTTGTCCACACCATCACAAATAGAAGGCATGAAAAATGTAACAGACGAGGACGAGAAGAAAGGATATTTGTGTTTTGATGCCTATAAAAATTGCAACAAGCAGGGACGACCACAAAATGAACCATTTCCTGAAAGCTCAGACGTCTTTAAATTAGAGAAATCTAACATTGATGTTAATAATTTAGATAGTTCAGTCGAAAATCTAACTCATGAAAACCCCCATGAACGGTTAGTACCTATCGAAATAGAAACAGATGGTGACTGCAATAAAGCTAAGGAACAGTCAAAGCTTGAAGGGGATAAAATAATTCCTGTAGAAAATGGTGATGGAAAAGATCAACCTAAGACTGGAAACAAACAAGAAATAGAAGAACCATTAGAGGGCCCAGAGATCGAACAGTATTGTGCCAGCAATGAAACAATAATACCGGTCATATTAGATACTAACAATTCGGCACCTGAAAATATTTCCAAGCGGTCAGAAGATAATATAATTAATTTAGAACATTTGAAACAAAGAATAACAGATATAGGGACCAAAGCACCAGAATTCAATAAAGAAGATGTTGCCCAATTTTTGAAAAATCCATCTTCGGTTGGTCTCAAAAAAGATAAAGAAACCATTATCAAGGTAGAGATAGAAGGTGGGAGTAAAATTAGCGATAATGTTTCAAACATTGAAAAAGTTATTCCCTTGGACATAGAGAGTAGTGTCAAATTTGCTCAAAATCAGGCCAGTTTTGAGAAATCGGAAGAAACCAAAGCAAAAATTGTAAATATAAAAGTGAAGAAGGAATATGATGAAGTTCCAGCAAATATAGTTTATTCCCAGATAGAGGAAAAAATACCGTCATCTGCTCAAGATATATCTCAGTTTATTGCTCCTAAGGAAAATATAATAAATATAGAAATCGAGAAGAAACCTCAAACGCCAAGAGTTGTAGATTCTACTGAAAATAAAATAAAATTTGTTACTTCTGCAAAGTTAGAAGACCCTAAGGAAAAAATAATAAACGTGGAGATTAAAAAAGAAAATGATACCAATAAAGATGCTTCCAACAATTTTTTGCCAGAAAGTCTTCAGCCACAAAGAATAATCCCGTTACAAGAAGATACCCAAGAGAAATATTTCCAGTCTGAATATCATCATGGTACTTTGAATAAACCAAAGAATTCCAAGGAGAGAATAATAAACATCAAAGTACAAAGAGAAAATGAGACTAGTGGAGAAGTTTCTCTTCAGGAAGGCAGTAGAATGAAATCTTCACAAACGCAATTAGAGGACTCCAAAGAAAAAATAATAAACATAGAAATGAAGAAAGAATATAAAAGTAGTGGTAATGCTCCAGAGAACGTAGGTGTTGGCAACGAAAGAATCATTTCTGTTCAAGAAGAAAATAAAGATAATTCTGCTAATTCTAATTCTAGTAAACTGGAAGATACCAAAGAAAGAATAATAAAAATAGAGCTGAAAAAAGATTATGATACTTGTGCTGACCCTTCAAAGAAGCTAGGTGAAATGGAGAATAGAGAGACAACAAAAGATAGTAGACACATAGAACTAAAGAAAGAATATCAAAGTCATTCTGATTCTACTACTTGTTCTGCAAATACCAAGGAACGAATAATAAATATAGAAGTAGAAAAAGAATGTGAACGAAGTATAAGTACTTCAAGCAACTCAAATCTATCCGAAGAAATCAAAGGTTTTCCACAAGAAGGCACTAGAGCGAAATTAGGTCAAAACAAAGTTAATTCTCAAAAGTTAGAAAACACCAAAGAAAAAATAATAAATATAGAAGTAAAAAAAGAATATGAGACTAGTAGTGAGGCTTCAAACAATTTAGGTCTTGGGAAAGAAAAACATGTTCAAGATGACAGTAGAAAGAAATATGCTCAAACGCAAGGTTATTCTGCTTCTTCTACAAATGTAGAAGACACTAAGCAGAGAATAATAAATATCGAAATAAAAAAAGAATATGAAACTAAGAGAGATGTTTCAAAAAATACAAGTTTCGGAAACGAAAGAAAAATTATTGTACAAAAGAAAAATGACAATGAATTTGCTCAAAAAGTATCACCTTCTCCTAATTTTACAAAATTAGCAGATACAAAAGAAAAAATTGTAAACATAGAAGTAAAAAAAGAATATGAGGCAAGTGATGGGGCCTCCAAAGACATACATCTTGAAAAAGAAGACAGTAAACAGAAATCTGTTCAATCCCAAGCTTATTCTGCTACTTCTAAAAAACTACAAGATACTAAGGAAAGAATAGTAAAGATAGAAATTAAAAAAGAACATGAAACTGGTAGAGATGCTCCAAAGAATACTAGTAACATGAAAGAAAGAACAATCCCTATTCAAACAGATATTAAAAACGAATCTGCTCAAACTCGAACGGATTCTGATAAGTTCAAAAATTCTGAAAAACTCAAAGAAAAAATTATTAATGTGGAAGTGGAGAAGGCATATAAAACTTTCAAAGATGCTTCAAAAACCACAGTCACTAAGGCAAAACAAGTACAGAAACCAAGTGAAAGGATAGTAAATGTAGAAGTGGAGAAAGAAACCAAAAGTGAAAAATTGAACAATGGCAAAGCAAAAACCTCCTCTTCGTCTTCCAAAAAGGAAACAATAATCAAGGTGGAAGTCGAAAAGGGATACGAAACCACTTCAAAACCCTCAGATTTAGGTAAACAGAGGAAGACTGCTGTAGAAAATGAAAGTACTGAAAGTCATATACGTCTTGCAACTACCAAAAAACTGGAAGAGTCTAAAGAAAAAATCATAAATGTGGAAGTGGCAAAAACATGTAACACTCAACATGAAGAAAGTAAAAGCAAATCCGAGGTGGGTTCTGGGAAAAATCTCAAAGAAACAATAATCCATGTAGAAGTGGAGAAAAATAATGAATGTCCTAAAGTATCTAGCTCTAAAGCTCAGAATCCTCCGAAACCTCCCCCAAGAAAATCAGAAAGAATAATCAGTGTACAAATTGATAAAGGGCCTCCTCATGCTGCCGGGAAGGTTGTCAGACTCGACGACATGAAAACTCCTGTCGTTCTAACCCCAACAATTCCCCAACATCCAGTCAGTTCCGAACCAGAATGGAAACTAATTAGCTCTAGTTCTTCGCAAGGTACCTACAGGAAAGAAACGCCGCGCGAAGACGGAGAAAGCACCAAAATGGAAGAACCTCCGAGAATCAAACAGTTTTTAGAGCCGGAACCAAAAGTGTCTCCATCCGAAGAAGTGTCAGGTTTGTGTTTATCTGACAGTCTGTTCTCTTCAAATGCCCTAAGTCCTCCAGCCCCCTCACCATCTTTTAGCAGTGAAAGTTCTAGTCGTGGAACCTCTTTGTGCACCGTCAAAAACAGCTCCGTCGCTGACCTGTCTTCAATAACCGAAGACTCGGTCACCACCCAAAAGTCTCCCCCGACTCTTCGTGAGCTGTGTGTCAACTTCCTAGCGACCCAACCTTTCGGAGCCGACATCCTCCAAGAACTAGCGGATGTCTCATCAAGCATCGAGAATCTCACCCACCTCCTTTCCACTTCAACCCCTAATCTGCCAGCGTTCATGGAAAAACCGAAATGTGACGATATGCAAATTCCAGAGTGGGTGGGTCTTCCCACAGAAGAAGACCCTCGCCGGTTGGTTTGCCTCTCTCCGACGCAGAGGTCTCAATTGGATAAGAGCAGAAAGTTGGGCGACGAGGCGGCGAAATTGCTCGATTTGCACGAGAAGTTTATTAATAGGACTTATCACGACGCGGTTGAGAGACAAGTTAAAAATGTAGTCGAAATTACCGCGATTAAGCCCGATGTGAGTAACAGACTGTTGGCAATCATCCGAGATGCACAAGAACCTGAAACCGGAATGTTTAGTACGCTACGCAACATGGACAGTGCGCGATTGAAAGCTAAAGATCTGTCAGAGTGGCTGCAACTGGCCAGAAACAAAAACATCCAAGACGAAAATAACCAAAACGTCGGGAATGCGCAGAGACGGAACTCGTTCCCGCAGGAATTATATCGACTCCACATGGAATACTTACAGGAAAAAGAAAGAGAGATCCAGAGGGAGCTCGAAATCCTCGAAGAGGAAAAGCGACAGCTTGGCATGGCCAAAAAGTTCCGTCCGGAAGACTACCACATTTCCAGAATGGGCGACTTCGCCGAAACGAAGAAGTCCAGACCGTTATCCATGCCGGTGGCCACGGAGTTTTTCCGCCAGCAAATGTATGAGGAGTACATGGACAAGATCGCAGCAAGAGAAGAACGAAAGCAGCACAAGGTGATCAAGGTGTCGCAGCTTGAAGAGACGACCCCTGCAGCGAAAACCTCCACCGGCATCGAGGACGAGTTCATGTCGAAAGTGAAGCAGAAGCAAAAGCTGGGAATGCTCAACCGTGACGACACCACTGACGATGAGTCAGATGCGAAAGTCCCCAAGCATTTGCAGGAATTCATGGACATTGCGAAAATAGAATCGGACGGTGAGTGATGTGTTGTTACCCCATTGTGCTTGGCTTCATTGTACTCATGTGTGCTTGCAACGTCACGGATTTTATTTAGGCGCGCCAGTATTAAAATCTAATTTTAAATGGAGGGAACTGGGTCACTTTGTTAGGGGAGCGTGGAGGATAAGGAGTCTGGTGTCACTTTTTATACGCAAGTGGAAAAACGATTTTATTTTGAGATAATAATAATAATCATCTACTTTCGACAATTTGCTCTAGAATATAGATCAATATTTTTTTCTTATATGTGTGTTTCTCTGATAAGGATTTTAAATTATTTATATTTTTCTGCAGTACCGTGAGGTTTCAATAGTTTAGAAGGAATTGATATTTAGCGATGGGTTTAAGAAAAGAAACGACATCAACTAATCTACATAATAAAAATGAAATTCTGTACGTGGATAAGCGCTTGATCACTTGAGAACGGCTGGATCGATTTGGCAATTTTTTTTTACATATTCGTAATAGTTCAAGTCAGGTTCTTACGGAAAGAAAAATTTTCCGGGCAACTTTTCCAAGCTCTCTTTCTGCAAAAGCCTTACCTGGATCATTACGAATATAAAAAAAGCCAACGAACAGCATTTCATCTATATAATAAAAATAAAATGCTGGTGGTTAGTAAGCGCATCACTTGAGAACGGCTGGACCGATTTGGCTTTTTTTAAATATTTTCCATTCGCCGGGTGTCGTTATTCGATCTCCCCCGATTTTCCTCTACCTGGAGTTTCCTATAACTTATTCTAACGTCTTTCCTGCTTCCCTTTCACTCTTCTCGCTATCGCTCTTATCTTTTTCTTTCCTAGTTAAATCATTGTTGATGAAGATTTTTGATTTTGGTTTTTCTTAGTTTCTTAGTTTTATGCTTTGTCTTTTAGATTCAGCCCTGTTATTACTATGTTGTTCCTTCTTTCGCCTCTTTCTGTCCTAGAAAGATTTTATACTCTCTCCATCTTTTCTCTTTTATCTCATCTTATCTGCCCTGAGCTGTCTATTGTCGTTCTTCAGCTCTCTCATCTTTCCTGGTTTTACTTTATTCTTCTACTTGTATTGGGTCATCCATTCCTTTCTCTCCATCTAATTAATCTCTTCCATTTTCGACCTCAATTCTTCTTGATTTCTTCTTTGCTTTCTACTGTTTTCTTACTTTTTTTGGGATGCTTCTGGGCCTTCTTCTAGGTCTCTTTTTCTTTAAATTTCCTTTTCTGAAATTTTACCTTTTTCTTTGCCTTGTCTCTACACTGTGCCATATATTTATCCACTCCTCATTCTTCTTCGATTTTTTAAGGTCTTATTCCCGCAAATGTTAAGTACCCAAATTAATGCTAATTGATTTATGTATGTAAAATTTAGATTAAGATTTTTTGCTTAAACAAACAAACAATAAAATTTCACCAATAAATAAAACGGAACCAAAATGTGAAGGTCCATTACAATAATATTAAAAATTAGTCAATGAAAATGTAATTTTTACTTATTGACCAATAAATATCAGTGTAACAAAAATCTCTCAACCCAATGAAATAGTTGATTTGTAACAGAAAATAATTTTTTGAAGATTATTTTCTACGCCAGCAAGAAGTAAATAATGGGATCTCAAATCCTTTTTCAACGAAAAGTCGTTAATTTAATATTAATCGAGTATAAAAATATTATCCTGTTTTACCCGGTTTAGGTTTTAAAAATTTCTTCATATTTTTATCGGAGCACTAAAAGTTATTAATTCTGAATCCTATATATTTACCTATAAGCGAAATTATTGCTTTAATATATTTATTTTTGTCTTTTAAATTTTTAGTTGAAATTTTTTAAACCCGTGGTTTAGTTTTATGTATTCGATATTTAAAAATATGATGGTTCGTCATAAAAGAATTTGTATTCAAGGGGTTCGCCGTTGAAAAAAGTATGGTAACCACTGCTTTAGACATTGTATGTATTATGAAACGGGTATTGCCATTGAAGAGTCAACAATATACAATTAATATTATAATATTCTCTACACATATTGAAGAAAACTACCGAATCTATACCTACATATGAGAGATATTCTAGTAATTTCCGTTATTATATAACAGAAGTTTATAAATAAAGTTACACCTACTCACTTTCGTATGATTTCGACTGATGTTAACTGAAAATATTTATATAGGTACATAATTCCGAGGCATAAATTGTTGAGAGTCAACATCCAATATTATTAATTTATTTAACTAAGGATTAGAGTAATAGCGACATCTTACCACGTAAACCAAGATAAGATATTCTTATCTTGATCTAATTAAAGAGTAATATTAAAACTTTATATCCTTAAAAACTTTAGTTTTAGTTTTAACAATACCTAACATTTCTATGACTTGACAACAATAAAATTTTACTCTGAGTGGCGAATATATTATGACTGGTGCGATCGTAAGAGGAAAAAGGAGAAACAAACGGTGATTACTATTAAAAAAAGTAAGTAAATTTTATTGAAATATATATATATATACCAAACCACATTGATTTAAGACCAACGTGGCCGGAGAAGATTATATTAAAGAATAATTGACTGTAGAAGTGGGAAAATGAGTTGGAAATAATTAAAAAGTTCGATCTGAAGGGCATACATTTATTACTTTATCTACAAGATGCTATACCGAGGTCATTCGTCTAAAAACGTTCGAAAATATGGCAACTAACCGTAAACAACGCCGTGAAGGTTTGTACCCTCGATTTGCAATGATCCTTGCGATCTTTATAAAAAGGTAATTAAGGTAGTCCATTGTTCTATTTTTATAATGAAATTTTTATATTCAATTATTTCAATGCAATAACAAATTGTGTATTTCAAAATTCACACTATTTCTTAACACAAGTTATGTATGGAAAGTGACATCAGGGCATATTTTACCAATTAAAAATAAGTTGAAAATGTTGTGATTCCCCACGTTCTTCCCCAACAAAAACCACAAAAAAATCTCCTTTAAACCCCAGCATTCTGCATGACCTCCAGGTGCAACGCAATGCATCTGTCTCAGGAAGTGCTGCAAGGACGCAAGAAGGATTAACAGAGCGCTGAGCAAAAACAGACCTCAAAAACATTCGAGTCTGCTGCACGAAATTGATTCGCAACTCGTTTTAGCGAAAGGGTTTTTGCTTTGTAGAGGTTGGTGGTGCATTTAATTCGCAATTAAGACTGTAATTACAAACGGCGATTAACCAGCAACCGCTTTTACGCTGTATGACTACGGAATTGTAAATTTTGTCTTAACTATGTGGGTCGCATGAACCAACAGCGTCTCGTACCATTGGTGGTAATAACAGGGGACTAACCGCACGAAGTGTCTGCTTCATCTATTATCTGTTGCATTTCATAGCTTCGGAATTTCATGAATGCTGTGAATTATTATTATTATCAAATTACGGTGAAGATTATTGAAGAGCCGCACGCCGTAGCGATTGACCATGTAAATCAAAATAGGTTTTCATTCCTCACATAACAGCAAACAAACGACTTGTGCATTATGTCATTATATTTATAAAATGTTGAAGAACAAGGATCCAACAGATGTATTTCTAGCTCTATCACCTTACAAATTATCTGACGTTCATAAAAATTCGAACACTTCCCCATAAAGAACAACACTGTTTAAAATTTCAAAAAAATCCATGGACGTTCTTACATTTTTTAACTCTTGAATAAAAATTTTCTACTTGCAGAATTTTGATTTGATTTGAATTACTTGCGCAGGGAGTTTTTGGGCTATTCGAGGCGTTCGAATTTTTATGAAACTGTTTATCAAGTGTATAAATGGTTGTCTATCCTTACAATTATCTCCAGAACCATTCAGCCTTCCAGCTTCCAGCCAACAAATGAATGGTCTAAATTTAGCTTCAAAGTCGTGCTTCGTGTCCTTATCACTTACGCGGATTAAACATTACCTGTGAGGTCAACAGAACAGACATTGAAAGCGTTAATTACAAGACTTAACGGCTAATCAACAAAGCAACTGTGTTAGACTCAATTCTGCTTCGTTAAGAATTTAAATGTACTTTTTTTGTGTAAAGTTTATACGGCAACAGGGGACCGAGCTTTTGTGCTTTTTGATCAAAAATTACAACATAAATCTTTGATTCCCTCTCTTGGTTCACAATTCCCGTCAGTGGAGCAATTCTCTGGAGCAACTTCGCTTTCACGGATGGTTGCATACTCGTGGACAGTGACGGCGATGGGGATGAATTTTAACATACTGGCTCCCTAATTTCGTACTTATTTTTATTTAATTGCGTTTGGAACTTTTCCAGCGTTTAGTGTTTTCCTGGTCTTCATAATTTAAATCAAGATTGTGTACCTAACTGGTGTGTCTGTTTGTTTTTCTTCGATTTAATTAATTCTTTTGTTATTATATTTATTTCAACGAGAGTAGTTCAGTAACTATACTTACAGTGTAATATAACAATAAATGGAAGGATCATGAAATCATCATGTATAAATCATAATTTTTCACATTATTTACATTAATCTAATATACAGGGTTAGTCAAAAGTATGGAATGGGCGGTTTATCTCCGTAAATATGAATTTTATGACAAAATGTCTTTTATAAAAGTTTTTTTTACTAATTATTCTCTATTTCTTAACCTGCTGGTTATTTTTATATGCATTTCCATGGAAACGTAACTGATTTTTGTTTTTTTTTTAATGGCAACCTAGTATAGATTTTTGTTTCCCCTTTTTTATTGAAATGAAATGAAATGTATTTTTTTTTGTGTGGTTTGATAACAAAATTTTAGAGAAAATAGCCATAATACTTTATCCATTCAAATAATCTTTAACTTAAATTAAATGTTCAAACTGAAGACCCCCTGCAGCTTGACAGTAACCTAATCTGTCATAAAAATTGCGTAACGAATTTTGTAGCCAGTTACGTGGTATTTCTGCTATTCCATGTTTGATTTTGACTTCTAAATCTTCCAAATTTTGGGGTTTTTCTTTGTAAACTTTAGTTTTCAACCCAATAATGGGGTGGAGCGCCGTCTTGCTGAAACCAAATATCTCGGTTTGGCATTCCTTGTCGATCTGCATCCGGAAATAATAATTGTACAATATCGAGTATAATATCGACAAACATCTTGGTGTGAACGTTGTCGATCTCCATAACCAACCATGATGAGGATTTCACTTCTTCCAGTTTCACCATGTTTACAAATTAAAATAAAACTATCCCTGATTTGTTAACTTATTGAAAGGTACTTCACAATGACATGAAAAATAAAATTAAAAGAACAGAGACCACTATAATTTTTTGTAGAATTATCATCAAATGAATAAAAAGCATTACTAAAAATTGGAGAATCTGATTTGATACCAATTTTGTCATTTATTAGAAATTATGATTTTACACAGAAATTTTGTTATGAAAGGATATTAAAAAAATCAAAAAAAATCAGCAAAGAAATTACTAGGTTGCCATTCAAAAAACAAAAAATGGTTACGTTTCCATGGAAATGCGTTGACATATAAAAACAACGAGCAGATTAAGAAATAGAGAATAATTAGTAAAACAACTTTTTTTAAAGACATTTTGTAATAAAATTCATATTTACGGAGATAAACCACCTATTCCATACTTTTGACTAACTCTGTATAAAAATCAATATTTGTTTGTTTGTTCGTATCTTATAGGCGCCTAAACCGGTAAACAGATCCTCATGAAATTCTGACCACAAATAATATTCGCAATCGGGAGTAAAATAGGGGGGCTCACGACCCCAATGTGTCACCCCTTTTTGGTAAAAAAAAATATTTAAAGTTCAAACCAGGCGAAATTGAAAACTGTCAGATAAAAATGTCACAGTGACAGTTTTAGATATAAAATTGTTGATGTGTCCAGGATTGCTTTCGAAGTGGGCGCAACTTTAAGTCCTTCTTGAAAAGGACGTGCAATCGGCAGGTAACGCTAACCAAATAATTTTATAACACTAATTTGCTGTTCACTAAAAACATAGTTTTACTTCATTCTTGGGGTGCAGCCACTTGCGCCGGGTATTTTGGATGTCTTACGTTTGCTTACTACTTCAGAAAATACGAAAATGAAAAAAAAAGGAAACCCATCTGTTGGAAAATAAACCAAAAAATCTAAGCAAATGAAAGGCAATAGGACAGGTGAGACACCCGACCAACGTGAAAGTCATGTAGAGGAAATGCGGTTAAGAGATTTCAGATCAAAAGCTGGTGAAACACTTCAACAACATAGTGTCCATTAAAACGACCATCCAAAATGTAATGCTCATCCTATGCATACCAATGATTCGATTTGCCTTTCGGTTTCAAACGGCTTCAATTTCCAGTACGCCTTGCTTTGGCAATTACCATCAACAAAGCCCAAGGACAGTCACTGAGTGTTCCTGGGCTCAATTTGGGAAGTCCATGTTTCTCACGTGGTCAAAGAGGGAACACCGAAAAACTTATTGATGTATTCGCCAAATGGGAAAACCAAAAATATTGTTTACCCGACTGTTTTAGAATAATAAGGAAAAAAATTAAATTAAATACATATTCCAAAATACTGTTCACTAAAAAAGAATGTGTTTTACTATTTGTACGTTTGGATGTTTCTATGTTCCGAATAGGCTCCTACATCGGTCAACTGGTCGATATGAAAGTTTTACCACGAATCAAATAATATTCGGATCGGTTCAATGTTTATCCATCGTGGTTTACCTGTTCGTTGCACTGGTCAAATCGACTGAGATGTGTTTTACTTGATTTTGTGGGCGTGGCAACGCGCGCCGGGTACCAGCTAGTGTTTTAACCGACTTCATGTATGTTCACCGATTTCTTCGTCAATTGTGGACCGATTTACAAAATTCTTCTTTTATTTGAAAGGGCATACTCTAGAGGTGGTTACACTGTTAAATAATCCAGGATCTGATTAGGGAATCTCATGGAAATCGAGAAAAATCCTCAAATTCTCGATCCCTTTTTAACCGACTTATCATGTATGTTCACCGATTTCTTTGTCAGTTGTGGAGCGATTTACAAAATTCTTCTTTTATTTGAAAGGGTATACTCTTGACGTGGTTCCATTGTCAATAAATCAGGATCTGATCAGGGAAATCCCATGGAAATCGAGAAAAATCCCCATATTTTTTCTTCATTTTATGTATATAATTATGTTCACACCGATTTCTTCGTCAACTTTATTGAGGACCTCAATATTGGAGAAGCGTCTTTACTAGGTATCACTAACTTATCACTTAAAATTGTAAAAAAATTTGCTTTAAAAAAAAAAGAGAACCGACTTCAAAAAGTGAAAAATAATTGAATACATCTATTATTACATGTACTACCCAATGATCTGTCTGAAGTCGGTGCTAAGCCAAATAGGTAGTAGATAGCTGCCTGCTCCAGCCACATCGAAGGTCTCCCGGCGAACGCACCGGAATGCGTAAGCGTGGGTGGGGGGCTCGTGCTGAGCAAAACATCCCAAACGGCAGACTTCGTTGACGGTCGTCTCGAATGATATCGAATTTTGTATGCGTTATAACGTTGTTGATATTTTTGTATAATTACAATATGTTACAAATTTGTAACCTATTTGGCTTGGCACCGACTTCAGACAGATCATTGGGTAGTACATGTAATAATACATGTATTCAATTATTTTTCACTTTTTGAAGTCGGTTCTCTTTTTTTTTAAAAGCAAATTCTTATATTTTTCTTCCAAGGTACTATTTTTTTTTTAATTATATAATTATCGTGTCTGATGTTCGAAAAATTGATCTTCTCCACCTTACCCAATAATGGATTTTTCTTAATTGTATTCGTTCCGATCGCATTATCATTGATTAAAGAAAAGTTAAACAAATGTGAAAATATACTATATAAACCACGGTTGAGAAGCCTTTTTCCAAGATTTGGTGTCCACTTACTAATAATTATATTCTTTGATATTAATTTATATTTATTTTTCATATCTTGTATACATTATACATACCAGCATTATCTGTATCTTCATTTTTAACGCAGAACAGTGTTGAAGGGATCTCACCGCGCCACAGAACATTTATTCATTTTATCGCTACGTCTCGTATCTCGTACGCCCCAATATCACCTTTGTTATTATATTATTACCTTAGGGGGATACTGTTGGTATTGTTGCATACTGTTTTTAATAAAAAAAAAATTATACAGGGTGTTTTAGAAATAAGTGCAATAATTCAAACCAGCAGTAGAACTCATCAAAAGCAACAACTTTTCTACATACGATTTTTCCGAAAAATCTATTTTTTTTGCAATTTCCTCCCTACAAAATTCACGAGCCGCATATGGATATTTATTTTAACTTGACCTACTGAGGATCAATTGTTTTTGTCCCGGTCTGCTTATCAACATTTATTTATAATATTTTTTATAAAAAGTCCCGTGCCGTTTATACCTAATGAAGTCAGTTTGTCGACACCGAGAGTAGCCGACGGTAATTTGTTATTGTACTTCGTTGCATTGTATTAACGGACACTGTATTAATTTGCGGAGGTCAAGGATGTTTTGCCGAATCGCTTCCCAAATCGCCGTATGCCTAATTTGTGCCTTGTGTTTGTGTTTTACAAAACTATGAAAACCGCCCACTGAATCAGTTTGAAATATCGCATTATGCCATTTCGAGAATTTTGAAAGAGCAACAATTTTATTTTGTTGAAATTTATGATTACGGAATATGTTCAGTACAAACAACTATGAATGAAATAGTAGTGTTACAATAGTATATTACTATACAAGTTTCACAAGACGGTTGATTGTAGCACGACGAGCGCAGCGAAAAGTGCTCCAGAGGCACGAGTGCTACAATTTCGCTTGTGAAACGCGTGTAATATACTATTTTTTCGAATTTGGCTTTATTTAATTAGGAAAAACTGAAAATTTGTGCTAAATTGATGACTTTGGGACTTTTGAATAACACGAGTGGTATTTCAGTATAATTGGTATTTCTGCTAAATGACGTTTCTCATTTTTAGGTTAGATTTGGAAACTTTTGATTATGCAGACACAAGCTGTACCTCACGTTTGATTGTCATTTTTCAGTTCTTGTTTTTACCAATGTTTACATCTAATCATGGAACGAAAGTCATTTACTTCTCTTTGGTTTATTATCTGTCATATGGCGCGATTAGTTGACGTTTATAACGTCGTTGTCGCGGTCACATTGCAGTACAGTTGCAAAGTTGCAGGCAACATTAAGACAAGAAAAGTTACCAAAAACAGAATTATAATGTAGATGTAGAAATTGAAATCCGAGTTCATGCAATTGCACGTTTTATGTCGACTAACTTTCCGAATGCCGGTAACCCAACAATAGGTTTAATGGTCGATATTCCTATGTAATTCTTATGAGTAGAAATCTCTTAACTGTATTTTTAGATTGTTTTAGAAATTGTAAATTCTAAATTTCCTATAAAAATTAATGGAAATTCTCAATTTTTAATGACCTATTACAGTGTCCTAGGTGGGGCAAATAAAGTCATAAATTACATGTTTTGAGAAACGTGGTAATTACTTTATTAATTATCATAATAAAAAAATTGCATGTTTCATTTTTTCGTATAGAACTTGATGTGGACGAATGATCATCATATTTTACGTTGTTGCCATGCTTTTATAAATCCGCTTTATTTAATACTCCTGGTAAAACATCCTTTGATGTTTGTGGGATTACTACCGGACCGTACATTATTCATCATGATAGCTTTCATTTTGAATTCGAAAATCAATATTTCAGGTGTTATTTCCAGTGAGTCGGAGCTTCGAAAATCAGATTTTGTCTATTGCTTTGTTGTTAATTAAGCTGTAAAATTTAATATATTTTTAACTTAAAGACCTGCACCTGGAAGGTATATGCCCGAGAAGTGGCTCTAGAAGTTCCACCGACTTCGTTTCTGGCTGTCTTTCGCTTCCAATACTACTTTGAAACTTTGTACAATTAATTATTTTTTTCCCCTAATACTGGCTTCAGAAAACGTTTATTGTATCGTGTTTGATGCTTAAGAATTCGATGTTATGCACCTTACCCAAAAATGGATTTTTCTGTCCTACTAGTAGATAATAAATAAAAACAGTTGACAATGTTTTATATAAAAATCTTTTAATTTTTTGTCAACAATTTTTCATATTATACCTGACTGGTCTCTGCGGATTTCCGAAGGGATGCACACGCTATTTTCTTCCAAACTTGACATTTTTCTTTTTGGTTTTTAAATGGAAAAATAAAAATGACAGGTAATGATTTAATGTCATTTTTTTAAAATTTATTTTCACATGCTGTACTTGGTTTTATCTTACTTTAGCAACAGTAAAAAAACAGATATGATCTTACTCTACGAGGATTTTTCGCAAAGTAGGAGGAAACATGGCGAAAGGTCGCATTTCCCCCCGAAGCCATAAGCGCCGTAACTGACTCGTCCAAAGTTCTCTAATAGGTGTATAAAAATTGCTATGATTTTTGTGTCTTCATAGTCTAATTTTATTTTGAAAGTTCTTTCGTATAATATAAAAAATTAGTTTGTGTTATATGCTATGTTTTCTTCTCTGATAATGCTTAGTGATAAATCTACAATCACCTCTAAAATGGGAAACACCTATCTCATTCTTGAATTTCGTTGAGAAGCCAAACAAACAAACAAAATGTAACACTCTAATTTTCCATTTTGTATATCAACCTCTTTCGGTGCCTGTTCCATTTTGTCTAATTTCATTCTTACCAGCGATCCTTTTGTGGAATATCTCTTACTTTTGTTGTTCTATACTAGGATTTTATATTTTTTGTCTTTCGTATTAGTGTTTTATTTATTATTATTTATTTACTAGCTGACCCGGTGAACTTACCTACCGTATCACCTACAATCGCGTTATATTAAAAGTAATCCGAAGTAGCGATTCAAGAAGAAATGTTATAAGAAATGTATATCGTTTGATAGTTCCACCACGAACGCCGTCTATTAAAAGTAATCTGAAGTAGCGATTCCCATACAAAATTACCTATTTTTAATTTGTCGATTTTTCAGCTAAACTTTAGGGTTGAAACCCAAGAGGGCGCCTCTGCCCCCCCATGTCCATGTTTTAATAGTTATTCTGCTATTCGGGGCAGAGACAAATCCAAAAAATCAAAAATCATAAAAATCGGTCCAGCCCAACGGCCCCCCTGGGCCCCCATGTCCATGTGAAAAATAATTTACGACCTATTCTTATACCTAAGAAATATACAAAAAATAATAATAAAAATCGGTCTTGCCGAAAAATCGGTCCAGCCCAAGGGGAGCCCGTGGGTCCCCATATCCATGTGAAAAATAGTTTACCACCTATTCCCATACCTGCTAAATATACAAAAAAAAAAAAAACATAAAAATCGGTCGAGTCGAAAAATCGGTCTATCCCAAGGTGGCCCCTGGGTCCCCATATCCATGTGAAAAATAGTTTACCACCTATTCTCATACAAACACCGTGACACGAGATTTTTATATATTTATTAGATTTATATTAATTAATGTAGAAAGAACAAAATCTATGACAAAGGGGACAAAAGATTAACCAAGCAATAATGATTAGAGGCGGAAACCCAAAATAAAAATTACGGCACAAAAAACGTAAATAGTAGTCACTCAAATAAATGTTCGAAATCGCCATTTTTTGATGATTATAATATTTTCTGTTTCTGCATCCGCGATGGTTTAGTTTTTTATCTATTTCTTTATTCTAAAGGAATGGGAATGTTTTAGCTTTCTTCTTCAAATGTGACAAAATTTCAATCATGGGTTTCGTTTTGTTGAAATGGGCAATGTTTTTTTCTGAAATAAATTTTGTTACTTGCATCTTTAACTAGGATGACTTGCTGACTGTAACTTTAAAACTTTAACTTTAAATTCATCACCAAATCAGTGTCTTAAATAACCTAACATTACACAATCGATCATCCGACTTATCGTGCCGCCTCCACCATTTTCCACCATCTCCCGTACGCGCATTGCAATTAACATCGACACCTCCGCAGATTAATCGCAACACGTCCATCACAACGTCAAACAAACAGTTTCCAAATCGATTCCTCAAATTTAGTCGGTCAGTCAGTCGTTGGAAGTAAGCGTCGACCAGATCTAAATCCGTTTCGGCGTCCCGACGCTACTGGTGGTTGTCGACGTCGCCGGTGCCAAGACGTCGTGCAGTTAACCACATCCACTCAGTGCCGCAGCACGTGCGATTACCGCGAAGTGATGTAGTGTCCAAAAGTTCGAAAATGATCGCACCAGCTCCCACTTTCAAGGCCACGGCGTCCGCACCGAGTACGCTAAGTGCTAGTGCTAGTACTAACGCTGTAACGTATACCCCTGCTATCCTATATTCCGTACTGGAAAATTTTGTAAAAGTCATTACAATAGATATAAACAGTGCTTGAACTAACACTGTAACAGGTTTTGTTACTATGCTATATTCGGACGGGTGGAGGAAGGGAGATGCAGAATTTTATCCACAAATTGTATTAGAAGGACTGGATGTAGTGTAGACAGGCATAACGGGAAGTGGAGTAGTTCCAGTCGACTGACCGTCTTGGTTATTTTACTTCCAACGTAATCTGAGGAACCTACTAATTTTAATCCTTGATGTGTTATCAGTGCCGCTTTTAAGTTTAGTGGTTTCGTATAATAAATTGTCTACATATGTTTTAAAGACATTCTCTATTTCTATTTAAAACTCAAATCTTTTTTGTCATTCTGTTAGATTACATTGGTGGTATCGAAAGAACCATGAAAGCGGAAAATAAGTGTTGTTCCCCCTGCAAAATGTTAAAAGCTATTTAAAGCCGGAAACGTGGCTTCGTAATTCATAACCCTTCAACTGTTGCGTTTCCTCGTTGTCAGCTGTAGATTCAGGTATAACTCCTTCCGCAAAGTCCCTGGGCTCAATTTTCTGTCAAACATTTTATAAGTTGTGGTAACACCATGTGCATATATCGAAATTTATGAATGAAACACACAGAAATATTCATAAGTGTCTAATCTAGAAATAGAGTGAGGAGAGGTTTATCGCTTTTGAAGATCTTATATGAACCTATTTCGGGTATGTCCAACTTATTTTAATTTAATAGGTAAGGTCTTTTCTTTGTTGTAACCACACTGGTTTATCGGTTTTCTCTCTTTACATCTGCATCTGCTTCCCACATCTTTGTAGATAGTATATATACAATTTTGTCAACTGCTACTAGCAGTCCTGTATCTTGACCTTTATTATACTATTATATCGTCAATTAATAAACGGTCTACGACCATTTTGGTGCCAAGAGTTTGATACCTGATTTTGAGTATTTAATTACAAAAATGTTATTTGTTTTTCTGGTCTGGCTCTAATTTATGAGATATACAGCGTGATTCACAAAGTTACGTAAATATTTAAACTACGGCTCGTAACAACTCAAATAAGAAATACACGACCGAAAACTTTTGATGGTAACTGGAATGATGACCCAAACAAAAGCCAAGTGTAGGTTCATAAAACCTAAAGAATTGCTCGAAATGTCGTTCCCCATTGTCAATGCAGGCCCGGGTGCGACGTATCCAGGACTCACGTACTCTTAACTTTTGAGCAGTTTGTAGTTTCTAATTGTATCTGTTGTGGTCAAAAACAAAACAATTGTCTGGATCACTTTTGGTGGTAGATAACTACTTTTAATCAGTTATAATAAAATTGTTTTTGGTGTTTTAGGGAAAAACTGATTAAAAGTAGTCTGTTGTGGTGAGACGTATTTACTTGCGTATTCTGTATCTTGTAAAATTTTCAGTGCAAATATTGGAACTGGTAATAGAGCTCATCATTTTAAACAACTTTTCTTAATAACAATTTTTCTAAATCGCAACCACTCGTTGTGATCAGCCGCAAGGTTTAATGGCAAGCACCTATACCAATTTTCGCAGCAAATCTATTTTGAATTTTATCTAGCAAATTAATAATTTTTGGCAAAAAAAGGAAGGAAGAATTTTATAGAATAATGAGACCTATGACCAGTTTAAATAATTGCAGTGAATTTAATAACGGACTGTATGCACAAACAATTTATATTATTTTGCATGATAATATAATTATGCGAGTTACTATCAAAAATAAAACCAACAAAATGAGGTATTTGTATTTGTATAATTTGTATTATAATGCTACATCTGTTATTCTGCTTCAGTGATGCTGAAGATGTAATTGTCCTAGTATTTGTATATTTTCTGACTTGACACATCTAGGATTCAACAATACAACAATATTCTATTATAAAAGTTGGTTCACATACAGATTGTTTCTGTAGTATCTGTAGTATCTTTCTCATTTATTGTTTGATTTTCACGAAACAAAAACCAAATTATGCAGTTTTTTAGTGGCTACAAACTTTGCTACAAAAATATTTTTGACATGAACTTCAAGGTCAAACGATAGTCAATTTTAATTTTTAAATAATATACCGGATGGCCCAGAGGTGTGTGGACCACCATTTACGCCCTTATTTTGAAAGATATCAAAACGGGGTTTTTGGAGGACGATAGCCACACGATACCTTCACAATTTCAAATGATTAGAAATCATATACAGAGTGTTCTAATATTAGTAATATACCAAATGCTGAGAAAAATGATATAAAGCACTATAGGTTTAATATGGATCGTTCTTGAGTTATTTTAGGTCAAAATTAGCGCTTTTTTAAAAATTTGCAGAAACCATTCCAACAGAGATAACAAAATATTTTTCGGTAAATATTTTTTTATAGACCCAAACTTTAATACACACTGATTGAAAGTCATGTAAATGGATATTTCTATACAGGGTGTACGATTTTGCAAAATATTTAATAACTTTTTTTTCAAATGGAACACTCTTTATTCCATTATACCACCAAATAGCATTTTTAATAAGCTTCTTTATTTAACTTGCCTTATTAGTATGTTATTATGTGTGGGTAAAATCTTGCAAGCTAAATTACAACCACTTCTTGACATCGAACTGAAATTTTGTATACGCCTTTAGTTCCGGTGATAATACAATAACCAATACTCAATATTGAAATACTTTCAAAATGGCCGTCGTCACAAGATGACAGATGATGTATTTTTAGTCAACCCTATTAATATGGGTGTCAACTGAAAGGGATTTAAGAGTAGAAAACGATAAAGTTAGTGACATAACACTAAATTTAATATGGCCATAGCAAAAACAAAAAAGTTGAAAAAAAAATGCATATGCTATAAAAGCTTTTCGCGAGAATTGATATTATCTTGAAAGTAATTCTAATTAGAAATAATTGTGTTTCTATAAAACAAATTTACACATAAAAATCTCGCGACAAGCTTTAATATCATATGCAATTGTATGATGTAACAAAATTATGGGTTTGCTTTGGTTTGATTTATTTCAAAGTTTATTTTCTTCTTTTCAGTGCATTTAAATAAAAGCTTGTTTTAAAAAATATTGTTTTACTAATAATCTTTTCAATGTATGGTTTGCTTCGTCAAATTTTAGTACTTTAAGTAATTTTTACCAAAAACCTAGAAAGTTTCCCGAAATTGCTAAAATCGCGTATTAAGATCCGAAATTGCAAAAATCGCGTATTAAGATCAGATCGTCTTAGACTTTTTGCCATGGAGATAATCATTTTTTGTATAATTTCTTAAATTACTTCAGAAATGACACCGAGAGTGACAGTGATCTTGCTGTCATTTAAATATCCTTTTTCATTCCTATAGAAATGTACAGGAGCTCCATCCTGTTGGCAACCACATTAAGGACCACTGATTTTGATAATCAATCGTCCGCATCCAGTGGGGATTTCTAGTGGCATAATAGTGCATGTTATGCCTCTCACAGAACAAAATTCTGTTTAAAATATTTCTATTCCTCTCTAGAAGATTGTCCATTATTTGGCAGAATTCCACTCTTTTTGCAAAATAAGCTTCTTGCAATTCTTGATGCATTTCAATATGGTATGAAGGAAACCGATGTTTTTTGATCACACGGTTTACTGAAGATTTCGAAATATCAGATTAGGTAGCAATTTATTTTCTACTGGAGTAAAATCATTAAAACTTCTAGCTCAGTGTTTTAACCTACTCTTCTACCAAATAATTGTGCTTTCTTGTAGGCCACGTTTCCAGTGTTTTCAATACGTTGTAAATTCTTGTGGCCAAAAAGGAATTTCTTTCGGTTTCCCTTGACGCATTATATCATAGTCATCATTTCTTCTTTTGTAAAAAAATCACCAAAGTGAAACTATTTGTTACAGGATAACTGTCAACAAGAACAAACGGCTTCAATGGTAACCGGTCTAAGATGATATGATCTCAATACACGATTTCATCAATTTGGGAAAGTTTTCTACTTTTTTTGTAAAAATTATCTAAAGTACTAACATTTGCCGAGGCAAACCATATACATATTGGCAGAAAACTTATTAAAAATGCTATTTGGTGGTATAATGAAATATAGGGTTTTCCATTTGATTGATCTTAATATCATTTTGCTCAGCATTAATTGTTCGTTCAGTTCATCCACTAATATACAGGTCATTCCATTAAAAAAAAACATAACTTTGGTATATTACTAATATTAGAACACTCTGTATATCATTTCTAATAATTTTAAATTCTGAAGGTATCGTGTGGCTATCGTCCCCCGAAAACTCCGTTTTGATATCTTTCAAAATAAGGGCGTAAATTATGGTCCACACACCTCTGGGACACCCGGTATATTTCTTAAAGTATTTTTTCTGACTTCTACGAAATTTATAACCAAGCGACTAAAACAGATTTTTTCAAAACTACAGTTGCTTATGCAATATTTTATTTTAATCAAGAGTTTGAATTACGTAGCTGTTTTCTTTTTGTCAGAATTTGCATTTAATCGTTTAAAGATTGATTTTAACACGAATAATATTAAGTGTATTCATAAGTATGGAGACTTTCATCGGAAACCATAGACCGATTTCGGTCTTATTAAACCTCATCAGTATTGTATATCCAAAGAATGGCGATTTGAAGGAACGGAATACTACTGATATAAGGTGCTGAGCTCCGGTGTGGCGAGCACGGGGGCGATTAGCTACGGCAGTTCTCACTGTTGGGCCCTTGGCGGAGGAGAATTTTCTGCGGGGGCGCTGAGGCTAGCGCTGGCTTTCTGTTGACCTAGATAACGGAGCGAGGGGGCTTCCAAGAATTTCAACCCAAAACAGCGTTTAGAAAATGCTTTCTTCTGATATATATTTCTAGACCAATTCGCTATCTACGAGACCCAACTAGCAACTCTTTCGTTGCCAATAATCTTAATTACAAACATTACGTATCTTAAAGTTATTCACACACGTCCCACGATATTGACCGCAGCAAGTCGGACCACCTAGTTTGTTAAAAAAGTAAGAAAATCAGATTACCTCGCATAATGCAAATTTCGTAACACTACCAAAGAGATGGCGTTACGATACATCGTTCCTTCCATTATTCATAAGTAGGCAATCATGAGCTAATTCGTTTAATACGTATATTTTTATACAGGGTGTTTCAAAAAGGTGGTGCCAAACTTAAGGAGGTTATAGGGGAGATTGAAATAGAAAATTTTGGCATACAACCCCAAGTCGAAAATGAGCCGTTTTGTCTCTGGAGCAGACTACTTATCGTATATTGCTACAGAGCTTACGATCTCATGATTGGTATTGATTTTTATTGTATTTTAGTGTATTTCATACAAATGCTTCTACATGTCAGTTTATCAAGACATTAAATTTCATTTACATAAGTTTCTCGCAACTTTATTTACTTATGTTGTTTTCTCTAGTGTCAGATAACTTCAATAGAGTTCATCTTATCTTTCTTATACCGTCCTATTTCTATTTTTATTAGATAAATATTCTTCTCTAAAAAAGTTTCACAGGAAACACAATACTACAGTATATCCATCGAAATTAGTCACACCGTCAAAACAGAAACACGTCAAGTTATTGCCAAGTGCAAACAAGAGCAGTTTACGTAAAAATATATCCGTTTAGGTCAATTTTTTGAGCACTGATGCAGTTGATATTTTTGATTATCCCAAACTGCATTCAGTTGATAGCACGACGTTGTTACATTCTGAATTATCTCGTTTTGATTAATATGCTGTACAGTATTGTGTGAATGGATACGGAATAGTTTAATAATATTATTGATTTTCATAATTAAATTTCTTGTTTACAAGTATGTATTAGGACCTATAAAATGTAAGCATACATGCTTAACAATTAAATATCACAAGTTGTTTGTAACCGTCCTTGAACCTTCTTTAATTATTGATTAATTAAGTATAGCAATTATTTTTTACATATTCTGTATCTTAAGTTGCATATGCATGCACATGAGTGGAATCATCTTAGAAATTGTCGACTCAACTTTGACCACGAATCGTATTCGGAGGACTATTCAGTGAACGATTTTTCTTAAATTTTCGGCGGCAATTTGTACTAGTATACAATTATCACAGTAATTGATTTTGATTGGCCAAAATTTTCAAATTCTACGGCTGTTATTGGTCAAATGTCACAGTTTGACAGGTGAACTGAATAGTCAACAAAACTTTCCTTCATATTTTCTATGCTTAGGGTTTTACGAAAATGTAAAATTTATATGGTATAATCTTCAATAGAAAATTAATAAAGCGGGCTGAGTTCGAAATCCTCATCCATCATTAATTTGTCTAAAGCGGTTTGTCAATAGCAGTTATTTCACGTATTGTTTCGTGATAAAACTAGTAAGAAAATCGATCAGGAGGCATTTAATATCACAGAGCAATGTCAGTTGAGTGGAGTGAAAAATTAAAAACATGATATTAAATAATTAGTCTTTTAGAGAAATGAGAAATTATTCAATACATACGCTTTGCGGCTGGTAACAATGAAAACAACCAGAGCAATGAAATATTGACTACCCTCCGTCTTTTGTTGTTTTTTTCTTTTTTTGTTGACATTATTTGAATGAAATGGCAGACAAGAGAACTCATTTATATGCTGTGGCACAAATTTGAAATCAGCAATAATATTATGGTCTGACGTAATTTATAATGAATAACAAATTGTTGAAGTTACTTAAAAAAAAAGTATAATTATAATCTAGCTAATAAATAGTTTTCCTCAGTTTCAATCTTACTAAAACAGAAGCAAGTTCACCTCGAAATGTGGTTGCTGCCCAAAATATAGCCTGCTGTCTTTATTTTTACTGCCACTATTACAAAATTTTATGTTTATTTACAAAACTTTTTACGTCCCTGTTTAAAATTACATTTAAAACTAATAACTTACTGAAGGTAAGTTCCGTTCAGTACTTGCGGTTGCTGTTAAAAAGTTTGACGTCTTTATTATTAAAACCAAAACAAAAATTGCTTTTTATTCATGCTAACGTATTAAGCGTAATATCACGTTTTTAATTTAGAACTCATGAAATTTACAAACGGATTTCCAGCTCTCCTCGTACGTCAACACATCCACATTCAATAGGATTAGTCATTAGAAAATTTTTAGCATACGCAATAGTAAACTTCCATCTTGCGTAACTCAAGTTAATACAATGGTCAGAAATAGATCCATTTGAGCGATCACTAGACTTATTTAAAGTAATTCCGATCGACTTTGAAACCTTGACTTCCTTGACGTATTTTAAAATAATCAAGAAAATTTGCCAAACGCGATTGCTCCCACACCGTCACGTAATTCAATCAAACTACGAACGTCCGTGGAATTACAATCGGACGCTGTGAAATATTGAGGAAGGATTTTTTTGATTATTAAATCTGTTTATTTCATACTGGTATCTAAAGTGACATTTTTCGGATTATTTATGATACCAAAAGTGGAACATTAACGTCCTTGTAGTTTAAATAAAAAATTTAAAGTCCTAGTAGGTCAATCATTTCTTATATTGTTCCCGAGATTTCTGGGTTATTTCTGCTTCGTCTAGAATATCATCAGGCACCTCAGTTTTACCCAGTTTAAACGGAATAATCGAATTAAATATCCAAAACAAATTCAACGTGACCTAGTCTTTTCGTCATTTTTGACAAACGTTTGTTACTATGGGAATGTTAGTTCCCGCATAATTAATTATTACGAATAATTTGTGCAAGACAAACACTCAAAATTTCTTTTTATTTTAACCTAGTTCATTAAAGTTGCAGGATGAAATAATTTACGTATTTACTTTGAACGAAGAAGTGTTTTTAAAGGTACTCACAAGTAATTCCGGCCTCGGCTATACTGCCGTCCTATAGAAAAACCACGGATGTGCATTTTTTCAAAAATTGATTTTTTTTACATTTTCATAATATAATATAGGTAATTCCCCTCTGTGTGGTACCCAAAAATTGTTTATAAGATGGTTTTTTGTTTAAAAAAAAATTGATAATTTTTGCCATTTTTTACATCATAGTCAAATCAAATCGATTTGCTTAGCAAAAAACTCGGATGTTATTTTCGATAGTCAAATATTACCGATGTATTCAATAATTGTATCTTTGGCTTAGCTTTAATATCGGATGTGAACACATGCGATGTATTTGCTAAGTATTTTGTCGGCTTTTTGCATGGCGGCTTTACTTTGACTCGTATGTGCCGACGTGCGGTGTATCTAAAGCGACCAGTGTTACGTACGCGCTTTATTTTAAGTAAAAAAATTTAATTAATAGACGAAAACTTCGTAAGTGAAGCCATTATATATTAAAGAGAAGAAATTAAAATTTAAAAACATAGTGAAGTCAATGTACAACGAACTAGAAACTTCCATGCAAAACACGTACATTTTTAAATAACAAACAAAGAAATGGCAGTTATTTCTTTATTTCGAACTTTCAGGACGTCAATTCTCAAAAGTAGGCTTTGCGCACATCCGTGGTTTTTCTATAGGACGGCAGTATAGGCGCCTCGGTCGTAAACAACTTGCTCATACTTTAACCTTCACTTTTCGTTCTAGATAAATAATGTACTATTTATGAAACCAAAAGTGGAACATTAACGTCCTAGTACTTTAAAGTAGAATTTTTAAGGTCCGAGTAGTTTAAAATTATACGTCAATTATTTCCATAGTAACAATTAATTCAAGTAAAACTTTGTCTCCACTCACGAAAGAACTGGTATTTCTTCTCATATTGTTCCAGAGATTTCTTCTTCACGCGATCAGCTTCATCCAGAATATGTTGAGGCACCTCAACTCTATCCATTATAAACGTAATAATCGAATGTTAGTTCCCGCTTATTTAATTATTAGGAATAATTTGTGCAAGATAAAAACTGCATTTTTTGGTTTGTTTTAATCTTAATTAAACTTGCAGTATGAAATAAAACGTTGTATTTACCTCAAATTAATAGTATATTATAAACCAAGGTAGAGAAGTAATTTTTCTCAGCTAAGCAGTATTAATTAAGTTGCGAAGCTGAGAAAGGGCTTCTCTACCGTGGTTTATATATTATTTTTTTCACTACTAGCAGCTTAAATCGTTAAATAAATAAAGCATCAAAAATACAATCGTCTAGCGGGTGCCAGGTCACAGTTAATCCTGAATAGACGTTGCCGTCTGTGAACATTTGTTTTTTCCGTGGATCATTGCAAATTTTGGCTCGCGCTTCGCACTCAACCCCTTAAAGAAACCTACTCCAAGAAGGTCATATTTTCCTGTACATGAAACTCGAAATTTGGACAGGATCAACTGTGACTAGCACCCGCTAGACGCTTTTATCAAAAATAAGTAAATGGAAAAGCAGGCTTTGGAAGCAAAATTCAATTTCAGTTTTTGACAGTTTTCTTACGAAAAAGTTTTATTATTTCAATAAACGATATCCAACGACGAGGAAATGTGCACTCCTCCAGAGATAAGGCAGCCAATGGTCGAAAAATGCAGCCAAAACGCGTTCTGGTCAGCAGCAAACTGCCATTGCCCGAAATATCGCTTACCGCGGCCGTTTAATGTAGACCAAAACGCGTTCTGGAGCTTTTACAATTGCCAGAAAGCGAACTTATTAAAAAGTTTGCCCATTGGCTTCCCCAAATCAGTTTGAACGCAAGTACTAGTAGTGCCTTCGAAGAATCCTTAACTCCAAATACTAGTATCACAGTAGCACCCTCAAGCTCAACGGTTCGTAACACAGCAATTAACATTCCGGTGGAGAACTTCATTGAATGAGAATAAATATGACATGTCATAATTGTATTATTAACTATTATTTTCGTTAATTTATCAATTTCAATTATTCTGCAATTATGACATGTCATGTCTAATTGATGAAATAACGAAAATAAAGTACATATATATAATACCTAATTGTTGTTCAAAAATGAATAAAGTCGTTTAGTTGTTGTGTTTCTAAGGTGGTGTTCATATTTGAGGTTATGTATTTTTTCTCTGACATTTCTCCGTCAGATACCGGATTTTCGTGAAAACCTGCACAATGCATACCTGTGCTTTTGTAATAATTTAACTTTTTTTGTTTTTTTTTTTGCATGAATTGCAGTTAATTAATGTCTAATATTTGCAACTGGTGCAATTTGTGAAAATCGAAAAGCGCTGTTGTTAAGTAGGTAGATTAAATAATAATAAACGACATGCATTTTGCATCAAATCCGGTCTCTGCCCATTATTAACTACTGGTCAATAATGAAAAAATTACTAGGAAAGAAAAACAACTTCACACCTCCTCTACAAACTATATAATCGTACATTCTACAGGTAGTAGTGAAAAATAGTATATTATAAACCAAGGTAGAGAAGTAATTTTTCTCAGCTAAGGAGTATTAATTCCCGAGATGCGAAGCATCGAGGGAATTAAGTTGCGAAGCTGAGAAAGGGCTTCTCTACCGTGGTTTATATATTATTTTTTTCACTACTAGCAACTTAAATCGTTAAATAAATAAAGCATCAAAAATACAATCGTCTAGCGGGTGCCACTTCACAGTTAATCCTGAATAGACGTTGCCGTCTGTGAACATTTGTTTTTTCCGTGGATCATTGCAAATTTTGGCTAGCGCTTCGCGCTCAACCCCTTAAAGACACCTACTCCAAGAAGGTCATATTTTCCTGTACGTGAAACTCGAAATTTGGACAGGATCAACTGTGACTGGCACCCGCTAGACGCTTTTTTATCAAAAATAAAGGTTATGTATTTTTTCTCTGACATTTCTCCGTCAGAGACCGGATGTTCGTGAAAACCTGCACAATGCATACATGTGCTTTTGTAATAATTTAACTTCGTTTTTTTTTTGCATAAATTGCAGTTAATTAATGTCTAATATTTGCAACTGGTGCAATTTGTGAAAATCGAAGGGCGCTGTTGTTAAGTAAGTAGATAAAATAATAATAAACGATATGCATTTTGCATCAAATCCGGTCTCTGCCCATTATTAACTACTGGTCAATAATGAAAAAATTATTAACTACTAGGAAAGAAAAACAACTTCACACCTCCTCTACAAACTATATAATCGTACATTCTACAGCTAGTAGTGAAAAAAAGTGTTTTTAGTCTCCTTGGTAAGAATGGTGGATTGATGAGTGTGTTGACTAGGTAGTTCTCGTGGTTCTTGCTTCTATTTTGGTATTTGCCGGCAAGTGGATGGATGGATGGATATACATCTTTTATAAACGGTACTCTTAGTTCTTCATGGACTGTCTGATTTGATACACCTCCGCCATCATCCTCAAAGTTTTAGATCGGTATCATTGAGGAATTTTTGTATTAGATAGGCTTAAGTATGGATTCACCGATTGTCCGTTTGTTTTGTAGTGACAACTAGATGGAGAACTAAATTCTTAAAATTTGATCATTATTTATGGTGACCTGCCGACAGACGATGCGTTTTGTCTTAAATGTAATCTGTCTGTTCACTTTAATTTTGAACTTAGGAAGCCAGTTTCCGTTCAAGTTGAGGTTTCGGATGCTGCTGGAGGATTTTCGTCTGGTGCTATTATGGCAGTGTAATTAGTGAAGTTGGACAATTCGGTGTCATTAGTTGTAGGGATATCGGCGGCAGAGATTAAGTAATTATAAGTACAGGCCCAGTACGTACATAATTCCTAAATGGTAGTTGCGCTCCTCTTAATTGATTTTAATGTCAAAGTTCCTATTATTTGAGAGATATGATTAACATAATTGACAAGGCAATATAATTATTTTTGAAATTTCTTGAAAAGTAAACCCTGATTCCACACCTTATCAAATGCCTGTCGCATATCAAGAAATGCTGCAGCACACGTTTTCTTGTTTTCTAAGCCGTCTCTTATTAAATTCACAATCCTATAACATTGTTGGATTGTAGAGTGATTTTCTTTGAAGCCAGATTGATGGGAGGCAATTGGGTCATGATTTAATGTTGTTTCTTTTATTCTTTTTAGCAGTATTCTGTAAAATATTTTTGATAATAAAGATTAGTAGTAGACTTCTTTGATATGTAGGGGTATATATTTGTTGTATTTTTATCGTGCGTAGGAGTTGCTTTCTAGGCTGCTTTCTGTGAGAGCGATGTAATATCAGAAACAGCGGTTTTAATTTCAATTTCAGGTTTTAGATTCAGATTTACAAATTTTTGAAACTTCTCCCAATTTGTTTCTTTGGTGCATAGTTGAAGGATTGGTTCTTTATGAAGGATGTCTGTGCTCAGAGTTATAATAATTATACTGTGATCAGGGCTTAGGTCAAACCTATATTTTATGTGTAAATGTATTGCTATTTATTTTGTCACTGCGAAGTCAAAGAAAGATGTTGCATATTTACATGTTGAATGGCTTCGAAGAAGTGTCTAGTTTTCTATGTCATTAGTTTTGTTCCCCAAGTTGTATGCTTCGCATTCTAGTTTCCTGCAACTAGAAAGTGAGGGCCTAAAATATTGAAGTATGCAAGGTACTCTTCACTTGTTTTAAATTATAGTAGCCTCAAGCTTATAGTCCAAGATCCCGTGAACGCCAGACCTACGTCATTTTATAAAATCTGAAAAAAATCCTACGGAAGCACACAACTACAGGTATCAACGATTGACTACTATGAACAGTAGGTCGCGGTGGGTTTGACAGGTAACAGGTACCAAAGGTGTGTAAAATTGGTTCTCAATTACGTCATACTATAAAGCTTCATTTTTTGATATTGTTTCCGAGATAGTATAATAATTCACGTCCTCCACTGCCGGACACTTTGCATGGTGGAAAACACCTGCCGGACATCCTTAAAGTGTTAAACATTGTAAGTGTACTTACGTTATTTTATAAAATCTGAAATAAATATATGTCGCTTGGATAACTATTTTAAGGTGTTTCCCAAACTGCCAGACACTTTCGAAGGTTCCAACCCCTTGCCAGACATGGTTGAAGGTCAGTTGTAGGTACGAGCGCAAAAGAAAGGCAAATGCATATAAAAACGAGTACGAATGCGATAGTTCGGTTTTACGGATAATAACTCATTTATGTAAAAAATATTTATAGATTAAAAATAGATTTTGGAATAATTTCTTGAACAGATTTTTTGTTTGTTTTTATTTTGTCAAAAATTTATTGATTATAGTATCTCGTAAACAATATCAAAAAATGAGGCTTCATAGTATGACGTAATTGAGCACCAATTTTACACACTTTTGGTACCTGTTACCTGTCAAACCCACCGCGACCGACTGTTCATAGTAGTCAATCGTTGATACCTGTAGTTGTGTGCTTCCGTAGGAATTTTTTCAGATTTTTTTTTCTACTCTTGATCGACTGTTCGGCGAAGATGTAAAGGAATGGTGACACGACCGTATTCCAAAAATGTAGATTGAGTTGATCACTTCTCTCGGTACGTGTAACAAATTAATATTTTACTGTTCGACTTTAGAATACATTAAAAGTGCAAGCTTTAGAAAAACATATGCTGGACCAAATAAATAAAAACAAATTCCTCACTTTAGCTAGTAATAATTTATAACAAAATATTAAATACCCCTCTGATGCAATGACGCGTGCCGGAGCAGAAACCGCCTCTTGCAATCGAGTCGAGCAGTTGTAACAAGACAATGAAAACCGGTTAGAATCCATATGGTATCGGTTACGACTTACTTGTCCAGCAATGTCTCGATTCCGACAAAAAATACGTGACAATTTAAGGTTGAGGCTACTATATCATGGCTGAACCTGCATGAGCACCCCCGTCCGAGTGGTTGGTATTCTAACAAAGTTTCTATCATTTCTAGCCTTTCGGAGATGTTGAGCATCTTCAGTATCATGCTGTTTTGATTTGATAATTGATTGAGAAAGCTTCTCGCTGTGGTTGTTTTCATCTTCATTGTTGAGTGAAGAATTGTCCATATTTCTTAAATTTTGTGTGTATGTTCTTCTCGTCTATTGAGTCTTAGGAACAGATGTATTTGTATTGTTGTTTTGACGTAAACTTTGGTAGTCTTGTTGTTGCATTTGAGGAGGGCGTGAATTTCTCTTTTTGTTCATTTTTGCGTTTATTAGGTCTTGATAGACCGAACAACCTTTAAAATTAGCAGGATGATTTCCATTGCACAAAGCGCACGGGGCTGGTGGATATTTTGATTTAATCATTGCCTTGTCCAGACTTAACACAGTTGTATGGTTTTGTAGGTATACCATATGCTTTGGAATGACCGTACTTCTGACATCTCATACGTATAAAAAAAATCTTTTTGAGCTATTCTCAGTAGTTGTTAGTTCTGGTTCTTCGGTCGTTTCACTGTCTTTTTAAAGCATATTGAATCTGTTTGAGTAACTTGATGTAGGGGATGTTTCTTTGTACCTTTTTCTCTTTCTACTGACTACTTGCCATTCGTGTGGTCATGAAACATACAGGGTGTTTAAAAATTGCGGCACCAAACTAATTGTACAGTGATCAGAAGCAAACAGTACACAATAAAAAATATATAAAAAAAATTCATTTCAATTCTCATGTGGCTGAAGGTTTCTTTTAGGGTAAATCTGGCAACTGAGGAAATTGCAATAAACAATTAAAGTACTGGCATGTTACGTAACCAATGCAATGTTAGGTACTGAAATTAATTGTAACAATAATTGTTGAGAATTGTCAATTATTTTTGAAGTTTTTTTTATATTTTTATAACAATTAAAGGAACAATTTATTATTTATTGATCTATCGACATTCTTCTGGTTTAATTTATTATTTAACAGAACATTAAAATACAATTCACAGCAAATGTTCAAATTGTCTACCATTGGCACTAAAACAAGCGTTTGCCCGTCTGGATTGTACTCGTTCGAGTATTTGTTTGGTTAGAGCTTGAGTAGCTCCAAAAATTCTTGCGAGAGGATCTTCGCGACTGTTAGGTGGTGTTACGTAAACTAACTATTTAAAATGACACAACGGCAAAGCCAAAATCTAAAAGATTACGGTCGGGCGAACGGAGAGCCAACGCGTTGGGCCATCTCGCCCAATTCATAGCTGAGGATGGCCAGGCCATCACAGAACCGGCACCGGCGTGATGAACTGGTGCTCCATCCAGTTGAATTCACATATCCCTCAATAGAAGTCTTGGAGGCACTTCATCTCACAATGTCAGTGTGACTTTTTTTAAATAAATCTGAAAAATTAGTTACTATGCACACTATCCCATTGTTGCATAAAAATATCCATTGTTATGTTTCAATGTTGCCGCATTGATTTTTGCATAAATCTCGATAAATTAAGAAGAGTTTAAATACATTTATGTTAAAGACCGAAGGCATTGGTCAAATAATTATTGATCTACACTTTGTTTCGCGTACTTTAGCAGCATTTTGGGTGTGCTTTAATGATAATAATTTGCTGTAATCAACATTAGAAGATCCCTAAAAGAAACCCACATACACAGAAAAAATGAACCGCAAGAATTTTTTAAATATTTTTCTCTGACTTACCAAATGGTTCTAAATAACGTACGATTGTGTTGGTGCGGCAATTTTTAAACACCCTGTAGTCATTATCAGTGGCTGCTTCATCCCTGGACAGTGAATGATCTTGAGTATTGATTGGTAAATTGTGTTTGTCTATGGGAAGCCTGTGACATAACATGTGGGATAATTTGTGGCGTTATTAGTGGTGTTCTGTCGGATATCATGATAAGGCACAAAACAGTCTGGCTTTCGCGTTGGTTTTTAAAATCATTTTGGTGACTATTCTTCGATAAAGAACTCGTGGGACTCGTTTCAGACACGTGTGAACAGCACAAGCGGTCAGATGAGAATGAGGAAGGAAATTTATTACCAGGGTCTCCATTAGGGGAGTTGCGGAGGCGTTGCGTTTTAAAACTTGCAAAAAAAATTGCAGAAAACGGAACAAATAATAGGCAAATGTAAGTTTTGACTTTGAGGTGTACCTGGTTTATGATTGTTTAAGTGGACTATAAAATTTAAAGGTTTAAGTATGCATTTAAAACTGCACACTTATACAAAGTGAGTCAGTCATTTTGTTCAACTCAAAAAAACCTTCTAAAGACTGTAGTCATTTTTTTGAGCTTTCACTTTTATTATAAGAACTCCGGAAATTAAGAAAGCATTGTTTTAGCAATTATAGTGATTACATTATTAATAAACCATTTTAGTACTAAAATTAATAAAAGTTGTGCAGTTGTCTTTAACTGAAATATAACTGCAGAATGAACATATTTTAACACTTTACATAGCTTTTTGGCTTCTAATAAATTTTGTAAGATTATCTTAATTTCTTATTTTTATCCAATAATCTTAAAAGTAAAGGTTAAAAATATTGGAACATTAAAACAAACTGTTTGTATCGAAACCTTTAATTTGTTATACAGGCTCTTCATAAATGATTTATACATCCAGTAGTAGGCTATGCACGTCAAGATTCTCCATCTAACCACACGTAAATTTTGACCCGACATAAATAACAAGTCATATGTTTAGTTTAGTTCTCTTTTCCATGCGGCTTAGAAGTTCATCAAATACTGGATGCTTACAAGTCTTCATTCAATATAGGGCACTCAAGGCACTGCTTATAAATTAATGTTCTAACTCTTTATGAAAGCGACGCAATGAAAATAGTCTAGAAGAATGTCTTTCTTGCTTTCTTACTTTCTTAAGATTCCTTTTAAGTCTCTCCTAGGTCTTTAAAGAAGTTTTACTACAGTATACTACTATTACTGATTATACTGACCATAACAGTTGATTTCATGTTGAGTTGCCATGGTCTTAAAAGCCGGTTGCTATGAAGACGTCTTAACTAAAAAACAGGCAGTAAGGCTTCGTTTCAGGTGAAATGAAACTAGAAATTCGTCCTTACTGCCTGGTCTTTAGATATGACGTCTTTATAGCAACCGACGTTTAAGACCGTCGCATCAACATGAAATTAGACTGTTAGATACTTCTTCAGAACCTGCACTTAAAAATTGTCAATCCCGTCCAATTTCTCTCTTTTTACAGCTTCTTAAGGTTTCCTAAAGAATTTACTGCACATATCTAATAATGTCCTAAAGTTTCTTAAGACAATTCCAAGTCTCGCTTTTCATAAATAGTAGTTCTTAATTTATAAAATTATTTGGACAAATGATTGTATTTTTCTTTCTAAAATTTCCAGTTATAGTCATTGAGAAAAGTTAATGGCCCCGTTCAAACGACACGAAAACTGCTGTCACTTCCTAATAAATGGCAGCTAATTATTTTGCAAGATTTGAATCTAAATATACCTACTAAATCCGACAACAAATTGGTTTATGTTTACATTCGGGGCCGATCGCCCAAATTATCTTTTTTGTATATTTTGTTATAGACCAGCTCGGACACCAACGACCATGAGCTATCAGATTTCATAATTTTCTAACCTATTTCAAACCCGGGATCCCAGCCACAAATGTCTCGAACTGCCGACATGATTTAACTTACGGACCACGTTTCGCAATTTCGCTAATTTTAAAATTAATCACTTCTAGGCCCAGGTAGAAACCGTCCAGTTTTACAAATCTCCCGGTCTTTGAAGTCTTCTCCATAAATCAGCGATCAAACTTTTTGCTTAAATGTTCAAAAATGAACTTTGTTAATTCCACCGACTTGGCAAGCGCCTATGGGAGTTATTTCTGGTTAGATTAAAAATGGAGTTGCACAACGCCGGAAGTGGCACTTGTGATATAAGCGGAACAGAGTTATTTTGCGAATTGGTAAATAAACTACGGTTGGGTAGACGAGTTAGTCACTAGGTTGTCGAAAATAGGCTTGGTGTTGTTGAAGGATATATTATTAAACTTTGTACAACAATGGAATATTTAGCGACTGCAGTTTTTGGCAGCTATTGCTGTTCCAAAAAATGGTCTACTCCGATAGAATGGTGGAGGTCATAATAATAAAATTATATAGAATGTAAATCGACCAATAAGCCATATAATTTATTATTTTATAAGAGAAATGTGTTTTACACAACACAAAATTCTCTAATTAATTTGATGGATACTCTACAAGGGCTTTCATACCTTTAATTCTTTTAGTCCCAATTTTCTCTTGTGTTTCTTTCCATTTTTGTGTAACCTCGAAATATGCATTTTCTCTTTATTATTTTTTTAACCGATATTGCATGAAGGTCATCTCCTAACTTCTGCCTAGGCAGCAAAAATGGTCAATTGAGCGGAAGACAAAAAACTTTATTGACGTTTACAATGTCATGTTTTTCTGACGTTTGAAGAAAAATATTATTATGTATAGGATTTAGCCACATTTTATAGAGAAACATGTTTTACTTAATTTAACCAAGTTTTCTCGTAATTTTACACTGTTTCTTGCGGAAATTTTTTTCTCCCCCCACGTGAGATTTGTTGAGATTCGGCTCGACCCCCTCCCCCCTCCTAAACGCCTCACGTAATTAGTGGACGCCGTCTTGTTGACGTTAACCACTGATTGATTAACCAATGGGAAGTGTTATCTACTCCCATCAATCAGGGCTAGTGGGGAAGTAAAATCTGCCTGTTGTGAATTATTGTGTTGAAATAAAATTTGTTAAATTAATGTGAATTTTTTTTTATTATAAGATACATGTGGACAATATAGCTATGAAAAAAAAAACAGTATGTAAGAGGCGTCAATATGTCAATATGCAAGAAACCGGGAAACCTGTCGACAACAGATTTATCCACATGGTGTTTATAACGGGACGATACAATAATTAGCAGCGCTTCTATTTTTACCTGTCTTCTTCAGTGACTCATCTGTTTATAATTAGTAGTAGGAGGATGAGCCAAATGGTCCACTCAGTCGACCCGTAAACTAATCCATAAAATTCGCGTCCTACTATTACACCCACATCAAGGTCTCATCCATGAATGAATTTCACGTCAATCAGATCCCAGCCAGGTCTAATTCTATAATTGTCTCGCAGGTGTTTGGTCGCCTGGCCAAAAGCAAGAACCCAGATCGGTGGAACTCCCTGCAACCCAATCTAGAGAGGTCAACAATGAACCCCTTTCGCCGGTTTGGACGCCCAAAAGTGCCACTTCCAGTCCTACGGTGGACCGAAAGGAGTTTCGGCCTGTTAAGTTCGAGTCTCCGGTGTTGAGCAGGAAAAATTTCAACAGGAACGAGGTGAATGAGAATTGGTTGGGTTAGGAAAGTTCTAAAGGGGTGTTTGCAGGACGGAGATTCAAGTGATTCGAAGGAGCCTCCTTGGAAAGCTCCAAATACCAGTAGCGACGCAGGGGTTGTTCTTGCAAATACTCTTGAGAAACGTCTTCCAACTAGTCACTCAAGTCCAGCTTCTGGATTTAATGATATTCCTACCACAAGATTGCCTAGGGCACAGAATCCGACCATAACGCTCCTACAGAAAGCTAGAGGTAAGATTCCAAAGTTTTTCACAAAATTTGACTATAACAAATTATTTTTTAAATATTTGTACTGGAAGTACAGCTTCTGTCAAAATGTCAATGACGATGAAATGCATTATGTGCAGACAAAATTGTCCCATGTGTTCTCTACTTATTCATTATTATTTTTGTGAATTAAAGTTAACTAACTAAACACCATCATTCTTCGCAAGAATTCCTCCGCTAACTAGAACCGCGTAATGGTTTAAATCCACTGAGCATACTACGAAGTAAGGTTTTATAGTGGAAGGAACTAAAAATATGCACTTGAGTGTTTAGCTTTGTGAGCGTCGATGAAATATTTGGATTAATTTGTTCTCACATACAGTTTAATTATTCATCAAAGAACTGTTTCCAATGCTATATTTATTCGGGAAAATTTCACACTCACATTTTGACGTCTTGAGTTTATAATGTTGCTTGAAATGGCACATTAAGTCAATAAGCGTCTCTGTTGAGATAGGTGATGGTTGTAAAGATAAAAGTTACATCACAGGAATAGAGACGCATATGTATCGAGTAATTTAGATGAAGTTTAATCAAAGAATCCTTTGAAAACTGTCTATATTTACACCATATTATGTTTACTGCAACATACCTAAGAAAACCTTTTGTTCAGCGGAAAAGACATTTTTAAATTTTCAAATTGTGTTGAACCATTACTATAAATAAGATAAACAGGCATCTGGCAAACAAATACTTATTAACGTCATGGGGCCGATAAGTGGCAAATATGAGAGAAGGCTCGTCTCCGCCTCGATTTTACAATCAAAATCCCGTTTGTTATTTGCCCATCAGCCAAATATCGTTCAGTAATTTTCAGAATACCGACAAAAAAACGAACTGTGTAGCATAATTTTTAAACAATTCATAATTCAATTTTGTTTGTGTTGCTCTAGAAACAATTATCAAAAACTTCCTCCTGTACTGTTAACTTTTATAACAGCCGTGACTGTTTTGATTGAGTCTTCACTCAAGCTGACAGTTTTGATATAATTCAATAACATGTAGGTATTATGAAAAAAAAATTACACTTCTAAACATATGTGTAATACTAAAGAGCCATCAAGCCTTGAAGTTCTCAAGAATCTTAAAAATAAATACAATTTACAGCTTAACAGCTGTATGGTTTGATATGCGAACAATCTTAAAGAAAAATTAAAACAAATTTCGTAAAAAAAAATTAAAAAAATTTTTAGAACCTAAACCATCAAGAGACCCACTCAAGAGCTATTCTCGATTTTCTGACTCGACAGACGCTCTTTTGCCGAATTTAAAAAAAAAATGCAAAGAAACGAAAAAAAATGTTAAAGAAATTATTCCAAAATTTATATTTAATCTATAAATAATTTCTACATAACTGAATTATTATCCGTTAAACCTAACTGTCGCATTCGTACACGTTTTTATATACATTTCCCTTTCCTTTGCGCTCGTACCTACAGCTGACCTTCAAATATATTTGGTAGGGGGTTTGAACCTTCGAAAGTGTCTGGCTGCTTGGGAAACACCTCAAAATAGTTACCCAAATGACATTAAATAAAACTCAGATTTTATAAAATGACATAAGTGCAATCACATTTTCTTATATTTTTTTCTTATATACCTTTAGTTGTGTGCTTCCGTAGGAATTTTTTCAGATTTTATAAAATGACGTAGGTCTGGCGCTCACGGGATCTTGGACTATAAAGAGCATCGTCAGATGAATGAATTTCATATTCAAGCTCTTTAATTCCTCTCATTTCCGTCATAACGGACAATATGTGCTTCTTCCTTGTCTTAGTGTCATGGAGGGTGGCAACCAAAATAAAGCCGGTATAATTCTAATATAAAACTCCTCACTACGACATGTCTCATACAGACCGAAAGTTAACGCCACTTTAATCAGCAGAAAGGTATCGTCAGTCGCTTCTGTCAGAAATTTTGACACATCATCCGGCGATAGAATTTTTGATTTTGTTGAGCAAAAAGACAACTTGATGTTAGAATGATTTATGAAGACCCAATATCACCACCTTTTTATTACCAAAATATATTTTGTATTCTTCTTCTACGGGTATGTTGCAATGTTACTTCCTGCATCATTATTCCTACTTCTTCTTTTCAGTGTATTCCGATTTCTTTTATATTACCTCATCTGTTGCTTCACTTGGTGGTATTTTCGTTCTTGACTTGTTTTTTTGCTTCTTTCTCTGCTTCGATAGTTTTTCTATATGTGCGTACTTAAATGAATCTTCATTGTTTTGCATAGCTTTTATATTTATTTTCCTCCCATGTTTTAACTGTACCTACATATTATTAGGAATTATTTCTCTCCTAGTTTCGTTTTACTTATTTATCTTTTTCAGTAACAAAAACTGACTTGGTTTTATAAGTCTTTGCGTACGAGAAAGTAATGAAATATTCACTCATCGTTCTTGTTTGAAACATACCTATTAATTTGTTATTTTATGTATGCTCTTGATCATGATATCATCATGATAAATTAATAGCGAAATATAGAAAAACAATAAACAAAGTTTATTTTTTTGTTTTTCTGGAATATTCGATAGTATTCCGCAACCAAAGCTGCATACCTGCCACCCAAACGCAACGTCTGACGTCACTTTTGGGTTGAGATGTTGGCTTCACTCATCAGTATGCATTGTAGTCCTTTTACCGTATCTACTACAGTAAGACATAAAAAGCGTTATGTTTTCATTAACCCTCTAAACTGTGACATGTATTGTTGGTTGCCGTATCTATTGATATTTATGTGTGTATACAGTGAAGAGAATAAAGGTATAAAATATTGTAAGATATGGAAGAAATTAGTTCAAGTAATGATGAAAAAAATCATGTATCTTCCGACGTTCACCCGTTCACGTATTTAACGTATTTAACGTTCAATGCATTTATGTAATATAATTACATATTATATTTTGTCCAACAGTTGCATATTTTAGGTGTTTTTTACTAGTCACTACTCACTGAGGCCGATATCCTTCGTGTTAATTTTAAAAGAAACATGTTCCGGCAATGCTTGCATTATTCTTGTAAATACACCAGATTCAGGCAAATGTATATTCGGAAGTCGAACACTGTACAACACCAGAGCCGCAAGAGCGTTTCCACGGTTTCACCGTAGGTCATAATCATGTCGATCATCGGTTTTCGCGTAAATGTTTACACTTTAAATCAATTAGACAGTTAGAATTTTGTCAAGTTTTTCTAAGGCGTGTCATATTAGGAACTATCACAGGTTTAAATATTTGCGTAACTTCGTGTATCACCCCGTAGAATCGAAAAATATGTGAAAAAAGAATTTATGTAAAGTAAGCAATAGAAATCAAGAACAACGTCTACACAAGTGAGTTAACGAAGTTTTCACTTCAAAATATAAAAAACTTAAAATACATTCAAAACAGAAAGTCGGTAATAACAACAAAAACTACTACACTGGACGGACAGAGCGATACTCTGAACTGAAACAACAAAAATACAGTAAAGAAAGTAAAACAGAAAAAGTAAAATAAGTAAAATAAATTGCACTACCCAGCAGTAAAGCTACTGAGTTGAAATTTTCACAAAATATTTGTCTCCTAGTAATAAGTGAGTGATAAAAATATTAAGCAGAAATGGCCGTTTCGTTTTTGTAAAAAAAAAATTCTGAGCAATTTTTATTTTAAACGGTAACAATGGCTAGAAATGTTTGAAGACAGCCAATTTTCAGACATTGCATAAACCCGGACTAGATCGAAATCATTCTTCAATGATTAGGACATGGAGGGCCTTGTAAAAGATGGTTTGGCCATTCAGCTGAAATGAGGTAGTATACAAAATTTTGAAACTTTTTTTATAAATGAAACTGCTTAAAATAGAGAACTCGTATTTTTTCGTTTTGCTTAAATCATAATCGTTTTCATGAAATAAATGAAAAACTATTTCGCGGGCGAATAACTACGTCACTAGTTTCAGAGCATAGAGGGAGTAAGAGCGAAAAGGAAAGAATTACTTATAAAATGAGTGAGAGTGAGAAATGGAAAGGCGTAGGTCTTCACTTAATTCATATGCCGGCCACTAATGACGTATTTTAAACTAGTACAGTTCTCTCATAAAAAATTAAACGAATTTCAATAAAAAAAAAATTTTGCGTTAAGTATAATTTCACCATAATAACGCTAAACCATGAAGTTTATGATTATTGTATTTTCCAAAAACTTTATTTTTTAGTATACTACCTCATTGGAATGGACTAGGTAAAAGATTTAAGACCTATAGTGTCCCTTCGAACAGATTATAGGCCTAGAACATCATTTGGTCTACATTCTTACCGACCATGGCCTCCTTTGACTCTGGCGCATAAGGCACTAGACTTCAATGGTGCGAAGAATAGCAACATTGGATAGAGGAATGGAATCATTCTCTTCATTACTAAATCCGGCTTTTGTTTGTGGAGAAACAATCGGGGAATGCTGTTGAGGCAGTTCCGTAGCGGGAAGCGTAATTTAGAGTTAGCGATTCGAGGTCATAGTGGCGTAATGCTAGAAACTCACTTGTCCCATGCCATGCCACGCCATCCCATCCCACGCCACGCGACGAAAGTGTATTCAGAAATTTAACACAGAGTTAAATGCAATGCGTACACACTTGTCCCATGCCATCCCACGAGACGCTATCCCACGTATTGCATTTGAATCTGTGTTAAATTTCTGCATCGCGTGGCGCGGGATGGGATGGCGTGGCATGGCATGGGACAAGTGGGTTTTTAGCATAACACTAAATATTATGATTTGGGCGCTATATAATATATCATAGGTACAAGTCACGTTTAGTTTTCATTAATGCTGAATGAAAGCGATGGCATTTTTCAGCAAGACAATGCTAGACCACATTTGTAACAACTTTATGCAACAAGGAAATGCTGCCTCGTTCACCCGACCTAAACCCCATTTAACATGTCTGGGATGAAATGGCTGTTTAAACTTTACTCCTTCTGGATGATGTGTAGTTTATATGTATATGAGGACAAAAGTATTCAAGAAATTAACGCTCTTGTTGAATTAAAAACAATAATGAATCATAGAGTACCTAATTACACATTTCTCAAAGATAAACACAAAAAAAAATTAAATTCAAATAAAAAATTTTGTTTATTAAATATTCGTTTTATTACGTAAATATTGTTATTGTATTATTTTCTTGTTATAAAGTATATGTGTATCTTACTGTGTAATACGAGTATCTACATTCACAGTATAATCTCACAATAGTAATTTACAAACCAAGTGCGGGAACACAATCTTCCCGCGTGAACGCAGTTTTGAAGCACGAGCGACGAAGGAGCGAGTGCCTTCATTTGCGTGAACGCGGGAAGATTGTTCACGCATGAGGATTGTACAATATTTTTTGAAACGAACATTACCACGATTTTGAAATTAAAGTGATTTTAATATGCAATTAGACATCAAGATATGAAATAAAGCAAGCCATGGCTTCTATAACAATAATTGACCAATTAATTGTAAGTCATCAAGCGTAAACGATTCTCTACAAAGTAAAACTAATGTAAGTAGCAGAAAAATTTATCCAACCAAGGCCTGGCCGGCCCATCCACATAAAAGCAAGTTGGAAAGTGCACATTCGACACCGTTAAGTCCATGTCTGAGCCCATTACTGTGGGGGGTTCAGGAATCACCCCTACCAATTGCATTAATTGCACTATAAATGTTTACAGGAACACTGGTTGAATATTCAAAGGATTGAACACATTGAATTGTAGTATAACCTAAAAAAAAAATATTTTTCTTTGTTGTAATAGTGAAATTATGTACCTTTCCATCATATTGTAATAAATCTTAGGTATAACAAATGTTGTTTTAAATGTTGCCAATAGATTTAATTCCATTAATTAATAACTACTGATTTAATTCGAGTTGATATAACCTAAAAAATGTGTCATTTTTTTTCATTTATAATCGTCAAATTCTTTACCTTCAATATTTAAATGAATCTTGGGTGTACCAAATCGTGTTTCAAATGTTGACAATTGGTTTAATTTCATTAATTAATAGCTACTGATTTATTTTACACACTTTTTATTTTCAGTGCTTTTTAGCGTGTTTCCCGGTTTAGTAGACCGGGAAGCAAGTGTTTCGGGTTGCCGACAAAGATCGTAAAATGTCGCTTTCGAGGCGGTGAGTTCAAAAAATTAGTTTTGTGCATCCCATAGCGGAAAGTCGGTCTTCCCGGCCGACCAGTAACAATGGGACGGGCGACTGCACGCTCAAGCGAAACGCTGCCGGGAAGACCCGCTTTCGCCTAGAGGATATAAAGGCCGAGGCGAGCCGACTTTCTGGCTTTGGGTCGTAACATACCATTCATTTGATTTTTTTTTTAAATCATTAAAAATAATGTTATTCCTACATAATTGTATTTAACACTATCATGAAATGTAGACGAACTCTGTAATTTTTGTATACACCAATTTACAGGTCAATCCTCACGTTGACGTATTTTGAGCTAATTTAAGAATCGCTTGGTAGCATTGCTATTTTACTGCGGCACATTACAGTATTTTTTCTTTACGATGTGTGAAGATTTATGAAACTAAAACCCGTAAATTACACCGCTTACCAGACAGTGGTAATTCTAGATCAACACATCAGATGGTCATATTATACAGAAGCGCAAACAGATGAAAGTTGTATTAAATTTATTAAAGCGGTTTCACCGATGCTTGTCTTATCTGATATACCTACTTTTAACAATAATCATTATTATTTTATCTCTCACTGATAAACACGGTAGTCTATAGCAGATGTTCGAAGCACCTATTCATCTCGACTTATCGTTACAGAGGGTCAGCTTCCTAAAGGAGCATTGTATATAGAGCAGGAACAGCCTCTGAGAAGGTCATCGCAAAATGAGAAACACGGGTTCGTAGGACCTGGAGAAGTTTGTAAGTGTATTATCTTGAATTAAGTGTTAATTTATTGCTGTTGTATTGTAGTGTACAAAATTAAAAACGAATACACCAGCGAATCCGACAGCGAAAAACCCCGGAAGATGGCGGATTTAGGGCCGAGGAAGTTTGAAGGGATTGGACCAACCACTAAAGATGGAATGCCCTTGATATTGAGATCGGTAAGTTGTAAATAAATCTTGTCGACAGTCAAATAATAATAATAATTTATTTTCATTGTAATCTTGCAGGAAGTGAAGGATGCCAACCAGTCGAAATGGTACAAAAGAATGTACGACACGATCCACAAGCAAAGACCCCATCGAGGTAAGCTTCCTGCTTTCCTTATTTAACACCTCTGTTTATATTCTCATTTCCAGACGAGTTCGTTACAGTCCGATACAAGCAGAAGAGAGGTAAAAGTCTCTTATTTATGTCTGCATTTTTCCAAACTATAAATAGAACTTTAAAATATTAACACATTATCACATTTTACTGGTAGCCTTCGGTTGCCCCTTCCACTGATAAGATAACAGTGAATCTTCAATGAGAGTTCGTCTTGGTTATGTTTGCTTAACACCCTGTTTTAGGCCAATATCCCTACACTTCCGGCTATTTGTCCGAACCGGAACCCGGAGCTTACGACAGCGATTACACGGACTACAAATACGCTACTCTTGATCGAAGACGTATCAGGGAGAGAGACAACGAGGTTATGTCTTCCACAATGCCCAGAAATGTTCCAGATAAGTGAGTGTTTTTTCTGCGTTCCTTAATTTAAATTCCACTGATAGCTTTAAGTGGTGCAGTCGCTATTTTGGTGGTACTTTTGAGCCAATTGCTTTGTTTTTTAAGAGTTGTTGTTTTTAATTTTCTTTTTCTTCATTGCTTAGTTTAATTCCATTGTTTTAAACCATATTCCATTGCCTTGCTGCTTTTCACAAACTTGTTTAATCTACCATATTCACTATTTGTATTATGATTTTCTTTCTCCGATTTTATTTTTCACTTTGTTTTTGTTCTGCATCCATCTCTCATTTTGGCACATATTTCTATAATCTGATTATGTCATATCCAGTATTTAAGAGTCTCAATTTTTAGAGTCGGCGCCAGCGTGATCAAACACGGTCATGACCCCTACAAGAACCAGCCAGGTCGCATAGAGAACTACATTCCTGGCCATTCTTCCATCTCCGAAAAGGAAGCCAAAGAGGTAACAATATTCCAGGGTTCTAGTAGGAACACATTAAACCAAATGCCAAGCTTGCATCAGTGGTTAAAAATCGGTGTAACGCATGAATCACAAACCAGAAGTTTTGCTTGTAGACGCTGTAATACTAAAATGTTTTCCATTTTTAGTGGTGGGACGAAGTCATGGACATATTCGACGGGGTAGGATATTTTTTTGATTACATCTTTTTGGCTAGATTTCACACTTAACCTGAAGAGCGCCTCGTTGAGATTTTGCGTCCAGCTAGGCGTTCTTCCTTCATTTCTTTATGTGGGTGTTGGGTTGTGACTAACATATTTTAATAAACTACTAGTGGTTGGACGACAATTCGGCACTGCCAAGCTATGACTATATGTTCTCCAGGGCCTTGGCCAGATCCGTAAGAAGACACTTAATACATTTACCTCTTTCTCTCTTTACTTCACATAAATCTAAACATAATGCGAATTACACTGAGCATGATGCATGCGCATGTTGGGATACTTATAATACATAATTCGCCAAAAATAATTCTGATTTTTTGTAGCACCTGGAGCAACAAAAGCGGGTCCCTCAAACTAAGAGCTTCATAAATCAGTAAGTTACCCTACAGTAATTCCCTCAGATGTAACCTTTTTTTTTTGTAGGGCTCTCAAGGAATCAGGATATGAAAGCGACTCAACCTTAGTTTTTCGAAGAAGAGACGACACCGCTCAACTACTCAGTCCCTTGGAGCAAAAAGAAGCGTACAAGACAATCCAGAAAGGAGGAGATGTCCCACTGTATGGTCTCCGCAAACCGGCACCAGAACGTCCAAAAGGTCAGTATTTTGGGACCCGTGCAGCTTAATCGCACTAATCCAGGTAATGGTGATGCATGTACTACTCATTAACCCGGTGTTGGACAAAGGTTTGTTTCATTATCACCAAAAGTGTTTGAACTATCCCCCTTTCCACGACACACTATCTGGAGCGCACTGAATACTTCCTCTTCGTAATGTTAATAGTGAAGAATTTTCGCAGAAGAACCGGAAGTGGAGTACTTTCCCATATCGCCGACGCTGACACGCATACGCATACACAAAAGCGTGAAACCACAAAGAGAAATTCTCTGCTATCCCGTTACGGTCCATCCTCACCCTTCCTCTGTTTTTGCCCATTATAAGAGAAGTGCGCCTTTAGGGTCAACTCCCAAGCCGCCTTCACCACCACGAAGACGATCTTCGAGAAACAACTCCACTTTGCGGTTGATTTCGACGATGAAAGTGAAGGGGGAGAAGTCGCCCACTTGTAAGAGGCACGAAACTTGTTTCACCACCAGTTCTAATTTGGACAACACTAAAGTTAGGTACTTAAGAGACAAGATTACGTGTAAGCTGTCGTCTAGTAAAGGCAAAGACGGTAAGGACACCAAGCCCAAAGTAAGGGTGTCAAAGGTGGTAACAGCTTCCCCGGAAATTAGATCTAGAATTGTGTCAACATTGTCTACAACCAAGACACAAGATGCAAAAACTAGAATACAGAGCCGAACCGTTTGTTGTGGACGCTCGTTATCTGTCGGTGCTACCAAAAGACCCTGCAAAAGGTGTGTTAAGACAGATATAAAGACATCGCCACAAACTAAGACGTTTGGCACTGAGAAGAGAAAAGTGGAACTAACACTGCCCAAAATCAGAAGAACCATTGTTAGTTCCCCTGATTTGTTGTCACCAACAGAAGTCAAGAAAGCTGTAGAGTTGCAGCACCGGACTCTTCCACCTGGGACCGTCTACAGAAAGTCCACAGCAGTTTTAGCATCGGCTAAGAATGGTCAGAGCACCACTACAACATCTCTTCTGCCCATCAAAGTTGGCATAAGTGAAAAAGGAAAGACCCTACTTCGAAGTAGAATTCCCAGTCCCACGAGTCTAAGAACGAAGTCGTTGTCCCCTGTTGGCAGACCTCACGTGTTGTCACCATCACCGGGTCCTAATAGGAAAGTGATTTCCACAATAGGGAGAACCCCTCAAACTAAATCGTCAAAGACACCAAAACCTAAAACTGTGACCAGTGTAAGGAAATCAAAGAAGGAGGAACTGAATGGTGAGATCAAGAAAACACAAAAGACTAAAGACTCGCAAGCGAAATGTGCGGGTCGGGCAGCGGGCACCGAAATTGTTAAGAAGCTCCGAGAGATGAAAGACGAAGATGGAGATACTCTAACTAACATACAGAGACAAAAAGAAGCTATTCAGAGTGACTACTTCTTCCAACACCTCTTCCTGCGAGACTTGCCTTCACCGACACCTTCGTTAGCCAGTCGCAGCTCCTGGTTGCTTGAGCGCACTCATCAGTTGCAAAAGCGGAGGTCTTCTTCGTCTGAACCCACAATAAGTGCCATGAAAGTCTATTTAAGTCACACTAGACCGGTTACCGATTCCAAGTTCAAGAGTCTGGATTTGGCGCTATCGAGATCAAGATCTGCAAGCCCCAGATCGGTAACTTGGGATGTCAGTCCTAGACACAACGTAGAAAAAAGAAGTTCAAGTCTTCCACCAAAGTTAGTCTTTTCTCAAACCAGTAGACCAGTGTCACCTCAAGTGGAAAGAAGAGTTTTTAGATCACCCACCCCACCGCTATCACCACGACTAATGAGGTCACCCTCATCGCGAAGAATCATGCAGATGAAGAGTCACATTGAGAAAATCAGCGAGAGTAAGGAGAGTCTAGAGAGTCCGAAAAACGAACTCTCGATTTACACATGTCCGAGTATCTGTCACAGTACGAGCTCCATCGACTCCTACGACAGGAAGGAGTACCAAAATTATGTTAAAGAACTGTTACGGTCGACGACCAAAAGTAACAAATTCAAAGACCTGAACGACTTCTATTCATCTATTGAAAAATTCGGGCGTCTTGAACAAACTGCCTCTTCTTACTCTCTAAAACCAAGAGGACGTTTTGAAGATGAAATCATCGACTACGACAGATGGCGAGAAGTGCGTACCAGGGAACGAGCAGAGAAAGAACTCAAAACTTTGATCACCCAGCTTAAGAAAGATGCCAAAGAAAAAGGTTTTTTATTTAGTCCGAAAGAGGTTGACTCTTATAGGTGGAAACGAGAGTTTGATAGAGGGCTCAGAATCAAAGAAAAATCTGTAGACAATATAAAAGAGGAGTTTGAAAGACTACAACAGGAAGAATCGGAACGTGAGAGTGCTAAAAGACGGGAGCTTGCAAGTTTAAAGGACATCTACAAGCCCCTGTGGAGAGGCGACTCCGTTTTGAGCCTTGCCAACAAGATGGTGGAGCGAAGGTCACAATCTGAAGGACCACGACCAAAATTTGTAAGTGACAGGATGTTGACCCATGGAATTGGTAGTCGCCTGTGGAGTAGTTTATCCAGCGAGCAAGTCAACGTCTTGAAGAACCAACTATCAGAAATTTACAGCCAAAATCAGATTAAAATAAACAACACTATTCAAGTCCCCAAAGATGTGACTTACAGGCCTCCATTAACTGTCCGTAGAAACTCCGATTCTTGCCCTCGGAAGAACAGTCTATCTGAAAGCGAAAAAAAAGTTCTGTCTCATTCAATTAGCAAAGAAGTATTGGACCATGTCACCAAACACAGACCTATAGTGTTAGCTAAAGAGACAAGAGGTGCTGTTGCTGCTGCCGATGCTTGGAATGTCCCAACCATGACACAGTTGTGCCCTCCTGAGCTGGAGGCTGACAAAGAGGAACCATGTAAAGCGTTGGTTAAGACAGACGCTGTCACCAAACTACCTTCAGCCAGTGAGACTGAAAGTGGTAGCACCGATGAGTCTACCAAGACAGTCATCCAGGTAAACGATGACATCAAGAAAAAGGTTGAGTACTTTGAGACTGTAGCTGAGCAGGACAAGTTTTCTCCGACTATATATAAACCTGCGGAAAGTGACGTAGACGACACTGCTTTAGCTCAAACTAAAAGCCCACCTTTTAAGCGTCGTTCCATCATGTCACAGTCGTACCAAGACCTGAAGGAACTCTTCGGCGAACAAGAACTGGTGAAGTTTGCTACAGTTCCCCTTTCGGCTACCCGTAAGGAAGCTTACATCTCTCCCGAGAGGCCCCAACTAAGAGTTGCTACGATGAGAGTTCCAAGCCCACCGATTTCAGAAGCTACCACCTTTGATAGCATCTCCAGAAGTCGGAGCTTGTCTCCCGATCCTCTAGCTAGGGTCAAAACTGGGGAGGTTCGTCGTTTGACCAACAGATTTGAGCTTCCGTGTCCCCCAAAACTAACTCACTTCAAACCAAGGAGATGTCGCAGCGATTCTAACTTGTATAAATACGCCCAGATTTGCATTCCGGGACAAACTTCTGGCGATGTTCAGCTGTTGAGGAGTAAGTACGAGTACCCAGCCCATGCTGGTCGGGGGCGAAGCCGCCACAGGCGTGGCGGGGTAGTCTCTCCAACATTTTTACGGGCCGAAGATCGCTTCATGCCGCACATAAATATTATCAGCAAAATCGCTAACTTATACGGGAAGAAGACTACCGAAGAGAAAAGTCAGAGCATGGAGGAATTGGCAACAATCTTAGGTTGTCCCGTTGGTGAAGTGGAAAAATTAAGACAGAAATTCGACGCTTATGGTCGAGACATCTCCCTTCTTGGTCACATGTTTACTTCCTCTCCCAACGTCAAAGAACTAAGAGACATTGCTCCTTACCTTGCTGCGTCGTGGATAGCTCATCGCTTTCCCAGATCCGAAGACAACACCCGCTCTTTGTCGTCCCCGGAGTGTTCTCTTTCCTCACGTGACACCAGCCTAGTCCGTAGACACCATCCAAGACCCAAATCCTCATCTCCTCCGCCGAAAAAGTCTTCGATTCTTAGACCCAAAGTGGAGAAGTTCGATCCGAAGAACCAACCCATAAGTCGGTACCAGCCTGAACCACAAAGGTACAAATCGTGGTGGACTTCCACACATTCCCGACCCTCAGTGTCATTTAAAGGTGTTGTATTTAAGTTAAGGAAGACACAGAACATAGTGTTAGGCGCGCACACATTTATCGAATATAGTTCAGATGCTTTCATTGCATGCAATTTCGCATTTAAGTTCCATGATTTTATTGAGAGTGTAGTGTGTCTCAATAAACATTGAGATTTAGATTAATGTCATGCTCATGTTTGCCATGTTACGTATAGAACCAGAGCCTCCCGTGCCACCTCCGAAGGGACATCACGGCGTAAGACATCTTCAGCAAGGTAGAGTTGCATTAAAATTTGGGCTTGGTTGGGTTATGGCTAACCGTTATGTTATCGCGAAAGTATGAGATTTATGTGTAACACAAATATTAAATCTATATAAGTAATAACAAACAAATTAACAGGACCTAACCACACCCCCTTACGAAAAAAAATTTGCTCTTGGTGCAGTTTCTGTACAGCATACATAAATTAACTTAACATTCACTAATTTATCCTGCAACTCTATTTTTGAGTAACTGTCTTCTCACAATATAAAGCGCACACCTTCTTGCGTATTTCACGATTAATTTTCAGAGCTTTAGACACTTTTATTTATATACAGGGTGACTATGAAAAATTAAGAAAGTTGGCAGGTTTCATTTTTAAAGTTGCTGCCTCAGTTTCAAGAAAACCATTGAACGAACCGATACGGTTCTTATGTTAGATTGACTTGACAATAATTACTACCTAATATCAACGTTGGATTGGTCGTCGTGGTCCTATTTTCTGGCCTACCCAGTCACCCGATCTAAATCGTTGTGATTTTTATTTATGGGGCCACATGAAAGGACTGGTTTTAAGATGCTGTTAGAACAAAACCCTGCTGTTTTATTAAGAGTGCAAGAATCGCTGATTCGACGATCTAGAGCATGTCTTGATTGTTTTTTTTTATTTCTAAAAATTAGGTACGAATGAATACTACTCCTGTATGAGAATTAATAAAAATCACCGAAAAGGTTTTCTACATATTTCTATAAAGCCGTGATTTTTGTTTCAAAGTCACCTTGTAGAAGAACTGCTTGACTTGAAAAATTGTGAAAACGTGTGATTATATTAATGTTATCTCAATATGACACCTAAGACGATCCTAGCCTCCCTTAGGGATTTCGTTAATGTAAAGGAATCAACAACTACAGTTCAAATCTTCTTTGCTTAGATAGCAATTGAAGAAAACCATTCTTTGCTGGTCTCGCGGATTTCGTAACCCGCATATTTGCAGCACCTATTTGCATAATCTCTTATCTCATTTCTCACGTAAATCGCCGATCATCCGTACGTGTTCGTGGGTGGGGCATTGTCTCCAATCAAACATCGTGTGTTTAAAACCCACGCTCCATTCTCGTCACATTTTGCGGTCTTTCCGTCCCACATTCCAAAACAACGCATTTCCTAACTGTTTAGTAAACCATAAAGCAGCGGCACAATATCAATAGATCGATATCGATGATAACAATGGTAATCTTCCGTCACCGTCAGTTACGCGTTTTATGTGCACAAGTGAGTTAGTGAACTGAATCATGATCACTGCAGTGAATCTCCGCAGGAAGACACCAGAGCAGGTCGCGCGCCGGCAGGAAACGGCCTTGTACAGGCACACCGTGGCGGATCTTCCGATGGCATCCATGGTCTATGGACCCATACCGTACAGTTAGTACAAAAAATGATACTTTCACGCCAATTGATTGGTTATGCTTCACTGAGTGTCCAGTTTGTAGGTAAAAGTTCTTTCACTAGGACCTCGGGCTGTGTGCAACCTGTTTGCGGTATTTTCACTTTTGGATTATTTGAATAGGTGTCACTCACTGTTTTGGTTCGTTTTCCTCTAATTTATTGCGTGCTTCAATGGGCCACAATAATTTTATCTTTGGCTTTTAGCACAGGTAATAAATTACTGTAGAAATTTACTGAAGAAAGCTGTTTAATTATCTCGTTATTTTGTGCTCCAGGGTCTTATCGAATGTGACAATTATTATTATGTATTAAGTTTTTTTTTATCTTAAACATACCTGATTAGTGTCATGTTTTGTAAAGTAACGACTCTCTTATGGTGGGCTTGTAATTGTTTGTTCCCGATTTCTATTTAAAGCTGTTCAGGTTTGGATTTAATAGTGCAAGGAAAATTTTCAGTCAGATTAACTGAAACCGCTAAAAACAGTGGTCATTCACTACACAGGTAATTAGAAAGTCTTTACGTATCAGACTTTACCGCTATCAAGACAAAAGTTTTACGATGTCATCGTCATTAATACTAATAACAGGTAATTGTGTTAATTACAAAAACTGAAAGTCAACTAAGCAAGAGTGTATTATTTTTAGTAAAAACTACTAATGATTCATTTCTATTTGATGGCAGACCGAACTCATCCTACAGTTTTCCGCAGATCCGTTTTTCTCTTCTTTTTTTTCTTGGAATGCTTTTTGACTGAAATTTTGGAATTGGAATTTATGAGTCTATTTGGTCTCGGCTTGCCTTTCCTTTTTTACTTCTATTATTATTATTAACTCGTTTCGTCCATAGGTCTACATAATATAAAACAATACAGATATTGAAAAACTATTGAAAAATTCAGAACAAATAACTTTGCTATGTAAACAGTTTTAGCTGGTGCAAATTTGTTCATCTTCTTTACATTTGGTTACACATTCTGTATTTGGTTATGTGATTATTATAAATGATCCTCTTGGTTCCCAAGTACAGAGAGATCGAATACTAAATTCATATGTGGCCATGCACGAAAAACCGTTTGTCTTAGTTTAACAGAATTATTTATGAAATGTCAAATTTAATATTGTCAAGTTGTTATTTTTTAATGCAGTGAAATGTGTTTTTGATTTTTTTGAATGCGTATTTTTTTTAATTCAATGATGTAAGTATTCAAAAATTTTGAAATTGATAATTATACCCAACCGACTCAATTATTCTCAAGAAAAAGTTTAATAATAAAGTAATTTAATAAGTGCCTAATATAGTATTTCACACGAGTGTAATATTAAGTTTTATCCAAAATCATTCCTAATAATTAAATCTTCTGTGTTTTTTATCCATTTCCCATTAAAAGCAACCTATGGATTGGTTGCTATAGTTTTGCATTTGGTTGATTTGACTTTTCCGAGTACGAGCTTTTCTCTCACTAGTGTGTAATGATCAACATTACACGCTCAAATTAGCATAGTAATTCGCTTATTACACACGATTTTGGATAAATAATGTTATAGGCTGCTTACAGAAAAAAACAACAAATAAAGAAGAGAAGGAAAGAAAAGGAAAGAAAGTTAATCTCTTAGCATTTTGTCTGGCGTATTTGAAACATGTTGGATTGCGCCTAAGTTTGGAGATCTTGGAGGGTAAGAGAAGAAGAACCAGTTGAGTATATAATCCGGAATTGTTCTGTAAAAAAGGTGATACGATACTTGTTTTTCACGTCTTCAGTTTAGGTTAGGTCCTCAGGTTTTCGATTTATATTTCCAGGTTCTGACTTTTAAGTTTGCAGTTTCCTTGACTTTCAATTGAACACATAAGGTTGGCAATCTAATTGGTTGTTGTGTAGAAAACACTAAACCTGTCAATAACACTTTGGTAAAAAGTGTTATCGAAATTTTTTTACCTTTGTTACTCAGAATAACTGACATCACTTAGTCCGGGAAGCTTAGGTTTGTAGTTGCGTGTTGTGGTTGTGTTTTCTTATTCTATCCTTTCTTTCTTGTTTTCCCTTCAATTCTCCTCAAAAATACTTTTAACATTAGTTTACTAAATTGTTCTATTGTTGTCCATGATTCACTTGACTACATTTGAAACTTTTGCACATCTTTCTAGAGGTGATTACAGATCCAATGAGCTAGCACACATATTTTAATTAACACGTTTTTAAACTTGTGAACTCGACTACATCAGCGTTGGTTGCACAATTCATTAGGACTTTCTAACTTTTTGTCTTCAACCAGTTGTACAATCTTCTTATCTCTCTTTTCCTTAATATCATCCTCCATCTTTCCTTGTTGATTTAATGCAGCACCCAAATACTTAAACTTTTTTGCTTGCACTAATATTGTACTGTTGATTTTTAGCTCCGGTTATGATAGTACTTGTTTCATTAATTTTTTTACAGCTATTAGTTAAGTTAGATTAGGAAACTAAATTAGGGTTTAAATTTATCTCTACACTGGAGTAACACATGTAACAACAAAACAATTTTCAGACTTAATTAAAAATATATATCTTATCTTATCTTTCGCCAAGTCCTGGGACTTTCCTATTTTCAGTTTTTATATTGCTTTTGTTACTGGGAGAAAACGAACGTAACCTTCAAAAGACTAGATGGCGGGAACCCCGCCGAACTGTAAACAATAAACAGAACCGTACTCAGAATAATCTCAATAATTTCAAGCGTAGACGAAGATGGTTGAAATTAGCAAAGAACTGACAGAAATGAATAAAAATCTCAACAAAAAGTTGGTTAAATTAGAACTCAAACTGTAACACTGAAACTTTAAAAAATAAAAACGTCAAATAATTGAGCACGAGATGAGAATCGAACGACTGGAACGAGAAACAACAAGCAAGAAGCTGATAATACATGGAATAACAGCAGAAGAAAATGAAATCGAAAAGAACCTTAGAGTGAAAGCAAGCGGAGTTATCGAAACAGTAAGAATGAACATGGATAAACAAGACATAAGAAACGCCATAACGCTGGGAAGACCGAGGAAAGGGACAAACAGACCTACAAGGGTAAAACTGTCTTCATCCACATCAACAAGAAAAGCCAAGAAGAATCTGAAAACAGTGGAACCAAAATTTTGGATCGAGATAGCACTACCTGAACAATTACTCCGACTTGAACTTGAACGCGTCAGAACGTTTTTGCCGAACGAGGTAGATTAAGATTAAGATTGGATTTAGGAGGCAGTTTTCTGGGCCTGTCTCCACCGCGACCATTGAGGTCTATTGTGGATCCCCCATGTCTTCAGAGAACGCCGTCAAGTTTGGTCTTTTTGATGAGACTCCAGAGCCTGGACAGCGATCCCCGCATGTATGCCTCTGCGCTTGGTTTTTCCCCGCCGAGTATTTGAAACCTTACCCTACACAGGCCCTCACAGTGACAGAGCACATGTTGGGCTGTTTCCTCTTCTTTCTGGCAAAATCTGCACAGGTCTTCTTCTGCCAAGCCTAGCTGGCTCAAATGCCTATTGAGTCGGCAGTGCCCTGTGAGCAGTCCAGGTATTATTCTCACTGTCCTACGGTCGTGACTTAGGAGGTCTGCTGTTAGTTCAGGTTTTCTCCCTTTAAGGAAGCATTTTGCCTGTCTCTGTCCTGGGGCGTTCTCCCACCATTCCTGTACTCCTGTTTATGCCACAAAAGGGTTCCGGGCCAATTAGGGGGCTTATCGAGCCTGCCCTAGCGAGCTCGTCCGCCGTACCATTACCCTTAAAACCCGCGTGTCCAGGTACCCAGGCAAGAAATAATCTATTCCTACTGCCCACTTCTTTTAGAGAGCGTATGCAATCCCATACCAGCCGTCCGTGAATTTATCTGGAAGGAATGGATTACTTTTAATGCCGCTTGGCTGTCAGAGTATATGGTGATCGTTTTGCCTTGCACGGCATTCCTTGATAACTACTTCACACAGTGGTCAATTACCACTATCTCCGCTTGGAAGATCGTTGCGAATTGACCTAGGGATATCTGGATCTTTTCCTTAGATTTTTCCCCGTAGATCCCGGCTCCAGTCCCCTTTTTGGTCTTCGAGCCATCGGTGTACCAAACCAGTTCAGCCTTGATAGGGGCACCTTTGTCCCAGTCTGCTCTTTCTGGTATAATGACTTTGACATCACTGGGCATCCCGAGAACGGTATCCCTCTCTTGCTCCTCCCAGAGTTTTAGGTGTGCCCCACCGTGCCTCTGACTGATGGGCTTTTGCCCCTGCTTTAGTCTGTACATCACGACCTTAGCTTCTCCCTGAATGTGGATGTGTAGTGGTCGCAGGTCCATCAGGACTTCTAGTGCTGCTGAAGGAGCGGTTCTCATGGCTCCCGTGGCGCTCAGACATGCAAGCCTTTGCACGCCACTTAATAGCCTTATCCCCCCTACTTGCAGCGTCTTTGTCCACTACACCACTGATCCATAGGTTTACATGGGTCTCACTACCCTTGTATATAGCCACAGAATCATTTTTGGACTCAATCCCCAGTTCTTTTCGCATAGTTGCCTGCACCTCCCCAAGGCGATGCGAGCCTTATGCGTAATTTCTTGTATTTATTGGTTCCACATAAGCTTTTGGTCAAAGATGACTCCGAGATATTTTACCTCCGTGGCAAGTGGAATCTGCACATTCCCTAGTTCTAATGGCCCTAGGGTATATAGTGCCCTTTTGCTTGTAAACTGGTACAATTGTGGTTTTATTGGGGTTAACCGACAGCCTTTCCTCCTTGCACCACTTGTCCACCATATTAAGCGCCTTTTGTGTTCGCTCTGTTATAACCCCTGGAAACTTTCCCCGGACTACCAATACCAGGTCGCCTGCGTACCCGAGACATTAATAGCCCTCATGGACTAGTTTGCAGGTTAGGTCGTCAACCAAGACTGCCCATAATGGCGGCGATAACACTCCTCCCTGCGGGCAGCCTCTCCCCTTTTGTGCCGCTATGGTAGCCGTGCTAAGCTGGGACACCACTGTCCTATCTCTTAGCTCGGCATTTATCCATCTACACACTAGTTTGGGAATTCCTCTTTCTTTAAGAGCATTCACTATGGACACAGTGGAGGCGTTGTTAAATGCTCCCTCTATATCCAGGAAAGTGGCTAAAGCAATTTTCTTGTCTTCCAATGATTTGGATAATAGCCTGTTGAGGTCGTCCAGCGCCAAGTCCGTTGACTTTCCTGGCTGGTACGCGTACTGACGCTCGCTCAATGGCCTTCTGATCAGTACGTTGTCTCTTATGTACCTATCCACGACTCTTTCCAACGTCTTCAGTTGAAAAGAGGATAGGCTAATGGGTCTGAATGACTTTGGTGTATGTTTTCTACCCGCCTTTGGTAAATATACAACTTTCACCATTCGCCACTCTTTTGGCACGTAACCCTTGTAGATTTTGCACATATGTGGGATTAAAACGTCCTTGCCCCTTTGAAGGAGTACTAGACACATTCCGTCCACCCCTGGGGATTTGAATTGCTTAAATTTATCCAGAGCCCATCTGATTATGTCTGGTTTTACAACTTCTGTGGCAAGTTTCTAATCTGTTTTCTTGGGCCTTTTCGGTTCCTCCTCAGACTGTATAGGTCCTTCCGTAGTTGACAAAATGAGCCCGGAAAGTGGACTTCGGTTAGTTCTCTTAGACTTTCTTCTGCCGTCTCTGTGTAGGTTCCATCAGCTTTCTTTGGGAAGCCTACCCTGCTCGCAGCGCCCTTCTTATCCAGAACTTTGTGGATTCTGGAGACTGCAGGAGTTTCTTCTAACTCTTGACAGAACCTCCTCCACGAGTCCCCTTTGGCTTTTCGGATCTCTTTGTTATACTGCGTCAGTGTTATTTTGTATGTATTCCAGTCGTGGTTGACCTTGGCTTTATTGAATAGCCTTCTCACCTGAACTCTTAGTCCTTCTAGATGATTATTCCACCAGACTGTATTTTCCCTATGCTTCTTTACCCGTTCCGGACAGTTGTCCTGATAGGCGCTCTTTATGGCCTCGTTCATCTGCTCCACCGCAAGATCAAGGCCTTTCGGATCCTTGATGGCAATTTCTGACCTATCGAGACATTTCATGAGGGATTTAACATATCCTTGCCAATCCGTCTCTCTAGGATTCCGGACTTGTTCGACCGTCAATGGTGGTGATACAAGTTCGAATCTTATGTGCCTATGATCCGAACACGTTGGATCTTCTGATACATGCCATTTGGTTATGTTGCCGTGTGCTTTGTTACTACACAGGGTTACGTCTAGTACTTTCTGTCTTACTGCAGTAACAAAAGTGGGTTCCTTACCTATTCTGTCTTACTGCAGTAACACACCGTCCAGAGATGTGCGTTAAGACCGTAGTTCCCAACCCTCAGCCTAGCCACAATCTGCCTTTGTGAGGGTCTTTCGCCATCATGGTCGTCCGTCACATATGCCGTGCATGAAAGCGGCTTTGGGGTCTCCCCTTCCACCAGAGTCTTGAGGAAAGCGCCCTCCCAAGGTCTCAAGGTGGGGACGATTTCCTTCAGCCATTCCGCGCTGCCTTTGTCAGTGCAGGTCATCAAAAAGTACCCTGACCTAAAGGTGCCCTTTTCAAAGCGTACCTGTGGACCTTCGGGATCCGCCTCTTCCAGCTCTCGCATGATGGCCTTTTGGGCAGCTTCAAGCCTTTCGTTTGCCATCTGATTGTGAGTCGTGGGGTAACGTTCCTCCAATACCGCTACCTTCACCGCAGACATGACTTTACTGTAGGACATTTGCCCTATTTAGCCTTTAGCCGAACGAGGTAAACACCTTCTAAGTTCTTTGGGACAAAAAATTTGTCGTTGATAGTATTTTAGTTATCAGTTGAGTGTCGCGCCGTTATGTATTGTTATGAGTGTGTGCTCGATTCTTGTGCTCGTTGATTATTTTATTATGATTTCGGACGTCCCAGATGTAATCGCGTTTTGGAAATTGAACCTGATATTTTTAAGTATTCGAAGATGTGCTTCGAAGTGTATTCGAACTGTATTCGAACTGTCGGTGTGTCAACATTTATCCCTGATCAAAGTTAGAGAGTTTATTATTACATGTTACTACATACTTCAATATTATGCATATTATGGTAGGTGAGTACTGTTTCCATTTAAACAGTTTTTATTTATATTTTTTCGTTTATGGGGTTTTTGTGCCTTCCTGATAATGAATGAACGTCGATCCATAGGCGGGTTTTAGGGGTCAAACTATTCTTAATTTTAACTCCGTAAGGGAGAGTTGGCAAAAAAAATGATAAATAAAAAAATGTTTATTTTGACGAGTTCTACTTGTAGTTAAATTTTCTGCTACGACTTCCATAACACCCTGTATATATTTTTTTAATTTTGTTATAAATATGTAGTTTGACATATTATAATATAGATACTATATGATATTAAGTAGGTATAGATAGCACCATAGATAAAAGTGAACATTGTTGAAAATTCTCTTACTTACTAACTCAAACTGGGTCAATTGATTGTTTGGTTCATAATAACTCAATAACAAAGACGGGCCCCGCAAATCTTGAGATCAGTGACAGATGTAACAATGATGAACGCGACCCTAATTAACATGTGAGAACGTTTATAGATATAATCGTTTATTAAGCGAAACAAGAGGAGGAATTTTTCAATTATTTTAAAGAATTAGTTCATTGTTAATTCCTGTCTATTTAGAATACATTCATTGCAAGTTTTAACATCGGTTGGAATCTCATAAATATTCGCACAAGAAATAAAGCTTAGTAAACACTTTTTTATGGCAAATGAATAAAACTGCAGATGTGAGGTGCTATAGTGATTTCAGGTTTCATAACTAATCATTATAGTAATTTCTATAAATACATCTTTATAACAGGAATAAGACAAAGACCTGTCAAAAAGCAAAAATATTTGAATACAAAGTATGTACTTTAAATTTGTTTAAAAATGTTCGTAAAAATAAAAATCACGTAACTGAAGAAGCCCAATACATCAAGAGACATAAATAAATCAGTGATTGCAACACCTCAATTTAAATGCCGCAACTTGATTAAATCACCTTGTTGACTATTGCATAACTTGTATGCACAGTCATCAACAACATATACAATGTCGTATCGAAACTCTTTCCATGAATGACTCAATCCATCACTGTTAAGAAAATCCGTTCCGACAACTCGCCCATGACATTGTACTACAATGTCCAATAAAACACCGTAAGTGCATTCACCAAATGCAACATACGGGCAGCGTGGTTGTCACCTGCTGTTCCGACCATCTCCGGTTGTCTTCCGGGCTCCCGACCGCGATGGGATGGCGTGGTCAGTGGGGACTCCTAAAGAGTGTCAGAGTCAACAAACGCGCTCAGTTTGCGACAATTCGCTTGATAAAGAGAAAATGGTGTTGTTCGCGGAACGGAAGTGAGTGGTGAAAATTTACACGGAAAAGCCCAACAATTTTGTAGTGCTTGTTCTGGTGATAAAGGTGCGATCTGTTTAGATTTTCACGGAGCTGCGTCACTGGCGAAACTGTGTTAAGTTTGGCGGGTTTTAAATTTTGACGTCGGTTCGGTGAGTGGGTGCGGACATAATGTGTGATGGTAAATTTTTTTATGATAAATCAGCCCATACAAAAATGTAGTTTTTACTCTCTAACATCCCAGCTTTTATCTTATTTCCGCTTGTTGTGGGGTCTCCGACATATGTTTACTACTTCCGTTTCGTGTTTCCTTTACCTTTTGTTGCTTCTGTTCCTGCGTACCGATTCTTTATCCAATTTTTTTTTTTTGACTTTATGCTTCGTTTACGACATTTATCGTCACCAACACGAAGCAGGTTAGTGTGCTTTAAACGGTTATTATCAACAGATTACTGCCACTTAGCTGCACGTTTTTAGTGCGGTTGGTCACGAATTTATAATTTTCGGTTCACAGTTTACTGTGCTTTCCATTCAAAAATGATTTTTTTTTTTGTTAAATAATTCTGAAACTATTTGCCTACTTACTTTCCTGTTTGACATCATGTACAATAAATGTCATCTAATTTTCCTGATCATTTCGGTAGATAATATTTTTGGAAAAGGCAGCATTTCCGAAATTCCTAGTTTATTTCTCCTTCTTATTTATGTTTTACTTATTGTGTCAAAAATGTCTGTGTAGTTTTTCATTCCCCAATACTTTCTGTTCTCATTTCTTGTACGTATTACTTTAATTTCCAAAAATTCTCGAAATGATTAGTTAGATCTCGGATTTTTTTTGATTTCTAAAGATTTTTAATTTTATGGTACCTCAAATTCTCAGCTTTAAAAATCAAGTTTTCTTTGTGTTCGTAGCTTTCACAGGTTTTACAGCTTTCTCAAACTTGTTAACTTTCACAGTTGTTCAATTCTCTAAAAGTCCTTAAAAAGTACTTACTTTGTTATTTTTAGTTTCTTAGTTGTTTTAATTCGTTTCCAAATTTCTCAATTTCTCCACTTATCAGCTTTTCAAACTCTCAAATTTCTGAGCTTTTGTCTTTTTCACGTTTTCTTTTTTTTTTGGTTTTCTCATGTTTCTTCATTTATCGGGTGCTTCTCAGGTTTTTTTTATTTTTGTCTTTTCACGTTTCTCGATATGGCTCCTTTTTTAAGCATTGTCAGCTTTCCCCAGATTCTACTTGTTTGGACTTTTCAATTCATATTTTTCAGTTTATAGGATTTTTACTTTCTCAGCATTTTAACTCTGGTTAGCTTTAGCTGAGTTAAGTTATTTCTTCTAAATATCTTGGTAGTTATTTATACTTTAGTCAAAATTCCAGCCTTTCAAGTTTTCGGTGCCTTAGCTTTCTCAAATTTCTCAAACTGTCCTCAGCTCAACTTTTTACATTTTCCTTTTTGGGATTTTTGGCTTTCAAGTTTTTAATTTTGCAATATTTCGTTTCATTTTTCCGTTCTGTGCCTCCCCAACGTTTTCAAGTTTCTCAGTTTAATCGACTACTAAGGAGTTTTTCTGATGTTTTAATGCTTTTCTGTTTTCTCAATTTTCCCAACTATTAAGAACTTAATATTTACTAAGTTTCTCAATTTGCTTACCGACTGGTCTTAGTTTCCATTGTCTCTTAGTTATTTGATTTCATATTTTCTTAAGTTCCCCAGCTTCTAAACTTTTATGGGTCTTTCTAAAATTTCTTAGCGTCTCAATTTCTCAAGATCCTTGTTGAGATTTATAAACAATTTCTTTTTTCAAATTTCCAGTTTCTTTTTCGGGTTTCTCTATTTATCCAATTTCTTTTCTTTTTTGGTATCAGGTTTTGCAATTCCTTAGGCTTCACAAACATGTTCCACAAGAATGTTTTTACTTTCTAACATAGACAAAATTTTCCCTGCATTTTATTCATTAGGAATCCTCATATTCGGCTCTCAAACTGACATTCAATTCGCCTCTTTGTAATTTAAACAAGAATTTAACAGAAATTTAAACAAGAATAGGCATATACGGCTGTTTATTAAATTTCCCCGACCTAAACGAGGTTGTAAATAAGACAAAAATTAACTTTTTTGTAAGGCTTAGTGAATTAGTCCACTTTTTCTATTCATATTTCTATTCAAACATTTGAGTTTCCAGTCTGTTATCTTCATCCGTTTTTATGTTCTTCTATTTCGTCACACGAACTTTTTTTCGGGATTTTCTATAATGGAGTCCAGTTAGTACGATAAATTCGAAGCACTGCGGTTTTCTGTGTAGAACTGGATTTTTATTTCTCCTATTTATTTTTGTTCTATTTTTCCACTAAAGGGTGTGTCTGGTACTAGTATGGTTCTCATAATATTCCTTTTTAACATTTTTAAGTATTTCTTTTTGCTTATTATTGCTATTTCCATCTAGGCGATAGGTCCTATTTTGGCTCGAAGGACCATGTTAGAGGTTGACTTGGTTGCACTTTCTTTCACTAATATTCACTATCAGCAAATGGGGCTCCATTACGTTCCGCTCAAGTCGACAATTTATTATTGAAATGCACTTTTCAGCATGTAATTAAGCTATCATACCTTAATCTAACGCGCTCGAGTATTTCCAACACTCGATTTTAACTATTCTGATCGGCTGCTCTACACGCGTGGCCCTATAGGGAAGACTTAGATATGGTGAAGGTACTCAACAGGGTGCAAGGTATCCCCCATACTTATGTTAATCTTCCCAACAATTAGTTTGAGTCTCTTAAGTTCGTTTCTACTACTTCTGATTTAAATTAAACTATACTTTACCTTTTAAAATTCGACAGGTTCCTTCACGTGTTCCAATTGTAAATTGAATCGGTTATTCAGAACATTAACCCGAGATACATGCTCACAATAAGGAATTAAGGAACCAAACTGGATTGAGGAACTTGGCAGGATATAATTTTAGACGAAACACTCAGAGACCAGTGCTAATTCTTTTGTTAATATAGTCTAAAAGTAATATCCTTAAAACTTCAAAAACGTAATCATCCGAAAAAGTGTGCTTACTGACGTAACTTGGCTCTAATAAACATTAATTTACGATTCATTTACATTCATACTTCTAAAAATACAGTTATGGTGCTATTACATAAATCTCAAACCAAAACACCCACTTGACCCATCGTTACACACAATGAATCCTAATTTCACCGTAAAAATCCGTAGCCGTATGCACAAATACGCCCAAGAATTCCACACTAACTGTCCATGTTATTGACATCGAGTTACGCTTAACCATCATGTTTACACTGCTCTCTCTAACATCGATCCATTTTGCAGAATCGCCAAGAAAGTATGTGGAGAACGAAGTGACAATCCATTACAAAACACCAGTAAGACAAGAAATAAAAGAATACCTGAGCGAAGACGAACTGGCGTATCGACAGGCGGAGGCGATGAAGAAAATCTACCAAGAAGAGCGTCGACGAAAATACCTTCAGGTTAGCAAGTCGTTGCAAGTAAGTAGAGTAGAAATTAGTACAGAGTGAGTTTGGAACGTAACGCTTCTACTAATGGTAACGTATTTTCGATGTGAAGTAGACAAGTAAACAAAACGAGCGATGACGATTGACCTTGCAGGAATTGCGTTTGTTATTACATATTACCTTCGCGGCCTCGGGACAGTTTTATGTGCGATTGGTCGTAAAAATCATAGCTGCGCAATCCAGACGATCTACGAGTCTTTATATGACCAAGTTGTTCGGATCCGAGATTTTTTGCAATGAAAACATTTTCCTCAATTGAATCAGGAATCATGCTGTTGAAAAAACACCATTGTTTTGTCTTTTTTTTTTTCAAACACTATCCTGATTTTACGACTCGACTTGTTCTTGTGAAGATTAAATAGGTCTGTGATACTAACAGTCTAATTTTGTTCTATAGAGTTCGTGACCGCAATAACATAATTATTTTATATAGTGTTTCAGAATAAGTGCAATAATTTATACCAGTGGTAGAACTCATCAAAAGCAACAACTTTTCTATATACGACTTTTCCGAAAACTCACTTAGCATTTTTTCCGTCTACAAAATTAACGAGCCGCATATCGGTATTTGTTTTAACTTGACTTACTGAGAATCAATTTTTGTCCCGGACTTCTTATCAACATTCAAAATTTTTTGTAAAGTGCGATTTATACCTGAAGTCAGTTTGTCGTGGTTTGTATACCATTTGGAGAATTTTGAAAGACCAACAGTTTTACAGCTTAAGGATTTATCTGTGGATTTAATACTAATAATTTAATAAACCAGCAACCAAATTGAAGCACAATAGAAGGTATTCTCAACTTAAATAATACGCACGTATGCGAAGACGAAACTCCAAATGCATGCTATTACGTCACAATATTCATTATTCATTGCATTGAATGTTGAAGTAAAGACGTTTAGCAAGTGAATTTTTTAGTTTATTTACGTAGGGCGGTTTTAACTCGATAACGACGGAGTTTAGGGCAAACATTTTATGAGTTTTATAGCTGATTAAATTTATTGCACTGATTTCTGAAACAGCCTGTATAATTTCTGCTCTGTTATTCCTAGATGAATATAATACTAATTAGAGTCTGGATAGAATTAGCTTTATTGTGGGCTGTACCAATATGTCTAACAGTATAGATAATATATATTATGTACATAACTTTTTACAAATAAATTTATTGTAAGGATTTGATCATGCTCGAGAAATTCTGATAGATTATTATTTATTAAATTTATTGGATCCAAAATAAGTTGCAAAAACAACTGTAGCGTCAAGAAGTCTTTTGGAATGTTCACTTGGATGTTCATCGAAAATTGATTTTGCTAATGTCAGTTAGTATACTCGATTTATGAATTTATGAGAGAATGCCAAAATGAAACATCCTAGTGTCCCTATCTTGTTGCATAATTATATAATAAAATTATTGTCTCTTTAAAAAAATGAATTGAATGATATAGAATTAGATACAAATTTAGAACAACTAGAGGGTCTTTCAGTATTAATACATATTTTCCTTATGATTTCCAGGAGCTGTGATCTTATTGTTTGAAGCTTCTAAAATGTACAAACTTTTTTTGTTGAAAGGATTTTTCTCTTACAATTAGTAGTCTGATTATTACACTCAGTATGTACATTATTTTAGAGATTGCACGTAATAAATATGTTCTTAAAAATTTATGAGATGCAGGGCCAACATCAAACCAATATAAACAGTAGTGTAATGTAAAGCTAAAAAACAAGCAAACTTAATTATAAAAGAATTCTGATCAGGCTCTAAAATTAGAATATTTTTTGATCATATTACTATCAAAACATAACCAACTTTATTCTTTTAGGAACTTCAAGACATGAACAACCGCCGTCACGCCGACAACTTCATACCCTCCCAGAAATCTCCAATCCCCCTAAATCGCTACGACGACCTGGACGACATCGCGCCCCCCGTGAAGCCACGACCGAAATCCCCGGAACCCCGCCTCATGGCCAGAGCTCTCTACAATTTCGTCGGGCAAACCGCTCGAGAACTGACCTTCCGCAAGGGAGATCTCATTTACGTAAGAAGACAGGTGGACAAGAACTGGTATGAAGGAGAGTTGAATGCCATGGTCGGACTTTTCCCCGTCAACTATGTCGAGGTTAGTGGGTCGAAACGAGCGCGAAAATCGGAGAAAGTTTCTCAGAGATTATAGCTTTATCACACAGAGATGGGTTGCGTCATAGGAAGAGTTCTGTAAGAATTTTTAACGGTCTTTGAACCGATCATTGTGAGAAAAAAATTAGATAAGTGTGTCTTCCGATGGCTTTGGAACTGGAGCGACGGTGGCCTGATCGGAGTAATTATCGACTGTAATTTCACAGGATCCTTTTCTTTTATCGGAATGTTTCTTCATAATAATTTTTTTATTTTTGCAAGAGCGCAATCAGTGTAATCAAAAAGCGGATAAGGAAATATTGAGTCTTTCTCGTGGACATCAATAAAGTTCTGTTATAGGCAAGCTACATACAAGATTTTATGTACTGCGAAACAATAGTATCCATTTTTTTTTATATTCAGCCAATCTCATTCACAATGAAAACATCTAATAAACCTATCAATCAATAAAAAGGATTAGAAGCACCGATTTATACCATTTAGGCGAAAAAAAAAAAGAAATTTCCAATGGATTTGGATTGTCTTGGTACTGTTTTAGATGTTCATTTGGTGGATAACTAGCTTTAGAGACCACTAACGAAATACGTTAAAGTGGAGGTGGGTAGAAGAGGTCGCTAAATAAGAGAGTGATAACTGGTGAACAATATCCTTAACACAAAGCAATACAAGAGAACCCCTAGATACCACCACAAAAATAGAACGACGGTATAATATTATAATAACCAAATAGCAGAAGACAAAGTAAATTGGAAAAGGCGAGATGAGTACATCCAGGAGTGCATGGTCAATGGTTCCCGAAAGAACATTTACGAAGCTCGAAATTTACTTCGCAGTCGAATTAGAAGTGCCCGATATCCAAGAATCTGCAAAATATGTCGAACATTAAACACGGTTTTTAAGAACAGCAAATTAAAAAAAAAACGCTTCAATTTGCGAAACACAAAAAACTAACCCCTCTTTCCGCCCTTTTCAGATCGTCACTTACGACACTGCCAAAGCCATCCCCCGAAAGTCTCACGAAGGTCAAGCCCGTGCCAAATACAACTTCGTCGCCCAGACCCACCTGGAGCTCTCCCTGGCCAAAGGCGAGCTGGTGATCGTCACTCGTCGCGTGGACGACAACTGGTTCGAAGGCAAAATCGGTGGCCGCAAAGGCATCTTCCCCGTGTCGTACGTGGACCTCCTGATCGACCCCAGCGACCCGCCGCTCCCCAGCACGAAGCCGGTAGCGTCTCCAGCTGCCCATTCCTTGCTACTCAACGGTTCGTCCCAAGGAAAGGAGTCGATGGGAAGTCATAGTTATACTCCCGGTTTGTCGGCGACCCAGCTCACTTCCAGTTATCACGCCAAACCCGTGCAAGTTACCGGAAGTTATGGGTCGTTGAGCAGGGGGCCGAAAAATCCTGTTAATCAGACGCTGCACATCGAAACGCAAGCGGAACCAGTACCGTAAGTTGGGGATAATTGATGGGCATTAGTTTAGTTACGGCTAATGGGGGACTAAAGAACAGTTTTTATTTTTTGTGATCTTCTATGGCTGTTTCATAGCGATCATTACACGATGGTTTGGAATTGCTATCTTTGCAATCAGTAAGTGGGTTTATTTAATAGATTTATCTGATTGTTCAAAATGAGATAACATAGAAGAAAAAAATGTGTCTATTTTTGTCTCAACAAATAATGTAAAGCTGCAGTCAATAAGTGGGTTTATTTTCTAGATTTATCTGATTGTAAAAAATGAGATAACATAGAAGAAGAAAATGTGACTATTTTTGTCTCAACAAATAATGTAAAGCTAGAGCGTTTTCGAATTTAAAAATAGAGAGTTCAACGATAATTCACGTCACAGTTTTCGAATCTGACTTTGCTAATGGCAAAGAATTTCTACACAATAATTTGTCATTATCAGAGCGATAATACGACTAATGCTTCTAAGTTTTAATCACCATAATACATATTACCTAACATTAAACAGGAAATGATTTTGGTCCACTAGGGGTCATGTTATACATTCAAGTCTCTTACTTGTTTATTTTTTCAAAATTATTTGTAGAGTATTCTTAATTTTTTACATTCTCCGTTTTTAACTGTACACATTTTTTTATCATTTTATTTTATTTATACATAACAGAAATCTCATATTACAATTTTTTATTTAAGTACCTTCTGTCTTTATTTCCGAATTTTTCTAGAAATATCCTTATGGTCCGGTCCAAGTAAATAAAAAAGTAGTGGTAAGTGTACAATAATTCGCATATAGCTGAAAATTGGTACAGGTCTTGGATACACTATTACAAATAAAATATCAAAAGTCCTCACCAATCTTATGTCTGTTCAAAAAATTATTCAAGGTCAAAGTCAAAAGTATGGGTTTTTTGAATTTTTGTCGTAAACCGTAAGTGTTATCATAAAAATAAGTCAGACAAAAGTTGTAGGTAGATGATGCAATTATCTCTTTTTTTTCGTTTTGGAGGGGAAATGCTTTATGCACCCCCCACGTTATGTTCTGCTGCGTGGGGGAGTGTAGGACTCCTCCCTCTCTAGAGAGAGTGTACCCACTAAAACCCCTCCCTGTTCTCCAGATTACCTCCCGGGACCACGGCAGTATTACTTCGGAAGGAATCCGTTTGCTCTTCTTTGATTTCCTTTTTCTCACGCGGTTTTTAACGTAGGTTCCCCGGTAGGGATAGTCCTATGCCTATGCCTACCGGGAAACCACGTTAAAAAAATGAGCATTATGTAGAATACGACTTCTGCAAATATTTTAATCGCGATATATCAGGAATGGTGATATGATATGGACAAAAGTATAAAAATAATTTTTGTAGATGATTGTATGATCTACAACTTTTGTCTGAGCTATTTTTATAACACTTACGGTTTATGAGAAAATGCAAAAAAACGATACTTTTGACTTTTACCTTGAATATTTTTTTTAGCAGACGTAGGATCGGTGAGGACTTTTGATATTTTATTTGTAATAGTGTATCCAAGACCTGAACCAATTTTCAGCACTTTCAACTCTTTTTTTTACTTTGTTCTTTCTATTCTCTTCCGGAATAGATTCCTTTAAATCTTTAAATTGTTTAACGTTTAGTTCTCGTCTGTTTGTCTATTTACTATTTGTCTATTTATTGACAAGAAAATTATTCATATTTTTTATGCCTGGATCGGACCTATTTTGCATATTTAAAAATGGAAAGTGTAAACGTGTTGAATACCATTTTTCAGTTCCACATCTTGTCTTATTTACTCTTTTACTATGTTGTTAATATGCACAGTTTGATCAATTTACAGTAGTTACCGCCTTCGTAATTTCCACTCTAAATTCATTTCTTTTTGTTATTCTTTCAAGTATATTACGTATAAGCGCATTATTTGTATCTTCGTGTTTGGATAACTTCAGATATTCAGGTTCCCAAGATCTCAAAACCTTTAATTTAACCTTTAACTTATTAAAATGTATTAGTATGGTGGACCCCAGTAAGTTCTCCACATTGACTGACCAATTGACGACCATTTCCTAAATGATGATACTAAAATTAAGAGGAAATTGAATCCAGTGGTCGTAGCTGATATTGTTTATATCGCTTATATATCTTGACAAACAAAATTAATTTGTATGAACCAAAGGACATTAAGTTGCCATATTTCATGATGTTATCTACTTGTTAACACTTCCCCCTCACGTGACACCACTTCCATCTTTCGCGTGTTTTCACAGCATCCGCTTTCTATTGTTTATATCTATTTCCACCTTGACCTAGAAGATCCCCATTAATACGTCAAAGATAGCACACGATTACAAAATTTATAAACATCCATTTTTCTAAGATTATTCACACGAAAATAAGTGCAAGTCATTCTTGAATCATTCTGACGCAATTTTCTTTCAGATATCGAGCGTTGTACAAATACCTTCCTCAAAACGACGATGAATTGGAACTCTTAGAAGGGGACACCGTCTACGTTCTGGAAAAATGCGACGATGGATGGTACGTGGGTTCCAGCGAAAGAACCGGAGCGTTCGGCACCTTCCCTGGCAACTACGTTGAGAAAATCTAGCGTTTTGTGGTTTTTCGACTAACAATTCTCATATTTCTTATACAAATCGGTTAGATATTAGTAAGAATCGAAGACGCAAAGATTTTGATGAAATCCGTCGGTGGAAAAGAAAATTGCAACCAAGAATAAAACACAACTGAGCTAACTAAGAAGTACATTGCCATAACTAAAATCTTAACTATAAACTGTTCATTTTACGTAAATTTTGCAGTTGCAATTTTTCAATTCTGTGTAGCGCTTGTAGAAAAACGATAGGATAGAATAAGCATCTAGTCATTAGCCAAATAACTATTTTAGGGTCATGCGAGTGCACCAAGGATCAATATCATCATCATGAATCATAGATACGAGTACCTATTTGTTCTTCCATGATTGTAGTAGTGTAGAGTCTATCTGAAGAAATACCTTTTAACATTTTCCTCCTTCTTCCCACCATTCTGTAGACTCAACGTTTAAATCTTATGCACAATGAAAGGACAGAACACAAAAACAGTAAAAAGAAGATCACATCAAAAGCACATTGTGCATAAGACTTAACCTTCTATTATAAGACTTGAATATAGGAGTGCCTTTGAATACAATACCTTAACCTTACTGTTATTATTTACCGCATCAAAAATAGTTATATTTACACTTAGATCAAGTGATATTGCTTTGTCAGAGCGCGTATATATTGATGTTCACTTAAGTTTATTTATAACATTGTTTTACAATAAATGTCACGTTACAAATATGGTCTTTACTTTTTTCACAGGAAAAAACGTTTTTAAATATCAATATTATCCCTTAATGCGATAGTCGATGCAATGTTTCTGATCTCTCACACATATACATTATGCCATCACGATTTTCCAATGTTTTTCTTCTGGAAACAAAGCTTGAAACCGTCGTAACAAATTTTATATCTTTCTTTTGATTTCTTCCTTAATAAAGTTAAACAAGCAGCATCTGCTGCTGCAACTACATTTATTTTCACGGTTTTGGGTTTGAAAGTTTTATTAACAAATTTAATGATTGATTGTTTGCTGATATCGCTACGCGTAGACTGTATGTATTTTGGTAATTTTTGTTTGGTAATGACGCCAACACTAAACCAGAATGTAAGACGTTCTTCCTTTCCTTGTGGCTTAAATAGCTATTTAATCGCAGAGATATGGGGTTTCAAAACCAAGTGCTTAGGTTATCTTTTGTCGAAAATAATCGGGTTATAGTTATCGGAGGATGTGCAATCCCTCGCCTGTTGAGAAATTATACCTGATTAATACACTCCATGAATACTCGACCAATCATCGCGATGATATTTTCAAATTTTGACCAATGACAAGTTGCTAAGTGATTAAAAGCTGGATAGGTTTTATAACTGATTATTTCCTTCATGCAACGAAAAAATTATAATTACTATGGTTTCTGCCCATTTTTCAGCGATTAATTGCATGTCAAAATTTTGCCGCTTCTGAATTTATTAGTCACTGGGCTTACAACATGCGAAAACAATGTGGAATATCACAAAATTTATTATTTATTCAGGAAATAATCATGCCGAATATCTCGCGTGCATGAAAACAACCTGATTAAATTTTGACGTTTTTGTCGCAACGTTTTGCTTTAAGAAATATTTCTCGTAAATTTTCCACCCATAATCCCTCATGCTCCGCATTTGAGATTTTGATACCTGGAAAATTTACTCGACATATTTTTAAGCAAAACATTTTGACAAAACGTCAAAATTTATTACTAATTTTAATTTAATTATTTTCATGCACTTGGGATATTACTGTTGATTAAAAGCTGCGTAGCTTTTTATCAGTGAATAAAATGCGTCTAGCTCTGAACAATTGATGTAAACAGTATGCTTTGAGAACTGTTTCTGTCATTTTCTGTCAAATTAATTTTTGTCGCAAAATGACTTCAAACCGGTTTGGAAACCGTTCACTTTGAAATAGAGGGGGCAGTGAATAAATGTGTCACAAAGAGCACCATATGAACATCAAGAAATCAGTGTGGAAACAATGTAAGTATTGCAAGATTATAGCAGAGCGGAATTATAGCATTCTAGCCGCCACTTTGAAGGAACAGTTGGGTAAAATCTTAAAAGATTGGGCCTACAACATGCGCAAAGGGAATGGAGAGATTTATAAAGAAAGTGTTGTGAAAATGTTCTTCAACATTATAGCAAAATGTTGCAAGAATTTTTTTTATAAATTTTGTTGTGGAATTTTTCGTGTATTAATCTCCCTAAAATACACTCGAGTTTGATTTTTACTCGGGATAATTTTATTTTCATTTCACTCAAGTTTGTGTTGCCCCCAGAAAAAAAAAACTATCAATTAAAACCATTAGACAAAATCGCTCCAGCTAAAGCTGTCGCGATTTTGTCATAATTTCAATCTCGAGTTTTTTTCGTAGCAAAAAAACTTTTCTGTAAAAATAAAATTATCAGATTAAAAATCAAGCTCTTGTGTATTTACCCCCGATTAAAATATATTTTTAAAAGATACTGGCTTCATTGTGACATGAGTAGGTTTAATAGAACCAATAGAACGAATGTCACAATGCCTCGTTAAACGAGTGTAATATACAATTTTTTCTACTTTGGAGCTCTTCGTTTTATGAAAATGTTAAAATGTTGCTTTTCAAATATTCTAGGGATTTTTAGAATTAGGTAGTATACTGATTGCATTGGTGGTTATGTTTTTTATCTGAAAAGTTGACACTTGGCTTGACTTCGAGAGGAGTTGGTTAGAAATTGAGCATTTAGGTAATACGTATCAAATAATAAAAAAAAAAAGCAGTTGCATAAAAAGTTCCATTGTCCAACCACAGTGAACACGTTGACGTAAAAATCATGCTACGTCTCAATTTACGTAAGATATAAGTCACACCTGAGTCATAGAAGAGTCATTATTTCACACTTTTTTACGTCAGGCTCTGACGTAATAAATATGACATAAATATGACGTGTATTTGACATCATCCCGACCTTATTGATATCAATGTGACATAATAATGATGTAATCATGACGTCAAAGTGTTTTCGTCAATGTTACGTGAATATGACTTAGTAATGAAGTCATTTTTACATCAAACAAATATCATTAATATGATGGATTTGTAATAGAGCTGGCATTAATATTTAATTGATTAAATTATTTTGAATCAACCATCAAAAGTTTTCGTTCTAATATTCGGAATTGATTATTTCAATTATAATTAACAATTTACTTCACCCCTTTACCCATTATTTTGACTGTTGGAAGGGGGGGTCCCCGAGCTTTCACGAGGGGGCACCAGTGCAAGCAGCGAACAGTTACTAAAAGCAAATAAAAAGAAATCAGACTGCACACAATAAACCTAAACCGACTTGGGAACAATCATGACAATTCCTCCTGGTTCTTCCCGTCTTCTGGCGTGCGAAAATACCCTTTTATCTTTTATCCAGCGAGTGTCGGCGGCACTTCAACAAATCGTTGGTATTCTATGCGTCTTTTCGTGGATTAAGGAATTTTTTTTTTTTTTTTTTGGATTAAAGAGATTTTGTGCTGAAACAAGGTTGCTAAAGTGTAACACAAGGATTCGTTGACTTTTTTACCTTGTTTTTGACGAATTTAACTTATCGATTGGTAATTTGTCGTTCGTTTATTTGGAAAATTGCAATTTAATTATATTTTATTATGATAATAAGTTAATTATTGAGTGAACATAAAACTGTGACTTATCTAATACATAATCATACATAATAATAAAAATGTAGTGATTTGTAGTTTACATATCCGTATGATGTTTTTGTTGTCAATTTTATGTAAAAGAAAAACGTATAGCTTATGTAATGCTACGACAGATTTGTTATGTCAGCTTTATGTAAGAAAAGGACTTATTACTTATGTAACACTATAACAGATTTGTGATGTCAGTTTCACGTAAGAAAAGGACTTTTGACTTATGTAACACTATGACAGATTTGTTATATCAGCTTTACGTAAGCAAAAGACTTTAACTTATATAACACTATGACAGATTTGTGATGTCAGTTTCACGTAAGAAACTGACTTTTGACTTATGTAACACTATGACAGATTTGTTATGTCAGCTTTACGTAAGCAAAAGACTTTAACTTATATAACACTATGACAGATTTGTGATGTCAGTTTCACGTAAAAAACTGACTTTTGACTTATAACTTATCTAACACTATGACACATTTGTGATGTCAGTTTTACGTAAGCAAAAGACACATTTTTTCAAGAAATTAAAATTTAATTTTTTCAAGTAAAACTTTTTACCCTTGCTGAATAGAGAATTGAAAAGTGCATCTAGAACCCCAAAAAAAAAGTTGGGGTTGCCATTCAAAAAAATTTATGACGGTATCATCATCAAAATATTTATATAAAAAAATGGCAATTTGAAAACAAAAATCGACCTGTTCGAGCGTTTTTCGCAAAAACATTACATAACTAAATTATGAATTTTGTGTGGAAGTTTATGTTCACTCTGTATAATATTCGTCAAGAGAAGTGTGTAACATGAGTGTAATGCCGCCCGGATCGTTTCATTGTTCACCGATCGTGGTTTACCTGTTCGTTGCACAGGTCAAATCGAATGACATGTGTTTTACTTTATTTTTGTAGTAGGTGTTTTTAAAAGTAATTCAAATAAAAAGGGGTGAACTTTTTTGGAACTTTTTTTAATTGAGCAAGTAATACATATTTTAATTAGTATTGAAATTTTAAGACGCAAAATATTCCGTATTTCACTCGTACCTCGTCGGAATATTAAGGGTGTAATGATATTCATTTCGTCCTAGTACCAAGAAGTAGTCATTTTGGCTCTAGAACTTTTCGCGCCTGATTAATAAAAAATCATGTTAACTAATCTATATATTAATACGTGAAGCGAAAACTTTGGACCCCTTTTGAAGCCTATTGCGGGCACGGAGGACTGTGAGATTTGGCATAGTTAAAGTTCATATGGAGAAAAAGTGTACAAAGCTAAAATTTATATTTAATATGCATTACAAATACATTAAATTAATAAAATAAAATGTGAGCAACAAAATTTGTCATCGTAGGAGCCTCTGAATCCAAAATTTTCGATACGATTGTATAAAATGTCATCCAGTTGTCAAATCTGACTTGAAATAAAAATCTGTGATTTTGCAAAAGTTTACTTCAGTGGAACCCGTACAATGCCTTTTTCGGGATCGGCAACGCGAAAACAGCTGTTGTAAATGTAAACATTTTATTTTCTGGATTTAGTGGACGGTAAAAGTTTCGAAGTGGACATGCGCATTAGGTGACTTTCTGGTGATTGACACACGACGAGCCTTGAAAGTGTGGCTGTTTATTGTATGCGAGTGTCGCATTCGAGTCAATAAGAAGAAATAAAAAACGTAAAAATAACCCAAACCGCTGTTTCTGTGTACCCGCTTACAGAATAGTTTTAGTTTGCTTCAGGTGGAATCACAAAGACCCCGCCTTAGACGTTACTGAGTGAAACCTTATTTGCAGAAGCGCAAAGAACAAGGCTTTTATCACAATTTGTTGCAAGAAATTAGGTGACTTTCTGGTGATTGACACACGACGAGCCTTGAAAGTGTGGCTGTTTATTGTATGCGAGTGTCGCATTCGAGTCAATAAGAAGAAATAAAAAACGTAAAAATAACCCAAACCGCTGTTTCTGTGTACCCGCTTACAGAATAGTTTTAGTTTGCTTCAGGTGGAATCACAAAGACCCCGCCTTAGACGTTACTGAGTGAAACCTTATTTGCAGAAGCGCAAAGAACAAGGCTTTTATCACAATTTGTTGCAAGAAATGCGCCTTGGAGCCACCAATTTTATTATTATTATTTTTTTTTTTTCAATTTCACAAGAATCACCGTCAGGTCGGTCGACAAATTATTGTCACTTCATGGTCCCAGATTACAAAAACATTCTCGCCGTGAAAGTGTATCTGCAGGATGCCAGTTAGCAGTGACTCTTAGGTTTCTTACCACTGAAGATTTTTACCTCAGTTTGTCATATGGGCTTCGTTTGAGGGTATTCACGATATCTAAGATCGTGCGGGAAACATGTTCTACTATTTGGTACGTTTTATCCCCACTATAATATGTCAAGACACCAAATGGCCAAAATAACAATGGACATAGCGATTTATCGATTGAGTCGAGCTCCGAGAACAATAGAAAACACATTTGGGATTTTGATGTGCCGTTTTAGAATCTTCCATAGGGCGGTCAATGCAGAAATCGTTGATGATACTGTCAGGGTGCCACAAGACAACAACTCGGCAGATGAGATGAGGAACATGTAATTTTTCTAACTTAGCAGGTTCTAAAGGTCAGGGATTATTTAAAATATATGTTAATAGTATAGGAGCTGCAGATGCACCATGGGAATGGAATAGTGTTTAATAAAATAAATCTATTGCTGTTGATGTTAATTATTCTATTAGTGTTAATTAGTTTATTATGGGCCTGTAGGGGCATGATGGGAAAGAAGTGGGGATTAAAACTAGAAATGGTTCACTGGTTCTACACTAAGGTCACAAATCCCACGTTAGTTAGTTTGGTGACATAAAGGGTCTGGAAAACACGCTACACTGCTATTAGGGAAGCTGCAAAGACTTTATTTTGCTATTAGGGAAGCTAAAAATTTTTGACCTCGACAGCCCCCGGATCACTTTTGAATATCCCAAGAACTGTTAAATTTTCGCACTTTTTTCGTTTTATTGCCATTTTGACCATGAAGGAGTACGTTTTTGACAAAGACTACTCTATACATTTTACAACTAGATTAAATTTTCTACAATTTGAAACCAGAATGCGTTCGGTAAACCTAATAGTTTTCGAGATACAGGTTTTCAAATTTTGACAGATTTTAAAACTTTAAAATTTTAAGACAATTTTCATGTATTGTTTCATCAAATGCAGTTGTCTCTATATCTTCAATAACCTGCCTGAAATGATTCAGTGAAGTAAACATTTATTCAATTTGACATTTTGAAGGGCAGTGGGGGAGGAGGGGGTGGTGTTCACTGTTCACAACCAGATCACCGCAAATTGAAAAACAAAATTTATTTAACAAACATTTCATTTTGTTTACTCCTCTTCGAAGGACCAGGGCCAAGCAAATCCGCCAATCTGCCTCCTTCATTACCATTTTCATAATTCTGTACCTTCTGAAATGGAATACAAAATATTTGTTTGCTGCTGGCACTCATCTGCATGCTTTTCGAGATAAGCAAAAATGGACTCCATGGCTTCATCAATGGTAGACTGCCGACGACCACCGCGTGGAAGTCCTTTGGGTGGTGCTTTATACAGCATTCTTTGACAAAACAGATGGTATCTCGTGTCGAGAGCTACCAAATCAGTCTCCTCTGAAATTCGTTCCTTCATTGTCATCGCCCATTCGTCACCTCTTCGTTCAGCTGCTTTCAGTACCTATGTTTGAGTTCAAGTTCTTCTCAACAGTGATCACAGTATTTCTTTTTTTTGGCGTTTTTTTTTTTCTGAGCTTCAATTATTCCTTTTCTTATGACTTCTCCACATATAGTTTGTGTACTTTTAAAAGATCCACCACCTGTTGCTTTATGTTGGCTAATATAAAAATCGCTATACTATGAAGTAGCGCTATTAAAAATCGCTATTTCATAGTTACTTTCATGCGGTACACATACCCGCACTACAGGGACGCGCGTCATTTTTGCTGTCAATGTCAGCTTTCAAACATTCAAACCAAAATTCTAATTTCTATTAGGCCGCGTAAAGAAAGGAATTTACTTGATAAAAAGGTGAAAAAAGCCCTTTTCCAATGTTCCCTTGAACTGAAGAACCTAGCAGCACCCTTGAACAATCGTCAGTAAGAAAAAAAGAGTAATTTTTTGGTCAAACTTCAACTTTAAAGTCTTCAATGATAGGTAATTATTTGAGGTATCCACATGTACTGTTTGCCATGTATTACATGTTGCCAATACCGGCCAAGAACTGCAGTCTGATCTTTCAGATGATGATCCCGATCCCAACGGTCTCGACATCCATCACCATGTTTTAATTTTCTGTGCGTTTCTCTTTCTGACATACCTAACTTATGCACTAATCATACTAATTATTATTAATAAACCATTTTTCTACTTGAACTTAAAAACTTCGATTCTGATTTCGATATCAACATTGTCAACCAGACGTTTACAATCATAACCTCGTTCTACTGCGCCTGTCGTAAAAAAAACGTGGCCGTGTTGCCGCCTATTATTACAACAGAAAATGCGATGTTGGTGGATCTTTAAAAAAACTATAGGAAACACTGCTCTCTGAAGTTGAACTTCCCAGTGGAAGCCCTTGTTGGTCTTGTCGCATTTCTGTCTCCACGTTTAACAAAAGCTTCGATCAACTTAGGATTGTTGTAACGCTTGTGCCATGCTGTATGTACATAAATCTCAGTCGAACGTTTCAATCAACGTTAATTGTTCCTATTTTTTAATGCAACACTAGACGCTTGTAGGGTTTTAACTAACAAACTTTTTCTTTCATCAACACTATTTCACCTTTCTTCAAACTCTCACTACATATAAAACACGTAGAATTCGCGTACATAGTGAGAATTTCGGATCTCAACGGCACGAATTAATAACGAATTTTAAGTACACGATATTAACATCAACCGCATGATACCGTTAGGGCCTTTGCTATCGACTCAGCGGAGAGAGTTTTGAAAGAAACAAAACAAAAGAATACACCTCAAAGTCATCTTTGCATCAACTGACTAATAATATAAAGTTCACAGAAATCATCATTAGGTTCCTATCTCTCATTATGTATCTATCATTGCTATATCTATGTATCTTCTTCCTTCAAAATATTAAATTGAATGAATGTTTGCTTCACTGAATCATTTCAGACGGGTTATTGAAGATATAAAGACAATTGCATCTGATGAAACATGAAAATTGGCTTAGAATTTTCAAGTTTGGAAAATTTACCAAAATTTGAAAACCTGTATCTCGGAAACTATTAGGTCTACCGAACCCATTCTGCTTTAAAATTGCAGCACATTTGATCTAGTTGTAAAATGTATAGAATAGTCTTTGTCAAGAACGTGCTCTTCCATGGTCAAAATGCGAAAATTCAACAGTTCTTGGGATATTCAAAAGTGATCCGGAGGGCTGCCGAGGTCGAAAACTTAGATTTTGCATCTTAGTCATATCCCATACAAGAAAAAAAAAAACGAAACCTACTACCACCACTTGATGCAACTTAGGTCCCGCTTTTAAAGACAAAGTTACTGGACTATAATTTGTTTCGCAAATCTAGTTTATTTGGGCCATAAGCCGAACGGGTGTTAAACCGAAAATATACTCGGAGCAGCCCTTGATGCACACTATTTTTACCAAAACTACACGACTTTATTTAATTAGGAGCACTGTTGATGCGTTTGTGGTTGAACGTTGGGAATTGTCGTCGTAGACACGACATAATTATGTCTTAACAAGCAGTCATGTAGAAGACAAATACCATGAGATCATTTAAATTATAAATTAAAGTAAAATTTGAGGTTATGGTCTTAACATTGTGACGTTCATGTTTCTCATGTTAAATTGTTTTAATTTAAAGAAAATAAAACACTAACAAAGAATGTAGGTTTATTGAGAATTACAGCAAATGTTCAAAGCATCAATGGATCTGTTAACTCTCCGTTTCAGGTTCATTTTTTATAAAAATGGACCCTCTGCTTAAATGTTACAATTCGTGCACATTAATATCTTCAGCAGATTGTGAATCGCCTTCTATCATGTTTTTTCCGTAATTATAAAGTACGGAAGTTGCTACAATCAGAACAATTTCCAATTCCAAGCAAAGACTATACGCTGAAACAGGAAATCTCCGTTTCCAACATTTCTTCTAATACTGAATTTATTGTTCGAATATGATATTCGTTGTAGTCTTTGTTTTTGGGTTGCAGAACTTGGCCATCGCACTACAATGTCAAGTATTTTTAAATTTGGGCCACCAACAACTTTCACATTAATGGAAAAATATGTTTTGAGATTGCGATATATTTCGCCATTCTCACCACCTGGGTTTTGAATTTTCACATAGGTTCCATCTATACGCCCAAAACCCTGGGAAAACGAGCGATACCATAGAAGTTATTTTGAACTGCTTGGCGAGTTGCTTGATCGGCATTCATCATCTTCACAAACTCTATCGTGTCATGCAATTTATCTTGAAACCATAGCAATTCGTGAAGTTACCTACATGCATTCCCATGTAATCAACAATACCGATCAAGTAGCCAGTAGAAGCATAGAAGTACAGAGTAGGTTTCTGAAATTTTGAAGAAAAAAACATTAAAATACATAAATGGAAATTAAAGTAAATTCACAGGACCGGGGAATACTAATGACAAAAACAGGAAAAGAAAAATTATACAGGGTTATTATAAACGACGCTTTGAACGTCAAAATTCTCCATCTAAATATGTACATGTAAATTTTGCTATCCACTGAAAATATGATTATAAATCATTTATACAGACACAAAGGTAATCCAATAGAAAAAAAATGTTCTCCAAAGAAAGTAATTTAATAGGAACTCTAAAAGATCTGATCAAATCACGACAGCCTATCACATAATAAAACTACAGGTACAATATCCTGTACTCATTTTCAGTCCATGATGGGGCAACTGGTGGCCATGGTAATTTTTAACTTCTAAAAAATTCCCCGACTCGCGGCAACTCGGGAGTAATATGCATACAAATAGTATACATATTTCGATACAAGTTCGCTGTCAACGTACTTTTCAGGGGCGAATGCGAATTTTTGCAGCACGAGGTGAAGGCCGAGTGTCGCAATGAGCCCGAGCGTACGAGTATTGAACAGCGTTTTTTTTGTATTCGTTCACGCAAAATGAGAAAAAAACACGAATTAACATCAAATTTTGATTTTAGCTTTGCCAGCTGTCAAATTAAATACCTATGGTCGTATATTTATATTATTTACTTATATACCACTTTCTGCATTAATTTCACAGAACGAATACAAAAATTAAAATTACAAATTACTGTTAGTATGATTGAATAACTTTGTTTAATTTAATGTTTGTAAACAATCCAAAAAATCATTTGACATTTATTTGCAAATAATATCTGTAAATTATATATAGTTCTCTCGACAGGAATGGAATAATTTCCGCCTAGGTATGTAATACACTATGACACAACCTATTATCACCCTTATGACAACAGATTCAAATTTTAACATTGACCTTCGTAAAGAGCGTGTTGCCAAATGAATCAGCTTGCACGATTTTGTCAAAAACAAGACATGATTTCTGGTTTCCAACCAGATTTTTCGTACTTATCGTTGCCACAGAGGTTATTTTCTATCAATATTATTACAAAATTGAAGCAAGAAACACAACTTAACCCTGATCCGTAAATTTTCTCATCAGGTTATTCGTTTTGTTTTAATTTAAAATAAACAACAGTGATTTGACGTAGGTAGATGTTGCTCAATTTGTTACAAAATGCTGTGTGCTGGTTCAATGAAATTACGTAAACAGCAAAAATGGTTGTGAAGCACCTAGTTGAAGTATGGATGCATGGAATCAAAATAATGATAAAAAATATTAACTTTAATTTTAGATCATCATAAAAAATAAATCTATAAAATACTAAAAGTAAAATTTGGTTTCGAGGCTTTTCAGTAATTTAAATATTAAAGTGTTGAATTAATATAATTTAAATAAACTACTAATATAGAATGATTTAGGAAAATAAAATTAAAGAATGGATATGAAGTAGAAGAAGAGGAACACAGGAGGGAACACACATGAGACTAAACTTATTATAAACTGTCTAATGAGAAAAGAAACAAAAATATATAGCGAGTATATAAACTGGGTGACATATAAATTGCATGAAACTTGAATAATAGTTTTTAAAACGATCGACCTCAGTTTTGATCGTGAAATTAAACAGTACGTTTGTAATCGTGCATACGTTATTAGTGGTGGTTGAAATGGCAGATGCAAAAGTACCCGAATCGGCGTGTCCCTAATGTTCGCACATTTAGCTCAACCGTTCAACACCTACGAAACCACGGAACCTTTCACCCTCAACGTCAAGATCGAGGTCGCAATCGCACCGATCGTGTCCTGCATATGTAAAATCAGACCGTATGTATATGGTCTAGGTCGTATCGATACGGCCTAAATTCAACAGACAAGACAGACAGTTATTACAATCATAGAAGGTGTTTGATTGGCTCTGTATAATTCTAAGATGTTATTCGAATTACAATAATTTAACTGTCGGCCCGCTGCTTTTGCCTCTTTAGCAGAGGGAGTAAAGAATCTTGTAGGGACTGGTGCTTGTATACCCACATACGGCTGCGGCCTCGAGCAAGATCCCCACATTCGTGTTACAGCACTGGAAAACCGCAGAAAACCAGCACCAAGCTATATGGGACAGTCCGTATGTAAATAACAGAGCATTTATATATTGACTCGACCGTTTATATACGCACTACTGGGATGCAGACTGTATGTTCCATCGCAGATTCTTGGGTGTTTACATTTTTGTCACGTTTTGAGATAATTTACAAATCTACAATCCCAGGAATAGAATTACAAAAACAAAGGTAAATTAATTAAGAAGTTTGTTGACAGAAATAGTCCGGGAATGCTCCTGAAACACTATGATGTATTATCTGCGAGGTGAAAAAACCTTATAGTGCCTCTTAACAATGAATCAGTTGTTGTAGGTAATATGTTACGCATGACACTATTGTTTAACGCTCTTCAGGAGGTGCATACATCTACAGGTATGTTCAATTGAGATAATGCGAAATATGCACCAACCAAGATGTTGAGAACATACTAACGACCTGGATGTTGGAAAACGAAACAGAACATTGGAGCCAAGATCTAAGGATCATACAATTTATGAAGAATACTTCTCTGCATTGTGGAAGAAAAACGTCTCCACATGAAGACATGTTCGGAAACAAAAATTGGACTAAAAACATGACATATTCCACTAGAAGCCATGGATAGTGTAATAATTTAAGAAGATTTGGAAAATGTGGTTAAATCTATTCGTACTGACAGCGCACAAACTGAACAATTGCAACTGCAGCAACCTACGATGGATAGTGTTAAGATTTAGAAGATGTTTACATCCATCGGCACTGATAACGTACAAATCGAACAATCGTATCAATCAGCAACGAATGAAGAAAATGCCAGAAAATGGTGATCAATATTTTCTACATCTTCGGAACTGTTTGCAGTAGAAAGCAAAACAGCAAATGCTAGAAAAGGTGCCTATAATGGATTAGAGCTGCAGGCAAAACGAATAAAAGTAATATCAGATAGCACCCATCCAAAATCAATGATTGAATCAAGAACTTTGGCCCAGGCAACCCTATATCATTGGTTTCGTAATTAAATTCCCTACATTTTAATAATTATACGGTTCATGAGAAAAAAAGATGAGGGTAAATTGCTCATTTTATATCACCATTTTACACCTGCCAACCCGGTGTCTTGCCAAGAAAAAGGTAGGCAATTTGGGCATGTTCTTTATGTCTTAAACATTTAAATAGAATGAGGAAAATTTAAAAAAAATAAATCCGCAATATAATTTTTTATTAAAAATAGCCTTACCAGGATATGGGGCGGCAACCCTATCAAATTCTCTTCTTCTCTGCATTATCTTACATAAGATATATCATGTGTTCATTTAAAAAAGTCATTAAGTCGTCTATGACAAGGGACAACTGGGACAAATTAATAGCATGAATTGCATCTAAAACCTCATCGATTAAAATCGGAACATCACTCCGAGACCAATACATCGCTTAAGGTGGGGATTTCCCAATGGTAAAAATTCTATGCTGCAGAGCCTCTCAATTTCCAAGCCCCTGTCTATAATATAGCAAATATTTCCAATTAAAAATGGGCAATACAATCTAGAATGTTTGTAGAATGACATGACACATTTTATTTTGAGAAATTATAACTGCTAAATAGCAGAAAAAAATCGCTTTTAAGCGCATATATTTTGGTTCTGTCTGCCGTAAGTATTGGGCAATATCGTAAAATCCCATAATTGCGGGTTTAACGAAAGGTTTCATGTCATAGCCAGTATATTTCTGTACATTTTGAGCACAAGCAATACGCATAAATATGTTTGCTTTGAACAGGAGCTTGGAAATGGTGAAATGCATTAAAAATGTGAAAAATGCATGACAAATGCAATATTGATTCTAGATCTCTAATCGAATTGGTTCATTTCCCATGAACTTGGCGCTGTTTAACTTGAGCAACTATCTCGCAGATGGCGCTAAAAATTTATTTATTAGATTATAACATTATATTTTATATGTTGAATGTGTTGAACTTAATATTTCTACTAAGTAGTTGTATCGAACGATTACGCTTTTTATCGGACCGATTATATATATATAATAATTATAATATATATTATAATTATTATTATATATAATATTATATAAGTTATATAATATTATATAACTTACGCTTAGGTTTTATATCGAACATTAGGCACTTAAAATTTGAGAAATTAAGACATTTAATTATAAAAAAATAAATTGTAACTTACACAGTTGAATTTTTGATTACATTGATGTGTGGTAATAGGGATTCTAAGCATAAGGTGTGTAGGTTTCTAAATACAAATATATGTTCCAAAATTTCATGTCTATCCATATGAAGACATTTTTGATCGAAGTCCAGACACAAAGGATGCCGCCTTGAAGGCGTTCGGCAAATTACAAAGAAATAAAGCTTTAAATTAAATTTTGAATTTATCAACATTCTTCTGGTTTAAAAAAAGCTTTGTTTTCTTTTTATTCTACGCGGCAAATATTTCTCTTTCTGAGTTTTCAGTGTATAGTGTCTTGTTTGCAAAATTTTCCTTACACTATTCCAACCTTTGCGTTATGAAGATCTCTTTTGCTGCTTTTCTATTTATGGTTTTTCACTTTTGTGAATATTTTTAAAACACCTCCAGTATCCGTTGCACAATAAATATCGGGTGTCTAAATAAGAATCTGGTCAAGATTGCTATGAAACAAGAGCGGTTCACATTCGGCACGTCGTAGCTAATGTCAATGTTAAAGTGTAAAAAATTGACGTTTTGTTTCCATTTTTGTTCAATAATAAGTACGTTTTATCTACTCCCGTTTCTCAAGTATAACTTCACACATTGAAAAAATAGTAGCACGCGTGCTTTTTGACACAGACAAAAAATTGATTTGGTTAATTCTTTTTTCATTAAATTTATTAATTCTCCTAGCAAAAAGATGGGGTAAAACTGAGATTACTTTTCCCAAAATTCTTATAACTTCGACGTAAGAATTGGTATTTTTAATCTTATAGTCGTAGAAAAAGTACAGTACTATAGTCATCAAATATAAAAGTTTATTTTATTTTATTTCTTTAAATGTTTGAGGACACATTTAAAAAAGAACAAAAGACAGAGGTGTTTTTACTTGTTTGTGTTTATATTTAACTAGCTGTATTTATTTTTCTGAAACCGGAGTGAAAATATCATTTTTCCGCTGCCGGTAATGAAGGTAATTCATACATGCTTAGATACAAAACATGAAAATGGCAAATATCATTCGTGTATTATTTTTCCTTGACGACGGAATGTAAATAATGTCATTTACATTCCTAGGAAAATAAAAAGAGTAAATCAAGTTTTTCTTGTCACGTTTTGCTTTGTTTAAATTTGACACATCGGGTAACCCTAACTAACCCTGCACATACATGCAGGCAACTCAGATGAGAGTGACGAGCGTCCAAACTAAGGCAAACTTTTCATGCAAATTTAAGGAAATTTTCAACGGCACCGGGAAAAATGTAATAAGTAACACGGAATGTATCGACTGTTAACATTCTCGGCAAGAGACAAGCCTCGGCTCCGCCTCGGCCTTTACGTTCCTTGTTACTTAAATAACTATTTTCGGCCTCCGTCTCAATTTAGTTATTTTCCAGTCGTCCAAATCGGCTTGAAAACGCTATTTGCCAGCCTAGGCTAGAAAATGGAAACTAGGGATTTTTCAATGCAATTATGTTATGTTCGTTGGATTTGTCTCCGGCCCGAATAGCAGAATAACTACTATTAAAAGAACATTCTTCTGGTTTACTATTAAAAGATCGGAAAAATTACAGGGAGGAGCCCTTGGTATAGGGCAACGACAATAAGAAAGCCCCCTGTTATAAGGGGGCCCCAGGGGGCTCTTTATGACATGGGGGACCCTTTAGTCATGTGGAGCCCTAGAGACAGGGGGCCCAAGGGGGCTCTTTAAAACTGTGCTCGCACTTGCAAAATGACATTTTCTGGCCTTGTAATAAAATATACTATTTCGCTCCGGAAACACGGACCGAAAATTACATTTTCCTGACTAGTCGCATAAACATTTACACATTATTTTGTAATTTCTGACACCTTAGGAACAAAGAAACGTACAAGTAGATAGGTACGTAGGAACTCGTCCATTCAATTTATAAAATTAATGCATATTAATTTTCATTAAAATTGGGGATTTCACGACCCTTCAGTAAAATGACTTACTTTACTCGGAGCCTTGTAAAATAGTCGGCACGGCATGAATCATTTTCCTGACTCTTCAGTAAGTACATAACTATTTATAATTTAGGCTAGAATCCGTTTTTTAGATCTTTCTCCAGATCTTCCCGTTTTTTTTTCTCAATTGATTTATTTCCATCCCGGGAGCATAACGAACAAAACAAAAAAATAATCAACCAAATATGTCGTTCCTATCGTCAGTTATGATCGAGACTGCATACAAAAATTATGATTTTTGCATATCCATAGTTCGAATCGGGAGTTACGGACTTGAGTTCAAATAATCCCAGAAAAAAAAACACTTTCAGTTTTCTTTTATACGAACCTGGTCCTGATAATTACGTAGACAAAAAAAGAACAGCCAAATCGGTCGCGCCTACATGCGACAATTGATTTTTACTTATTGTTTAAATACATAATAGGTGTTACATACTTTTTATCTTACAGGCATTTCTTATTTGACCAGGAATTCAACATTTTGTTTTCTAACTTTGCGGCTCGGTTGCAGTAACATTATAGTACATGTTAGAGAGCTAGCAACATTTTCGAGTAAGAGTTTTAGATCGGCTGGTTTTTTGATATTCCTTTTCTTATCGAAGTTAGGTAGCGATGAGATATGTCTGGCACCTAGGCGCATCCTCTTTATTACAGCTATCTCTCCCACGCAACCAACGAATTTGTTGCCGTATTCCTCTAACTCATGTATTCTCCCCGATACTTAAATTTATCTGGTTCTTAATTAAACATCCGAATTTTGATGTGCCAAAAGCACTTAACTTATGGAAACCCATAAAGTATTAAATTTTTGCACTTTTTTAATTTTTTTTGCCTGTAGCTTGAAAACAGTACGTCGAACGGAAAATGACGTCCTATTCAATATTAAAGAGGGTTAAATTCTGCGTACAATGAGTATATAAATCTTCAAATTCGGTTCAGTAGTATAGCCGAAATCAAAAATTAGAAACCGGGAAATTTTCTCATCTCAGTGCAAACAGTTTATAAACAAATAACGTAAAAAAAATTTACCCTCCATTATTAAGCGTCTTTATTGGACGAATGAACAGATATAGCATAAAATATGTTTAAAAAAATTATGTATTTTAACAACATTTTTTGGATTTTTTTTCCCAACTTTAAACAATCATTTTAGTTATTACAAATATCCCGTTATGGCTACGCGGAGCCCTATTTTCAGCGTTAAATTAAAATTATTGATAATGGGGACAGAACTCCGGGAGTTTGACATCGGAAATTTCCTCCTCTTTTTGAATCTTTTTCCGAATTTTGCTATGACTTATAGTTTTTGTGTTATTGCCAAAAAACTAAACCCCTAATTTTTTTAGTTTTTTGTTAATAACAATAATTGTAATTTTTATTTGCGGAATAAACAAAAAAGACGTCTTTCTCAGAATAAAATCCCGAATTGAATGAGCAATCGGTCATATGTTGCGGATCCTTGTAACTTGACTAGACCATAGGTATTATGCTTTATCTGGAAGAGAAGTCATTCTGATTTTTGTTGCTTTTTTCCGTCCTTGTCTTCAATCTTCGCATAACCCATAGAAAACCTTATACACGTAGTATATAAGGTGTTTTATGGCATAACCCAACAGCAGGTTGCCTAAATTTCCTACCAGACAGTCAAAGAGTTTGCCGATTGTATGTGATATGTAGTAGGCCGACGAACCTTCAGGCTATTAGTTCAGCTACCAATCAACACGAGTCCGCCACCTTCTTGATGAAAAATATTCCCTCTCTTTTGTAGGTGGTTTCTTTTTGCTGGGATCCCAGTCTTAAGATTGGCTGAATTTTAAAATGGAAAAACAATAACAAAATAGAATAACTCGAATAACTACTGAATAACAACAACAATTAACAATTACTTCGATTTCTCACATTATTTAGAGCAGGTTCTAAATAATTCACCATGTAAATTTTTGCGAAAATTTTTCCGTTTTACACGTCACAAAACCATCACAAAAATTTCACAACAAATTCGACATCGTGTCGTACTGTTGCTAGATGAAACAATAAATCACATGCGTTTTTCAATTCGTCTTCGTCACTCAAAAAATCACAAGCAACTTGATGACTTTTTTAAATGAACACCTTATACATTTGATCCGAAAAATGGATGAGGGTAAGTGAAGCCAGGTCGATATCTTATACGATCGTGTCAGGGGAGATGCTCGGTCAATTTTCACGCTAGTGCTAGAAACTACAGAAGATGGCTTTACCGTTTGGTACAAAACCGTACAAAACAAGTAGTAATTATTTCAAAATACTATAGTCATTCAGAATTTAATACATGTCCTGCCAACATTTTGACAATTGAAAAAGTCGGTAGCTACAGCTCAATCTACTGGACATGGCAAGGTTTTAAAAAAATGTTATTGTAAGACTAAATGGTTATCAAACAAATGAAAAAAATAATGTACACATTATGTAACTCAAAATTTCATAATAGCATAACTTGCACAAAATAAATAAAAAAACATATATTCTGTCTTTGTTTAAATCTAACAGTGATAGATGATTTAGTTGCAAATGGACTACTACTATATAAATGGATTACTCCTTTTTCAAACCGATTAATCCGTTTGTTGAAGGACAAGCTTCTTACACATATGGACTAATAGGCGGTGTGCTCATTTTACCTCAGCGCCACCACGCGGCATCTCTGTCATTTTTAGTGGTACGAAATTTGCGGTACGAACCGAATTAACAGATTCGACAGATTTCTTCAATTCGACAAATGTCTGAAGTGGGAGAAAATGCTTCATCGAAAATCGGTTGTGTTGTTGGCTGTCCTAATAAATACTGCAATAATATATAACCGTCTGTGAAATCTTACACCTTTCCGAACAAATCGTATAAGAAAGAAAGCAGATTTGTATAAAATTTCCATTTACATTTTGTGCAAACTTCTAATATATCACAATCAGGGATCAGCCTTTTATAGTTTGTTGCATAGCCATTTCTTTTTTAATAATGATACTTAAGAATTTTGACAAATTAATGTTGCAAATATGACGTTTATTTGTTATACCACTAAAAATGCCAGAAAGGCCGTTGGAGGCGCTGTAAGACGCGCGGAATTTAAAATGTGCACGCCGCCTATACCTTCAGTCCGTTTCCATCATTATGAACTAGTGTTTTTCACATATTATGGTCTGTAACATAATATACAAGAAATTATTATCTTTCAGGTTTAATCTTAAGATCAACTTTTTGGTCTCAAGTAGGCCGCTGTATGTAATGCATTGGCGATCTATTTTATGGCAAATATAACTGTGTACTCTGATATTTTATTATAATATGTATACTGTCCATTAATCACTTTTTTGTAAAAATACTTATACAGCAACACATTGAAGACAATAGCAATTATTATAAAATATTTTTTTCACTACTAGCTGTAGAATATACGATTATATAGTTTGTAGAAGATTTGTGAAATTGTTTTTCTTTCCTAGTAGTTAATAATCATTTCATTATTGACTAGTAGTTAATAATTGAAGGGACCGGATTTAATGCAAAATGCATATCGTGTATTATTTTATCTACCAACTTAACAACAACCCCCTTCGATTTTTACAAATTGCACCAGTTGTAAATATTTAGCATTAATTACTGCAATTCATGGAAAAAACAAACAACGAAGTGTTAAACTATTACAAAATGCATTGTGTAATTTTGCATAAAAATCCGGTCTCTAACTGAGAAATGTCAGTCTCAAAAAATAGATAACCTCAAATTCGTTCCGACTTTTGCCATTATCATGATTATTATCATTTGAAGAAAAGTTAAATAAATGTGCTAGTAGTGAAAAAAATAGTACATAAACCACGGTTGCGAAGCCTTTTTTTAGTTACCGCGTTGCTTCGCATCTTTGTAAATAAAATAGCTCGGCTAAGAAAAATGACTTCTCAACCTTGGTGTATAATTACTATTATCCAACACCTGTTTATTATGAAGTCATAATAATACCGATTTTGAATGTATATATTATGAGGTCTATAAGACACTAGTGACTTATAGACTTAGTGACGGTTTTCTAATTTGTCATAGCAACCAGTTCATAAGCCAACAGTTTTGAACGTCAAATTTCTGTGGGTTTTGATGAACGTTTTAAAAACTGTTACAAAAAAATTCAAGAAAAATTTACCACTCGAGCAAGCTCTTGTGGCTAAACATTTCTTTCGTGACTTATTTGCCTTATAAGACACTTGCATAATAAATAACATTGATATTGTTGGTTATGTCCATATTTCTTAATTTAAAATTTATTTCTTTAATGGGTTAATTGGGCAGAAAAAATAACGATGATTAGTAGGGTGCCGACGTTTCGGCCCTTTTCGGGGCCTTCCTCATGGCTGTAATATTTGTTTATTTTAATGTTGAACATGTACTATTTGTTTATGTGATTACATACCTGTACTACTTGTAATTAAATTAAAAAGAAGGTTCGAGAATAAAATGAAGTAAAAATACAACGCTGAGACATGAGACAATTAAAAACAAATATTCCTTCTTAATCCTAATATTCCTCACTCTAAATGACAAAATGGAGAAGTTGACAATTTGTCATTAATAACTATGCCAACCTTGACAACATAACAGAACAATAAACACTAAATTTTTATCCCTTTTTTTAACTGTAGTAGGCAACCATCAAAACTTAGAAAATAGTATTAAACAAACAATAAATTATGAAAATTAAGCGAATGATCTGAACGCTAAACAATGCGAATTGATTAAAAATTGAAAATTACAAAACTCAAAATTACAAAACCACACTTCTAAACATTACAATAAAACTTAAACTAAGAATATTTGAAAATTACAAATTGAAAAATAGAAACTAAAAACATTTGAACATTGATTTGACATAGTGTTATTTTGACTTTGGGATATTATGATTTAGGTGTGGGGACGAGGTGGGTATAGTGTTCTTTGTTTAGCCAGAAGTCCACTGTAGATGTTATTCAGGTTGTCAGTGTCAGTTCTTTTGTTCATCGTGGTATTGATAGAAATGTGTATCATCTCACTGATGTTTCGTTTTTTATAGTTAGGTTCTCTGTCTAAGATTTCTATATCTTTGAAATTTAAAGAGTGGCCTGTAATAAAATGATGGTCAGCCAAAGCTGTTTTGTTTTCTTTATCTATTTGGGTTATGTTGCAACTATATTTGTGTTGTCGGATTCTGTTTTGGAGGTATTGTCTGGTCTGCCCAATGTACACTAGTTCACAGTGGTGGCAAGGGATCCTATATACTAGATTTGAGGCTCTGTCTGGGGGGTCTTTATCTTTTAACCTTGTAGATAGTTGTCCCACCGTAATCAAGTTGTAGTATCCAAACTTGCAATGGGCGTTGTTAAAGACTCGTGTTATCTTTTCTGTCAATCCATTAATATATGGGATACTGTAGGAATTAGTAGAGTTATGGTCCGTGAGTGGTTGGTTTCCTCTTCTCAACTTGTCTTTCACTGAATTGATCGACTTTTTTATAATGTGTTTAGAGTAGTTGTTTAGGACTAGGATGTTTGTGATTTTGGTTAAGTTCATATTATGATATTTTGGATGGCTAATGCTGAGGACTCTTTTTATGAGGCTGGTAACGACCGCTAATTTTTGGTTAATAGGGTGGTTAGTATGATAGTTCAGGATTCTGTTGGAACTGGTGGGCTTAACGAACCAATTAGGAGTAATCTCACCATTATCTTCAAGTTTCAGGGTCATGTCCAGGAAGTTGATTGAGTTAGAAGTTGAACGTTCTACAGTAAACTGTAACTTGTCATGGAAACTGTTAAACGTTTCAACAGTATGGTCGATCATATTATTTGGTACTGCTAGTAATAAGTCATCAACATATAATTCAATTAGTGGGATTTCGAAATTTAATTTATCCTTGGCGTATTCGACCAAACTGTGCATAACTAGGTTCGCCAGTACTGGACGAGCTGGATTTCCCATGGGTGTGCCATCAATTTGGGCGTAAAATTTGTTATTAAAAATGAAGTAACTTATATCAAAGAGGTGTTCCACTATTTTCAAAAAATTTGTCTTACTCATAGATGTATAAGCGCTAATGAATCCCCATCTCTTCTTTAAGATATTAAGCACTAATGTTTTTGGTATATTAGTGAATAAGGATTTAACATCTAATGAGATGAGTTGGTATTCATTTGGGATAGTGATGTTTTTCAGTTTCTCTACAAGTTGGTAGGAGTTTTTAACGTTCATTTCGAAAGTGCTTGTCAGAGGAAAAAGGATGTTATGTATTAGATTCGCTAATTTGTAAGCTGCTGAGCCAATGTAGTTGACAATGGGTCTGAAGGACAGGTCTGCCTTGTGTACTTTGCATAGTGCATATAATTTTGGAGGGACCGCATTGTGAGATTTTAGAAACTTGGCTTGGGTTGTTGAAATTGAGCTGTCTTCTTCTAATTTGTCAATCAATGTGTTGGTTCTATTTTGGAACTTCAATGTAGGGTCTTTATTAAGGGGTTTGTAAATGTTGTCATTGAGCAAGTTATTGACTTTTTCGATATATGTATTTTTGTCTAGGATAGTGGTTGAATTGCCTTTATCAGATTTGCTAACGATAATGTTGGGGTGTTGTTTGAGGAAGAGTCGAGTTTCATTGAACATTCTAGTTATGTCATTAGGCTTGTTGTTGGGCCTATTAGTGTGATTATTAATTATGTTGACTATCCTGGATCTTAAGATGTTTTTATTGTCATCGTCAGACTTGGAATGTTGTATTAAAGAACAAAATATCTATGAGTAAGACAAATTTTTTGAAAATAGTGGAACACCTCTTTGATATAAGTTACTTCATTTTTAATAACAAATTTTACGCCCAAATTGATGGCACACCCATGGGAAATCCAGCTCGTCCAGTACTGGCGAACCTAGTTATGCACAGTTTGGTCGAATACGCCAAGGATAAATTAAATTTCGAAATCCCACTAATTGAATTATATGTTGATGACTTATTACTAGCAGTACCAAATAATATGATCGACCATACTGTTGAAACGTTTAACAGTTTCCATGACAAGTTACAGTTTACTGTAGAACGTTCAACTTCTAACTCAATCAACTTCCTGGACATGACCCTGAAACTTGAAGATAATGGTGAGATTACTCCTAATTGGTTCGTTAAGCCCACCAGTTCCAACAGAATCCTGAACTATCATACTAACCACCCTATTAACCAAAAATTAGCGGTCGTTACCAGCCTCATAAAAAGAGTCCTCAGCATTAGCCATCCAAAATATCATAATATGAACTTAACCAAAATCACAAACATCCTAGTCCTAAACAACTACCCTAAACACATTATAAAAAAGTCGATCAATTCAGTGAAAGACAAGTTGAGAAGAGGAAACCAACCACTCACGGACCATAACTCTACTAATTCCTACAGTATCCCATATATTAATGGATTGACAGAAAAGATAACACGAGTCTTTAACAACGCCCATTGCAAGTTTGGATACTACAACTTGATTACGGTGGGACAACTATCTACAAGGTTAAAAGATAAAGACCCCCCAGACAGAGCCTCAAATCTAGTATATAGGATCCCTTGCCACCACTGTGAACTAGTGTACATTGGGCAGACCAGACAATACCTCCAAAACAGAATCCGACAACACAAATATAGTTGCAACATAACCCAAATAGATAAAGAAAACAAAACAGCTTTGGCTGACCATCATTTTATTACAGGCCACTCTTTAAATTTCAAAGATATAGAAATCTTAGACAGAGAACCTAACTATAAAAAACGAAACATCAGTGAGATGATAGACATTTCTATCAATACCACGATGAACAAAAGAACTGACACTGACAACCTGAATAACATCTACAGTGGACTTCTGGCTAAACAAAGAACACTATACCCACCTCGTCCCCACACCTAAATCATAATATCCCAAAGTCAAAATAACACTATGTCAAATCAATCTTCAAATGTTTTTAGTTTCTATTTTTCAATTTGTAATTTTCAAATATTCTTAGTTTAAGTTTTATTGTAATGTTTAGAAGTGTGGTTTTGTAATTTTGAGTTTTGTAATTTTCAATTTTTAATCAATTCGCATTGTTTAGCGTTCAGATCATTCGCTTAATTTTCATAATTTATTGTTTGTTTAATACTATTTTCTAAGTTTTGATGGTTGCCTACTACAGTTAAAAAAAGGGATAAAAATTTAGTGTTTATTGTTCTGTTATGTTGTCAAGGTTGGCATAGTTATTAATGACAAATTGTCAACTTCTCCATTTTGTCATTTAGAGTGAGGAATATTAGGATTAAGAAGGAATATTTGTTTTTAATTGTCTCATGTCTCAGCGTTGTATTTTTACTTCATTTTATTCTCGAACCTTCTTTTTAATTTAATTACAAGTAGTACAGGTATGTAATCACATAAAACAATGTTCAATATTAAAATAAACAAATATTACAGCCATGAGGAAGGCCCCGAAAAGGGCCGAAACGTCGGCACCCTACTAATCATCGTTATTTTTTCTGCCCAATTAACCCATTAAAGAAATAAATTTATAATAAATAACTATAAAAGAAAAATAAAATCTGATATTTCGAAATGTTTAAAATTCAAAAGCACGTACCTACTTCTAGTAGCAGTAATTCAGTGTAAAGTGTATTTTCGGTAGGTGTAGCTAAAAAGAGAAGCAGTCATTGCGGCTATACAATATAGACGAGAATATTCGCCCACAAACGGTATTAATAAATGACCATTTATAGTATCGACCAAGAGTGTGGACGCTTATTCGTCTCGGCAATAACACTATTAATTTATCGCGGACTTAAGAGACCGCCAAAATTTAGGAACAAGACGAATACGCCGACTAATATCTGAACACGTTCTCGCCCTGTCTGACCTGTCTCGGCAATAGTATGATGGCCTTAGAACGTAAAATGTGCTGAGTTAAAGAAAGCGCCACGGATATAGTGATATAGAAAAATCAAACGAGTGCAAAATAAAAAACCTGCTTATCCAGAATCATGCGTCGGCATTCTTTGATTGTTGGCGGCCGATCTTTGAACAGCACGTGTACAAATTGGAGAGCAAGTTTTTTTATATTGCACTTGTTTATTTTCCCTATAACACTATATCTCTGGCGCCTTCTATACATAATATCATAATATAATTATGATCTATAAAATTGTTCATCAACTATAGGAATCAAATATTTAGAAAATGTGTACCGTTTACTATCGCAGAGGGGCGAAGTTGTTAGATTTTTGAAGTGAGAAATTACACACATTCGACATTTGTGAAATTTTGTATGAGTCAATCATCCACCTTAAGGAAGCCCTAGACGGTCAATCATTTTGATCAAAAGCTGGACTCAATCGACTGAATCAAGCATGATTGACCGTATAGGAACCCGTTGACGCTTGAGCTACTGTTATTGATAGAAAGTTTGAATGGCTCAAGCGGTTGACAAGTCTGCTAGACCGTCTAGGCCAATCTCAATCAAGCATTGAGTCAGTCACTCGCATTTGAAACACCAGAAACACTTCACGACAGACTTAAACCGACAGACGCAATTGAGAATAAGTTTTGACCAAAAGATTGATTGAAGCGCGCCTCAATCGATTGACTGAACCGTTTGATCAAGGAGCTTGATCGTCTAGGGGCTACTTTAGGTTTTCAAAGCAAATAATTTCCATAGATGCCCTTGATGAACAATATTGTGAATCATATTGGTATTTTTCGTATGCATCTAATTGTAAGACATATTAAAATAATTCTTAAGAAATGCAACATTTTGGAATATAATTACTAAATGAACTAAATGAATCATACATCCAGTAGTAAGCTTTGAATGTCAAAATTCCCCATATAACTAAATGTAAATTTTGTTTTCCAAAGGCAACATGATGTATGAATCATTTTTATGAACATCCGATGCATATAAGTAAATTACGTAATTTTGATTATTTCCATTATTTACATTCAGGAGAATTAATTGATTTGAGCCCTCAGAACTTTCAGATTTTAAACTGTGTTCTTCAAACTTCTGTTTTCAAATAAAGGTACAAGGTACCTTCTTGCACTAACATTTGTGGAAAGATAGAGATCTTTTTCTGAATGAGGTATTATTAAGTAAAGTCTTCAGTAACGAAATGGCAAGATATAAGTCCATATTATGATTTTTAAATAAAATGATGACTAAATGCAGTGCTAGTTTAATGACTAATCTGAATTAATCTAATTTTATGGTTGACACCTTTAGGCCAATATCTTCAACTTCAGCAAACATTTACGTAATAGGCGACCTTAATTAACTAAAAATAATTATAATACAATGTTCTTCCATTAATTTACTGACGGTTGCATAAAATAAAAATAAAGATTACACCTTTGTAGTCCAAAAAGGAAGAAAACGCGTAGTTCTGACTATTTTTAGTGTTTTTGCAATTCTAATGCGATATATCTCGAAAACGATTTACCATAACAATCACGAAACCCAACACAACTGCTCTTTCATCATCTTCAGATGATATATAAAAAGGAGTGATAAGCTCACCCTCCTGCAACATTCCACCAAAAGTGCTTGATCACGCTGCCCGCTTTTGAAACGTTCGAAGTACATAGTGCTCTGTGATTTATTGAAGACGTGCTTGTATCTGTGAAGTTCCAGTTGATCCACATTTTGGAAAAAGGTAGATATAAAGTAGCAAATTTGACTGAAAAACCGTTTCCGCCAAGAATGTTCACACGATACTAGTTTAAAGAAATGCAAAAAACATTTTCAACAAATACATTACATTCAAAATATTACTAATAAGACAGTTTTCTACTTCAAAACAATAAGCAGAAATTTTTTCACACAAATAGGATAAGCCTATCAAATTCAAGCCAATTATTATGTTTCAGCCTGACTACATATTATTATTGCACCATTAGACGAAATTTATCAAAGCTGTGCGAAAAACGTTGTAGATAAAATTTGGTGATATTGTAGTGAAATGTTTTTTCTGTAGTAGCCGATAGATAGATTATTCTCTGCACTTATTGTTTCAGGGTGTAGTGTAAACATTGTTATGTTCTCTAACAGATCACAAAGTTTTATTTTTATTAATTAAAACGTCATCAAAATTCACCTATCATTGTAGGTACAAATTTCTTATGCGCTTTTTAAACATCATGTATCTGACACTTGGAATAATTTAAAAAAATACCAAAAAATCGAATATTAATAACCATTATTGATACTGAAAGGTTGAGAAGTCAAACATGAAAATTTTGCCAAAACCAGTTCTTTCTAGATAAGTGCGCCGCCCTCAACTATCGGCAGGTTCTGCAAGCAGATTAATCCGAAAGGTCATGATAAGAACTATAAAAAAGTTTCTGAAAGAAACGACATTGAATCAGTGAAAAATATCAAAGAATATTATGTAAGATGTTGAAAGTGATTTAAAAATAAATAATTATATTATTTACGATAACTGGATGGCTGATGAAACTCTGTTTAATAAGAAACCCAAAATTGATAAACGGAAGTACGATAGCCTCTCTAACGGTGATAAAAAAATTACTCCAAATGTACTCATAAACATGTTCCAACATTGAAAAGTCAATGGAAGTAATATTTTAAAAGTGAACTGTTGAATGTTGATAAAGATGTTTCCTTCATGCTTATCAGTCCATAGTAATTGGAACGGCTGGTGTGGTAGCGGGTTAATTGGAATAAAGGGATTCTTAAACTGTTATGTAATAAATATTTCAAGAAAAAACAAAATTGTACCTAAATTTTGGGTCAGAGATGATTTTATCTATTATGTACTGTCTGTCGTCTAACATTCTTCAAAGTTTATTGGATTTCAAATTTAAGTATTAAATAAACATGTAGATGTAAATAGGATTAATTAGATAGTTATTATTGAGATCTCAATAATGTATAATCTTGGCTCAGTTGTCTATTAATGCTTAAATTGAAACAAAAGATATTGCGACAAACAGCCAAATAACAAGTTTTAGGTGGTTATCGCAGGAAGTGAAGGGATATTTTATTTCAGTAAATATGTAAATGTACTTAAGCTATATTTTAGTTTCACTCAAACAATTATCTTCATTACAAAGTAATATTTTTCAGTTCAACACTAATGGTGGTATTGTTGCTTGCCTAGATCGGCACACAATTTGCACAAATAAATATTAGTACATTAGACTTAATCGTGAAGATATGCAAGTTTCAGTGCACTCATTATAGTGGTGTTATGTTATCTATTTCGCAAAATTACGCAAACTTTTACAGCCAAATAACAAATGATAAAAATATATTTTCAGGTTTCGCTTTTGTAATGAGACACTAGGTATACTAAAAAGTTTTTGGAAAATACAATAATCATAGACCTCATTGAAAAGTGCATGTAGTGCTATTATGGTGAAATTATACTTACTGAAAATGCGAAAAATGTTGAATTGAAATTCGTTTAACTTTTTATGAGAGAACTGTACTAGTTTAAAACACGTCATTGATGGCCGGCAAATGAATTAAGTGAAGACCTACGCCTTTCCATTTTTGAGTCTCACTCATTTTGCAAGTATTTTTTTTTCTTTTCGCTCTTATTCCTTCCATACTAACTAATGACGTAGATATTCACACGCGAAACAGTTTTTCATTTATTTCATGAAATTTTATGATTTGAGCCAAACGAAAAAATTGGAGTGCCCTATTTTAAGCAGTTTTATTGATGAAAAAAAAATAAAAAATTTGTATACTAATCCATTAACAAAATCACCATCACCATCCATTTCAAACGCGTTGGCCATAATGGGTGGAACATTTAAATGTCGGTCATATTTTTTCCCTAGTTTATAAAATTCAATTTAATCTTTAATAATTATTAGTGGTCGCAGAGTGGTCGAAATTCGACCGTCATCCTTGAACGTTATTGAGGATCTTTTCCAAATAGTACACATATTCTTTTCATTTTGTTCTATTACGTCAGCTGCGATCGTGTACAAATACGTCATTAACATGTGTTCTTTGCCCTAAATCCCTGCAATACCTATGAAAAAGGGACATTTGAAATCACAAAATTCACTTATAATTTCATTTATAAAACCTATTAAGAAGGTTCTCCAGTGGCAGGTACATTTCTGCCGGTCGAAGTACATTTTCTTGCAATATATTTTTTTTAATTTACAAATTTAAAAAAAGCGTATACAAAGACTGAACATTTAAATGTATTAAAAACGTCAGTAAAAAAATTAAATAAAAAGCACTCGTCCAAGATTTGATCTTTGGACTACCCCACTAGAGGCGAGGTACCTAACAGAACGACACTCTTGGTGTTCTACATATTGATATCTGTTAGCTAATAGACATTGAAATAAGTTTACCAAGTTATCAGACCCTCCAAACGAATGCAGCTTATTTAAAGATATATTACAATAACTAACACTACAATATACAACTTTATAATTTTTATAGGTCCAATTTTAATTTTGTATACACATCAGAACTAGTTTTTATGAGCTTCCCGAATATCAAATTAACTTTTATTTTTTCTTTGGACCTAAATTAAACTGACCAATGAGAATCTTTTATTAAATTTTCAATATATCTGTTACCTAGTAATCACAAAATTATTGGGAAACCTTTGAATTAACATTAATAAAAGCATTTATTATTTATTATTTTTATTATATATTAAACGGTTGGGATATTGGTACCATCCTTACTATCTGATCTTGATACACCCTGTATAAAACAAAATACTGTTGGCAGAAGTTGAATGTTCCACCCATTATGGCCAACACTATATTATCGGGTCTTCATAGATGTGTATGTATGAATCATCATGTTGCCTCTGGAAAACAAAATTTACATGTAGTTAGATGGAGCATTTTATATTCAGAGCCTAATGGATGTATGAAGACTGCCCAATATATTTCAATCCATTAGGTACCTTTTTGTATAAGAATTTTTTTTGCAGGATCTACTTTTACAAAAGTTCTATGGTGAAAATCGCATGACACTGAAAAATAGCCAATAGAAAAACAGAATTCGGTGTCGTTTCTATAACAATATAAAAATTTCCTGGAAATTTTTTGCACCTAGCTAAGTCAACATGAAATTAATAAGTGGAAATTTTTTCAGCCAATCAAAATCATTTATTTATTAAAAATCTCAAATTACAAAATTAATATTAACTTCAACAATAATTAATTAGTTACTGTTAAAATTGAACACACAATTGTTGTAAGTAATCATATCTGATAGTGATGAAGTTTCATTACAAGAACTGCTTCCAAATGGTTTTGCTTGCTGTCTCATTGAATTAATGATGGTTTGGTGATGCTCCATGTCCATTTGTAAGTATGGACGGATAGAATGTGCGCTGCTATGTCCAGTAATTTTGATAAGCTGCTGTCCTCTTACAGAATGATTAGTGTTTTCGGTTAGTCAGCCGGTTCAGCCATCCTCTGAGATTGTTGGTTTTGCCAATTTGGGTTAGGAGTTAAAAGTAATCTGTCTGTGCTAATAAATTTTGTTCTTTTTTCTAACAATCTGAAAACAAGAAGGGGTTGTTTATAATGTATGGCAAATTGCAAGATTGTAGTTACCGAACTGGACAAATATCTGAATTATCTTTATTCGGCTCTAGAGCTGCCAAATTCAATGTCGGTAAATGGATCAAACTTCATATTAAACTTCTTATAGTACATTTCTTGTAATTGTTTGGCACTGGAGTTCCACATGATTTTTACCACTGACTCCTATTCATTTCCATTCCTGTTCCTAATGTTAAAAGCCCAGTCTTTCAATATAATTGCGAGCTCTTCTTTCGATACGCAATTTTCAATGTTATACCTTTTTTCTTTACAAAAACTTGTAAACTGGATCCACACACATGTTTTGCTGCGTTTTGTGTTCATTGGTACTGTATTTTCTACCGCTTCATCACTATTTAGCAAAGATGTAGAACCAAAACGTGACATTTTTTGAAATCAAACAACTTTTTTTCCGTTGTCAGGGATAATTCTGTTATATAACTTGATTTTTTTTTGCCAGAAATTTATAATTTAAGAATTTAAGAAGTATAATGTCCGTGTCGTTGCGATTTTCTTACCGAATATGCCCTCGTGCATTGATTAATGTCCGGAAATTTTATTCTCATGCATTTCCAAAACGTAATTAGCCCTCGTGTTCCACTCGGGCTAATTAATACGTTTTGGAAATGCATTCGAAAAAATTTCCGGAAATAATCAATGCACTTGGGATATTATAAGTGAAAATTTGTTTCAGTTTTTAAAACATAATCTTCAAATTACGGACGTAATAACATAATTGGCTTGATAAAAACTGTAACGTAAACGTATTTAGAAATATTTGTTTTGGAACTTGGTAGCCTTTGAAAAATTATTTAATTTGTTTTTTATTTATTAAAACCGGCGAATAATATCAAATATCAACAACACATCAGATAGGCAGAGCAAATGGATACTGATATAATAATAATGGCAAATTACACTATAGCTGTATATTTACCCAGCTTTATCAAGGCAACTGAAGAAATTACAACCGGATTGTTTTTAATAAATTCCTTTTGAATGTAAAGTTGGGCTAATTTTATAATAAGTTATATAATTATAACGTTTAAAAATAATATATGATGTAATCATGTATTCGAATTGTTTTAAATTGTAATAAAATCCTTAGACATTTCTGTTACAAAGTACATTTTCCGGATATACACTAATGAGTTCTAGCGTCACCCAACCCTATATAACTTGTTACTCTATGACTAGACACAAATTACGTGATTAGCATCTAGAAAAATTTACAATCATACGTAACTTCTTTCAATAAACAATAATAAACATAGGTGTGTATCTACGTAAAGTCTAGTATATAATCTGTATATACAGGGTGTTTGTTAATAAGTGTCCGATATTTTACAGGACGATTCCTTATTTATTTTTAAGATAAAAAGTAAAAAAAAAATCTGGAATCAATAAGAAGATACGTGCATAAAGGCAGGAGGTAGGCATTTTCAACATTTTTATTGTGATTTTGATTTCATTTTGTACGCAGCCTTCCGTTTTATATTGTTGTTTAAAAAATAGTGTGTGTTGATGTGTGAACTTTTTGTTGTACTGGTGTATATTTGAAAACGGTTGTGACTTTTGACAAGAATACCTTTTTCATGTAAAAATGATAGAGGTGGAATCGATTTCTCTACTAGAAAGTGTAATACAAACACGCAGGAAAAGGAAAAAGTTGTGACACTATAGGTATAGCAATTTAAAATTAAGGACCAAATTGAGATCAAATTTAAATTTCTCATGTTCAAAAAACCAATTTTCGACCTAATATCGACATCAATTCAAAAATTATTTACGAAAAGCAAAAATATATAAATCTATAACACCCTGTATCTCAAAAATGAAGGCATTTCGAAGTACTTATTTTATTAGATATAGGCGCTCACTAAGAAACGGTTATTCAAAATTCCATTCCTTATCAAATAAAAGTGCGAAGGCGGGACTCAACACTATCAGACTGTACGCAATTGTATAATTTAAAACAATTTATTAACGAACTATTAAAATGGTGATAGGTGTTAGGTATCTCATAATAAAATGTAATTGGAGACCGGCTATTAACTCTAGGAATGCAAATCCTTATTTTGTTAAACAACTCAATCGATGATATTCGAGCGGTAAGTAATTTCTGCAAGAAAACTAAACATGCCACATTCCTTCTAGCTCTTAGCGGATCTTCATTGACTATATTAAGGAGTACAAACTGATCTATATTGCTTATGGGGTAACTTCGAAACATCTTAAAGTACAGATATTTAAGACCAGTTATCCACGAATACTTTACGCTATTTTTTATTATACCAGCAATACTGGAAACAAATTAAGCACTAAAAACTTAGAAATAATTTTTGTCGTGATAAATCGAAATGGCGTAATAATATTGCTACGACAATTATTGTCCACGTCTGTCATTGCATTTAGTCGTGTCAGCAAAAATCGAGGAAAAATGAGTTAAAACGAGATTTCACCCGATATAGAAGCATTGGCCGAACAAGCGGAATACAAAATACTACCATCGAAGTCAAAAGACCCATATCTGAAGGAATATGAAAAGTTTTCAAATTTGATGTTATAGTTATAATGATACCTATATTTCCTTGACAACCTTTAAAGCTCGCCGTGCTTTAATCGCCTGTATTCGCACGCTCAGGCGTGCTTTAAACGGCGATTCTGATGCAGGTATAATAAAAATATAATAATTATATAATCCTTCAAAAAATATTTATTTTACATGTGTAATGGTTGTACAAGCCTCTCTCCAATAAATAATCCGGAGATTTCTATCCTAAATAATTCCAACCGTTTCGTTTGTCGACTGTTCACAAATATTTAATAGGGGTTACGTGGTGTCTAATCCGTTTCCTAATATATATTTTTTATTGATTATTATTTTTATGATAGGAACGGCTTATAGATTTAGTGACCTAATTTTTGTATTGATTTGCGATACGTATATAAACCATACATTACCAACATTCTTTATATACGCTGCAGATAATAGGAGGTAATGTATGTTACATCACCAATAATTTCTTATGTAGATTGTAGAGGTTGATTAGATTAGAGATTGGATTGTTTACACTTTCAGATTTTCTATTCGATCAATGATATTTCATTGCATTAGATCTTACAATTAATTACAAATTATATTAATCTTCGTGTAAATATTATTAGTGAATTGCATATTATATTGTTCACTAACCACACGAACCTTATTACATATTTATAAACAACTTATAAATATGTAGTCAACTTTTTAACCTAAATAGATTCCTAAATAATCTACACTTTTTCGATCTTTGACAAGTTTTTAAGAGATAAGGATAATTGTCATTCTACTATCTAATCACACTTCCGTTATTTTTTATTATTTTATTTCTGTTATTGTTTTTGTAACGGAAGTAGAGCTTCAATGGCCTATTTTTCATTTAATTTTATTAGATATCTATTTTTCTACCAAACTTAAAAGATTAAACACTTTCTATGAATGTTTGTTGATAGTGTTGTAAACTGTTGTTATAATAATTATTGATTCAAAAATATCTAAATGTGCGTTCACATAATATGCAACCAAACCTCGGATTGTAACCCCGTCGCATAACATCCTCTTGTTTGTATGAGGCGCCGCCGCCGTTTGGGCCAAAATACAATTTTCTGCACTTTACAGAATGTCCCAGAAATAGTACATTAATTTTAACAGCGTATAGATCGAGTGAATAGAAACAAAATTTCTCAATATTTTTTTTTTCTCTAAACCCTCTAGTTTTCGAGTTAAAATTGTGTAAAGATTTGGTAGATATGAATTTCGTTACCCGCTACTGGATTGTTTTTCTATAAATCCGTACTGATAAACCAAGCATACAAAAAAATGCATTGTTTTTGTTTCTTTGTGGGATATTGAAAATGAACTGAAGAGACTTCTTATGTAATAAAACATGATACCAAAATAAAAATTACACATTATTTTCATTGCTTAATTACAGTATTAACAAAATTATGATTCAAAATTCAGAAGTAGGTACTTACGATAAGAGAATCCTCCATTTCATCTGCAGGTTGAACACGGCAAACATTTATGTCCACAAAAATTTACAACAAATGTTCAAAATGATCCCCCATTTCTTTCTAAGCACAATTGAAAGCGTCGATGAAATCACACTCTCCAAAGCTGCTGGATTATCTCGAATAAGTATACCAAATCTTTCATGGAACCCCCAAAAAAAGAAATCAGAAGGATTCAAGTCTGGCCAGCGAATGGGACCATTTCGTCCTATCTACCGTGCAAAAAAAATTGTATTCAACCAATTTCGTTCAATAGTGACAAAGGACACGGTCCGTCGTTTAGGAAGCAAATGTTTGTCCGGAGTTATAACGGCAAATCTTCCAGTATACTGGAGTATTCGTTGTTTGTAAAATTGGGAATTTTAAAAACAAAACTACACAAGAACAGATCACAAGCTTTGAACACCACAAAAATTAATAAAAAAAAACACGGTACAGTTAACTACAACAATTTTTAGCCGGGACACAGCGACAAAAAAGTTCACAAAAAGTATAAGATAATAAAGTGTGAATATTTCCTTCCTCCCAGAAAAACAACAGAACTCACGGACATTATCACTGTGTCAGAAACCCATAAGCAAATCGTTATTTTTGGGGGTTGTAAAATTCTAATTTCGAAAAAATAATAAAGGAAAAAATTGTGGTACTCGATGAGTTCTACCACCTCTACAAATTTATGTAAGTACTTATTTCTGGGACACGTTGTATAAATTAATTGCTGATACCTATATAAAAAATTCTCAATGCAATAATAATTATATAAAATCTGCGGTTCCATGAAATGCCGCGATATAATGAGGGCGCTCAATGCACTCCCTCAATCAGCTGTTTGGCTTTGACGTTTCTGTTGTTTATTTTTTATTTGCCTGTATTTCTGTATCTCCAGACATGAGTTTTGTGTTTAATATTATGTAATACATTTAATTAAGCAACACATTTATTTCTTGATCAGTAGTTTATCCAACCAGCACGAATATTACGGAATATTTTCAAGAATTATAATATCTGATTGCAAAACTCATCACTTTGTAATATTTCGGTAACAGCATCCCTCAAATCTGCCGGGGTAGCAAGTTGCTGCCATGATGATGAATGATTCATTTTAAAAACTGAGATGTTCTAAACAGTACCAACGACGTCAGAACAACACAAAATTCAACACGTCAAACAGCTGATCAAGGCCTATTATAACTACTAGCCCCGCTATGCTAGCTCACTACTAGCTTCGTTCGACAATGTTGGAATTGAAAACTGTTTTTCTTGTTACAAATAAGCACAACGCCAAATACACAAAAATTGGCTTACTTTTATAACTCTAACCAGTCTAAAACTAGATGCAAATAGTCTAAATGCTTGTTACATTGACTAATATTTCTTTATATTTACTGGCACAAATGTCAAGTGTGGTCTAAATCGCGCTTGCTAGGGTACAATATCATCGTGCACCCAGCGAATATACTTCCATTGCCCTCTTATTTTTCAAAATTATTCCACATAGAGTTATTATGGATAATATGTCATGTGATCACTCCCAATGTTATGTTCTCGTTTTATACCGACGTTATTCATTTTTTTTAGGATTTTTAGCATCAAGTCAATTAACGAAATTTCAGTTCTATTTTCCACCACCCTGGTATATTGTGTATATAGGAATGTTAAAAAAATGTTACATACGTATATCACAACATTTTACCTATTAAAGTGAAACTTCTATTTGCATGCTCGAATTTTGGAGAATAAACCAGTGAATGAGACGGTGACTCTACGATGTAGGTACGTCGGATTTCGACGAAATACTAAATGGAACTGCTATGCATTTAGCATGGTAACTTTTACTGAAGTCAAATGTGAAAAAAATGCGAATGTAAGTGGGTAAAGAGTAAACACTCCATATCTAAGCTAATTTTTCAGTTGGGCATTTCAGCTAAATGTTTTGAAATAAAAAGTAGTTGCACATCAAACGAAAGCTAACCGTCTCTAATTTACGATTTCAGTAGTGAAAGTCGCAAATTTTGATCATAAATTACAAAGTTTTGCCAAAAAAAAATCTTTTGACGTTTGTTTGAGGGGTGAGCTAGAGTAATCTTATTAGTTAATTATAATTAATAATGTAACTATAAATATGTAGCTGCATAATGTTCACAGTCGTCTAAAAATAGTGTTCATAACTTGTTCGAAAGTAAAAATACCATGTAAGATTACCTTCTCGCAATTTAATTATAAATAAATTATTAATACAATAAAATATAATATGGTATCCTTGGACTTTTGGAAAATTATAACCGTATTGTGTATAACAAACAAACAATGTGAACAAATGATGAAATAATAACGCCTGTTTTTTTTTTAAATTTGGCGTCATAGTTGGCGGTGACTATCAATTTGTTGTGAACGGGCCACATTTTTTTGCCTTTAGACGATTATGTGAATTCACAAAGCGTGCGGATGTGGAGTTCAGAAAAACCTAATTTTATCGAAGAGGTGCCACTGCAGAAGGTAGGAGGATGAACGGCTATTTCAAGAGGCGGAATTATAGGGCCAATTTGTGGTCGGTACCGCAGTTCACCGCAGTTGTTCAAAGAGTTCCCAAATGCCTTGAAGTCGATCGAGCACATATTGATTATTTGTTATCAACCTTATTTCCTCATTAAAGTTAATTTTTTCGTTTAATATAACACTAAAACCGCATTAACGTTGAACTGTCGATTAATTAAATTAAAAGTTAGATATAGGTTCAGATGTCAAATTAATAATGAGGTAGTATACAAAATTTTGAAACTTTTTTCATAAATGAAACTTCTTAAAATAGAATACTCCTATTTTTTCGTTTTGCTTAAATCATAACCGTTTTCATGAAATAAATGAAAAACTATTTCGCGGGCGAATAACTACGTCATTAGTTTCCGAGCATAGAGAGAGTAAGAGCGAAAAGGAAAGAATTACTAATAAAATGAGTGAGAGTGAGAAATGGAAAGGCGTAGGTCGTCACTTAATTCATATGCCGGCCACGAATGACGTATTTTAAACTAGTACAGTTCTCTCATAAAAAATTAAACAAATTTCAATTCAATTTTTTTGCATTTTCAGTAGGTATAATTTCACCATAATAGCGCTAAACCATACACTTTTCAATGAAGTTTATGATTATTGTATTTTCCAAATACTTTATTTTTTAGTATACTACCTCATTGTCACTTGGATGGCACGTTCACAGTTAAACATTCATGGCCAACTTCGACGCCAAATTTAAAAAACACCCGTTAATATTTCTTTTTTTGAATTCGTTCACACAAAATGAGAAAATCAAAAAATAACATAAAATTTTGAGGTTAGGTTTGAATGCATCAAAATCATTTTAAAAATTCTGTTTATAGAAAACAAATTTTTGAGAAAACCTGTATACCTACCACTTCGTGGTATTTCACAATCAAAATTTGGTTAGGTACTCCGAGAATGACAGAAAAAATTCTTGAGAAGTTTTCTTCCAATTGTCGATTACTGATCGTTGGATCCATGCTTTTAAATTCATTGAAACAGTTTACTAAAGCAGTCTTTAATTTTTTGTTCAACATTTTTTTTGCTCTATACGTTATCAAGCTCACGTGTCACAACAAATGTCATCCAAGTTATTACCAACACAATTTTTTATTTATAGTAATATAGGGTTTTTTGTTTTAACAAACATAATGCAACAGGTGTTGGACAAATAATAAAAAAATAGCATTGTAGACCATTTGCGAATTTAGAGTAGACGCTTAAGGCTGCTTTCTCGCTGACACCTTCTGCCGATTTCGAGTGGGCGGTTACTGTAATCTTTTTGTGAAATATATCTATTTCTCTCAACAATGATGTAAACAAAGATGCGTTTAGTGGAAGTATAAAACCTGGAAGTGATTGGTTCTTTGATTTATGACATATCGTGTCAAGTCCACGTTGAGTGAAATTATGTCGTTTTTTAGGGCTGCTTGGGTTTCAGATTACAATGAGCGGCAATATACAAAGCAGCATCGTAAAAAAAGTATCGGTAAGATCTCTAAGACGCACCTGAGCCTATAATGTTTTGTTTTCTTTTTTAAACTTGTGCCACGCGTTCAAAGTAGACCAGTTAATTTTTGATGGCCTCAGAATTGAAAAACATCTGAATACGAAACTGGTTTTACGTCGCAAAAACCCGTCTGATGCCTTCATCCATGCAGGTGCGTCTGCTTCAGAAAATCATTTATTTTTTATGTCCCATCCCCTTAGATATCAAATATAAATGGACTGAACAAATGCCTTGGCATGATTGTTTTAGTGACAATATCCAATTGTTTCTTATGATTAAAGATACTTAAAGCTATAGTCAATTGAAAAAAAAAACAATAATTGTTGATAAAAAAATTATTTAATACGAAAAAGCAAATTTTAACATGTCATCGAAAAGAATACAAAAAATCAATCTTTTCTATTTTCACAGTCATTATTAATACATTAATTTGCACAACAATATACAATTTATTGAGTTGTAATTTTTTCCAAGAACGAGCCATTGTTTGACAATTTGTTGTACATTTACAGGGCTGAATCAACGATGGCAATGGTCGTTTCGTCAGTTGCAGTAGGTACAATTTACCATTTTTTTTTCATAGCCTAATAAGGTGTAATCAATAGGCAGGTTTGGTCAGCATTTATCCATACATATGTTTACGCTGAAGCTCTTATACAATGCATGTTTACCTCTGCATTCTTCTTTTCATACTTAGTCTCTTATAAAGAACTCCAGTTTCGTCACACATCTTTGATGATAAATCAACACCGATTTATGTTTGAAATTAAACCACTAAACGCTAACTAGAAAAACACTTATTGTACTATAGTTCCATGGTCTATGTATAATTACATACAATACATACAAAACTCTTTCGTACAATCAGCAAGAATTAATATTGTCTAAAATGTCACTGTTTAAAAAACAAAAAATTGTCGAGCATTCATACATACAACATACAACATAACTGGTAAAGTCAGCAGTCGGCAAATTCATTAATACCCTACTTTTCCAGGTAGCAGTTTCTGTAATTTAATGTCCCTTTAAGATATGCCGGCCGTGCCGATACATTGGGCGGAGCTATAACTTCACGCTTCTGTTTCGGATTTCCGAGCACTTACAATACAAATCGGAAAATTATTTTCTAAATTGTGGCTTCACGATTAAAAACAGCAAAAAATGCATTAAAGAACTTTTATTGTAAATTTTGTAATAATTGCATCTACATAAAGAAAAATATGTTTTTTTTAATCTTTTATATTTTTTTAAGGCCATATGGCACTTAAGAAAAATAAGTACATGTCCCTGTAATTCTAATTTATTTCTAAAAACAATAAAATTTGTTATATAACGGTATCTTTAAAATTGTGGCCACAGTTTAGAAAATAAATTTGCGGCAGTGAGAAAACAACCTTAAGAGGGTTCTTCAGTGGCAGGTACATTTTTGCCGGTCGAAGTACATTTTCTCGCAATATCTTTATTTTAATTTACAAATTTAAAAAAATCGCTCTGTAGCTGCAAAGATCTATATTTTATCAACACGCCCACAAAATTTCAACGAAAAATCTTTAAAAATAAAAAAGTTATATTCAACGGCGCGCAAAAATGTACAGAAATGTGCGGCATTGAAGATAACTTTTTTATTTTTAAAGATTTTTCGTTGAAATTTTGTGGGCGTGTTGATAAAATATAGATCTTTGCAGCTACAGAGCGATTTTTTGAGATTTGTAAATTAAAAAAAAAGATATTGCGGGAAAATGTACTTCGACCGGCAGAAATGTACCTGCCACTGGAGAACCCTCTTAATGTTTTTAGATTATTTAATTTAATTTTTTTTACCAAATTATTTTTTTCTTTATGTGTATATAAAATAATATTTATATTATATTACGTCAAAACCTGTTTTAAAGTAGAGAGTTATAAAATCTACATGCATAATGCGATTTAGTTGATCATTCGTTTTAATTGAGTTAAAAATAAGCAAGATTCAGCGTCAAATATCATGCAGTCCAGAGAAATGAAATTTTCTTTATGACATTTTGGACTGGTGAACTGGTGATAAGTTCATCCGTTTCTTAAAATGAAATGGGACAGAACTGATTTCTCATGAGTGAACACACGAAGTACAATGGATAAAGTTAAAATCAAGTAGCCTGCTGTATTAACACGAAGAAGTAAACGTAACATATACATGAAAGTCGATAGAGTTGAATACATAACAGTCAAAGTATCCAAACCCCAACAAGCAAAGAAAAACATGTAGACATTTTACGATCATTATGCAACAACAAGATAACAATGCAACAGAAATACACAAATATATTCATACATAATAAGAATAAAAGGTGATGAAATTAGAACAATTAAAAAAATTTGACAAGCAACTAATAATTAAATAACGGAAATGATATAATAAATATCAATAAGTATCAACACAAATCTGAGAGTCCTTGAAGTAGAAATAAAAACAGATATAAGTACAAGATAAGTAAAAACACAGAAATTCATAGAACACTACTATCAGAAGAAAAAAGCAACATAGTTCAAGATGTAGAGTTAAACCAAACAATAAAAAACACAAAGATAATAAAAAACAATAAATCTGATCAGAAGAAACATGTGAAAGTGAAGACACTTAGGGTGCACGCAATGTCCACAATGAGAAATTTGAAAAGAAAACAAAGAAATAAAATATATAAAACCTACCTTTAGACCTCGCATTTGTAGAGTATAAAAAAGGTCTTCGATACTAAAGTTATACCCAATAGATCAAGCTATGATCAGTAGTCAAATTAATTAGTCAAATTCAGGAGCCCACACACAGTCTTCCACGTTAGTAGCGCGTCAGTTGTGCATTGAGATGTTAACCAAAAAAGACATTTACGGTGTGACAGTTAAAAAAGAAAAATGCAAGAAAAAAAGTCGACGATCAAGACGGACTAAAGAATGGCTCCAAAAGCGCAATGAATTTTCTCATATTCATCTTTTGAAAGAATTGCGGCTTGAACCTGCTGATGATTGGCATAACTACTATGGATGTAGAAACTTATGAGCTACATACTAAATTTGGTTACTCCTTTACTTAAAAAACAAGATACTCGAATGACACCAGCCATATTAGTACTCGAAAAATTAACTGCCATTTTAAGTTTCTTGGCAACCGGAAGAAACTACGAAGACCTAAAGTTTTCTACCTTAATTTCGTAGTTCTTAAAATTGAACACGCCGCTAATCAAATCGGAGTGAAACCTACAACGACTTTCTGTCCACACACAGTGACGTTTCCCCGCGCGGGTTTAACTGCACACGCCAAAAATCAAGACAGTTTTGATTCCAGCGGGAAAGAATGCGCATTCCACAATTTTGGCCACAGACGAGAAGTTTTAACTGTACCCCGTACCTCGTGCATTCAAGTCTTGAGGTTTCCCTCTGTGTGAGTGGGTACACTCCACGTTCAACAACAAAGTGAAACTGAAAGTGTAAAAAAGGCAACAGAGACACGTAAATCGGAGAGAAAACAAAGATTGAACATGTCGTTCCCCAAGAAGTTGATAATCTGATATACAGTTCATACAACAAGATGGCAGGCACGAGCGCACAAATGAGAGGAAGGACTTACAAGAACAAATACCAGACTTAAATATATGGTATATAAATATATGTATATTATTTCGAGTACAATAAAATTATGACATAACGTTCCTGTAAGCGTTGCGTTTCTTGGTTACATTTATTTTTTTATTTGAACACTATGTACAAATTACATATATGTACTTCTAATATTACACTATTGTACATTATTTACATTATTTATTACTTCACCGGCACGTCTCGTATTATTTATTTACACATCACGCGGCACTTCGGATAGATAAAAGCAACTGTCCGACTCGACCCACTGATCTTCGACTTCGATGCGACTGGTTCGACTGACTAGACTCGATGATACGACAAACTGGTTTTCGCTGGAAGTCTCCTAATAAATATACCGGCGCCTAAATGCTTCTATGCGCCTCCAGATAGTTCCATCGCGCTCGATGTGTGCCGAATATTCCAAAAGATGATGTCATGTTCGAGTACGTTGTAATATAAATCCCGCACATTCTAGTAATTGACGACGCCGCTACAGCGATGAGTCATCTCGGGTCCACGTCCGTTACAATATAATATTGTATACGTCATCTATTAGACGTCTCTCACATCCCCTATTCCAGGTCTTTCTGTCTCTCCATTGTTCATCCTGCAGGTTTCTTTGTCGCATAGCATTTCTTACACAGTCCATCCAACTAAGCCGTGGTCTCCCTTTTTTCCTGTTTTCATTTGGGGTCCAATCTTGAATCTTTTCCGGCCATCTGCTTTCGTGCATTCTTTTCAGGTGCCCGTACCATTTGAGTTTTTTTGTTTCGATATACCAGGTTATATTCTTTTCTACTTTCATTTTTGTTCTAATTTCGGCGTTTGTTATGCGATTTAGTATTGTTAGCCCACAGCACCTCCAGTACTCCATATCTGTTGCTTTTATTCGTTCTTCACTTTGTTTTGTAATCTCCCACACTTCACTTCCATAAGTGGCAATGCTTTTGATTATATTGTTGTACATTCGCCTTTTTGTCGTGTCATTTAGCTTTTTATTCCATATAAGTGGGTGTAGTGATTTTATTGCATTTTTTGTTTGCCCCATTCTAGTCTTTATTTCTTCTTTACTTCCTCCATAGCTAATATGGTATAAAAAGTCATAATTTTCAGCACTGCTTTTAACGTTCTTATGATTTTGAAGTACAAAAGTAGTAGTGAAAACATGAATGGTTTCGCCATTTTTTTCAAAATTGATAAGATGTGATATATGTAGTACGTTGTAAACTTGCTCAACAGATAACGACGTCACTAGTAAAAACTTTGATATAGTGAGTATAAAAAAAATCAGTGAATAAAAACAAAAACAAACTGAACAATATGACTACATTAAAAATAAAAATCCAATTTATTATTAGTTCACCATTACAATCAGATATAAGTATTAATGTGTTTAAAAGTAAGTACATGTATTTAAAATACATAAATAGTCAAATATACTTCCTGTAATCAAAACATGAGATGGACAAGTTTATCGGGAAAACATTAAGCTACCACTGTTAATAATAATAACACTACGAGCAATCAGTACAAACAATCGTTACTTATCGAAAAAATTCATTCTATTCAAAAAATACTTAATCAATTGAATTTAAAAAATAATCTTAAAAAAATTTTGTCTACATAAAAATAGTGTGGATACACGTCAGACATAGTTTTTAACACCGTCGGTGCTACAGAATTTTTTTGAAGGGAGTTTTTACTCGTAAACATTTTAATAACAATTTTGTATAATAGATTTTGACCACTACAATTATTATTAAATTTGCATTTTATTCTTTTTTTTGTTAACTTTATTGTTACAAATATAATATCATCATATCCTTTATATGAGTCACCCTGTATATTCTTAATTATATGTATAAGTATTCTTTGAGTAGTGTATAATTTTATAGGACTGTTTATGGAAAAAAAATAATGCAATCCTTTTGTTAAATGTAAAATATTTGGTATTGGTGGTTATAGTTGCTATACTGATAAAAATAGAACAACTTTGATGTTCAACTGTGATAAGTCAGAATTAAAGACTCATTGTTGTTGGAAAGATACAAGCATGCAGTAACCAGTTTTCTTTTCGTGTAAATACAATAATCACCTACATAATGAATATTATAAACGTTATCAACAAGGATGTCTTTCGCAAGAATTTTTCCTCGAAGTAATCACATTTTTATTGCTTGTGTGCTGGAACAAATAGAATACTGTTTGGGGTTCCCAACGAATATCAGCGGAAAAAAAGTTGAAAATCCAGGAAGTTTACAATTCACAATTTTTCAACGGTAATATTCAAATTCAAACATTTAATCGTGTGAACTGTCCCTTCTTCCGGTCCTTCTCCAATCTCCAACACAAACAAAGACTACAATCACCCTCCGCGCATCCCTCTCACGCACCTTATCGATCGTCCCTCTGAAAATCCAGTCCAAATAAACCATTTATCAACATTTTCAGTTTTACCGGTTTAACAGTCTTCGCGCAAAAACTGCCAGACAATAACCGCCTCAAATTTCAGATTTCCCGCCTTGGCCAACCAACCGCATCAGCCACTACGACCACGTGAACCGGCCGAAGTTATAAAACTACCCAACTCCTACCGTCACGTTCTCTTTTCCACAAAAGTTGTTGTAGGTTGTGTTAGTGTTGGACGAAGGTTCAGTTAAGTGCAAGAAATGCCGGAAACTTCTTTGACTAACGGCTATACCAACGGCCATAGCAGCATGTACGAACTGGAAGATGGCTCCAATTTCCTATTCACTTCAGAATCTGTGGGTGAAGGACATCCAGGTTGGTGTATTTTTGTGTTTTGAGGGAACATGGCGTCCCGGCATGCACGCTTTGCGCAGCGCCCCGTTTCGAGGCCGTATTCACGAATTTTCGGGATCGAAGGGCCGCGAGTTCACTTTCTGTTAAAAATTGGTCAATTTAAGGACGGCGTTGGTTTACTTGCTTTCCACACGTTGCGAAATCCCGCGTGGAGTTCACAATCCATGGCGTCCGTTGGCACCACGTGGGTTTTTTGAACTGCTAAGACGGAAAAACCCACGTATCTGCATCGGTTACGTCTTTTGGCAAGGATTACGCATTAACACCGCGGTTTGCGTCATGTATTCGAATTGAGGTTATGAGGTATTTTTGATACTTCATCCCTCGCAAACTTGAAGAACAATTCGCAATCTCAACAACGAGAATTGTGTTGCCAAACTGAAATTGTACAAATCTGGTTAATTCTGTTTGAAAATCACTTTTGGAAGACGCTCATGTTTAGAAAACACGCGATCGTCTCATGTTTCTAGGGATGAAGCTGTTCCTGCGTATGTCTGTGAATATTGGGTTGCATATGTATGGAGGTCCGTCGGCGTAACGACCGCCAAAACTTCGGGGGGTCGCGTGAGCTCATTTACCTCATGAGGATCAACTACATAGTTATTTTTGAGCTTCGAGAACTGATACTAAAGAAGATTTTTAGTTTCTAATATGTATTTTATGGTTATTAAACATTTTAAATTGCACTTATTATTGATTATTATGACTGTAATTAGTCATGTATTTATTTTTCATACGATATCAATTTTATTGAATAAAAAAAATTACCTTTTTTTAATCGTATTTTCTTGGAAGATGAAGGATGGAAGTTGATTAAAAAACGCTTAAATATTCACTTATGAGTAATTTTTCACTTACAGTGGACGTATTGTAACAGCATAAATATAGTTCTTAAAATAGCCGTGTATGGTACATAATAAATGATAGGTTGAGCAAAGTTTATTTATGTTAATTACTTTATACAAGTTTTGTTTTCCAGTATGCGGATCCACATTGGGAAACACATGAGTAAATTTTCAAGTCATAATAGACGATTTGTCAAAAAATTACACGAGTATTGCTTTTTAATCAACTTGAGTATTACAACAGATTGTTTCAGAAGCACGAAAGTAATTCGGTAAGATTATTTCATGAATAAAGTTGCTTAAACATCCCAAAAGGATTCACGTTGAAATTTGGCCTAAAAGTAAAAAAATGTGACACTACTATGTGTTGCCCTGGAAATAAAAACATTTGAAAAAGGAATCTTATTATAAATAAAATAATCACATTAAAAAAATTAAAATTTGCCATGAAATTAATACATGTATGTAAACAAATAATTTTGTGGTTGGTCTTCATTCTCTGTTTTTTTTAAACACCTTGAGAAACGATAACAGTCTATGAATTTAATATTTAGTGAGTACATATTTGTGTTGAATATGGTTATGTGATTTTTGACAACTTTTCTAAAATTTTCGATGGATTTTTAAATAAATAAATAAATATATTATGTATATATGTATATTTTTAATGAAGTATGGGTGGTCGTGCAAAAAATAGCCCATATACCTCAGGACTAAATGTGTGATTTGCTGTACGGGATAAAATCAAACAAAAATTTAGTCCCTGAATATTATAATGTACTACAGTCTAACTCCTTTAACTCAAAAGTCCTTTGCTCGAAATTTAAATGCATTTTAGCCTCTCCAAGTCGAATCTCTGTAAGTTGAAAAGAAAATGAGTTGCTTTACTACAAAAAACTTTTAGCAAATTTACTTTACCTTTTATGTTTAATTCACTCTAAAAAACCTCCGTTATTGTACCTTATACCTAACCAGACGCAGTGAAAACAATAAATACAAGTAATCTATTGGCGCATATATAATTTCACGTGCATTTGAACTGTATTTTCTTTAACTTTAAACTGATTTATTGGGAAACTTTTTTTTTTGGATTTATCGGGTTTTCGCTCGATGCCCTCTCGATATGTATAAATAAACGACTTGTTTTGGGGATTTCGGAGGTTCCAGTTGGGGGAGTTCCACTGTATTTGTTATTACGGACCTTATTTTGCTTCTCAAATAATCTCCGGTTATAACACAGAAACGGAAATGAAAATGTAGCAACTAATTTTTGTTTAATCTTGTTTTTCTGGTTCTTCAAGATTGGATCTAATTTTAGATACAGTAACCGTTCTAAAAGAAGAATGGCTATAGTACAGATTGGAAAAGATTTGTTTTGTTTTTGTAAATAAACATTGTGGGATCCAAAAATAGGTCACATTTAGTTTCCCGACTTATACATTGTAACAGTGAATAAATCACAATTTAGAAGAATTTTAGTCCGCACTATTGATAGAACTTTAATTGTTGTCGGTATTATTTGGACATTGTACTATTTGATTTGCTGCATTACCACTGTTTGATTAAGAATTAATTATCGATTTAACTTTCGGCAGTCATCGAAGGATTCCAACTTTTGGGTAAAAAATATTACTCTGTGTTAAATTACTTCTAACTTTCCAATTTACAACTTGACCTGCACGCCAAGCACTTATTGTCAATCAAAAATTTGTACATAAGTACATGTTGATCATTTTTTACATTTTTTCGAAAAACCATCAGATTGTTAAAATTTTCTGATAATTATTGTTTAAAGATTGCCATTGTTTCAATCGTTATTACGCCTATTTGTACAATGCACTTCTCTCAAGATATCATGAAGTCATGATGTAAATCGTGACTTTTCATTTAAAGATTATTTTTACAATGATTAGAACATTCCTTAAATACTGAAAGCAAATATGTTCATGTAATACCTATAAATGACGTCACAATAATTACTATCTATTTTTCTTAGAATGACTTCAGTATTTTCTTATTCTCCACTCTTGAAGAAAATATTGATATACTCCTTCATGTAACTATTTATTAACTAAACATTTACAAAATCTACACAAATTGGATGACATCAAAAGATCGTTCCAATAACCCATATTTCTTTATCTTTTTCGCCTGAACGCGTTATCTGCGATTTGTTACGCACTTATTGCTACGTGGTTTTTTTTTGTACGTAAATTGCGATCATGTAAGAACAGACGTAATATTGAAAATTACACATGTTAACATGGCAATACTTTTACTTGCGTACATCATACCCCTATTTCAGGATTAATGTTAAAGTACACTGTCTGCTAAAAATTTTGAATAGCCGCCCCGTAATTAACTTTAATGTTTGTTAAGTTGGCAGCATATGTATCGCGAAAACATTAGGCAGAAGTACATTTACATAATTATATTGTGACAAAAGCGTCTGCGAATTTTTGTCAGCTGGTGTACGCACACATGCTACAAATGTAATTGATTTTTGTGTCCACGCCAAACATTTCGACTTTGCCTTTAAATTAAGTACTTGAATTGCATGGTTATACGACGCCACATTAAGGTCTGCGTTATTTATGTGGCATTTGATATTTATAACCAAATCCTGGAGTAATTTGAATATAATTGATTAATAAATCAGTTTCAATTAAGAGTAGAAGATTCGCAAAGCCACGTGGCGGATATGTTGACGAAAATTTCCATCCAGTTACGCCGTAATTGCACTAATTCTTCCGCATTTTTTCTTTATTAGCATTTGATCAAAATTATATCATTCTGGACCTTACCTGCACAATGCCAATATCCTTGAGAATATTTTTACCGTGGTACTGTAATAATGACGTGGAGTGCCAAAGGCAGGTTGCCAATACCCAGAAAACTATTGCACCCAATCTTATTTCGGTGCCAATGATGGAGATGTGTGAAATGTCGGTCATTTTTCTCGGCTAGGTCGTGTCTGGTTCTATTTTTGAAGGACAATTGGTATTTTGCGGCCTCTTCCTGGTGCTAGACAGAATAACGCTATGACGTATAGGCACATTTGGAGAGTTTCTAAGAATTTTCCTGATTTCAAAGTTCTCACAATCTAAGATCGGGAGAGCCCCTTATTATGCCATGATTCTTAGATTAATTTTTTTGTGAAGTTACATAGCTGGAGATCGGAAATTTCGAAAATTGTTTGGATTTCAATAGTCCCAAATTAAAAATAACTCTTAAGATTTCGAGGTTTTAAAGTTCAAGAATATTACCACCCAACTTTCTGGCCGCATGTCGTATACTATTTTTCTTCATCCCCTAGCCGAAATACGGTCTTCCCGTCCGCAATTCGCTTGAGGAACAGCGGTTTTTATGGCCTGCGCGGAGTTGCCTCCCTGACTTTTACAAAACCGAGCCGAAGCCAAGGTTTTACTGGTCGAGTTATTAGGCGGCAATGTTTTGGTTTCTTGACGGTTATGATCAAGGGCGACATTATGTTGCACAATAACAAACGAATGAGGTACATTAACGATCGATTTGTTAGTCAAAATCAAACGCTCAAAATTACCTATTTTCAAAATTGCCCTGTATAATGAATTTCGAAGATACGTATTTTAGTTGATATGACTCGCGGTGTGTTTGATTGTGTCGTCAAAATTTAGCATTCTCGGCCTTTTTTGATCCGGGAAATTTTACCGACAGTTCCAAACGATCCGTGAACCGCGCGATACAGAGAAGTAAACCACGGGCTGTGTGACCGGGACCTTAAGAATTAAAAACTACTGCTTACTTTTTGTTCCAGACAAAATGTGCGACCAAATCAGTGATGCCATTTTGGACGCTCATTTACAACAAGACCCTGATGCAAAAGTAGCCTGCGGTATGGATTAACAAAAAGCATGCCGATTTTATCATCATTAATATATTTTTTAACAGAGACAGTAACCAAAACCGGTATGATCCTTTTGTGCGGGGAGATCACCTCAAAAGCAGTCGTGGACTACCAGAAGGTCGTCCGGGATACTGTGGCCCACATCGGTTACGATGACTCCTCCAAAGGTGAGCCCGAAATCCCAAAACTCACCTTCTGTTCTTAACTTTGCCTGTACCCTGTCCTCCTGATCGCTAACTTTCTTGAACGACTGCATGAACTCGTAACAAAACTTATGTTTTAAACCAAGAAGAAGAAATGATTTCAATTTGATTAGGCTTGGACTGGCGAACACTCAATGTTCTGGTGGCACTAGAACAGCAGTCTCCAAACATAGCAAACGGTGTTTTCGAAAACAGAGAAGAGCTAGAACTCGGTGCGGGTGATCAGGTATATGAAAATTCAAAATTTTGGAATTGTTGGGGAAGAACATCACGACTGCTTTTCATGCATGTTTGGCTTTCTTTGCTTTTCTCCGTGCTGTAAATTTCGTCCTATCACTAACATGTCTAGGTCGAGGAGTATAGTTGACTGCACGATGTCGGAAAAACACGGGTGTGTGATAGAATATTAACGCGTCATTTTTTCACTTCATAACTTAATGCATGCCCGGTTTGACGCAGGTTTTGATTACAAGACGTGCAATGTGTTGTTGGCCCTGCAGCAGCAGTCCCCAGATATAGCAGCAGGTGTTCACGAAAATCGTAAAGAGGAAGAAGTCGGCGCTGGCGACCAGGTGACTCTATTTCCCCACTTTACTGTAGATATTTCCCAGAGGCCCACAAGTCGCGTTTTGCAGTCAATGTAGTTTTTTAGTCCTTAGAACGGTTGCGGTGATTTTGATCAATAACAGCATGTTCAAAATTTGATTTCGATGTTTTTGAGAGCTTAATGTGCAGATTTTTATGTTTACGGATCTAAAAATTGCATATTTTTAACGGGATCCATTATCCGCTTGAATCTCATCCAACAGCTGGTCTTTTTTTGTGTTATCAGACGAGAGTCATCGAGGTATTTATTACCTTTTTGCACCGAAGTTTGCGCTATTTTTATGCAAATAGTGAAATTGTAGGTAATTTGTTTCAGTAAACGCGTTGTAGATGCTCATTAAATGATAATGTTTGGCGTCGCATTAATCACATGTGGTTCATTGAAGAGATCTTCAGCGACATTAAGTTTGTTATTTGTTGTTATTTGATTTGCTTTCTTCGATTTTTAACTTGATCATTAAGTTTCTCAACTTCTAAAGATTTATAGATGTTAGTACAGATATGTTAAAATAAAGAAACAAAAAAAAAACGTACATTTGCTGAAATGGGCACATTTTAAATTCACTCTCGGATTCAATGGAAATAAAATAAATCCATGAAGTTGTACCCTATATAGGCTCTTTCAATCCCAATATATTCTAAAGGCCAACTGAATGTTTTCATTACATATTATACCAAGCTGAATCACCCAGTATAGGATGAGTACAAATTCAGACTCGGTAAATCCTTGAAATTGGTATTGGTCAGTCAGCAAATAATCCTCGATGACTCCGGGTTGACCTCGGTTCTAAACAAGACCAGCTATCTTTGCTTATCAGTCTTGCGATTGTCAGCTAAACATAGGTTATCGTTTTGCACATACCAATGTCCACATTCCTACGGTACTGTACCGCAGAAATGTTCCATATGTGTGCAAGATCAAAATCGGTGGCAATAGGCGTTCCTATCTAAACTCATTTTAGACAAGGGCAATGCTCATCGGACAACAATTTCCCATACCATTATCGCTCATCCAGGATCAAACTCCGTCATTCTAACTTATTCATTTTACGTTAGGGTTTGATGTTCGGTTACGCCACAGACGAAACGGAAGAATGTATGCCATTGACAGTAGTTTTAGCGCACAGACTAAACCACAAAATCGCCGATTTGAGAAGGAGCGGCAAGTTCTGGTGGGCCAGGCCAGACTCCAAAACACAAGTATGTAATGGGCGGTTTTTTGTGGTCATTTTTTGAGTGGTTTGTGTTTAGGTGACCTGCGAGTACTCGTTTGATCACGGAGCATGCATTCCTCAAAGGGTTCACACAGTCGTTGTATCCGTACAACATAGCGAGAAGATCTCTTTGAATCAACTGCGAGAGGAAATTTTAAACGATGTCATCAGAGCAGTCATTCCACAACAATATTTAGACAACCAAACGGTAGTGCACATTAATCCGTGCGGACTTTTTACCATCGGGGGACCACAGGTTTGTACATTGTTTTTTATTGCAATTTTTGTAGTAAGTGGTACTGTATTGAAAGGAATTAAATAACTATGGTGGGCATTCATTATTTGGATTCAACATTCAAATTGGTAGATATTTTGACATTGAAAAGACAATTTATGTACCCGATCTTTATTCGGTGTAACATTTTTTTGTTCTGAAAACAGTATAATTAATCGATTTTAAGTATTTCTACATTTTTGCATATAATCTGGCGTTTACCACCGGGAAGTACGGGGTGTTACCAAATCACTTTCAACTAGTGAAATTTTTTATATGTAAATTTTTCTATGCAGCTCTATTCTGTCAATAACGCATTGGTTGTCAAATGATAAACGTCATTTAATTAAATTAATTCAAGGGATTAACGGGACTCATCTGAGGCCCCGTAATCGTACACTTCATTGTCATAGGGAACCTGACCAGGCCCGGTAAATACGGCTGCAGAGGATTCGTTAAAAGCATAACTATTTTTATAAAGCGGCATTTTTATTTTATATTTAAAATGCACAGGCGACTAGACGAAAATCACACCTTGTACAAGTCGACAGTTATATTTCAATCTAATTAGTTTGCTAATAAATTAATAAATAATATAAATAAAGTTGAAACGGAACTAAGAATAATAGAATATAGAAGCTTTCAAGTAATTCTGGATAACACCCAAAATTCAAATTTAAAAATTTGGCAACCTTGTTATTTATGAACTCGGGAAAAACAATTTACTAACATTTAAACCATTTTGTTTGCACATACTAAAAGTAAATTTAGTTTAGACTTGTTTTTCTAGCCGTCTATTAAAAACAAAATATTCAAAATTTATAAATAAACAATACATATTATCAATTTTGATGCGCTTAATACGTCCATACCAAAAATCTGTAGGTGAAATTATGTCTGAATGGTATTTAAACGAAACACAGCTGCGATCAATAAATCCTTCCTGCAAAACGAGTTATAGAAAAGCACAATTGGAAAGACTTCTAGAGGGCGCTTTTGTCCCACGGTCATCAATTATTTTGTCTAACGTGTGTTATTAAATCACTACATTATTGATCGAAAATTGGGAAATTTAAGAGGGCTTCACAAAAGATTTGATCAGGTCGCAGTGAAGAAAGGCTGGAAAACATCAACAGCCGGCCAAAAATCTACAATCAAATCTAACAACAGTCTTGTGTTTACGTTATGTTGCGTTGTGTGGACTTTTGGTTAATAAGCTAATAGTTTCATGTTAACTGAAATATGCGTATGTTATTTAACCAACAGTTAACTTAACATCAGTTTACTGGTGGTTTGTAAAATTAGTCGTTAACTATGAATTGAAATAGCGACTCTTATTGTGATGTCAAACTTGTAAATGGATTATTGAGGTTTTGGAGAAAACATTGATGAGTTAAGTGATAGATAATCTTGATCTACGCACTGTAACGGGTAATTCAGAGCAACTTTAATCAAGTAACCATTGCAAATTTGAGTGTCGTGCGTAGATGATTTCCATGCCTACAAGGGCGTAGACATTACTGTAGGTATAAATAACTAAGCGTGTCGCATCACATAAGTTTCGGTTGATTCTTATTTTCTCTTTGTGGTCGATAAAGTTAATAAATACCGCATTTTACGAAAATTGTTGATTTTATAGCTTCACTAAACGAGACGCCACTTCTTTTCTTTGATTAATGTTACTCTGAACCACCCGTTATTATAACTAACTTATTTTTTACGTTTTTTCTGTTTACGTACTGAAAAATTTTCCAAAATGGATGTTCCAACTTTCCTAAAGCTAATTATACATCAGGAAATAAATAAATTAAGGAAGTTGTTGTAATTCATCATGAGTTTTATCATTTGGGATAGATAAACATGATGTGGAATTATTTTGGCGCCAGTTTTGACTACTACTGATAAAAGGATAGTGTACAGTCCAGACGTCTGAATAAATGAAATTAACGGTAACAGTAAATTACTGCATAATACCACAGAAATACTTACCACTTACTACTGTGTCAAATCAATTAAAAAGTACAAATGATGTTCTGTTAGTATTTGCTACTCTTGAGTGCCATGATGTCAACACCTAGCTGATGCTTCAGGTCACTCCAAGAACTCCCTTTTCTACCGACATAAACTCAAAAACTCATTTTTTTACAGAGTGACGCTGGCCTCACAGGTCGCAAGATCATCGTGGACACATACGGTGGCTGGGGGGCACACGGTGGTGGTGCCTTCTCCGGAAAGGACTTTACAAAAGTCGACAGATCCGCTGCGTATGCGGCACGATGGGTCGCCAAGTCTCTTGTCAAAGCAGGTCTTTGCCGAAGATGCCTGGTGCAAGTCTCCTATGCTATAGGAGTAGCTGAACCTTTGTCGATCACTGTATTTGATTATGGAACTTCCAAATTGTCACAAAAACAGTTGCTCTCCGTCGTTAAGAACAACTTCGATCTGAGACCAGGAAAAATTGTCAAGTAAGTACACCAGCATACTTAAAAAGAAATTCAGTTTGTTGCCACATAAGGGGCGGGGAGGTAATTGTAATTTATTTGTGGAATCGTTGTCGGCAACATTTTCCTACCAGTACCGTATCTAAAATAACGCTTTCATCAGTTAGCGGAAAACAATGACGGTGATTGTGCTTTTTATAAGGAAGATACTGCCAGTACAGCATCTATGGGCAATAAGATTAGTAATAACAAAGATACAACATTAAACAGGCGATGGCGAAGTTTTAGCAAGTAGTCACTAACTTGACATTATAAGTCCATGTATTTATATTGAATCACAGGTTTGAATTGGATTCACTAACGACAAAATCAATTAAATCTAAACTTTTATCCGAGTTTATTACTTACAGAAACATTAATTGTTGTTCAGCCTGTATAATCTAGAATTAATTAAAATATTTCTCAAATGATGACTTCTTATTTGCTACTTCCGATAATTCATGATATCAATACACCAGTCTGAAGCTTTTTGTTTCTAACTGTTCCAATTTTAGCGAAATCCGTTACTGACAAGACTTTTTTTCAGGGAGCTGAACCTTCGCCAACCCATCTACCAAAAGACCAGCACATACGGCCACTTCGGCCGCGACGACTTCACTTGGGAAACGCCCAAGGTTCTGCGCCTCGACTGACGGTCATCTTCTTAACCTCCCTCCCCTTCCTTACCCGGTCTTTCTCTGTTGTAGCTCTCCTTAATTTTGTAGTTTTTCTTGTCCAGAACCTGTTGCAGGTGCTATTGGAAGTGGCACCCACGGATGCGGCGGTAACGGTCGGCCTGTACAGATCACAGTAGATACCTTCTGGAAACTCGCAAATTCCAGTCGCTGGTACTACTGCAAATTTGTGTAGAGTGAAAGGTTCTGTTCCCGCTAGACTTGTTTTCACTCGACACCTTGTGTTGTGTTTACGAAAAAGAATCTATTTGGAAAAGAGCATTTGCGAAAACACTCCGATCTGTGTACGGTCCGGCCCAGGGTGCGATTGGTTTTAAAAAAATTCATGACTTAGGCATTTATCATGTTGCCACAGAACTTTTCTTCTTTTATAGTGTTCTAATTGTTACGACTAATGACCGTAGCTGTAGATCTGTAGACTTAGGTTACTGTATAGATTTTAACGTGAATATTTAAATTATTTATAAATCGTATTGAAATGAGATAGCATAATTGTGAAGTAATGTTTATGGTGTCTTTGTTTCTACAGGTTCCATTTATTATTTTAGTTGCTATTTCAAGGAGCTTTTATGTCATTCTTTTAAAAGTAAATATTAGAAAAGAAACTGCGTGTTTTACGTCAGACCTAGATTTTATTCCTTTGATGTCAAGAGACGTTATTCTGGAAAAGTTCATAGTGCCATTTTATCAGCTGATTCTTTTAAAACGTTCATAATTAGTGGTTTTAAAGTTGTGGATTAGAAATGGTGCATTTGGAGACCCAACTACTGAGAAGACTTGAGATCACATCAAAAAAGATCGAGATCGAAATAGTATATTAGACAACAAGTGTTTATTAAGTGAATTTATTATTAGACTAGTAGACTAAAGAAAGCTGGGATTGATGCTACTAATTGTTTGAATTGTTATTGTAGCGTTTCTGGGTTTCATTATTTATTTATTTGAAAACTACGAATTATTTATACTTTTAATATTACACTACTTTACATTATTTACACTATTTTCAATTCACCGGCACGGCAGGTCTTGTATTATTTATTTACACATCACTGAGTCACTAGACTAGTTGACTGATGCGACTAGACTCCCGCTGCAACGTCCTCCAATAAATATACCGGCGCCTAAATGCTTCTATGCGCCTCCAGATAGTTCCATCGCGCTCTCGATGTGTGCCGAATATTCCAAAAGATGATGTCATACTCGTGTACGTTGTAGTATCTATAAATCCAGCACATTCCACGTCCATTACATTATTTTAATTTTAAAAACTTTTTGTAGAATATGGATATCGTTCACTAATTAATTCGTTAAAACTATGTATATTGAAAGACTGGTTTTGTTCAACTTATATTAAGACACGAGTGTAAGTTTGCAGCACGACTGCCGTAGGCAGGTGAGTGCTCTTAAGTTTTACAAAACGAGTTTTTGATGTTATTTTTTCTAATTTGCATATCAATTTCATTTAATTTTTGTTAATTTAGGGCATTTTGTTAAATTTTGATTTTTGTGTATCTGACGACGTATACTAACATAACTTGACATCAACGATATCTTACTAATAGAAACGGTGAAAGAACCACAATGCGTAGGAGGTTGAAGCCAACATCTCAACCCAAATGTGACGTCAGACGTTTAATAATAATGAATATCCTAGAAGAACGGAAATAACACTTCATGGTTCAAACAGAGTTAATTAACATAAATAGAGCTGATCTAAATTTCTGTACCATTATGGCAAATTCATGTCGAAATTTCCAAATTTTACAGGAGGCTAAGTTAAAGTTTTGAAATCTCATAAGCACACCTGCTAGTTTATTTGTGACTAAATTCATAACTATAACCGCCTTCCAATTATCGGAGACATGTCAACTTTAATAAATAAAATTAAAATTTAAATAATTGACACATCAAGTATGAAACTTCTTTTTGCAAAAAATACGGACATATCAACATTTGACATAATTGTACAGATTTATCGTATATATTTTTACAGTAGTTAGTGGGAACAAAACAAAAAGATAAGACGATGACAAAAAAAGGACTATTCACTTTTCTTTTTCTTTCAGGGATAGAGGAACCCTAATCAGTAGGAAAAACCACCCAATTAACCACCTTGTTGTACCGCCGTTGCTGAAAATCGGCGTGGAGAACGAGTGGATTGGAAGAAAAAAGAAGGAAAAACAAACCCTACGCTGGTGAATGCTGTTGCCCTAAATTGATTGAAAGAAACAATCAGATCTGCAAAATACAAAGTTAGCAACACTTTAGACGAAACTTATCCGGCTACATATACCACTTTCAATTGAGAACAATTGAGTATCTTCGCATTTGATCCGACTCTCGACGATTTTTCTAAAATATTCTCTACCTTTAGAAACTACAAAAAATGGCGAAGATACTGCTTGTTTCGTCTTTGTCTTGCTCGACCAAAAATCTCGGCGCATACGAACCGTGGTGTGAGTATTGTATGGTGTGTCGAAGCTCTGACGCGTTTTCGTCGCATGCGCGCATGTCGTCACGTTGGGAGCAACGTAGTAAAAATTGTTACTGCTAGTAATGGGAATAATGGTTCCCGGCTCCTGAATAACGGAACTGAGGAGAAGGGGAGCGACCTATGGGAATGAACGAACAATTACACTAGTTTACACGGTTTATATACTTTCGCCAAAATGTGTATTTTTTTATGGATTCAAGTGCGCTGAGTACGGGAAAAATACTTAAAGAATTCTGTCACGTCTAGTTTAAAAAATATTTATTAAATAGTTTAAAAAAACAATAACATAAAAAATGAAAAGAGAAAGTTAGAAATGATTGATTTTACTCTTCTTTTTATAATTTTCTTGATCTGTTTCTCGTAAAATAGTAGCCCCCTAACATACTCTCGTCCCAAAAACCTTTGTGTCTGAACAGTCGTTTTCATGATTTGAGGGTTCTCTCCACAGCATTGGTGATCCAAATTAGAGATAATTTTTTTCTCCCGAAGCCCAGTGTATAAGAGTAAGCCTACAGCTTTCACAAAATACATGTGGGACCCATTTTTTATCTAGATTACTCACTGAGATTCCAAAATAATGCAAATAGGCTGTTTTAAGACATTCCGATATCGGTCTTCCTTTTTTGCGAATATAAATTGGCCACAAACGTAACAAAAACGATCAGAAAAAGTTATTCTCATACTAAAAAAACGTGACGTGATAGATTTTTTTCGAATACCGCCTTACCCAAGAGGATTTAATAGAATAGAGGAACCATCAGCCACCTTTAAGCGTGTAATGTAAAAGTCGTTCAGCACATGCTGCTCTCTGTGAGTGAGAAACAAGCGATGATTTAGATTGAGCAGTTATACAGCGTTCTGTAATCCTTTTTTCCGATTACTAACCTATCGCAATTTGTAATACAATACAGAGATACAATACAATTGATTACGTGGTCTACGCAAAAAAAGTAATCTGATATGCATTTCGGTAACTTTTAATGTTGTCAGTTGTAGCCGAAAAATGTGTACCTACTTCTCAATTACTGCTTAATTCCAAAATGTATCTTGATTTTATTACGTTGTTGAAATTTTTTTTGTTAACGCATTGAGCCCCGGGTTGCATCAACGCGATGCCACGGTTTTCGAGCAGTGTAGGACGGCGAGTACACGATTATATGCCATTGCTTTCATGCTATTTCAATGGAGAACGGAAGGTAGCCGTCCGGGGGACTAACATAAATATGCTCGTGGTACGATAATTTTTTGTACAGTCTAATTTTTACAGCAGTTTTAATAACAAATAAAGCTGACCACACGTACTCCTTTTAGAAGTTTTGTACTTTTATTTTATGACCTGTACTCCGGAAGAAATGTACTGCAAATGTACTTCCCTTTTATTTGAATGTACTACCTGTACTCCTTTTTCTTTGGGTCTTTAATTTTTCGGCAGGCATCTTCGATCTGTTTCGTTTCTACTAGCAAGGTTCAAACGCATATAGGCATGGCCGTACCTAATTTGAGACGCTCATTCATTTCTCGGAACGCAGAGTGCTAAGTAATCATAAATTTTGTTTTGTGTGTTTAGTTGAGCTCTCTCAGTTTCGCCAGTTTCGCATTTATGTTCGATAAAAGAGTTCAACAACAGTTCCTTGAAAATTTATCCGCCACTTTATTTAATTACATAAAAAGTTACTTCAGTCAGTTTCATATTAGTCCAGGCAATGGGGGGTTTTTGTGTTTTTGATCGCAAAAGGTCGGACAGAAATAAAATTTGGTGGGATGGTGGGTGGTAGATAGGCAAAAACTTCATGAGACCAATTTTATGCAGAATTTAATGTAGAAGTCCTATAACATTTTCTAATCGGAGTTACCGTTTACGAGAAAAAGGCAGAAAGGCTTCATGACGTCACGTTCGGGAGCGGTTTTTTGGGCAAAAGTGGATGAAGCTCCCCCGCTGGAGTGGGAACTCTTCGGATTTTTATTTGGATGCCTACTGGGAGTTCACAAACAAATTTTCTAAACTTTATAAATTATTTCTTCTAAAAAGTCTAATTTGCTTGGACTAGATTCTCATCGGCACATATCTCGAGAACGATTCAACCCAGTACCTTTTTAAGGGGTTATTTTTGTAGAAAATTTTATCGGCTTTAATTTTTTACGGAGGACACATAGTTTTATAGTAATAAACGAAGAACCGATAAAAGTTAGAATTTTTCGACTTTGAACCTATTTTGGAGTAGGGAGAGGCACACTTAAAAAAATATTTCTTTTGTAATATGCAACCAAAGTTGAAGTTGATCTTCCTTGTAATCCGCACTGAAAATAATTCAATAAATTTCATTAATTTATAATTATTAATAATTAATTATTGTTGTTAATTATTAATATTGAACACGCCGCTAATGAATCAAAATGAAATCTGCAACGACTTGCCTGCACACACAGTAAATTATCTCCGCGCGGTTTTACTTGCACACGCCAAAAATCAATTTAGTTTTGATTGCGGACTTGACTTTTATTGAATTTCACCGGTTTAGTTTTGATGAAATAAACAATAAAAACATATTTGAATAAGGAACATTGAGGATTATCGAATTATCACTATAATCCAAAAATTTAAAAGTCCCAGATGGGTTGTAAACGATGACGAATGAAATAATCTATAATACAATTCAATCAATTTTGCTAAAAATTCACAGGACATATTCCTCAAATCAGACATAATTGTTAATTATGAATTTGTTAATTATTAATAATTCTGGTAGGTAGTGTAAATATGTCGCCGGTTTGTCGGGGCTCGGTTGGGTTTTATTATGCCTGATGAATGCAAATAGCCGGTTTTTCCGACCATCGGCAACCCCGGCCAATTTGACCATCAATGGGGAATTCCGACCCCTGCCCTGCGACCACCGGACGCTCATTGTTTTATATTGTATAAAGGTTGTAATTTTATGTTAGGAAAGAGTTTTTGCACGAGTCTTGTAAGGACTCACAAGTACGACGGCTACGTAACGCCGTTCGTATACAATAATCTAAGTTTCGTTTGTAATTAATCAACAAAATAAACGTAGTTAAAAACAGACTACAAGTTAATCCGTACAACATCATAAATCAACAACATTCATCCACCATTGGACAACATATGGTCCTTCGAGCCGGATTTCAGTGAAAACAAAGTGAAAGTGAAAATCAATCAAGACCTGATTAAGTGAATCAGGCATCAGCATAGTGTGCTTCGAGTAAAAGTTTTTGTGTGAAATCAATCAAGACCTGATTAAGTGAATCAGGCATCAGCATAGTGTGCTTCAAGTAAAAGTGAAAATCAATCAAGACCTGATTAAGTGAATCAGGCATCAGCAAAGTGTGCTTCAAGTAATAGTGAAAATCAATCAAGACCTGATTAAGTGAATCAGGCATCAGCAAAGTGTGCTTCAAGTAAAAGTGAAAATCAATCAAGACCTGATTAAGTGAATCAGGCATCATCAATCCAGACCCGTTCAGTTGATCCAGGCGTTCTATCAAGACCCGTTCAACAGATCCAGGTGTTCGAAATCAAGAAAGAAACTCATCGCCGCCGCCGTCCAGTGCAGGAACTCCAGGGTAAAGGTTAGTGGCTAGAATTCCCGTTTGTTCTTTCAAATCCATTTATGCAATTATTCGATATGTACTAAACGGCGTGGACGGTAAAATCAAATCAAAACCAAACGAAACTTAAAAAACCTAATCTTTGAATGTTGTACGGAAAAATCATTAAAACGTAAAAAAAATCATTAAAACGTAATCAATCATTAAAACGTAATAAAGCATTAAAACGTAATAAACGAAATAAAACGTAATCAAACTATAGTTGCTGCAAATCAGTTAAAAAACATATTATAAAAATCATAATCATAATATAATGGTAATAATTCAATAATTCCTATGGTTAAATCAAAAGTTAAATCAAAACAACTAGCATCTATTACGATGACGCGAATCGAAGATGTCAAAACCAAATTAAATACCATCAATCTTACACTTGAGCGCATAAAGGCGTATTTACAAGATTTTAAAGCAGAAAGTACCAACATCCTTCATTTAAAGATACGGAAACAATTATTGGAAGATGCACGAAAAGAATTTCAGGAAACGCAGCACGAATTGGATGCTCTCGATTCGAAAACAGAAGAAACCAAACAAATAAATTACGAGGCGCGTGTTAAATTCGAAGAAAAATATATTGATCTTTTAGTAGAGATAACAGTTTTAATTGAAAAAGCAGAAGGCGCCAAGGTACAACCTATACATTCAAACCCTGTCGAGTCTAAAGAAACTCTTCCAAATCTTCCTGTGTTAAATTTAGCCACCTTCAGTGGAAATTATAAGGATTGGATTAATTTCGAAAACAATTTCAAATCAATTATTGACGAAAATAAAGCCTTAAATAACCGCCAAAAACTTCAGTATTTAAAATCTTGCGTTAAAGACGAAGCACTACGAGCAATTAATGCATTGCCACTTGAAGAGAATAATTACGCGAAATCATGGGAAATCCTTGAAAAAAGATTTAAAAACACAAGATTAATAGTACACGATCATGTTATGTCAATTCTGAACGCGAATTGCGTGCAGAAATCATCGCCCAATTTGTTAAGGGAAATATTAGATATTGTAATAACAAACGTAGCCGCTTTAAAAACACTAAAAATTCCGGTGGAATCTTGGGACGCCTTATTGGTTCCAATTATTACAGACAAACTAGATTTTAATTCAAGAAAAGAATGGCAAACATCTCTTAATTCTACAGTACCAACTTATAATCAATTTATACAGTTTTTAGAAAAACGAGTTACTGTTTTAGAAACTCTAAATAATGTTACAAAGCCGGCAAATAATAATCATCTTAATCTGGTCAATCATCAAAAATATACTTCGTTCACTAATAAACGCACCATAACTAATGTAGCATCTACGTGGCCGAAACGTATCAATTGTCATTTTTGTAAATCCACTGAACATATAATGCACGAATGTCCCGAATTCAATAATTTATCGGTTGCCAGTAGATGGGAAAAAGTAAAAATTATGAAACTTTGTGTAAACTGCTTAAGAGATAATCATATTTCTAAGGACTGTCGGATAAAAATGAAATGTCGAAATTGTAATAAGGAACATCATACGCTACTTCACGCTGATGAAGTTTTAAACGAACCACAACCGCAAGATGTTACTCTAATTAATCATGCACTAAATAAAAATCTAAATTCTAGTACAGTGCTATTGCCTACGGCAATAGTCTTAGTTAAAAATTCAAAGGAAAGATTTCAATCATGTCGCGCTTTTTTGGATCCTGGTTCAATGTCAAGTTGCATTACCAAAGACATGTGTAATAAGTTGGGTTTACGGCGCTCTAATGAGACTTTTGAAATCAAGGGTAGGAATGGCATAAGCAGCAATTCAGCAAAGTCGGTTGAAATTGATATAAAATCTAGTTATAATGCATTTCAGGTCAATAATATGAAATGCATCGTTGACAAAATCACGGAAGAGTTACCGTTAGTACCATTAAATTCATCCACTTTGGAAATTCCAGGAGACATGCAATTAACAGATCCCGAATTTTACAATAATTCTAAGATAAACCTCCTGCTAGGTGGGGGGCGTTTCGGGGCCTTATTAGACATTGGCCGAATTTGTTTACCGACAGGTGCAATACCGCAGAAAAATCAATTTGGGTTCATTGCTGCTGATCAAAAATACATTAATAGTACACCGAGAAACACAGTTACCTGCAACGTTGCAGAAATAAGGGATGAGTCATTAGACAATACGGTTATGGAATTATTTGAAATAGAAATTGACGGTCTCAATAATGATAAAAAACAGCAAATTCTCTCGGTTAAAGAACAAGATCGCGAAAACAATTTAAAACTGTTCACAGAGCATGGTGTTGAGGGTCGCTTTATGGTAAAAATACCCAGAAAATCAAATCACATTAATACCAGCGAGTCCAGGCAACTAGCCTACAGACGGTTTTTTAACCTAGAAAGGCAATTTAATAAAGACGCGGAACCTAAAGCAACTTATTCAGACTTTATTCCGGAATGTTTTGGTCACATGCAGTTAATTAACGATAAACCTAGTCAAAATACTTCGTATCACCAACCAAACGCGGTTCAAACCAAACAATCAAGTAAATCAAAAAAATTAAGGGTAGTGTCGCCGTCGTCAAATAATTCTGACTGGACTAGTTTAAATAATAATAATCAGCTATTGGGTGGACCAATCAATCAACGAGATTTATTCTCCATCATTTTAGTTCTCAGAACTTTTCAAGGTACATTAAATGCCGAAATTACAAAAATGTATCGCCAAAATTTAGTTGACGAGATAGACGGTAATTACCAATTAATTGCCTGGCGGAATGAACCGAATCAAACTTTACAAACATTTAAATTCTTGACGTTAGCGTACGGGACAAAACCGATTAATTTTTGTTTAACCGAACTGACAGAACCCAAACCTGAAAAATATGCCGAAACCAGTCAGATGATTAGAGATGATAATATAACAGATAATAATATACTAAATCAGGCAAAATTTGGATTAAGTAAATTTCATTCAAATACTATCGAGATGCAACCTAAAATTGTTGCAGATAACATTAATATCAAAGCGAGCCCTTTAAACAAGGACGAGGAGACAAAAATTTCAGATCTCTATTTATTTAAACAACATTTAAAGAGGGTTTTAGGAAATATTCATTGGACTCTAATTGAAATGTATACGCTTTTAGTACAGATCGAAAGTTGTATGAAATCTAGCCCTTTATTTCCTTTAATCCAACCCATTTTCAACTCCTATCCCCTGGCCTTGCCCTGCCGCCTTTATCCTGGAAGATCGGATGGAGTTGTGACGTTCATCCTGGAGACGATGGAAACATGGAGGAGTCCAGGAGTCTTCAAAAGGTCCGTCCGGTTCATGGGTGTTCTACCCGTCGACAAGGAGGGATAGTGAGCGTAGTGAGTTCACCAGTGTTAAAAGGTGGTTAGAAAAGTCACTAGTGCCAGTGTTACGAGTGCCTTGTATTGTGCTGAATCCCAAACAATTTTGATGTTCGTCATTTAGTCCATTCATTAGTGGTTTTGTTATCATTAATATTAATTGATGTATTATAATGTTCAGCTTAAATTTCTTACTAGATTAATGATGTAATTGTTGAAGTTTAACAACTTCAAGGAGGCAGTATGTTAGGTAATGTAAATAGTTTTTAGATTAATAATGTAATTGTTGAAGTTTAACAACTTCAAGGGGGCAGTATGGTAGGTAGTGTAAATATGTCGCCGGTTTGTCGGGGCTCGGTTGGGTTTTATTATGCCTGATGAATGCAAATAGCCGGTTTTTCCGACCATCGGCAACCCCGGCCAATTTGACCATCAATGGGGAATTCCGACCCCTGCCCTGCGACCACCGGACGCTCATTGTTTTATATTGTATAAAGGTTGTAATTTTATGTTAGGAAAGAGTTTTGCACGAGTCTTGTAAGGACTCACAAGTACGACGGCTACGTAACGCCGTTCGTATACAATAATCTAAGTTTCGTTTGTAATTAATCAACAAAATAAACGTAGTTAAAAACAGACTACAAGTTAATCCGTACAACATCAGAATTCACCCGCATTCAACCCATCAGTGGTTAACAAATTCATTGTTGTTATTATTGTTAATAATGTTAATATTGAACACGTCGCTAATGAATCGGAATGAAATCTGCAACGACTTGTCTCCACACACAGTGAATTATCCCCACGCTGTTTTAATTGCACATGTCAAAAATCAGAACAATTTTGATTCCAGTGGACGAGAAGTTTTAATTAACTGTACCCCGTTCTCCGTGCGGTCAATGCAATACATTTTTCCGCAATCTTTTTTTCAAATTTACAAATTTCAAAAAATCGCTCTCTAGCGGCAAAGATCTATCAAAATTTCAAGCGACAATGTTTAGAAACAAAAAAGACCGACAGGAATGTACATGCCGCAAGAGAACCTTCGCAGGTCCCAGGTCCCAGGTCATCAATATTCATTTTTAAATTTTCCAAATAACATGGGTTGTTCGTTTGTCCCCAAAAGCAAAAGGACACTGTAATACCACAAACCAAATCCGACCAAGCATCTCGCAGCCAACATTCAAAATTTGATCTCACTTAAACGTAGGAAGAAATTTGTCTCTCACTAAATGACAATCTTCAAGAAAGAATTTCCTTTTTTGATACTTCCACATAAATACGACGAATCTACAGTAAAATGTACAATTTGCCCGAGCAAAATTTTCATTGGCCATTAGTGGGAGATCAAACAAATACATTCAATGGAAAAATACAATCTTAATTAATTTTGTTATTATAAAACTCTTTTGAATATCAAATGGAACGAATTTTTGTTTCTCATATCTGGGCTCAAAGTGTTAAGTTGACGGTATTATTTCCTCTAAAAATAATTTATTGTTTTGCTTTTCTTCTATGGGTTTTTCGTATGAGCTTAAGACCATAAAACTCACTATTCGAACGATGGATATACTTAATTCGTTTTCTGTTTTGTTCATTACGGTCCTGGAAAAGTTCTTAGTTAGAAAAAATAAAATTCGAGGCAATTACCATGGAAAGTCGGAAAATTAGGACAAACTGCGAAAATCATAATACATATTTGCATGCACTCTTGATCATAATTGGCGATATTAACGACATGCCATACATATTTGGTTGTTTTTTTGTCTTGTTCGTTATGCTCCGGGGATGGATGTAGGTATGTTTTCAATGGGGTCGTCTCACAATTTTCAAAAAAAGCATTTCTAGAAACTAGACGAAAAAATATTATACGCCCATTTTTTTGTTTCTACGAAATCACGCATTTACAAGGTAAAAAAAATCATTTGTCTTATTTGAAACGCGCGCCTTTTTGTGACGTCAACACGGGACAAAATTCACCAGACAAAAATCAAGTTACTAGACGTGCCGACTAATGAGAAGCGCATGAACCAATGTGAATGCCCCCCGAAATGACGTCACAAGAGGCGGTAAATGTGTACAGCGTTTGAAACTGCTATCCCAAATTGCGATTTTTGATACGCTCTGTTATCTTACAAAACAACTTTATGAAACAACAGAACACGTTTTAGGACTTCATGTTACATAGTCTATGAGGTGCTATATAGTTGAATTAGTCAAATTTAATTGAGGGGGACGACCCCATTGAAAAAAAAAATCGGTAAGATCTGCAGAAAAATCTGGAAAGTCGCAATTCTAGTCTAAATTAAAATAAAATTACATATTTGTGTTTACTTTTGTATTGTTTTGCGCTCTGCCCAAAAACAAATTTACGTCTGTCGGGTCAGCTAGTTACAAAATATTACTCGATGACTATTTTATCGTAGTGTTTGTACTTAATACATTATGAATATACATACCGGGTGAGTTTTACCACCGAAGCCGAATTTGGAGTTTTCAATTGAATCGCTTATTATTAAAAAGGACTAAGTCACATTTTTGACATTTTGAGTTACATATTGCTATCTACTACTTGAATTACCGATCTGGGACGTACATATTTAAATTTACCGTAAAAACTTTTATACGAGTTTGAGATCTAAAGGTGAGCAAGATTAGTCCCGTCAATAAATACATAAAACAGGCAATCTTCGGAAGTCCTCAAAAACAGCTTCGATTTTAATGATTTTTTTTGTGAATGTTTGTTTTTATATATTATTCAAAATCAGAAACCTTTTTAAGTGGGGAAATAATTATTTATATTGTTTAAACACTATTTATTATATTTATATAAAAAAATTAGTTTTTCAATGCTTATTCTACAAATAATATACGAAAGTAAATTATAAAATTATTATGAATTGTGGATTATTTATTTTAGACATTTATAAATAAAATAATTAAAAATTGTTCATCAATACTTGTAGGAAGGAAAAATTTGAGAATTTTCCTCGATTTCCATGGGAGTCCTTGATCAGATCCTGACTTTTTGACAATGGAACTTCCGCAAGAGTATACCCTTTCAAATAAAAGAAGAATTTTGTAAATCGGTACACAATTGACGAAGAAAGTGATGAACATACATGAAGTCGGTTAATAACAGGGAGCGAAAATTTGAGTATTTTTCTCGTTTTCCATGGGATTCCCTGGTCAGATCCTGATTTTTTGATAATGGAATCACCTTAAGAGTATACCCTTTCAAATAAAAGAAGAATTTTGTAAATCGGTCCAGAATTGACCAAGAAATCGGTGAACATAGATGAAATATAAATATATAAATGTTCTGAGGTAACAAGCATTAAAAAAAAAACACAACCGAATTGATAACTTCCTCCCTTTTTGAAGTCTGTTAAAAAAACGCAAAACTATTTTTTTTTTAGATAAATATCATACATATTGTTTAAATAATATTAATAGTTATGTCCCCGCTCCAAAAGGTTTCTGATTATAAATAATAAAAAAAAAAAACATCAAAATCGGAGCTGTTTCTGAGGACCTCCGAGAAAAAGACTTCATTGACGCGACTAGATATATACATATTTACAATCCCTTATTGTTGTTACCAACGTTTTTAAGCGAAGAAAACGTTTAAAACGGGACAAAAATTAAAAGTTTGCATGGCGTAACTCTTAAACGTGTTAAAATATTAAAAGCATTATTAATTACTAATTATGGCACAAATGTCCTGGCCCGAATAGAGTGACGACAATACAGTTTCTTAAAAGTATCGTTTTCTACTTTGGTGTCATAAATGAGTTTTTGTGAAACTAAAAGTAGTGTCACAAAGAAACTTTTTGTGAAACTGTTTTTGGTGTTTTTCTTTATACGTGTTTATTATACTATTATTTATACTAGTTGCACATACTATTTTTTATTACGAATGCAGAATAAATCCCAGTATAAAATGGGGTCCAGGGGTGAAGCGTCAGTAGGGTCCAGGTGCAAATTCAGTTTTAATATTTCGATAGTTTTTTGTTTAATTTCAACAACGTATTTGTTTTTTATTACTCAGGCGGAAAAATAGTATCTGTGCAACCTTTGTTACGATTGAAAAGTAACTGTTTGCCCATTTGACACCAAACGGTTGTTTGGGTGCGACAAGTTTACTTCTTGCACACGCAGATTCAGATAAACAAACTGCTGAAATTAAATAAAAAATAACGTTGAAAGAAATTAGACAAAAAAAACACAATCGAAATATTAAAACTGAATTTGCCCATGGACCCTAACGGGTCTTCGCTCCTGAACCCCAATTTTATACTGGCATTTATTCCGCATTCACAATAAAAATAGTATGTGCAACTCGTGCGGCGTTGTCGATTGTAGTTGCACAATATACTATATTTAATTTCAGCAGTTTGTTTATCTGAATTTGTTATAAAATGGACAAACAGTTACTTTTTGTACGCAATCCAGATCCTGGAAAGCTTGGTCAGCAGTACGCCCACTGGTCGACTCGTTCCGCTGCTGCAGGAGCAGTAGCAGTACGACACTGACGCCCGACGGAGCATTTCGATTGATATTTAATTTGTCGGGTCACGTTGTACTATTAATTATACTTATGTTAACGTCGCAATGGAACCGAATGGAACGCACCCAGAACCGCCCTCGACACGTACGACCCATTGAGAGAAGGAAGGCGACGGAGAGACATTCGAGCCCGAGGCGTGAACGCATGAACATCGCAAGATCGTGTTAATTGTATTAATCAATCATATTCTTGTAACTTCGAGCAGTATTTTAATAAATTGTATTCCAAAGTTAACATCAAAAGTGGGAAAGTGACCTAAGTGCCTAGTGGCCGTGTTGGTGGGTTTATTTTAGGCTTTTAGAGCTGGAAGCTTCTGTAATAATTCTTCCTGACTGAAAAACGAAAATCAAGGTCGAGCAGTCGCCGTGCCGAACGACATCATCGGAAAAGGGATGAAAGGGCTGAAAAACAACTTCCAAGAGGTCGTGGTCGCAAGACCACGGGGATGGCAGACATGGGGGCAATAATTTTATTGTCGCCGGAATAAATAAACTAGTTGTTAAGAATCCAGACGTACTGTAAGTACCAAACTTTCGTTACTAATAATAGTCGCGTCGCGGAATTCAATCCTCTGGAAAACGACATGGGGGAATGGATTCATTCCATTGATGAGTATGTGGTACTTATAATTGAGACGACAAAGTAAATGCGCATTTGGCTGGTATCGAAATCTATCGTCGCATTTGTTTTCGTGGAAAGGACTGGCGTAATAATGCAAAGTCGAGGTTTGAGAGAATATAGAGGTTGAATTCAAGGGTTTGTCGTAAAACATTGATCGGTAATAAATCATCCCGGTAGGGACAGATTTTGAAGATGAGTAGGTACGTGTTATTCAATGCAAACAACAATTTTGGTATAGGTAATTGGTATAGGTAACAAGCAAAACCAGAGCAATAAAAGATCCAAATAGTACGCAGTTTGAAATCCGTGACGGAAATTATGTCATGTCTTGAAGTTATGTTTATACATAAGCTCGAACCCTCGAACGTTTCTAAAGAATGTGGGAAAGAAAATAGTATTGATGTTCGTCTTTTCGAAGAATCGTAAAATAGGTAGAATCGTAAAATAGGTACTTCAGAAGGTTGACAAACGCACGCAGTCAAAACAATATCTTGCACGAATTTAGATTGATTGGTATTTATTAACAGGGGCATCATCAATGATATCGACACATTGATTTGAAAGGTGGTTATCTTAAATTAGGTAAATGCTATGTCAAGCGAGGCACTCATACACTTTGCATCCGTTCACAAATAGATATCTCGAAAATTAAGTATGATATTTGAAGTGGCTAGGGTAGGGGAGATCCGATGCAAATGGAAGACACTTGAATTAGAAAAGACACATTGGTCAGCGGTGTTAAGTAGCACATCTATATTAATTGGAGGATCTATTAATGCAGTTTTTGGACAGTAAGCAGTAGGAAGTATAAATGTAGTTTGGAAACGCGGTGTAAAGGACTGAGTGAGCTACAGTTTGAGGTGCCTGGATTTGTTAATAGTTAAGGGGTAGAAAAGTGCCCTTTGGTCAGGTCAGTGTTTCTAGTTGATCGTAATGTAATCTTTGTTGTAAAATTACATAAAGGCTTGGATGACGATAAATTAGGGCGAAAATAATAATAATAATAATAAAACCGCGCAGTCAGGCATAGAATGCAAATATATCTGGAGAGTGCATTATTGGTGGTGCGCTGAATAAAAAGTATTCCATTTAATGACAAAAATATGTTCGAGAAATATCATTTAATAAAATATTAGTCTTGTAAACTAAAAAGATACCTTCAAATAAATAAATCGTTACAAATTTCAAGATAAAGAAAGATTCATCTTCGATCTCCAAAATGATTTTGTAGTAAATTAATATTAAATGATTTAAAATTTGGATAAGCCTATTGCCAGTCAAACTAATAGACAATACCAAATGGTAAGCTGGAGTGTAAAATAAGCGTTGAGTCGGTCTATCAAAAATTTTATTATATGTGGTAAGATGTTATATTACAACAGTTGATATCATTGTAGGTCGCCTATAAGGTGTAGATGTATTGAATAGTTGAAGTTGTAGTTGTAGAATTGTGTGGGAATCAAGTAGAAATTGCAACAACTAGTGAGTTTAGTTTGGAAAATTCCTGGATCATAATTATGATGGGTGGCTCTTTGAAGGCCTGGATCATGACAGGTTTTAAGGTCATGGAATTTCTTTAATGACTGTTGTGTAAAGGGCAATATGACATGATATTGTCTAAAATCGAAAGTCTTATAAAATTAAATTGGTGATGAATGAGATCTGAATTTAATAAATGTTCAGTTAGGATTAAGTGGAACAATTAATCAGGTCATTGGCGCAACACCGAGTCTGTTTACAGAGTGCATTAATAAGCGACGGAGATGATGCTACCAAAGTCGATAAAGTACTGTCAACATTGGGTGACTTCAAAATAAAACCAAAGTATCCTTTAAAAATTCGCATCAAAATTGAGGATGTCGACTAAGAGATCGGTTTGTTTTGGTTGTTGTTGAAAGATGTGTAACTTTTAACCTTTATGGTGGTAACTTTTTGGCATGGAAAGGAAGCTCATGAGTATGCCAGTAAGGAGTGGTAGTAAGGTTGAGTAACTGCTTCACTTGGGTATACCTTAGTCAGTTATTGGTCTCGGTACACCGATCTTGGTATACTTTAGCGCGGTATTGGTCTGGGTGCAGGTGGAATAGTTATCAGATCTTGGTATACCTTGGACAGGTATTGATCTGAAGCTTACCTGGTAGTGCATTATGTCAAGTTTACTAATAAATTAAGTATTATGTTTAAGATATATTATTGCGGTTAAGTTCAATGTTAATATCTTCGTTCTGTTCTTTTTTTTTATATTTTGTGTATTGTGTTTAATGTTTGTTTTTTTTATCATATTTCTCTTATTGTGTATTAATGATATTTTTTTATCCCTTTAGTATGATTCGTTCTATCTTGTCACGACGATGGGTGCAGATAACAGCGATTATGAGTGGGACCTTAACCTTATCAATATTCAATTGGGGTTGAACGGTGATGTGACAGACGTTGTCGATGTTACTAAGGTACGACAAGAAATGGTGTGTCGTATAGAACGTTATCAGACGCAACCGAAACAACGGTTTGATTAGCATCGAAGTCAAAGTCATAAGTTGCTGCCCAACTGGACGGGACCTTTAGGGTGGCTGTTGTATTGGGGAAGGATCGGTCTGAAGTCCAGGACATACCGGGGGCCACCAGAAGTAGAATACCTTACACCCGTGTTAGTGACGTGGAAAATATGCGTCCTTGGATACGCTTTGGGGAATAAAGCGGAAGGTGGTAAGGGTAGGTAGGTGGAGGTGAAAGTCGTGCAGGTGGAATTTGCCTGGAATTTCCCGACTCTCCCTTGATACCACCTTGGTGGAAAGGGGTACTAGACAGGTAGGTGGAGGTCAGAGTCGTGCGGGTGGAATTTGCCTGGAATTTCCCGACTCTCCCTTGATACCACCTTGGATAGCCCGTCTAGGTACGAGGCCGATTCACGTCAAGTGGAATTTTGCTTTGACTCGATCGGCCACCCTTTGGTATAATTGCGCAGGGGCCCCAACATGTTAAATTAGTCTTAAATTATCTAGTTAGTTAGTTATGGTTATGTTCCTCCTTGCGCTATTGGGTTATTTCGCCTTTTTATTTCTTTCTCTCCTCGGGGCGGATGTGTATTTTTTTTTTATTTGTTTGTGTTTAGTAGACACGGAGACCTTTCTAGACTGTCTACAGCTTCCACTACAGTGCTGGGAGGCTGTATCCGGCCGTACTAAGTGAGGACACTTCATGGTCAGGAAAGGCCGTGTTAACGTCGCAATGGAACCGAATGGAACGCACCCAGAACCGCCCTCGACACGTACGACCCATTGAGAGAAGGAAGGCGACGGAGAGACATTCGAGCCCGAGGCGTGAACGCATGAACATCGCAAGATCGTGTTAATTGTATTAATCAATCATATTCTTGTAACTTCGAGCAGTATTTTAATAAATTGTATTCCAAAGTTAACACTTATTGTTTTTAATATAATCTAACAATTTATTTGTACATTTTCAACCGGAATAAAGGTTGCAAAGATACTATTTTTCTGCATGAGCAATAAAAAAAGGAATAAACGCTCGACAAAAAAATAAACGTACGGTAAAAGTAGTAAATGTTCAATAATACATAATATATTTCGAAACTAGTGCGCTGAAACTGAACGGAAAACTGAACTGACCGTCTAAAAGTACCTTAAAAAATGCAGCTCCAAGTCTTTTAAAAGTTCAGTTGCTTAGTTGTGGTCGTATAATTTTTGTTATTGTTTATATCTGGACCTGCAGCAACGTAATTCTAGAAAGCCATTCGTTCTTTTGTGGTAACAATCGTTTTGTTATCGGAACTCCTGTGTTTACATATATCTGAACACAAACATTATAACCGCTAAGCTTATGTTTCCGACCACCAGAAGGCGCTGAGTAAAAAACAGTTATAATTGTGATTAACAGATGGCAGGAGGCGACAAAATCGGATAAAATTCGTTACGCCATCTGGGAGTGAAAATCATTTTCGTGACACGACTTTCATCATTGTATGGTTCCTCTATTGTTTACCTACTCTCTGGCCTTACATTAGTAGGAGGTAGTATAATAAGAAAATAGGTGTTTCACCAAAAGTATATAAAAAAAATTAAAATTTGTAAACTAGTGTTACCTACTACCTTTTTTCTTTTGCGACTCCAGAATCTATTTTAACAAATAGTAATTGTCCGAATTAAAAAAAAAATGATTCGGTAAACTAACGGTTTCGAACTATGAAATATTTATTTGTTGTTTTATTTTGTTGTAATGTTTTTTACATTGCATTCTCTCTTTCAGAGTTGCAATATGTAAATGTTAAGTTATGTACAACTAATTATAATTATCAATTATACATATTATGTTCTTTCGTGTTGTTTTAGTGTTCCGGTTTTTCTTTCTCTTATTTGAATGTTGTATTTTGTTTCGTATTTTAATTAAATTAAATTGTTTAAATTTAAGAGCCTGTTTTCATAATTTCTACTGAAATACCTTAAATTTTTAAATTTGAATTGTAGATTATTTTTTAACAATCCGTTATTATATTTCAGCATAATTGAGTTTACAGAATGGCAGTGGCTGCTAAAATGCCACTTTATTTTTTTAACTTTATTAGAAAGTGTTGTAGTACATAATTCATTTTAATAAATTAATACCAATATATTATGTACGTATATATTCTTCAACTATAGGTAGATACTTCTTTTATTTTTTGTTGTTTTTTATTTTCTTATAGAAAAAATATGTATTATAAATTAATACAATATCTCCATATTTATCCAATAATACATATTTCTATAGCATTTTCTGTATTATTTGTTAAGTTTCTTGTCGTTGAAAGCATAATCAAGTTCCCACCAATTTCTAAAATAACCGAAAGGTAAAAAAAAACAAATAGTTATATTGTTTAAAAACACAACTACTAACCGAGTAGCCGTGTAATTTCCCAGGCAAGTGCTCCCAACCTGACGTCACACGATGCGCAATAGCACACCATACAATACTCACACCACGATACGAACGAAACTTTGCACCCGTGTTTGTATGCAATTTGTCAGACCGGTTTCCACACCTATGACAGGCGACGCGGTGAATTTAAAATCGTAACAGTACCTAACCGTTGAGTGACTAATTTTAAGAAGAGGCGCAACCTGATGCTCTCGATCGTGGCCAAAAGTGGTTCCACATCTCAGATGGCGCCACCGGTCATTTGGCTCCAGGTTTTTCAATATTCGTCTGACCGCGGTGGAGTGCGGTGCCCTCGTATTTTGTCTCCTGACTGCGATAGTTTGGTTCACAAATTAAAAACCGTGCTCCTTGCTACTGCGAGTTAAGAGACGTGTGATAGCTCATAGGATTCGTAATCATTTCTAGAAAAATGTGGCAAAGTTTCAAACCCACAAATAAACAATTGCAAATGTTATTAACAATTAAAGAATCTCAAAAAAGAGAGTTAATTTTTTTGCAAACACCTCGAAAACTATTAATGTTAAATAGATATTTAAAAAAAAATCGAAAAAAATGTCGATTCTCAGAACTTCATCTCTATTACTAATACTTTTCATTTAATGTTGAAAATAGAGCTCCACGTGGTAGGAGCTGTAGCGTTACGCTGTCTCCAAACCTGTCGTTAGATTAGATTGGGTTTAGGAGGCGGTCTTCTGGGCCTGTCTCCACCGCGACACATTGAGGTCTATTGTGGATCCTCCATGTCTTTAGAGAACGCCGTCAAGTTTGGTCTTTTTGATTAGACTCTAGAGCCTGGACAGCGATCCCCGCATGTATTCCTCTGCACTTGGTTTTTCCTTTTTTCCTCGCCGAGTATTTGAAACCTTAACCTACACAGGCCCTCACAGTGACAGAGCACATGTTGGGCTGTTTCCTCTTCTTCCTGGCAAAATCTGCACAGGTCTTCTTCTGCCAAGCCTAGCTGGCTCAGATGCCTATTGAGTCGGCAGTGCCCTGTGAGCAATCCAACTATTATTCTCACTGTCCTACGGTCGTGACTTAGGACGTCTGCTGTTAGTTCAGGTTTTCTCCCTTTAAGGAAGCATTTTGCCTGTCTCTGTCCTGGGGTGTGGTCTCACCATTCCTGAGATTTTGTACGGATCCACCTGTTTATTGTAGTCCTGACCGTACTTCTGTTTATGCCACAAAAGGGTTCCGGGCCAATTAGGGGGCTTATCGAGCCTGTCCTAGAGAGCTCGTCCGCCGTTCCATTACCCTTGAAACCCGCGTGTTCATTTACCCAGGCAAGGAATAATCTATTCCTACTGCCCACTTCTTTTAGAGAGCGTATGCAATCCCATACCAGCCGTGAATTTATCTGGAAGGAATAAAAACCTGTCGTTGCAAATAAACATTTTTATCTTGCAGGTATTTTAGGTACCTTATACCATTGTTTTCGGTGACAGAAATCAAATTTTAATCACAAGAGAGATAAAGCTGTCAGTTCTACTCACAAGTGAGTAAATCTGACAGCTGTCAGTTGTAATTAAAAATTGTAATTATTAATTATAATGTAATTACATGTGATGTAATGTAATTCTCTGCCTTCCACTTCACGAACAGATCATACTCTTTCTCGTACATGTGTCTCGACCTTCCCGGAAGCAAACTGGAAACAACATCTTTCGGTAGAAAGTCAATTTTTATTACTTTAGTGAAAATTGTGAAAAACAACGAGACTGTTTATTTCATAACTATAACAATCATAATAGGTCACTACGAAAACTGATATTAGAACCATGCTAATGTTACAGGCGAATATTTACTTAAATAAATATTTCTTGGATTTTTATACAATGCACCTGTAAGATAAAACGTCGTATATCACACGTGATCGAAATGTCATTATAAAGCTCGTGAGAAGTGCCCCAAAATTCTCACTCGCTAATAATGATGCATTTCTATCACTTATAATATAATGTACTATTATTTACTCTATAAAATATTAATTAAAAAATCTGAAAAAATTATGTTCCTATCTGGACATTTTAAGGAAAAAAGTCTTGCAGGTATAAAATTTATTCACTGATTTTTCATAAAATGAGCCTACTGTTAATTAACCAATTCTTTTCGAGTTCTCGTTTACATGCTAAATCGGATAATTTATTGTTAAACTAAAGCTCCTAAACTTATCAACTTACGGTATTTTTAATTATTATAATTTAGTAATTATGATTTATTTAAACAAAAAAATTAAAGGTAAAAAAAATTAGTCACTCAACGACGTAACTATGGTTAAAAACGTGCTGGACTGGCGATAACATCATAAATATCATTGATTCATTGTGTGTGAATTGTACGATTTTTATATAGGTACGGTGTGGAAACTACTTATGGAATAAATTCAATAACTTCGAAACGAATTATATTTTTGTAAATCGCTAAAACCGGTCAACTTTTATTTTGAGTTGCGCTGGTTTTAAAGTACTGCACCTATTTGTGACGTCATCTCCTTCCGAGTTGTGACGTCACATATATATTTTTTTTATATGGAGTGCTATATTTGAAGAGTATTATTATAAACCTTTTTAATGAAGCACCACTACTTAACTCTATTTTAAACACTTCTTTTTTATCAAAGCAAAGTTCATTACTTGTTTGTATTCTAATATCGGCAGGTATATTTATTTTTATAGTTTTTCCTCTTTTTCTAAGTAATTTATCTACCACGATACATTAAACCCGCTATTTAGTTATTTAGTTAAGTCATTCGATGTCATCAGTGACAATCAGTGACATCAGTGACAATCATAAAAAGCGATACTGTTCCAGGAAGTACATTCCGAACTACCCCCATTCCAAATTTTTGAACAGCCTACTTTTGTTCCTGACGATACAAAAATAATAACGTTCTCCTAAGGGGTCGTCCATTAATGAAGTGAGGTGTTTTTCTGTTAACTGGGACCCCTCCCTCCCCCTTGATGAGGTTTGGTGAGATTTGGTGAAACTCCCCCTCCCCCTCACGTGAGATTTATCCCTTATAATTTTTAAATAATTAATTTTCATGTATGTTCATGTATTTTGCTAAATACATACCACTAAATACCTAAGCGTTAATACTGATGGAATATAAAGGGGAAAAAATAATAGCGCGTTGAAAGGACGCTATAACAAATGTATTTAAATTACATAACAATAAAAATAGACTACCTTTCCTAATTTTACTCACTCTATGGACATGGGCGTTCTGTATTGTTCGTTGAAAGATTTTTTAACGTGGCCGGGATTTCCACGAAAATAGTCTGGTAAATAAATTGTCCCGCAATTGTCTCAATTCGGGGAATCCCATACATAGAAGATATTTAATACTGTCTATACTCGAGATTGCTATTGTAATAAAAAAATGTTTGCGGACAAAATATAAAACCTTTAAAAAGTAAAATAATAAGTTTTTTTTTTTATATTCAATGTATTAATGCAAAAAGTTGACGTGAGATTTTCAATGACCCCCTGCTCCCTTTAAATGAGATTTGATGAGATTTTCTGAACACCTCCCCCCCCCCCCATTTTGAGCTCACGTAATTAATGGACGACCCCTAAGTTCAGTGTGCCCATTTTATCTGTTCACGTCTGAAGATTCAGAAGTAGGCAACTTATTAAACATTTCGTCAACTATTTTTTTTTTTAAGATTTACATTTTGTATTTGATTAAAATATTGTTTTGAATTGACGTTTTGAGTTTAATTTTAGACCCACTATGGTTTTTTTATTTAAAAAATAAATAGTTTAAGCAAAGTGATTTGTAAAATGTTTAATATGTTGCCTATACCTGAATCTTCAGACGTGAACAGATAAAATGCTTTAGAAAATGACATTAGTCAGACAACCGTATTAAAGTGCTTCATCGTTTAAAACTTCAATACGTTCAAGAGTTAACAGAAGATATCCGGACCGCCGTCTTCAATTTTCTGAGCAAATGATGGATTTGTTGGATACAAATGAGATTTCTTTGGACACCATAATGTTTTCTGACGAATCTACATTGACTCTAATAGTCTAAGAGCTAGTGAACATTTTTCTTTCATTACTCGGAGTAGGCTAAAAATTTGCCAAAACGTTGCCATGGGGGTATTGAGTTGCCATTTCAAACGTTTAGACTTTGCGATAGGCAGAAAGGGGTGCAAGAACACCCCAAAGTCGTAAGGTAGCAGTCGAAATTTTCATTATCGCAAGTCGGTTGAAACTTCGTATTTTGCTTGAACTAAGGTATATAAATAACCATACAAATTGTCAGACGAAAATTTCAGGCAGCAGGGGGCGCAAGAACACCCCAAAAATGTATTATTTTTCATGAAATTTTTATTATTCGCTCCTGTCTGACAATTGAATATGTTATTCTAGAGACCTGTTTGACTGCATAATTTAATTGTCAGACAAAAATTCAGGGCAGCACACCCTATAAATACCTTGCAAACTTTCTTCGTGGCCGGGCGCCAACGACCCAGAGCGCGCTATATATTAAAAAAAAATGATTGCGATTCTTATGGTGTAATGAGTTTGTGTTTTTTAACATTTTAGAAGCGATTTAAAAAAAAAAGAATAAAAAACATTGATACCACGCTTAATTTTCAAGATTAAACAATTAATTCACGATATATTTTTAAATATTCCATTTATTAAAAAATGTATACAAGCATTTACGTTGGCAATTTAATTTTCTATAAAAAACATTCAATCACTTTTTTCGTTATTTTACTCGATTCTCGAGATATAAGCCTAAGTATAAAAATTATGATATGATGATGATAATATATCCATGATTTTCAAACTAAGTTTCTTTCGTAAGAAAGTGGGATTGTTATTGAGGATTAACTACGGGTGCCCTAAATCATCACGTAACTACAGGCGCGGTGTATTTTGTACACCATCATAAAAAGTTCGCTTAAATGCAACTTAAAATAAAACCCCTACTGAAATTATTTACAATTTAGTCTTAAAACTTACTCTGAGTATAAAAATTGTATAAAAACACAGAAATTTAAGATTCAATTGGGACAGAAAGAAGTCCAGCAGAGTCTCTAATTTCTATGCCATTATTTAAAAAAATATTTCTTAAGGGTTCTTTTGATAAACTTGTGGCGGCCTGAGATTCAAATTACCGCCACACTGACGGAAGTAGCCTGGAGGACCGGAAACCGGACAGATCCCGAACGCGCTCTTCGGCGTTCACTCTCACTTCCTAACGGCCTCCGCGAGTAACAACTTCGTGTCGCAACTCTCACGCGCTTCATTTATTTTATGTTTGTTTTGTTTATAATATTCAGTTGTTAAGTTTGTATTTTTATAATAAACGTGTGGAATGCTCGTGTCTGTGTACCAACTATAGACCCGCATAAACCCACAAACTAAACTTTATTTGTTAAAGATAATAATAATATAATAATATTTCAAATTCGCATACACACTTGGTTCACCAAGTGGTGCCGCTACCCGAATTTAAATATAAAAAAATATTTTCCAACGGAGTTTTCTGAATTCATATGAAGGTGAGGATTCTAGATACTATGATTAAAGGTTAGATAGCCCCCTAGTGTTACCAGTACCTATTTGAAAAAAAAAAAATATCTGCCGTTTTGTGCTGGTGAAAGAAAATTTATCGTATATTGTTTACGAATTGACAAAAAAAATTACTTAGCAAAATAGACGTCAAGCAGGATGGTCTTCAGCTTCAGATGACGATGACATTACCAATGATACAAATCAATACAAATCTGATGATGAGTGTTCCACAGGGGCTGAAGATGGAGACCACCCTGCTTGACGTCTATTTTTTTTATTTAGCTATGTAACTATTTTGTCAATTCGTAACCAATATACGATAAATTTTCTTAATCCTCAATAATAATCCCACTTTCTTACGAATGAACTTAGTTTGAAAATCATTGACATTATATCATCATAACATAATTTTTATTCTTAAGCTTATATCTCGAGAATCGAGTAAGATAACGAAAAAAGTCATTGAATGTCTTTTATAGAAAATTAAATTGCCAACGTAAATGCTTGTATACATTTTTTAATAAATGGAATATTTAAAAAGATATCGTGAATTAATTGTTTAATCTTGAAAATTAAGCGTGATATCAATATTTTTTATTCTATTTTTTTAAATCGCTTCTAAAATGTTAAAAAAACAAACTCAGTACACTATAGGAATCGCAATCATTTTTTCTTTTAATATATAGCGCGCTTTGAGTCGTTGGCGCCCGGCCACGAGGAAAGTTTGCAAGGTATTTATAGGGTGTGCTGCCCCGAATCTTTGTCTGACAATTAAATTATGAAGTCAAAAAGGTCTCTAGAATAACATATTGAATAGTTAGACAGGAGCGAATAATAAAAATTTCATGAAAAATAATACATGTTTGGGGTGTTCTTGCACCCCCTGCTGCCTGAAATTTTCGTCTGACAATTTGTATGGTTATTTATATACTTTAGTTCAAGCAAAATACGAAGTTTCAACCGACTTGCGATAATGAAAATTTCGACTGCTACCTTACGACTTTGGGGTGTTCTTGCACCCCTTTCTGCCTATCGCCAAGTCGAAACATTTGAAATGGCAACTCAATACCCCTATGGCAACGTTTTGGCAAATTTTTAGCCTACTTCGAGTAATGACGCGAAATGTTCACTAGCTCTCCAACTATAACAATAAATGGAGAAGTGAACCGTCACAATTGTAGATATTGGGCCGCCAAAAATCCTCACTGGATGTGTGAAAATCAATGATCACGTACTAGGTCACTATTTGAAAATTAAGTCATTTTAAGAAAATTTAGTGCACTGTCAATGCAGCAGAAAAGACCTTTTTATTAGTTCTTAGCTAGCGGTTCCCAGTCGGTTTTAGCGTAACCCTCAAATTTTGTCCTGCTTTCATCCCATATTTAAATTAAATATCCTTTTGTTTATTGCAGGAAAAGTAATGGCACATTGGAGGGTGTAAGGCACAAAGTATGTTCTATGAAAATTTTATTTGTATTTGATTTTATTTTATTTACTTTTCCTGCAATAAACAGATTTTTTTTTAATTTAAATAGGGGTTGAAAGCAGAGTAAAATTTGAAGGTGGTTTATATACCCAAATCAAAATGGAGGAAATAATAACTGCTACATTTCGTACATTTTAAACTATACCCGAAAAACTGACGATTTTTGAGTTATTGCAACAAGAATGTAGACTCGTTGGGGGGTCCAGTAGACCGCCCAACGGTGTGACTGTTGCATCTGATACTATTTCCAATTTTCATTATAAATTGTCCTTAACTGAAAAACAAAGAATACTGGATTTTAACAGTATTGAATAATTTTTGAAATGAAAAATTTTGAAAAAAAAGTTTCTTTTATACTAATAGTTTTCTGAAGATTCCAGAAATAGTCGGACATTATATTATTGATATAAGCTGTTTATATCGTGCGATTCTTTAAATTTCCATCCTAGTGGAGTGCACGGCGGACTAAATTGTGTCACCCTGTGGGCCTTTTGAAACTAAAAGCTGTAAATTACAGGAACGATAGATAATTATTTAAATAATTTAACTGCAAAGTCGTCAAAAGATCGTCCTGTGCAAACAAAAAAAAATTTAGTGATTTTTTAGCATTGGTCGATAGAGCATAAAATTCTGTTTAAGTTGAACTAATTTTGAATTTTTCATTTGTGGCCGTATCGCCTAAAAAAATTGAAAGTGTTTTTAAAAAGCATTGTTCTTACCGAAACTTTGCTACATCTAGAGCAATTATCTCGGTTCGGAACCGGCCAAAAATGTAATAAAATCTACACTTTTTGTCGTTTCTCACTCATTATCTCGGAAACTAGGCTTTAAATCAAAAAAATTCTCTCTTGTAAAATTGTTGACTCATGTCTTGTGATGCCTCTGATCTAAGTCTAACATTTAAATTCAAAAAACAAGCCTGCTATAGTCATAAATACAAAATAGTAACCCATAATTATAATTATCGAGAAATTTTCTAGGTATAGATAGAGGAATTCTATTCTATCTTCTCGCATTCTGAGTTGTACTACACAAACGTGAGTTTATAGCTATTTATTATACAAATGTCTTATAAGGCAAATAAGTTACGAAAGAAATGTTTTTTTCTTTAGTGACTTATTTGCTGTTAAGACACGTGTGTAATACATAGTAAGTCAAATATTTTTAATACAAAAAACAAGCCTGCTATAATCTTAAATACAAAATAATAACCCATTGATCGAACGGTCACTACTTGTTCCAGCGTCGCCTACTCGATCACCCTTTCTTGCGTCTTTCTCCTTCTCATCCTAGGTTTTAAAGCGAGACATTCAAAAATCCCACTCTTAAAAGCCCAATTATTTTCAGAAATATCGAGAAATTTTCTAGGTTTAGATCGAAGAATAATTATACAACTCGCATTCTGAGCTGTACTACATCTGGTGTGTATGGAAATTTAAAGGGATAAAGATAAATAAGATATAATTTATTATTATTTATTAATTTAATAATATTTATTTGCTATCACTACTGTTCTCTTCAGGATAAATGGTAAGTCTTGGAGCTGGTAATGAAAGTTTTTTATTCCTGTAAGACTTTTGGCCCATGCAGCTAATTTTGTCTTTCATACAGCTGCAAGTTTTTGAATTACAATCTGAAATGAAATAGTTCAAATTGTAAATAATTTACCTTTCTTGCACCTGCATGTAGCCAAAAATGGCGTAGTATCTGGGAAGGGGGGTAGTGTTTGTAGAAATAGCACAACTGTAGAATCCTTCAATTGACAGCTATAATTTACACAATTTAGTAGGTATATCTAAAGTAAGTAATGCGTTTGACGTTTGTAGGTTTACCCAGTTTTTGAACAACTGACATGCGATCAAAGATGTGACACAGTCGTACATCCTGGGTTATAATAACCACCATTATATGCTCATTAAATAATCTACTATTATCCAACACTTGTTTATTATGTAGTCATAATAACGCCGATTTTGAATGTATTACGAGGTTTATAAGACACATGTGACTTATGAACCCATAATGCATCGGTTTTCTAATTTGTCATAGCAACCAGTTCATAAGCCAACAGTTTTGAACGTCAAAAATTTTTGGGCTTTAATGAATGTTTTAAGAGCTGTTACAGAAGGAGGTGTTGGATAAATCTATGTATTACACACGTGTCTTAACAGCAAATAAGTCACTCAAGAAAAAAACATTTCTTTCGTGACTTATTTTCTTTATAAGACATTTGAATATATACTAAGTGACATAGAAAAAAGTACACCCAGTAATAATGAATATTTTGCGGCAATTTTCTAGCAATATGTTTGTTTAAGTTAAGATGACAAACGATCAATTTTTCAGCCATATTGATCCACTGGTTTTTGTGGTATCGTATTGTGACGTTCTCGAAGAATCGGGAGTGATGATTTAATTGTAAATCCGTAGGATCGCGAATATTCTATTCTCGAAGAGACCAGAAGCGGCTTCCCGCTTTAAATAGGACGGGAGAACGACTGCGGATGATCAGTATAGTCGAACCGCGTCGATGAAGAAGAGCGAATAAGCTACTTAATCCGTGTGACTGTTAAAATAAATAATTGTGCTGTTATAACTGTAAATAGTCTAGTGTTGAAATAAATTGTACATAGTTTGTTCAAATAAATAGTTTTGTGAACCCGTAAACGCTACATTGGTGTCAGAAGTGGGATTAATTAAATAAATACGAAGATGGCAACGAAGAAAGTTACGTTGAAAGAACTGAAGGTCGCAGAGCTGAGGAGGGAGCTGGAGGAACGTGAGTTGGAAACATCTGGAACAAAATCGGTGTTACAGAACAGGCTGATTGAGGATCTTGAAAAGGCGGGCGAAAATCCTGAAATATATTTGTTTGAAGTTTCCTGCGACGTAAACACTATGCTACAGAAGCTCCTGGAGAATTCTACAAATTTAGAGCAGAAACTTCAAGAAAGTAGACAAGAACTTCGAGAAAATTCTATCAGTCTAAAACAAGAACTCCTAGAAAATTCTGGAAAGCTGGAAGTGAAAATTGGTTCGATCGAAGAAAAACTTCTAGAACAATCGGACGGTCTGAGGAATGAATTCAAGGAAAGTCTTCAACACATCGAGAATAAATTCGACGATAAACTAATAGCGATTGAAGAGAAGCAAAGAGAACTTGAGACTAAGTTTGCGAATTTAGGGCACAGTGAAGGTCGTGAACAACAGACGACAAGTGGTTTGATGGAGGTTTCCAGAATACGGATGCAACCACCAAGCTTTGATGGTAAATCTCAGTGGTCCAACTACATTGTGCAGTTCGAAGCAGCAGCCGCAGCCAACGCTTGGAGTAATGCCGAGAAAGCCATGGCCTTGATATTGGCACTACGGGGTGACGCAACCGACGTGCTACAGACAATCCCATCAGAACAAAGGGCAGACTATGGACAGCTTGTGAAGTGCTTGGAGATGCGCTATGGACAGACACACCTTGTGCATGTATATACTTCTCAGTTGCGAAATCGTTGCCAGAAGCCAACGGAGTCTCTACAAGAGTTTGAAGCAGACATAGCACGCTTGGTTCGGCTAGCTTTCCCGGACGCTCCAGACGATATGATGGAAAGAATCGCTGTGCAAAATTTCACAGACGGCATTCGAGATGGTGACACTAGGCAGGCATTGATATTAGCCCGCCCAGCAAAATTAGCTGATGCTCTAGCTCGGGCTTTGGAGTTCGAAACAAGTAAAGCCGGTTTGAGAAGTCAAGCCCGAGTTCGAACCATTGAAGAAGAAGCTACAAATGGAATCGAAGAAAAAATAGAAGCAACAGTTAGAAGGGTTTTAAAAGATATTGTGCCAAAAGAAAAGAAGACGAATATCAAGTGTTGGAAGTGTGGAAAAGAGAGTCACAAGAATAAACGATGCACCGTCAACGTCAAAAAGTCCAACGGAGCCAGCATAAGGAGGCAACGTCAAAATACCCTGGAAGCAAGTGTTGCATGCGTCAAACGCCAACTTAACAGCGCGTTCGTGGACGGATTTCTGGACGGAAAGCCATGTTCGCTATTGGTGGATACAGGAGCAACGAAGACGATCGTAAGGCCCAACGTTTTAAACACCGACAAGGACATACTACCCACAAATTGGAGACTTCGTACCGCTACTGGGGATTCGGCTACCACCCACGGAGAAGTCAACGTCGTTATCACAATTGGGAGTACCGCTTTCCACCACAAGGTACTGGTAGCGAATATCCATGATGAGGTAATACTTGGAATGGACATTCTGGGCAGTAAGGGCTGCGGATTAGACTTCGAACGTGGCACGTTGAAAATAAATGGAGAAGAGGTCGTACTACACCGAACTAATGAGGAAGCCATTCGTGTGATTTTGACTGAAGACACTTCAATACCAGAACGGAGTGAAATGATTCTGGAAGCTCGGGTGGATCACAAAGATGGAGAGAGAAACATCATGATGTTTGAACCCAGATGTAGTGACAATGAGATAGGACGAGGATTGGTACTGGGCAAAAGTTTGTTGCATACGTCTGGTGTAGTACCAATAAGAGTGATGAATGTCAACTTCTACGCTCTGACCCTGAAGAAAGGCACTATATTAGGGTATTGTTCTCCTATTTCATCCATCATCCGCCAAATAAGAATCACTGAAGAGCCACAGAAGAGGATTGCACCCGAACTAGTCAACCTGGTCAAGACATCGTCGGGGGAACTTAATGACACCCAAAGGAAGCAGCTTAAAGTACTCGTCAGCCGTTATCAGGACATCTTCGATACCGGAAAGGGCAAAAGAGGCAGAACCGATGTCATCAAGCATCAGATCAACACTGGGGATGCGTGCCCGGTTAGACAGCCTGCTAGAAGACTACCTCTTGCCAAGAAGGAAGAGGCCGACAAGATTATTCGGGAAATGGAGGAAGAAGGAGTGATTGAACCATCCAGCAGTCCATGGGCCTCGCCTGTTGTTTTAGTAAAGAAAAAGGATGGATCAACTAGATTCTGCGTGGACTATCGTCAACTGAACAACGTGACGAAAAAGGACAGTTATCCACTCCCCCGAATTGATGATACCCTTGATACCTTAGCGGGTTCGAAGATCTTCTCGACTTTGGACTTAAAAAGTGGTTATTGGCAAGTTGAATTGGCACCTGGAGACAAAGAGAAAACAGCATTTACTGTTGGCACAGGCCTGTGGCAGTTTACTGTAATGCCGTTTGGCCTTTGCAATGCTCCTGCAACTTTTGAAAGATTAATGGAGACGGTGCTGAAAGGATTATCGTGGAAAACTTGCCTAGTGTATCTGGATGACATCATTGTGGTCGGAAAATCATTCGAAGAGCACGTGAAGAATCTAGAGGAAGTGTTTCAACGCCTTCGAAATTCTGGACTGAAGCTTAGTCCGAAGAAATGCCACTTGTTTAGAAAAGAAGTGCAATATCTAGGGCATGTAGTCTCAAGTCAGGGTGTCGCCGTCGACGATCAGAAGGTCAAGGCCGTGAAGGAATGGCCAACGCCTTCAAACAAGCACGACTTGCGCAGTTTTCTCGGTTTATGTACTTACTACCGCCGGTACGTACCAGGATTCGCCAACATTGCTAAACCGTTGACTAGGCTAACTGAGGGCGAAAGAAGGTTCCAATGGGACGAAGATTGCAAGGAATCGTTTGGCCAGCTGAAGAACGCACTGATCAATGCACCGATTTTGAGTTATCCGTTGCCACAAGGAGAGTTTGTGTTAGACACAGATGCTAGCAACGTGGGAATAGGCGCTGTATTGTCCCAAATACAGGAGGGGCGAGAGTGTGTCATTGGTTACTTCAGCAAAACATTGTCAAAGCCAGAACGGAATTATTGCGTTACTAGACGAGAACTGTTGGCCGTCGTGAAGTCCGTAGAGCACTTCTATAAATACCTCTACGGAAGAAAATTCTTGTTGAGGACGGATCATGCAGCGTTGAAGTGGCTTCTAAACTTCAAGAATCCCGAAGGACAAGTAGCCAGGTGGATCGAGAGACTGCAAGAGTTCGACTTTGATACGGTACATCGTGCTGGTATAATCCATCAGAACGCCGATGCGCTATCGCGAAGACCGTGTCCAGAAAACTGCAGTCACTGCCGACGTGCTGAGGATAAGGACCTCTCCGTTCGAAGGACGAAAGTTATAAACGAACGCTGGAGCCCTGAAAGGATTCGAGAAGACCAGGAGAACGACCCGGACTTGCTGTTGGTACTAGCATGGAAGAACGAAGACCGGAGACCGACGTGGGAACAAGTTGCGCAATACTCACCCAGTGTGAAATCGTATTGGGCTCAGTGGAATTCCATTGTCGTGGAAGATGGAGTCTTGAAACGCGTGCTTGAAAAACCTGAGGGTCAAATAGAGAGAAAACAACTGTTGATCCCCAAAAACAGAATTCCGGAAGTTCTGGAGGAACTCCATTGTGGAGTAACAGGTGGACACTTGGGAGTGTCAAAGACCCTTGGGAAGCTGCGGGAAAGGTTCTACTGGGTGAACTGCAAGGAGGATGTTAAGGAGTGGTGTAAGAAATGTGCAACTTGTGCACAAAGTAACGGTCCACAAAAACGCAGGAAGGCTCCGATGAGACAATACAACGTGGGTAGTCCATTCGAAAGAATTGCCGTGGACATTGCTGGTCCGTTTCCCCAAACAGATGACGGAAATAAGTACATTGCTGTAGTTATGGACTATTTCAGCAAGTGGGTGGAAGCATATGCCATTCCGAATCAGGAAGCTGCCACAGTTGCCGATGTAATTGTGAAAGAGCTTATCTGTCGATTTGGTGTGCCGTTGGAACTACATTCCGACCAAGGTAGAAACTTTGAATCCGCCTTGTTTCAGAAGATGTGCAGCACTTTGAATATTCGGAAGACAAGAACAACACCGCTTCACCCGCAGTCTGACGGAATGGTGGAACGAATGAACAGAACGATAAATCGATACTTGTCCAAAGTCGTCTCTGACCATCAAAGAGATTGGGATCGTTACCTTCACCTATTCCTCATGGCATACCGATCATCCGTTCATGAGTCAACCGGACAGACACCAGCTAGCATAGTGATGGGTCGCGAATTACGTCTTCCCTGCGATTTGCGATTTGGGTGCCCACCGGGTGAAGACCTAGCTGGCGATGACTATGTCACCGAACTGCGACGAAGGATGGAAGACATTCACTATCGGACACGCTTAAACATCCAGAGTGCTAGCGATCGGATGAAGGATACCTACGACATCAATGCTGACAGAGGTGGATACCAGCCAGGCGACTTGGTGTGGTTGTACAACCCACGACGACGCCGGGGTTTGTCTCCAAAGTTACAGACTTCTTGGGAAGGGCCGTACGAAGTTCTTAACCGAATTAATGATGTCGTTTACCGCATAAAGAAAAGGCCACACGGAAAACCCAAGATCATCCACTTTAATCGTCTATCACCATACCATGGAACCAACGAAGACCGTCAGCAAGGCCAGCAGGTGCGGCAATTGATGCCAGTGGAAGACTTATCATTTGAAGAGTTTATGTCTCTGCATTCTGGAAGTTATAAGTCCCGATTTGGAATCACCCAAGAAGTACGTCAAGACATTTTTAAAGCTCCAGCAGACTATTCACTAGTCCATTGTGTGTCTCAAGATCTGGACATGTCGAAAGGAATCGCCACTGTGTTCAAAAGGAAGTTTGGTAGACTCGACGAGCTTCGGAAGCAAAACCCACAAGTTGGGGGGTTATTATGTCTGGCAGGCACTTGGCAGAATTCACGAAGGAACATCTTCTATCTGGTCACGAAACAATTCACGTTCGAGAAGGCTACCTACCAAAATGTTTGGGATACCTTATGTGTGTTGAGGGAAACCGTTCTTTCTCAAGGTATCAGGAGATTAGCAATTCCGAAGATCGCCTGTGGATTTGATTGCCTGGATTGGAGGCTAGTCCGAAGTATGTTGGAAGTGCTCTTTCGTTTCACGGGAGTGGAAATCTTAGTGCATTGCTACAACCCAAAAAGGCCAACGAACTGGAAGACTGTCGATTGTTACTTCCATAGAACGTCTGGGTGCAGAAAAGGAGCAAACTGCAGGTTTCGCCACGATGAGACTGCTTTGACGTTTCGGGACGAAACATCTTTAAGGAGGGGGCAGTGTGACGTTCTCGAAGAATCGGGAGTGATGATTTAATTGTAAATCCGTAGGATCGCGAATATTCTATTCTCGAAGAGACCAGAAGCGGCTTTCCGCTTTAAATAGGACGGGAGAACGACTGCGGATGATCAGTATAGTCGAACCGCGTCGATGAAGAAGAGCGAATAAGCTACTTAATCCGTGTGACTGTTAAAATAAATAATTGTGCTGTTATAACTGTAAATAGTCTAGTGTTGAAATAAATTGTACATAGTTTGTTCAAATAAATAGTTTTGTGAACCCGTAAACGCTACAGTATCTTTCTAAAAGAAATCCAATAGACGCTAATGTCTTTTCTAGCTACATTTCTCATTTAGGCGTTGTGCATTACATTTTGAGGAGCTTCTTTATTTTGTTCATTATGCCTAGAGCTAGAAGACGCCAAAATTTTCGCCATCTTTGCGAGTTAGATAGAGGGGGAATAGTGAGCTTGCGAGTGGCCGGGTGTACTTTAAACAAATAACCACTAGGACGCAAAGGAGTTTACACATGGTGGCAGTTTGTTGTCGGGCATGGAATCAGGAAGGCCGTATACGAAGAGCGAGAGGTACAGGACGTGTCAGAAGAACTACACAACGTGATTATCGCCGCCTTAGACTTTTGGCTCTACGGGACCGTTTCACTTCCACAAGGGCTATTGCGGACCAGTGGTTTGAAGAACGTAGAAGGCCTATTGGGATGCGAACTGTTTATCACCGGATCAGAAGTTTTGTACTTTTTTCATACCTTACTCAATTTCTGTTACCTCTCACTCCCGGACATCGATGTGATCGTCTGACGTGGTGCAGAGAACGGCTAAATTGAGATCTAAAATGGAATACGGTTGTTTTTAGTGATGAATCTAGATTCTGTTTGGGTATGCATGATGGCCGTGTAAGGGTGAGGAGGCTAAGCGGTGAAAGACGAGATCCTCAATTTTCTGTGGAACGGCATGTGCACCACACCGTTCGAATTGTGGCATGGAGAGCTATTGCCTATGGAAGTAGGTCACCTTTGATCTTCATCAGAGGCAATATGACCGCCGTGCGTTACATCCAGGGGGTGGTAGAACCACATGTTCTACCCTACATTCGAACGCTCCCCAACCGCCTTTTCCAACAAGATAATGGTCGACCACATGTAGCCAGAGTAACTTTGAATCATTTGGAAGACAACTAAGTCGATTTGTTGCCTTGGCCACCAAGATCTTCCGAGCTTTCACCCATTACACAAGTCTGGAATATTATGGGAAGAATATTACTCCGCTTACCCCATCCTCCACAATCTTTAGCGGCACTTTGGCATGAGTTACAGGTAGCCTGGGATGAGGTATCTCAGGAGAAAATTGATCATCTCATTAAGAGTATTCCCAAACGTGTTGATGAGTGCATAAGACATCGTGGAGGCACAACACATTATTAAGTTTTCTCTTGATCTAACTGTTTGATTTTTCTCAAATATTGATCGATTACTTAGGTAACCCTAATGCACATGTATACCAAAAATTGCCGCAAAATATTCATTATTACTGGGTGTTCTTTTTTCTATGTCACTTAGTATATTTTACTCTTCTTAGCCAGTTTATTTATTTATTACGTTACCGAATAAAGAGAATTGAAAGAAATAAAGTGATTTAATAACGGCCAGAAGCCGAGAAAACATCAAACAATAAGACATTTGTATAATAAATACCTATAAACTCACGTTTATGTAGTACAACTCAGAATGCGAGTTGTATAATTATTCCTCTATCTATACCTAGAAAGTTTCTCGATAATTCTGAAAATAATTGAACTTTTAATAGTGGCATTTTTGAATGTCCCGCTTTAAAACCTATGATGAGACGGTGGGAGACGCGAGGACGGGTGATCGAGAAGGCGACGCCGGGAGAAGCGGTGACCGTTCAATCAATAGGTTACTATTTTGTATTTATGATTATAGCAGGCTTGTTTTTTGTATTAAAAATATTAGACTTACATCAGAGGCATCACAAGACATGAGTCAATAGTTTTACAAGAGAAAATCTTTTTTTTATTTAAAGTTTAGTTTCCGAGATAATGAGTGAGAAACGACAAAAAGTATAGATTTTATTACATTTTTGACCGGTTCCGAACCGAGATAATTGCTCTAGATGTAGCAAAGTTTCGGTAAGAACAATGCTTAACACTTTTAATTTTTTTAGACGATACGGCCACAAATGAAAGATTCAAAATTAGTCCAACTTAAACAGAATTTTATGCTCTATCGACCAATGCTAAAAAATCACTAAATTGTCAATAACTTTTGTTTGCACAGGACGATCTTTTGACGACTTTGCAGTTAAATTATTTAAAGAATTATCTATCGTTCCTGTAAGTTACAGCTTTTAGTTTCAAAAGGCCCACAGAATCACTTTTTAAGCGACTTTCAGGGCTCCGCGCACTCCACTATCCTATGTAAGCCTTGGAATTTGGACGTAGGTCTCCGGCGAATTGTTTCGTCTGCTTATTGCTGTCAGTTTGAAATGTCAACCAGAAAACCTGACCATAACCATAACATGACATTTAAAAAATGAGCTATAATTAAAGACATGACTTTTTTTTGCACCATCTACTCAGAATGGAAATTTAAAGAATCGCACGTTATTTTAAAAACTCGCCATCGCCGCAATTTCTTCGGAAAATACTATCGGCAACACTGTACGGACTTGGTCTTGGAGAATTTTTTGACATCTAGATTTTTGATGTTATGTTAGAAAATTTTGGAAAATAACATTATTTTTATTAATATAATGAATATAATAGCAATAAGAAACACTGTCATGTTACTAATCTTCAGTTCCGTCCTCATCATCAGAGAAATTATGACTGGTGGACTATCGTCCAAGAGAAAAATAATTCCTTTGTGATCATAAAAGAGCATCTAAATTAAAATATTGCCTTGTTTCTTTATATTTTTGAATTTGCTTCCAATTTTCCCCTAAAAAATTAACGCATGCCGCAACTTTTTTTCTTCCTGCCGCAGTTTTGGATGACACAATTGGTTTCCTCATTTCGTGACATTTTAAAAATGTCCTTGCAGTGGAGTCAGAAACCTAGTTTAAAGAAGAACGTGAGATTTTTCATTTTCTGATTATATGTAATTTACCTACTACTGAGAAGGCGTTTTTCAAGTGTTCCTGCATTTTTGCCTTTAGTAATGGTTGGCTGGAGTGTTAATAGCAGCTCATATAACAGTCGATTTATTTTTGAAAACTTTCAGCCCGATTTCAAGTTGATTTGCGAATGGTTGCAAGTGCCGGTTGCTATGGAGACGGTCTCATCCTAAGACCAATCGCTAGTTAAGGCGCTTCTCTCACCTCATGTTTGCAGTGTACATTTATAAAAATCGCTGTATTGTTAATTACTGATCAATAATCTTCAAATTTTGAATAGTTGTAGAAAAAGGATTGCTTTAGAACCTACGTATATTTTTTTTTCAAAACTGTTTTGCTAAATATGCAAAAATGTGGAACTGAACATACGTAACTTTTGTCACCATTTTATTGACACTTACGAATTTAAAACCTACCAAGAAACATGCGTATCGCCTTGCCTATAGTTTTTTCTTATTGTACATTATTATTGAAGATGAAGATGGAAGCGCAAATACAACTATGTAATAATGTTGTAAATAAAACCCTGTTCTGTTGATTTCTACGTCAAGAAAGTAGCTCCACCTATACAGCCACTCTACAAATTCGCCGTGTACAGTCCGAGTAAAATCTTAGACCTATACCACAGCATCAAAATTATGCGGGACGGAGACGCCCTGTTATCTTAGAACTTCGCGGCCGTAAAAGTTAGCTTTTTTGGACGCATCTGCTGTTTGTGGCCGAGGCGTGAGTCGAGGTGCACACGACGTTTTTTAGGCGATGATCACAATAGTACAATACAGTATATACGCAATATACGAATTTGGAATGCTCAAAACTAGAAATGAGCATTGAAAATGTCCCAAACTCGAAATATTTATTCCTACCTAGTATTACGCTTTCAATTACACCTATTTTTTTTTACAAATCGGTTGGTATCTTACTCGATTCGTTGATTGTTATTTTTATAAAATTTTGCAATGTGAGGATTTTATTCTTTTCGATTTAATTAACATAGATAATTACATCACTAATAACAGAGCAACAAAACTTCGCTGGCAAAGAAGCAGCAGTGTGTTAAAAAAAACTTTGCATCGCGAAGCCCTACGACCATAAATTCCCTATAATAAAGATACAGTGCGTAAACCATTTACTACGTAACTACTGTAGTAAATTGAGAGGCTATTTTTGTCAAGGAAGCAAGGAAGGCGAAATCAACACAGTTCCAGACATGATCAAGTCTGGCCTTTTTGACGACATTGAGTCCTGCGCAAAAAGACTTGTTCAAAATGTGCATAGTCTAATTTTGAATATGAAAACTAATGCAGCAGAAACTTCTATCGTCTGTAAATTTATAGGGGACAATTTCATATAATAAAAAGGAAGAATATTTTGTCCTATTGCACAGGAAAATTTTGTAGTCCAGGAAAACTCGCTAGAAACTATATCGCGAGACTGAAAAGAAAACGCGAGTATGATAAAACTCGCAGTCATTTCTACGAATTAAAAAAAAAGACTGCTGCTCCACCCGATGAAAATTACGGTCTGACAGAAATTCATCTAGATGAAAACGAATTTATTAGGAATACGTCAAAGCTAGCTCAAAATATTGTGTTCTGAATTTCGAAAGAGCGCAGCTATAATGATGTGGGGAAGAGAAAGTGAAGCAAAAGCACTTTGAAAAAGACTATGGGGTACTTGTGCGTGAGTGCGGACTGTTTATTGAGAAGGAAAATTGTTTTCTCGGTGCCAGTCCGGATGGAATTATTGATCAACATCATATTGTGGAAATAGAATGCCCTTGGTCCATTGGAGACTTAAATCCCCAACAAGCGGTCAATGAAGAAAAAATTAATTACTTAAAAATAGACCAAAATGGGGACGTTAAACTAAAGCAAAAAGATAATTATTATTACTTTCAGGTTCAGGGGTAATTGGCAATTACTGGTGCTAACAATTATTGCTACTTTGTTGGATGAATTGTATCTATTGGAATTGTTGTCAAAAAGTACAAAAAATTTATTCCATAGCAACTTTAATTTGTATGTTCTTTTGCAGATTGAATAAGATAATTATGTCCTTTTGGGACAACATTGTGCCAAAATTAAAAAAAATATATATTTAAATGTAATGGCCCATGAAATACTAAAAAATAGTTGAACTGTTTCTCCCATTACGATGTCACGTTCTCATTCGAATGTTTCATCAGAAGCAAAGTACGACCAGACTTATAGTAATTTTATGGACTCTGGTCAATAATACTATTATAATCCCGAATGTCGTCTCGGGTGGTGGTTGAATTTAGAATATTGTATTTGTATTGTGCTAGCATTTGGGTCATTAGACAGGTAGAGGTTTATGACCCTTTTTCTGTGTCTCGCGTGGATTTTTGTTTACGTGCTACTACTTATGTCACACTTCGAACTTTTTGATCACTCTCACCCAGTAGTTGCTTGTCCTTGCGAAATGCCCCTTAAGACCAATTTCATGTTTCGTTTTTGCCCGCCACGATCTGGCGCAACCAGAGCGCAAGTCGCGCCACCTTCATCGAGCGTATTACCGACCTACGACCTACCGATTCGTGATCATTCACGAGTTGCACCCTCATCTGTCAATCGTATTTCGACACGGCCGGTGCTCGTGCATTGTTAGCAGGGGCTGTTGGAGCCGTTTTTGATAGTGAAGGTGAAAATTTGCTTTAAAAAAAAGAGAACCGACTTCAAAAAGTGAAAAATAATTAAATACATGTATTATTACATGTACTACCCAATGATCTGTCTGAAGTCGGTGCCAAGCCAAATAGGTTACAAATTTGTAACATATTGTAATTATACAAAAATATCAACAACGTTATAACGCATACAAAATTCGATATCATTCGAGACGATCGTAAACGACGTCTGCCGTTTGGGATGTTTTGCTCAGCACGAGCCCCCCACCCACGCTCACGCATTCCGGTGCGTTCGCCGGGAGACCTTTGATGTGGCTGGAGCAGGCAGCCTATCTATCTACTACCTATTTGGCTTAGCACCGACTTCAGACAGATCATTGGGTAGTACATGTAATAATACATGTATTCAATTATTTTTCACTTTTTGAAGTCGGTTCTCTTTTTTTTAAAGCAAATTTTTTTTACAATTTTAAGTGATAAGTTAGTGATAATGAGGTCCTCAATAAAGTTGACGAAGAAATCGGTGAACATATTTACATAAAATGATGAAAAATTTGAGGATTTTTCTCGATTTCCATAGGATTCCCTGATCAGATCCTGATTTTTTGACAATGGAACCACCTCAAGAGCATACCCTTTCAAATAAAAGAAGAATTTTGTAAATCGGTCCACAACTGACAAAGAAATCGGTGAACATACATGATAAGTCGGTTAAAAAGGGATCGAAAATTTGAGGATTTTTCTCGATTTCCATGGGATTCCCTGATCAGATCCTTGATTTTTTAACAATGTAACCACCTTTAAAGTATACCCTTTCAAATAAAAGAAGAATTTTGTAAATCGGTCCACAATTGACGAAGAAATCGTTAAACATACATGATAAGTCGGTTAAAGAGGGAGCAAAAATTTGAGGATTTTTCTCGATTTCCATGGGATTCCCTGATCAGATCCTAATTTTTTAACAATTTAACCACCTTTAGAGTATACCCTTTCAAATAAAAGAAGAATTTTGTAAATCGGTCCACAATTGACGAAGAAATCGGTGTACATACATGAAGTCGGTTAATAAAAGGTAGCGAAAATTTGACGATTTTTCTCGATTTCTATGGGATTCCCTGATCAGATCCTGATTTTAAAACAATGTAACCATCTTTAGAGTATACCCTTTCAAATAAAAGAAGAATTTTGTAAATCGGTCCACAATTGACGAAGAAATCGGTAAACATACATGAAGTCGGTTAATGGAGCGAAAATTTGAGGATTTTTCTCGATTTCCATGAGGGCCCCTCATCAGATCCTGAAATGGTGACAATGGGACCAATCTGTAAGTATACTCTTTCAAATAAAGGAAGAATTTTACAAATCGGTTTATAAATGACGGAGTTCTGCGGTAACAAACATTAAAAAAAAAAAAACACCACCGAATTGATAATAACCTCCTCCTTTTTTGAAGTCGGTTAAAAATGACGAAGAAGAACAGCCTGGAGAAGTCGTGCCCTTCAGAATAAACGACATTTCAGAGCGAGTTCTGTTTCAGCGGACCCGACTCGACCGTCGAGTTTTTGCTTATGTCCTGAACCTAATTTCGGCGTCTCTCACCAAAAACACCAGAAAAGGGCGGTATATGCATTTAACACCTATCCATAAATTATACGTAGCCCTTCAATTTTACGCATTCGTTGCGGCGAGCACGGGGCAGTCAGCTGCGGCAGTGCTCACTGCTGTGGACCCTTGCATCCGGGTAGAAGGATGGCAGGCTGTTGTACCCGACGGATCTTCTTGAGGGCGCTGAGGCTGACGCTGGTTTCCTCTTGACCTAGATAACGGACCAAGAGAGCCGAACTAGCAAGCCTCTTTTTTGGCAGTCTTGACTCAACTCTCCCAATCCGTCAGAGTGTGCCTTTAGTGGAAAATCCACGATTCAGCCTTCCCTTTGACGTCACTGGTTAAGATGGCTTAAGTTTAATATTTAATCTTGGTTAGGTTTTAATCTAACAGTTGGTTTTTTTTTAGAATAATTATAATTATAAACATTACCTATCTTTAAACTGATCACACACGTCCCATGATATTGACTGCAGCAAATACCGCGGAAAATATTTCGGGGCGCGACTGGCGGCGATCGGAACATAATTTTGTCTCGCCGGAGCCGCGTTTATTGCACATTATTCTCCGAACTAGTCCATCTACCTGAATTAACTAAAACCTTGTAAAATTAAATTCCTTAACTAAAAAAACACTATACTGCAAAATCCGGAAAGAACACCGATTATTATATTACCTCGCGTAATGCGTAATACTCTCTTCAATGTAGCTTTCCGCTACAGTACTACTCTTCCATTTTCCATGCAACTTGAGTGTTTCAAAAGAAGCACCACCTTCAACAAGAAGCGTTGACGAAGTTCGGCGTAAACAGTGTCCGGTGTAGCCTTTCGGGTTTTCCAAATAAAGATATTTAGCAATGATGAAGGGGACACTCCCTAGAGTATTTTTACCCACAGGTGAATCTATACATCTATTATTTCGATAGGTTAAAAAAAACCTACGTTGTCTACATCCTTTCGGCCGCAGTGCAATGTACTTTCTAACTAAATTTAACGCTCCTATATCGCTTTCTTCAACAATGGTGAAACTTTTTGAGGTGCAAGTCTTCGTTTCTGGTACTTTGATAAGCAAAACCGCTCCTCTGTCTTCAATATCTTCAATTGTCATCTTGACCATTTCATCACGCCTTAAACCTCCAAAGACACCCATTACCACAACAACTTTATGTAGCAAAAAGGTATCATCTGGAGCTTTTCTTATAAAAAGCAATACTTGTTCACCTTCCAACACCTTCGATTTTTTGGGAATGTATCCTTTTGATTTAACTTTCAGAAATGCTATCAATTGACTAAAGGCTGATATAATAATGTTTTCTTTAACAATTCATGTTGATTTCAGCTGTGAGTACTTAGTCCATAGACTATTTGCAGTATACTTTTCTGACTAAAATAATGTAAAATAACAAAAAATTATTATTATTCATGAGTAAAACTTACCAGTTCCTGAAAGTAACCCATCAAGACTGTTTCATTCACGATATTAACTCTATTTTTAATTTTCCATTGCAAAAAAAATTCATACTCCTTCTCGTATACGTGTTTAGACTTCACCGGCAGTAAATTTCCTTTGGCTTTTTCAGCCTGTAGTAATACATTTTGTGAAATCTCGATAATTATTGTAAGCACAACCGTTTTAAATTTACAGCACCAACAGTCACGTCAATTCACACAAAAATGCAGCGTCGTTTTCTAAAGTAAACAACCCTTAGCATCGAAGCTCACTATACAAAAAATAGTAAAAAAACATGCAAATTAAAATCGTTTTTTACTTTAAAAGGGGTGCAAAATAAAACGTTGAAGACACCACGGGTGTTATAATGATACGCCCTCGGTCGGCGTACTCCCCTCGGGCCAAAGGCCCTCGGGTAGCACACTGCCGACCTTGGGGTGTTATCAACCTTATAACACCCTTGGTATCTTAATAACTATAATAAACCTAAATTACAATAGGAACATGTTTCTGGAGAAATCTACTCCCATCTTCAGCCCTAATTTTACAAGAGATTAATGATACAATCATTGATGATTGATATTGATGGTTACAGTGGGGTTCTTACCTTAAAGAATGTTTAAATTATGACGTTGTTCTGAAAGATTATTAAATTTGACGTTTTGAAAAGGTTACATGATTTTTTTTTACCACTCAAATATAGTTTACCAGATTCTCCTCGATCCATTTTTCATTTTTACAATTTTAAAAAATTTAGTTTGTTCCAAATTTTAAACAGTAACAGAAACGAGCTTTTCAGACAAATTCGTAATTTTATAAAATTCCCTTGTTGCTTCCATTATTCTATGAAACACATTTTTGATACAATTCCTTAAGCCGCAAGACTCCCGCATTGTTAATGTACCTTCGGACATTCAGCTAGATTCATTGGCTGTGCCCATATCCTGCAACAATAAAATGAAATTAAAATCAACTACACACAATCATAAATTAATTGTAGCACAAAAGATATCTCTCCCAATCCGTCTATTTCCCGCCTTCTGTGACAATCCAACAACAGTGATTGATCAGTCTAGATCACTTAATTACAATCTAAAATGGAGCTCGTGTTGGTATTTGAGACAAGTGAACTCTAAAATTCGCCCACGTCCGAGAAATTTCGCAACTTGGAACAAAGGCTCTGATTTGTAATAGCTCATTAAATCCTTCTTTAGCTGCGGGTCGTTTCCAGTTGTGACACTTTCTTTGTTGTCTTTGAGTCACTGTGGTCAATAAATGTCAACTGGTTTTTAATGATTTGATGAAACTGGGTGAATTTTGAAACTGATCAGGATAGGATAAGAGAAATTATTTTAAAGGGTAGAATTAATGGTTGATATACTAACGAAACAAAAAAAAGGTCGTCGTCGTTAGGTCGGTCAACTTGGCCCCCGACTTTTAATTTTTTAATATTTTATTATTGTAATCAATTGTGCTCGTTTTGTGCCCAATTGTGCCGCTGTTTGTTTCAATTGTGCTCCTCTCTAAATAACAAAAAAACGCAAAACAAATCCGGGGGCCAAGTTGACCGTCAGCCCCCGGTTTTTTTACGTTTTTTAAAAAATATTAGGCTTATTCAATTGTGCTCGTTTTGTGCTCAATTGTGCTGCTGTTTGTTTCAATTGTGCTCCTCTGTAAATAACAAAAAAACGCGAAACAAATCCGGGGATCAAGTTTTTTTTTTAATGTTGGGCTTATTCAATTGTGCTCGTTTTGTGCTCAATTGTGCCGCTGTTTGTTTCAATTGTGCTCCTCTGTAAATAACAAAAAAACGCAAAACAAATCCGGGGGCCAAGTTGACCGTCAGCCTCCGTTTTTTTTACGTTTTTTTCTTTAATATTAGGCTTATTCAATTGTGCTCGTTTTGTGCTCAATTGTGCCGCTGTTTGTTTCAATTGTGCTCCTCTCTAAATAACAAAAAAACGCAAAACAAATCCGGGGATCAAGTTTTTTTTTTAACATTAGGCTTATTCAATTGTGCTCGTTTTGTGCTCAATTGTGCCGCTGTTTGTTTCAATTGTGCTCCTCGGTAAATAACAAAAAAACGCAAAACAAATCCGGGGGCCAAGTTGATTTTCAGCCCCCCGTTTTTTCATGCTTTTAAAAAAATATTGGGATTATTCAATATTGTGCTCGTTTTGTGCTATTCGTTACATTCGGCACTCGTAATGTAAAGTATTAGTAGCAAGTTTTAGCCGTAACCCACAATTGCCACCGTTATCTCTAGGGTTTCAAACCTTTTTTTTTTATTATCGATGTAAAAATTTAAAAATTCGTACTTATTTGAAGCAGCCCCCCTCCATAAATTTCTTGCTACTCTTTTAATAAGTTCTGCGACGTTCAAGCCTTTCATTGTTTTTACCTTGTCATCTTTTGAAATACATAACAGTTCTTTTATAAAAACAAAATCAACAACTTAAGTACCTTTATAAGCATGCATGCACATTTCAGATAAAACGGTTTTTCATTCGTAACCATTCTAGTTAAAGCGGTAACAACCTTTCAATTTCTTGTCTATTTTATGACCATAACATTCTTGTAAAGCAGATTGTCAGCAAAATGATATTTAATTGTTCCTACTGGCAATATTTACTTATAATGTATGTTCAAAACTGCCTCAACTGTAGGACAGTTGACCATTTAACTTCCATTCCTAAAAATGAGAAATTTACCCTAACAGCTTGCTGTTTAAGCCAGAAGATTATGATACAGATAGATAAATTTCTTTGTTATGAGGTGAAATTTAAAAAACGAATATTCCGAATAAGTTATCCCACTCTCCCCTACATCAGTTTCCGATATTTAAAGAATGTAAAGTAAGCAAATTTGGGGACGACGAAAAACAAATGAAATTAGACACCGACAGCATCACTTTACATTCAACACTTGACAACAATCTCTTCACACTTGATATAAACAAGCTTTGTATAGTAAATAAGGAGAGCAATTGTGCTGAGTTATGCCGTGTGAACGATAAACTGATAAACAAAAAATTTAATGTTTCATTGAAAATCCTTGCAATTGTGGTAAATTGTACAACTTGAAGGATGCTATTTTAGTAACAAAGTTACAGCAAAAAAAAGGTGTATTGTTAAAATTCACCCCTCTTTGTTCTTTCTCTCGTAACTTTTTCTTAGGTCCGATCATATCCTAGAAACAATTGTTACTGTAATTTTAACAAACGTATCTATGCAATTATTTATTAAATAAAGTAATAAGTTAATGAGGGGTGAATGTTGTCTTAATCTACCCCAAGGTTTTTTGCTATAACTTTGTAATTAAAATAGCGAAATTTATCGTTTAAACGGCATAATTCGGGACAATTGCTCATCCTTTAAGATAGCATACCTCGCATAATTCGGCACAATCATAACACAATTTGATGCATAGGTTAAAAAAATAAAAATTCGGTTTTAGGAGGGACAACATAAAAGACCCAATCATTTTTCTCCTAATTAAAATCTATATAATAATAAAACACTATTGTCCTCGCAACGTGTTTTAAATTGTTGTTTTGAATAAAAAAAAAACGGGGCTGAAAGTCAAATCGGTCCCTGGATTTGTTGCGAATTTCTTTGTTATTTACAAAGGAGCACAATTGAAACAAACAGCGGCACAATTAAATACAAAACGAGCACAATTGAATAAGCCTAACATTTAAAAAAAAAACTTGATCCCCGGATTTGTTTTGCGTTTTTTTTGTTGTTTACAAAGGAGCACAATTCAAACAAACAGTGGCACAATTGAGCACAAAACGAGCACAATTGAATAAGCCTAATGTTAAAAAAAAAAACTTGATCCCCGGATTTGTTTTGCGTTGTTTTGTTATTTAGAGAGGAGCACAATTGAAACAAACAGCGGCACAATTGAGCACAAAACGAGCACAATTGAATAAGCCCAACATTAAAAAAAAAACTTGATGCCCGGATTTGTTTCGCGTTTTTTTGTTATTTACAAAGTAGCACAATTGAAACAAACAGCGGCACAATTGAGCACAAAACGAGCACAATTGAATAAGCCTAATATTAAAGAAAAAAACGTAAAAAAAACGGAGGCTGACGGTCAACTTGGCCCCCGGATTTGTTTTGCGTTTTTTTGTTATTTACAGAGGAGCACAATTGAAACAAACAGCGGCACAATTGAGCACAAAACGAGCACAATTGAATAAGCCTACTATTTTTTAAAAAACGTAAAAAAACCGGGGGCTGACGGTCAACTTGGCCCCCGGATTTGTTTCGCGTTTTTTTGTTATTTACAGAGGAGCACAATTGAAACAAACAGCGGCACAATTGGGCACAAAACGAGCACAATTGATTACAATAATAAAATATTAAAAAATTAAAAGTCGGGGGCCAAGTTGACCGACCTGTCGTCGTTGTATCAAGAGAGATTTCTGCATGACTTGATGTGAATGTAAGGAGTCTGACTGAATCAACAGTATTGCTGGAGTCTTCAAAACGTTTTTTATGTAACTGCTATTGTTGGGATCATTGTCCGAATTGGCGAGATTAATAATGAATAATGCGGTAGATGCATAGTGGTTTCAAAATAATAATAATAATCGCCGATTTCTAGTTTCAAAGAACAACCTCAGAGGGACCGATTAGTGTTGTAAGAATTTCGTATGTTTTGTTGCATTAAGGACATTGATGTCTTTTTTAACTGTGATATACATATTTTGAAACGTTCTACATAATTCGATATTACCGTTGTGGCGTTTTGTAATATCTTGATTACAACCTGACAAATTTTGATTGATTCGAAGTTAATCGCGTTTTTAGATCTTCATTATTGTTGCTACACAAGGCTGTAGCTTTGTTGATAATCTTGTGGAATCTACTCAAGTTGCCAAAACATTTCGAGGAACTCATCCATTAAAGTTTTATTGCTTCATCAAAACATTTCTTCTTCAGTGGCGACTCGTTGAGTGGAGAAAAAAACGGATGTGAATAAAAAATATTATGCATAAGGACACGACTACAAAAATACTGGTAAATAATAATAGAATGGAAAATGGGAATAAAAACAAATGTAAAAATACTCGCAAAAAGGAAATAAGACTCCTATGTTATGTTTTGGGACGTCTTTGTTGAGCCATTAAGTACTACCATAATAATAATAATTATTATTATTACCTTTAACTTAATCTTTCAAACAGTATAAATTTGGTACTTTATCTATTAATATAATGAGAACAAAGAAATTTATGATGATTGAGAATGATAATGTGCTTATTAATGTTGCTTTCATGACTAACATTAACGGGTTTGCAATTAAATCAACCAAATTATATTGGATGATTTAAAACTATGATTAAAAAATAAGAATGGAGATGAAGTCATTTTCAAAAAATTCGAGTGTGCTTTAGACCACACGACTGAAGTAAAACTTCAGTTCGCCATTGTGAAAGTGTTCTTAATTTATGTAAGTTTATAAATGGAGCTAGAGAATCCTGAATTAATACCGTCTGCAGTATTGGATAATGCATGTTTCAGTTTGTCGTCAGCGAAAAGTCGGCAATCATGTGTAGCGATTAAAATAAGTAGCGCACACACACACACGCAAATGGGTGTATGGAGTGAAGCGCGAAATCACAACCTAGAAGACGCGGGTTTGAATCCCGTTAAGGCAAACATTTTTTCTATGAAGTAATTATTGTAAAATCGTGAATTAAAGAAAACTTCCGTTCGCTTCGCCCGATCACACTTTTCGTAACGCTCTCGTCACGCATTCACCAGCTTACTCCCCAAGTCAAGTGTCCGTAAAGAAGTTTTACTTCAAAAAATAGAAGTTACATTAACCAAACAGGTCATATGCCGGATTAATACATTAAGTTCTTTTCTACATCGAATTGTCTCTTACCACCTCAAAAAAAAAAAAAAAACACGACCAAAATTACATCAGAACTGTCTCGAATGATGATTTCCTCATTCCCTCCGAGGATTTCGTATTCATACGTGGAATGTATCCAAATCTGAGTTTGACTTTCCAATTACCTTGATCAGTGACGCTCTGCAGGCGATATTGTACGTAATTGTAACAACCTACCTGTGCTAAATGTCACTAAAACTATAAAACAATTATGGACGTACAGTATTAGCAAAAATGTACTCGGATTTGTGTAATTACAGCCGAAATTAAAGTTAATCAGCTTGCTTCTTGGAATATTATGGTGTAACCTTGTCTAGTTAGAAATTTTGCCTGGAGTGTTGTTGGACAATAGATGTTTCGATGATGGATTGAGTCAAGTAACATTTGTAGTTTCAATAGTTTTTTAATCAAGAGTTAAAAGGAGAAATTGGACATTTCGTGTGAAGAAAAAAATGGTGATTATTGTTAAGTTGTTGCCTGGAGGTGGAGAGATTGAGATGTTAGTTTTAATAATGATTAATTTACACGCATACAGAAATAAATGTAGACTATATTAAGCTTTGTGCTTATAAAACATTTTGAATTACCAGAACTATACATTTATTTATCTACCTTTGTGAATTAAATTAAAATTTTATTTCGATGTAGGTTGTTTAACCAAACATTTGCAGCTACTTACAACCAACAAGCCTTAATAATGCATCGTCATTTCTTTCCACAATAATGACCCTAATAGTAGCACCTGGAATTTTGTTAGTTTTTTAGGATCTACTTTAATTTATTCAAACACAAATTTGATCGGGCCTCAAGAATTTTATCATGTTTGTGCTCTTTCAAGATTCGTGTATTTGGAAATTTAAAGTTATATGGTGGGAAATATTTATGCATTGTCATCCGAAAGGATCGCTGGTGAAAAAATGATTTCCATGTCCCAAATTGATTGACTTGACGTTTATAGAGAATTATTGAAACAAATGTGTTTACGTGCATTAAAACTAGGTGCGTAAACCTAATTTTAAATGGCCCACTTTACATGTATTGGCACAGAAATACTAATTACACACCTATAATTAACGTACGTGCATATATCGTGCGTTCAACAAAAAACGACGTCAATTGAGACTTGGATTAAAAAACGTATGGCGTAGATGCTGACAAATTTCTCACCTGACATCTGACATGTCAGATTATTAGATTTATGGTGGTGCCTCATCCATGCGGCCAGACACTGAAGCCAAGCCCCCGTGCTCCTGCCTCCACTACCCTCATAATGTGTGAGGAATCGTTCCCAGCTCAAGCGATTTACGGTATGTGTCGGGAGCTGGTCCGCGGCGAGAGGCGTTCGGTTAGCACAGGGTTTAGACCTCGGGCGTCCCTACTAACCCCCTACTAGCCAGAGCCCGTGAAGGCTCCAACGACGTCAGAAGGCTCCTGCCGTTCTCCTATCCTTAGCATTTAATCATGTCACTGTTTACCCGTAATCAGCATTGCACGCGTGTGATCTAAATGCAGACATGACTTGAAGATTCCAATTAATTGTTTATTGTATCTGTTGTGACTAGCGTCATGTCGAAGGACCAGGGAAAGGGCTCCCAAATAAGAGATATATTGAGTACTGAGTGCTGGTGACAAGTAACAGTGGCGCAGTTGCCGCAAGGGGTGGGGGTGGTACACCCTCTACCAGATTAGGTACAAGCGCTAACAGTATCTATAATAAGTTTTTTTCACTACTAGCTGTAGAATGTACGATTATATATTTTGTAGAATATGTGTGAAATTGTTTTTTTTTCACTACTAGCTGTAGAATGTACGATTATATAGTTTGTAAAGGAGGTGTGAAGTTGTTTTTCTTTCCTAGTAGTTAATAATTTTTTCATTATTGACCAGTAGTTAATAATGGGCAGAGACCGGATTTGATGCAAAATGCATATCGTTTATTATTATTTTATCTACCTACTTAACAACAGCGCCCTTCGATTTTCACAAATTGCACCAGTTGCAAATATTAATTAACTGCAATGTATGCAAAAAAATGAAGTTAAATTATTACAAAAGCAGAGGTATGCATTGTGCAGGTTTTCACGAAAATCCGGTCTCTGACGGAGAAATGTCAGAGAAAAAATACATAACCTTTATTTTTGATAAAAAGCGTCTAGCGGGTGCCAGTCACAGTTGATCCTGTCCAAATTTCGAGTTTCACGTACAGGAAAATATGACCTTCTTGGAGTAGGTTTTTTTAAGAGGTTGAGCGCGAAGCGCGAGACAAAATTTGCAATGATCCACGGAAAAAACAAATGTTCACAGACGGCAACGTCTATTCAGGATTAACTGTGACCTGGCACCCCCTAGACGGTTGTATTTTTGATGCTTTATTTATTTAACGATCTAAGCTCCTAGTAGTGAAAAAAATAATATATAAACCACGGTAGAGAAGCCCTTTCTCAGCTTCGCAACTTAATTCCCTCGATGCTTCGCATCTCGGGAATTAATACTGCTTAGCTGAGAAAAATTACTTCTCTACCTTGGTTTATAATATACTATTCTTTCCTAGTAGTTAATAATAATCATTTTATTATTGACTAGTAGTTAATAATTGAAGAGACCGGATTTCGTGCAAAATGCATATCGTGTATTATTTTATCTAGCAACTTAACAACAGCGCCCTTCGATTGAAAAAAAAATGGCACCAGTTGTAAATATTTTTCATTAATTACTGCAATTCATGTAAAAAAAAACAACAAAGAACGAAGTGTTAAACTATTACAAAATGCATTGTGTAATTTTGCATGAAAATCCGGTTTCTGACTGAGAAATGTCAGTCTCAAAAAATAGATAACCTCAAATTCGTTCTGATTTTTGGCATTATCATGATTATCATTTGAAGAAAAGTTGAACAAATGTACTAGTAGTGAAAAAAAAAACAGTATATAAACCACGGTTGAGAAACCTTTTAGTTTTTCCCCTAAAACACCAAAAATAATCTATATTAAATGAATCCCTATTTTCCTTGGTCACGCCATAACTACATCTAACCTTACACGCTAACACACCACACCGATTATACTGATTAGGACGCACTCTCACCCGTACTGTTCAAAAGTGGGAATAGTGCGAAAGTGGGGATCGGTCCTCTATCGCTATTGAAAACATAATTCCTATTCTTATGTATTTCTAGACTTTCGTAAATGTCTACAAATTTACAATTATTTACAGGTTTAACTAATTTAACACAAATTTGGCTATGTGGTGGTCATGTTCAAAAATATGTCGAGCAACACTTAATTTTTCGAATCTACCAAATCTCTGATGAGCAATGTGCTCTTTAAATCTAGTTGAAATTGATCATCGTGTTTGCCCAATATATTTGTGATTACATTCTTTACATTTAGTTTTATAAATCCCCGACTTTACCAATTGATCAATTTTGTCTTTTGGTTGACCTGACCTGACCAGTAGTGACGTTACACGCCTCCTTAATTATTAATTTCTACTCTAAAAAACAAAAAACTACGTATCCGTGCGGAAAGGGACCATGCGACGTTTATTTGGACTATGCCATGTCGTTATAAATAATATCGTTATAATAATATAGTTAGACAATAAGAATGTTCTTAAATCCAAGTGGAGTAAATTTAAATTAAAAAAATTAAATATATCTAAGTCGAACTCCACAAACTTTAATCAGCGTAAAATTATAAATGGTACATGTTTCGGCAGAACACTTCTGCCATCATCAGCCCTTAAAGAATATAAAAAATTAAACGCGTCAATGTCATGTACCATTTATTATTTTACGCTGATTAAAGTTTGTGGAGTTCGACTTAGATATATTTAAATTTTTTAATAATAGAGTTGTTATAAATAGGTAAATGCACTCAAAAAATCATAATTCTACAATATTCTAATTATTTAGGATCAATAGAAACATTTAATGCAATAGCCAAAGGTAGAAATTTATTGTGCAGTGCAGTGTAATAGACTCTTTTATCTTATATTTAGGTTTTCTGTAATTAAATCTACTCCACACTTTCTCATGTTTTTTTTTTAACTTCTTCTTTATTTTGTTTGTGCTTCTCCTTTTCAGTTAATCTGTAAGTTCTGATTCTCGTCACTCCTTTTTACTCCTGTTTTCTATTTTTTTGGCGTTCTCTTTTCAGTTTGGCCTCGATATCAGTTTTATATAACCTAACGTCTTCTTGCAACAAAAAGATCTATATATCTTTTCTATTTATCTGAATAGCCTAAATCCTCTAGAAGCAAATTGGTTTGTACTAGAGCGCAGTAAAGGACATTTAACTGTATGTACTTATTTAGCTTGACGTTATCTATCAAGTTTTATCTATCATCAGGTTTTATAAAATGTGAGCATTTGGTATCAGAATTAAAACTTAACGCCTTTGATGGGCGTAGTTTATGTAATGTCAACGTTTCGCCTCCATGGGGGTTTCCTCAAGACTAAAATATTATTAACCCTATAGCTGGCAAATGAGCTATTTTTCGTGGTATTGTCACATAAGATGAGATGATTATCGCAAATTTTAGATGTTGCAATTGTGGACACCCAACATTGGACATCATTTTTTGCCATTCCTTCAAAAAATCATTGTAATCGATACTTTATTGTCAACTGTATTGTTAACTGATGCTGATGACGTTACGTGTCATTTGTGACTGACACACTGACAATGGCCAAAAATAAGGTTATGATATAAAGACTGCTTTACATCTTAAATCCCAATGTCACAAATGATGTCCAATGTTGAGTGTCCACAACTGTAAAATGGGGGCATTGAAGTATTACGTAACGCAATTTTTGAAGATTTTTAATCCCCTCTCCTCCCCATGTAACGCGCCGTAACGTTTTTTTGTACGCCCCCTCCTCCGCGCTAAACGTTACGCAACAACCAAGTGACCATTTTTACCTAAAAGTCACAATTATGTTGCGCAAAGTACCGAATTAGTGAGATTTTAGTCAATAGCATAAGAGTGAATAATAATTAAATTACAGTGTACTCTCTCATAGCGGACACTCTTTATAAACGGACCCCTCTTTTTAACCGACTTCAAAAAAGGTTATATGTATGTAATCCTCAAATTTTCGCTCCCTTTTATTAACCGACTTCATGTATGTTCACCGATTTCTTCGTCAATTGTGGACCGATTTTCAAAATTCTTTTTTTATTTGAAAGGGTATACTCTTGAGGTGGTTCCATTGTCAAAAAATCAGGGAATCCCATGGAAGTCGAGAAAAATCCTCAAATTTTTGCTCCCTTTTATTAACCGATTTCATGTATGTTCACCGAATTCTTCGTCAATTGTCGACCGATTTTCAAAATTCTTCTTTTATTTGAAAGGTTATACTCTTGAGGTGGTTCCATTGTCAAAAAATCAGGATCTGATCAGGGAATCCCATGGAAATCGAGAAAAATCCTCAAATTTTTCCTTCCTTTTATGTATATGTTCACCGATTTCTTCGTCAATTTTCCTGAAGATCACTAACTTATCACTCAAAACTGTAAAAAAATTTGCTTTTAAAATAAAAGAGAACCGACTTCAGAAAGTAAAAAATAATTTAATACATGTATTATTACATTATGTGCCACCTAATGATCTGTTTGAAGCCAAATAGGTAGTAGATAGATAGGCTGCCCACTCCCGCCACATCGCAAGTCTCCCGGCGAGCGCACCGGAATGCGTGACCGTAGGTGGGGGGCTTGTGCTGAGCAAAACAACCCGAACGGCAGACGTCGTTGACGGTCGTCTCCAATGATATAGAATTTTAATGCGTTATAACGTTGTTGATATTTTTGTGTAACGACAATATGTTACAAATTTGTAGCCTATTAGGTTTGGCACCGACAGATCATTAGGTGGCACATGTAATAATACGTGAACGTAGACGAAATTTTGATTCGTGGGAACGAAAATCTCGAAATTTGTGTCAAATTACAATATTGACCTTTTTGGAACCAAACATCTTAAATGCCGTATATTATTTTGCAATATTTATGCACATAATAAGGTGAAAATGAAAAACCTTTGACGCTGTATTATGTTTATTATCAACCCGATTTGAACGCGTATTTTAAAAACACTTAAAACACTTTCCTGTCAATTTTTCAAATTGCACTATATAATTTTTTAGTAGTTTTTTATGAATACAAAAAATGTCATTTGTTAAAAAATAATAAAAAAAATATGAAAATATAACCCATAAAAAAATTAATAAACAAAAACCATCAGAAACCAAGTAAGCCATGTTTTTTTTGTCCAAAATAAATTTCTCTTGTCTTCATATTTAAAAAAAATATTTTCTATACGAATGAGTCGAAAAATCTGACTGTCATCTGTCAAAAATTAAACGTCAAAAAACAGATGATGGGTACCGTAAATGATGGGTACCGTAAAATGGGTACCGTCCTACATTTTTCTTTTTAAAAGCGGACACCTCTCTTAAGCGGACAAAATTCTGCCGACCGAAGGTGTCCACTTAAGAATATTTATAAACGGTTTCATCGATGTAAAACCCATGTACTTCAGTTACTTCGTCTCGACTGCGTCTCTGTTCCAAAATTTTACTTTAACCTGCAAACTTGTCCTTTTGTAAAGTGCGTTCAACAAAAATCGACGACGAAGCAAGCGTTGGAATCTTCAAGTCATGTCTACATTTAGATCACACGCATGCAGTGCTGATTACGGGTAAACAGTGACATGATTAAATGGGTTAGTAGATACACCCAAGGTCTAAACCCCTCGCTGTGCTGACCGAACGCCTCTCGCAGCGTACCAGCTCGTGACACATACCGTAATCCGCCTGACCTGGGCAAGGACCCCTCACACATGATGAGTATGGTAGTGGAGGTAGAGTACACGGGGGCTTCAGTTTCTGACCGTGTGGATGAGGCACCACCAGAAAAAACTCCCTAATCTAATAATCTGACCTGTCAAATGTCAGATGTCAGGTGACATGGCCCACTTGACGTCTTTTTTTGTTGAACGCACGATACATATATTAGAAGATGTATTTCTGAACTTTCTCTTATAACACTGTATATTTTTTGTTGCAAACATCAGTTTTCTTCCCTTATTTTCTTCATTACTTTTCTTGTTTTCCCATCTTTTAGATCTCTTTTTCTGTTTCTCTTTAGCATAATTTCAAAACAAGAATAAAAATTTGATATTTCCAGATCTTTAGATTTTTATTTATTTTTCACGTCCTGTCATACCTTTTTACTAGTCAAAAAACTTATAATAAAGTAAACAAAAATCTGAAGCATTTGCAGATATGTATAGTTAATTTATTTATAGATAATTTTCCTTTTTCATTTGTAGCTGCCTTCTTGATTAATGAATATTCAGTAATATAGTTTCTTTATATACTATAATTATTATGCTCACATAGTTCTATTGTTTAAGCTGTTTACTTTATTGTGTTTCCTTCTTCTATTGAAGTTATCAACAATATACATTATCTAATATCTATATAATATTTAATCGTTAAACATGAATCAATTTTAATCAAATAAAACAGCTTGTACTACAGCGATTTTGATCATTGTTTTTTTAAATAAAAGACATTGACAAGAGCTATGTCAAGATTAATATCCATTTTCAAAAATTTCACAGGTGCGTTAATTATTTGCAAATCATTTTAAGGGAAAAGCGGTCCATTACAGTCGTTGATTTAAATGAGCGTGAATCGTTTTAAGTGAGAAGTTGGACAACTGTAGCTAAATATATCTTAGGCCCTCCCCTGGGGTTGGATGAGCAAGTTGTGTAGGGAAGTTAATACATGCTTATTAAGACATTTAGACCTCTGGATGGATGTTTGGGTGCGGGGTGTAAAGAGTGTGAAATAGAGGACGAATGAAGCTGTGCAAAATACAATTCTTTGATCGCATAATTTTTCTTGCCGGAAAATTGGTTTACCAATTCCACAATATTTTCGTTGAACTGATCTGCGACTTTCTCAACAAATCAATCGAGAAGCGGAAGATTTATTGTTTAATCAAATGTACGAAACGGCTAATAATGAACAACGTGCCATTATTGATCATATACTTCAAGAGGTTTTTTCAACACAATAGTGGTAGTAATGTCTTCTGTTTCGTACATTCGATGGTCTCCGTTTCTACATTAGGGAACAATTATTTAATCAGGAGCATTTTATACCGCACAATGAACAAATGTTTACGCAAAACATTGTATATACAGAAATTATTTCGTCTTTTTTTTTTAATTTATTATTTAGACAAGGAAAATTAAAAATTGTAATATGTAAGTCTTTATTCAACACTATTTACGTAAGTATTCACTTTTTTTTTTTAATTTTTACATTGATTTGATTACAAATTCAATACATACCACTCGAATTTTGAGTGACGGGCGATCACTAGTATTTGTTCATTCTCTTCATTTTTGGCCTGTTTATTAGTTGTGTATCTACGTGTTATTCTGTTACTTCTGTAAAAAGGTTTTATTTTGAAACTATGAAAGGGTATATTTCTTTTAAGTCTTATTTCGAGTTTTATGTGAAATAAAATATTTCGTATTTTTCCGTAATTGCAATATAGTTTCGCACAACTGCTTTATTCAAGTTACTATTAGTAATTGACAGTTAAAAGTTTCTTAATACCATTATAATTTTTTGCTGACTCATGTTGTTTTTGTTACGTTACTAACCTAGAACTATTTGCTAAATAGGTGAAACCAAAGGTAGCGAGGTTATGCTTCGTGGAACAAAATAAAATGGTAAAAATCCACACTCTTCCCTTATTAGTGTTCGTATTTCACTTCAAACAATTCATCACGACTGCATTAGAGCTCCTTTCACTACCATTTTCCATCATGTGATGCACCGCTCAGTTGCACCATTTCTAATCATTAATTCACAGGGTCTTGTAAATTGACGAGTTCCTGTTCTGCCACTAATAGCTGAGAAAAACACTGAGGAAAATATGTTGTCTTTATTGCTAATATGTTGATGGGTTGCAACTATCTGGAAAATGTTAATTGCAGCGTTTATGTGCTTCCATACCAAGCTGTCATTATGTTTTGATTTATTTAATGTGAAATATATATTATTTAATTAATATCAACCAGACTAGAACTATGTATATTGCGATACAAGATTTCCCTGATTTAAATCTGAATTATCTTTAGTAAGATACAAATCTCATTCGATTAATTAGATAATATGTTAGTTTCTAGCAGGATTTTAAATGTCTCTAATTAGCTCAATGACATTAAGCATCCAATGATCCTTATGGGTTAATACAAACAATTTTGCATTAATTTGTTTACTTACACTGGTTTGGTATCTTTTATAGGCACTAGTTATGCCGCTTATAGTTTAACATAATTTTAGTTTGTCCTAACAGCTAAACAGATTTCTAAAATCTATAAGTAAAAAGCTCTTAACAAATTTTTTTGTGTTATTTAATAATACATTCTTTAACAAGTTGACTTTATATATCATTTTCGCCACTACCATCGCTTTTCTTTTGGCTACTTTCAGTTCACTTTTATTATGCACTGAAATATTGTCTGAATTTTGTGTCGGCGTATTTAATTATTGTATGTGGTAATTCTATATCAATGCATTTTTATGCACCAGTTTTGTGTCTATATCTCGTTTTACAGTCACAATAAATAAATTATAAAGAACTGTAATTAGTCAACTGTGACAAGAGCTATTAATTAGTAAGTTAATAATTATATTAAACCAATAAAGCTAGTAAGAAACAACAAATTTAATCCGGTTATGGAATCGATCCCACTAAAATCTTTCATGTGGTCAATAATATTGCCAAACTGAAATTAGATTTCTGAAAAAGGTAAAATTCTACATAATCCTCATACTGAAGTAAAATTTGCACGTTGGCAACAAGCAATTTTAATTAAAATTGAAATAATCAGTCATCCGGAAAAGGAACTACAATAAACAGAACAAGAAGAATTAAAAATTCGTATTATAAAACGCACACCGGAAGTCATCAATTCTTATCAAGGAATTTATTACTTAAACTTGACTTTTAATTTGACATAAATGTCGTCCACCCAATTTATGGTAATTTAAGTGGTATTTTTATCGAAGGTAAATTGGGCGAGAGGTGACACCGCCATTTGAAATACTATCTACTAGCATTACTTAATAACATACATGACTGCACAGATTAATTTGTTTAAATATTTTTCATAAAATGCTACTTTTTGTCGGTATGTTATTAAAGAAATGGAAGAGTTTGCAGTAGTAACAACATGGAATGTTGCGAAAGAAATTTATTTAAAAAGAGGTTTTTCTTGAGATAACTGTAATTAGTGGAAATAATCAGTCAGTTTACCTTGTTTAATTTAAACAACTTATAGCTATCAATTAAATATTAAAATATGATTCTGGTTCATATCAGAATTGTTTATATGGTTGCAGCGAAGGTTATTAATTCGAGGGAAACTTTTTGGATTTCCCGTTTCATTAAAAGTACCGTTGAAAAATTGTTACCGGTATTGTATATAATTATTATGTATTGATAAACATAACATATTCATATTATGATTTAATTATTTTGTAATTAATTTATGTTCTAGTTTAAGTTCAAGTTCAAGATAAAGAAAAGTTTAAGTACGTATCTTCTGCATACAGAAAGTATAACCGAAATATTCAAAAGAAGGTTGGAAGGACAAGGAAAAATGAACGTAATACAATATAACGTCGAGATTGAAGAGGAATACAAAACTGTGAAGAGAATGATTTAGATCACGACAAAAGAAAAAAAACAAAATCGCATATAGGAAATGGCTAACAACAAAATCTCAATAAAATAGAGAAGCATATCAAAGTAACAATAAACATCTGAGAAAAAAGATACAAGAAGTAATTGAATTAAAAGAAGAGTGTGTGGAGTCCACGCGCAACAGAAGTGAAACTTTGTTGAAAAACAATAACAAGGTAAGAAAATTGAAAATTTTATAAAATCATTGATTTTTTTTGTTTTTTTAATTGTGCACGAAATTATGTCTTCAGTTACATCATTACATCAAAAAAGACCCTTCCAGATTAAGTTAAAAAAATACAGGTGACCATTTAAAGAAAAAGTTGACCATCGTCAGATGTTGAATATAATATCAGTTTGATTTTGTAGTATTTGTAAAATAATTTCTTCCCATTTTTTGTCCATTAATATCGGACAATAAATTAATGACTAGTCAAGGCACGGTTAGTAAATTTGAGGCAAAATACAAAGTTGCCCACCTCGACAACTGTCCTGAAGGTCCTCAACAGTACAAAAATGCATCTATACTAATGGAACTAATGGAAGGTGATACTGATCGAAGAATCATCTGTGAGCAAATCATCGACTTGACTATATAAAAAGCATTTTTAGAGTGTATTTTTTTTTTCGGACGAAAATACTTTTACTCTCCACGGTGAAGTTATTCGACAGAACGTCGTTACTGGGATGAAGTTTACCCTCAGTGGATGCGATAAATTCACACCCAGCGTCCTCAGAAATTAAATGTATGGCCTGGCAATAATTGGTGACCGAGTCCTAGGCCCAATATTCTTTCCTAATAATTCAAACGGGGAAATCTACTATGCTTTTCTTCGAGAAGATCTTGTTCCCACTTTGGCCGCTTTATTCCCAAATGCGCTAGATCCGGATATGTCCGACGAATGCTCCGGTTTCAACAGGACGAAGCTCCACCGCATTATGCTGCAGTTGGCGGTAGATATTTAGACGCAATATTTGCCAATAGGTGAGTAGAGAGAAGAGGCCAAATCTAGTGGCCGGCAAGATCACCTGACCAGACTCCACTTGATTAATTTCTTGTGGGGTTACTTAAAAGATAAAATATATGCAACAAAACCAAACGATCTTGAAGATTTTCAGCAGCGAATCAGCTACGAAATCAGACAAATCGCTCCAGAAATGTTGAGGAATATAAGAGGCGTTCTACCAACGACTGACTTTTTGTCAAGAACAAAACGGTCAACATATTATTGAAATTTTAGTTTTTAATTTTATTCTAACAAGTGTCAACATGACATATTCTTCCATTTAAAAATTGTGGTAGTTTTAACCCTTTAGTGTGTAGCCCGGCAAAAATTGTCCTGTTTTTGGAATTTTCAGTGACGTGTCACATAAACAAGTTACAGGATTTATTCCAATTATCAAATAGGTATCAAAATTTTAATCAGTAATAGAACTTACAACAGTTACAACCAACGTTTTCCCAATCGCCAGCTTCTAAGTCGCCGAACATTTAAAAAAAACTGCAACATTTGAGGGATCATACAACTTTCAAGTCTAGCAAAAGGTCAGAAAAATTTATTATTGCGAGCGCGAGAAAAAAAATCTTAAAATTTTCATTGGGAAATAGTGTTTATAACATTTTGTGGCTTCTAAAAATTCCATCTTGTTAACAAGTGTTTTAAAATTGAAATTTGCGTTTGGTTTTGTTAAAAGTTCAAAATAGATTTTAATACAAATTTATTTTCCCTACCGTCTGGAACAGTCTGCAATGTAAAAATAAAATTGATAAAATAATCCTTAAAATTTAAAATAACTTTCCCCCAAATTACATTGATAAATGATCTCACGGTTATGGTGATTGACGTTTGTTGATAAAGCAACTAACCACGTTCTCTTGTCCTTATGCTACGGTTGATTGTTTTTGCGATATTTACGCAGAGGGATTTACGTTTTCAACAAGCTTTCAGTGGAATACGGTGATTTTTGTGCTACATTTTGATTTTACAACCATAGAGTTTATGACAAAAGCGTATTGAGAAAAAATGTTGCTAGGGGTGAGAGCTATTACTGGTTACAACCTAGATACCTATTTCTGTTACACCCTGTATATTTATGTTTAACAATGTTATTAGTGGGATAAGATGTATTGTTTCTATAAAGCTCAATAAAGTTGTTTCCCAAAATATCCTATTTTGACAATAAAATAATAATGCCTACCCTTTTCTTAATATAACAAAAACTAGACGATATTTCTATCTGCTGCGAGCAATTTAGAAAACTTAAAAGATAAATTAGATATATGACATCCTGTGTCATGTTACCCCGATTTCAATTTTGTGTTGTAGTTATTTCTTTTTTTTTCTTTTTCAGTCCAACTATAGCACTACTATCTTGTATATGTCATATTAGAAAGCTCGAAATAAATCAAACGCCAACGAAACCTGCACAAAAGTAAACTATGCATTTTAAAATATGGGTCGCTGCGAATGTCTAACTTCTAAACGTTCTTACGGCTTTCGTTCACTTTCAACGTAATTTTCCTACCGATTTTCGAGTTTTCATTCGACTCATCCTGCTTCAATCAAAATGCCTTTTCATTTTTATACTTTCTAAACAATCTCGCTCAATTAAACCAGCTTGCACTTCGAAGAACAAAGCTAATCACAGAGAAAGTGGCTGTGGAGATGATATAAGGCACATTTTCACGAAATATGGGTTGCTTGGGGGCAAATTATGAAGGGTGGAGTTAAAATTGAGACTGTTAAGAACCTATTTTTTTTTCACTAATAGCTTCAGAAAACATCATTATATATCGTGTTTGACGCTTCAGAAATTGATTTTCTGTACCTTACCTAATAATGGATTTTTCTCTCCTACTAGTAGATAATAAAAACAATATTGACAATGTTGGCATGGTTACTGCCGATGTTTTGATTTGAAATTTGCTGTCATTATTAATGATAGGTGACAGCTCAACAATGTAAAACTGGGGAGTTGGAATTTCTTGCCAAATGTTAAATTTGCCAGCTAAACCACACTAGCAACATCGCAACAAAAATAGAAGTGACAGGAATTGATTTAATTTCATATGATTATATCTTTATTATAACTATATGATATCATGATTATAATTTGAAGAGAAGTCAAACAAATGTGCTAGTAGTGAAAAAAATAGTATATAAACCACGGTTGAGAAGCCTTTTTTAAGCCTCGCATTATTATTGCCCGCGATGCTTCGCATCTTGGGAAATAAAACAATAACAAAGAATGTAGGTTTATTGTTTATTATTACAGCAAATGTTCAAGTGTTCTCCCCCAGCTTCAATGCAGCTCTTAACTCTCCGTTTCATATTTTCAAATGCATTTTCCAACATCACAAAGGTTATAGCGTTGCATGCATTAAAACTTGCCTTTTGCAGTTCTTGAAGATTGTGCGGGTTATTTTTAAATACGATGTTTTTGAGATACGGGAAAATGAAATAATCTAGAATTGTCAGGTCCGGACTTTGAGGCAGAAATTGAATGACACGAAGAAAAATTAGGGTAGCCATTTCGAAAAACCTTTTTTGAAGTCACTTTGACATTCAAATCTTAAATCAAATTGTCAAAAGTTAGTAGTTTTTCACAGCATACTCTAATTTATAATTTAAATGATCTCATGGTACTATCACTAAATTATAGTCATATCTAATTAATAACTATCTAATAAACTAATTTTTAAGCTAATAAAATTGTTATTCTTTATTTTCATCCTTTAGGGCTTTGATAAGAGAATCAATTTTAACTGTCTAATGTTTAATCTTTGCTATTTATTACGTTTATGCAGTCAATATTTCAGAAACTATCCATAATATAATTATGTAAATACGAAATTCAAACTGGTTTAATCTTGAGCCTCAATGACTCTTACCAAAAATTTTTTATGCAAAATACATTGGCGGCTTGTGGTTCTTTTTAGAGGAGGGTCATTTCGAATTATAGCTGTATGTTTATAAGGATAGGTACGTCAAAAAAATTATGCGTTTAAAAAATAAAAATTTAACAGCATTATTTTACTTAAAACATAATAAATATTAATGAGTGTTTTCTTATTTTTTCTTTTAAATGTTTCAAGTCTGACACCGTTCTTACACCACAGCGAATCATTTCCATTTGGAAAAATCAAACACACGAAACAATAAAAGGCATTTGTCACTTCACATCCACAAATCCAATACGACAAATCATACATGCCTTTACGACAATTACGAATTTCTTCTTTCCTTGATTGACTGATATAATTTGCATTTTTGGACGACTATTAATTTGTTTTAACCTCAAAATTTAAATTATAATTACTATTATTTTGACGTTCTTTTATTGTTTGAAGTACCGACATGAAATTTGAAACACTAGTAGTAACAATCTGTTAGTCGGACGTCCGACTTTCTATCTTTATCTCAAGCATGCATTACATCGCTTAGATGATTCGATTCTACAATGAGACACTTTTGGGCTGTTGACCGTGAGAGCGGAGATGGGACGTCTTTCCTTGTTTGGCACAATGTAGAAATGCAATAGCTTTGTTTCTGTCGCACTCGTTACAATTGGCTACCAGCATTTGCTTAACGAGGGCATGAGTCGGCTTTGACCCACGGCGAACTCGACAATCTCCGCGCTTCGCCGTGGATAAAATTCTTCGCGACAATCTCAGAGCTAAACTCAATAGATAACAAAAACGAAAATTCAAACATCATAATTTAATTGCAATAATTATATTATTATATTCCACAAAAGTTTTGATACTGCCTTTTTCACTTCTTTCTTTTGGGAGGTCATTGACCGAATGACCTCATGCACGAGCCGCTCCTGGTAAAATAGCAATATTATTCGATTTCATATGTTCGAGTTAGTATTGTACAAGATTTTTAAGCTGTGCAGGACATGTAAAATGAGTCGATAACGAATAATTGAGACCGTAACTGCCACTGATCAAAATAGTAAATATTTCATAAAATTCAAAGTACAAAGTTTAAAAATAACATTGTGGTCGGATACCAAATATAATTCTGCTATGCTATACAAAATTGCTGAAAATTTATAAACACTACACTTTCCATCTACATGCACGATTAGAAGTTTAGACGTGTTGAAATTATTGTTCAATCGTGCTTCTACATGTACGCCTTCACATTTGTAGTATTTAATTCTACATATTTACTTGGTAAAGGCAATAGAAGTAATAGAGAACTCGGTAAATTATACAGAAAATAAATTTATTTCATCGATTTATTTAACAGTTCTGTTGGAAAATTAAATGTTGGAATAATAACTACACAGGTGTGGCCATTTATGGTTGCGATTTACGCAATTGTTGATTTGTGTTCATATATTTATATGGTATTGGCAAAATGATTTGAAATGAAAAATAAGATTTTTCTCGCATTCCTGCATTTATTGATTTAGTGTGTTAATAAGCGGTGATAATGGCTTATTCACCGCCCGATTTCATGTTCTGGGTTGTAATTTGCGATTACGTGCAATGGATTAGGTAGTAAGGCTCAATAAATTTCATGCTTCATTTCACATGAAATTGATCCTTACTGACTGGTTCTTAGTTACGACGTTTCCATAGCAAACTGCACTTGCGAACAGTCGCAAATCAACATGAAATCGGGTTGTTAGGTAATTCATAAAAATGCTACACAAAACTAATTGAAAAAAAGTTAAATGTATTATATCGAAAAAAAAAAAATAACGAAATAAGAGTTAAATAGATTTTTTTCTTAATAAAGAAAAATTATGTTATCGGAGTATTATTTATCAATATTGTATTTTACGATATTTGGCTAATTTTTAAGTAAACTGACGGAAAATAAGATTTATAGCATCGTAGTTCTCCACGCCCTTGTTATCTCACCCCCACACGGATCTGCTCCCCCACTCGGTACTCTCACCCACTGCACACACCCTCAACCCTTAAAGACTACCTGGACACCTAGATAAAAAACGTGCACTGGCTTTCAGAATCAGAACGAGAGCTCCTCTCAACAGTAGCTTCTGCGTCCTTTGGGTGAGGACCGTTAGCGGGAGGAGACCGATATCTAAAAGTTTACATTAAAAAACTCTGGAGGGGAAGGGGTCACAAACAAGTCTTTGCGTCGACTACAGGAAACGCAATTACCAAGCCATATGTATACCCTCTGCCCTCCTGCACTCGATAGGCGACGCCACTTACATCTCAACCATTGGTTTGAAGGCTGGATACTACTAGGTCCAAGTGTCCCCTCAACGCCAGTATAAGACCGCGTTTATCACCCCTTTCGGAGTATATCGCTTAATGAAGCTTCATCTCATTTTTTCCAAAAAACCGCCCCCGATCGTGGCCTCATAAAGCTTTTCTGCATTTTTCTCGTAAACGGTAACTGGATACTCCCTTCAAAGGTTGTGATTCGTTTAGAAAATATGCGTCATTGCAACCATTCAACTTCCAGAGCCAACAATGTTTCTTGGATTATGGTAAATGTAATTTTTTCTAGAGTCACATTTTGCCGTCATAATTGTTCTATCTACATGGAAGTCTTGGCAAGTAGATTTCCGGATCGTCGCACATTTAGCTCTATTGTTCAACCCCTCAGAGAAAACGGACAATTTTGTCCTAATTCCTCGTTCCCCGGATCTTAAGGTAAGATTTTTTTTGTGGGGTCACATGAGACAATTAATTTATGCGACACCAGTAAAAACCGTTGACGATTTAAGAAACCGCGTTGAAAATGCTGCCGAAGAAATTTAAAAGAAACCCTGAAGTAATTGCCATAATGCAATAGTCGTTGATTCGCTTGATTGACAATCAACCATTGGTTGTCACGGTGGCGTGGACTATGCGTGGAAATGGTTAATTTATCCCCCATCCTTTTAGACATCAAAAAATGGACTATTGGGGCTTTTTTGAACCTCTAGATAGCCTTGATTTTCTATTGACATGCATTTCAAAAAAACCTGTATACTGACTTTCAATTCTTTCTAAAGCTAAATTTTTATAATTATGATAAGGAAATAATACTTATGTAATTCAAATTGTCATTTTCAATAAAATTTGTCATAAACATTTGGTATTTTAGAAAAATAATTGAGTCGATTAAAAACATTAAAAAACATATATCATTTAAACAATAAAAGTTAACTATCGTTTGACCTTGAAATTCATATGTCAAAAAATGTCTTTGTAGCACAGTTTGTAGCCACTAAAAACTATGTCATCTGGCTTGTTTTGTTAAAATCAAATAAGAAAGATACAGCTCTGTTCCTTTTTTTTAAACACCCTGTATAGGTATTGTCTTTAATAATTGTGTAATGTATATCATTAATGACTACAATGCACGCTCTGCAACCCACTCGAATTGCTACAAAAGCTGAGACAACATTTTTTAAAATGAATAGTGTTCTAAAAAACTATTTCGTTTAAAAAAGTTTACAAAATTACACTACCTCAATTTGATCGAATCTTCCGATTTCGACACACACGTTGCATAATCCTTGCAAAATGCAGCCGGTAACCTTTAAAATGCAGAACACGGAAAGCGAAACCTTTTTATATATAAATCAAAAAGCCGACGTCAAAATCCGGTGTAACATGGGACGGCCTCGAGAACCGGACTTCATTTAGATATTTCAGAGGTACGCCCTAAAAGAAATTATGTAACGAAGTTTGAGCTTTGCTTTAAGGACGTGAAATTAATGAGTGGGTGTTATTAGATATTTTATATTTTTCTTAACTTAAAACAATAAGATTATATTGCACCAGAATTAATATATAACTGTACCTTGGGCAAAGCAAAACTTAGACACAACTTCAGTTCACTTATTTGTTTATAACTTACTATAATCTTGTGCTATGTGAGCACTAGAGTGTATTATTATTCGACCGCACGGTATAAACAAGCTTTAACATTAAACGATTACGAATCTATTAATAATTTATCTATTAATTTCTGCAGGAAGTGATGATAGGAGTCTTATTAAAATAAATGATCGCACATATCTATAATCAATTAGTTAAAAACTAATAAGTTGGTGAAAAGTTTATTGCACTACTTTTGACACCTTTACAGAGTGTCTGATTTATGATCGGCATTGCTTTCCTCAAGGGGAAATAACTGGAAAAGATTGCTGCCCAAGTATTTTCTGGTCTCTTTTCGTCTCTTTCACCACAGCGAACATTGAGCTGATTAATTTATTCTTGATGTACTGTGAAAAGTTATTAAAGCTCGGAGTTTTGACAATACAACGACAGTTGACAACATGCGTAAGTTCACATATGTCAACAAGTCTGATTCACAGTAGTGAATTAGTGAAATTGGTATCCACAGGATCATGTTGATACAGTCGTTAGCTCTCTGTGGTACATGTTTAAAAAAAATATAAAATGTCGAGGTTGAATCAAGAGATGCAAGTACAACACGCAAAAAAAAATGCAAGAATTAAAGAATAGCGCATATAAATACACTAAAATGGCGGAATAGTATAAGTAATAACCTAAGAAATGTGAAAAAAAAATCTAAATATGACCGAAATAAGAAAAAAAAAACAAAGAAGTTTACATTACTAAGCAAGAAATAGAATAAAAAATATGCAAATTTTAAGTCTAACTAATCCAACGAAAATCATAGACCGGTTTCGGTCTTATTAGACCTCATCAGTATGGGATGACTGCCATGTATTTGATGCGAATACGTACCACGCGCAGCAAAAAAAAGAAAGACGATTTGTTCCCAGATTACGGGAAGAATGTGGATAAATCTATAAAATAGAAATAAAATGCTGTACCTTGGTAAGCGCATCACTTGAGAACCGATTTGGCAATTTTTTTTTAGAATATTTGTAATGGTCCAGGTCAGATTTCTACGGAAAGAAAAATTGAAAAAGTTTTTCCGAAAATTGAAAACTATTTTCCGGAAAACTTTTCCAAACTTTCTCTCTTCAAAAACCTTACCTAAACCATTATGATTATTTAAAAAAAATAGTCGCTCATCTGATCAAAACCGTAAAAAAAGCGCAAGACGTAGTGGTGGTACGCTGCGGTCAAACACTCCGGAGGACTGGCTGACTTGCCTGTTCCTCCAGGAGTAAATAACGCCTAAGTCAAAATGGCAAAGCATATGCCGGGGACTGCGTGGCCAAGAGGGTATTCTTAGTCGTTAATACGCGAACTCCGGATACCAGGTGATCTCCGGTTTAATTAGCCTTCCTGTGGCATTCGTGGCTCTGCTGCGGGTGACCTTTCTTTCCCTTGCTTCTCTTAGGATATTTTATGGACACGGTACTAAAGTGCATCCAGATAAACCTTCAACACTCTAAGACAGCGTCAAGTGCTTTGTGGTTTATCAAAAAGCAGATAGGAATAGGGCTAATTCAAAAGCCCTGTCTTAATGGAGGCTGCGTTGGAGTCATAGCCTCGTAGCAAACACTAGGTGTGTGTTGCTAGTGTTACTGCTTAGAAAAGACATTAATTTTTTTCCCATTTCAGAGTTTATCAACACCGACCTCGCAGCAGCTGTGGTGGAGCTGTCCACAGGGGTAGGCGAGAAGCCTGTTGTGATAGTATCGGCCTACTTCCCTGGTGAAGAGACCAAGACACCTCTAGAGGAAGTGAAGAGCCTGGTGCATCAATGGAAACAAACAGCTAATTATGGGATGCGATTCTAACGTGCGCCACACAGTATGAGGTAGCACAGACACGAACGACGGATACCTCAATGTGTTTGTTCTAGCAAATTAGACATCATAAACAGAGGTAACAAGCCTACCTGACGAGGAAACACCTAAATTGGAAGAAGTGCAGTATATGGTGCCCAAAAAAGCGTACTGGTGTTTTTATAAGGAAACACTAAGAGCCGAACATGAAGACCTCCGATCAGCCTCAGCTCACATGGGTCAGAGCATATTGACCTTTTATAAAGTAAGCTGATGTACTTTGGTGGAACGCACAACTGGCCAGGCTTAAAACCGAGGTTACAAAAACGTTTAATAGAGGTAGGACGATGGGACTCTGGGAAGACTACAGGACAGCTCTAACAAAATACAACAAGGAATTGAGATTCCTTGTTCACCCCAGCAGTGCGCATCCAGAAAGTTCTGTCTATTAGACCGATGAACCACAATTGGGCTCATCAAGCAACCCAATGGAACATACACGGAGGATAATCTGGGTTGTCTAAAAAGGTTACTGACAATGTACTTCCCAGGATCAAAAAAGGTAGCAAGAACAATAGGCCAGACCGATTCAAACTATCGAGAAATTGGAAACGGGTCCAATAGGTCCAATAGGGATAGCACACGGCTAGCAGGGAAAATTTTTACTCTAGAAAAAGTGATTTGGGATCTTTCCAGCCTCAGCTGCAGAAGGGGATTGACCCCACAATAATACCGGCCTCTTTAGTTGGGGAAGAAGCAGCGATAACCATAGCAAAGGGTTACCCCACTATCACCCCTGTTGTGGTCGATCGTTATGGGCCACCTACTAAAGGAGATGACTACAGTACATTTTACTCAGAGTAAACCCTACAAAGACCAACATACCATTGTCTAATCGGAGGACGCTAAACCTTAAAGAAACCCACATGCATTGACTGACTATCTATTATACAGTTTTCTAATGACGTGAAATATGATTGGTTCAACATTGATTTGAAGTAAAACCGACCGCAATTTGGCCAAAAAGAAAGTGCTCTTCCACCAAGACAACGCGGAAGTGCATACGTGCGCAGTCGATATGGGGAAATTAAATGATTCGAGGTACGAATTACTCCCTTATCCGCCATATTCTCCGAATTTAGCCTCTAGTGAATATTGCGTGAAAATGGCTCGACGGAAAGAGATTTGACTCAAACGATGAAATCATTGCACAAATTTCTATTTTGAGGACCTAGACAAATCCTATAATTTGGAAGCGATCAAAAAATTGTAGAAACGTTGGATATTGACAACTGTTGACATTTCGTCTTAACGTCAAGTTTTTCACAAGGTTTGTTTAATTCTTTCTTTATTTCTTTATCTAGAACCGATTTAATTGATGTATTATACATGTAACCTATGAATACTTAACTAGGTCTATTGAACACAGACAGTCAGGCTGGGTTTTTAACAGTTATTATTAACTGGCCATAAAATAATGAATATTCTATGTTAATTCTAAGTACAGTTGTAGATAAAACGTCGTATTTCACTCGCATATAATGGTGGCTATTATACACTCGCATGGGTAAAATCCTCGCCTGCGGCTCGTATTTTAATTTCCATTCTCGTGTATAATAACCACCATTATATGCTCACTAAATAATCTACTATTAATGACATATGACATATAAAATTTAATTCGTCATCATTGTTTTTCTTTTCAATGACAACACCAATATTTTTTGCTGTTTTTTATTAGATGATCCAATTACTTAAATGTTGGTGAAAAAAAATTGGTACCTTACACTTAGAAATTTAAATTTGCTTTTGCAAATTATTGCAAACAAAAACTAATACTCGTAATTTTTTTAAAAACAGCACAGCGAATACAGCAGTAACCATGCCAACATGGTCAATTGTTTTTATTATCTACTAGTAGGAGAAAAATCCATTATTGGGTAAGGTACAGAAAATCAATTTCTGAAGCCTCAAACACGATATAATAATGATGTTTTCTAAAGCTAGTGGTGAAAATAGCTATATATTATACTAGTGTCTTATAAGGCAAATAAGTCACGAAACAAATGTGACTTATTTGCTGTTAAGACAGGTGTGTAATACATAGGTTTATCCAACACCCCCTTCTGTAACAGTTCTTGAACATTCATCAAAACCCAAAAAATTTTGACGTTCATTTGAGGTTCAAAACTGGTTGCTATGACAAATTAGAAAACCGTTGAATTATTTTTTCATAAGTCAAATGCGTCTTCTACACCTCATAATTCATTCAAAGTCGGACATGACTACAAATAATAACAAATAATAAACATGTGTTGGATAAAATAGTTTTTTCACTACTAGCTTCAGAAAACATCATTATATCGGGTGTCCCAACTAAAATTTGTACCCCCCAACAATTCCAATTTCGAAAGACCTAGAAGAAAACGCTCGAACAGGTCGATTTTGTTATCGAGGGGGACCAAATTATACCAAACTTTCAAGTCTTAGATCTCACCCCTTGAGCCAGGAGAGCCACCCCCTTAAAAATTTAAATGGCATGGGGAGTCGCGTGATACATCATTTTAAAGCTTATTCAATTCTTTATCCAAACCTACATTTATCGATTCCTTTCTACAAAAGAAAAGCATGAATTCGATATTTTCCAAATCTAAATAAAATACTCAACTAAAATTTGTACCCCCCAACAATTCCAATTTCGAAAGACTCAGAAGAAAACGCTCGAATAGGTCAATTTTGTTATCAAGGGGGACCAAATTGTAGCAAACTTTCAACTCTTAGATCTCACCCTTGTAGCTAGGGGAGCCACCCCCTTAAAAAATTTAAATGGCATGAGGGGTTGTGTGATACATCATTGTAAAGCTTAACAATTTCAGGAATATTCTGCCAGAGATTTTTTTATGAAGTCCTACCTTTGGTATTACCACATTAAATTTATTAGATATGCATTTTGCATGAAATCCGGTCTCTTCATTATTAACTACTAGTCAATAATGAAATGATTATTATTAACTACTAAGAAAGAAAAACATACACATTACAGTACATGTTACAGCTAGTAGTAAAAAGAATATATTTCTTATTTCAGCTAAGACTTTCAAGTACAATATTTGTTACTCATAAACGGATTTATTGAAAACTAAAAATGTCCAACAAATCATCATGGTAAAGCAACAAGAAAAGGAAAAGAATTGTGTTAAAAAACAGGAGCAGTCTGATGTTAAGGATAATCTTCGGCAAATGATGATGATGATGTTCTGAAATTGTAACGAGAATTGGAATTACTTTTCTGCTACATTGATGATTCTCTAATATTGTGTTCCGCAAGATAATTTGAAACCAGGAAATTTCAAGCTCTACCGAGAGAAATAGATGTTGTGATTGCTGTATTGTAAAATAGCCCTCATTGGAACACTTTTCTTCAATTTGATATTGTTCTGTTTATTACCATAATAACTAATGACATTACTTCTTAAAACGGACCTTTACATAACAAACCTTTCATGCATTACGAGATACAATCTCGTTATTTTCGTATGTAATGAAAGCAATAAGTTTCGTACTATACGTGGGCCATAACAAACATTTCTTTCGCATTTTTAACACACTTGCGAAATGGAATCGTTTAAATGTAAATGCTGTAATGATATAATATTTGTCGTTTGGTGATCCGTATCGGCAAATCATTATTATATGTGGATTATTGTAATTTTTTATAGGTGTTATGAAATTTGGGACAGGTTTCAGGGCGTAATTAACTGTTGCTCTTTGGTTTAATAGTCTGGTAGCATGTGTTTCTAGTCAATCGATTGCCACTTTGTTTGATTGCCACATTTTCTTGTGAGCTTAAGCTTGACCAGAAATGGATTTTTACTTCAGGACAAACAACAATAACTGCTGAGTGTTAAATTTGTTTATAGTTACTTTATCAATTGGCGGATTGTCTTGATTTGGCTTATTTCTGCTACGATAATGTATTCAAAACCGTGCATTACATTAATAGAGATAATAGAATACAGTACCATGATTGTGTATTTAATACATAATAAGTCAAATTACAGTAATGCAATTCAATTAAAAATCACATTCCCAAAGGTGTTGTTCGTAACCGATGGTTATCATCTTAAACTTCATCGCATCCGCAAATCTCTTGTTGAAAAATTGATTAATCTTCCCGACACAACATAATCTTGTTAAACAAATAAGTCATTGTTACCGTGAGAAAATCCGAACGAATCACATTTTAGCTAAGTTCTCATGAAAGGGTAATAATTAAATGTGTACATTTTCACTTTCACTGTTTTCACAAAGGATTTTGGAAAATTTCCGTACCTCTATCACTGATTTCTTATGACAATCATCAAAATTCATATTTCCATTTTCGTCACATTATGAATGTGAAATTCACATTTCTATCTTTACAGTGACCGGAAATAATTATTCAAAACCATATGTTACGGAGATTGTTATCTGATATAATTTTTACATCTGTATTGCGACAAACACGAATCGTGTGGATACTCGCGTCAATTATTTAGTTTTTAAGAGGATTCTGCTGGTTATGTAATTGGTTTAATTGTATGGGATGATGGTAACGGAGATTGTAATTTGCTTTTTAATTAGCCTGGAGCATGTGATAGGTATCTTTTCGTAACGAGAAACGGACTGACTGATGAAAATTGTTACTCAAGGTTGGTTTGGATGTGTTAAAAATTACACATCTTTATAACACATTCAGAGCGGATCAGAGGGCAAGAGTAATCGAATGATTATGCGGCCATGATCACTCAATTGGTTAATGAGTGAAGTGAACATTAATCAAAGAGCCTTTTGGAAACAAAGATAATTGTCTTTGTTTACACATTTGACATTTGATAGACGTCAGAAGCAAATTTCGTAAAATGTGGTATTTATCAACTTTATTTCATACTGTCCGGTATACGTTAGATGTTCGATTAAAAGATCAATTTGCGTCCGGTAGGTGAGCTATTACAGTATCAGAGTCGGTAAGTGTCGCTAGGCAATACCTACCGGACAGTTTCATTTTTATAAATCAAATCTGACATTAATCTGATATTTTGAAATGTATTTGTCCGCTACTGATGAAGTTTTATATCTACAACAAAGGTGATGCGATTTTCACAAAGTCAGTGCGAGCCATCCACACGCTAGCCCCGTCCCACTCTAATGCGCCAAGTGTTACCAGCTTTTGTGTTTACTGTACCATACGTAGTCTTTGCAAAGCAGGCAATGGGTTGAGGGCACCTTCAATTCAACGAGAGCATGTACTAATGAAGTTGAACAAACCTATTTACGCTTTGCAGATGATTAGACATACATCTTAATTTCAAAAATGGTTGAAGGTAATAGCTCACATGTTTAGTAATTAGCTTTATTGAACGGCTTTCTGTAATTCAATTAGACCATTCCTTTAAAGTGAATAATGGTCTATAATTCGGTCATAAAATGTTAAGTTAATTCCTTTATTGTATGTGACTAACAATTCAATAACAACTTTGGACAGACCACATAATCCTGCTTATGACGTGAAATAAGTATTTTCACTTATGGGTTTAACCTGTAGATTATCTTCATAGATATATTTCATTTCGTTATCCTCTCTTATCTGGTTCTCTATTTCTCTTATTGCCCTTAGAATTCAATACTATATTTTAGTCACGGTATCTCGCAGCTGTGCAGATACTACTTTCAATTACTTTATCCATTTTACCGATTTGACGATAGTTGCTATAAATATATATTATAACTATTATAGTCCAAGCAAATTAGACGAAAAAACGACGAATAGAAGAAATAATTTATAAAGTTTTGTAATTTTGGTGATGAACTACCAACAGGGACGCAAATAAAGATCCGTATCTTTATTTGGGTCCCTGCTGGGAGTTCATAACCAAAATTACAAAACTTTATAAATTATTTCTTTTAAAAAGCTTAATTGGCTTGGACTATTATGGCCATATTGATGGCCACGATTTATTCTGTTCTCCAATGAGTTCAAATTGTGTTTATGATGAACAGATTGTCGTAAAAACGTGAAAAGACTTAGGGGTGCCAGACAAAATCTTGATTTTATTCATCAACGTCATACCGAAATAACTGAAATGACTTGCGTTGGAAAGCATTGCGTATGATCGACATTGACATTATCGACATTGTGCTAATACGATACGTGCAACTTTGTTAATATATCTTCGATGATTAAAAAACACATTCCAAAAGGATAACTCGCAACCCTATATGGCATTGAGGACAACGACATTTATAGAACACTACGTTAACATCTAGCGGCACGTACATTTCTGCCGGTCGAAGTACATTTTCCCACCATATATATTTTTTAATTTACAAATTTCGAAAAATCGCTTTGTAGCTGCAAAGATCTATATTTTATCAACACGCCTACAAAATTTCAACAAAAAATCTTCAAAAATAAAAAAGTTACATTCAACGGCTGCAGAAATGGGCAGAAAGGTGCAACAATGTACGGCGTTGAATGTAACTTTATCTCAACCAAAGAGGCAATAAAAGAATGATATTAAATTAAATTGGCAACTTTTTCTTGTGGAAATTTTCCCATCCTCCTTCAGTCGCTATGATCAGCTCCTGCAGGGTTATGGGTGGGCTTGTCTCTGTGAGCTTGCTGGCCTATCCATTCTTTGCCCATTTGCTTCTTCCAACATAATTATTTTTGACCCTTTGCGTGCGGTTTGGTAAAATAATATCGTCCTAAAAATAACATTTTGTCCAACATATTCTTTCATGGGCTGAGTAATTGGTCTGATGACATTTTAGATATAGATATTTCTTCTCATTAATTGTGGTACAAATATGAATAAGTGGGGTCCGACGACCAAGCATAATACTCCTTTAAAAGATTACAGACTTTTTACCGACTTGAAAAAAGGAGGATGTTCTATGTTCGACTGTATACAGTGAGCGGCAAAAGTATGGAATACATTCATTAAAAATTAAACAATTTTTTTTCTAAGAAATCTTTAGACGGGTCAATTTTAGGTTATAAAAAAACATATTTTTATACCGATTAATACACTCCATGAATACTCGACCAATCATCGCGATGATATTTTCAAATTTTGACCAATGACATAAGTTGCTAAGTCATTAAAAGCTAGGTAGGCTTTATAACTGATTAAAAGCTGCGTAGCTTTTTATCAGTGAATAAAATGCGTCTAGCTCTAAACAATTCATGTAAACAGTATGCTTTGAGAACTGTTTCTGTCATTATCAGTCAAATTAATTTTTGTCGCAAAATGACTTCAAACCGGTTTGGAAACTGTAACTTTGAAATAGAGGGGGCAGTGAATAAATGTGCCCCAAGGAGCACCATCTGAACACCAAGAAATCAGTGTGGAAACAATGTCAGTATTGCAAGATTATAGCAGAGCGGAATTATAACGAGCGTTCAATAAAAAACCTGGTTAGAGTAGGCTTTGAAATTGCGTTTTTGTTTTATTTTTTACAGTGTAGAGCGTGACTGATTAACACGAAACTCTCCATGACAGATAACATAACCTCAAAATTTCAGAGAAGCTGCAATATTATTAATAATTAATATTATTATGCATCTTAAAGAAGTGTTCACAAGTGTTTTAGCGGTTTTATATAGACCGACACGATTTGGGGGTTTGGGCTGCAATGTCCTGCAGGTATCTCCAAGATTCCTATAACGGTTAATAAAGAGTTAAGGTAAGAGTAACGCGCATTCAGACCTTTGGGTGTGATGTTAATTGAGTTATTTTTAGATATCGGACACTTTATGATTTGGTTTTACACCTTTATTTCTTTAAAATGTAAAAATTAAAACACTCTTCGAAAGGATATGATCAACTGACAGTTTCTAACCAAATTTCTACAAATATGTTTATTGAGAATTTTACAATCCCTTAGGACACAAAACAGTTACAGCAAATTAATGGTGAAAATGTTTTCGATATTTCTTGTAGAGAAATTTTGCTTTTTTTCTGATCCCATTAAAAACAGTTTGCAAAAAATCTTCAGTTTCATATTTTTTCTTACATCAGCTATGGATGCTTGGTACATGAAATTTTTAATATGTGGCCAAAGGAAGAAATCACTTGCAGTTTCGCTTGTTACTTTATCATATTTCACACTCAATCTTGTTCTCTTAAGAGGGTTCTCCAGTGGCAAATGAACATTGCTGTGCGGCGTTGAAGATAACTTTTTTGTTTTTAAAGATTTTCGCCTGAAATTTTGGGAGTGTGTTAATAAAAGATAGATCTTTGCAGCTACAGAGCGATTTTTTTGAAATTTGTAAATTTGCAAAAAAAATATGCGAGAAAACGTTTTTCCGAAAAAATCGCTCTGTAGCTGCAAAGATCTATATTTTATCAACACGCCTCCAAAATTTGAACAAAAAATCTTCAAAAATAAAAAAGTTACGTTCAACGCCAGATTTATTTAGCTCACCCTTATCAGGTGGCTCCTCTAGCGACAAACAACCTCAAACAAGACACCAACTCTCCCGTAGGCGGGGCGTATCTACGTTTGCATTTTACGAGCGCTGCCGGATTCTCAACTTTCTTGACGGATTCTAGCAAAAATAACTTTTTTCTTTTTGAATTTTTCTGTTCATTCATTTAAAAGGTTTTTTAATTGTCTTTCTGGCACCACATTTAAAACTGTCATATGTATCTTGTAATCAGTAGGCAAAATAAAATAATTAATAAATACTAATCTAAAATCTAATCTAATACGTACCCTCCACCCATTTAACATTTTTATTTTTTTCAATATCAGCAACAATTTACATTTATCTTTTAAATTAACAGAAAAACCAAAGCAGTTGATGGGCTTTGAGGGTTATCTAGCGCTCAATAATCGCAGTTTCCCTCTGAAATATTTTTATTTTCTCATTTTGCTGAAACGTTCGTGCTTTATAGGTATCAAAAAGATAAGATAGTTTTCCTAGAAACAAATAGAAGTCGGTGGAACGTTACATCTGGCCATCCACTATAAAAGGTAAAGGTAAAAATATGCAAGCCGGAAATTAAGGGCAATCGGTTTACGATCTTGCGAAGAAAGGTTCTTTTAAGTTTATTAGGTACGTTTAAGAAACAATATTTTCGGAATTTCCGCATCCATCTGGAAGTCCAGAACACTTGTTCTGCGTTGTATACTTGTACTGATAAGGAATATAAAATTGCGTTGTTTCATTCGAGTCTTTTACTCCGTGAGCAGTGTTTAGTGCTTGGTGTTTAAAAGTGTGTATTTTTTTTGTGTTTTTAAACTTAAAATTTTTGACTTTAATATGGGGAAGTTTCATTCATCAAAGAAAAATCCTACCCAGAGTAAAACCAAGAGTGTGAAAAGTCGTCTACATGTTTTGCGAGCAAGGTAAGGTTTTTTTTGACGTCCTATATTTATTTTGACTGAAAAACATTATTTTTATCTTTGGGTAATATTGATTGTAAACTATTGTAATAGTATATTATTTATCTAGAACGAGAAGTGAAGTTTAAAGTACGAGCAAGTTGTTTACGGCCGAGGCGCCTAGCCGAGGCTGGAATTACTTGTGAGTACCTTTAAAAACACTTCTTCGTTCGAGGTAAATACAACGTTTTATTTCATACTGCAAGTTTAATGAACTAAGTCAAAATAAAAAGAAATGTTGTGTGTTTATCTCGCACAAATTATTCGTAATAATTAAATATGCGGGAACTAACATTCCCATAGTAACAAACGTTTGTCAAAAATGACAACGAAAAAACTGGGTCACGGTGAATGGTTTTGGATATTTTATCCGATTATTCCGTTTAAAATGGAGAAAATTGAGGTGCCTCAAGACATTGTAGATAAAGCAGATCACGTGGAGAACAATTTGATGCCACAAAAATCTCGGGAACAATGTAAGAAATGATTGACGTATAATTTTAAAGTACTAGGACTTTAAAATTTTTCTTTAAAGTACTAGGACGTTAATGTTCCACTTTTGGTATCAAAAATAATCCGAAAAATGTCACTTTAGATACAAGTATGAAATAAAAACTATTATTTAACATAATACACTGTGTCCCATGAGGTGATTTTCTCTAGTAAGTTGTTTGGAGAGGACTGTTTTTGGTCTAAACTAGTTTTGCGTATCTAACAACTGTAGAAAACTAAAACAGTCAAACATTTTAATCAAACTTTTTTAAATTAAGCGGTTTTTTCTTTAATTTTGAAGTCCATAAACTGAAGGTAAAGTTGCCTAGCAACCTGAACACAGCGGCAATCACAGCTAATACCTTATTTCGAGTAAAATAATTAACAAAACAATTTGAACAACCCATTGCGGCTCAAATGAGCCCCACAAATTCTTCGATTACGTGTCGATATGATACGTCGTCAAGACCGTAACACTTAATTAAAAAAAATCTTTGCTGAAGACTTTGTATTCCGATTTCTTTTTAACACAATGAAGTTTAATGGTATTTTTTAGGCGTTGATCAAAAATATTGGGACTAAGACAGAAATTCGATCCTATTCAAAGAAAAAAGCCCCCAATTAAAACATATCAACTAAGATTTGCAATAATCCTGTAAAATCTCATCAAATCTCATCTAAAGGGAATATTGAATATAAAAAAAAAACAAAACTTATTATTTTACTTTTTTATCCGCAAACATTTTTTTTATTACAATAGCAATTTCGAGTATAGTATAAAATATCTTCTATGTGTGGGATTCCCCGAATTTAGACAATTGGGACACAATTTATTTACCAGACTCTTTTTGTGGAAATCCCCGACGCGTTAAAAAATCTTTCAACGAACAATACAGAACGCCCATGCCCATGGAGTAAGTAAACAATTAGGGAATTTAGTCTATTTTTATTGTTATGTAATTTAAATGAATTTGTTATAGTGTCCCTTAAACGCGCTATTATTTTTACCCTTTATATTCCTTCAGTATTAACGCTTAGGTATTTAGTGGTATTTAACAAAATACATGAACATACATGAAAATTAATTATTTAAAAACTGTAAGAAATAAATCTCACGTGAGGGGAAGGGGGGGGGGGGGTTTCACCAAATCTCTCAAATCAAATTAACAGAAAAACAACTCACGTAATTAATGGACTGCCCCTTTGAAACATTTTTCATTCAATTAATTTGCATAGTAGTATTGTATTGTTTAAATTTAAAAGTATTGGATTTATTCTCCATTTCTGAGTCTGAAAAAAATTGCGATTCGTCCGCAAAAACTGTATTTTAGGTACTTATAACAAAAATAGCTATTACATATATATACACAAATCTTATACGTATTTTTTTATTACGCCTGTAAAATATCTTTCAGGATTATCTATTTCGATTTGATTTTACAAATTATCAAGATGTGTGACCTCGCATAAAATATGTCATGTTAATGTCATATTAGTAGTATTGTTTAAAAATTTGTTTACCACGGCGTGTTGTAAAGGGCTATTTACGAACGCTGCAGCGTGTTTGAATGGTCATTTAAAATATAGGCGTAATAAAAAAAGGATTTATTTAATTTTATAACAACAAGTACCTATTTCTTTTTTTTATACTTTAGAAAACTAAAACAAGAAAAAGACGTGGTGACAGATCAAAGCCAACAAATTCATCAGACTTTTGAACCTGAACCTTTGTCGCCACATGATATGACTGATGACAATCAAGATCAGCCTCTCATGAGAGTCTATGAAGACCAGCCCATTATTAGTGACCAAATTGATCAGACTTTTGAACCTGAACCTTTGTCAACACATGGCATGACTGATGACAATCAAGATCAGCCTCTCATGAGAGTCTATGAAGACCAGCCCATTATTAGTGACCAAATTGATCAGACTTTTGAACCTGAACCTTTGTCGCCACATGACATGACTGATGACAATCAAGATCATCCTCTGATGAGAGTCTATGAAGACCAGCCCATTATTAGTGACCAAATTGATCAGACTTTTGAACCTGAACCTTTGTCACCACATGGCATGACTGATGACAATCAAGATCAGCCTCTCATGAGAGTCTATGAAGACCAGCCCATTATTAGTGACCAAATTGATCAGACTTTTGAACCTGAACCTTTGTCACCACATGGCATGACTGATGACAATCAAGATCAGCCTCTCATGAGAGTCTATGAAGACCAGCCCATTATTAGTGACCATCAGAAGGAACAACCCACTGAACCAAAGTGCCTAAAAGACCCTTTCGTCGTAACTGGGCGAAGAATCGTTGATATGGCTTTTTTTTTAAACCAAATTTTAAAATATTCCTCCCACTCTCCTTTCGACTGCACATTGCAAGACATGGATCTAATTTCGGAAAGCCGATATGGATTGCGCAGCGACTTTGTTTTAAAATGTAAAATGTGTAACAAAATTGATAAAATATCAACAGAACAACCACCAGCTGATGAAAATTTGGATGTAAATACAGCTGCTGTTTTGGGTGCTGTTTCCACAGGCGTTGGATTTTCACAAATGGAAGAATCATTGTCAATATTAAATATTCCTTGTATGGCACCCGGCACATATGCTATCAACCACAACAAAATATCTGACAAAATTTGTGAAACAGCTTGGAAGAGTATGGAAGCAGCTGGAAAAGAAGAAGCACGTTTGGCACGCGAATTAGGTGAAGTCGATGACGAAGGATTTCCCTTGATTACTGTGATCGGTGATGGGGCATGGTGCAAACGCTCATATAGAGTCAACTACGATGCGACTTCGGGAGTTGAAGTTTTAATTGGACAGCGAACGGGCCAAATTTTGTTTTTGGGTATTAGAAGATAAGTAATAGATAATTTTTCATTATACTTTTTTATGTTATCAATTCATCTAGTTTTTTTATTAGCGTGCATTTAAAAATTGTAAACTTCAGCAATCATCATTTTAATGTAATTTAAACTTTGAGTATAGTGCAGTAGTCATAATTTAACTTGTCAAATTTTTATTTCATCGTTCATTTAGTTATTTATTTAACCAACTTGTTACCAGTTTAATTGTAGAAAGTTCTTGTATTTAATTTAATTTTTCATTATATGACTTTTGGGGACATAGCTGTATTTTTGTGTCACTATCCACACTTCACAATTTTGTCTGGGCGTTACAACAATTTAGGTTGTAATAGTACCTATAAGCGTTTTATTATTTGGCCAATAAATGATCACAAATGTTAATTAGTTCTTGAAATACGCCTATTTAAAAAAGAACATGGTTATATTGTATTGTACAATGGACACTGTCCGCTAAATTTCACTAAACGGAAAAATTAATAATCACATTAAGCGGAACAACAAATAAGTATCAAATTCAAAAAATATATTTTTTACTTTTTAGCTAACTTATGTTACTTTTGTGTTTTTTGAAGTCGGTTTATTTTTTTTAAAAGTTAATTATTTAATATAAAAACGGACATAAAATCATTGACGAGACTATTTAGATTAAATTTTTAAATTTTTACAATCTTATGAAAAACAAGGTTATCGATCAACAGCACCCCATGAATACTGACTGGAAAACTGATAGATAACGGTCATGCCATGCGGTACCATCGCTTTAATGAGAAGAAAAGTGATTTCGACGTTATTGACGCCATTCTGAAATACACCAACAAATTATTTAAATCACCCCCAGCATCTGGTGTCTCTGTCTTCTCAATACACGCTGAGTGAGATCAAATTTTATTTGGTTATCCCAAAGGGCGGTTCGGTATAGCGCAGGTATAGCGGCAGTTTGTAGGCTTGTGCTTCCGATGGAAACGTAAGGGGCAGGGTTGTTTACATTTGAAAACTTCGACGACTGGAGAACCCTCTTAAAATCTGAAAAGTATGGTTAGGTAGAAGTTTTGAGTTTCAGAAGCGAAAGACAAACCTTTTTTTTTGCAGCTGTTATTAGATCAGGGTGCGCCTCACTAAGTTTCATTAAGAAAGTGTAGAGCATAATATGTAAGTGTTTTTAGTGATATCTTCTATCGGACATTCTTTCTTTGATGACACTTTCACCCACCGGTCAGCTTTGGCACAACTCACGCATTTTCTGATATGTTGGGACCGTCTTAAATTCATGTTTTCGTACCATTTCGTACTTGCAAACAAGGTTTAGAAAACGGCTGCTGTAGCGACTGTCAATTTCAATAACATTTCTCAGAATTTAGTGCTGGTTGCCTAACCTAAACTGAATTAAATGACAAGTTATTTTTTGTAACAATTGCAATGTACACTGTTATAAAAATGCCCAGCCTCCTCTAACCAGGTTTATTTTTGAACGCTCGTTAGCATTCTAGCCGCCACTTTGAAGGAACAGTTGGGTAAAATCTTAAAAGATTGGGCCTACAACATGCGCAAAGGTAACGGAGAGATTTATAAAGAAAATCTTGTGAAAATGTTCTTCAACATTACAGTAAAAATGTTGCAAGAATTTTTTTAATGAATTTTGTTGTGGAATTTGTTGTATATTAATCTCCCTAAAATACACTCGAGTTTGATTTTTACTCGGGATAATTTTATTTTTATTTCACTCAAGTTTGTGTTGCCCCCAGAAAAAAACTCTCGATTAAAACCATTAGCCATTAACCATGGTTTTAATCTCGAGTTTTTTTCGTAGCAACAAAACTTTCGTGTAAAAATAAAATTATCCGATTAAAAATCAAGCTCTTGTGTATTTACCCCCGAATAAAATTCCAAGCTGTCATTTGTTTACGAGTGATGACGTCATCGTATTTTTTTTTAAATAGAAACCCCCCTTTTTTTTTCTTTATTCGGATAGCCCTTTTAATTGTCCAAACGACAGTATACAAATTTTGTTATCTCACATAATGAAAGTTTTGAGAAAAAAAAATAAAATTGGATTTTTTTATGACAAACCAAAACAATTCAAAAAATCAAGTAGGTAAATCAAACAGTCAAATGGTACTGTCAGTTTCATTTGTATGTGTAAATTGTTTTTCAAACGTTTTCGAAAATGGTTCATTTAACACAACGTATAGAAATTTTAATTTTGATTAGGTGCGGGGATAAAACTAGAACTCAACAAGAAGTTTGCAATTTGTTCAATGCAAAGTATCTAGATAGACTCATCAGCCAATCTACAGTCAGTAAAATTGAAAATAAATTTAGAAGAACTGGGCATGTTAAAGCGATTAGAAGAACGGTTTGTCCAAAAATTAACGAAGATACGTCCCTGTAGAAAATTTTCAGTGACAATGATTAGACCTTAGTAAATGATGATTTGTGGTTCCAGCAAGACGGTGCACCCCCACACTTTGCACTTCCTGTTTGCCATTACTTGAACAATTGGTTTCCTAGGAGGTGGATTGGGAGACCGATAGAGTGGACTGCAAGGTTTCCAGATCTCACACCCCTTGATTATTTTTTATGTCGTTATTTAAAGTCTAAGATTTATGTTAGACCACAGAATCTAGAAGATTTAAAAATTAGAATTCGATACGAAATAAGTAGAATTAGTGAAGAAGTAATTCATAATGTCCAAAAGGAATTTCTTCATAGACTTGCTTATTGTCAACAAGCTTTCGTTATAAAATTTATTTTTTCCATCTTTTTTTTTCTCAAAACTTTCCTTTTGTAAGATAACAAAATTTTTACACTGTCGTGTAGACAATTAAAGGGGCTATCACAATCAAAAAAATAAAAATAGGGTGGTTTCTATTAAAAAAAATATCGATGACCACTCGAAAATAAATGAATTTTATTCGATATAAAAATATGTATTTTTATAACCTAAAATTGACCCGTCTAAACATTTCTTTGAAAAAAAATTTGTATAATTTTTAATGAATTTATTCCATACATTTGCCGCTCACTGTATATGTTTTTTTCCCATTTTTTCATTGGTCAGAGAGAGAAGGAGAAGGATAGAAAGAAAGTGGATAGAGAGATAGAGATAGATAAAGAGAGAGAGAGAGAGAGGGAGAGAGAGAGAGAGAGTGATAGTGGATAGTGCGTAGAGGGAGTGAGAAGGAAGAATTGAAAGTAAAGAATGGAAAATGGGAAGTTCTCACCAGTTACCACGTCTTGTTATTGTGGTGCGGCTTTTTTGTTGAAGGTTTCGAGAAGACCCTGCCGGTTCAGCTGGTGGTCTTTGGATCGACTCGGCTACCTTGACGTCCTTTTTCAGAAGGGTTTTTGTGGTCATCCCGATCATTGACAAGTAGAAGTCAACTTCCGTGTAGAAAAAATTTTGGGTCCACATTATTATCATAATTAACTTTGGTAAGTTAATTTTCAATCCCGGTCCAGTCATGAAGGTGACGACGACAAAGACCATCTCGAAGAAGAGACCCACAGCGCACCCGGCACCGCCGTCCGCGAACTCTTCGAAGATGATTAAGAAGATGATCGAGTACGAGGTCCACTCTATCAAGAAGGACATTGTCAACGAGCTCTTCGCACTTTTGCGCGAGAAGCTATCGAAGGGCTGCTGCGTTTGCTGCAATTCCAGGACGGCCGTCCAAGAGACGGCCGAACCGGGAAACGCAGCGGCAGCAGCTTCAGTTGTCGATCAGCCAGCCGTCCACCTCCACCAAGGACGGCAAGAAAAAGGTGAAGCGGAAAAGTAACAAAAAGAAGGCAGTGACGAGTGCTGTGGCCCCCGCCGACCGCGCAGGTTTTCACCGGGACGTGTCTCCAGGATGATGGCCGGCAATAGGCCTTTGGACATGGTCGTAATGGAGGTTTCGAAATCGGAACGCCACATATACGACCTCCTAGAGCTCTACAATTGTGTCATTCGTTCGGAGCCGTTGGGGGGCAATGTTTCAACTGCCAGCAGTGGGGACACGCTCAACGGGGTTGTAAGGCCAAGGTGAAATGCCTTCGTTGCTCGGGCCAGCACAAAGTAAAGGACTGCGACAAAACCATGTGCAAATTGCGGCGGCCCTCACCAGACAAATTTCAAAGGTTTCGCCACCGAGGGGTAGCTCCCCCGAGGAAGTTGGCGGTGCAAACGACGGCAGGTACCAAACCGGGTTCGTCGAACACCCCGGCCAAGAAAGTGGAGGCGCAAACGACGTCGGGCACGAAGCCTAAAATGTCGAAAGCGCCCGCTGCCAAATCCTCGGCCCGCAAAAATTCCGGCGCTATCAAGCGTCCGCGGTACCAGCGCGATCAAGAGGTCATTTGAAAAAATGGCTGCCGATCTTATCTCCCTTTTCTCTGCAACCCTAAATGAGTAGACGAGTCAAGCTTAAGTCGCTGCAGATCGTCTTTTGGAACGCAAACGGCCTCCGTAACAAGATAAACAATCTTGAACGATTCGCCAATGAGGTTGAAGCAGACATTTTGCTGATTTCCAAGACACATCTGCGTCCCGCAGATAACCCGAAAATCAAAAATTTCGCCAGAGGTGGAGGTACGATTTCAATCGACCACAACCCAGTCCCGCTGCCTCAGACAGGGCGACTGGAGGTATAGCCGTACGCACAGCGAACGCAGGTACGCTAAAAGTGTACGCCGCCTTCTGATCAGAGACCTGGAGGACATTTTCGCAGCCCGCGGTGCCGTCTTCTTGGGAGCTGATCTGAATGCCAAGCACTCCGCTTGGAACAGTCGGAAAACCAATCGTAAAGGGAGACTCTTGCACGGGTTTGTAGAAACTCAGAACTTAGTAGTCTGCGGACCTGAAGAACCGACCCACCATGGAACAGTGGGCGACCCTGATGTCTTAGACATTGCCATTCGAAAGATGTCGTCTACGAGGCGAGGACACAGGCAATCGGCGGCGAGCTTGACTTTGATCACGACTCGGTGATTTTTCATTTGGGACGCAGAGACGACGATACGACGCCAGAAACCATTGAGACGACAGACTGGCAACTATTTGCCGATAGGCTGTCGACGAGCACAAGCCCGGTGCCGCGAGTTGTGACCCCCGAGGACATTGATCTAGCGATCGAAAACCTCGAACGTCACATTCATGCGGCGAAATCGGATGCCACCAAATCCAAATCGCTGAGACCAAGACGCGACGGTCTCTCATTTGATATCCGTGAGTTGATCCGCGACCGAAACCGTTGTGTTATTGCCGGACCCTGGCACCGAAAGCAGTGTGGATAGTGAATTCATCGCCCCAACCTCACCAGCGGAGATCAGAGCGATAATCAAGAAGTTGAAAATCAAGAAGGCACCAGGGTCTGACAGAGTCAACAACAGAATGACCTGCCGGACCGAACCGTCATGCACTTAGTCGCCATCATCAATGGAATGTTGCGACTCCGTCACTTCCCCAAGAAATGAAAACTCGCAGATGTCGTTTTCATCCCGAAGCAAGGCCACAATCTCCGTCTCCCGCAGAATTACCGCCCGATCCGAGCCATCGACGACCTGGAGGAATTCATGCGGAAAACCGCTGAAGATGCCTTCCAAAAAGCGGAAGTTCACCCAAACCGCCTCGTCCGTGCAGCTGTGGCCTACGACGGACGACGACAAGAAAAACACGATCGCCCCAGAAAGGCGATTGTGTGAACACGGTAATCTGTATCGTTATTGCTTGAATCACAAGCGGGTCGCCCCTAGGGGTGACCCACCATATAATTAGTATTAATTTTTGTTACAGGAAAGATGATGGAGACCATAGCAAGTCACTGTGATTTCTGGACACAAAAACCATCCAAAGAGAGCCGCACGCAACGAGCTTCTCATTTCAACCCGCCAAAGACAGTCTCTGTGGACTTGATGCCTCAGCTGTCAAGAAACGCCAGGTAACAGAGACGAAACTAGGCCAGCCAATCATATTTAGATTAAAATTTAAATAATATTCAAGTCGAACTCCACAAACTTTAATAAACATAAATTACAATAGGAACATGTTTCGGGAGAAAACTATTCCCATCTTCAGCCCTAATTTTACAAGAAATTAATGATAGAATTGATGAATTACAGAGGGGTTCTTACCTTGAAGAATGTTTAAAATTATGATGTTATTTTGAAAGTATTAAATTTGACGTTTTGAAAAGGTTACATTATTTTTAAAAGATTTGGTAAAAACAACATTTTATAAAAAGTAAAGATTGAAAATGGATCAAGGAGAATCTGGTAAGTTGGCTTGAATGGTAAAAAAGGTGATAAATAATGAAATCATTATAAGTGAAAAAAGTTGGCATTTGAGGTTAAAATAATGTTGAATGGAAAAAAATAAAAACTTTATTGGAAAGTTAAAATAGTGAATTGATAATGGAATTATTGAAGTTATTCTGTTCATTTAAACAAGATCCGTTTCCCAGTTTCAAGGCTTTCCTTTGTGAAGATAATTTTATCTTTTCATTAACCTTACATATTTCGTTACTTTTTTTTCGGTTGGATTTTATATCACTTCGCTGTGAAGGGGTTGCTGTTTGGGGCATCCTAGAGCATTTTACTAAAAAAAGGAGATGAGATTCGGCGTACCACACTCTTGAATTTAAGCCACTGTTTTCTTCGTACTATTTACTCTATTCTAGCTCGAACTAATTTCTAGTGTAAACCGTAATTATTGTGCTCGACATTACGGAATGTTACTCTCAATGTATCGTCTTTCTTCTTCTTTCTTCGCTGAGGTGGTGTTATCTAGTTCGATCTTTCGTTTTGGAAGTATGCAACACTTTTCCCACTGCCTAAAACACCAAGGGGCTAAATTACTGGAACTTCGACTGGATAATACCTACACTTAAAATTTCGTTGTGTCTCGTCGGGACATAATGAAGAATTTCTCTTGTTTACACCTACATAACCTCACACACCTGTCAGGCTGTCACAAGGGTACGTCATCGTCACCGCGCCGCTTGTACGCAGGTTCTTGGAGAGGCCTTCTTCGGTCGGGGTGTCTGTCAAAAAGAGACATTTTGTTCGGTGGCGATGAAACGTGGTGTTCGTACAATTAACTTTTAATTATCCGTAAGGGATTAATGCATCCGTTTCATCTAAGAGTGTGATTCTCGTCCCGTTGGAAATACTCGTAAAACGACGGAATCATTTTTCAACCTTCGGGGATTAAAACCACCGAACAAGTCGTGCACGTGGTGCGTCCACATTTCGTGTCTCTGGAAGTCGTCCCTCATTGGAGGTAAGGGCCTTTCTGTTGGATAAATGGGGTACTTAAAAAGGAATCTTCTTCATCAGGGTACTGGCTAGGGGTGAATCCTAAAACCCTCACCACCTAAGTGGAACGGAAACTCCGTGGAAGTTCCAGCGTGAACGCTTCTATCGAGGATTCGTTGTTGTCAGTGGCTAGAGAATCGTCGTTGTCTCCCTCTGATAGTCCTCACACCCCCAGACCAGAGTTCCAGGGCCAGATAAGAAATATTTCGTTCTCGTTTCTTATATCGTTTTTTTGTTTTTTTTTTTTGTTTGTGGTCATCGACCAAGCAATAATTTAATAGTAAAATGTATGTAAATTCATAATAATTTAAAGTCACAATTTGGTTCAACTCTATCTTGTAACGTAAAACTAATTAAACCGTCGAATCGTCGTTGACGTTGGAGTGGGTTACACTATACTTGCTCGAATTATAGCTATAGCTCGACGCTTTTACATTCAATTCGGTATATTAATTTAAAAGATTAGTTTTATGAGTAAGTTCTTATTTCTTTTAAGTGTTTTGTATAACTGAATTTTTGCTGATGATTTGACTGACTATTCTATTTAATTTGTTTAATTTATAATTAATAATTTATTTTCATTTAAATTCAAGTCTTTATTAAAGTTTTCCAGTTTTTCAACCAAAGTTTAATTTCGTAACCATCCTCTTCCGCGGTAAAAACTGGTGGCGTCTATTTAAGTAGAAAAAAATAAAAGTAATAAAATAGACCCAGCCCATCTCCGTAGAGCTAGATTTGGGGCGGTACCAAATTAATTTTTGGTACGTAACACCTTATTACCAAAGTCTCAAGAAAATGTAATTCCTTGCTTTTATTTATAATGAATCTTTATTTTTAATAAACAATATCGATAAGTTGTTATCTGTTTGAAATGAAACTTTAAAACCGTTTTTCTTAAGTATTTTAGAACATTTCTCTGAAAGGATTTTTTCTGAAGGATTTATAACTAACAATAAGTGGTGTGTGTATTTGAATTTGTTATAGTATCTATAGTATAAATGTATGTATAGTTTTTAAAGAATAATCATTATTTGAAGTAATTTGTTTAATGTTATTAAATTCTGTTTGAAAAAAGATTAATCTGATAGTGGGATAGAAAATAATCGGTGAAAAAAAGAATGAAAAGCTGCAAATTTATGCGAAAGAGGGTGACAAGAGTCAAAAGGTATTACGCAATCTGTGATACTAACAAAAATAAGCCAATAAGTTATTCAGTTTACAACTGTTTGTTTACATAAGGATGGTACTTTTTGCGACTAAAACACTCGATAAATTTTTACTATTAAGACTATTTCGGTCAATGGAAGTGAATAATGCTGGTGAACATTTTATTCATATTTTATTATAAAAAAGGAATTTCAAAATTTTGTTTTTATTGGTAATCCATTATTGCTCGATTATTTCCGAATTATTGTTACAGAAATGAGAAAAACGTTTTAGATATAATTGAGGCGAACTGTATACCCATTTGTTTGGTTTATCAACTGAATCATGATAAATTTGGTGAATCATTACATGTTGAAACAGTATAGAGAACATTATGATCAAATCATGTTGGACGTCACCGTTGATAAATAAGGTTAATAGAATTTTGTGACATGAATTACTCAAAAAATTGCAACAAACAAACATTTATTTTGATGTTGTAAGAAACTCCTAAAATGGCATTTATTTTGGATATAAGACATTTTGCGTCCAAATTAATGCAAAAAGCAATGCTCTGACGTCCATTGTGTCGAAAGCCACTGAACTTTGACCAGACACAATGCTTCGCCACCAACACAAATTATACACGACAATATTTGATCATCCTTTACTATCTCTTTCAAAATTGCATATATAGTATTACATATACACAGACGGACATGATTACTTAGATAAAAAAATACTTACAACCATATATATCACTACCGAGTAGCAATCCAATTAATAACCGATTACAACCGCAGCGAATGTTAATTTAGTTGTCCCACCTTTTCTGTCAAGATCCATCGTAATAATTGATTAGTGCCAATTTTGGTCTCACAGCCAAACACTCCACATAATTTGTTCTCAATTCAATCCTACTAGTCCAATTTCAAAACCATCCAGCGGGTGTGTCTATGAAAGTGCCAACCAAACATGCGGACAGACGTAAAAATACAAGTGGGGCATATGAATCTGTATTTATTCAATATTGCTCAATCTCCGTGTAGGTTTGCAATTGTTAAACGTTCAGTTTGAATTCTAAACATACACCTGTATAAAAACCGGGTCCATTGAAACTTGTTCCGAATTTGAAAAATCCGCAAATCTTGCACTCTTATCTTACATGAATTGGGTCAGAATACCTACATACTCGTGCATGAGATATTGCTTCATTAGATGCTAAAAACAGGATTGAATAATTTAATTACTTGTTAGAGATGATTAGTTGTGGTCTTAAAAGGATTTAGCAATCTTAGTTTAATTGCAAACAGGTTCATTAGTACTTTGTAAAAAAAAAATTTGGCTTAAATTGGAATAAACACGTCGGTTTCGGACACCTGTTAGTCTACGGTAATGAGACTTGACACTTGCGTAAGCATTTCTGAAATATTTAGGTTATTAATCTTACATTGACAATGAGCAGAATAATTGCTACATCCTAAAAATTTATAGTGCTTAACATGCAACCAATTAAACGACTCATTACATCAGTGTCAATACCAGTCAATCATTTTCGCAGCGGGTCGTTCTGCCACCAAAGACATGAAATTTTATGGCAAATGATTTATTATTACTCATAATTCGTGTTTATCATTTACACTAAATCATTTTGACCGATTATTAACAATCAAAAATCTGTTACACTAATCTCTTGATGATGACACTGAGTTTGGCTTCATGGCTTTACTTTCTATGGCCTCATAAATCGTACATCAGGATGCATTGATTTCATAACATTGAAAAGATGTTAGAAGTTTTGTACTTTCGCTTGGTTTCTAGACAATTTATTAGATTTAACGTTTGATATTACTTATTATGTGATGAGTGAATGGGTGCTGGTATATCGATAGTTTTATTGTAAAGAGTAAATACGGAAGGTGATACTTACGCTAGGTGTTTACAAAAGAAAATAGTTACATGTGTGGTTGAATAAAGTAAATGTGTAGGTGTTTTTGTCGGTGCTAATTGCAAATGTCAAAGAAATGGCATTTTTACCACAACCAACTACTGTTCCCCGTGATTCCGACCTTCACGAGGTTCCTTGCTGGTCAGGTCCATTTCGTACATCATAGCCACTCCTCAAAACCATGAGGTCAGCAACTATGAATCCCCTAAGTCATGTGCCCTAAGCAGACAACAACCCCAAGATGACCGCTTTCTGCCTTCCAGCCGCAAGGGTCTCTACCGGTTTACGGCAGGCAGGAATGATTTTCAGATTGGAGACGAGCGAGTCCTTGATGCACCCAATTACAAAAACCACGATATTCACTGAGTAACTTGAGTACAGCCTCCTAAGTTCAAAGAGCAGGTTTTGATATTTTGTCCACTTTTCCTCCTCCTTGACGCAGACGTTATTTTCAGCAGGAGCCGAAAATTTAATAACCACGTCAGGCTTGTTCGCTGTTATCTGTCTTACGGTGGAGAACGAGAAGTTCCAATAAATTCGGCACCTTTCGTTCTCCACAACGGACTCACTATAATAATAATAAGATTTATTTCCTTGCCTCTCGGTTTTGAAAAAGATTCCTATTCCCATACAATGCTAAATAACTAAATACTGATTAAATAAAACTATAAAACATAAACATTATCAATAGCTAAATTATTTTTATTTTCCTTCCATCTCTTCCCCCCTTTTCTCTACATTCTTCCTTCTGTCTAAAACTCTTTTCATCCAGCCTAGTCCTTTCCCTTCTTCTCCAATCAGTACTTTCCAATCTTCTCTCTCCTCTCTCAGCTCCTCACATTCGTTCATCATGTGCTCTATTGTTTCTGCTCCATCTCTGCACAGTCTGCACACTCTCTCGTCTCTCTCTTTCCAGTATTTGTGTTCTCTTTGCTCGTTTCCACATATAAACCTTGCTATTACTTTCTTATCGTTCTTTTCGCTTTCCTTTCTCAGGTATGCCAGCAATTCCTCCGTGATTAGTGTCCTATACTTTCCATTATACCTTGACTCATTTATCCTCGTTCTCCTTTTCTGCTTCTGTACGTCTCGGTCCACCTCAACTATCTCTTTTAGTACATTTACTCCATTGTTTTTTCGCCTCTCTACCTCCTCCACTGCATACCCGTTTCTCTCGTAGTATTTTCTTCTCTCTTTTCCTGCTCTTTCCATCTTCCCATTCTTTATCTCTTTCCAACACTCTTGCAAGATCTTACATTCCGTTCTTTTTCTTATTCTCTCTTCAAATCTTACTGCTCTTTTTCCTGCTTCCACTCTTATCTTGTCTCTCTTTACTTCTTCCAGTACGGTATATGCTGGCGTTTCCCTGTCCAATCCTAGTACCCATCTCCAGTACTTCGGTTGGATTGATTCCAGCTTTTCCTGCTCCTTCCATCCCTATATTTCTGCTCCGTACATCATTACACTCTGTACTAGCCTTTCGTACATCAGTCCTCTCCTTCTTATATCTCGTCCGAATTTTCTCTCGCCTATTCCCCATATTTGACCTACCATTCGATTTCCTTTCTAGTTCCTTTATATGACTTTTCTTGTTGTTAGTCTCGTTAAAAGTGTAACCCAAGTATTTAAATTCTTTTACTTTTTCTAGTTCTTTTCCTTACCACTTCCAATTCTTTTTCTTTCTTCTGCCTCCTTTCTGAAACATCATCATTTTTGTTTTCTCCACGTTTAACTCTAGCTTCTTTCATTTCAGGTATCTCCTTAGGCATTTTATCATTCCCTTCATTTCTTTGGCCTCCCTCGCTGTTAGCACCGTATCATCGGCGTATGCCAACGAGTGCACTTTCGTGTTTCCTACCACCACTCCCCCTGCCTGTGATAGTCTTAGTTTTTCTTCCAGGTCGCTTATATATGCCGCGAATAGACTGGGCTAAGTGGGCATCCTTGTCTTACTCCTTTCGTCGTCCAGAATCTTTTACTCGTTTTCCCGTTTACTTTTACTCTGTTTCCCGTTTCTAAGTAAATTTCCTCTATTCTGCTCACCAGCTGCTCGTTGATTCCTTTCTCTCTTAGATACTTCCATAATCTCTTTCTATTTACACTATCAAAAGCCGTCTTCAGGCCTACAAACAGCGCGTACATCTTCCCTCCTTTCTTATCGAGTTCTTTATCTATTAGATGTTTCAAGATGTACAAGTTATCGATGCTGCTTCTCCCTCTCCTCAAACCCGCTTGTCCATTTGGTAACAAATCTTTTTCATCTAGTTCTTCCTTCAGTTTCTCTTCCGGTATTATTGCGTTGATCTTGTACGCCGTGCTGAGCAGACTTATTCCTCTGTGGTTCTCCACCCTTTCTCTTTTTTCTTTTTTGTGTATCGGACACACTAGCCCCATCCTCCATTGGCTTTCTAGTCCCTTTCCTTGCCAGAAGTCGTTTACTATCTCCCTTATTATCTCTAATATTTCTTCTGTTGCATAGATCCACGCTTCATTTTGCAGTTCATCTTCTCCCGCCACTTTTCGTTTCTTCATTTTTCCTATCCCCCTTTTAATCATTTCCTTCGTAATCTCTTCCCCTTTCTCTTGTTCTCTTGGTTCTCCTCCCTTCTGTCTTCTTTCCGATTCGTCCTTTCCGTGTAGTAATTCTTTAAAGTATTCTCTCCATTCTTCTATCCTTATCTTCTCGTCTGCCCTCTTTTTCACTTTTCGTTCTCTGTTTATGTATTTCCAAACTTCTTCTTTTGTATTGATTGATCTAATTTCCTCTTCTTCTTCTCTTTTCTTTTCTTCATTCTTCTTCTCACAAGTGTCTTTGTATTTCTTTAATTGCTTCCGGTATTCTTCTCTCGATCCCTTCCCATTTCTCCATTTTCTCATTTGCTTTCTGGCTAGTCTTTTCATTTCTTTGAATTTTTTATCCCACCATCTATTTCTTCCCATTCTTTCTCCCACTTCTACTTCTATTTTCTTTGTTGACATCGCTTCTCTCATTCTCATTTCGAGTTCTTTCATTCTTGTTTGGGTGCCTTTTTGTTTTTCTTTTTCTCTTTCAATATGTGCAGTTCTGTACTTTTGTATGCTTTCTTCTACCCAGATTGTTTTTATAATTGTTTCTTTCTCGTGTTTTTTTCTTTTTATTTCTTCTCCGGCGATTTCTATTTCTAACGGTTGGTGATCTGATTCCACTTTGTTTCCCACTTCGAATCTTCTTACTTCATCCCATGCATGTTGATTGACTATTGCTTAATCAATCACTGATTCTCCTCTCGGCCCCACGTACGTAAATTCCCCTGTATCCTCTTCCCAGTTCCCGTTCAGTACCTTGTATCCTCTCTCTTCTATAAATTTGATCTTTTTTTTTTCCTTCTTTATTTTCTGTATTGTCCTTCGATGTTCTTCTCGCATCTTCTGTCTCATTATTCCGTCTTCCTAATCTTGTTTTAATTCTCGCATTAAAGTCGTCCCCAATTATTACAATTCTTTTTTCTGTCTCACTTATGGTCTCTTCTAACATTTGTTTTGTTTTACTGATCTCTTTACTGTATACTGTGATTATTTTAACTTTTTTTGTTCCTATTTTTAGCTTTCTTTCTGATATTCCAGTTCTCCGTAGTTCTTGTTTTGTTTTTATTTCGTCCTCAATTTCTTTCCTTACTCCTGTGATAATGCCTCCTTTCGCTCGTCCTTTCTTCTTTTTCCTTTCTGCTGGTTGACATCTCCATACATAGTCTCTCGGCATTCTCTCTTCTATCTTCTTTCACTCCTTTTCATCTACCCACGTTTCTACCATTCCAATTACGTCAAATTCACTTATGTATTTCCAGAAGTTTTCTCCTTTGTTTCTTATCTCCGCTACATTACAATATAACAATTTTATTCTTCCTTTTATTTTCTTCTGTTGCTTTCCCGTTGAATCATGTTCCTTCTTTCTTTTTGCCTTCTGTCTGCTTTTTCTTTCCCGGTTTTTTCTCTTCTCCTTTAAAAATTTTCCAGTCGCTCGGTGTTATCATTCCATTTCCCTGAACCTGCAGTTTCCTGTAGCTTACCCTTACCGTCTTTCCTTCTTCCCTTTCCCTCTTCGCTATTCCTCTTATCTTTTTCTGTATCTCTCTTTCTTTCCTAGTTAGGTCGTTGTTTACAAAGATTTTTGGTCCTGTTTTATTTTTTAGTTTTTCTTTATTCCTCATGATGTTCAGCTTCTGTTCCCAACCCTCAGTTTTTGCTATTACCATCTCTTTTTCCTTTATAGCATAGGCCTTTGGTTCTTTTCGTTTCTTCTCTCTACTTGTTAAAAGAATTCTTCTGCGTTCTCTTTTCACACATCCTTCTGTTTTTTCCATTATGAAATACTCCTAACTTAATTTGCGAGAGAATGAAATTAGAAAAATTTCAATGTCAGTGTCAATTTTTGAAAATTAAATGAATACTACAAGGCATAATTAGCAGTGTCGCCAACATACACTCACTTTGACAATGCGGAAGTCAGGTAAATGGTAAGTAAATATTTTAACAACGTCAGTGTCAAAATCAAATTCGATTACATTGCTCTAACACACAGTTCTTTTTAAACATGTATTTTGCAGATGCAGCTCAGGAATTGAATATTTCTAGATCTTCTATTCATCGAGTACTAAAGACTGAACAAAAATATCCCTTCCCCTATACGCGTGTGCAGCATTTACAACCAGAAGATTACCTTCTAGACGACAATTTTGTACCTGGCTTCTAAATCAAGAAGAAATTAAATTCCCGGATTTTGTTTTCGGACGAATATGCAAAAATTAAATAGGAAAACGTAACCTGCAGAGGCTTCTTGGGACACGCTTCCATTACTGATGCAATATCTGCCACAATTTCAGAGCGGTCCGCTACCCGCTTTTCGACTAACAGTTCCAACATCACGAAATCTTGCCGCACATTTATAAATTTGTTAGACTAATTTTTGATAATCTGCTGGAAAATTGGGATAGGCATTTCGAAAATCAATAACACAGCGTTCTATAGAATCATTTCATTCACCATTCTGTTGTCGTTCAGCGTTCTTAAAATAATTTTCACGAAGAAAAATTTTATGCTCTAATTCAGATTCAAGATTTTGTCACTTTGACATTCAAATTTTAAATCGGATCAGAGGGAACGATTAGTAGTGCCAACCTAATTTAAATTTCACAGCCTACTCTAATTTATAATTTAAATGATCGCACGGTACAATGTCAAGTGTGACATCTAAATTGACATCTACCTTAACCTATATGTTGGCACCTTGGCGTGGATGTCACCCGGACAGTGCGATAACCTAGCAAATTTATGTTATATCAACCTCCCTTTCTGGGATTGGTGACTTTAAAAAGTGCAACAGCGCTGTTATGTAAGCCCAAAATTTGTCTTTGTTTGCATTTTCAGGATCCATAATTATTGTTGTCGGTATTTGTCAGTTTTCTCTAGGGCGCGAGTTCTGCGACATCCTGTATATTAAGGTCATAAATTGTCGAACTCTTACGAGCAATTATTTAATCGATACTCAACAGACTTGTAGCTGTCTTTGAACATGACAGAAAATGACTCTTAATTTGTTAGGATAACGGCCGGACTCCCATGTAACCCGCTGCAGTTCAAATTAATATTCCAATCCTCATATTCCGTAACATGTTCACGTTAACAAACAGGATTTAAAAATACGGTACTTTAAAATATAGACACGAAAATATTTTGGAGTCGACTACAACAGCCGATTCAGGCGATGTCCTAAATCTGCACTACAATATTCAACTTTAGAAGCTATTGATAATTTGATTTCTCTTAATTATTGAGTAGCTATAACCTCATTGTCGCATTTTTTTTTTATTTCGATATTGCGATTAAAATGTTAAGGTCATCTACCATAATTGCCCTAAAATTTAGCAACAAACGAAATCGTCTAGCTCGAATCCGTGTTTGCAATTCACCTCACCGTAAAATTATTAGTTCTGCCTCAAACTTGACCTTTAGAAAAGGTTCATGATGAATTCCCCGTGAAAGAAAGCGGTTCGTTTCCGTTATTTTTCACAATCGAACGTGTCATTGTGGATGATTAAATAAATTTAAACGTTTCTCGTTCGGTTGCGTTAATTTTAACTTAATCTCTACGCGTTAACGGTGAAACTATGTTTGTTTTAATTTAGGAGAATTATTGTACTGTATTAAAATCTTGTCTCCATATATTTTCCGGAGAACGTACAATTTTATATTAATTTTTCATTAGTTTATTGATTAATTGACTACTGAAAATCGTCCAAGGTCTTATCAAAAAGGCGTCAAGTTTATTGAATTTGGTTTTGTTTCGACTCATGCGATATTGTGCAAATTGTGATTATAAAAGTTTTTTTGAGCACATGTAAGTGGTCTGGTTGCAGTTAACAGTCATTAGTTTTTTCTAACCTCAATTAACCTTACAACGTGAGATCAATGTTGCGATATTTAATTTGCGAATTAAAACGATTATTATCTGTGTGTTGTCGATTGGTTTCTAACGTTTTTTATGAGTCATAAATAAAGTCATAAAACTTAACAGTTACAATCTTCAACGACATTGTCAAGTTTCGTAAGATGAAGAGATTCTATGTTGCCTCGGACAAAATATGAAGTAATCCTTTTTTAACTTCATCGGTTTTGTTTTAATCAAAATAGTGTGTCCAACGTTTCTCTTCTTAAAGAAATAACGAGGAGAAAGCCTTAACCAATCTTCCGACAATTTTTTTCGCAAATAAAGACACATTTTCATTACATTCATGCAAAGACTGCCGAACGAAGGCCACTAAAAAGCTTTTTTGTGTAACATCCAAATAACGTAACCAGTGTCAAATTAGTGATATTAACAGTAAGAGGAGACCCACCTGAAAGTAGTTAATTTATTGTCACCAATGACAAGGATAAATTATATAAACCAGCCCTATTTTTGTATCTCACGAACGAGTAATGGTGAAACGATGAATGATTATTGTAAGATCACTGTTATAATAAGGTGTCAAATAATGATGTCCTTGTGCAAATCGCGAAACAACGCGTTTTGACAAATTTGCTTACCATATTGACAATGTTAATGTTTTTTAAAGTTTTAAGTGAAGACTGAAATTAATCAAGGAACAGACTTAGATATATTTAAATTTTTTAATCAACGAACAGGTTTCGTATTACTTAATTCTGCTTTACGATGTAAAGGTGTTTGCAGATTGTCTACTAATCCTATACACTAGCATATTTGATGTAGTAGAAAAATAACAAGAAGAGTAGTTTATTGAGGTTTGCGAGTCTGATATGTATAATATGTTAAATGTTAGGGTGTCCAATAAGTTCTGAGCGTTTTTGCGGTATTCTTTTTCACGATATAATAAATGTCAAATCTATTGGTATTTTTGTTAGTTTTTTAAAATAGCAAGAACACTTGTATAGAAACAAGTTGACGTTTCTCAGTTAAATAATTTTCACTTCGTTACATTCTGGCAATTGATTGTTTATCATGGACTATTTCACACTCAACAATGAATACTAAATTTCAACTGGAAAAATTAATCTAATGAAAATTTTGCCAGACCGTATGCTCCAATGAAATTGCGAAGCTAGAGAGTTTTTAAGTGGCATAATTTTCTGTGCATACAATATGAAAAAAAAAAAAACGGTGAAGACTATAAAGAGACTTGCGTAAATCTATTTGGAACACCACTGCCAAATTGGTGGAAGAAAAATATTTTTCCGAGTATCAAGTAAGAATTAACCCGTTCACAGATATTCTGTTTGCGAATGCTCGACGTGCTAAAGATGACAAAAGAAAAAAAAACGGGTTGCACTCCGGAAGTGCCGGCAGAAGTGAAAACTTGAACATTAACGTTGTGCATTTTTGAATATTTTGGAATGGTTAGGGAATAATGTCGCACGAATTGCTTTATTCCTCAGTATAAAAGTACTAGTATCATTTATGTGGTAAAATACAATATTCATTTATTGCGCTATCGTACACAAACATGACAATTTATATTACATTAAAAATTTAACACTTTGCTTCGAATCTACTTAAAAGGTCTAATAAAGACCGCATCGATAGTAGTTTTGTATTTCGTTGTGCTAAGATTGCGATCATTTGACATCGTTAAACCAAATTCATTATTTAAAAATTCAATTAATTGTTGATTTTTATCGTCTGCAAAGTTTATGTTGAAATCTCCACTAAAAATCTTTGGCAAATCATCAAAGCTTTTCCCATTTTTTTAAGCAATGCAGATGCGTCATGAAAATAAATGAATAAATTTTCATACAAGAAGTCTCGTATAGCACGCATAGCACAATGACTTATCTGGAGAAATGTAAACGGCAACCATAATAATGAACTGATTATCTGAGTGGCAACGACTTATACAGATATCGCCGATATCAGAAACAGTAGAAGCGTATTGGTCGCGACTTCATAAGACAGAGAGTTTTGCCCACTTCAAATTTTAACAAAATCTATTTCACATGTCACATTGGTTTTTTCACTCCTACGTATTAATTGCTACACAGTGCGAGGAGAGAGATGACTGCAGTGCAGTCTACCAGCGGAGTGACCATTATGTCCTAAATATATATTAATAGATAATTGCAATTAAAATTATTATGGGACAGTTCAAGTTTATTTCATAGTAAAAAAAAATATCAGAAGCCAAGTCTATATGCATAATTAAATAATAATATATACAAATAACTGAACATACCTTATTTGACTTTAAAATCATATCATTTACCTTTTTTCCAACATATCACTTCTCACAGAACTGATGTCGGAAGAGACCGTAGGTATGTTTTCACTATAAATAATAATTATAAAATGAATCACATGCTTTTATAGTTTTACCTTAGCTGTGTTTTTTTCACTGCTTTTAATTGCGCTAAACGTCTATTTTTTCGATGAGCGGAGGGATATTTTTTTATAGCATTCTTCCTCAAATTTCCCATTATTATTAGAAAAAAATAAACTAATAAAAATTTAAGGACAAACCAGTTTCGACACTAATATCTGAAACTCAAGTGACCATAGATCACTAGGCCATAATTCTGACGAGGTCACCCTGCATTGCTTCGGGCCGAAAGTTGTGGACCTAAGAAGTTTTTACCATGAACACGCGACGTTCTGTTCAGTAACGCTTGGACTGACTGTATTATGTACGACGGAGATAGGAAATTTGCATCGCACTACGAATTTTGGAAAAACAAAGAAACCATTCGGTTATTTCAACAATGATTTAAGGATTTGTTTTTATAATCGAAAGCAGCTTCGTACAAAGTTTATTTCAATACTTTTTTTTTAAGTTTTGGTTGATTTTGGTCTTCTCATTACGGATTCAACCTGTTATCAGATAAGATATTTTTATTTTATTTTGAGGAACATTCTACTTTAGTATTGATCATTATTCAAATGTGTAACCAAAAATTGAAGTGCTAGGTGTGTTAATGATTAAGTAATTCCAAAACTAAACAATCATTTTTTGGACAATCTAGCGTCTTATTTCTATCCATGTCTAGTTATGCGATAAAAGAGTGGGCTGGTATGACGTTTAGGAATGTTGTTGTGCAGACAAATTATAGTCAAATGAAGCCGCGTTCAATTCCCTTAAACATGTTGGTGTATTTCGCATGCACATCCATATAATTTGTGCAATAATGAACTGTGATATTTTGATAAATAGCTACTCCTCCCGCTGGACGATTATTTCTTCTGAAACTCGCAACAAAGAGAGGGGGATAATACCTCCTCTTCTACGCCGCGCCGGCTCGGCGGTCTACCCTCCCTCCGCCTTACGAATTTTCGATCAGGCCACGTCCTGACGCGAGTTTAACAATTTTTACCCATCCCAAAAAGTGCTCACCGCCGCTAAAGAAGTTTTCACTTCAAAAATCTGCAAGAACGTGCGGACAAGAGAAAACAGAGTTCTCATGCGTTATCAGCCAGCAGAAGAGATTAATGCAATGGCAAGTGTTTGGAATGAGGAAGAGCCCGACGGTTTGCAAAAAAAATGTTTCCACGTATATTAGCAGTAAGATCTCTAAGGCGCGCCTGATGCTATAATGTTTTTTTTTAAAAAACGCAAAAAACCAATGGCACGCTTTCACTAAAGTAGACCAGTTAATTTGTGAGGGGCTCAGAACTGAAAAACATCTGAATACGAAAGTGGTTTTGCGTCGGAAAAAACCTGTCGGTCTTGATCCATGCATGCAGATTCAGCGATGCAGGTGTTCATATGATACAGGGGCGAAGTAAATTAATTTGCAACCGGGCCGAACAAGTAGATACATTGTTTTTTAAAGTTGTGCGTCTTAGCGTTAGAATTTTTTTTCATTGTGTCTTAATGTTTTTCTTGCGTGTTAACTGTCCACATTAGAGTATTTATTGACGTGAAAGTGTTATTTTATTTATTATATTCATCCAACTAATGGTAACACATAATGAATAATAATAATGATAATAATAACAACAAATGTAGGCAGGCACACAACATCTTAAGCCTTGGTGAGTAGCGACACCACCTAGCTGAGCTAGAGGTGCAAATCGGACCGGTAGCCCTTTGGCGCACCTGGGGGGATCAACATATATATTGGCCCCATTACCGGCCGGGGTTCCTTTTGGCTAACAACCAATCGGAGCCCTAAACTGTTGTTCCCAACACAGCAGGAAAAGACCCCCACGACCGGTCCCATTCGGATAGGGGCCAAGGTGAAGGTGGTGGGGTCTCCGGAGATTTACCGGTTGACGACTTAGGCAATGCCCATGGACGCTTTGAGTGGACCAACGACCTCAGGAATGACTTGCTCGACTGCTACGAGACGAGCGAGCCACGGCGAAGGGGTTACATGGCAAGGATGCATGCTCTGTGGGGTGAGAGACATCCAGAGCATCACTTTTTCGCGCCACAGAAACTCCGTGATTATGTAGCCTACCTTCGTCGAATCAAATATGAGAGAGCATCCGAGCAATTGGTGGAGGTACAGCCGGTCGAGTCGGAGATTCGTCAGCCTGTTCGGGTAGATGTGATAACTTCCAACAGAAAGTCTCTCCATAAAATTCCACCGCCCAAAGCCAACGACTTAGCTGCAGCGGACAAATCCCTCAATAGGAACCTCCCTGGGGATGCAGACATCCTGCTCCTGAACGAGATGGTCAATCGAGAGGCAACGCGGCTTTCTTCTTCGGTCCAACGTGGTGAGAACACTGAGGCTGAGAGGAAGTTCGAACGTCGCCTTGAAAAGATAGACAAAAAGATACACTGAAAAAAATGAATTTGTTGTGACAACAAATTTTCATTTGTAGGAGAAAAATTTGTTGTCATAACTTATTCTTTGTTATCTGAAATGATTTTCTTTTTATTGCTTTGTTAGGAGAACAAAACTTAACAAAAACGTGTTTGTTGCCACAAGTAACATAAATATTTGTTATGTCGAATAAAGTGTTTGTACTGACAACAAATTCTAGTTTGCTATCATTACAAAAAAAGATGTTGGTGTTGCTTCCCGGTCATCTACACCAATCACACGCGTAGCTGCAGAAGATTTCCTGGAATTACTAAAGTGGAAAGAGAAGGGCCGCTATTGTCTACTTTTCGTCGACTTTTCGGTTGCGTATGCAGATTTCATCCATGTGTCAGTATTAAATCGGATCAGGTGGTTGTGTTATTTGTTTTCGGCAGTTTTTTTTGTGATAACTTGGGTAGGTAGGTATTATATAGTGCAATAATTAACCTAAAAGGTGATGGATTATGACGCTGTTATTTGAATTTATTTTTAAATTTGTTCCTAGAATTATTCCATAAGTATAGTTTTGTGAAAATAATTACATATATGTGAAATTTGAATTAATTAGCATTTCTGTTTTTTAGGAAATTAGTTTATATCACGTTCGGTTTGTTGGCGACCCCAAGCATATATGCTCGGAAGAACGAATTTATCTTGTTCTGCTTCTCGGAAGACATGTTTACTTTTCAATGCAATAACTAAAAGGAAAACTCAATAGTCAGCATAATTACCCGTTTATTTGGAACAATGGCACTTGGCCCGAATATTATACATTTCCAAGCATTTAGATATTGTACAATGTTCAGAAAAAAAAACTCACTCTGAAGGTCGCAAAAAATAAGGGGACAGTACCTACTTAAATTGTTTGTTTTTAGATTGTCGAGTGCCAAATTTGTTTTACTGGAAAATGCAGTAATTGGGCTGTTTCCATCAGAAGTCAAGGTATGTATTTAAATCTATTTAAAAAATTAATAATAATTGCGGAAATTGTAGGAAGTGTATGTTTCACAAAGCCTGGGAAGGACAAGTAATAATGGGTGGAGAAAGATCGAAGACTATTTCGAAGATACTACAACAGTCGGAGAAATTTACACACCAATGGACTTATTCCTAAATTCTCCTCACTTCGGAAAAAAGGAGTAATTTGTGCGACTTCAGGTACATAATAATAATTATTTAATGTCGAGTTATTATTTCTATTATTTTTTTTCTTGTGTAGATAATATTACAAGGTTACTGACAGAAGAAGAAGATGAAGTGAAGTGGCTAATGAATTGTATAGACTCATGGACTGAAGTAATACAAAAATGGCCAAAACACATATAAACAACGATTAAGCTATATAAATATATCTATTTGTGACTACATGAACATATCCCCAGCGTTGGAAACTAAACTAGGTTATAGTTTAGTAAGTTTATTAATTTTTTTCAGTTTATTTATTTATTTCAATTGAAATTCTTATGTTGCAATGAGAAACAGTCATTAGTTTTTTTTATTATAGTATTTTTTCTTTTGATTTTTTATTAGAATTTTGTTTTTGATTTATTTTGTTTTTATAGGTATGTACTAATGTATGTACATATAAACATTTTTATAATTGCATTACAATATTTGAATTTTTGTAATCTTTGTTTTATAAAATAAATAGCAAATATAATGAGTATATTTTACTAGTGAATCCATCTTCAAAGCTAATATAAAACTTAAGTTATTTATGCAAGAAAATACTATCTATTTCTGATGTAAAATATATGTGTTATTGTTGCAACAAAGTTGCTGATTTAAAAGAATTAAGACACTGTTTAAGGTAAGTAAGCTCAAACTTAAAAAATACAAGTCATTTTTTTCAAAACTAAACTGTCTGTAAACTAAAAAAATTATTAATACTACAAATTCTGTGTTTGTAGCTGGAAATAATACGTTTGTTAATACAACAAATTCTAAGTTTGTAGCTGTTGGTAATAATGTTTGTTGACGCAACAAATTCTATGTTTGTTGCTGTGAGTAGTATGTATGTTAACGCAACAAATTCTGTGTTTGTAGTTAATAGTAATAGGTTTGTAAACACAACAAATTCTGTGTTTGTTGCAGTTAGTAATATGTTTGTTAACGCAACAAATTTTTGATAACAAATAAAATTTGTTAGGACAACAAACTTTTTTGTTGAGGCTATTTCCACAAACAAAATTTGTTGGGAGTACTAACATGTCAGTTATCGTAACAAATCTTTTTTTTCGGTGTAGGAACCGCCAGGCAGGATATTTCTCGTATTCAGTGTGTGATGGAATTCATCAAGGAGATGAAACCTTTCGCTCGCAAAATCCGGCTCATTGCGCCGGACTCATCATACGCTGAATACAACGGTGCTTGCTGTAGAGAAGCAGCACTGCATGGACAGAGTTCGCAGTCTGGTGACTGCAAGAAAAGCTCTCATAAGGAGCAGACGAAGGATAGTCGAGAACAACATGTTCAAAACGAATCCTTCGGGGCTCTTCAAGCAGCCCAACTCGGGATGTCGAAACCTTTTGGAGGGGAATATATGAGGAGACGAAACCGTTGCGTGAAGACACTCCAGCCCTTGCACAATTTGAGAAGAAGTAAGAAGTTCTCAATTAAGACCAGTGGTGTGCAATCCGATAACCCCGGAAGAGATTGGAGAGACCCTTAGGGGAATCAAAAATTTTGCCGCACCAGGCCCGGACGGAATTAATACCTTTTGGTGGAAGAAATTCCGAAGTACGCATAAGCGTCTGGCCAAGGTATTTAATTCCTGGCTTAATGGTGAGCGGCCCATTCCGGAGTGGGTTGTCGAGGGGCGAACCGTTTTGATACCCAAAACTGGCGATTTGTCCCGGCCTCAAAACTACCGGCCAATAACTTGCCTAAATGCGTGTTATAAACTCTTTACCCGACTCCTGTACTCCCGAATATTCCAGGCTATTGGCCCCGTGTATTCGAAAATTTTCGAACAGCGAGGCTGTAAGAGGGGCGTGGACGGCTGCTGATTGATAGGTGCGTCACGCAGGATGCCGTCCAATATAAGCGCAACTTATCTATGGCCTGGATCGACTATCGTAAGGCATTTGACACAACATCTCATGAGTTGATTATTCACTTGCTCCAATGCCTTATGGTACCCGATCCACTGGTGGGATGCATAAAACAACTGATGTCACTCTGGAAGACGCGGTTCTCGATAACATCCCGACGGGACCGAGTTCGAACAGAGTTGATATCGTTCAGAAGAGGAGTATTCCAGGGAGATTCTTTGAGTCCTCTTCTGTTTTGCATCTCACTGCTGTCGCTGTCCGTAGCCTTGCGCGGTGCAAGGGGTTATAGCTGTGGTACACTCGGTGACCGGAAGCATAAGATCACGCACATGTTCTATATGGACGATTTGAAGATGTATGCCTCCGGCAAGCGAGAACTGACGCAGTCATTGCGCATAGTGCCGGAGTACACAGATGCTATTGGCATGGAGTTTGGTTGGGATAAATGCGCTCAGGTTCATCTCAAAAGAGGACGATGCGAGTATTTCGACGAAGATGCTCAACTCATCGACGGAACCGTTTTGAGACATCTGAACGTCGGAGAGACTTACAAGTACTTGGGTGTGGAACTAAACCACATTCAAGCGTCACACAAAGTAAAAGAGTCTCTCCGCGGCAAGTACAAAAATCTACTCCGACGGATTTGGTCTTCGGAACTCTCGGGGAAGAACAAGATTTTTGCGACAAACATGCTTGCCGTTCCGATCCTGCTCTACTCGTTTGGAGCAGTTAAATGGTTGGTAGATGAGTTGAAGCAGATTGATCGAGATACACGCAAAGTGATGCATTTACAGCGAAGTCTGCATCCAAAGTCGTCCGTTCCGAGGCTATATCTCCCACGAAATCGGGGAGGCCGAGGACTTTTGAGTTTGAAGTGTCTTCATAACCGTATAATGTTGAGTACAGCCTGCAAAATCATTAGGAGTTCGGACCCCTTGTTGCTCTTTGTCAGGGAGCACGCCAAGCGGGGAATCGGGGCTTTTTTGTTTAAGGCAGCACAACGAGCAGCAGATGAACTCGGTCTTGACTTTGACGTTGAGCGAGCTCGGCCACATTCTATTACCGAGCTCGAGTTGCTCCGTTTTACAACCCACGTCAGAATCTCTGAGCAAGACATGCTCATGAGAAAGCACATGGATAACTCAATGCACAGCGTTTTCTTCAAGACCATGGAAAACCTTGGCTTATCCAAAAGGCATATATTTGCCTTTCTCAGATCAAGTGGGCTGAAGTCTGAGACTGAGGGATTCATTTGCGCCGCGTAAGATGGTGTAATTGGTCTATCGCAGCCGCGTGATGGGTATAGAGGTCCTGAATGTAAGCTGTCGAGCTTGCCACAGAGCTCCAGAAACAACAATGCACTTGCGGCTTGTCCAGTATATGCACCTTCGGCCTATATCCATCGCCACAATGCGGCACTGAGGGTACTATAATTTCATTTGAGGCACCACTATGCGATAGACCAAACGCCAGTGTTGCCTAATGTCCCGAACGATATTGAGTCCGTTGTGGAGAATGAAACGTGCCGAATCTATTGGAACTATTCATTCTCCACCGTCAGACAGATATCAGCAAACAAGCCTGACGTGGTTCTGCTGGACCACTCCTCCAAGCAGATGTTTGTAATTGAGTTCTCGGCTCCCGCCGAGAATAACATCTGCATAAGGGAGAAGGAAAAATGGACGAAATATCAAGACCTGCTGTTCGAACTCCGCACGCTGTTCACAACTTATACGGTGAAGCTGGTCCTTCAGGTAATTGAGTGCATGGGGGGCATCAAGGGTTCGTTGAAAGCCGGCAGAAGTTCTTGCGGCCGGAATGCAGAAGGCAGTTATCTTGGGGTAGTTGCATTTGCTCAGGGCACATGATTCCCGGTATTCGTAGTTACTCACCCCATGGCTTTGGGGAGTGCCTACGATGTGCGATTTAAACATCTGACCAGCAAGGAACCTCGTGAAGGTCGGAATCACGGGGAGCCCCTTCTGGTCAATTTAAATAAAAAAAAAAACAACAACAAATGAACTATAAAAAGTTTAAATCAATGATATCTGTTAAAATAATACCAATTGCTTCTCGACACAAACGAGAAATCACACAGTGATTGAATTACCTTGGCAAACTGCTTTAAAGCATGAAAATAAAGTCTACGACTTCGCTGGTCGACTAGATAGCTTCTGTGCACAATATCGCTTCGGGCAACTATATGTGCATTTAAACTTGCTTGGAGAGGAAATGAAGCTGCTTACTGCAAGATGAACTTCTTCAAAGATGAAGTCAACAACGAAGGTAACTGGACTGGCAGAGTAGAGTACAATCATATATTTTCCAAGACGGCACAGGGAGTATCGCAAAAGTTAACAAATAGTATATGGTTGATTGAAAATAAAGAAAATGAAAATCTCTGTCCCATTCGGTTATTGAAAAAACTATTGGGCAAACGTGGTAAAAATATAAAAACTGACAGATTATTTCTAACTGTCAACCAAAACTGGAAACGTAGAAAATGGTATAAGGATGTGCTAGTGGGCATAAATATGTTATCTAAGTGGACTAGGCAGTTTGCGGAAAGAATTGGCCTCTCAACAAAAAAAAAACTAAAAATTACCACCTACTCATATCGTGCTTCAGCAGTGTCCACCCTAGCAAAGAAAGGCATTGGCGAAGAACAATTAATAAAAATCACAGGACATGTATGTACATTTTCAGTCTATCAAACCCTATTTGCAATTAGATACTGAATATCATTTCAACTTAGTAAACAACCTCAGGAATGGGAGTCAAATTGAAGCGGGACCTTCATCTACTAAAGTTGCTAGTAAAAATAATGAAAACAATAAAAATCAGCTTATGTACAATAATAATTGTACTTTTCATATAATAAACAAATAACTTATTTTTTGTTTTATTCATGAAATAGTCTTCGGAATATCATTCGTGATAAAATTTTGTCTTGGCAAAATTTTCCAATTGATTTACGAGCGTTTGTTGCGTAGCAATTTATCGAGTGACATTGTTATTAAAACCACGAGACGATAGTCGACACAATGTCAAGAGATAAATTGGCAACAAACTCGAGTAAATCAATTGGAAAATTTTGCCAAGACAAAATTTTATCACGAATGATATGATGATAACAAAAAGAGAATTTTGCCGACAAAATTTTACCACTTATGATATTATATATGAAAAAGAACGACATCGTAATTTAATGTTATATGAATTTAAATGAGGGCATTCAGCAGCAGCAGCCACAAGAAGTATATGCAGAATTGAAGGTGTGGGGACGGTAAAAGAGTCTACTCGTCGGTGATGGTATGCAAAATTTCGGAATGGAGAGGATTGAAGAGTTCCGACAAACTATTGAAGGAAATCCAAGGATTAGTGTTTGACAATTGAACTCTCAGTGTCAAATCCACCATTGGGAATCATCTTCATCGTATTGGAAAAGCAAACAGACGGCCCCGACAAGTTCCCAGAGTATTAACGGCTGAACAGAAGCAACGACGTATCGACCTGTGTCGTCAATTACGCCAAAATCCTCTTGATGGACGATTTTATCGGCGAATCATTATATGCGACAAAAAATTGATCTTTTTTCAAAAACCCAGATAATGCTAATCAATGGATTACACTTGGTCAACCCGCTCTACCAGTACCAAAAAAATTCTTTTGGGAAAAAGGTTATGTTAAGTGTTTGGTAGAATTCGGAAAGACTTGTGCATTTTAAAATGATTCCGAAAAATGGTAGCATAACCTCCGCACTTCATTATCAACAATTGGATCGAGTTCAAGAATATACGTCGGTAAAGCTAGTAGGACCAAAGGCATATTATTGCTCTCATAGTTATCGTAGAAATTATAACTTAATATTAGATAAAAATTTAAAAAAAATAACAACGGGATTTTTTAAGGCTATTAAAAAGCTAATTTAAGGCCAAATATAATAAATCCGAGGTTTTTCCCGAAATTATGGTCCTTATGGCTTCACGTCAAGCTAGCAGGATCATTGCTTTAAAATATTATAAAAAGCAATAATTAAGCAGGAATTTAAGGTTATTTGTAGCATAATTTAATGCCAAATACTGAATTTTAATTTTAATGATTTTAAGGCATACTTTTAAAAACTTTTTTGGTTTTATGCTTTAAAAAATCGCTTCTCTTAGGAGGTTCTATAAAGCCACTCTTTTTCCAAAATGCGTCAAACAAAAAAAGTAAAACTCGTCTTAACAGATACCCTAGAAGGAACTGGTGTCACAAAAAAAATATTAATATATCTGTAGGTATTAAGGGCAAAACTGCTGACAAGAATTTTTTTCTCGAAAACCAAAAAAAATGTTTTTTTATAATAATCAAGGTAGGTACCATGGAAGTGTACCGCAAATTTTGGGACATTATGAATATTTGAAAGCAATATTGCTACTAAATAGTAATAAAAATATCGCCTGGAAAAGTGTAGTGTGTGTGAAAAAGGCCTGAAATGTGTATTTCGGTTTATAATGCGGTTTCTACTTTGCGTTCGGTGAGGCTATTGAGGCTATTACGATACGGTTTTCAGTGTCATAATAGACAAAAACGGTGTTATAATAATATAATAACAAGAGTATAATTTATTTTATACCCGACTAACATCTAGATGACTATTTTTGCCACGCAAAAGGAAGGTATAATGGAGTATTTCTCTCACAAGTGATATAATGATAAAAAGGGGTGAATTACTATGGTTACACAATGGTAAGACATGAATAATTTTTTGAAACGTCATTTTGACACTTTCAATAATTTTTTGATCTTTAACTTTTACAAGAAATTACACGTCGGGCATAAAACGTCATATCGTCGCCTCTGGGCAACAGTAGGATATCCGAAATAAAGTCGAAATCGGGTTTATGTACGAAATTACATTAGAAGAGCTACTTGCATCCAGTGAAACACTAGGACAATTTCTAAGACGGACGTCGACACACTAAGGCGACCATCTTAGAAATTGTTCTAGTATGTTTCAGTGGATGCAGGTAGCTTTTCTAATGTAATTTCATACATAAACCCGATTTCGAGTTTTTATCCGATATCCTACCGTTGCTCTTTGGCGACGATATCTTACACGTGACCGAAATGACATTGTAAGCTCGTGAGATGTGTATCACTCGTGCTATCGCACTCGTGATTCAAAGATCTCACTCGCTGACAATGAAGCATTTCTGTCACTTGTAATATAATCTACTATTATAGTTTGACACTGTCACAATTTTCAAATTTTCGCTTGTGTAAACACTCTCCTGCCAGGCAATAAGAAAATGTCAGATAAACGTCAGACAATTTTTATGGACTTTAAGGAATTTAAAGACTTGCCGCGGTGGTGTCGAATTATAAAACGTTGTATTACACTCGTTCCTGTGTAAATTTGGGTGCTTTCGGGCACTCGGGCTTAATAAAGCACTCGTTTGACTCGGGCTTAAAAAAGCACTAGTTTCACTCGTGCTTTATTAAGCCCTAGTGTCCGAAATCACCCAATTTACACAGGAACTCGTATAATAAATAACTACTTTTTAATATTGGCAAACTTGGCAATCCCAGGGCAATCCTAACCTATAATACTTCGCGGTCAAGGTGTCAACTCCAAGTGGCTGGCAGAGGGAACAACAGCAACAGCTGTTGATGGGAGTTGGCATTACTATATTGTTGGCACTTGTTTGGGGGGTGCCTTCACGTGCTTTTGGGGCACGCAATTTTGTTGCCTGGTGGTGGTCAAGCTGGTAACACAAACAAGTGCACTGATGGCGCTTACCAAAGACTGTGATGCCACTATAATTGTGATGACTGAGAGTGTTTGTGTCTCCGGTCAGTGATGACGCCGATAAGGGGGTCCACTTGTTTGTGCTGCGGGATTTGATTCTAAACATTTTTTGGATGGGGAGATTTCACAACCTCAAAACGTCAAACTTTTGTGCAGATTTTGTGTTAAGTTTTAAAATATTTAGAACAAACGGATCCTGTTCATCCGTAACTCAATCTCTTCGTGAAAATGTGTAGAATATTTTGGTATGATAATTTTTATAGAAAATCTTGTAGTTTTTTGGGTCGTTTATCCGACAGTCACAGAACTCATTAATTGAAGTTTCAAATTAATTCTTTTTTATAGCCGCCGTTAGTGCACCTCGCAAACGTGGCCAACCGCCGCGAAATTCCCTGAATTGTGTAATTTGATTATTTTGTATAAAAAGTGGCAAAGTAGAAAAAAATACTGTATGATAACTCGTTTATAAGGCATTTTGTCGCACTTACTCCTTTAGTGCGTGCGACAAAATGTATGACTGAATTAATTAGGCTGGGAAGTTCTATCCCATCCACCCTATAGTGACCTTGCGCCATCAGATTATCTCAATGGAACACTACTTAAGAGAACGGGAGTTTGAAGATATCGACCATGTTCAAGCTGCTTGCCAAGAGTTTTTCAACTCGAAAGGACCCTTCTTCTATCATCGTGGAATTCAGCTTTTGGGACAAATATGGTTGGAAGTCGTTGACAATAACGGCTAATTGTTTAAGTAATAAATATTTATTTAAAAACGCTCAGAACTTTCTGGACACCCTAATAATTTTAGATAAATAATAATTACAATGAGGTATAGGGAACCATGACAAAGTAACAACAAAAGAGAACAATGTAACACAGTACTGAGTAAAATAAAGTGCAAAATCATCCAGCCACAATTACAACTAGCAAATCGTGAGCTAATGATGAGCATTGTTTGTAAATTACTTTCACTGTGCATTCATTAAGGAAGAGTGAATTATGCACCTACTACCAGCATTATTACACTTACATTTTATAATGTAGAAACTTTTCCGGTAGCAACAATCACACCCCTTTTTGTTGTTAATTCCGCACGTTTATCTTGCAAGACCCTGGAGGTAGGAACTTGTATCTTAAATGAATCTGTGTTAATCGTTCATTTCAATAGCCTGTAGTGGGCGGATAACACGAAGTTTAGCCCTAAATGATAAAAATCAAATAGACTGTTTTAAAATAACAGTTTTGTTATGTAATGGGTGAACGCAAGAATTCAAAGTAGAAAAAATATAAATTTATGGGTTTTTGTTGAAGAAATATTATGATCATTGTCGAGCTGAATTAGAAACTGAATTTATTATGTAGTTTTGTTTGGGAAAATACGAATGTGATTTACATTTTGTTTCGTTTGTGATTTATCGGCCTAATTTTTTTCTTGTTTTTTAGGTTTTACTACCAGGTCGCTTTTTGTTATCCAAGAGAAGTATTACTGCAATTTCTTACAAACTGGTAACACTTAAGTTCCCAACTAACTAAATAAATTTTATATCAACCAGCTACGGAGTGTTTACGACATTTTGTCTTGATTTCTAAATTGATATTATTAAGCTTTACAATTAATTATTCCTAGTCAGCATCTGAAATTCGATGGAATAGGTGTCCAAATAGTTAATATCAGGTCTTTATTACATTAAGCTCGCTGTGGAAATCAAAATTTATATGGAAAATTTTGACAAGCAAAGCCTAGAGTTTTTCATGGTATTGCTCCACATACATTTATAAAAACTTCACTTCCTCTTTTTTCCTAGCGTGGTTTTTCACTATTTTCATATAAACTGCGTTTTTTTTTAATGGCAATAAGGAATCCCATGTTACATTTTTTACTCCATGTTAACTCTTGTTGGGAAAATTCCGGGCTTGAATTTTTTGCCAGACCTGGACCTTATTTCTATGAAGTGTCGTACTTTTACGGCTGTATATTATAATACTCTTTGTCTTGTGTTCTTATATCAAATAAAGCGAAAGTTTTCCTTCTAAAGTTACACTAAATATGACAAATAACAGCGAAGCTTCCGTAAGGTATTTCAGAAATGTGAGAATTCCTTGTTTTGATTTATTAATTTACATAGTAGTGAATAACATTGGCATAGTAATAAAAGTGTCTCTGAATGATGTACAATAGTACATTATTATACAAGAGGGTTTATTGTAACATGAGGGCTCCAATAGAACGAATGTCACAATGCCTCGTTAAACGAGTGTAGGTAATATGCTATTTTTTCTACTTCGGAGCTCTTTTATGAAAATTTTAAAATTCTGTTTTTTCAATATTCTAGGGATTTTTTGGATTAAGTAGTACTGGTTGTGTTTGTGGTTATGTTTTGAAATGTTTACACTTGACTTGACCTCGACAGGAGTTAGCTAGAAATGATAGACGTCGGCTTAATACCAACCTAATACGTATCAAATAAAGAAAAAAAAAACAAAAAATTTGTTACACAAAAATAGAAAAAAATAATTTTTGTATCATAAGACTTTGTTTTTGAGTTAGCTTGAATTTCAGGATACAAATTTGAAATAATATAATGTACATTTAATTTTTTATAGTTCGACACTGTCAGAATTTTCAAATTTTCGCTTGTGTAAACACTCTCCTGTCAGGCAATAAGAAAATGTCAGTTAAACGTCACACAATTTCTATGGATTTAAGCAATTTAAAGACTTGCCGCGGTTATGTCGAACTATAAAACGTTTTTTCTACTTTGTGTTCGTACTGAGGCTATTACGATACGCTTTTGGGTGTCATAATAGACAAAAGCGGTGTTATAATAATTACACTAAAAATAGTATAATTTATTTTTTTAATATTGGTAATCTCTTTGTCTGATCTTGGCAATCCTAACCTATACTTCGCTGTCAATGATGTATGAATGTGAATTGGCATTACTATTTTTGCCACTTGTATTGGAAATTCACGTGCATTTAGGGTAAGCGATTTTGTTGGGGGAGGTGTCCAACAAGCTGGTAACACTTGTCGCCTTCTTGGAGCATTGGTGTAGGACGGCGTCTGTAGGTTTTACATGTCCTGGATGGCTCGCCTTGACTTTGTGTGTGGACGCCGTCAGGAAGGTTTTTAATAGTATAAGACAACATTGTGGCGTTGCAGCTCAAAATACATACGGTAGGAAAATGTTTTTGGAGATCGTAGAGAACGTGTTCTCCTTCTGCCAATTTTCAAATTGGGCGTATGTTTTTCCATATACCTCGCGTGACTTTAAAGGTAGCAAATTGCCTATCGTATTTTCGCCAAAGCCCGTATTTCTGGGGGCGTACATTGAAGAACTTCAGAACTCATTTTTGGAAGGACAAAAATACGAGTGTTAACGTTTCAAATTAATTCTTTTTCATAGGCGCCGTTAATGCAGCTCGCAAGAGTCCCAACCGCCGCGAAATTCCCTAGATTGTGAAATTTGATTATTTTGTATAAAAAGTGGCAAAGTAGAAAAAATACTGTATGATAACTCGTTTATAAGGCATTTTGTCGCACGTACTCTTTTAGGGCACTTCTCGCTACGCTCGTCGTGCCCTAAACCCGTGCGTGCGACAAAATGCTTCTTATAAAACTCGTATCATAATATACTAGTATTACACACGTGCTTTATTAAGCCCTCGTGCCCGAAATGACCCAATTTACACAGGAACTCGTATAATAAATAACTAGTATGGCTTTCAACTCATAGAACCCTATAGCAGGTTTGTGTTGGGTGAAGGTTGGAGTTTTATAGTAAACTCTGAAGTATTGAATTGAAATAATTATAACAAACCTTGTGATCGGTCACTATCTTCCACGTTTTCATATACCTAACAAATGTTTCAGTTTAAAAATAAAAGTGGCCTGAAAAAAAGTTTCTACATCAAGTCCCTGCTACATTGTACTTTCGGTTGACTCATAAATATAGGTATAGGGAAAGTTCACGTAAATGAGACTTCCCAAATCCAAACCAAATAACTGCCAAATCACACTTAACGTCACTATAAAACTTCCATTAAACGAAATGTGAAAGTTGAAATCTCTTAGTTGTTGAATCGCATAATGTTTATTTACATTAAATAATTCAGAATGATAAACATCCCACGGATTTTCAAGTTTTCAACAAAAGGAAATCTTAACTCTGATAGGTTAGTACATGAGATAATTGAAAAGCCATGATAAGAAAATTTAAACATCAGCTTTTAAGATAACACCAGTTTAAGAAATAAGAAAATGTTTATAATTACAATTAAATGTGAAACTATGAAACAATCAAACTATCTACAGTGGATTAGTATCATTGAATTGAGCGATGTTGATTTATTTTTGATGTGTAACATCTATAGCCGTGATATGGGAGTAAAACCGAATGAATGTCCTCGCAAATTTTGCTTAAAAAGAAACCCCGACAAGGCTGGAATGTTATTTTGTTGCTGTGGAGTTTGGAGAAGGCATAGGTGGAATATTATTTCATTACCCGGGAAAAGACCGCCAACAATAATATTACTTGACAAGTTATGTCAACAAAAATTGACTTTTTTTTTATAATAGTCGCTCATTTTTAGAATATCGAATACGTTGATATGTATCTGCAGTTGGGTGCTTCCAATAATACAATAACAATATATCATTTATGCAAGATAAGTGTATTGTTAACTCTAACTTCAATGTTACATTTAGCAAAATTATATTCACTCATTAGCTGCTATTGCAAATCTGATACACTTGATTGATCCTGCTGCTGTTGGTTATCGTACTGAGGTGAAAAAGCTTGTAAATAGGATGCACCGGACGAACTGGCATCTGATGTTCCAAAGGGGAGATTATTTGACGATGTGGTCGTCAGATTAAGGTTTTTGATGCGTTTTTCATAACTTCTTCGACTTGAGCTATAACTTCTAAGTTTGAAGTATGTAACTTGACGAATTTTTCATCTACAGGTTTGGCTTCATAGGAATTTTTTAAGGTAAATGTTTTTTGCCACTCTCTCATGGAGGAAAGTGAACTACTCCCAATTACATAATAAAATTGGGATTTTAAGACATTGAATAAAAGTTGTACAGAATAAGAAGTAGTACAATGTAACTACCTAAAATTATTTATTTTGCACTGGCTTTTATAACTATTACAATAAAACAGAAAAAAAAGTTATTTAAGTGAATGTAATGATTTTATTAAAATTAATTATAAACAAGAAGAATGTTCTTAAATCCAAGTGGAGTAAATTTAAATTAAAATTTAAATATATCTATGTCGAACTCCACAAACTTTAATAACTGTAAGATTACTAATGGTACATGTTTCGGCAGAATACTTCTGCCATCATCAGCCCTTAAAGAATATAAAAAATTATCAAATTTAATTTTAATTTAATTTAAATTAAAATTAATTATTATGCGGAAAGATTCGACAGACGGAATTTGATGTCCGACACTGTCCTCACAAAATAAAATTTCCATTCTTCGCTCGATAGGTAACTCCTTCAGATGAATTACTAGCTGTGTCGATTCACGCTGAGCGACCTTTCCACTTTCACATACATTTATTCAATTAAACCTAGATTTTCTTTCTCCGCAAGAGCACAGTTCGAAATTTGATTCTCTACATATTTATGTATTTCAGATTTAACATATTTACTTTTCCTTTGTTCTTTCCAATTGTGGTATATTTCAGTAGGAGGGTTCAAATCTCCTCCTTGTCTAGCTGCTTCGTCTCGTTTCAGTAATTTAATTGTTGTTTTACTTCTTCTGTCTCTATTTCGATTATTTTCAGTCATCGATCTATATCTGAATATGCTATCTATACAGAGTGATCATAAAGTTCCGTACAAAATTCATAATTTAGTTATGTAATATTTTTGCGAAAAGCGCAGGTCGTTTTTCAAATTGCCATCTTTTGATGATCACGTCATCTATTTTTGAACTATGACACCGTCATCAAGTTTTACATCAAAAAATTAAATTTTTATTCCTTGAAAAATACTATTTCACTACGAATCCGTTTTGAAACGGCGCCGATTAGTCCCGAAGTGATTGAACGAAGTGTTCAAAGCGTTAAAACACGTCTGGGAATGTGTCAAATAGTTGGCGGGTGGCAATTTGAGCACTTGCGTTAAATTTTATTAAATTTTTCGTTGTTTGCTTTCCAAATTAATTGTTATTTTTCAATTTTTTTCAAGAAATAAAAAGTATAATTTTTTTGCTCTTGTTGGATAGAGAATTGAAAAGTGTATTTTTTCTATAGCAGATGTTAAAGTCTCCTTTGATCTATTCAAATCAAAAGGTCAAGGAGCACTTTAACCGCAAGGATAGATAAAGTAATTTATTTTTTGTACTCATTGCTTATAGATACCTATTTTCCGTTTACCGCCGATGCGCGGAAACAAGAATTTCCCGCACTGCGGTGTTTTTTACTTTCCACGTAAAGAAGGGACATTTGCTTCATAAAGTTGGTGGATTTGACAAGAAATTGACAGTAATTCCTTCGAATTCAAGAAATTGTCACAATCAACGTACTTCTTAATCGCCAAATTTCAAATTTCTTGATAGCATCCAGATTATTTTCTACACTTCTATTGTGGTGTAAATAGACCAGTGGACACTATAGCTATTGTTCGTAAATTAATTGATTGTGGTGTTTTCAAACACTATACTAACTGTCACTCAACTGTCAAAAAACTGTCCCCAGCAATTATCCTAGGAGTAAACCAGAAGTAAAAGCCACACAGACCGTAATCACGGCCATTACCTCTAAATCTTATGGGCCTTAGATTTGAAGATATAAATAATAAAAACCAATAAACAAAGCCGTAAGTAATATACTTTCAAACAAATAATATAAATTAGTTTTGAGATTTGGAAGAAAAAGTGCAATTGTTAAAAACTCGACATTCACGCTGCAATTGCTGAGCCCTTTGATTTCCACTCCTGGAACATGAGTAATCGTAGAAGATACTTGTTCTGAATCTTGGATATTGACTGTAGTTACTAATGGTTGGTCTTTTGCACAATGTGGATTGTCAGTCGACTGAATTCTTTTAGATAGTTCAATTTTGTTACGCAGGGAATCTTGAATATATGACTCTGCAACCGAGGATGATTTCCAACCACCCAATTGCTTGATTCCAATTAGTCCTTCACCATGGTTTGCTAATAATGTTGCTGAAGTTCTACGAAAACTGTGCCCCGTAAACGTATAAGGATTGTCAAGTATTAGAAATTGAGCAATTTTCATTGGGATCTTTCCAATGGTATTAATTCCCACCGGAGAATTTATACATTTTCCGTTGGTATATGTCAAAAAATACCGTTGTTCGTTAGGTTTTCTTAAACTACTGTATTTTTTCAGTTTATTAATCCATTGAGGCTGTGTGATGGCAAATGATCTGGGTGTACCTGTTTTCGTTTCTGGAATCGTTACCACCACGACATTCTTGTCAAACTTAATGTCAGAAGGTTTCATTTTACAAAGTTCTTCGCGTCTTAGTGCTCCAGAAATGCTTAGTATTAGTGCCACCTAAATAAAGTGTTAAAATTTTAATAAAGGAATGTTATAAATATGAGCAGTTTTACCTTCATCATGAGATATGAACAATCTGGCGCTTCACCAACAAATTTTGATATGTGATCATCATCTAATACAGCAGATTTTTTTGGCTTGTGGTGCTCTGTCGCCATTTTTATATAAGCACTCAGTTTTGAAAATTTCGAAATGTTAACATTATTCTTTGTGATTAAACACAGTTTCAACATTGAATATACAGACTATAGAGAATTTTTACTTTGATGTTGTTCAAAATAAGCCAACAAACTATTTTCAGTAAACTTTTTGATACCTTTTTGATTGCACCATTCTACAAATTTTGCATAGGTTCGTTCATATCGCCCGCAACTCTTTGTAGGGAGTAAATTGGAAATCGCTTCATTTGCACGACGTTTTATATCTGGTGGCGTGCAAACACTTTCGTCAGTATCACTCATTCTTCTGGCTTCACTTTTTTACATAAAGTGACAGACAAACAATAATTAAATAATTTAAAGATATCTAGCACTCAATAATTTCACCAACCTTGTCGCAAAAAAAAATAATTTATGATTTTTTTACTTAATTCGCTTGATTCGTTACAAAAAATATTGTACCTAACTTATTTGGAAGAGAAATTTCCCGCATCCGCACTAAATGCAGCACTCCCTTCGGTCGTGCTGCAAACAAAGTGCTCATGCGGGAAATTTTACTTTCCAAACACATTAGGTAAATAACTATTTTTATTTTACAATTTTTGATTAACATTTTGATCTAAAACAACATTAATTTATTGTACAATTTACATTTCCAGCACTATTAAGTCGTGGAAGACATTTTTTTTCCTGTGCTAACTGAATAGAAGCAGAAGAATAATAAGAAGAAGAACTAGAACTGCAAGAATTTTCATTTCCACCTCGATTTCCACAGAGTATTTTCTTCGATACCTCAACTTTTGTTGCTACTGAATTTTCAATGTAAGATTCAGCAACTGAAGATGATTTCCACCCTCCTGCACGTTTGACTGTTACCAGATGGGCGCCAGAATTTGCTAACATTGTGGCTGCAGAGCGTCGGAAACAATGGCCTGTGTAACTTTCTGCATTCGTTAAACCCAAAAAAATAGCAATTTTCTGCGGAACATTATAAAAAGTATTTATCCCCACAGGTTAGATGGTGCATTTTCTTTGTCGGTAGTTAATAAAAAACTTCTGGTGAGGTACGTTTTGAGGGCGTAATGCGACGTATTTTCTCACAATACTCAAAACACTCACAACACTGTTACTGTCGGTAATGCAGAATGATCGATCTTCTTTATTTTTGGTGTCCATTAGCGAAACGATTATGACCGATTTTCGATCATCAACATGAGATGTTTCTAACTTGTATAATTCATTAGATCGACACGCTCCATATCATCCCATTATCGCGACAACCTTTAGAAATAGGTACTCGTCATCTCCAGCTTCTTGTAAAAATTTTGTTATATCCTCTTGCTCAAACACTTTAGATTTCTTAGGTTTGTAACCATCCGTCAATTTCTTCAGCAAAGTTATCAGTTTGCTGAATCTGTAACATTTACATTTTATTTAACATTGCATTCAATAGACTAAACGTATTTCTTACTTTGAAATATCACAATTTTCATTGACAAGTAGCGTACATTTCAACATGCTGTAATAAGACCATAATGTTGAGGGCTTTACTTTCTTAGACTTCTCCGAAAAGTATGCCAGCACGTGGAAGCACGTATATTCTTTTTCGTAAACGAGGCGAGATTTTTGGGACAGTAGCTTTCCCACGGCCTCTAATGCCTCTTCTTCCACGTCTGGTGGTAGATTTTCTTCATTTTCGCTCATCTCGACAAACTTTTCAACTAAACGCTCACAAATTGCTCAAAACAAAATGACATAAACAAACTTTTGCTAAACCATAACAACGCTCATACTAATTAGACTTTAAAACCTGACACGATTCGTAATATTTTTTCATTAATAAAATACACAAAAATACACAATTTATTGCTATAGAAAAAAATAGAATATTATACACGACGATAAATTTAATTATATTCTCGAGTTTAATTAGCGTCTCTACTGACGTCTCGACGCTAAACAAAACTCTCAAAGATAAACTAATATTTTATCGTCTTGTATAATAAATTACTATTAAAAGACAAAAAAAGAAGGGGTTGACATTTAAAAAAAAAAATACGACGGTGTCATAGTTCAAAAACAGATGACGTTGATTCATAATTTTTTGTTCTTGGTTGAGTATTTGCTCTTCTTTAGTTTTCATTTATTTGCTCATCGCTTCCGTTCTTCTTTTCACCAAATTCTGTCTATAATTTTTGTACTAATTTTTTTGAGAGTTTGCAGGGTAAGCTGACAAAGGAAAACACAAACAAACAATAAAAAGTATAATTAAATGTTTAGAACGATACACATATATGGACCGCACCGCTGCTTGTTTCAGACTAAGGGTTCAGACTTAAAAACATAAAACTGAAACTGGCTGGATCACAAAGCTGGATCGAATGCGGTACAGTTAAAACAAAAGATGGTAATTTTACATCCTCAATAAATTTAAAACCTGCGCATTGGCTGTTTTTAACTAAAGTCATGATATGTGAAGGATACACAAACAGCTGTTCTTCGTTTATTTTGCTTCTTGTAGAAAAGGTAAAATCACAATGTTATATTTGTGGTTTTTCAACAGCGTTCCGTCTCCCCAGCTTTGCGTAGTGCCATGACTTCCACGAAGAGATTGATGAGAGGCAGAGACAGAATAGCCTTCAGAGCTGCGGTCGGGGTAGTTCTCATGCCATCCGTTGAATGCGTTAGAGACGTGTCATCGTTGTTTTTTGTCTGACTCTGCCACCGATAGTTGCACCGTAGCTTAGCATCTGTCTGATGATGGCCGTGTAAAACCAGAGGGTAACTCTGGGTGTTAAACCCCATAACTTTCCCACCGCTCTCCTACATTGCCACTCACACAGAGGGAAGATTGCACAGTTAAACCCGCACATGCTTCCCTTGAGTTAAACCTGTACCCTCTCAGCGTACACACACACACAGTCTTCCACGTTAGTAGCGCGTCAGTTGTACACTGAGATGTTAACAAAAAAAGACATTTACGGTGTGACAGTGGCGTGCATTTGTGCTATTAAAAAAGAAAATTGCAAGAAAAAAAGTCGACGATCAAGATGGACTAAAGAATGGCTCCTAAAGCGCAATGAATTTTCTCATGTTAATCTTTTGAAAGAATTACGGCTTGAACCTGCTGATGATTGGCATAACTACTTAAGAATGGATGTAGAAACTTATGAGCTATTAAATTTGGTTACTCCTTTACTTAAAAAACAAGATACTCGAATGAGACCAGCCATATCAGTACACGAAAAATTAACTGCCATTTTAAATTTCCTCGCAACCGGAAGGAACTACAAAGACCTAAAGTTTTCTACCTTAATTTCCTAGTTCTTAAAATTGAACACGCCGCTAATGAAATCGGAATGAAACCTGCAACGACTTGTGTCCACACACACTGCACACGCCAAAAATCAAGACAGTTTTGATTCCAGCGGGGAAGAATGCGCATTCCACAATTTTGGCCACAGACGAGAAGGTTTATCTGTACCCCGTACCCCGTGCATTCAAGTCTTGAGGTTTCCCTCTGTGTGAGTGGGCCCCTTAAAATAAAGGTACATAACGCCCATGTACTTCACATCCTGCGATAGTTTCCACTTGCCACCGTTGAGGGAGGGAAGCTTTAGCTGTCCCATCCTACTTCTGTTCGTGAAGAGGACTAGCTCTGTCTTTTGTGGATTCACAGCCAGATCCTCCTTCTTACAACATTTTTGTACACGGCAGAGTGCTGTCTGCATAAGTTCGCATAGTCTATTCTCAAGTAATATGACCAGTCATCGTCGTATCCGATAGTATAGCCCGCCTCTTTGAGGGTTCACTCCCCAGGCTAGATTTCTCCGAATTGATTATTGTGATTGAAGAATACTCGAACAGGTTGACTGTATTTTCCAGGGGCACATCTTCTCAGGTTCTTTTCAACTTTCCGCATTTCGTCCTCTTCGCGAGGGGGCTGTTAGCTCCAAAATCTTAAATAGCACTATGGGTCGAGTGATACCTCACTTGAAAGGTATTGAGGAGGTCTCTACAACTAATCAGTTACTTTTAAATTTTTTGCAGTTTTGACCGTAAAAACGATAATTTTCAATTTTTAAGACAATCCACATTTTCTCATGCTGCGTCCCACAGAAACCACAAAAACAAGCCTGTAATTGCTGAAATTAAACTTATTGATTTTTTTGTCATTAGGTTGTTGATTTTGATTGCTCAAAAGGGCGAAGAACTATAGAAATAGAAAATTATCGTTTTTTGCGGTCAAAACTACAAAAGATTGTAAGGTAAGCGGTTAGTTGTAGAGAGGCCTCCAATATCTTTCAAATGAGGTATTACTCGCGAAGAGGGCGAAATGTCGGAACTTGAAGGAAACCTCAAAAGTTGTGCCCCTGCCAAATTAAAGATTGACCTGTCCCAAGATTTTTCAATCACAGCAATTTCGGAGAAATCTGGACTGGGGAGTTTTAAATGGGACAGTCTGTATGTCCTATCGCAGTGGGGACAGAACTTCCCCCTGAGGACAGCCCTTCTTAACCACTTTTCGAGTGATTGTGTCCGCTACACCTGTACCTGTGCACCTGTACGGTTCTGTACTCCAGGACCCGCTGAATTCAGTCACATACTGTTCCTGGGACAGCGCGCTTGATGTGCTCGCCTGACATTATCGAAGATGGTCACATCGTGTAGAGCGGACTCGGTAGATTTTCCCGGAACATATACATTTTGGTTGGGGTGTAGTGGTTTGGCCCTTAGCAACTCATCTCTTACATGGGACGGAAAGATTTCGCGAGAGAGTAATCTCCTCGCCCTGGTTTGGCAAATCTCTCACCTCAACAATACATAAATACGTGCTTGAAAAATATTCACAAAGTTGTCCAGAATCTCCGACAGACCCCGCTGTAGCATTGCCGGGAAGATTTCGCCCACGCCCGATAATTTGAATGGCTTGAAAGTTCTTATAATCCAGGCTACGCTATTGTGGTTCACAGCGTTGGATTGGATCTCCATCCGTTGTGACCATACAGCCCGGAAAATGTGTAGCTATTAGTAGTTTGGCTGTGTCGTCGGCATAGTCCGTATATGTGCCGTCATATTTCTTCAAACTACCAATTTGCTGTCCCTGATCGTTTGACACTATCTTCATCAACCGGGCAGCGCCGGTGGTACACTTGAGGTCACCGCAAAATTGTCTCTATCTTAATCTCTGCTTAAAAGGGACGTCCTTTTGTATTGCCGGTGGTATTCTTTTAATTCTTTACAGTTGGCTGCATTTTTAGTCCTCTTGGCCTTATTGAATAGCTTGCGCAGTAGACTCCTCCCTTTTATAGTTTCTTGCACTACCATATTGTGGGTACTACTTGAGCTTAAGACATCATCAAAGACCTAGTGAGGGCAGTGACTGCCCCCTCCAGTTCTCCGGCCTCCTTAAGATCATTGGAAACCTCGAGCAGACCCCTGACATTTGACTACACATTCTGACACCTACACAGTCGCTCCTTGGACTGAGTATTATAACATTGTGCTCGTTAGATATTCGAGCAGTGCCGTCCCTCTTGTGTTGCAGTCAGCGCTCCCCCATAGCTCCCCAGAAGCTTCTCTAAGGTAATTACTTCCTAGCGAAGTATTTTGCTTGTATTATTGTGGGTCCTTTACACATGAGGCCGGATCCATACTACCTGCCGGATCGTGGACGGTTCTTGACGTGTCCTCGGCGTGCGTATTTTGGGTAGGACTCCCTCCCTAAGTGCTTGGACCCTGGAGAATTAACCAGCAGTCGGTGTTGGTTCCACCGCCGGCGTTGGGGTCTTTTGTGCCTGCTGGGTCTCCTTTTTGGACGTAACAATTTTCAGCGTGAATCGTCCTAACTTGTTAATTTCTCTATAATCCAAGAGTCTGCTGCAAAAAACCTGGCCGATCGGGTTACAGGGTGTAATGTTTTTTAAATGATAGTTGATACTCACATCAACCTTAAGAAAAACCATGGCGTGCCTGGGCAGAGTCTGTTCACAAGTTTAAGGGGGCCAAGAACTCAAAGATTGTGACAGTTCAACAACTGAAAACGGAAAATCTCTGTCGGCCTCGTGGAAGAGGATCCATTCTGGTATATATGTTCACTTGTTTTGTTACTCCAGGCGTTTCAGGACTTGCTCAGTGGACACTGGTTCACCTGGAATCCACAGAGTCACCTTGCACAGCTTGGGGAGTTCCTCAACAGGTAGGAACGCAAGCTGTGCCTCCTCCCAGAGATCTTAAAGGTCCGTTAAAGTTTGTTGCAACCAATTACGTGTGTGCATGTCTCACCAGTTTTGGATAAAATTCGGGCCAAAGTAAAAGTAAAAGTTAGGCCCTATTATTCCAATCCAAACATTCAATTTCCCTTGGCGTTGACCGTGAGAGTCTTGAGTCCAGGAAAAAAAAAATCTTGATTAATACCTGCAATTGTGACGATGTACTCAAAAAGTGGCTTTGTCAGAAAAGAGGGTCTTCATCGCAGCGTAACATTAGTTCATCGCATAACTGCAAGCGGTGCGGCGCCGGCGGTCTGGATCATTCTCCGTTAATTCGTGAATCAATTATTGAACTTTATAAGGATGATATTTCTCTTTCTTAAAGAACTTCACGACTACAGAGTGGTCCACGATGTTATTTAGGGCTAGCTGTCTTGTAGAATGGTAAGGATTTTCTTCAGCTTCAAATAACCCATTTAATCCAGTTTCTTCGTTTACTCAAGTTCGACCTTGCTGAGGCAAGTCCTGGACGGATCCCTTTCAGTCAATTTGGTAACCAATTTACTTACTGTGGATTCTCCAATAGGCCGTCTGTCAGGACGTTGTTGGTTGAATAATTTTATTCACTCATGCTTCCGGATGTGTTCTTAGCTTATCGCCATATCCAAACCATTAGTTGTTGGCAAGTTCTATTCTTTCCCGTTCAGTCAAACGCGCCATTTTGTGTTCACCGCAAATAGAATTCGCTTTTAGAAAACTTGCTAAATGTCTCTTTCATAATACTCAAGTGCTGTTTTTAAAAAGTCAAATTTAAGAGTATTAGTTTTTGTTTCATCCGTCAAAAGTGATACAGACGTGATAACGGTAATTTGTAAAAACAAGTTTTAATTTTTAAATGTTATTTTCACAAAAAATAGTTACGCAGGGTACCAAGTTTTCTTCACCATCATTTAAGTACATACATAGTTATATAAAAGCTATAAAAAACAGCAAAAAATTTCTTTCTTTAAAAAAAGTCAATGATGACGTCATTGTGCAAAAATACATGACGTCATAAGTAAAAATGTTATGTCATAAGGTAGATAATAGGCAGTTAGGACAAACGTGTTTATCCGTATCCGTAGCGCGTATCCGTATCTCAATACGTATAGCTCCTAGCCTTTTCCGTATTTTGGTAAGGATACGTCCATCTGGGGAGATACGTCGACGTAGGAACTGCAACCATCGGGTGGTTTATGTGAATCGTGCGTATAGAAAAGAGATGCCGATACCCGCTACGGATACGGATAAACAAGATAAACAAGCTTGTCCTAACTGCCTAATTAAAAAATTAAATTGACCTGTCAGAGCGTTTTGTTTGAAAACATATTAAATAACGCAATTATAAATTTTGTTCCTTACTTTATCACCACACTGTATAATATACTTTATAATATTCAAAAGTTTCACAGAAAGTTGCTCCAAAGCTAATTTACGAACTGCGAATAAACTACAGTTAAAATCAATACATTTTTTTGCAAAAATTTTTCGGGAGTAGTGTTAGTTTGAAACTATAACAATAAAGTTTAATTCATGTTTATTTTCGGCAACGACATGGCCATAAAAATGTGGAATACATTTCAAGTAGTAGTTGGTGTTTCTTCTAGTATGTATTTATTACAATTCCGATGTTTATTAATCTATTGTAAAGATAAGTTAAATAATGTTATGATGAAACGGCGAAATTAATGCATTCTTGTTAAATAAAAAAATATTACTCCTATTTAAATTATATTTTTGCACTATTTTCTGTTTCGAAATCTGTGCATGCGTGTAAGCAGTACTTGGACAAATTAGCATATGATTTAATAAGTCGCTCATAAATTTTATAATATTGTTGTTGCTTAGCTCTCATTTATACACTATATTTTAAAGTAATAAATCATCCTTTATAAGAAATTTTGTTGTAGAATTAACAGTTTAATGACTTATATTTCCCCATAGTCTTCTAACTTTATTACGCTGCTTTACGATGATGATACGTTAAAAAATCCCTCCATCTCGAACCGCTCAACATTTCACTTTAGCCTCCACCATATCTAATTAGCCCAATTTCGCAAGATGGTCTCTCCACATTTTGGTGTAGGCCCTGACAAACCTGTAGAAAACCGGAGAGGGGTGCTTCTTTCTACTGGTGAACTTCTGATAGTCTGTAGTGGAATAAACGACAGTGCAAGCGATTGACCGTACTAACCCACATATTATCCGTCGGTTGTTCTGTCGCGAAAGAAGTACCACGAGGTGCGGGTGTTGTGCTCCGTACTGTTGTGGTTTTGCAGTTGTTCAAAGTGTGCCATATAGGGCTGAGTATGGCTTGCAATAAAAGGTAAGAAAAAATTAAACGATTCTTAATAAAAATAAAAATAATATACTTACATACTCATATACATACAGTAATTTAAAATACTTTCTTAGAAGCTTCTACTCTCTCAAAGGGTAGAAATCCAAATAAAGAAATTTTGAATTTCTTCGATGCCGAATAAAATTATATAATGGTCCATTATTAATTTAGGCTTCAAGCTTGAACGACTTTTTATGTAACCACATTACTCCAACGCTTGTAATAATAATAATTGAAATATTTAGGTACTTAGAGAAATTTTTCGCTCTCTAAAGATTTGCGGAACTCGTTAATAACATATGAAGTTTGCTGCAATTACTACAAATTATATTATTAACACCAATAATTTACTACAACAAAATTAACAAAAGTACGCATTCGACACACGTTCTACTGCTGCTGTCGACAGAATAAGTGTGCATACATCCATATCAATCGTAACTTTAGACACAAATTAACGAGTACTTGTAGTTTACATTAATTAAGATTTTAACAAATCGAACTTTCGCAACAGCCTATAAATAACACCTGGTTCAAGATCAGTCGAAAAAAATTGAGTTTTATTTTGTATCAATATGTAGAACCTTACACTGTTGACCTTAGCCATTCAGAGTTTTTTGTATAAACTGGTAACTGTTATGCCATCATAAAAACACTTTGCGTAAATCTATGGTAATTTGAGAAATGTTAGTAGAACAACCCAAACAACCGGTTCAAAAACCTATCTATCGGGATCTTGAGCAGACTTTCGCTAGAAAGAAAAATCTGATGGAATTGGAGACATTGTTGGTGATTACAGAACGTGAAGATCTGATGGGCACGTGTACCTAAGCTTCAATTTTCAGAGCGTAAAAACACTAGTAGGACAAAGATGTCAGTGTGACTCACGAAATCAGTCAATGTCGAGGCGCAAATCTTGATCTTATTCTTTCACAACGTATAATTAATTTTAGATAATACGAACCTTTCAACTGAAATGAAAAGGTTCGCTGTCACTTTACTTATATAGTATTATTGTTACTTGAATTTAAATTGGAAAGATAAGTGTAATGGTAATTGGAGGTAATTGCTTAATCCAACATTACTGTTTTTTGCCTTAAGTAGATTAGCCAGAGATGGTGTGAATTCGCGAAATATTTCTTCGTTGACAAGATACAAATCGGGCCGGAGGCAGGAATAATGTTTATTTCGTATTCAGATTTTATCGGCTTGTCATAAGTAAAAAATAAAAAATCGTTTTGGAGATAGGTAGAGTGGAGTGAAAAAAGATTCCGGTTCGAATAACAGTGTTCAAAATAATCATCTATTGTTTTTGACACTTTAAAAGAATGCAGTGAAGGGGTTATTATCTGATTGAAAAATTCTACCGCTGTAAACAAATTGGTTTTCACTTCACATTATTACAAATCTCATACTGGGTGCGCTTATTTTTTTAGTTCACGAGGTCCATATTATTGAATTAATTAATTATCTTAAATTAGCCAAACGTTGGTGTATCTTTTCGCAGGTTGTAATTAAATTGTTTTTAATTGGGAGCTGTAACAATTTTGCTAAAATGGAAAATTTCTATTAGAACGCTTTTATCGTGACTTTGGAAATAAAAATTAATTATTCATTAATGAATATTTCATTTGGCCCATATCCATGAACACATCAATCTAATAGATTTTCTTGTAATATTCTAAATAAAATTGTCTATATCTACTCCTGTGGTGCAATAATAATTTAATATTAATATAATTTTGATGTAATTAATAGTAGATTATATTACAAGTGACAGAAATGCTTCATTGTCAGTGAGTGAGATCTATGAATCACGAGTGCGATAGCACGAGTGATACACATCTCACGAGCTTACAATGTCATTTCGGTCACGTGTAAGAGACGACGTTTTATTCCCGACGTGGAATTTCTTGTAAAAGTTAAAAATTAAAAAATTAATGAGTGTCAAAATGACGTTTCAAAAAATTATTCATGTCTTACCATTGTGTAACCATAGTAATTCACCCCCTTTTTATCATTAAATCACTTGTGAGAGAAATACTCCATTATACCTTCCTTTTGCGTGGCAAAAATAGTCATCTAGATGTTAGTCGGGTATAAATACCTCTTTTTGAATAATAAAATGCAGCTTCTGTATTCATTATTCAAACTTACAACCTATGCATGCATAATGCATCATTTTTAAATATAAAAATGTAAAAATGTTTTTATACTATACATTTAATTATACTATTTAAAGATAGATTTTTGATCTGTAATTTTTTTTCAAATTTCGTTCTTGTTTATCAAATTATATTAAAATAATTTAATACAATAGTAAAGGTGATTTTGTTTCATTATGTGTCTGTCATTTCTCTAACATGTATGTAATGATTTTCCGAAATTTTAATTTTAATTCATTCTTTAATAATAAGTATACCCTAAATTTGGCCTCTAGTCGGCGCCTATGGGACGTTGACACAATTCCATCAGCAATAAAAAGTAGCTGAATCGAGCCCACGGGAAAAAACACATTACGCTGCTTTTGTGCGGGAGGGGTTAAATGCTAATTATTTAAATAAATGGATAGGATGTAGTGGACCTGTGCCGTGGCCACCTCACACCCCAGAATTAAATGCGTGCAATTTTTTTTGTGTTGGGCCACATGAAACAATTAGTCTATGCTACTCTTGCGAGTGGAAGATTCCGCCACAAACAATTCGCGAAATGCCCTGTGTATTCGACGGAGAGCAAGGATCCTGGTTACGTCGTGTTCGGGCTTGCATAGACAATGACAATGACGGTAGAAATTTTTGTATAAATTAGGTCAATTATTGCATAGTGTAGAACAGCTTTAAGATGGGTCTGCGAAATCGTTGCTCGTAGTTTTTCTCAATTACAATCACAATTTCTGTTGTTTTTGGAATTTTAAGGTTTACTTACCCGTGTAAAATGTCATGAAGATCTTATAAGTTCGATTTTCTTCATTTTTTAGTTTTTTTTATTTTTAGTTTATTATATTTTCTGACAAGCTTCTGTCAAGTTAAATATGTTAATTGCGATTATTCTCATTTTATAAATTTTACCATGAGTGATATATATAAAAGCAGAAAATTAGTGTAGGTAGTGAATCTTCATACAAAAAGAAAATATATTGAATAAGTTGTCGAAATCTGTACAGTGTGGTCGAGAATTCAAAGCAGCAAAACAACTGGTCAAACAGCAAAGTGAACAACAACAGACTAATTTCATTAGACGACATTTATTATCAGAATATAATCAAAGAACTGGTCCATCAAAAACAATATAATTGAAGAAAAAACAAGTAGACACAGATAGAGAGAGAAGAAAAACAAACACTCAGTGAATTACCCAAGAAGCAGCCGAAAATTCTGAACGCATGCGAGAATATCTAGAGAGAAAAAAGAAAAATACAACATGGAATCGTAAATATTATTTTTTATTTAACCACTTCTTCTATTGATATTTTATCATTAACTTTTTAAATTTTCACTACATAAAAAATCAATCTAAAATGTATTTTTTTTTTATGAAAACGTATAAAACTTACAAAACATTAAATTTTATAATAATTATGTATATCACATAAGATGTTTCTGTTAGTTCTACAGCATTGTTAATAAATAATAAATATATATCTCATCTTTTATTTTCGTCTGAATCCTTAGGATAATTAAGCACGTTCCTACATTTTGCGTTTCTATTATTGTATTTCCTGGTGAGCTAAATACTTTTTTAGACGACTGCACATGAAAGTAACCATATCGACCCACCATACCACTTATTGAAAGTTAAGATTATCACGACAGTTACAATTTAAAATATATTGTAATGCTTCCGGTTCCATGTCACGATTCTTCCGGTTTAACGAATTTTCTATTGTGGATTCAGTAATTCTTCGAAGTATTCGGATCAGTTCTCTAGTTTTGCTGATACATCACCTCCTTTTTAGCAATTAGTACAAAAACCACAAACAGTATCAAAGAAAGCAAGGTTCATAAGTGTAAACACCGACACTGATGATGATTGCAGTATTTGCACGCCGCCGACAATCTTGGAAGCTGAAAGACAAAGCACTTTGGACCTGCTCCCTTTCAAGTCAAAGGAAAGGTATTCATACAAACAATTTATGGATTGGAGTTTGAATAAAAAAATGATGCAAAGCTATTTTCTGAAAACGTCTTCTTCACTTACTTTGGCAAGTTAGCAAAGAAAACAGCGTCAAGCAGTTTGTGGACTCAATTTTCAATTCTGAAGAGCACGTTGACCGCAAGTCTGACTAAAACGCAAATCTGACGGTTGTGGACCAAAAAAGTCGAAAACATTATTATCAGAGAAAATAAATATATATACAGGTGTCCCCCCAAAATTAGCGGAAGAAAAGTGAAACGTAACACAATAAGCTATAAATAGCAAGAAAAAAAAATTAAAAAATAAAGAATTAAAATTAAAATTAATTAAAAATAAATAAAAAAATCATGTTACAAACCAAAATGTAATGCTTTTTTATGCACAAATACAATTGGTAATTACGTTTATCGAGATCTAAGAAGATTTAATTTCACGAAAAGTCACAGTAACAGGGAATTTTAATTTTTGTTTACCACCTTATAACTTTTCTGCTAAATAATTAGTGTAAATTTTTAAAGCATATTATTCCTTAACCCTTTTTTGCGTGGCATGTTTTTTTTCGCTATGTTTGGAACATCCTTACATAGATACCTTCCTGAAGCATCAGATGATCAGAATTTATTACAATTTATTATTTAGTAAATACTGTATAAATATAACTCGTGTAACAATATACTACATAATTATTATAAGGTTATTTCAGAACATATATTAAATACATACTTTGAAAACCCCCAATTTTATTAATTCTTCCAACAATGGGGTCCTCGCACAATTTTCATGAACAGCCTTTCTAGAAACTAGACTAAAAAATATTATACCCCTATTTTTTTGTTTATTTAAATTAATGTGTTTAATAGTTCAAAAAAACAGATGCAGTATTTGAAGTTGTAAAATTGAATTAAGGGGAGACCCCATTATCTTACAATACGTTTAAGGATTTAAGAAAGAAATCTGTTTTGAGTTATTAAGAATGTAGCAGTAAATGTCATTTTAAAAAAAGTTTGGAGAATGTAAGTGCATAATGTTGGCAGTCGTCCAAAAAATAGTGTTCATCACTTCTTCGAAAGTAAACATCATTGCTCGTGTGATTTTCCTCACTCGGCTTCGCCTCGTTCGTCAAACTTCACACTCGCAAGATATGTCTCACTTTCAACACTAGTTACGAAAACTACTATAACAAAATCTAACTATAAAGTGATTTGACAAATAAATTGGTTTAAAATTATACGTGTTACCCTTGTACAATGCACAATCCCGTGCAGTTACCTGAAATCAGTTTCTCGAGACAACTCAATCGGGCGGCGGTATTTTGTTGGTATTATATTTTACTTGCGTTTTAAAAGTTATTTTTGATGTGGAACACATCTATAGCGGCGACTGGGGAGTAAAACCGATTCGAATGTATGTGCGTGTCGTGCGTAACTTAGTAATCTCCTAAACTTCTACTTATCCGATTTCAAAAATTCTTTTACCAATATTTACATAGGCTGTATATTATCCCGTTAAAATAAAAGGACTTTTCGTGGAAACCACTTTTGCAAAGTAAGTGAACAAAAAAAAAATAATAGAAAAGTTGTAGACCTATCGAGGTTAATTCACAAATTGATAAAATATTGTTATGTGGTTTGAAGTACTTAAAGATTTTAAATGAGTGACACTATCATTTAGTTTAAATATGAGTGACTGTGATGATCAAGCCGCCAATCATTTCATTAATACCGTCTACACCTTCAACAGCTACTACAGCTACTATTACCGATATCACAGAAGATACAAATAATATATTCCGTAACTCCATTGTAAAAATATTATATTAAAAATATTTATTTGTTTTGTATTCATATTCTGTAGGTATATATTATTATAATAAGATAAGTAAATTGTTTTATTAGTAGCAAAAGTGATTCTTTTGGTGACAAGTCTGTAGGTTTGACAAATACAGACGAGCCACGAAAAGACACATCAAATCTTTTGATATTGTAGCATTATATGTTTTTTCTTTTACATTGGTCATTTTGATTGAGCTTTACTTCTGATTTACCTAGTTGTAGAGTCCTCACTCTTTTTTCACTTTCTGTTTTTCTCCCACATTTTTGTTCTTTCTATGTTTCTATTATAACCTCTTTTTGTTATAATTTTATTTTTGTTGTTTTCCTTTTATTATTCCCTTTATCTAAAAATAAGTGTCCGATTTGCAGTTTTTTATTGTACAGAAATAAGTGTCTAATTTGGATTTTTTTATTGTCCATTAATAAATGTCCGATTTAAAATAATCATTTTAGAAGAGAAAGTCACAGGGCAATTATTAAAATCGGGCACTTATTTCTGGACAGAGGGAGTACTATTTACTTTAAATTTCTTAATTGCTCTTATGTTTCTTTGCTTGTTTGTTGCAAATTTGGTTTCTTCATTTTTTTTTTGCTTGTTCTTATTAGTTGATGATGTATACCTGAATATTTTTGGGGATCATATAACTGGTGTTATAATAATTATCATCGGTGATAGCCCGAGTTAAAACCGATGAAAATTGACCAAGTGCGAAGCACGAGTTCAATTTTCTGTAGGTTTTAATGAGTGGTATCACCGATTATTATTAATCATACCACGTGTTTTATTTGGTGAGAGAATAATTATAATTAACGTTAACAGAAAATAAATGTTAAAAAAAGTCAAAAATTTTAAACGATCTGTCAGTTTGACAGTAAATATTACAATCAATAGGGATGTTTTCACTGGTTTCAGACAAGGGACGCATGCGCGAAAAACGTCGGACAACTACAGAGTTGTACAAGTAAGAGGTACAAGAGGTACAAGTGTCAAAGTTGTCAAGCGGCTTGTGTTTAGGTACCATTACACTAGCGTTCTATCGTACGTGTTTGGAGTATCCCGTTCTATTATACACTGTCTCGACACACCAACAGTGCTTACGGACTCGTCTGAAAGCTCTGTGATCACATGGCACTTACATTCACACGCCTTCGCAAGTGTTTGGAACGAGACACTCCAAACACGTACGATAGGAACGGTAGTGTAAAGGAACCTTATTGTTTGTCCGACCGTTGGGAATTGCCATGTTGATACGCATGCGCAATAGTGCCATGTTGATCTATAAGAGTGATTTGTCACTTTTTTGTTGGTGGTATCAATTCCCACTTTTTGAGCGTTTTCCTTTGTCCATTTGGAGATAGTATTAACACCTGCGGGGAGATTTTTATACCATACTGTAGTAGGTACTTTTTAATTTCCAATTTCAGTTTGGTGTCAGGAAAAATTTATCGGTCGTTACATTATCTGATCGTTTTCCCATTAGTTTTAGAAACAATCAGTGGACACACATCAGGATCTAACTGTATTAGGTATTAACCATTTGCTATCACAACAAGTTTTGTCCCCTCCTTGATTCGTTTTGTTAGATACTGGATTGTATTGAATTCGGATAGTTTCTAAAATTGTCAGTTTCTTTCTAGAAGTGATAAATGGATGCAGACGCACCTTCATCACCACGCCATGCCAATTCTTTAGCGACAATGCTAAAGAACTTTTTTTGGAGCCCTTCAGGTGTATTCTCGTCCCAGACTTTTTGCAGTTTTTTACATTCTTCTAGTGTAAAAGCAACAGCACTAACCTTTCTTTTTTTGCATTTCAGCAGTTGCTTTCTTTTTAGCTTTGCTTTTTAGAATCACGAGCTACCCATGCTTCTTTAAATTCCATATCAGTGAATGGATTGAACTTGATAACATTATACAGGGTTTATATTAAACATTGGCCAAAAATCCAAGGGGCGATTCCTTGGGTTTTTTAAGACTATTTTGTCCTTTGGTGATTTTTGGAAGGCCGCTTAGTTTTAAAGATACAGTGCGATTACATTTTTTACAATAACAATATTATTACCTAAATATATTATATTTTTCTAAATCTACAAATCTTATCCTCATGGACTGACGTGCAACCAAACTAAAATGAGGTGGTGCCCCATCGTGCATAAACCACATAGCATTTCTTAGGTCTAATGGTACATCATCCAAAAATTGAGGTAGCAGTTGTTCTAAAAAGTTCTGGCAGACTTCGCCAGTGAGCCTTCCAGGTAGAAATACCGCCCCAATTAAACAATTACCAACAATTCCGACCCACACGTTCAACGAAAACTGATGTTGAAAACAGTTTTCAACTACTTCATGAGGATTTTCGTCGGCCCAAAAATGATTGCTGTGAAAATTTCTAATTGTATTTCTTGAAAAATTTGCTTCATCGGTAAAAAAAATCAGCGACAACTATTGGGGATTTTGAACCAAAGTGTGTAAAAGCCATTGACAAAATGCAATACGTGGGGCAAAATTAGCAGAAAGAAGTGCCTGAACATTTACAATTAGAGCATTTGCAATTTTTCTAGTAGAAGTACCTGGTTCTTACTGTCATAGGTCTCCCTGATCCTCCTTGTTGTTTAAATGTTCCTGTCTCATGAAGAAGTCGATGAATTCTTTGGAAGATTTTTCTGCCAGGAACATTACGGTTAGGAAATCGTTCAATGTAGAACCGCCTAGCCTCTGACGCATTTTCATTAGCCATTCCGTACATAAAATGCATGTCAGTCATTTTGACTACTATGCTAATTTGTTTTTGTATTTTAACCAATGAAATTCATCAAAAATGTACCATGTGACATGTGAATTATATTCTCATAAAATTATATTTAAAAGTACGCTTATTTTAACAGGGAAACCGGTATCGTCAAAATGACCTTTTCACATTAATAAATAAATCTAATTTATTGCGTAGGATATCATTGTAAATGTCAAAGCTCCACCCTTCCAAGCGTTAAGAAATCACATGCCTAAAGAAAATGCTTAATCGTCATGAATTAAGAAAAATGATTTATATAATACATTATGTTGATGAAAAGTACCCGTTTAACCTAGTGCTTCGGTTCTTACTTCTGCAGAACTCGGAACGACCCAAATAGGTTTTGAAATAATTTAACATTCCAATAATATTTCAACGACTAGACCTACTAAACCCTTCAAGAATAGCAGCTTATTACTAGAGGAATGATTTTACCCTGCATCTTGGGTACGGCGATTATGTCGAAAACCATTACTGGGAGCAAAATTGTAGGGCAGTTTTTTCTGTGCAAGGTCCATATTGAATAAAACTAATTTTTGCCTTCGCGCTGAAAACTATACTCATTTTCGTACTTGCATTGCAGGCTAAAATCTATTTTGAGCATTCGTTGACTGGACTATATATGATCTAAATTGGATTTATAATGCTGTTGTGTTCTGTTTCATTCCTTAACGGCAGCAGTTTTCCAGTAGTCTACCTTGCTCTGTTTTACCTCATGCTCATAACGTAGTTGTTTCTTAATTCCGCTCATAAAAGATTTCTACGAGAAAAGACCTTCCGGTCCTCTCCCTACACATCACTACTGGGACGGAACTTTCCTGAACGATTCCACTTTCCGCAAATTTATGTATTTTCGTAATCGGATAGAAAGTGCCTAATCTCCGTTTTCTCCGAAACTTAATCAGTATCTCTCTTTCGACCATCCTCGATAAATCATAAGCCTCACACATATTTCAGCAAATTGCAATTATTTTCTTTCGCCTACAAAAACGCCATATGCCACTTTCTAATCATTTTGTATATTATTATATCTCGAAAAACAAGTCGACACAAAAACCAGTTCACAGTTTCCATTTCATCTAGACGTATATTCATACTTATGGTATTGCAGCACAACCATCAAGCATAAACAAACATGGTACAGTTACCTAGATATGTCAACCAATTCTAGATGGGAACGATAACATTCCGAAGTAGTCAATTACAAGGTAAAAAATGCATTGCGTGTGGAGCCCACGTAGATGTCCAAATCTGGTGCCACCGTTCCGGTACTACTTCCGGTCAATGTGCCCGACCTTGGCACACTTCCGCTAACTGTAAAGTCATTTCGGAGCAGTTATTAAACACACTTTCCTAATAAGAAATCAAGGACGTACTAGTACCTTAAAAATTTGATGTAACAGGACTTACGTAGGTGTCTTTGACGGAAGTGATGGGTCAGCGTTACCTCAGTTGGGGTTATATAACAGCAATTACTGGTACGCAGTATGCGAATTGTATAAGTGAAAGAAGCTTTGAGAAATGAATCTCCTTTTACTTTCGCAATATGTTAATGTGAGGTCGGGTTGAGACAATAAAATTATTTCCAATTTAATTCTAAACTAGTTCCATGGTAAACATTGCTGGGTAAATGTTAAAATCCAGGACGGATTCTAGGAGCGTAGATTCGAATTGTAATTTCGACATTGCAACATCTGCTTTTTGCCGTTTCCGTGTGCAAATATTATTTGGTCACTTAAATGTTTCCCAAGTATCTGATTAGCACAATATACTTATTCATTGCAGTGAAAGCTGCGATTATTTAGTAATAATTCTTAAAGACAACAGTCTTAGGTAAACATGTTTGCAAAAATGAGTTTTAAACAAAGCAAACAACACTGTTTAAATGGTTTACATTTAGTTAAAAATGCATAATTAAAAGTGTCTACAAAGACGTGTTGGTATGTACGTTTCTTTTTCTTCTTGCCGTTGTTTTCAACGGCCTCCTCCTTTCCACTTTTACTTGGGGTATTACGTTTTTTGTTAGTTTTCCATCAATCTTAAACTTATTAGGAGTACTTATATTATTCAAAATATTTGTTTCATGATCTGCCCATAGCTATTATCTCACACCACTTGATACTACAATTAGAGCACGAATTGCACATCCAAGACGAAATTATAACTTGCGACTTCAAACAAAGACCTGTCTCAATTACTTTTGCCCAACCAAACATTGAAACAATAGCGCAATCAATCAATCATCTCCAAACCAACAAACAATAGAACTGAAAAACCGTCCAAACAAAAGTCGATTTCCTGTAGTTTGAGCCAGCAGGAAGCTACTCGACACTTAAATTAATTAGATATAATTAATTGCCGAAAACCCTGTGACATTTTCAACTGGATTCTTGGTTTTTTCCTTCTTCAACCTTCGATCCATCATTTTTATCTTCAACATTAAACGAATAAGGTTAGCGTAGTTACAGCATGCTGGTAATGACCATTTCCGTGGAATATTATAAATATTTAATACAGCTGGGCTGATTGGTTAGCATTCTAACCGATAGAAGAGCGAAAGGAAGACTTTCACTTCGTGGTCGCATCTCTGCACTGTTTGTTTGACCTGACCCAAGATGACCATTGGCATAGAGGTGGGCGTGTGAAAAATGCGGTGCAATACGAACAAAATCGTACTTTCTGGGTCGAAAGAAAGTCGAGTTCGTGCAAGAAGAAGAAAAGGCCTCCACTGTTCGATCAGTATATTTAACAAAATTACTTAACTGAAAACTCTAGCTTCGCTTGATTAAAATTACACAATGTTTATATTTTTTTGAAGCCGTAAGAACTCGCAATTAATTGAACAAGAAACAAGACGTGTGAAAGTATTTTTGTTGGTCTTCAATATAATAAAATGTGAAAGCAAATTAAAAGTTTGTTTTCGTATTTTGAATCAAAGTGGAATTCGGAATGGATATTATGCCGTACTATTGACCTCTTTAACGATTTATCGTCAAGGAATGAAGACCTGCCATAATTGGTGTGTACGTTAGGTACACTAAAATGGATAAACCGGATTGTCACAGACTTTACATAATAAGACTTATAAAACGAAAACGTCGACGCTAATGGGTTAAACATCTTTAAGTCCGCCTCATTATAAATAACCGGCGACTTTTGACGGCAATTAATTACTGATCGGTCTGAATTTTAGCTTTCTAGTCAATTTACGGCCAAGTCGAGATGTAATTTAGATGTTGAATATAGAATTATTACCCTGTAGATTTTGAAATGTCACTAATTCTTTCGCAAACCCAAAACAAAATTCCAACCATTATTGCATGTCGCCAAAAATAAACTGACAAATGATTACCACCGTCATTAATACACAATGGGAATAGTAATGGGGCCAGTATCGAACCCTGGGGCAAACTATCTGGTAAATGACTGTTAATTTTGACACCCGCATAGTTTAAGCAGCTATAATATCTATATCAGCTATAAAATTGTACTACACGATAATCAGGGAATAAAAACAAATTTGTAACCCGTAACTAGTACATAAAAATTGCAGGAATGCACTAATTCATAACTTTATACAAAGCTAATTTCCATCAACCACAAACATGCATTTACACTAGTCCGATGACCTCACAGACAAAACAAATGCAGTACGACAAACAAGTACAGACATGTTATCAGCGATTCAAAACGATATTTGTAATGCAAGAAAACTGGACGAGCGAACAAAAGTTTTCACGTCAAAAAATTTCAAGAGTTCCAACAGTGGAATTCAAAAGACCTCATGAATCTAAATGGCTCAAAAAGTTCAAATTATTGCATTGTATTTAAAGAACCTAAAGAACTAAAACAACACAAGAAATCCAAAAAGAGTCCAGACAATCCATACAGTCTAAATCAAAAGAATTCAGAGTACAAAGAAGATTGCGGAGAAAATATCACACATTACAACAAACACTCACGGTCGTACAAAATTTGAGAATACAGATATGAATTTGCAGAAAACAATAATAATTATAAGAAGAAACAAATGATGAAATGTTCTTCAAGCCATATATGTTCTAAAAACTTCAAACCATTTGAAGAATACAACAAATTGAAAAAAAAAACACATGATTCAAAAATCCAAATTCTGAAAATTTGAAGAACCCAAATGATTCAAATAAATAAATAAAATTGTAACTAATCCAAGGAATCAACAAAATGCACAAAACCGTAAGCATCAGGATCAAAGAAACAAAAAATAAAAAGAGGAATGTGGACTAAACCATGAGAACTCAATGACGCAGGTCTGTTAATGGGAAAAAAATTATATATTTTCTATAGTTCAGTGTTACAAAAAATATATAAAAAAGAACAACAATATAGCATAGCATAGCATCATAATCTATATATATAAATGCGAAACTGATTTCTCACTGATCACCCCACAGCCCAGACCGTTGAGTCTTGAAATGTGAAATTTGGTAGGAACGTAGTTTTTAGGGCGTATAGGTGCACTAAGAAAGGATTTTTGAAAATTCTGTTTCTAAGGGGGTGAAACTGAGGTCGATTGGTGTCTTTAGACTCCAACTAAGTTCAAAACGAAAAACGGAGGAGAAGTGAAAATTCGTACCCGAACTCACTTTTGAAAATAACTCGACCCCTTTTTGACGATTTTCCAAAAAATTATTCAGACGCCGAAAAAGGGGGGGAAAGGGGAAAACGGTTGTTATAAAAAATTTCATAACTCGATAACTCGGCATGCTGAAAACGTGAAAATTGGGATTTAGACTCAGCTTTGAAAATGAGTTTAACGAAAGTGAAAGTGACGATTTTGCAAAAATTTCTTTACCGACCGAGAAAAAATTAGAGGTGGTTTACCCAAAATTCCTATAACTTGAAAACTGACAGTATTGCTGTCGTGAAAATTGGGATCTAGATTCTCCTTTAAAAAATACCGGACCCGTGTTTGACGATTTTCCAAAAAAAAAAATTACCAACGGCGGGAAAAGGGGAAGGTGGATTTGGGGATGCTTTTCTCAAAATTCTTATAACTTGAAGGGCGAAAATGCTACAAGCATGAGAATTGGCACTCGGACTCTCCTTTAAAATTAACTAGACCCCTATTTGACGACTTTCCAAAAAAATATTTACCAACCCCGAAAAAGGGGCGTAAATGGGGAGGGTAGTTTTCCTGAGAATTCTCATAACTGGAAAACAAATAGTGTTACATACGTGAAAATTGAGATCTAGATTCTCCTTTAAAAAAGACCGGACCCGTGTTTTAAGAATTTCCAAAAAAAAATTACCAACTACGAAAAGAGGAGAGGGTTAATTTGGGAGTAATTTTTCTCAAAATTCCCATAACTTGAAGATCGAGAATGTTACAGACATGAGAATTGGCACTTGGACTCTCATCTTAAAATAACTAGACCCCTGTTTGACAATTTTGCAAAAATTTAATGGCAAACCCCGAAAAAGGAGCGTAAATGGGGAGGGTAGTTTTCCTGAGAATTCTCATAACTGGAAAACAAATAGTGTTACATACATGAAAATTGAGATCTAGGTTCTCCTTTAAAAAAGACCGGACCCGTGTTTGACGATTTTGGAAAAAAAATTACCAACGGCGAAAAAATGGGAGGGTGAATTTTGGGGTGATTTTTCTCAAAATGCTTATAACTTGAAGGTCGAGAATGTTACAGGCATGAGAATTGGCACTCGGACTCTTATCTTAAAATAACTAAACCCGTGTTTGACGATTTTGCAAAAATTTAATTACAAACCCCGAAAAAGGGGCGTAAATGGGGAGGGTAGTTTTCCTGAAAATTCTCATAACTGGAAAACAAATAGTGTTACATACGTGAAAATTGAGATCAAGATTCTCTTTTAAAAAAGCACGGACCCGTGTTTGACAATTTTGGAAAAAAAATTACCAACGGCGAGAAAAGGAGAGGGTTGATTTGGGGGTTGATTTTTTTCAAAATGCTTATAACTTGAAGGTCCAGAATGTTACAAGCATGAGAACTGGCAATCAGACTCTCATCTTAAAATAACTAGACCCGTGCTTGACAATTTTGCAAAAAAAATATTCACAAGCCTCGAAAAAGGAGCGTAAATGGGGAGAGAAGTTTTCCTGAGAATTCTCATAACAGGAAAACAATTAGTGGTACATACGTGAAAATTGGGTTCTAGATTCTCCTTAAAAAAAGACTGGACTCGTGTTGAAGATTTTGGAAAAAAAAATACCAACGGCGAGAAAAAGAGAGGGTGGATTTGGAGGTTGATTTTTCTCAAAATGCTTTTAACTTGAAGGTTGAGAATAAATTACAAGCATGAGAATTGGCACTTGGACTCTCCTTTAAAAATAACTAGAAAATATTTAGAAACCGCAAAAAAGGGGCGTAAATGGGGAGGGTAGTTTTCCCCAGAATTATCGAAACATTATAGCATTATAATATGTGAAAATTTGGATGTAGATTCTCCTTTTAAAACGACTGGGCCCGTCATTGAGGAAAAAAAAGTATATTAAAATATGGGTGGATAACAAGGTCTTTGAAACACGCGCGAGTTTTCGAGCACTACGGCGTAGCCGGGAGTGCTCGAAATAGAGCAAGTGTTTTAAAGACCAGTTATCCACGAATACTTTACGCTATTTTTTATTATACCAGCAATACTGGAAACAAATTAAGCACTAAAAACTTAGAAATATTTTTTGTCGTGATAAATCAAAATGGCGTAATAATATTGCCATTAGTTACGACAATTATTGTTTACGTTTTTCTCGCGTCCACGTCTGTCATTGCATTTAGTCGTGTCAGCAAAAATCGAGGAAAAATGAGTTAAAACGAGATTTCACCCGATATAGAAGCATTGGCCAAACAGCGGAATCCAAAATACTACAATCGAAGTCAAAAGACCCATACCTGAAGGAATATGAAAAGTTTTCAAATTTGATGAAGTTATAATGATACCTATATTTCCTTGACAACCTTTAAAGCTCGTCGTGCTTTAATCGCCTGTATTCGCACGCACAGGCGTGCTTTAAACGGCGATTCTGATGCAGGTATAATAAAAAAATACTTTTTGTTATTTTGTTATTAAAAACTGCTTTAAGCCGCTGTACGAATTCCAAATAATATAAGCGCCATTAAAGCCGACCCCAACTTACGCGGGCAAAGCCGCGGGTAACTGCTAGTATATGATATACGTATCAAATACTCGTAGATTTGGATAGAACGATAATTAAATAGTATATTATTGTACAAGTGCTGAAATAGTATATTGAAACACTAGTTTTGTAAAATTTATATGAAGACACGAGTTCAGGTTTGCAGCACGACTGCCGTAGGCAGGAGTGCCTGTAAAGAACGAGTGCTCTTAAGTTTTACAAAACGAGTTTTCATGTTATTTTTCCTAATTTGCATATTAATTTAATTTTTTTTACAAATAAAATCAATTTTGGTAATTAAGGAAATTTTGTTAAATTTTGATTTTTCTGTACCTGACGTATACTTGAGATGACTTACATGGAACCTTAACCACAAAAGCACACTGACATTTCGTTCAGTGCAAGGTTCAGTGTGTCTAACCAATGCAAACAAAAATTCTAGATTTTGGGTGCGTTAATGAAATATTAACGCAGTCAAAATGAGTGCGTTAATAGCTTTGTTACAACAGCAAATTAGGATATTTCAAACCAGTTGTGAAGTTGACAATGCTTAGTCACACGAGCTTGAAATATCCTTCAGCACGTGTCGTACACTATGCATTTCCTTCGACCACCACTAAAAAGAAGAAGAAAAGTAGGTACTATTACACCCTGAAATAGTTGTAATGTCCTGACAAATATTTGAGGTATGGGTTACGATACAGAAAATACATCAGTTATGTCCCAAAAGTCATTTAATGATTAAATAAACAGAGAAATATCTTAACAATTAAACAATATTAAATTAAACGTTGCGATGGTTGAAATTAAATTGACACCTAACACTGAATGTAGAATTGAAAATGTAACAAATTAAAATATGAATATTGTACCACTCTTAAAAAGGTTAAATTACATTGAAATAATTAAATACAAGATTAAGAAATGTGTTAAGTTGAAAATTACAATAATTAAACTGACAGTAAATAATAAAAATAGAAACTAATTGGAATGTTTAACAAAAAATGATCTGTTACTTATCTTCTGAGCCGGTTTTCGACGGTTTCTGCCGGTCTTGGAGCTGACGTGTCCTTACAAATACCTTTTCTTTGTGATCCTGGGAGACAATCTTAAGGATTTCCTGAGAATCCTCGTGTGGATTACGTCAGTCCAGAAAGTCATGTGTGAAAACTACTCCAAAACCGTTCTTATACTTAAAAGTGAAGCATGAAACAATCCTAACGGTGAATGCTGGTGTTCTCCTATTTGATTGAGAGAGAAATAGTCAAAGTCTGCACGCAATAAAGTAGTTACCTCTTTTTTCCCCCAATCTCAACACTTTATCGATATATCCGCTAAGCGATTTAATTAAAAATTAATTGTATACCTCTACTGTTTTCTCCGTACTTTTGACGTTATTTCCTAAATCCCTTAACCCTTGGATAGGACAAAATTCCGATGGAGGTGTTACTTCGATAATATGTCGATCGAAAAGAAAGACGCAGTTCGTCGCGTTGAATCTAAGAAATTTTACCGTGCTTTTTTGTGCGTGCGGGTTATCTCTAATCGCAGATTCGTTCCCGAATTTCTCTATGGCCAATGCGCGACAAAATCAAATTGTAAGAATACCTGTATTTTAATGTAATCGTAACAAATTCTAATATCTGCAAATCATCTTTGTCGAATTATTTGATTAAAACCCAATTAATAATGATGCAATGTTAAAGTGTTCGGTACAATTAATTTTAATTCTTCTACTCCGTAAGTGACGCAGCCAATCCCACAATATTCAACTGTGTGGAACAGCTCCCCTGGTACGTTCGTAATTACAATGACAACAAAATAAAAATTAAGCTACTTTCTTTTATATTTATCACCATTGTTACCAGTCTCAGTTCACAATCACTACAAAAATACTTTGACGTTCGCTGTCGTGACTTTTGCTTATTTCACTGATCTGTCACTTATTTCACGCAATTTGTAATTTTCGATAGCAAAGATTAGCGCGATTTTTGGTATTTTACATATAGGTAACTGTTATAAAAAAATACGAACGTGGAAGGAGGTAAATGAGGGAAGCAAAAGAAGAAGTAAAGAATAATTGAAAAATGAAGGAATATGATAAAAACTGATGAACAAGCAAGGTAACGAGTGAGCAACAAAATTCGTGATCGTAAGAGCCTCTGAATCCAAAATTTTGAGTCGATTGTTGATCGATACGATTATGTAAAAAGTCATCGAGTAATGTGAATTGACGATTAATATAAACAGTAAAGTAAAAGAACCGATGTACGTTTAGCCAACTACGATCACGAATTTTGTTGCTCACTCGTTACAATATAAACAGAACAAGATCTCGGACACTTAAACGATTAGGAGTTATAGATATTGAGAGAACGTGTATTGAATACATAAATGATCAAATTTGTAAAGCCTTATTTTAATTAATTAGTAAGCAACCAACAGTGTACTCCCTGATCATCATTGTGCACAGTGAATATTGTCAGTCGTTAAAAATACGTTGACATATTTTCCAAAGCCAACTTGCTGGAAAAGCATTGTGCACCCTGTACTAGGTCGAGGAATATCAATATACATATAGGAAAAATGGTTCTTTAATGCGAAAGTACTGTCTAACATACCTAACAAAGATGTTGGAAATGGAAAGGAAGAAACAGAAGGACACATACAGAAGTTCACTGTTTAGATTTCCGCTAATTAAAGAAAGCTAAATCCATATTTACCTACTTAAACAGCAAGTAAATCCTCGCCTCCATAATACAGAAAATTTCCGTATAACTCATCGCAATACCACAACTTTCTAAATTTCAACCTGTGATTAATCCGCACGTGATCGCCGATTTTCTTTCATTGTAATCGACCTTGGAATCTCCATTGCAAAGCATCACATGATTGTCCCAAAGAAAAGTGAACGTGATGTTCATCGTCACGTGAAGGTGCAACCGATAATAATAAATTAATATCGTTAGTTTTGTAGAGAAACTGCAGATGAATTTTAGATAAATCCAAGCAAATCGGCAAGCCTGACTGAAGATCAATCAAAGTAAACCGATTGGCTGCGTGAAGGCCGGCCTGTTACCTCAGCAAATATAATTATTACATAAAGTAATGAACAAGAAATAATTACTGTCTCGCATTTCGTATGGAAAATTTACATTTCTATAACAAGAATCTGGTGCAAATCTCCGGCAGATTTCGACATGCATGATACCACAATTATATAACACGTATTGTCCGAATTGGAACGACAATTGCACAAGGCATAGTGGGATTCAGCATGAAAAAAAGTTCGATGTATTACCTATTTCAGAAAATGTTTTTTTATTATCAGTCTAAAATTACATTTCCAAAATTTACGGTTTTTAGCATTGTAAATAATTCATACTAGTCCTAAAATATCAATCCTAGATTGTCAAAAGCTCCCGTCATTCGTCAACGATGACTACCAAAAGAACAAAATAATCAGCTCGCAGCAGATTTGGCAAGTGAGGAGCTCTCAAACGGTGTCCTTGAAATATATCAAAATGTCTTTAAGATACTTTGACTAACCTTCCCACAATTGATTTTTCTTGCAGGAAAACTGGTTTCAATGTGACACCATTTTCAAAGATAAATTCATGCGGTTATAACTGATAACGTAAGCTGATACGTTATGAATCTGAAATCAAAAAACTTTGACATTTTCCCCATCCGGAACTGATGCAATAAACGCCTTTATATTTCATAATTGCACGTTCCAGATTCGCAGAGATTTACACACAACAGACAATAAAAACAATCGTGCACCAATAATTGATAACTACCAATGTAAAGAGAGTGAAGGTAAGTAAGCATTGTGTTGACTTTGACAGGATGTTATTAATGTTTGGCTTGGAACGAAATCCAGTTAATAACCGTTTCATAATTTATTCGTCTGGAATGGACACATCTGACATTGACTATGCGCGAAAGTAGATCTAGAACGTGTTACGGAGAAGTAATGAGTCAAAGATCACCTAGAAAAATGTGTAATCGATTTACGCAATCTTGTGTTTTGGCACTATTTTAATCGAAATATTAGCCCAGATTCTTAGATGTCAAGGTTGTGCGACCATGAACTTCCTTGCTACAAATAAATGTGTACTAAAAATATGTTGCTTGAGAAAGTAAGTAGACATTTATGATTCCATTTTAAAGTGTCTAGACAAACACATGGGAACTTTGTTGCAGCATTGCTTTAATCCTTCAACTAATGTCAATCAAAAACTGTTTCTACATTCTTGCCAACATTAAGTTCAGTAGATGTGCTTCTTGCTCAGGTCGGGTACTGCAATATAACACATATTAATAGCCGAATTGTCCTATAAAATTCAAATACTTTTAGTGAAACTCTTTCATAAAATACTCAAATATAACAATGACTTCCGGGTCGGGTGAAACTTCGAAGACATCTGGCAGATAAATTCTGCGTTTACTTTCTTTGTAAAAATGGATTTGTTACATTGTATTGATGCCAACAATTAACGGCGTTCAGTCACGAAGATACATTAATCACGCGAGTACTGAGAGGTTTGTAACAGAGAAATTCAATTAGTGCGAGATGGGAGTTTGTTTTGACCCAAAATGTTGCACGAAAAAACTTAAATACCTTCTTCAAAGTAAGATTATTGAGGTTATACCAACTCAATAAATAATCAAATATTATAGAGTGCAAATTGAAAAAAAAAGTTTAATGCCCTCTGTCAACATCAAATAACATATAGCTATTTATTATAGAAGTGTCTTATAAGGCAAATAAGTCACGAAAGAAATGTTTTCTTGAGTGACTTATTTGCTGTTAACACACGTGTGTAATACATAGTTTTATCCAACACCTCCTTCTGTAATAATTCTTAAAACATTCATCAAAACCCAAAAAAATTTGACGTTCAAAACTGTTGGCTTATGACAAATTAGAAAACCGTTGAATTATGGGCTCATAAGTCACATGTGTCTTATAGACCTCATAATACATTCCAAATCGACATTATTATGACTTCATAATAAATAGGTTTTGGATAAATTAAATAAAAATATCAAATAAGTAAACTTAATAGATATTTCACGATGTATTAATGCAAAACTAAAAAAAAACTACATTTGTATGTGTTTCTGTTATATTGTTACAATTACGTTCTTTTCGTCCATGATATTTATACAAATCCATGGTTTTCCCAGTCTTCATCATCTGCTTTTTTAATTTCAATTGTTAGATTCTATTCTTTATGTAAGATTCTTTATAAAATCTCTGAAATAATATTCCCCATTCCATTGGCTTGTTTTCACCAGGACCCTTATTTTCGAGTTCGAGAGAAGGGAATTGTCACCAGGGATCATTCCTATGGAAAATTCTCCTATGGGGAACTGAATATTCTCATGAGAATGAAGTGCCGTTTGCGTTTCCAGTTTGCAATCACAATTGTCAAGAAAATTTTCAGAAGAGATTCTCCCGGTTTGTGAGAGAAATGAATGGTCCCCTGTTTTCAAAAATAGCGATTTCTGATTTTTGAGATAAAGTTCCCTAATTTTCAGGAGAAACTCCGTTCCTACGAACTCGAAAATAGGGGTCCAGAAATTAAGTTTCCAATATTATCTTTGTTATAGCTTTTATTGTTCTTACTAACCTAATACTAATGCATTTGAGTTTAATTTAAAGTTCTCAACTTTCTCAACATTTGATTTTAGCAATAGCTTCAGTTTATTATATTTTCAATTCAATCTTTTTCTATTTCAGTATCCATCGCTTTTATATTGGTTACTTTTGGCATACCACAATGCAATATACTTTGTTTAAATATTTTATAATTTTTATTAAGATTTTACTTGCATTGTTATCATCCATAATTAGGTTTAAATCTTTACTCAATGCATATTTTTATTCACTTTATTTTCTTCCAAAAGTTTTTCTATAAGCTTCTATTTCGCTAGTTCTCTTTCCTAATTGTTTATAGGCGCTGTCCGGAAATGGCGTTCCAATATCTCGGGGGGTAATTTTACACTTAAAACTGATTCTATGCCAATATATATCAACTGATGATTTCCATGTTTTCGCCATTTGTCCATTATTTCTTTTCTTCGATGTTTGTAATTCCTCCCTTGTCTTTTTTGTTAATTAAAGGAACAGAAACAGGTAAGACTATAACCTTTGTTTCAAAATTAGTTCCTTTATTAAAGTACATACCACAAGATATTTTTATATTCAATCTGTATTTTGTTTCCAATGCACTCCGTCCAACAATAAATTTTAACCTACAATGTAAAATTACTCATTAAATAATAACCAAATAGTTAATTTTGGTTCAAAAAAATCTCTTCTTCTAAAACTGTAGACGGAAATCTAGCTTTACCGATAAAAATGTTCCATGTTTGTTCCTTTTTTGATAATTCAGAAAAAGTTAAAAATTCGTCGTATGGACACGAGTTTAAAACATAACTGGTATAATAAGTATAATAAAGTAGACAATTTAATTAACAAAATGGAAGCTACAAATTGTTTGTCTGGCAATCTATGTATGTCTCGATGAATCTGTCAGAGCGATTAAAATACTCCAAGAAGACCATAACCAACAAGATCTATTTTTTGTAATTATATTTTTTCTCTTTAATTATTGTTATTAAGGTGAAGATAAAGAAAAGTAGATACGGGAAATTAAGGAAGAAAGAATAATGGGATATTGGAAAGCTAAATACGGAAGAGAGGTTTTAAGGATATAAACACGAAATATAGTATATTATGATACGTGTAAGTGCGACAAAATGCCTTATAAACGAGTTATCATCCAGTATTTTTTCTAGTTTGCCACTTTTTATACAAAATTGTAATCACATTTCAGAATCTAGGAAATTTCGCGGCGGTTAGCCACGTTTGTGAGGTGCATTAACTGCGGCTATGAAAAAGAATTAATTTGAAACGTCAATACGCGAAAGACCTCCAAAAACGTCTCTCAGCTATGACTAGATTAACCTCCATAACAAACGCCCCCAAACCACAAATAACTCGCACAGCCCTGTTCTTTTCCTTTGTGATCCGCGGTGTGCATCCTGACACCGACGAACGCAATATCCTTCTGGACCTGGAAAATCTCATTCTTCCCATCCACAACATGTTTAGAATAAAATACTCCTTATCCGCGTCATCACCTGAGACACAAACACCCTCAACCATATCCTGACCCACAGCATCACACTCTTCGGCAAGCGCCATCAGTGCATTTGTTTGGATGGCTCAAACTGCCAGCCCCTGTCCCATTCCAATACGCCAAGTGTTACCAGCTTGGCCACCCCCAGACAGAATGCACCAACAAAATCGCATTGATAGGTGTTGACTAGCCACTTGAACTTGAAAGCGAAGTACAGGTTAGGATTGCTCTGGGATTGCCAATATTGCCAATATTAAAAAAATTAATTATACTATTTTTAGTATAATTATTATAACACCGCTTTTGTATATTATGACACTCAAAAGCGTATCGTAATAACCTCAGTACGAACGCAACGTAGAAAATAGTAGATTATATTGCAAGTGACAGAAACGCTTCATTGTTAGTGAGTGAGATCTTTGCATCACGAGTGATACGCATCTCAGGAGATTACAACGGCATTTCCGTCACGTGTGAAATACGACGTTTTATACCCGACGTGGAATTTCTTGTAAAACGTTAAAAAGAAAAAAAAAGAATTGTGCGTGGGGTCCACGCGCGACAGAAGCGACACGCGAACTTTTTATTGAAAATTATAAAATCACCAGAATCGCATTGGTACACCATCCATGCACTCAAATGCCCATTAAATTAGTCCATCTGTTATTTTCAGTCTGAATCCCCCTGATCACAATCAATTTATAAGGAACAAAAGTGCGAGTATAGTTTGCGAAAATAGCCGTCGAAATCAACACGATAGTAATATGTGTACCTAGGCCGTAAAAGTTAGCTTTTTTGGACGCATCTGCTGTTTGTTGCCGAGGCGTGAGCCGAGGACACAATGAAGATAAGGCAAAAAAGCACTTTTGGCCGAGGTGCACCGACGTTTTTTAGGCGTTGACCATAAAAGAATTCAAAAATTTGCGATGCGATGATTACCAAGGAGGTGTTTGTATGGTCTCTTTTTTGGAGCCGTAAAGTTTTACGTTTTTGTACACATCTGTCAAATTCTGACAGATCAGTCCCAAAATAGTGCAGTTTGACATATCAATCCTAAAAAAGTAGAGTTTGACCGATGCGTACAAAAAAGTAAAACTTTACGGCCCCGAAAGAGGCGGTAAAAATCACCTTTTTCGTAATCATCGCCTAAAAAATGCGTTTAGAGCCGACATGACTAATCCAAAAATCGTCCGATAAAAGTGTACAAATTATTTTGGTAGTTATTTGACCGGAGATCAAGTATATAACTGTATTAGGCCGTTGTATTCTATTTTATAGTTTTCGTGATACAAGAGGCCCCCTTGCGACAAGCTCCCCCTTGGGCAATGGCCCCCTTGTGAAGGGGCCCCTTTGGACATGGTCCCCCTTGGGCCCCCTTTGGGCATGGTCCCCCTTGGGCCCCCTTGGTCAGGGGTTCCCTTGGGTATCCTTAGTCAGGGGCCCCCTTTGGCCTACTTGGTCAGGGCCCCCTTGGGCCCTAGTTGCCGCTTGCGCTCCCCTCCCGGTCTAAAATATAAATATATCCCCCCACTTATAATAATATATTGCATTTTTGGTCGGGTTCCTGTCGGGTCTGTGTTGGGTTGCGCGCTTACCCCGTACAAAAATCTTACACCCTGGGATAAGAAGTTTATCCAAAATCCTGTGTAATAAGCGAATTACTATGCTAATTTGAGGGTGTAATGTAGATCATTACACACTAGTGAGGGAACAACTCGGACTCACGAAATAGTCCAAATCGTTGTCCGCGCCGATGACAGTAATTTCAAGTCGTGCCAATCGCTCAAAACCTTGCGTTTGGAAAACAGACAAAATATCGCTAGATGTCACCACCTCGCGCATTAGAGTAAACTGTAATAGTGTTACAGAATGAAAAATTAGGAGGGCGTGGTACAAATTAATTCCAATCTCAAAATTAAAAGTGTGATTTATTTTTTTCAAAAGCAGATGTTATTTAGAATAATAATGCAAATCTTACCTCATCTTTATTAAACATTTTTTGTCGCTAGTTTTATTTATTTATTTTTGCTGTCATCGATAATTTGATTGAAGTTCTTATTTTATTTACGTTATTTTGACAACAGTTGACAGTTATTCGAGTTTCATGCCTCCTTATTACAGTTTCCATTAAGTCGCGATCCAAGAGCCTCTGGTGGCGATTTTACCTCTATTGGTACGACTTTGAATTACTGTCAATTTCATCGGCGCGGACAACGGTCCAAATCAACCAAATGCAAAACTATAACAACCATCCATAGCTCACTGCTTTTCATGGGAAATGGATAAAATACACAAATTATATAATTATTATTAGGAATGATTTTGGAATATTACACTCGTGTGGAGTACTATCATATTAGGCACTTCAGAAAACTTTTTCTTGTGTGCCTAATATAGTACATTCCACACTCGTATAATAAATAACGATTCACTTCAAAAAGTTATTAAATTGTCAAAATGACGTTTTAAAAAATAATTCATATTTTACCATTGTGTATCTATAGTAATTCACCCCTTTTAACATGATGTCACTCTGAGTAAACTGCTACATTATACCTTCCATTTGCGTGGAATAATAAGTCATCTAGACGTTGGTAGGGCATAATAGTACATATATTAAAAGTGACAGAAATACTTCATTGTCAGCGAGTGATACACATCTCACGAGCTTACAATGACATTTCGGTCACGTGTAAGATACGAGGTTTTATGCGCGACGTGTAGTTTCTTGTAAAACGTTAAAAATAAAAAAAAAACTAATGAAATTGTCAAAATGAGGTGTCAAAAAATTATTCATGTGTCCATAGTAATTCACCCCTTTTAATATTATATCACATGTGAGTAAACTGCTACATTATACGTTCCATTTGCGTGGAATAATAACTCATCTAGACGTTGGTACGGTATAATAGTAGATTATATTACAAGTGACAGAAATGCTTCATTGTCAGCCCTTTTTATCATTATATCACTTGTGAGAGAAATACTCCATTATACCTCCCTTTTGCGTGGCAAAAATAGTCATCTAGATGTTAGTCGGGTATAATAGTATATTATTATACGAGTTCCTGTGTAAATTGGATGCTTTCCGGCACTAGGGGTTTAAAAAAGCCCGGGTGCCGGATAGCCCCGAATTTACACAGGAACGAGTGTAATACAACGTTTTATAGTTCGACGCCACCTTGGCAAGTCTTTAAATTGCTTAAAATTCATAAAAATAGTATGACGTTTATCTGACATTTTATTATTACATGAAAGAGAGTGTTTACACAAGCGAATACTTGTAAATTCTGACAGTGTCGAACTATAAAAATTATTATAGAACACAGACGGAAAAATGGAGGAACCATGGAATAGTGTAAATACGGCAATAGATAAAGCAATGGTATATTCAGTGGAAGGAGTGTCGAAGCAATATTATGACACTGTCAGAATGACTTTCCTGCCAAAGTGTCGATCTCAACATATTGAGTTAAGGCAGATGTCATTCAAGATGTCACACTCGCCATCGATCCTATGAATCAATTTTTTTTTTACTAAAACAACAATTGGAGGATCTGAAAAAAGCCTTCTTTATTCGAATTTACGTAAGTTTATAGTAAAAAACAGGAGAAAAGGTATAACATAATAATAATAACAGAAACCACAGCCAAAAGAGATCATAAGACGAAAAATAAATACATAACTACACAACTAGACTAAAGTTAGAGTTCAAAGTGGCCACTATTCATTTCCAAGCATAACCGTGCTCGCTGCAAAAAGATTTAGTTTAGAATTCGTAACTATTTCAGGAGTAATTGTAGCAAAAGCTTCGTGAACGCGATCCCTGTGTTGTTCTTCTGTAGCAATAGGGCTCCTATAAACAAAATTTTTATCGCTGCCCCAAAGAATTTAAATCGGGGGACCACGCAGGCTAGTGTCGTGGACCGCCACGACCTATCCATTGATCCAAAATTTCTCGAACTCGTAGATTGAAGTGTGGCGGTGCGCCATCGTGTTGATACCAACCGTTATTCATAAAAATGAGTTTAATATCTTCAAAGTTCCGCGTTCAAGAATTCTGCATAACTATGCAGGAAATTCACGAGGTCCTACCTAAAGAGGGAAGTTAGATGACGTGTAAATTAATTTCGATTAAACATATACCATACGATTTCCTAATAGACCCACAAATTTATGGAAAATCGTTTTTGAAAATAGAGCTTGTGGATTTTCTTCCGCCCAGATGTGCCAATTATGGGCATTGTAGCATCCTTGTTTGCTGAATCCTGATTCATCAGAAAACAAAATCTCATTGAGATTGTTTTTTTTTCTAGATTTGTAAGCCATGTATAGAATCCCGTTTAGCAGGGTAATCTTCGGGCTGCAAATACTGCACACGCGTATAATGGTATGAATGTCGTCGTTCAGTCTTCATCACTAACTGGATGTACAGAACTTTTCGAATTATTCGGTTCCCGGGATACTTCTCCAATGCTTTCGGTACCTTCTTCAAAGGCATCTAAAATAGCCTCTTCGTACAGTCCTAGGATCAAGACAAGAGAAGCACTATCAACAACGATATTCAATATAGCTCTGGAACACACAACGAGAAGAGTTAATAAAGGAAAGTATACGGACACATGTAATTAAGATATGGAAAAAGCAATATCGCGTCTTAGTGGAGCAAATCGTAAAAGCTTCAAATTCCGCCTACGAACAGGGGTTCTGGCTGAAGAAGTCAAGCCAGGAAAAAGGCACTCATGCCACTCGAGGGTAAGGCTGCCACAGACAAGGGTCACAATAGGAATCGGTATGATGGCAGTACGCCTGAGGCTCATTAGAAAAAAAAAAACGCACGAGGACGACTGAAGGAGCGGTGGTACCTGCAAAGGTGCCCCAGCCGTCCTTCAGCCAAATCGCAGCTGCAGTAAGGGTTGGAATAACACTCTCAAACTTTCCAGACTCATGTCTGACAATGGAGCAATTAGAAGACATTCAGGAGGAGATTCTGGACAAAATTGTGGAAAAAGGAAGGAGGCAGAAATATAGCCCTATTTTCACTAGATCCTGAAAAGACCGGGCTGGCTTGACCTCTCAGAAAAATTTTTGACTTTGCAAAAGGGCTGGACTTTCTGAGAAAATAATTATGTACTATAGTAATAAAGATCATGCACCAATCAATGAAGTTTCCGAGATAAGAGAGATATGAGAATGAAAAAGAGCCTACCAAAAGAAAAAATGGGATCAGTAAAAGTGTGAAAAACAAAATTTCAATAATTCGAGTGTAGTTTACACATTTCTTCTCAAACAATAATTGCAGTTACAGTATTAAGTTAATACGAATTTCAGAATACGTATTTAAAGAAAGCATAAATATATAGTTCATATAAATAAAACAAAATCAAAATTGATTTAATAACCTGAGTATAAAGCGATTAAATATGAACGTAATATAAACCAATGCAATAAATAAAAATAACAACATTTTTCCAATCCGTTGCAGCAGTCCTCCACAGAACAAATTAATCTTCCTTTCCAAAACCTACAATCCAACATTCGTGTAAACTCAATTAGCTAATTTAATCTTAACATTCTCGCACTGAACGCTTGCAATTAATAGATTCTTGAGCAATGACAAATCTAAAACGATCTCCGAGATGGTCATTTAATCGATATTTGTGTCAATAAACCGACTTGAGCAATCACCATTTACTATTGGTTATCTTAGCAAAAGGTGTACAGAAGTAAGAATAACCATGCAGGTTCTGCATTGCACCTCGAGGTAGATAAAGAAAGGCTGCTGGAATTACGCAATGCTCTTAGATGCGTGATAAATAGAGCAATGCCGCGGACACTCCTTTTACTTATTCTATGAAGAGTACCGGAATTGATGACTATCAAAATGTTGTTTTTTGTTTTAAGTATTGAATTAAGATTTATTGAAGACACTACGTATAATTGTTCTTGTTTGAGTTTAAACATGTAAAAAATAAATATAATATACTTAATTATATTTGTTGGAGCACAAATTAAAGATGAAATGAAAACGAAACACTTTTTCTTGACGCAAAAAACCAAACTTGACACAGAGATTTATTATATACAGGTGTTTCATAAATAAGTGCAATCATTGAAACCAACTTATCAAAAGCAACAACTTTTCTATATACGACTTTTCCGCAAACTCACATTTTTTTAGCATTTTTCCTCCCTACAAAATTCACGACCAGCAACGGGATATTTATTTTAACTTGAGCTACTGAGAGTCAATTGTTTTTGTCCCGGCTGTTTATCAATATTTAAATTTTTTTGTTAAAGTCCCGTGCGGTTGGTTTATACCTAAAGTCAGTTTCTCGATATCGAGGGTATAGCGTCGCGCCTGTAATTTGTTATTGTATTTTACTTTCGTTGCATTGTATTAACGGAAATTGTATTATTTTACGGGGGTCAAGGATATTTCGCCGAATCGCTTCCCAAATTGCCGTGTGCCAAATTTGTGCCTTTTGTTTGTTTTAAAAAATTATATCCCGTACAGAAAGTTCAATTTTTACAGCCTAAGAATTTACTTGAGGATTTAATAATAATAATTCAATAAACAAGACGCCAAATTGAAGCAGGAAAGTATTTTCAACTTAAATAATGCGCACGTATGGGCAGACGAAAATCTGCATGCATGCTATTAGGTCACAATTTTCATTTTTTATCGCACTGGATGTTGAAGTAAGGACGTTTAGTAGGTCAGTTTTCAGTGTTTTAGTTTATTTACGTCGGGCAGTTTAGATTAGTTCTGAGTGTTTTTCAAAGTTTTTTGTGGTGTCTTATTATCATCGTTTTATTATCTAATTTTAACTCTATAACTACGGGGTTTAGGGCAAAAATTTATCAAGAAAAATTGTTGTTCGATTACCGATTAAATTTATTGCACTTATTTCTGAAACAGCCTGTATAAGATACTATAGTAATCTAATCAGCTACCACGCTCCACTAACTACTTTTAAATGCAGCAATACACAGAAGTTTAGAACAAAAAGTTAGATTTTATATTTTATATTGTGGAATAACAATAATTTAATCTTACAGGCGAGTAGTAAATTACGACAATTTATTGGAATATTATGACAGTTTTATTCGGCTTCTAATGCATAATTGAAATGTAAGCAACAAATCACTCTGGAATTCGAACAAAACAACGGTAGAACAAACTGCTATGTTTTCCTATAAGTAATAGTAAATGTCTTTCTGAAAATTGAAATGAAAGTTCTAATTAAATATATTTTTTTGCAATGGACTCAGTTACATCAGAGCCGTAACCAAGTTGTTATTTTCTACCATTGTAAAGAAAAAGTATTTTCCCGAAATCGTCAGTAAACTTGTATAAAATCGTCAATAAAGTGTTTAAAATCGTCACTAAAGTAGTTCATTATTCTACAATTTTGAATGGAGATTTAAGTCCACCCAATCCTTATAGAAAACTAGCTGACCCGACAGACCCTGTGCCGTCCAAATTTCAATAAATTTGTTTTTGGACAGATCGCGAAAAACAAAAGTAAAAACAAATGTAATTTTATTTTATTATCTTATTTATTTTATTATTTTATTATTAGATCTTCAAGATTTTTATTTTCAGTTGAAAACATTTTATCCCGGGGCAAAAAAAAACAAATATGGCGTTCCTATCGTCAGTTATGATGGAAAATGAATGCAAAAATTATGTTTTGTTTGTAATTGTTCTGAATTTGTAATTGGGAATTTTATTTTCCTGAAAACTTGTCCAAGACTAAGGAACAAAATAAAAAGAATTACGCAAAAAAAAGTTTTTTGCCTCACCTTTATAAGCACACGACTCAAGTGAAACTTGCTAAGACGATGGAAAGAATGGAGTTTATTTCATTTTTAGTATTAGCAAGTTGGCGGAGCTACCATCTGAACCGCGTAGGTGGGCAACCCAGTATACCGTGTTCCTAGGTAGTAATCGATCTAATAGGGGGCCCCCAAGGGGGCTCCCTTGGGACAGGACCGTCTGCACCGCCGTAATACCTACTACTCGCATTCGATTGAAAAGAAGATTATATTGAAAACTCCATTGCTGTCAAAAAGAGACTTGCCAACTTAGTGCAAACTTCCAATTAACATGATCTACCTAGCACTAGTGCTTCAAATTCACAACCCGATTTCATGTCGATTTCCGACTGGTCGCAAGTCGCAAATCAACATAATGTTGAAGTAAATATTCCAGTTGAAAATTGCACTCCTAACGTTGGCTCGTCAGGAATGAATATGTTGAGTTGTCATTACTGCACTGTTAATTAATTATTACATTTTATTATTTATCCACTGTTCACGTTTTCACATTCAATAAAATGATAATTATTTTTGTCTGTATCGCACAATGTAATGGTTTCCAAAATAAAAATTATTAAATGTCATTGACAGCACCTACTTTCCGCAACCAGCAATTCGTCTTCGCTACCCGGACAAATTAAATTATTGTCTAAAACTAAAGTTCTCTACATAATTATTGAAAAATGCAATATATTGTATTGTTCAGTATATATTTGGATCGTCGGTCAATCCATTGAAGACACTGTCCGGCTCTAAATTCACTGAGCTCGCAGGATGTTAATGGCGTCGAGTGTTGCAATGAACCCCTGAAAAATGACAGCGCACGAGTTCGCTCACGCAAAATGAGAAAAAACAAAATTTTGACGTTAATTTTGACAGCTGTCAAATTAAATACATATGCTGTAATATTTATGTACATATGTTGATATATAGCACTTTCTGTATTATGTATTTCACAAAACGAATACAAACATTGTGACGTTGTAGGTAATGACAAATCGCCATTTCTCTGCCATGGCACACAAAGTAGTCTAGCGGCGCATAAAGTAACCTTGAAATTACTTTGTAGCTGGTGGTCAGTCAAGTTTTATCAAATCAAAGAAATTTTTAAATTTTCGGCGTTTAAAGAAAAAAATTGCATGGTTTTTTCAGGAGAAAAGTGGTTTTTAGTGGTCCGTTTGTATTTGACACGAAAAGCCTCATAATAAAACAATATACTATTTTTCACCACTTTACCTCTTCTCCATGTTGCTAATGCGGCTGACGGCCAGATGATCTGTTAGTGAAGTTCAATCACTGGTTTTTCACACTTTTTCTGCCGATGTAAAATGAGTTGATGAAATGGCTCCTGGGCTACAATTATTTAATAAGTTTTTATAATCTTAAGCCAAAATTAATTTCATTGCACGCCGGGCTAAAAGTGTGTTACATTTCTCCGCGTTTTTTAATCCGTCCTTCATGGTCTGACGAGCGACAGTGTGACCGTTTATTTATCCAAGTAATTGTTATAAAACGAGAAACAGCTATTAATATAAATTATGCAAGAATGGTATAATTTCATCCAGTCTCATTACATAATGAAATTTTGTGTTTCGTTTTCAGTTACCGTACTTTTTGAGACCGTGTAATGGCCTAATAACCACAGGTATCGAAATACTCAAACCTGTAACAGAATTAGTTGTTCTTTAGACTACTTAATGACGATAATACGCTTCAGTTCCGTCCAAATAATGGTATGAAACGATTTATTTTATACAAAAAGCCTAATTTATCTTGTCGGCTTGGGTGTCAAAATGCAATCAAGATAAATGCGAACAGGCCAGAAGGTACATGTTTTATAAATATTAACGATGAAGAATAGAACGCATGAATGGGTCGTGTCAATGAGATTGTAGAATGCGCCATAACAATTAAATTTAAATAATTACGTTTGTAGTGAAAATCACAATACTAGTCGACCTTCGATTATATTATGTGGATTTATGAAGATAGTTTCCTTATTTGATTTTGGTTTTTGATTCGATGTTCTGGTTGATGCCGTTGAACCGTCAGTGCAAAGAAAGTACCCATTACTTGAAAAATTAACAAAACTATACTAATATAATTAAATTGAAAAATTTGTATCGTAAGTGGAAATTAATTTGTCACTTATTTCATTAAATAATTCCCTAGTTTGTACTTATTATAAATTATATATGTAAAAAATTAATGTTAATAGATTAATTAATTTTCTCTTAAATAAAGGCCTCATCAATTAAGCTAATGAACGTGATTAGTTCGGAAATTACACTAGGAAATTTTTTCCTCAAGAATTAAATTGATCATTATATTCAGCTTAAGTTGTGCATATAAAAATAATCTATATAGTTATATAAAAAAAATCCCTTGGTCACGCCATAACTTGAGAACGACTGGACCAATTTAGCTATTTTTTTTTTAAATATTCCTTAAACTTCGAGGAAGCTTCTTATGAAGAGACACGGCTGGACCGATTTTTATAATCTTTGATTTGTTGGATTTGCCTCCGCCCCGAATAGCAAAGTAATTATTAAAAAATCGGAAAAATTACAGGGAGCCGGGGAGCATGGTACAGGGCAACAACAATAACAAAGCCCCCCTGGGGAGTAACAGGGGGCCTAGGGAGTCCCCTATGGTACAGGACAATGACAATAATAAATAACTGAAAAAAAAATCTTATACATTTTGTATGGAATCCGTATATAACGCCATCTCTGATACAAGACAGAAACAAAAATGAACATGGCGTTGTATGCTGGTTCCGGTAATGCTAGTAGATGGCGTTGCGTACATTATCCTTTGATAAAAAAACGAATTTACTTCAACTCATCAGTTAATAGAACATTTATTGATTCTGAGGCGGTACAAAGTTCGCCGGGTGAGCTAGTTATTATTAAAAACTAGATTAAAAGAAATCGAGAACAGTATACAGTAACTGTTTTGCAGTTGAAGATATGATGACAGTCAGTAAATGTAAATGCAAATAATTTTATCTACGGGCAGTTGTGAGGATTCAAACACAAGACGCCATTAAACTAATCGGACCCACAAACATACGATAAATGAGAAAATCCAATCGTACAATACGGTTACTTTCGACTAGATTTCCAAAATTAATAGCGTCTAGTTTGTGGGGAATGGAAATTCGATTGCCGTCGATCAGACTACTTAATCGAAAGGATTTTACTGCGACACATCTGTCGATTTTCAGTGCTTGATTTTTGAGCTTGACGACTCAATCTCATTTACTAACCAAAAAGTGGTAATTGTAATCTCAGATAAAACAGTCAACCAACACCATATACAGTGTGGAAATTAATTACATAAGGAAAAAATGAATAAAAACAGCGCTAAAATTCAAATTAGTAAAATTTAAAAAAATTAACAGAGCTGTCTAATTTTATCGGAATTTAAGGAAAAAAACAGCAATCCAAATAAAACAAAGTTGACAAAAGCGGTCAATGAGAAAAATAAGAAAATAACCCTAAATTTCAAAGTAGGGTTAACGAATTAAAAAAAATAACAAAAAGGCTATTAATGTAAGAGTTATAAATTAAAGATATTACACGAAATGTGCGTGCTGATGACCCTGTATAATCTAACAAAATCCAACACGGTCATTAAAAGCAGCCAATACGTTTTGATTGGTTTGGGCAGTCTTGAGAACACTTCGCGCAATTAAGTGGTGGAGCACCATCCTATTGCAAAATGATATTATTATTTATTAAGTTTATTTATTATTTAATTAGAGAAAAACAGCATGCACACAATTATTTTGTCCCTATTCTGAACTTGTCAACTTTTAATTGATATCTCTATCAAAAACAAAACAATTGTCTGGATCACTTTTGTTGCTAGATAACTACTTTTAATCAGTTTTTTTTTCTAAAACACCAAAAATAATTTTTATTTTAATTAAGTAATTATAATAAAAATTATTTTGTTGATGAACTGATTAAAAGTAGGTATATCTATGTTTTTTTTCTTAAATTCCGATAACATTAGACAGCTCGGTTGGTTTATTGACATTTTACTAATTTGAACTTTATTTACTTTATTTACTTTATTTACTACTTTTATTCATTTTTTCTTTATGTAACCTATTAAGTATTTGACAACGTTGAAATCACAATAAAAAACTCTGTCCGAATGTAAAATAAAAAATAAGGATTTCCATTTAAAAAAAATATTGATTACGTCATAACTGTAAAAAAACGAATGAAAAAAAAATTGTGTACGTTCCCCGGATGCACTATAATTAATTATAATTCATTCCTTTCGACACTATGTAGATATAACCAGGTTGGTCCTATGAAAAAGTTTGATATCATGTCATCTTAGGCTTCTTAGGCTGAACCATTCCCTGTTAGTGCCTTATAATATTTTTGTACTTTCATATAAGTATATCAAAAAGGTTATTTTTATTACCCGAAAATCTCGCAACAATTACACCTAATTTCGATTATGAGAAATATTTCGTCGATGTAATGTTTACACTGTAATTAAAACATTAAAATACCTATACTCTTGACATCTTACGATTACGAATTTCAGAAAGATCCTTTCAAAACTCCTTGCTATTAATCGGCAATTCGAAGATGAGATGTTGACTTTTTACGTAACTAAATTAAGAAAAATTTTGCAAGGATATACTTAGTTGGCACGTTTTTAAAGAGGATCTGCCTTTTCATTACTTTATATTTTAATGAATCTTTGGTTATGTGGTCATTCCTAATCAGGACATATGAAGAAATGAATAATTGAGTCTCAGCACTGGTTAATTAACGACGAAATTCCTTTAGACGCATTAAAGTAGTAAATAAAGTTGATGTGAACCGAAATTTTAACGTGTTAAAATGAATGTAACCAGTTCACCTCTGCAGTCACATTTGTGGCCAAGGATTAATTGCGATACTTAAAACTCCAGAAGCATCAAGTGTGAACGTGCATTTTTATTTTTCATGCACTGTGTAGCGTAATGTAGGTGGATTAATTACTTTAGAAGTAGTTGCACATGGGTGTCTTAAGCTTTTAACAATTGAAAAATTGAAAGTGGAAGGAATAGTGTCGTTCAGAACAACAGAAGATTGTGCATTAATTAATTAATTATTATAATAATTATCTGCATGCATTAATTTTCCTAGTGTTGGGTACGAACAAAAAAAAGTACATAATTATAAAAATCAGAGTGGGTACCAATTTTTACACCATCATTTAAGTAGTTGGATCATCTATAAAAAGTAGCAAAAATTTTTTTTTCAGTTCTCATGACGTCATTTTGTTCCTTACTTTATCGCCACATTGTATATTAATATCACTACAACAAATTTAACCGAATCAGCATGCCATGATGAAACAATATGAAACATGATGAACACCCGTTACATTTCATAAACTATATAAAATGAAATAAATTCAGAAAAAAATGTTTCATAATACCTAGCTGTTATTGCACTGTATCAAAACTTGACTGAAAACTCACTCATAACAGTCACGGGTGTTATAAAACAGGACAGCAGGAAATTTTTTATCATTGTTTCTAGCGTAACACAAACAAAATTGATTTATGAATTGTCGAAAAATTATGCTAAACAATTCGGGGTTTTTGTCGATATTGCCGAGTTTATTATCAAAAATATTGAACGATATTCGGCCGATACTCGGCTTCACCTCGATTTTACAATCAATCTTGTCTGATATTTACCACTTATCGGCCTTATGACGTTAATACCTATAATATCGGAGACATCTTTTTATAACAAAACAGTTCAATTTATTTATTTCTTCAAGAATATCAGTCATTAAAGTTGATAAACAAATAACAGTGTATATTTTCTTATTAAACTGGAAATGTTAAATTTTTATTTTCTGTTTGATTTTATCTTTTCTTCCGTTTCTTTAATTGGAAATCTTCTTCCAGTTTATTTTTTATTTTGAGTTTTTTTTCTCGCTTGTTTCGATTATAGTTGTGTTCAACATTCTTCCATCTTAATGTCCTACATCTCCCTGTCAATTATTATCATTCATCACTGATATTTTATCAATTCCTTCTCTTTCTCGTTTAGTTCTCTTTGCTTTCATGAGTGTCATGGATTGAAATAATCGATACCGTTCCTTTATTTGTTCGTTTTCTGCAGGTCAGTTCTTCCTACTGCTTTTCTGGTTTTTCTTCTCTTCGTGTTCCCTAGATTTTATTGTCTAACTGTGTTATTCTTCTATAATATACGTGACTGACGTATAATGCCCCCTCTTCAATACAGCTGACGATTAATTTTTAGTTAAAGATCATCTGAAAAACCATCTCATGAATTTTTGTGCGGTATCAATATACTAAAACCAAAATTTCTTTTTACAACTTTCACATGCTGTCACTTCTAGTTGCACCGCTACTGGAGTAGCTGACGTTTAGATTTCTTAAATATTAGGGGGAAATTATCATTGTTATCATTTTCAGTCGGTATCAAATGACTTGTTCAATTATTGTTCAAATGCAACGCTACCTCCCGGACTAATACAAAATTTTCGGTGTGTATGCAGTACATCGATAAAATTTATGTCAAAATGTAGGTTTTAATAAAAATAATACTAGGATGCTGCATCCAATTCAGCCGCAAGCACGTAGCACTACTGTTTTTAAAGAAGAAAACTTTTAAAAGGTTTCCTTTTGGGTCTAAATACATTTGACTATTTGACACAAACATTTGACTATTTTTTGGCTTACGGACTATATGTTTTCTTAAAAGTTTTATTTGTAGCTATTAAAATAACAATCCAAGGAATTTAAGTCATATAAAGGCATGATTACGGATTTCAGACGGGTTTAGTTTAAAAATCCGATAATTAAACATTCTGAGTGTAATTTATCGTGAATACTTCATAAGTATTAATAAAGCCGTTATGCAAGTTGGTTGGTTGTTAGGTTCATAGTTACGGATGTTTATTTGCCAATAAAAATATTAAGTAATCTCAATAATCGCATAAGTTGAAGAAGAGCCTCTTATTTTCGAAAACGTGCCCAAAAGTGCTGAACAAGGCATTCAAGTTCTCATTCCATAAAAGTCGAAAGGCAGATATTGGTCGTATGTTACACAGGTGGTCCAATTGCGCTGAAAATGTCGCTTATGCATGCTGACTTTCATAAAAATTCGAATACCTTGAATTACTGAGTTGACTGATGTAACTGAAATTTTCACCAAATGTGTGTTAAGACGAATAAAAAATATGATTGAAATACCAGGGGTGAAACTTGTGAAATGAAAATTTTATTTAATGTGTTGTCCACCACGATTTATTCACTCATTTACTCGATGAGGCATGCTGGAGAGAAAGTATCTTTTGGGATCTCGTTCCAAGCTTCCTGAAGCCGAATGCGAAGGCCATTCAGAGTTTGGGAAATGCAGTACGATCTGTTCTAATGTGTTCATTTAGAAGGCTTTTTACAAGAATTTCACTATTTTAAACTTGAGTATTTAATTTTTTTGTACAGAAGAACATTTGGAAAGAACATTTTCCTGCTTATTTACGCGGAGGAAATAGTATATTGAAACACTAGTTTTGTAAAACTTATATTAAGACACGCGACTGCGGTAGGTCTTAAGTTTTACAAAACTCTGACTCAAAAATCTAACGATATTTGCAACGCAAGAAAGTTTGACCTTCTATTACTGTACTTGACCAGCGAATCGACGTTTTCACATCAAAAAATTTCAAGAGTATCTCAAAAACAAAACAATTGTCTGGATCACTTTTGGTGGTAGATAACTACTTTTAATCAGTTTCTCCCTAAAACACCAAAAACATTTTTTTTTATTACAACTGCCAACGCACGTTTCGACATGAGTAAGTTTACTCATTCTGTTTACTGAGTAAACTTACTCATCGCCCTGATGATGTCAACATTGTTGGCGAAACGTGCGTTGTAATAAAAAAATGTTTTTGGTGTTTTAGGGAGAAATTGATTAAAAGTAGTCAAGAGTATATGACTAGGTAGTATAAATAATTCTAAAGCAGTAGAATTCAAAAAAATTTTAAAGGGTCTAATTGGCCCAAAGAGTTCAAATTATTGCATTGTGTTTCCAGAATCGAAAAAGCCCAGACAATCCAGACAGTCTAAATCTAAAAAAAACAAAAGAATTCACAGAGTACAAAGAAGATTGCGGAAAAAATATCACATTTGACGATAGATCTTTGAAAAAGAAGAAGGAAAATAAGCCAGTAGTATAAAAGTATAAAAGATTCTTAGGACTCTTAAAATTAGGTACAACAAATATATCGGTATAATATAGGTTTCTTGAATTCGTTTTGACGTGAGCTTTGATCTGATTTGCGTTTTCTATAATTCCGAGCATATTTACGACTTCATGTTGACGACAACTTTTTTTTTGTAAAACAAATGTATCGGATTTTTTTGACGTGCACTTATAATATTCGCTCGTCATGTGCAGTGATAGCCGGTCAAACTTTCTTGTGTTGCAATTATCGTCAGCTTTGAATCGATAATAACTACTAATAATACGTTAACAACGACTGAGCCGACAACGGGCAGGGCATATCAGTACGTGTTTGTCGTAACTGCGCCTTTACGTATGTTTTTCATCTTTTCTTTATATTTTTTATATGTCGAGCTGAATCGTTTATGTTCTAGTACCTTATTAAATAATAAAAAATAGATCACAAACATAATAAAAATAGTAATATTTTGAGGAGTTAAAAGGTGATGCTGACAGTTCTGACTGATATTTAATGATTAATTTGATGAAAATGTATGGTTTGTGCGGTGGGCACAAATATGGAACGTCTACCCACTAAACCTAACTGATACTTAAAACCATGTGATGACTTACTTAACCTCTGGGAACAGTTTCTCGAACCTGTCAGATCCGAGCAGTTGCTACCTATTTCTTAAAGTCACTAGGTTTGGTTACTTTAAAATTCTAATAGTAGACCACATTGGGTTCATGCACCTATAATTTGTTACTTTTAGTTCCTCGGAATACCGTTAGAATGCCCACTTTCTAGGGGTTGTAGGAAAAATAATAATTTATTGCAAGGTTTTTTCACATCCTGAAAAATGTTCCCAAATGTATGTTTTCGTTCTCATTTCGTACGTCTGCCCTATAAGAAATTTCTTTCAGCTATTTTGTTGTCGGTTTCATGTCGTAATAAGTAGACTATTTCGTTAGTAGAGAGTGAAATATGTAATCTACTAGTTCGTATGGAAAACTAACAAACCTTACGTTATCGAGTTTTCACAGAAGCTGAGAAACAAGGCAGTTCAAGCAAACGATAATACCTCACAATAAAATAAAACGGACCTGAAATGCTGCTGTATATAAATTATTATCCTTTAATGGAGCGAATTTATTGGCTTCTCATTTGTCAATCTCGGTTTCTCGAGCACTTTAAATTTTACACCGCCCAAAGCACGTTCACTGAAAGAGCCATAAAATCCAATTGCACTTACTGAGGCATGTAACATACCGAACAGCTATAAAAAAATTCCATTCTGAATTTCTCTTAAAAATTGCCGTTATTCATTCCTTGAATTCTGATGCAACCAATACACCATAGAAGTAAGACTCAAGATAAACACCAAACCCAAGACCCTTGAAACCACACCCATACATCACCATTTCGCAATTTCCAGCAACATATTTTCCTAATGGCAAAACAACGATTAATCGAAACATCTGTTAACATAGAACCCAACTTTCTTCATTTGATCACTTTTCGTCGCCTTGGAAAAAACTCGAAGGAAAGTCATCATAATTTACCCCAGAGAAAACCGAACTAGATTTTATAGAGGTCAATCGATAGGTCTTAGCAAAAAGGTGTGTCGATATTAATGTCAATAGCAGTTGAGAAAGAATATGAGTCTGAGGATTTTCCGAAGCACTTGTACCTCTAAATTAAGAAAAAAATTTATGGCGTGCCTTGACCCAGTGTACTTTGTGAATTTTGCAGAAATTGGCGAGTGCTTAAGCGGAGAAAGTCACATTGCACCTGTACCTGTGGGGCTATTTACGGTGTGATGTCACTCTTGGGTAATATGTATAAATGGGATTAAATTAAATGACACTCTTCTCCTGTTGTTATGAATAAATAATATGTAATTATTTATGCAGTGTTATCAAAAACTTTTCGTTGATTAGCAAAATTTACGCACAAATGTTTAATAACAACATACACACCTGTCTGCAATTGAAATGTTGGTAAACCGGTGGATCATTTTAACTCTACCGAAATCTACATTATTCCTACCCTGCCTATCATAACGATCTGTTCACCGGTTTAGGCGCGCATAACATACGAACAAACAAACAAACAAATATTAATTTTCTTTTTTCCAGCATCTTGTTCAATAGTCTAAAATAATAATAATAATAATTTACAGTAAAAAGCATATATTTTACGTACCTGACAGGGCACACATCCGGGGTTTCCATATTTGGTATTAGTCATTGACTCTCTCAAGTAGGAATTGCACCCCCTTATCTTGTTTTCGAAAATATTGGATTGTATGTACACACAATACAACTGTTGGACGAAACATCGTATATCACACGTGACGAAATGCTATCGCACTCGTGATTCAAAAATCTCACTCGCAGACAATAAAGCATTTCTGTCACTTGTAATATAATCTACTATTATTTAATAAATTCAAAAACAAAACAAACAGCTCATATTTGTTACAAACAGCAAAAAACGAATGACTAATTACTAAAACTGATATACCATGTGTTATTAGGAAGCTCACTATTCTTTCTTCTTTTCAGAGCGATCGTGACTTTGTTTTGGTGGTTGGCAGCAACCTTCCTGCACCAAATCAAACCAAATTGCGCTATCCAATTCACGCCAGTGGACCTAACGGATAATGCAAATGGGGAATGTGCGCTACTGCTAAATGGTCCCGCCAAAAGTAGCCAGTTTGATTACACTTTGAACCTGTTGCGAGGAACTACGTTGTAAGTTTTTAATATGAACTAGGTAGTCCAAAATTAATTTTAATTTTGCAGGGATTACAACGGACCTCACACTTGTATCACTTACGATGCCGTCAACGCTGCTTACCTGGACGCTCGAAAACGTATACGTAAGTAAATTTTTAAATTGAAGCCGGTATTATTTTCAACTGCTCAGACTTACACCATTAAAATTCAAATTTATTGCTGTATTGTATCGGTATGAAAATAATTTGTCTTTTGCAATATCCTTTTTATTCAGAAGTGAGATAATTCAGAAGAATGTATTTCCATTATTATTTTCCTTTACATCATACATAAATACATAATAATTAATTTATGTCTTGGTTCTAATTCCTACATATCCTTCCAACATACGTACTTGTTACCAATCCGTGCACTATACCTAAAAAAAAACAGATTTTATTAACATCATTTAACACAATCATTTACAAAACTTTTATCACCTCCAGAAATAGCCCAGCCTCATGGAGACTGGAAACCACCACATGTCGCCACCGTGGGCGAACTTCTCCTGGACATTTCTATCAATTTAGCTAGAACGTAAGTCTTGTCTTACACCATTTCCCATTGTAACCCATCGTTTTAGGTATGGTTTGAGTTATGAAGAGATCGAAAAAGGCTTGCCCTTGATTGATACCAGCAAAACTCTCATTCGAGAAGTTTGTCCACCTTATTTATCTAACGTAGAATGTAGAGCAGGAAAATATAGGAGGTTCGATGGTCTCTGCACCAACTTGGAGCATCCAACTTGGGGAGCTATCAACACTCCGTTTACAAGGTGAGTTACTATGTCCTAGTTTTACTCAAAATTTTTTCAAGTCCAGCGAAAATCTATGTCAAAAGTAAGGCAACAGAAATAAAATTAAGATATTCACCGAAAAAAAAAGAATATCAAGCAATTTGGCTCCGCAAAAAAAAACAATTAATTTATTCACACGAACGATTCCAGCAATCAAACCGGAAGTTTATTGCCATCTTTAACACACATTTAATCATCATCAAACAAAATTTTTCATTTTTGCCACAAAAGAAAGTCTTGATTAACATGGGCCTAATACATGGGAAAAGTGATTCATGATAATAATCAAAGACACGAGGTGTCCTTGGGGTAAACAATGTAAATGTTAATAATGGTCTGGGTTATATTTACGTTATTAGTAAGTCAAGTTTGATTCATGGAATTAATAACCTGGAAATTAAATATCGATGTTTAATTTGACGTTTCAAATTCATGTCCGTTTCGGCGTGTGAAAATTTTGATTGAGAGAGTCAGGAGAGAAAGAGAGATTCGTCTTTGATTAAATATTATAGAGACGTGTAATTAAGTAGGAAGTCAAATTGTGTTTTTCGTAAGAGGTTACAGTGGCGTGGGAAACGAATAGGTGAGAATGGAAGTCTTTACACGTGTTAGCATATTGCGTTGTGTTGATTGTCCGCAGTGTTCGGTTTATTTACTGTTGAAGAACATGAATACAGGGTGTTTCGTAAACGGCAATCTCCGAGATTATGAATATCAACGATAAGAGAAATGTCTTGGGAAGTTTTTTATTTTCTAAAACGTCTGGTTTAAAAATGCCGATGGTTTTAAATGGACCAACAGAAAGATAGAAAATGAATTTGCACTAAATAATATATCAAGTTATCGATGGTAGACCATGGCGAGAGATTTGTCAAATGTGACGTTCACTCAGTGGCGTTCTATTATTATTACAAATTTGTCTTGTCGTGTTTTACGAAAAAATTTCAAAAAAATTCAAATTTGAATTTTTTTAGAAAAAACTGCAGAATCACGTTCCTTTAGCTGCTACGAGTTAGTGTATTAAGTATTGCCGTTTACTAACGAAACAGCCTGTATAGTATAGTGAGAAATTGGTTTGGAGGACCTCAAAATAATACATAATAATCCTAAAAAGTTTTTTTTAGATTCTTTAGAATTTCTATTTAGATTTGGTCCTTTGGTTTAGTCTTCAATTGTTGTGTATGATAATAGTTACTGAACTAAATAACGAATAAAAACAACCAGAAGAACTACAGCTAACAATTATTATTAATAACGCAGTGGATAAAAACTCCAAAGAGTGCGATTTTTTCCAAAATCATAACTATATAAAAAAATAATCCAGCTCAGAAAACTATAGAACAACAAATTAAAATTGCTTAAATTTTTAGTTTTAAGGTTTCTAAGCTCTTCAAGTTATTACGTTTTCAAGTTTCCGAGGTTTCTCGAATTTCTCAAATTCATTTATTTTTTACTCAAATTCTCAGTTTTTTCAGGTTCTAGCTAAGTTTCTGAGATACCTCAACTTTTCCAATTTGTCGGATGCTGAACTTCTCGGTATAAAATTGGTAATAAAAATTTTGAACGATTAATGATAAAGTACTGAGCCCCGGCATAAGTTCAATAGGTATAATTATGTAGTACTTATTTGTGGCAAGTACTTGCTTTTCTTTCATATTGGGTGGTATTAATAAAAAAATCAGTATCTACTTATAAGTAAATACTTTAAGCATCAGCATGTTCTGATCAGCATCAGTATGTTCTTTTAAGATCCTACTGAAATCCGTATTAATAAAGAAATGCTGATACTTTAAGAACCTACTAAAATGCATAAGAACGTTCTTCAAAATATGGTATATGTATTCCTGTATAACTTCAAAGAGAGTAAAAGAAAAAAAAAACAATAAATAAAAGTTGCTGTGTTCCTTCTCTCTAGTCATGGTTTTAGTCAGCGCCTTTCCCTTTCTGCTGCGTTTGTCGCTGTTACATTTAGGGACTCTTCTTCTGTTTCGTCGAGCTTAGGGACTGTGTTTCCTTTTCTTCTTGGTTCTTGATTCTTGCTTTCACCTTCTGTTTCAGTTGCATGTGTCAGCAGTGTTTTTCCTTTTCTGTTTTGTCTAATGTTGTTGGTCTCTTTATTCTTTATTCTTTTGTTGCATTTGAAACTGTGGAAGTTTTTTTTTTGTTTCACTTTCTATTCTTGGGTTTAGGGACTGTCATTCTCTTTCTGTTTTAGTTAGTGCTCTTGGGTTATTAAACCCTCGCAATGTATGACATAAAACACTATTGTACCAAATACGACTGCATCGAACCTGCATTCAGCGGTAACACTAGTAAACAATTCGTCTGCGTTGCATGTGACTTGTACGTTTATTGCTGGACATTTCTTTCTGCATATGTATTCATTACCATATCTAAGATCATTAATTTTTTTTATTTTGATTAAAGTGCAGTCGATTGCCCCGATGACGGTTGGAAAATTATATTGCATTTGCCATTTGTGTTTTTGTTCCTTCAAAGAAATATTATTCCTGCGGAAAGCGAACCCATGTATCGAATTTTTATACTTTTTTTGAACCTGTAGGCTGACTTATGCCTTTGTCTTCAGCAACTCCTCGCTGAAACCCTTTATCACAAGTGTAACTTTGTCCGTATAGTGCAATAAGCATAATTACCTGGATCAGCAAAATACCGCAAAAAATCTTAATTTTTGTAGTAGCAAATAATGCAATACCTCTTGTTTCTTCATGATCCTTTTCTAAAAAGTAATCAGCTAACCACTGTACACTTTCACTTACAAATCGGTGCAACTTTACAAAATCTTTCAGGAGGGTTTTCTCGCTGGGGTTTATACGTTTTTGGTGCTCGTGGTAGTAGAAAAATGTATGTAACTGGTTAGTATAAAACGAATTTGTTTATAAGTCTCCTAAATAGCAGAATTACAAATTTATAAGAACATCAGAATCAATAATAATCTGGTGTTTGTTTCATTAGCGCCCGTGCAGATATTTTATCTACGAATTTCTTGTGCGATTTTTATCCACAGCTGCAAGCCTATAAACAAAAAAGTGGAATACGGTAATTTATCCAGGAAAATTTAGCTGCATTCCTAGAAGAAAAGAGAAAAAAAAAACGAACAGAGGAGGGCGGAACAGACACACAAGAAAATAAAGAAGAGAAGATATTTAAAATAAGTAAATCAACAGCCAGATCGCCATATGTATAAAGTAATGAAGGAGAGAGATTGAAAGGCAAAGAGAAGAATTTAAGGAGAACGAGAAGAAATGGGAGGGTGAGGGAGACAAATTTGAGAGAGAGAGAGAGAGAGAGAGAGAGAGAGAGTGATGCAGCTGTAAAGGAAAGTGGAGTATGAGGAAAGGAGAAGGAGGAAGAACAATATTGATAACAGGATGGCCTGGTGAAAGGAAAAGTAAACAAGAGTCCACAGAGGGATAGACAAAAAATGTAGGAAAGGTCAAAATCAAGGACTGTTACAGTACATGTAGAGATCAGGGAAAGGAAAAAGTTATGAAGCAATAAGGAAAACTAAGGGGAAAGAAAGAAACACAGATGATATTTATAGATAATGACCTCACAAATCAAGAAAGATAGATAGAAGAAATTAAGAGGCATAGCGAAGTAAGAACGGGGAGACGAGAAGGAAGAAGAAAGAAAAAAGGTTCAGTGGAGATGGAATGAAACTAGAGAGAGACTGGAGGGTTACCAATAAGAAGAAGAAGCAAAGGAAAAAGGACAAAGAAACGGGAAAAGAAGAACAAGGGACAAAGTAAGAGAGGAAGAGAGCAAGAAGAGGGGCGGGAAAATTAAAGAGGCATCGGAAACAAGGGCGATGGTACTATTTTAGAATGTAGCGGCACTAGGAAAAAAAGAAGAAGATTTCTGGGACTATGTGAGGCAATTTAGCAGAAACTTGGACAGAAGAACAAAGCTGGGAAAAATAGAAAAACTGCTACCAAAAGAGTTAGAGTGGGAATGTCAGGGGGCGAGAAGAGGAAAGAAGAAACAAAGGGCGGCAGGGATAATAATAAGGGGAGAAAACAAGGAATGAAGAAGAAAAATCAAAAGAAGGGAGAATAGGAAGGACACATGGTGAGAAACGTACATATAGGCAATAAATAGTGAAAGTATATAGCAAAGAAACGACGACAACATAAATATACAAATAAGTATGTCGGCGCCACTTGCCCGAGCCGAGTCGCCACCACTGTTTTGCCGACGCCGCTGGGCTCCCTAATTGTTTTCTATTTTTAGATTTTAAGAATTTATGTATTCTTGAGTTTAAGTGGTTTTTGGTGAACACGGAGGGGAAGGGTCTTCCTCTTCGAACGGAACGAGCGAGGTCGGGAGTAGAGAGACGACACGCGGGACCGTTAGTTCACATATAGTGTCAACAATTTTATTTTTAATAACAAGCTTCTATAATTCTTGGGCGGTTACCTCGCCCCTTATCTAAATCTCCGACATCAGAAGTGGGATCGGGACCGCCAAAAGTGAGTGAAAACTGAAATGAACATGACGAAAAAAGTGCACTTGAATCAGAAACGCAGAAAGCAACTTTGACTCGCATACAATGGCTAGAACAGCAGGTCGTACATGGACGACAAAATCTACTAGAAGAAATTCCTTAATTGATGAGATGCAGCACTATATGCGAACTACTCTTGCTCTTCTCAAATCTCGCAGGCAGTCGTCAGGTGACGATTCCCGGATGAACGCCCATCCAACGCAAGAAGCGTGTGCACGTGTGAGACTAGAGAAACGTCCGGGGCTATTTCCTTCTGGTCATCACACCGGACCGAAGCGTCGGGCTTTCTCGCCTTCCTCCAAACCTGAAAAATTTATGGGAAAATGCAACTGCTTCACGTTGGAGATAGAGCGAGAACGGGAACGGGCCTCGGAACGGGCTCCTGTAGTGGGTACCTGAGAAAACAGTTATGTCTGTTAACAACCACCCCTCTCAACGTGAGAGCTGAAGCTTGGATATGGTGAGACCATTCCTTTTATTCGATACCGGAACGGATTGCTTACTACTGAAAGAAAGTTTTTCTAATCAATTTCCCGGAAAACGTTAACAATTTGACCTCGCTGAAAGTTAAAATTCAAGGACTATTTGTTGAACTGCCATTTTTCGTAGTGCCCGATAATTTTATGTCAGCACAGATTATTGTCGACAAAGACCTATTAGAACAAAAGATTAGCGTTCAGTTTACTCCCTTCGGTTTGTCTTTCACGCATAATCTCCAATTAGAAGCGTGCGAACGAGAAGTCGTTAATTTTAATGTTAAAACGGATTTAACTAGCGTTCCAACAGGAAGAGTAAGTACCAATCTTTCAGTTACTAATAACATACGGAAAACTTGGAAAACGACATTCGATTGATGAGTATGTGTACTTATAATTGGGACGACATTTGTTTTCGTGGAAATGACGAACGTATAATAATACAAAGTCAAGGTTTGAGAGTATATAGAAAAGGGTTGAATTCAAGGGTTTGTGGTAAAACATATTGGTAAGTGTTTTCCAGTACTGTAATTAGATAGGTGATAAATCATCCCGGAACAGACAGATTTTTAAGATTAGTAGGTACGTGCTAATTCAATTAAAAAGACAATTTTGGTATAGTTAATTGGTTTACAAATAGACAAGCAAATCAGAGCAATAAAATATCCAAATAGTACCTACGTAGTTCGAAATCCGTGACGAAATTGTGTCATGTCTTGAAGTTAAGTTTATAGGTACAGTTTATAGGCTCGAACCTCGAGCGTTTCTAAACAATGTGGGAAAGAAACTGTTGTCGATGTTTGTCTTTTCGAAGAATCGTAAAATACTTCAAATTATTTTTCAGGAGGTTGACAAACGCATGCAGGAAAAACAATATGTTGCACGAATTTAGTTTGATTGGTAATTATTACCAGGGGTGTCCACGATTTGGATGCTTTGAGTTGAAAGGTGGCTAAACTATCTTTATTAGATCTAATCAACATGATTTATGAAGTTGTAAATGCTATGTCAAACGAGGCACTCATACTTTGTATCCGTTAACAGACAAGGGGTAGAAAAATGCCCCTTGGTCAGGTCAGTGTTTTTGGTTGATCGTGATGTAATCTTTATTTTAAAATTACATAAAAGGGCTTCGATGTCGATAAATTAGGTCCTGTTGAAAAACATTGTAGTAAAATATCATGCGAGCAGGCATAGAATGCGAATGTTAACAAACATTTTGACTACTGTCGGAACAGGATCTGATGACATCATGACAGGATAGTTTAGGTGAAGTGCAGTTAGCCCTGAATATAAACTGACCATTTATTAGTAACGAGATAGGAGTACTTAGTAGGTATTGCGCGGTGGACGTGGGGTTAACAAAATCTTAATTGCATTTAAAGACTTTTATAATAATAAAATTAATTAAGACTGTATTTTTCCATTGAATGTATTTGTTTGATCTCCCACCAATGACTAATTAAGATTTTGCTCGATAAATTGTACATTTTACTGTAGATTCGTGGTATTTATGTGGAAGCATAAAAAAAAGGGAAATTCATTCTATAAGTTATCGTTAAAATGACTTTTTCGGCGTCTGCTCTTTTGAACTTCCATCAGTAGTTTTTTTCTTGTTCTAAAATACCCATATGAAAACTGAAGTAAGTAACTTTTTATGCAATTAAATAAAGTGAAGGAATAATTTTCAATAAATTGTTGTTAAACTCTCGTATGGAACATAAATGCGAAACTGAGAAAGACCCAAAAAAAAAAAAAAAAATCGGAACAAATCCTGGAGGAGGAAGAGGAAAATCTTCCGTTGTCTGAACTGAGACGTGTTGCAAACACAAATATTGAAAAAGCCTCAACAAGCGATGCAAAAATGTGGGAAAAGCTACTATTAAGCCTTTTGCCCTCGGTGATTTTGTTTTTAATAAAATTAACGAGAGGATGATTTCTAAATTGGATCCTAAGTTCAAAGGGCCTTATAAAATTGTTAAGATATTAGAGAATGATCGGTACGAAGTAATTAAGTCTACTAAAAAAGGAAAGGGTAGGACCTTTAAGTTTGCTCATGATCAACTCATCCCCGTGCCACAGGGACAAGGAGAAGCTCCTCTAGCACCCAATTTAGAGGTTAAAAGTTTGGATCGACCTGATCAGCCAAGCCTCGAAATTAAATAGGTAAAGTTTTACTATTTTGTTGACTGTTTTTAAAGTTTGTCGATCCTGATATATGATCAGATGTCCATTATATCCTTTAGCCTGCCAAGTGTATTCTCTTTCCGCTTTTGTGATTAGTTAGTGGTCGATCCTGACTAAACCTAAGTCAGTTGTTTGTCACACTTGGGCAGATGAGGCCTGGTATTGTGTTCCGTAAAAGAGTTAAGCCTGGAAGAACCTTTGTTCTTAGCCAGATGAGGCCTAGCATGGTCTATTGTATTAAAGTCGAGCCTGGAAGAACCTTTGTTCTTAGCCAGATGAGGCCTAGCATGGTCTATTGTATTAAAGTCGAGCCTGGAAGAACCTTTGTTCTTAGCCAGATGAGGCCTAGCATGGTCTATTCTATTAAAGTCGAGCCTGGAAGAACCTTTGTTCTTAGCCAGATGAGGCCTAGCATGGTCTATTGTATTAAAGTCGAGCCTGGAAGAACCTTTGTTCTTAGCCAGATGAGGCCTAGCATGGTCTATTGTATCAAAGTCGAGCCTGGAAGAAACTTTGTTCTTAACCAGATGAGGCCTAGCGTGATCTATTGTATGAAAGTCGAGCCTGGAAGACCCTTTGTTCTTAGCCAGATGAAACCTAGCATGGACTATTGTATCAAAATCGAGCCTGGAAGAACCTTTTTTCTTAGCCAGCTGAGTATGTTAGTCGACCCCGGTGTAGTGAGAGTCTAACCGGAAGAGCTACCACTGTAGGCTAATTTGTTTTGACGACTTTTGTCGCTGAATTGCCTTCTACTATGTCTGTTTTTGCTTATAATACGGGTCAGAAAGGCCGAGCGTGGCTAACCGAAAACTTTTTGATATTCGTGCGTTTTCCCGTAAGGAGTGCCCGAGGACGTGCACTGTGTCAGAATGGCCGTGTCGGCGCCACTTGCCCGAGTCGAGTCGCCACCACTGTTTTGCCGGCGCCGCTGGGCTCCCTAATTGTTTTCTATTTTTAGATTTTAAGAATTTATGTATTCTTGAGTTTAAGTGGTTTTTGGTGAACACGGAGGGGAAGGGTCTTCCTCTTCGAACGGAACGAGCGAGGTCGGGAGTAGAGAGACGACACGCGGGACCGTTAGTTCACATATAGTGTCAACAATTTTATTTTTAATAACAAGCTTCTATAATTCTTGGGCGGTTACCTCGCCCCTTATCTCAATCTCCGACAAGTATTTGAAAAGGAAGACAAGAAAAATGAGGAGAAGAAAGAACATAGGAAATATGGGAAGATTAAGGAATAGAAGGTAAAGTTTGGGGATGGAAAGAACAAGAGGTAGGGGTGGATAGAGAAACGTCAGGGTACATAGTGAGAGAAAAAAGCAAAAGGAATAGGTTGAGAGTGAAAGCCGGGATGACTTGGGATATTAATAAATAAATAAAATCTTCAAAAGTACACTTTACTATTCGCCTTGCATTGTTGTGTTCTTCTGTTCTTTATTACACAAATTTTGTATGTTGTTTTTTCTGTTACTTTCTGGTCTTTATGAGTTGTCAAATCGAACTCGCCGTTTCTTCAAGATTATCATCGCTGCGTACTTCTTTTCTGGATAGAAGAAAAAAACTTCTCGTAGGTTATAGCTTTTAGCTTCTCTGTTTCTTTATTGAATCTAGTTGTTCAAAGGTACTTTGTTAGATTTATAAACTAAAAATTTTACCGGGAGAACGTCTTATACCGGGTGTTATGCTTGTTGTGTATAAAAAAAACTATATTTGTCTGCAAGAGACGTTCCCATTCATTAGTGCTTTTATTTTTGTCAATGTTAGAAGATAGTAAAATACGAAAAAAAAAGAGATTTTGATATAAAGTTATTAAGATACGTTGCTCAAATTGACGAGTTCTATTACCCCCTAAAATATTTGTATCCATTTCCATAACACCCAGTATAATGCAAAACTTTTCAATCTAAGTTTGTGTAGCTGTCTATAATATTCTTTCTCTAAGATTTAATGAAGAAGTTATAGCTATGTGTAATATCATAGTCTTGTGTTCGCCATTTTAGTTTTGGAAGAGCTTTCTCTTCTACGATGTATTTAAATAACAGGATATAGTTATTTATGTATCAAAGGAATAAACACCCATGTTAATCCCGGGAATGTAAGAAATGGAAATGGCATTTTCATTTGTGGGATTAAAGATGTTTATTGCAGAAATGCATACAAAATTTTGCTCCCAACCGCCTAAATTAGAGAAGATTTTTTTTTATATTGCCCGGTACGGTGATACCTAGATGGAGTTGAATAACGGTTACTATGTAAACGAGTTGGTTTATGTGTGAAAAACGATTTACTAGAGAATAAAATAGCTGTATTCCCTCGGGAATAAATACCACATTATTAGTCAAAAACGAGGGAATAAAGTTGCATTTTATTCCCGATTGGGAGGAAAATCAATTTCATAGTCACCTACAATAATATTGAGAAAAAGGCGAAAATATTTGATTTTATATTTTCAACATTATCATCTGTCTATCCTGTTTCTGCTTGTCGATGTGTGTCCAAATAAATCATTTGTTTCTTTGTACTCTACCAGAAGGGATCCGACTGATTATGAAATGGTCCACGACATTTTTAAATGTGATTTTATCGCCGCTCGGGCCTTTTTTGTCTATTTATGAACCAGTTTTTAGAGCGTAATTTAGTATGTTAGAGTCCTAGGGCCGTAAAAGTTTTTAGAGCCCGCTTTACGAAAATGTCAATAAAAAAAACTACAAATTCTATAAATTAGGTGTTGAGGGGTGTGAGGAAATTGGGTCCCCTCACTGACACTTAGACGACATCGCGGGTCTATTGTGTCACCCCCTCGCATCCCTTATTCTTGCACCTTTTCGAGCCATCCGATATCATCTAAAAAAGCTAGTTCCAGGTTCCAGGCGAGGTACTCCTCAAGTCGTGGCGAGAGCCGGACATAAAACCTTATTAATAACATCTGATAATTTGAAACTTCGACCGGACATAAAATGTTGAAGTCCCGGGCTCCAATATCACGCAGCGGGCCATAAACGCCTTCATTCTGTCCTTAATACATAAATTACTATTAAATCACCTAAGAGAAAAAAACAAGTTGATTCCTTTTTCCTTTATATTCGTTATAGCCACCTTGTTTTTTGATGACATTAAATAATGCGTGGTAGCTTTGTAAAAAAAAAACATAAAAACATATTTTTTCAGGCGAATCGACGCGACGGTACGAACTTTAAGATTTAATAATTTTTGTTTTCTTCCAGACTGATTGGTCCACTTTTCGCCGACGGTATGACTGCCCCTCGGATCAGTGTGACCGGACGATCCCTACCTCTATCACGTGTAGTCTCCCGAACGATGCACCCAGATGAAGGCTACCACGACCACGCTGGTACCGTCATGATCATTGCTTGGGGACAATTCATGGATCACGATTATACTCTCACCGGAACCCCCCTAGGTAAATTGTTCCTCACTTTTCCACTCTTTTAATCTTTCTCTTTCAGACCCTGTTAATAGAAACGACCCTGAAGAGTGCTGTGACAGACCCCCTCACCTCAAACACCCCTACTGTAATGAAATACCCATTCCGGAAGATGACTATTTCTACCGGTTATGGAATGTCAGATGTCTCAATTTTGTCAGAGCGTTCCCCGCTGCCAGACCCGGATGTAGATTAGGATCCAGAGTGCCATTCAACACTCTAACTGGAGTTCTCGATGCCAATACTGTTTATGGAGTGAATGAGCAGTTTGCAAGGAAGTTAAGGAGTGGCTTTGGAGGATTGTTGAGAATGAACCCTGCATTTGAGCAGTACGGACTCAAAGATTTGCTTCCTTTGAAACTGGATATTCCTGATGAAGGATGTACTAGACCTAATAGCAGCATGTACTGCTTCGAAGCTGGAGAAATCAGAGTGAACGAGCAGTTAGTGCTCACATGTATGCATACTTTAATGGCTCGGGAACACAACAGAGTTGCTAGAGCTCTTGCCCAGGTTAACCCACATTGGGACGATGAAACCCTTTTCCAAGAAGCTAGACGGATCAACATTGCAGAAATCCAACACATCACTTACAACGAGTTCTTACCGATTCTTTTAGGGAAAGACGTGATGCAGAAGTTTGGACTCCTTCTGCAGAAGGATGGTTATTGGGACGGTTATGACTCCAATGTCAACCCTAATGTTATTGATGCTTTTGCCGCTGCAGCCTATAGATTCGGCCACTCTTTACTGCCAACAGCTGTGGAGAGATGGAGCAAGGCTCACAAGTTCATTGGTAAGTAAATAATACTTCTTGCGTGATTGATGTTTTGTGAATCATATCAACATTTAGTACCTAGTGATCTAACGAACTAATTTATGAAATTGGTGGTTTTTCCTCTGCCAATGTCGCCTCGTATTCTTGCACACTACATACTGCTACTTCTAGCTTCAAAGCGACTTTCCGACCTTATCCGTCGTCCCTACGACCTTTACCGTGCCGGAGTCCTCGACGAGTATTTCATGGGATTGATGAACCAAGTTGCTCAAGCCATGGACGACTCTATCACCCAAGAAGTCACTAATCATCTTTTCAAGAAAGCGGGAGCTCGCTTCGGTATGGACTTGGTCAGCTTCAACATGCAAAGAGGTCGAGAGTTCGGAATCCCCGGTTATATGGAGTTCAGAAAGTTCTGCGGACTCCCTGGAGCGGACACCTTTGATGAGTTGTTCGGATCTATGCCTAACGAAACCGTGCGAAAATACACTAGCATTTTTGAGTGAGTTTGCTTTGATAGCTCCTATTTGGTTTTGTAAAAAAGTACATTCTCTTCTGATTCTTAATACTGACATTATTTTTGCGTTTACAGACACCCAAGTGACGTTGACCTTTGGTCCGGCGGAGTCTCCGAACGGCCACTTCCTGGAAGCATGTTAGGACCTACCTTCGCTTGCATCATTGCAACTCAGTTTAGTTACTCCAGAAGAGGTGACCGTTTCTGGTATGAACTCCCTAACCAACCGTCATCCTTCACTCCGGAACAGCTCCAAGAAATAAGAAAGGCAAGGCTGGCCCGCGTCATTTGTGACAACACAGATTTGATCGACAGTATTCAATTGTACCCCATGGTTCTGCCTGACCACGAAATGTAAGTAAATATATTTTATTCCTCAATATTTGATTTATTTTTTCCATCATTCGCTTTCACTACTCTTGTTCTCGTTCTGCTTCCAGTTGTTCGACCTTCGACCTGTCATTTATCATTGTCATTTTCGGTGGTTATTTTAAATTAATAATGTTCACTTGCTTCACTCAGTCTTTTAATATCATTCCAACTTGCTTTTGCCTTGCATTGTATGATCCCTTCCAAATTGGTTATAGAGCTGTATTATGTTCTATAAAGCCCATTAATTTGATACTTTACATTTGTTAAATCACCTATAGCAGGAAATTGAGAATTTTTTGTCGTTCCTTCCATGTTTTGTTTTCTAGATTTTTTTTTCTCCCATCATAATTATAGCTTTTTAGGTCCCTGTGTACATTTTGCAAGGTCTTAACATTGTTGGACACAATTTTACTATTCAATTGTCACTAGAAAGTATTGAACTTCTAATTTCTAAATGCCGTTTTAAAATTACAATTTTTTTCATAATTTTTGCCCTACTAAAATATGAGAAGAGTAATTCATTTTAATTTCAGAAACCCAAGAGTTCCTTGTCGCAGCGGTGTGATCCCAGGAATAGACTTCAGCAAATGGGCCGAATTCCCCCAAAACGGAGGCAATGCGTTCTTTGGTCACAACAGTTTCGAACCTTTAGTAGGAAAGAAGTAGTTTAAGTTGTACAGATGCCATTGTATTTATTTTAATGTCAACCGGTACACTCGAGAGTATAATTCTTCCACTAACACCCTCAACGCAATGTGTTCAAAATCACTTTTTCTGGGTCACGTATTGTGATTACTCATAGTTAGGATTCATCAATATTATTTTGTAAATATGTTTTAAGCCATTCTTCATCTATTTAGTTCTGTACATTTCTGCATGAGTACTACTTCAAACTAACCCTAAAATGGAAATCATGACGTTTGTAATTAAGTAATTTAGTTTTTATGCATATTTTAGAGGATTTTGTCGAAAATATGAATTTTGTATATATTGTAATAATTTATTAAAAACTCATGTATAAATAAATCTTTATTCTTTATTATAAACAATTATGTTGTGTTATTTCTTTTCATAACAAATTAAAGTTGAAATGAACTGAATCTAACAGTTATAAGATTTCTATATTAGCTATAGTAATTGATCAAATTTTTATAAGAAAAAAAGTTGTACTGAAGAGTTTTCGGTTGAAACGCATTGAATATGGGTGGTCACGATTTATCGCATAGTCAATTCTTCTGACTGATTCTCAACGAGCCACCAGACATCAATGGTGAGGTTGAGAGACAGAAATGAGGGACGCTAGGGGGTGACACAATGGACCCCCTAAGTGTCAGTGAGGGGAGCCAATTATCTCACACCCCTCAACACCTAATCTATAGATTTTTTTATTGACATTTTCGTAAAGCGGGCCCTAAAAACTTTTACGGCCCTAGGGCTGTAATATACTAAATTACGCTCTAAAAACTGGTTCATAAGAGAAAAAAGGTCCGACGGGTGATAAAAGATCTTTCAGTCTTGTTTATTATTTCAGGGATATTTATGTACAATTCATTATTTCCCGCTTGCGACAGGCATCAGAAACAGCAATAAAATCATGCAACCTAAGAATACATACTGATATGGGATGAGCTTATCAAAATTGGTATTATATAAAATTTTCGTTTGCGTTGGACTGTAATGTAATTGCCTTAAATCTGTTACTGTAGGATCATTTCTTTTTCTACCGGTACGAATTGACATGTCCAGTGGGAAAGGCTTGGTCCTCGCCTGTCTGGTAACGTCCATGTAGTCACTTGGCAAGATTCCATCTGAGTAGTGTGTCCTTTTGCGTGATTTTTGTTTTTAAACTGTACTCGAATGGCTAGGATCTGCACAGTGTGGAGATTAAGTAAGGAATAAATTCAGTAACTCCGTTAGTATAAATTTATATTAGAAATAAAACCTAAAAAGCATGTGGTAGGCTTAACTATAGCGCATCCGAGGAACGTATATTTTTTTCTATTTTTTTATTACCTTGACAGTTATGACGTAATCAATTTTTTTTAATGGTAACCTATATTTTTTATTTTACATTCGCATAGAGTTTTTTATTCTGATTTCAACGTTCTCAAATACTTAATAGGTTACATAAAGAAGAAGTGAATACAAACGGCGCTAAAGTTGAAAGTATAAAAAATTCCGATAAAATTAGACCGCTCTGTTAATTTTTTGAAAATGTACTAATTTCAACTTTAGTTTTTATTAATTTTTTTCCTTATGTAACCTATTAAGATTGAAATCAGAATATAAACATAACTTGGAAATAAAAAAATGGTGGTGGTTTTAACCAAAACTTCTATAATTTGAAAACTGACAGTATTACAGTCATAAAAATTACTTAAATTAAAAGAGACTGGACCCGTTTGACTATTTTGCAAAAAAAATACCAACAGCGAAAAAAGGGGAGGGAGGATTTGGGAGTGATTTTTCTCAAAATTCTTATAACTTGAAGATCGACAATGTTACAGACATGCGAATGGGCACTTGGACTCTCCTTTAAAAATAACTCGACCCGTCTTTGACGATTTTGTAAAAATGTGTTTACAAAGCGCGAAAAAGAGGCGTAAATGGGGAGGGCAGTTTTCCCGAGAATTTTCATAACTGTAAAACAAACAGTGTTACATATGTGATTATTGGGATATAAATTCTCCTTTAAAGAAGACAAGCTAGTTAAGAATAAATGTAGCAAAAGTTGACGCTGAAAGATCTCCTTCCGTCTCGGTCCAACGATAGTTAGTACCTTGATGGGTAGCCAAGTTATATACGGTAAAATTGTGTGTGTTCATTTTCATTTTATAATAAACTATCTGACCCGACAGACATTGTCCTGTCCAATTTATAATAAACTAATTTGTTTTTACAGATCGCGAAACAATACGAAATTTTTAGCAAATGTAATTTTATTTTAATTTTTAATTTATCTTAATAACAAATAGTCCAGGAATATTAGGGTTTCACATCGGAATAAGAGATAGTCAGCTATAAACTTGTATAAACCTTTATTTTGGCACCCTAAAACCAACTTATCGTAGGGTGTCCGCGTCTATAGATATTCCAAGGTCAAAGGTCAAAAAATCGATTTTTTACACATTTATTGCAAATATCTTGTTTCCTGTGGGTTTTATGCTATTTGTATTCATTATAAATATTGGAGATTTTTCATTTTTTTCATATCTTTCATTTTCGAGATAGAGGGCAGAGCGCGAGCAGTGTTTAACTATTTAGACTATCATTGTAGTCCCGATTAAAAACATGCCGTATAAAGTTTATAAATTATTATTAAATAATTACATTTTTTATTAACTTTTACGTTATAAATAATAATTATTAATAATTTTTTCAATAATTAAGTATCTATTCATTTAATAACACTTACCCACTCGCGTAATTATAAAGAAAGTTATTAAGGGAAATACTTTAATTACTTTTTAATTTTAATCTTATTTATACTAATACTAACTAAATAAAAAAAAAGAATTAAATTTTTAATTATTGTTTTTATTGAAAAATACCATTTCATACATTTATGAACGTTGAAATTTAAAAAAATTAATAATAATAAGAACTACAAGTTCTAATTTCAATTTTCTTCTTCTTCTTCTTCATCGTCGTCTTCCAGTCGCTGTAAAATTTCAAATTCCTCTGTGTTCTCGTCTTCAACGTCATTTATCTGTTCTTCCAGGATTTCTGGATCAAAAGTATCGTCTTCATTGATTGCATTATTGCATTATCCAACCCCAATTCTGGGGTTCTAAATCATGCCCTAACCAAGCCTGAACTTGACAATAAACACGGTTGATATGTTGGTGAGCTGCTGCACTCGTTGGTGGAAGATTTGATAACTGCACAATAGTTAAACACTGCGCGCGATCTGCCCTCTATCTCGAAAATGGTTGAAGAAAATGTTTAAACAAAAGTTGTAGAGAATTTAATCCTCCACAATATTTATAATAAATGCAAATAGCATAAAACCTATAGGAAACGTGATATTTGCAATAAATGTGTAAAAAATCGATTCTTTGACCTTTGACCTTGGAATATCTATAGACGCGGACACCCTACGATAAGTAGGTTTTGAGATAAGTTTTAGGGTGCCAAAATAAAGCTGACTATCTCTTATTCCGAGATTCTTGCCTTTATTTGACTAATATTCCTGGACTAAAAGTCGGGTTTGTTCGAACACTTATAACTCGAGAACGGCTGGACCAATTTTCATTGTTTTTGATTTGTTGTATTTGTCTCCGCCCCGAATATCAGAATAACTATAAAAGCATGAACAAAGGGGCTTAGGGGGCTCCCGTGGCTTTATAACTCAAGAACGGCTGGACCGATTTTTACGATCTTTAAGATGTTGGATTTGCCTCCACCCCGAATAGCAGAATAACTATTAAAACGTCGGAAAAATTAGAGGGGGGGGGGAGCTTGGTACAAGGCAACGACAATAAGAAAACCCCCCTGGTACCAAAATCTGTCGTACCGGGCTTGAAAAGTGAAAATAGATTTTTAAGGAACAAACTTCAGAGTTTCACTTCTGTTGCGCGTGGACTCCACACACAAATTTTTTGATGATATCTCGATAACGGAATGACTGACTTTTTCGGGGGCGAATAACTATTAAAACATCGGAAAAATTAACGAAAAAAATTTTCTCATACATTTTGTATGAAATCCGTATATAGCGCCATCTTTGATACATGACAGAAACAAAAATGGACATGGCGTTGTATGCTGGTTCCGCTAAAGCCAGTAGATGGCGTTGTGTGCATTACGCTTTGATAAAAAACTGAATTTGATTCAGCCAATAAGTTAACACAACATTTAATGATTCTGAGGCGGTACAAAGTTTGCCGGGTCAGCTAGTATTATCTAGATTTAGGCTGGAATGCGTTTTTCCAGATCTTTCCGATTTCTTTTTTCATTTGAAAACATTGAATTGAGTTATTTCCATCCCGGGAGCATAACGAACAAAACAAAAAAGAATCAACCAAACACATGCATGTCTTCCTATCGTCAGTTATGATCGAGAGTTCATACAAAAATTATATTTTTTTGCAGTTTGTCCGAATTTTTCGACTTTCCTTTGTAATTGTCTCGAATTTTATTTTGATTCGGATTGTTTCGGGTGGTGAATTCAACGCCAGTAGTACGACTTTGCCTGACGCGCAGCAGATGCCGGATGCCTCTGACTTGAATGTTAATGCATGACAATTATGGCATTCTTTGTCCATTTCACCGATAACAATTTTTGATGCATAGAATGCAAACGCAAGACGAACAAATGTAGAGCGCGGTAATGCACGATGACTTCAACAATCCGAAATCAAAATATCAAAACAAAGCCAATAAGCTATGATGCAATCAACTTGGTAAGGAATTTTTTAAGAATATCAAAATATCTCGACAACTGTCGCTAAAAACCATACAGGTGACCCCATAAATACAAAACAAAAAATTCATCAAGATCGGCCAGAAAAGTAGAAATAAAAATTCTGGATCTCGACAACCTGCCGGGTCCAACTGTAACTAACGCCCAGTTCCATAAATATGTACAAAAGGTTAAGTAAAGTAAGCTTTATGATAAAGTTGACTTTAAAGTCTCTTAAAGTCCCGTTCGGTTCCATAAAGCAAATTGAGTCGTCTTGTAGGTAAAGGTCCAGTTTAAGAATATTTGTTGAATTGGCTGCCCTGAAATAATAATTGTGAAGTTAGGCACTGCTCTTTGGGGCTACTTTTTGACAGCTTTATTGCGTCCGGTCCGGTGTATCCAAAAAATTGAGACCATCCACAATAAACCCTGTTTCTGTCGCAAAAGAATTATATTATAAGAAGAAAGCCATGTTTGTGGAACAAGAAACACGGTTTAGGGCAGAACAAGACAAAAGAGAAGGAGAGACCCATGAATTGAAGAAGGAGCTGTTGCAGTTAGAAATATTATTGAAGAAGAATGAATTAAAGAAATTTTAATCACATTTCCAATCACATTATATTATTTTAAAGCCTAGCAAAATGTTCATTAATTATTAATCTCCTTAAATCTCCCCCTCTATTGGCATTGTTATTCACTCCTTCATGTTCTTCATTGTTTTCTTCATCAGGCAAATCCACCAACCATTCTTCTGGGAAATAATCATGCATTTCTACAGCTATCTTGTGAAGAACAGCTGTAGCAACAATAACATTTAAAATAGTCCTGATTTTCAGCCTCATCCCTAAACTTAGAATCGGAAATCTTCGTTTCCATACTCCATACTGCCGTTCCACTACATTCCTCGTTCTAATTATCGATTCATTGTACAAGTTTTCTGCTTCTGTTTGTGTTTGAGACAATTTAGTCATCAGATAGGGTTCAATTTGGTATCCACTGTCTCCAACTAACATAATATATTGTCCATACCTCCCGTCCTCAAATTCGCGTTTTAGACTGCTGTTAGTAAAGATAGTTTGGTCATGACATGAGCCAGGCCAGCGCGCCACTATATTCTGAATCTTCAGATTTGCATCGGAGACGGTCTGAATGTTGATAGCAAAGAAGCCTTTTCTGCATCTATATATTTCGGCATCTTAATAATAATAATAATAATAACAGGTCTTTATTTGGTTTAACGAGTGTGTCTACAGATACTACATAATGAAATCGCATTACGCATTACAAGTAAACAAGTAAACATCGCTCGCTTCGAGGGGCGCCATTCAACGTTGTTGATCTTCCATGTAACCCCCATTTTCACCACCTGGAGATTCTAATCTAACTAATATGCAATCAATGGCTCAAATTATTCTTGGAAAACTCGCTATTTGGTAGAATTCTTCTGCAACCCTTCTCATTTCAATATTGTTTTGCGGCATCTTTATATAATCTGGACGCAACGAAGCTATAGCAGATGATACTCTTTGCACGATTCTACATGCCGATGTCTTCGAAACTCCCATAAAATCTCCAGCTGAAATAAGCATACTGCCGGTTGCGTAAAATCGCAGTGTTAATAACAACTGGACAATTGGTTGTACAGCTCCTCCTCTATAAACAGGTAGATATTGATAAAAAAACACTTAATGCTCTTGTGGAATTTACCTATTTGTGGGAAACTCTAGGAACCGATTGATTCGTTCTAATAATGCGAGAACAGTTAGTTTCGTTAATCGAAATCTATCGAAAAACTCCATGTCGTCATATTTTTGTAAACAATTTTCTCGTTTCCTATACACTTTTACTCGTCTAATGACGATATCTGCCTCATATTCATCTTCCGATGAGGAACTCGAACTTGTATCAAACATATCGCAGAACCATTTAATTTTAGATTAATACCAGATTTTAGGTTAGGATACACAATAAAGCTAACTTTATTCACATAAAGGGCCAAATTCCAGACTTTATCATAAAGAGAGCTTTTTCCTAAAGTCTCCTTTAAAAATCGGTTATGGAACAGATTTTACAACTTAAAGGAGACTTTTGCTATTAAAGGGAACTTTATTTCGATTATGGAACTGGGCCTAAGCCTACGGTGAAGCTTTAGGTTCAGTTAGAGCGGCTGGTCTTTATCAGGAGCGCCAACAGGCAGACTCCACACCCTACAACCTTTTCAAAGATAGTGCAACTATTACGCGGCCGTGACAACTTCAAGCGACGCACACATGACGTACGTGCTGCAAGGACTGATAGGATTCCTCACAGTTAGCACCCGCAGACTTGCCCTTCAAATCGGATTGCCCGGTTCGTTGTTTGGCATACATTGATCTGCTTAACTTACCTTGCACGATAATCATGTATTAAGTTTCTGCATCTCGTCAGTTTCTCTGGCGAGGTTTGGTGATACACTGTTACACCCCAACCTACACAACATTCCAGTGCTCCTCTACATGTGTGTTATTTCTATTTAATTTTTTTCTCGGACGTTAAGAGGCCTGTCTAGCGCTACGTTCGGGAAATGTTCCATAACTTTGAAGATAATGCATCAATCTTGAAATGCTTTCATATTCTAATAAAGAATAAATGGTAAAATGCTGGTATCACCCAATTTTAATTATAGTAATAAAAAAAAGTTTTTTTTTACCTTATAAATAATTGTTTAAAAAATAGAAATTGATACCAGCATTATACGATTTATTTCAACATTTACTGAAAAAAGAAAATTTGAAAACGCCAAAAATTAAAGGCATAATGGGCAATTTAATAAAAAATGATTAAGCGTTGAGGAGGTGGCTCACCCTAGCGGCAACCCGTTCCTTCATAATATACGAGGGGCGATCGCTATTTTTAAAGGAAGACGGTGCCGTCGCGGCGGTAGGTACGTACCTACAATGGATAGGTACCATAATACAATAATAATTACGGATTAGTATAAACAAAATGTAATAAAATAGCATAATGACAGGTACAGGAATATAATATTATGTACTGTCCGTTTTTCCCTATACTAAAAGCATTATGTTGTTATGGAAACGAGAATAGAGTGTGAATTATTTGCACCACAATGTTTTTTTTTAATAAACTGTACCTAATTTAATAAATTTGCACGAATTCCAAAGACAAATTTTATAAAGGCGTGACTATATTCCGTTACAACTTCTATGTAAATACGAAGTAAAATTAATTATTGAGGATCCCCTAATAGACAAATTTAATTTATTAAACAATTTAATAGGTACATAATATTATATAGAAATCATTAAAACCTAATAATACTTTCAGAACACTGCTTTGCTTCGACATGTAGAACTAATTATTATTGTTTTATTCCTATTTATTTAGTTTTATAAACAAATAAACAGTCCTAAAAAATAAAGCGGGCACAAGTAGGATTTACTCAATACCCACCCGCCTTTTCGCTTTGAACCAGTCGATTGGAATTTCCATTATGGAAATTCAACTAATTGTGTTAGTTTCCTGAGTCTCATGATGGGCAGTTATACAAGGAGAGAAAAAATGAAGATAATCGTATTAAAAAACTTTCAACAAAACGAAAAAGTCGCCGAAATATGGCGGTTCTTCAGCACCGGTAAGTGCTACATTATTATAAAAATATTATTGTTTATAAGTAAAGGGCAGATTATATGCAAAGCGTATATATTTTATTTTTTGCATTTATATAAATACATAAGTCAATTATGTGGACGAATTACAATGATTAAGTAGATACACTAATTAGTGATTGCATATATGTATTGCATATTTGGGCATGATGCTCATGTAGGTACATTTCATCAAAAGTTGCATACTTATGTATTGCTAATTTGCTACAATCACCAAGCTCGCCCATCTGATACCTGAAATGGGACCTTGTCTGGGAAATACCTAGATTTTATTATCTAATTCATTGTCATTGTCGCGGGTGGCTCGTCTGCATCGTAAACAATATCGTAAAAATAAAATAAATTTATTTACACATAATAGTTTTCAAAATAAACTATAATTACTAAATGGGGTACATGCTTAGACGCAGCAATTTTTTATGCCAATAATTTTATTAAAAGATAGCTGGAAACAAAAGATTTGCCTCTATCAGAACGAAGTTTGTCGATGTATAAACATTTATATTTTCAGACAGAAGACAAAAATTTCTATTGGAAAATTTTGAACAAAATTTATTTTATTTCATACTTGTATCTAAAGTGACATTTTTCGGATTATTTTTGATACCAAAAGTGGAACATTAACGTCCTAGTACTTTAAAGAAAAATTTTAAAGTCCTAGTACTTTAAAATTATACGTCAATCATTTCTTACATTGTTCCCGACATTTTTGTGGCATCAAATTGTTCTTCACGTGATCTGCTTCATCTTCAATGTCTTGAGGCACCTCAATTTTCTCCATTTTAAACGGAATAATCGCATAAAATATCCAAAACCATTCACCGTGACCCAGTTTTTTCGTTGTCATTTTTGACAAACGTTTGTTACTATGGGAATGTTGGTTCCCGCATATTTAATTATTACGAATAATTTGTGCGAGATAAACACACAACATTTCATTTATTTTGACTTGGTTCATTAAACTTGCAGTATGAAATAAAACGTTGTATTTACCTCGAACGAAGAAGTGTTTTTAAAGGTACTCACAAGTAATTCCAGCCTCGGCTAGGCGCCTCGGCCGTAAACAACTTGCTCGTACTTTAAACTTCACTTCTCGTTCTAGATAAATAATATACTATTAAGTTGTTACAGAAATATGTTGTAAAATAATTAAAAAACAAACATTAAAGATTTAATTTAATAATTATTATTGTTGACTAGGATTAAGAAAATTTTGTGGGTATAAAAATATTAAAAGGCCTTAATTATTCCAACTTTGTTTTCAATATTTTTTTTCAAACCTTTGCATATTGTACTATGTACATACATAATAATATGGTCGAACTGAGTGCATGTTTCTTCAAAAATTGCATATTATTATAGATATATGCGCATATAATAATTTCTTTTTTTTTCCTGCATGTAATACGTCCTTTATTTATAAGGAAATACTTTCTTTACCAATACCATAGATATTTTAGCATTGTGTAAATATGTTAGAGCCTTTTTAAATACCCATCGAATAGAAATATTATTGTATAAGAAAAAACTGGTTTTCAAAACCCATTTTTAATCAACGTGTCTTATGTTATTAAACACACAATTTTTAAAGAAATTTTAGACTAATCGTAAATCTTTCAGCAAATCATTCCTATTTACTTTACCAATACGTTTATTATTAAATAAATATACTACTTTTAATAAGTTTTCCCTGAAACACCAAAAACAATTCCCATTACAATCACCGACGCACGTTTCGCCAACAATGTTGGCATCATCAGGGTCAACCTGATAACCCTCAACAATTATTTAGATTTATTTTGTAGCAAATATTTAAATACCTACTTACTCTGTGTTTCGATGTATAAAGGTTCTAATTTAAAATCTAAAATCGGTAAATATCAATTTTCTCAAGCCGAACGCAGTTGTATAATCGAAAACATCTAATGAGTGGGCTGTTGAAGTGGTGGTAGGCACTAGGTATATCATAATAAAAAGTGATTGCAGTTCTAGCATTAATTAATTAATTTTTATTTCATTACATATATTCTCACACTTTAACTCACCGATTATTCACTTTTGTAAAAAAATTAGACATGCCACATTTCTTCTCGCATTAAGAGAGCTTTCATTTACTAAACTAATGAGTACTTCCATTTGCATGTGTCGCAGTGGGTATATCCCAAACATTTTAAAATAGAAATTGTATTTACAAAATTTTCACAAAACACTTTCTAACAGGAATACATAAATATGCTGAAATGGGGACCACACAACACAACAGTACTCCAACTTACATCGCACCAAACTATAAAACAGCAATCTTAGACAAAAAAGATGAGTGAAATCAGATGTAGTTCGAGTAATGTGAGGTACAAAACTTAGCTTAGTGCCTAAATGACACCTAAATCACGAAACTGTTCACACCGACTAATGTCTTTACCATTTATATTATAATTAAAATTTACTTTCAGAGATTTCCTCGCTATTGACAACACCTTACATTTGTCTGAGTTAATTTGGAGATGATTGTCTTTACAATAAGCGATAAACGAATAAATGCTTTCCTGTAACTGCAAAGAATCGAGATAAGAATTTATAATATTTACGATTTTAAATAATGCATCTTTAATTGAACTGCAGTTGTCGATTAATAAGGTTCATTTTTCTCTAGAAAAAATATTAATACCTTGGTAAAATACCTTTATCCGCAAACGTCACAAAAGTGACAACTTATGTGCCTCCATTGACAAGGTTAAAGTGTCATTTTATGTGATTAGGCTCATAAAGTAGCCAACAGGTGTTATTTTATGTGCTTAATCACATAAAATAAGTGACACTTGTACCTTGTCAATGAATTCTTTCAAATTCTTACTAAATTGTTGTTTTCTAATTTATTGAAAGTGAACTAGCGAGGTAGTGGATGGGGACGCATGTAAATGAAACGACTAGCTCCTCCTTGTTTTATTTACAGGCGCCCCTGACCAAGGGGGGCCGAACACGGGTGCTCATGACCAAGGGGGCTCCCGGTTAGGGGGCTCCTGACCAAGGGGGCTCCCGACCAAGGGGGCTCCCGGTTAGGGGGCTCCTGACCAAGGGGGCTACCGGTCAGGGGGCTCCCAACCAAAGGGGCTCCCGGCCAAGGGGGCTCCCGACCAAGGGGGCTCCCGAGCAAGGGGGCTCCAGACCAAAGGGGCTCCCGAGCAAGGGGGCTCCCGACCAAGGGGGTCCCGACCAAGGGGGCCCCCGATCAAGGGAGGACTCGACCAAGAGGGAACCCGAACAAGGGGGCTCCTGACCAAGGGGGCTTCTGAGTAAGGTTTGCGGATAAAATAGTATATATCATTCAGAGCATAAGTCGCTTTATGTACTTCGCCTGGACTTAACCGACTCACTTCGTTCGTCGGTCAACAGTCCAGGCTCAGCACATAACGCGTAACTTATGCTCTTAATAATATAATCTACTATTTTAAAAACTGTGTACATTTATTCCGATTTTGTCAATCATTTCACAAGAAATTTTTCTTGGGCGGGCTCCCAGTTGAAGCTAACCCATCTGATGCTGCGGCACCGGCCCGTGGTACCGTAGTTATTGTGACCGTAGTGGCCTGGTAAATATTCGGTGCTGTTCGTGTGAATTATGAATGCAGGACGTTGTCGCAATAACTCCCTTCTATTGGGTCGGTTAAATAGAGACGGCAATACAACCGTCTGTTACAAAGTTTGTAGAGCGTTGCGGGTTAGATACAGACGTAAGAGGGGAAAATATTCAGCTCGCACTAGATCACGTGACAGAGAGGACCCTTAAGGAAAATTTCTATAAACTGATATTACAGTTAAGTATTATTTGGTCACCCCTTAGTTCTTATTTTTAATTTTGAAATCACGGTCAGCTCGAGACTTCCACAATTTTAATTCTTCATTAATTTGATGTGATATTTAACCCATGTTAAATATAAATACGTTGCGGACAACCAATCGTGAACCGTGTCCTCCTTAAAAGTTAGAGTTCCTAAGAACATCTTCTTACAAACACTTTTTCTTTCTTTTTCTGTGGTTCTTAAATAATACAAATATGTACCCTTCCTACCTGAAGGACCTTCAGTTGCTTTCTTCTCATCCCACAATTCCATATTGTACCAGAACTTGTCGAAAGTAGAGAGCCTTAAATCTTCAGAAAACTCTTTGCAAAAATGTTTATTGGACTTATTGCACCCAACTGATTTACAAGTTTCTTCATTCTTCTCGCAGGACGGTCAATTCCCTTTACCACTTCTGCTTCTTTGATACTCCGTATATTCCTCAACTGTAAGTCTTAGTTTTTATTTTTATTTCTGCGCCATTCTTGGTTTGAGGTCTTCTTTTTCTACTTCTTTTCGGTTTATCTTCAGATTCTGGGACATCGTCATTAACATTTGGATCTTGATCTTGGTCTTCGGGTCGGGTAATATTTGATTGTGAATCAGAAGTGTCAGTGGGATTCCCATTTGGCGTGTAATCTAGATCAGTGACAAGGGAAGATGCGCTAATGCGACTGCTAATGTCTTCCTGCTCCGTTAAAAACTTGTTTTTCTCACGATATAATTCTGAGATCTACCAATAGTTATAATTAAATCAACAAATTCATGTCTCAAAGATCTTTACGAACTAAGCACAAACAGATCCACAAGGGGACACAATTACATGCTTTCAAAGCACTACTTTCGTACTAATGTCAGGCAGAACTTTAATGTTAACAGAGTTTTCGATGTTTGGAATGCTCTTCCAGCGGACGTAGTGCTTAGCCCTAGCACAACAGTTTTTAAGACCCGTTATCATCACAAATAGATTGCAAGTCTGAGTATATCCCTTACTTTATTGTTATTCAAGTCATAGGATTGCTAGAGTAATAATATTAATAATAATAATAATAATAAAAAAAATTCCCTCAGAATGTTCTATGTTGTCAATAACAACTTTGTTTGAAGAAGACTCATTCGCAGCATTGCTACATTGATTTAATTTTCTTTTAAACATTATGGCAATAATCTTCAAGAAACTGGTCATCTGTAATAAGTTGATCTCATTTTCGATTAAAGTATCCCATTGGTTCCAGGTTAGTTGAGAAGGGTCAGTTGTAATATTCTTTCGGTTCTTGACGAAGTCGCGGGTACAGCTAGCAAATAGTTAAATAAAAAATAAAATTTCACATTATTTTCAAGGAAACTTACATTTCATAAAATTAACATTACAGGAAATACCGCAGGTCTCTACATCATCAATAATACAATAGTTATTAATGTCCTTGTAACGCAAATAAATATAACTAAAGTTGTTGACTACCGGATGTTTTCACATCCCATTCCCACTGCATAAAATAAAAAAAACATTTTTTTTTTTCATCTTAATTTGCTTTAGGGAATTGTCACAACTAATTGACCTGGCAAATTATGCAGTCGGCTGGAATTGTTGAATATTCAATGGTTTATTAATCGGGACTGGATAATGTATAAAAACTAGTTTTTTTGCACTCACAATAGTAAACAAAGTGTTAAGAATGTCGCATCAAGAATATCTTTACGGACGTTGGGTGTCTTCCCCTACTTCCGGCGAAGAAGTGGTCATCACGGGCATGTCCGGGCGCCTTCCGGAATCGAACAACGTCCATGAATTCCGGAACAATCTCTTGAATAAAAAGGATATGGTCACAGACGATGACAGACGGTGGAAATTTGACCATCCCGATGTTCCCAAGAGATGTGGTAAAATCTACGATTTAGATCGGTTTGACGCTGGTTACTTCGGTATTTATACTGGTCAAGACCACACGATGGACCCCATGGGCAGGATTCTTTTGGAAACGGCCGTGGAGGCTATAACCGATGCTGGAGTGAACCCAGTAGAACTGGAAGGTAGCAGAACCGGTGTTTTTATTTGTACTTCTTGGACCAGTACTAACCATATTGATGAGCTTCAGTCAGTTTTAGGAAAACAATCAGTGCCGGGGTAAGAAGTAAATTACTTTGAGCAGTTGTGAAACTCACTGAATTCTAGATATTCGATTGCAGCTAATAGAGTCAGTCATTTCTTAAAGCTGAAAGGACCCTCTTTCGCTTTTGATACTGCATGTAGTAGTTCGTCGAACGCCTTGGACGAGGCCTTCAAGTCAATAAGAGAGGGAGTTTGTGATAACGCTTTGGTGGGTGGTGGAAACATAATGAAACACCCCATAACAAACTTGCAATTTTTTCGGTAATAACTCCATTCATTATATTTTATTAGCCAACACTAACCCAAATCTTAGTCTAGGGATGATGAGTAAAGAGGGAATCAGTAGAGTGTTCGACCAAGACGCTTCAGGCTACGTCAAGAGTGAAGCGGTAGCTTGTATTTTCTTGCAGAAGGCAAAAAACTCTAGACGCATTTATGCCCAGATAATAAACACCAAAGCAAATCATGACGGATTCAAGGAAGAAGGTATTATGTTTCCTTCAACTCACGTCCAACGGCAGCTTATTGAAGAAGTTCTAAACGAAAGTCAACTTACTCCTGACGATTTAAGCTACATGGAGGCTCACGGAACGGGCACTCCAGCCGGGGACCCCGAAGAAGTAAACGCCATAGATTGTGCTATAGCCAAATCACGAAAACAGCAGTTGCTGATTGGTTCGGTCAAGTCCAACATTGGCCACACCGAGACGATCTCTGGAGTTGCTGCAATAATCAAAGTATTACTTGCCTTGGATCAGGGAATCATTGCTCCCAACATCCACCTCCGACGCATCAGAAAGGAAATGCCCAGTATCCACGAAGCAAGAATTAAAGTGGTGACCGAACCGACCGAAATACAAGGGGAAAGCGCAGTTGTTGGAATCAACAATTTTGGTTTCGGCGGCAGCAATGTCCACGCACTCTTTCGAAGACACCAAAAGAAAAACCTCGCTGGAGTAATAGTGGACGATCTTCCTAGACTAGTCTGTGTCAGTGGACGCACTGAGGGGGCAGTTAGGAAACTTCTCGATGAAGTGACTAGAAACGCAGACGCAGAATACGTCGGACTTTTGCACCAAGTGTTCAAACTGAAGTTCGATGGTCACCCCTATCGAGGCTACACTATATTTTCTAGGACTGGAAAGATGCTGATCCCTGCGAAAAAGTTGGTTTTTCCTCAGAGGCCCCTAGTGGTGTTTTTTGGTCGGTTAAGGGATTACAGCACTTTGGGAAGGTACATTTCTGTTTTTCCGATTGCTGAAGGGATTGTTTCAAGGTAATTAGAACTAGTATTGTGTTTGATAACACATTTGCTTCTTGCAGAATGAACAAGATATTGTTGGAAAGAGGTTTAACAAGTTTTGAGGAAATTTTGAAAGATAATAGCAATTACTTGGGAACCATCTGTGTCCAAATTGTTGTTGCGGATATCTTGAAAACGTTGGAAGTGACTCCAAGTTTAACCTTTAGCGACTCTTATTCCGAACATGTCAGGGCGTACTATGACGGCATCGCCAGTTTTGAAGCTGTTATTCTTGCAGCTGCTGCAGTCATTCCATTAAATGGCAAAAAACCATCAAAGTATGACCAATCAACGAATACAATCATGCCCAAAGACAGTTTTGTTCTCAACATCTCTGATTTCCGTTTAAGCAATAGCGACGTTTTTGTCGTTGAAAACAACAACGTTAAATTCTTGGAGGCTTTGGGAAAGTAAGGAAATATGTCTCAACGTCTGTGACTATATTGTGAATTACAGGTTATATCAAGAAGGGTTTACGCCCCAACTCCACAGGTTGTACCCGTCGGTAGACTTTCCTGTTAGCAGGAACACCCCTATGATCTCCCCTCTGATCGAATGGGATCATCACAAATCTTGGTATGTCTACAAGTTCTCCGAGTTCTCAAATTCAGATGTGATCCAAAAAGACTACAGCCTCTCTTTAAACAACGATGAGTTCAAAGCCATAGCAGGACACGTGATTGATGGTATCTGTTCACTTTGTATCAACAAGAAGTAATTGTTCCAACTACAGGTCGTAACTTAATCCCAGCTGCCGAATATCTGCGTCTGGTTTGGCAAACCTTTGCCAGATCCCGAAGGCTACTCCCCGCAGATGTACCTGTGGTCCTAACAAATTGCAAATTTATCAGGGCCGTAACCATGCCCCCAACCGGCACTCTCACATTGGAGGTGCAAGTCCATAAAGGCAGTGGCAACTTCGAAGTTATTGAAAACAACACCATCATAGTCACGGGGACCATACAAGCATTGCAGCAGCAATCAAACTTTATCCACGAAAATGTAGACTTATCAGTTTGTGTCTCCCACCAGGATGTTTACAAAGAACTGCATCTGCGAGGCTACAACTACAGGCAAGTATCAGAATCACCAAATAGTGAGTAAATTTAATGTGCCTTTAGCGGTCTGTTCAAAGGTATTCACTCCATGGATGGGACGTCGGGGCTTGTTAAATGGAACGACAACTGGACAGCTTTTATTGACAATATGTTCCAATTTTATTTGCTTAGTGCGGACACCAGACTGCTATGTGTTCCTGTGAGTATCCACAAAATCGCAATTGATCCACAGAATCACCTCGAGAAGGTGAAATCCTTGAACGGGGAAGAGAAAGTGCTGCCGATTTGGACTCACAAACATGGGAAAGTTATTAGGTGAGTTGTGCTGACAAAGCGGTTTTGTGAGATAGCAATTTCAGATTTTACTTGCGAGAAACGAGATTCCTAATCAAAATTTCAAGTTTCTGGCCTTTCGAGTTAAAAATTTTATCCCGAAGGCATGCCCAAACCGTAAGATTAATACAAAATTTAAAACAATTCAACTATTGCCGCATGTTTTTGGTCACATACTTCTTTTTCATTAAAAATTTTCTACAGTAATAATTACATAAATGGTGATAATTCGTTGACGAATTATTCACGAATTTTTGTTGCCATAGAAATTTCACGAGTGGACGAAGTGCTCGAGTGTGATTTATTTATAGCAACAAAATTGCGTGCTAATCTAGTTGAAATGATAAAAAAAAAATTATTACCACAAATTTAATTCGGCGTGACTATTCCATTCACATGTCCACATTAACTTGTAAAAAATGGTCCAATAAAAATGCAATTTTTCACATTTATTACTATGGTTTCCCACTAATCAACCCAGAGAATATTTTTAACAAATCAGCGTTTTTTTAAAATAAACAACATTCTATTTATTTTAAAAATTTCACAATATGTACCGAGAAGTTTAGTTTTTGTTAGAGCTGCATGCATGCAATTTTTTCCTCATTGCATCTCGAGTCTGTAATCACATCATCAAAGTTGGTTCCTGGAATAGTCTTCCGAATACTACTTGTCCAAGCTGTGTAAACTATTTTTCAAACTTAATTTGTTCTAAAACACTCGTGGATTCATTCGCAAGCACAATTGACATTCGTGACCATTTTGAAAAATAACTTAACTTGGACGACTCGTGGTATTGCATATGAATATTTTTAGTTCTTTTTGACATTAATATGTGAAAAAGACGTACCGGACATTTGACAGGGTCATTTTTATTAAGCGTTAAAAATTTGCTATCAGTTAAACCTGCGCGATCCATCTTATGCGGTTTTCAAAATTATTGTATTATCTAGTATGATTTCCATAATGAGCGATTTCTTCGCTACAATATTGCACCAATGCTTCGTACTTAGCAGTGTGATAAAATTTTCTTTGTAAGCCATTTGGAGTATTTTTATTTCATGCTGCTATCACAGCATAGGAAACTGCTATCATTATTTGTTCTATTTCTTCTTTCCTGAGAGCTGCAGAAGATGATTTTCTCTTTTCGGGAATATGTTGAAGTGCTCGGCGTTTATACAATTCCGCGCGTTCGCGCAGTCTTAAAGTCGATGTCAGTGAAGGGATAAATTTTTCTATTATAATACCTGAAATATGTTTCCTGGATAAGTTTTGCGAATCCATTCGACAAAGTTTTGACAACAGATTCCTTGTAGTTTTTTCTACTTTTTTTTTGCGCATGTTATATTATGCCCAGTCCTCCAAAATTTACTACGTTTATGCATTGATAATGCGAATTCTGAAATGCGCATTCACAAACTGCAGAATTTACAAAATGCGACTTTTTATGCGTTTCTCTAAATACGCCTTCTGTTAATCCCGGTTTGCAGTGCAGTCAGTTGGCGAACCTGCTGTGCATTATGTTGCGAATTAAGTGTTTTTACTTCACCGAGAAAACACCAAAACCATCTCCTCAATTCGCATTGAGTTAATGCGCATTTGGTTATTAAATGCGCATTAAGAAGTGTTTACGCTACAGGATTAAGGCAATGCGCATTCTAGAATGAGAATTAAAAGAAAGCGTAAACTAGGTAAATAGCGGCGGTGTTGAATTTTTAATGTTTATATTCAGACAAATGTCTGCATTATCTTAACAACCGATTAAATGCTCACTTTGTTATGCATTTATTTAAACAAAGATCCAATGAAACAACGCAACGTAATAAATAGTCGCTGTAATTACATACTAGCAAATAGTCAGTGTAGTTTTGATGCTATTGGTCGATTTAAAATTTTTTCTCATTACGATTGGCTGATAGGACTGTTTAAAAAATAATCATGCTAATTTTTAGTTTCAATTTGTTTTCCGCTACGGTTCTAACATAGTGCAATAGTTTAATTTATAATCTATATATATATTTTTTAAATTTTTTATTCTTAGTTCTCTATCCTTTAATTGTATGATTTTCGATTTCCAATAAATAATTTTTGTAGCGTTTATGTCGATCTTTAGTTCTTTTGTGTCTAGAGGTTAAATTGAAGAATGTTAAATGTGGAGACTATACGATAAAGAAAAAGTATAAGAAGAATTTTACAATCAATTCGAAAATCGTTTCTTCAAGTCATGTTAAGTGTCAAAAATAGTTCTATTAAACTACGACAAGCGGCTATTCGTTCATTGCCAACTTTGACTAATTTTGTTTTTGATCTCTCTGTACAATGGCAAAAATGGCAATGGCATAAATATTGTTAAAACAGAAAAACAGGAACTGAAGCCAACAATTTGCAAATGTTGTTTCCAAGAATGAATAAAAATAGCATTAGCTTATTAATATTTACAAGACTACAATTATTGTTGTCATGCAAATGTACTATTATGTTGTACTGATTAATAGAATGCTAACTACGTCTCATTTTATACATTTGTTTTGCAATTGCAATTTTTAACAATACGTCCAGGATTTGCTCATAATTTTTTTTTTGTTTGAATGGAATTTAATTATTTAGATCCGGAGGGATTGAGATCCAGGACGTCCAAGCAAGGTCAATCGCCAAGAGAAAACCGCGTATTGCACCCGTCTTGGAGCGGCATGTGTTTGTACCAAATCGCACGTCTTTATCTTTGCAAGAAGCTGTGAGAGTAAACATTCAGATTATCCTTGAAAACTCTCTAGAACGCAATTTCAAAGCTATAGAAATCGTTGAAGAGGATACAGAAAGCAAATTGCTACCTGTTGTGTCTAGAGTTTTGGACGATATTCCGTCGATTACCACTGACTTTACTGTCTTCTCTAAGCAGAAGGAGGAAGAGTTAGTATTGGAAGAAGATGGTGATTTTCTTCTTATGATAGGGTCAAATCTTATTGAATGTTGTTCGAATATGGAAAAGCTGCTTTTGATTCTGCATAGAAAGGGATTTGTCCTTAGTCGGGAAAGACGAGATCTTGAATCACTAGCAGTAGACAATATTGAAGTAATTACAGAGTTTAACACTCCAGACGAAAAGCTAATCTTGTTCAAAAGGTCCCAAACTGTTGTAGAAACAAGAATCGTCGAAGTACCTTCTGATACCTTCCACTGGTTACCACAACTACAGGCTGCTATAAAGTGTGCTCAAAATATCATTCTTACAGCTCATAACGAATTGGATGGTTTACTGGGTTTAGTAAACTGTCTCAGAAACGAATCCAACGGAAACAATGTCAGATGCTTTTTCATAACGGGAAAAGCACCCAAGTTTGACCCTCAAAATCTCTTGTACAAAGACTAAATCCGGAAAGACCTAGCAGTCAAGGTCTACAAGAACGGCACCTGGGGAACCTATAGACACCTCCTTCTAGCCGAAATTTCAGAAATTGAATGCATCCACGCTTTCGCCAATGTGGCAACAATAGGAGACGTCACTATTCTCAAGTGGCTCGAAGGACCGATAGATATAGAAGCACCGATCGAAGACAAAGGAAAAGCCTTAGTTATGGTACTTCTTGCGAACGAGGTCAGCTCGAAATAATTTTATGTTTTTAGGTCCATTACGCTGGAATGAATTTCAGGGATGTATTGATTGCATCTGGACGCATCAGTGTGGAGACCATGACCAGTAGCAGACTAGGACAAGAATGTCTGCTCGGTACTGAGTTTTCTGGACTTGATTCAAGGTGGCACCAACGTTAAAATAAGTATAGTAAAATATTTCCAGTTTGTAGGGGTGTACGAGTGGCTGGAATGGTTCATGGAGGGGGATTGGGCTCGCATCTCGTTGTCAGCAAAGATGCGTTGTTTGAAATACCGGATGATTGGAGTCTAGAGGAAGCAGCTACTGTTCCGATTGTCTATTCTACTCTGTTATATGGTCTTCTGATGGTAAATACTGTTGTTGATTTTGTATAGATGGATTTTTTTCATCTACATTTTTTTGTTTATATTGCCTCCTCACATTACTACGGCACACCTATTCTTAATTAAAGGTTGGGAACTTGAAACGCGGCAGTTCCATTTTGATACATTCCGCCACTGGAGGCATCGGCCTAGCAGCTTTAAACATCTGCTTCTACTACCATTGTGATATCTACGTCACCGTGGGTACTCAAGAGAAACGTGATTACATCAAGAAGCACTTTCCCCAAATTTTAGACAGCCACGTGGGCAACTCCCGCGACTGCTCGTTTGAAAACATGATCAAGACACAAACCGCCGGTCGTGGTGTCGATTTTGTTATCAATTCCCTTACCGGTGACAAACTTAAGGCCTCGGTTCGATGTTTGGCAAAAGGGGGAAATTTCATGGAGATTGGCAAGTTTGATTTGGCCAGTGACTCTGCTTTGGAGCTTCTGCTCTTGGAAAGAGAGGCAAGTTATCATGGCATCATGCTGGACAAGTTTATTTTCGACTCCGGAGAGAGTCAAGTCGGGGTTGATCAAACCCTTGCCGAGGACTGTGTTTAAAAGTGAAGAAGTTGCAGAGTCGTACAGGTACATGATGACGGGAAAGCACATTGGAAAAGTTGTAATAAAGATGAGAAACGAGGATGTTTTGGATAAAAGTGTGAAGTTCAGGGCGATGCGAAGGTAAGTTGTAACTATGGTTGAGGAAAATAATAGTAAGGGTTTCAAGATTCAACTGTGACTCACGATACTTATGTGATCATCGGTGGACTCGGAGGAATTGGTTTGGAACTGACTGATTGGCTGGTTCTTCGTGGAGCCCGGAAGGTGGTTTTGGTGTCAAGGTCTGGCGTACAGACTGGGTACCAGAAACAACGAATTAGGTAAAATACATCAACCCAAGACTTGTAAATACTTTAAGAGTTCTAGAGTATGGAGATCGTACGGTGTTGACGTTAGAATTTCCACCAAAGATGTCACGACCAAAAAGGGATGCCTGGACGTAGTGAAGACTGCTAACGAGATAGGCTCCGTAGATGCCATTTTCAATTTGGCAGCCGTCCTTGCAGATGCCCTCTTTGAAGATCAAACAGAGAACTCATTTTGTGCAGCTTTGTTTCCAAAAGCACAGGCAACGATGTATTTGGATCAACTCACAAGAGAGTTGTGTCCCCATCTTAGGTGACTGAACGAAAATTAAATTTATCTTGTCACATCTCTAAGCACTAGTGTTTAGATATTTTGTGGTCTTCTCGTCAGTCTCCTGTGGTCGTGGCAATACCGGTCAAACCAACTATGGAATGGCTAATTCAATCATGGAAAGAATTTGCGAAAAACGGAAACTCGACGGTCTTCCAGGAGTTGCCATCCAGTGGGGTGCTATCGGTGATGTTAGTCTCAATCATTACTTTTGCACACTTTTGCATTTGCACTTTTGTTCCAGGTAGGTCTAGTTGCAAAACTCCAAAAGGAAAACAGGGAGTTAATTATTGGTGGGACGCTACAACAGAAGATCTCCAGTTGTCTTGAAGTTCTGGACCGCTTATTGACTCAGGAGCATCCGGTGGTCTCGAGCATGGTAGTAGCTGAGAAGCATGTGAAAGATCACAATGCTACCCCAGTGGAGGTTGTTGCCCAAATACTGGGTATCAAAGATATTAAGACAGTCAGTCCACACGCAACCTTGGCGGAATTGGGAGTGGACTCGATGATGGGCACCGAAATGGTACAAATGTTGGAAAAGGACTTTGAGATTTATGTGACTACAAAAGATATTCGCAGTTTAACATTCACCAAGTAACTAGAGAGTATGAGTTTTCAAAAAGTAACAATATGATTTTAGGCTCTCAGAAATGGCAGTAAATAAAACCAGCATAAATGAAGAAGACAAGAAGCATATTTTTATTCAATACATCCCGACGTTCCAAAAAGAGTTTATTCCACTATTAGAACTTAACAGTCGAACAGAGACACCAATAGTGTTCTTGCTTCCTGGCATTGAAGGCATTTTCAAGCCTCTAGAACACCTCTTCAAGTCTCTTAAGGCTCGAGTACTTGGTATTGAGTACAACTGCTATTCTTCGGAGGAAACCATTACAGAGATTTCTCGCAACACCCTTCCGGTAAGGCTCATTACTTTCTTACAATATACCAACCGTTTGTTATTACAGCACATCGAGACACATCTCTCCAAGGCTTCTCCCTTCGTTCTTATCGGTTACTCTTTTGGTGCTAATGTGGCCTTAGAACTGGCCGTTCTTTTAGAGAAGAAAGGTTATTTAGGCAAGCTTGTTTTACTAGATGGAGCTCCAACATACCTTAACAAATCAATAAAAAAGAATTGGCCCGCAGAAACAGATCAGGAGTTGCAGACATCCATGCTTATGCAGATTCTGTCTTTGTGGATCACACCAAAGGAAACTGCCGAAAACAAGGTTTTTAAATTCAAATTTGGAAGCTCCGTGAAAACCTTTTTTTTTCAGAATAAGTTCTTAAAATGTCCCACCTTTTCGGACAGGGTTCACCTACTAATGTCATTAACACCAACCAAAATACTTAGGGAAATTCAGTTTGAGAAAGCAGCCGCTGTAACATTGTATAAGCGGTTTAGAGCCCTTGTTAATTACAACTTTAGTCATAAAAAATTGAAGTCGGAGGTGTTCTTGGTACGCGCTCAATATCCGATGATTAAGGAAGAGGAAGACTATCAGTTGTCGAAAGTGACAGAGAACAAAATAAGGGTGGCCACTGTGGATGGCAATCACGTAACTATGTTAAGCAAGGACGCGTTGATCCAAATTGTCAACAAAATATTGTAACATTGTTATAATGGTCTCGTAATAAACAGTTACTTGTAAATCAATTCGGTTTGATTATTTCTATAAAAAATATTCCTATATTCAAGGTGTTTCAAAATGATTTGCATATAGTCGCCTGTGTTTATCACATGTGAAGATAAGAAATGCCGCTTTACTATAAACTGATGAATTTGTTCTTAGTTAGAGTTTTCGACTTCTTCTTTCTTCTTTCTTTCTTTAATCAGAAATTAATAGTTAAAGTGATCATATTAATTGAAATATCTATCAATTAATTATCTCTGTATTGCATGATTGACAATTCAAATATATGCAGCTGGTTTTTCTAAAAAACGTAATTTATAATGATTACGGATGGGGCATAAATTCGCCATAGTAAAAGTTACTTGTAAAATAACTATAAAAATCTTTGAATTTTTCCAGGAAACTAAAAGTATTGCGGGTATACTATATCAGTCAAAAGATAAATAAAAATTTTAGGATATATTCTTCCATGAAAATATAATTATATAAATTCAGCGGTAATTTTTGATAATTCAAAATAGGGCGATTACGGATGGGACAACTCAAGTTTAAATTTATTTATTGCAAAGATATAAGGGTTTTATCGATGAAAATAACGCAAGAATATCTCCATATGATCATTTACTTATGGATAAGGTTTTACTAAAATTTCGGAAAAAGTTGCGCTTTCCGTGGAATGGCTGTATATGAGTCACACACGATAAGTGAGCTCCGTAGCATAGAATAATGCACCCATAAAGATTTGGTCTAACCGTCTCAGAGAATTCTCCGCTAAGAGCACATCTTCCGAATAAGAGGACTTAATATTTTTCACCGTTTTCCAATCCATGAACTGTTTATATGCTATTATATTCCCACCTCGCCCTCAAGATCACTATATGTAGTATCTTCATTTATCAGCCAAAGGTCGCGTAATTCAAAGTCCAAAAATTCAAAATCAAAGGGTGCTGTGTCGGCGCGGCTCTACTATACCCGCTCGCTATCCTAGAAATGTCATTACTTTAAAGTCAAGGATGGTCGCAACTCCGAAATGATCAGGGCCGTACCAATGGGAGAATACTTAGGGTGGTAGTGATCATTTCAGGCGAGGTGGATCATAGAATTAAGATTGAACTTCACTTAAAGTAAGTTCGTTTAATCTTTAAATTATATTCCCACCTCGCCCTCAAGATCACTATATGTAGATGTTCAAAGCATGTTGCGACCAGTGAAAAGTCGAGTTTCCCGTGTTAGAAAGAGGTCGGTTGTAGAACCTGGCGAAGACGTGTGATAAAACTGACCATCCTGCTGCTTTACGTATCACATCCACGGTTAAGCCCTGCCTGGATGCCGCTGAAGAGGCGGCATGGCGCGTACTGTGCGCTGTGAATTTGGCGGTATCGATCCCACTAAGCTTGAGTACAGAGTTCACCCAACGACGAAGGGTCTGTGAAGAAGCCGCCGAATTTTATTTAATTACATATTAAATTAATAATAAGATGAAAACCAATTTAATCTTACGGATATTAAACATGGATACAGCAGCAGCAGTATGTATATTTATTACCTTTATTTCCCCCTTCTAAGTAAATGACACATTACAGGTATTTATGTAACTAAGTAAATGGCTAATTACAGAAACAGACCTGTAAAGTTTTACGGGCTTGTAGAAGAGACCTGTAAAGTGCAATACCATGACAACGCATCGTCACATACTGTCCTGCCGTCAGATGACAGAATTTTATATCTATAAAAATTGAAAAAAAGTCGTCTTAAGGTGGAAATAAAAGTTTGTACGGGATTCGCCTTGCAATTAATCTTTACTGGGCTCGCCGGGTTAATTAACAATTTCCCGGCTCACCCGTAAAGACTAATTTACAAGGCTTTTCCCGTAAATAACTATTACAGGTTTATAAAGTATCCGATTAATACATTTCCCATAACTCAAATAAAATAAAATATAATATATACAGCCTGTCCCATTTAAAACTCCCCAGTCCAGATTTCTCCGAATTGATTAGTGTGATTGAAAAATCCTCGGACAGGTCGATTTTGTTTGCTAGGGGCACATCTTTTCAGATGCTTTTCAAGTTCCGGCGCTTCGCCCTCTTCGCGAGGGGGCTGTTAGCTCCAAAATCTTAAATGGCACTATGGGTCGAGTGATGCCTCATTTGAAAGGTATTGAAGGCCTCTCTACAACTAACCACTTACTTTTCAATATCTTGCAGTTTTGACCGTAAAAATAATAATATCTAATTTTCAAGATAATGCACATTTTCTCATGCTATTTCCCACAGAAACCACAAAGACCAACATGTAATTTTGAAATTTAATTTATTGAAATTTTTGGGTCATTAGGTTGTTGATTTTAATTGCTAAATAGCGCGAAGGAGTTAAAACTGAATGTAGAGTATGCGACACGATTATTTTTCAATAAAATGATCTAATTAACGTAATAAATGTTGGATATGGCCACCATTCATTTCCATGCAAAAATACAGACGATTTTCAAAACTGTTCGTGATGCCACAAGTTCAATAAGCCTAATTTCAGCAATAACATGTTTGTCTTTGTGGTTGCTGTGGAACACAGCATCAGAAGATGTGGACTATCTTGAAAATTGAAAATTAACGTTTTTTTGCGGTCAAATCACCAAAAGATTGAAAAGTAAGTGGTTAGTTGTAAAGAGGTCTCCAATACCTTTCAAATGAAGTATCACTCGACCCATAGTGCCATTTAAGATTTTGGGGCTGTAGGGTTGACCCCCACCAATGCAGATAGAATAAATCAGTGTTAAGTTGAACGTCGTCTGACTAACACCGTGCCCTCCTCAATACCAGACACGACGGACATCACAGGGGCTAACAGCCCCCTCGCGAAGAGGGCGAAATGCCGGAACTTGAAAGGAACCTGAGAAGATGTGCCCCTGGCAAACAAAATCGACCTGTTCGAGGATTTTTCAATCACAATAATCAATTCGGAGAAATCTGGACTGGGGAGTTTTAAATGGGACAGCCTGTTTAATAAATAAAACTAAAATAAATCAATAATTTTACACAATAACTAGCAGCTTTTTATCCCTTCCCACTTATTGTCCCTCTTCTCCACTCAACCTTCTTCATCCATTCGATCCCTCTTCCGTCCGCATTCAAAATTTCTTCTCTACTCACATCTCTCCCTCTCAATTCTACGCATTCCTTCAACAAATGCTCTATCGTCTCCTTTTTTTCTCCACACATCCTGCATACTCTATTATTATCCTCACTGCAATATTTATTCTCTCTCTACTCATTTCCACATCTAAATCTTGCTATTATCACTCTCTCTTTTTTACTCTCTCTTCCTAGGTACTTTGGCATTTCTTCCGTTATTATTTTTTCATACTTCAAATTGTACCTAGACTCCCTGATTCTCGTTCTTCTTTCCTGCACTTGCACATCTCTATCTCTCTGCACTAATTCATATGTCATTACTCTGTTAAATTCTTTCACTTCTTCAATTTTATCTTTCTCCCATCTCCACTCATTTACTTTTCTCCTACCACCCCATTTTATAAACACCATCATCTTGGATTTCTCTACATTCACCGTCAACTTTTTCCTCCTCATATATTTTTCTATGTTTCCTATCATTTCTTTCATACCTTTCTCCTCTCTCGCTAGCACTACCAAATCATCCGCATATGCTAAAAACCACACTTTTTCATTCCCACAGTAAATCTCTTTCCACATTATCAAAAGCCGCCTTCAGGTCCACAAAGAATGCATATATCTTGCCACCCCTTTTTTTTATCTCATTTCCTGCTATGTGATTCAAGATATATACATTATCCATGGTCCCTCTACCTTTCCTAAATCCCGCCTGTCCGTCTGGTAACCCTCTCATTCATTTCCTTCATCAGCCTCTCTTCCACAATCATCGCGTATACCTTATATGCTGTATTTAAGAGAGTGATCCCCCTATAAATTACTGACTGTATCTTTTTCTCCTGTCTATATATGGAGCATATTATCCCCTCCTTCCATTCTTGGGGGAATCCCTCTCCCTTCCACACTCCATTCATGATCTCTAACAACCTGTCAACTTCCCTTTACGTTGCATATATCCACGCTTCATTCTGAATACCATCCCTCCCCGGTGTCTTTTTTGTTTTCAGTTTTCTTAGTTGTTGCTCTAGTTCTTCTCTTGTTATCTCTTCTATTTCTTCCACTCTTTGTTGTCTCTTTTCCTTTTCTTGTCTGTTTTCATCACCCCCCAGCAGCACACTGAAGTACTCTCTCAATTCCTCCTTAGTAATTCCATCACTCACTATCTCTCTCTTTTTCTTTCTTTGCTTATTTATGTAGCTCCATACCTCTTCTTTCATCTTTATACCCTTCATCTTTAGCTCTTCTTCCATCCATTTCTTTTGCTTCTTCTCTTTGCATACTAAATTGTACCTCTTGCGTGCTCTCTTGTACTCTTCCTTGGTTGCTTTTTATTTTTTCCAATTTCTTAGTTTCCTTCTTGCTTCCTGCTTCCTTTGCCTGCATTCTTTATCCCACCACTCGTTCTTCCACAGCCCCATCTTCTCTCTTATCTCTATCTCTTTTTTTTCTGTTGCGTTTCTTATGTTATCGCTCAGTTCCCTCACCTTTTCGTTTATTTCTGTTTCTTCGTATTTTGCCTCCCTAAGTCTTGCTCTATAATTTTCTTTTCCTTCTTCCGTCCAAATATTATTCACAATTTTTCTTCTAAACTCACTCACACTTCCTCTATCTTTCTCTCTTCCTTTTGTCTTCACTTCTAAAGGCATATGGTCCGACTCCATTCTTTCTCCCACCTTGAATTTCTCTATTTCATTCCATGCTTCTTCATTTACCATACCATAATCAATAACTGTCTCCCCTCTTGATCCAATATACGTGTACTTCCCTTTCTCATCTCCTGTGCAGTTCCCATTAAGTATGTCCCACCCTCTTTCTTCTACTAAGCTAATCAGTATTCTCCCTTCTGCGTTTTCTGTTCCATATTTTGTTGATCTTCCTTCTATTGTTTCTTGTTCTTCTTCTATCCGTCTTCCTTTTCCCCCAATTCTTGCATTAAAATCCCCCCAAATCACCAAAGTTCCTTCTTCTTGCTCTTCTATTATTCTCTTCGTTTCCCTCATACTTCTGATGTACACTGTTACAATTCTCCATTTTCTCTGTTTACTTTTCACCGTTCTTTCCATAATCCCTCTTTCTTCTTTTGCTTCAGTTCCATTTTCTTCTTCTAGACCCTCTTTCACCCATTATTATCCCACCTTTAGCTCTCCCTTTCTTGCTTTCCCTCTCTGCATATTGACACTTCCACTTAAACTCTTTCGGCATTCTCTTTTCCAATTTTTCCCACCCCTTTTCTTCCACCCACGTTTCTACCATTCCCACTACGTCAAATTCTCTCAAATACTCCCAAAATTCATTCTCTTTATTCCCGCTACGTTCCAGAATACTATTCTTATTTGCTCCTTTTCTCCTTTATTCCTCTCCGTATTCGTTTTCCCTTTTCTGCCCTGTCGTATTTCTCTTGTGCTCTTATTCAAAAATTTTCTGTATCTAACTCCCCCTTTTCTTCGTCCCACCTAAGCCCTTTCCTTCTATCCATATCTTTTTATAACCCGCTGTCCTTTTTGTCGCTCTTCTTTAGCTATCGCTCTTAATTCCTTCTGTATATCTCTTTCCTTCTTTGTCAGATCATCTTCTATGTATACTCTCTTTCCATTTTTTTCTCTTAGTTTTCTTTTATTTTCCATAACCTTCCTCTTTTCCCCCAAGGTCCCAAGTTCCGCCACAATCTTTTTTCCTCCATTTATTTTATACATCTCTCTCACAGTCACTTCTACCTCTAATTCAACCTTCATAAATTTTTCCAGTTTCTTCTCGCTCTCGCATTCCTCTTCGTCCAATCCCGTTACTACAATATTCTTTTTTCTCACTCTTTTTTCCTGCTCTTCTATTTTCTCCTCCAATTTTTTAATTTTTTCTTTTAGTTCCATCTTTTCTCTTTCCCATTTTTCTTACTTTTCACGCATCATAATTTTCAACTGTTCCATTTCCCGGCTCATCTTCCGATTCTCTTCCTTTATCTCCCCTACATCCGCCATAATTTTTTCAGCATCTCTTTCATTTCCTCATCCATTGCTTTTTTAACCGGCGATCTTTCCACTTTCTTACTTTTCCTGAAGGGGTTAATCCTCTCTTCCGATTCTCGTCCTTCTTCTCTTTTTCTTTTGTAATCTTCTTATCTCTCGCTCTCACTCCCACTTTTTTTCATTCTATTTCTTTTACACTTTTTCACCCTTTTTATCCGCTTATCTTATCGAGCGCCGCAAAACACGTCCGCTCGGCTCAACTGCTCGAATCGGAATCCCTTAAACATGGATACAAATGTGATTATAAAAATGTATAACAAGAATTATAAACTATTGTACTGAATAAACAAAATATTGTGTACCTTATAGATTTATTTTTACAAACAGTAATTTGACAAAAAATGTACATTTATCTGTAAATCTTGCTCAATCTTCATCGTCAGAGTCACTATCGATAATTTTGACGGTGGTGGTGGTGGAGACAGAAGCAAGAAGATTTTTGCCCCATACATGTACAAGAACTTATGCAGCACAATTAATTTTTTTTTGCAACTGCACACTTTATACTTGTAAAAAAATTATGTACCTTTTTTGCACCTACATGTTGCTAATGTAGGTTTTCTGGGATCGCTGGAAGAATATTTAAGACAGGAATTTTTTTTCGTCAATCTTCCAACTAAAGTCAGTCACGTTCGGTAATTGCGGACAGGGTGTTAAACTGTTTAACCACATTTTGGTTTGGAAATATGCTCTTAAATGCTGCTTTAACGAGTCTTTAGTTGGTGGTCATTTAAAATCACTGTCCTAGACACTGTCATTATTCCCCTCAAGGTATATATTATTATATACAGGCTGTCCCATTTAAAACTCCCCAGTCCAGATTTCTCCGAATTGATTAGTGTGATTGAAAAATCCTCGAACAGGTCGATTTTGTTTGCCAAGGGCACATCTTTTCAGGTTCCTTTCAACTCCCGGCATTTCGCCCTCTTCGCGAGGGGGCTGTTAGCCCCAAAATCTTAAATGGCACTATGGGTCGAGTGATACCTCATTTGAAAGGTATTAGAGACCTCTTTACAACTAACCACTTACTTTTCAATCTTTTGGTGATTTGACCGCAAAAAAACGATAATTTTATATTCTCAAGATAATCCACATCTTCTGATGCTGTGTTCCTCAGTAACCACAAAGACAAACATGTTATTGCTGAAATTAGGCTTATTGACATTGTAGCATCACGAACAGTTTCGAAAATCGTCTGTATTTTTGCATGGAAATGAATGGTGGCCATATCCAACATTTATTACCTTAATTAGATCATTTTATTGAAAATCGTGTCGCATACTCTACATTCAGTTTTAACTCCTTCGCGGTATTTAGCAATCAAAATCAACAACCTAATGACCCAAAAATTTCAATAAATTTAATTTCAAAATTACATGTTGGTCTTTGTAGTTTCTGTGGGACATAGCATGAGAAAATGTGCATTATCTTGAAAATTATAAATTATTGTTTTTACGGTCAAAACTGCAAGATATTAAAAAGTAAGTGGTTAGTTGTAGAGAGGCCTTCAATACCTTTCAAATGAGACATCACTCGACCCATAGTGCCATTTAAGATTTTGGGGCTAACAGCCCCCTCGCGAAGAGGGAGAAATGCCGGGAGTTGAAAGGAACCTGAAAAGATGTGCCCCTGGCAATCAAAATCGACCTGTCCGAGGATTTTTCAATCACAATAATCAATTCGGAGAAATCTTGACTGGGGAGTTTAAAATGGGACAGCCTGTATTTATATACATGTCACGTCAGGATTATTAGTGTATAGTTTAATTACAAATTTATGATTTTTTTTAAATAAGTCCTCATTAAATTCATCACTTCCCATGCCACCTAATAAATTAAAATAATTTAGGTACACTTTCCAGCAGTTTTTCTTGCCAATGATTTGTAGTGTCACACCCGGTCAGCGCATAATGGAAATAAGGTAAATTTTTGAGGAGAAGATTGTTTAGTCTATTTCATGTACAGGAATAAATCGTGTTGTTTCATCTCGTCTAATTTTCATCCATAGTTCAGGTGTCCAATGCGCTTTAAAATGGGCTAAAACCATCACATAAGTGTCATTGCAATTGATAATGCACCTAATGTAGCCTGCCTTTTTGGCTGACAATATGTGAAGAATAATTCTTGTATTCGCTTCTTTGTGATTGGCTGTCAATATTTCTTCATCGTTTTCTTTTATTATAAAATTTGTTTTGTGTTTTAATATATTTGTGAAACCACCACTTGTAGCAAACTGAACCGGAATGTTGGAATAGTAGTTATCCAGGTGCTTGGATAAAAAATTGGTTAACTGGTTTTTATTGAAGAATGAATGAATAAATAAAGGTCACTGTTGTGGAAGTGGGGCTTCGATATTGTTTATAATCCGGTTAATAGTACTCTTACATCCCCGTTTAGATATAGCAGTGCTCTTTATAGAGTCTTCTTTGTTGTTATAAAAAACAACATCAATTCGTTCAGCTTAATATTTATTTTTAAAAATGATGTTGGTAATTTTTTTTTGCATATAGAAGGATTTACATCTAGCTGCTTTTCCCAGAGCTTGAACAACTGACATTCCGTCGAATATGTGGCAGACATTTGTACAAAAAATAGTTGTGCTGTATAGGCTCTTGTACATGTATAGGGCAAAAGTCTTGCAAAAATATTCTTGCCTCTGTCTCCACCACCACCACCACCGTCAAGATTATCGATAGTGACTCTGACGATGAAGATTGAGCAAAATTTACAGATAAATGGTAAAAGGTACACAATATTTTGTTTAAAATTTAAATATATCTAAGTCGAACTCCACAAACTTTAATAACTGTAAAATTACTAATGGAACATGTTTCGGCAGAACACTTCTGCCATCATCAGCCCTTAAAGAATATATATTTTTTTTATATTCTTTAAGGGCTGATGATGGCAGAAGTGTTCTGCCGAAACATGTTCCATTAGTAATTTTACAGTTATTAAAGTTTGTGGAGTTCGACTTAGATATATTTAAATTTTAATTTAAATCTACTCCACTTGGATTTAAGAACATTCTTCTTCTTTTTTTAATATTTTGTTTATTTAACAGTAATATCCCAAGTGCACGAAAATAACCGATTACATTTTGACGTTTTGTCAAAATGTTTAGCTTAGAAATATGTCGAGTAAATTTTCCACGTAACAAAATCTCGAATGCGTAGCATGAGGGATTTTGGGTGGAAAATTTACGAGAAATATTTCTTAAAGCAAAACGTTGCGACAAAAACGTCAAAATTTAATCAGGTTATTTTCATGCACGCGGGATATTCGGCATGATTATTTCCTGAATAAATGATAAATTTTGTGATATTCCACATTGTCTTGACTTAGTTTTCGCATGTTGTAAGCCCAGTGACTATTAAATTCAGAAGCGATTAAATTTTGACACATTTTTAACCGCGGCAAATTTTTGACATTTGCAAATAATCGCTGTAAAATGGGCAGAAACCATAGTAATTATAATTTTTTGGTTGCATGAAGGAAATAATCAGTACAATAATTTATAATTCTTGTTATACATTTTTATAATCATAATTGTAGCCATGTTTAATATCCATAAGATTAAATTGTTTTTCATATTATTATTAATTTAATATGTAATTAAATAAAATTCTCCCCAGCCATGGGCGAAATGCGGCAGGAGCGGGGTGCCGGGGGCTACAGAAACGGTCAAGAAACGGTGGTGGGGACGCTAGGTGTTCGCGCCGCCGCGCCGCGCCGCTCCGGAGCGGGCGGAATAAGACATCGAAGTACATTATTAATTGCCGGACAGTTACCATTCTCTCAAAAATTATGAAACAAAGACGGTTGGCATCCGCATACTCGGGGCAAACTTTTTTCAAGAGACGAATTTTTTAAGTTAGGCTTTTGTTTTTGAGATAATCCAGTGGAAACGAAAAAAAGCGGCAAATTTAACGAATTTTTAGCGGGTATCATTTCGAGTTATTCGCCTCCGAAGTTATCACTCGCCTAAGACTCTTAGGGGTTTTGGAAATTTCAAAGAATTAAAAAAATATATAACCCGGACAGACTTTTTTATGAAACTACTACCAAAAAATTACATTCAAAATCTAGTTTCCCCCCATATGCGTAACTCGCAATTCGTTTCTAGTGCCCTTCTGCACAGGACGATTTTTGACGGCTTTCGGATTTTGAGTCACAAGGGCACAAGCTTGCATTCTGGCTAATTCGTTGCTTTTAACCTCGCGAGTCACACGGGAGTGAAAATAAATGCCCGTGAGCACTCTACTATGTAATAATTTTAATGCAGTCGTTTTTATTCCGACCTGTTGGCGCGTCAACAAAGTAATGACATTTCTAGGATAGCGAGCGGGTATAGTAGAGCCGCGCCGACGCAGCACCCTTTGAATTTGAATTTTTGGACTTTGTATTACGCGACCTTTGGTTGATAAATGATTCCGGGACGCCCGGTAAATCTGAATCATCAAAATTTATGGTTATTGAAAAAATTTATAATTAAAGAGAAGCAATAAATAAAAACATATTTTTCCATAAAATTTACATGTAAAAATTTGGGCTTACGTATAAAAAATATAAATTATGTAAAATACGTAAAAAAAAAACAAAAATTGGGTTTCTGTTTACAAACAAATTTAAATTTCTGGTATTTTGTACCTACACTCAAGTGTGGACCTGCAATAAGACCATAAATGCATAAAATTTACCGAAAGAGTACAGGAGTGTGCAATGTCAAAATGTGCAAAATCTTTTAAGGGTACCTGCTCTATTTCCGGCCTTCTATTTATTTCGCATCGTAATTCATGGGCCTGGTGTTTTCCAATGTTTAAATTGTACCCTAGTAGGTGCTTTATATATAACTTTAATGTTGTACGACAATAACAAAGATGTTTATGTTGATTTTCAGTTAGATAGTTAATATTCAAGTCACCGCATAATATTACTTTACTATTAGGTTTACAACAAACCCTGGAAACATCTAGCTCTGTTTCTGTTAGCCAGTGTTCACTTAAACAAACAACATCAATATTATTATTGCTCAGAAACAGTTCTGTGTGGTCAATTTTATTCCTTATACTTTGGATATTTTGATGACAAATTCTTATTTTATTACAAATTGTTGTTTTATTACTAGAATATTTACTTGTTAGCCGTCGGGGGATGCTTTCTTTCTTAACATAAAAAACTTATTAGTACACACACCCTTGGGCCAGAGGGATAGGTTTATCACACTATTTAAGTTTGATTCTTGCACAGACACTTTGAACGAAGAGTATTCTTCGGGATACTTAGGTGTTAATTGTTCGCATCTTACCTCGGGAAAACTTGGCTTCAGAAAACTTACTACGTCGTTTGGAGATGTATTAGGATGGAGACGATACACGTGAAGGTGAACAAGCTTAGGTATTCCTGTCAAAGTGTTGTCCTTATCTACAGTTCTATTTCCTACCACTCGGTTTGATCTTGTAGGGCCTGCAAAGGCACTTCTTGCGCGTTTGTCCTACTTTAAATTTGCCGGTCTTCGATGGTGACTAAAACAATTGGTTATTTTTCAAAGATACATGCAGGTCAATTGTTCATGACAATGATGCGATTCCTTTTGTGCAAAAATTTCATTATTTGCGATTATCACTGAAGGGTGATGCTGCGGAAGTGATACGATCTTTGGAGGCGTCTGCGGCAAGTTATGAGGCGGCCTGGAAATTGTTACTTAAAGGAGAGAGAAACTTTGCAAAATCGATATGCTGGTAATACATTATTATAATAACACATTTTATTGTGAATATTTTCGCGAAAGAATTTTTCGTTTATCCCAAGTAGTAAGAAAGTTATAAATTTATTTGTAAATGGCTGCATGTGCGAGTGACGTCACTGTTACCCAAGCATCGCTTCGGCTCCAATTGCCTTGGCTACATTTTTGTAGTCCGAATCTGTCTACTCTGTTACAGTAATTATTGTTTATCAAATACCAATTGATATTATTTTTATTATGGCTAGGCAAAAAGCTTTTGCATTGTTATATAACTGGAACCTATAATAATGAGATGAATAATAATAAACTGCAAATATTTTAGCCTCGATTAACCTGTTATAATGACATCGCGCTTACTAGATTTATGTTGCCCAAAGGTTGTTTCCTAACATAAGGCTGCGATTTCCAGGCATATTTGTGATTATTTTCGAAAATCGAAGTAATGGACAAGGCACTGGCACAATGTCTCTTGTCAATGTTTTTAATAATCGACCTACATTTCTGACATAATTGAAATAACTTGACAATTTCATCCATGTAAACCAAATATACAGAGTGAACATAAAGTTCCGCACAAAATTCATAATTTAGTTATGTAATGTTTTTGCGAAAAACGCTCGAATAGGTCGATTTTTGTTTCCAAATTGCTACAAATTTTACTTCAAAAAATAAAATTTTTATTTCTTGAAAAAGTACTATTTCACTACGAATTCGTGGTGAAATGGCGCAGATTGATACCGAAGTGATTGAACGCAATTTCAAAGCGCTAAAAAACGTCTGGGAATGTGTCAAATAGTTGGCGGGTGGCAATTTGAGCACTTGCGTTAAATTTTATTAAATGGTTTTTCATTTTTTGTTGTTTGATTTCCAAATTTATTGTTAATTTTCAATTTATGTCAAGAAATCAAATTTTTATTTTTGATGTAAAACGTAATTTTTTGAAAAAAAAAAGTTATGCAAAGTGGCAATTTTTAACCCTTGTTGAATAGAGAATTGAAAAGTGTATTTAAAACCCAAAAAAAATTTGGGAGTTGCCATTTAAAAAAATTGATGACGGCATCAACAAAATTTTTATGTCAAAAGATGGCAATTTAAAAACAAAAATTGACCTGTTCGAGCGTTTTTCGCAAGAACATTACATAACTAAATTATGAATTTTGTGCGGAACTTTATGTTCACTCTGTATATAGAAGTGTAAGAATCCTCGCCGTTTTGATATTTCAGTTCATTTTTTCCCGCACTATAACTAGGATGCTTATTATCATTCGTATCATCAATTAGCTGTTTAGTATCTGATGCTGATGTACTCATACTTTCCTGTATCAAAACGGTTTTAAACGTTTCAACGCTCAGTTCACATTGAATTCCAATATCCGTACAAAGGCTGAAATCACTTACAGGAGTTGAAACATCCTCAAAGGTTTTTTTTGTGAATTTTTAAAAGTGAATTGAGAAAGTTTTTCCTCACATAATTGTACGTTTTTCGTTTTTTACTAATAGGTTCGGAAGTCTAAGCGGTAGCCCCATTATGTTCTTGCGTCTCTTCTTGATGTGTAGGTTTCAATAATAATGTTGGGATTGCTGTCTTTTTTAGGTGAAATTTGTTAACATTCAAATATCTTTTTTTCAACACGGTTATCTCATCAAACTCACAGGCGTCAAAATGTTTGGAACAAATACTGGCACTTTTACTAGGATAGAAGTCTTTTCGATTAATTTGTTTAAGCCAAGTCTTGAATCTTTTCGGCGACTTTTCTCTATTGGGAAATTTATGATAACTCACATTTTCATTATTATCTGGCTTATTATTAGGTACACCCAAAGACGCATTATTGAGGCATTTTACAATAATCAACACTTCGACACACAACACTCACGTCGGACGTTATAAAGTCGGCTGGGTAATTATGACGTCAGCGCTGTGATGCCAATATTTAAAAATCTCGTGAACGGCTTTGAATTTTTAAATACGCTATGGTCCTATGAAAATCGGAGTATATAGCGGTAATAACGCAACACTAAAAAAAAACACGATTTTTAAAGTTTATCTCTCCTTTAAGCGCTATGAAAATGAAAAACTTCCGGTCAACAATCACGTAAAGGCCCTTTTGAACTTAACAGGCGTAGCCAGGGAAAATCAAGTTTGCGCCATCTTTTGGACGAGCTGTTAAAACATCTTAAGGCCTTAAAGGTCTTAAAGATCCCCGTGGAACAGTGAGACGCCTTGCTAGTTCCTTTAGTTTCTTTAAAGCTTGACTCCATAGCCAGACGAAGCTGGGAAGACGAGAGCTCAAAAGGGGAGCAACTTCCTAGTTTAAATGATCTCATTGGATTTCTCAAAAAGCGCTGTCGCTTACTCGAAACTTTGCATGCCGAAACCATGGAAGATAACAAGCAATCAAAACCAAAATCTAAGTCATTCATTTCGACTCAAGAAAAATGTTGTCCTCCATTCATTCTTGTGATTAATTTTTGAGATTAAACACGCGCCTCAGATTTGATAAGGTCAAACAACTAAAACTTTGTATAAATTGCGTGCGTGGTAATCATGCTTCAAGGGATTGCAGGTTAGGTACTTGCTAAATGTGCAAGAAGCAGCACAACACACTGCTGCATTTTTATGATACAACTATCGTTCAACAAGCAGACTCTTCGCAAATTGAATCCAAAACTTCAGATAAAGACATAACCCATTCGTACAGCACAAAACCTTTCATAGGTGAAGTGTTATTACCCACTGCAATCGTTAAGAGTTTTCGACAAACATGGTAGCACACACAATGGGGTCGTCCCCCTCAATTGAACTTGACGAATTCGACTATAGCATCTTGTAGACTATAGGACATGAAGCCCTAAAACGTGTTCTGTTGTTTAATAAAGTTGATTTGTGAGATAACAGAGCGTATCCAAAATCGCTATTTTGGCTATCATTTTCAAACGCAGTACATTTCCCGCCTTTTGTGACGTCAGTTCGGGGGAGCATTCTCATTGGGTCGTGAGTTTCTCATTAGTCCGCCCGTCTAGTAACTTTCAATTTTGTCTAGTGAATTTTGTCCCGTGTTGACGTCACAGAAAGGCGCGCGTTTCAAATGAGACAAATGTTTCGTTTTTTTTTTTACTTAGTAAACGCGTAATTTCGAATAAACAAAAATATAGGGGTATAATATTATTTCGTCTAGTTTCTAGAAAAGCTGTTTTTGAAAATTGTGGGACGACCCCATTGCAGAGCTTTTGCTTGACACAGGATCTCAATAAAACTTTGTCGCAAACTTGAAGGGCAAATCCTACAACACTTTAATATGATTCAAAATCAATAGATGGAGGGCCAAACAGGCCAAAAGTTTTTCCAGTTTTTAAACGAAGTTATAGAATTTTTTGAAGATCCGACGGCGGATTTGTGTTAAGAAGTACAAATTACAGGGAGCTAGTTTTCGCTTTTTCAATTTATATAAAGAATTAACATTTTTTTCTTTTTCTTTTGGTGATGGTTTGAGGAATTCGAAAATCTAAGGTATACATTTATTAGAGCTGTTTCAATGAAAACCAACACTTTTTTTAGATCTAAAATCCGACGACAAACGGCGTCCGAAAACGTGTTTGAAAAAACGTCCTTGACGCATCGTAACAACAATGACATCCTTTGATAGGGATGGGATAAGGTGACATCATAAATCCAGTGGGCGATAGAGTTTTCACCAAAATCAGATATTATTCAAAATATAATAATTGCTATTATTGTTGTTGTTCTGCCCTTCAGAAAAGGAAAATCCACGATTTCACACAGCGGCTGTATGAATAATGTTACAATTGAAATAAACAGATTTTGAACTGCTTTTATCATGTAGGATGCAGCGTCTGACAACATAAGTAAAATAAGTATAATATTCAGAAGACAGCAACTCTTACTATCAGACAGGCTGTTGCGACAGTACCAGCAGGCAATGATTGATAAAATTTATTTTTAAAACCAAATGAAAAAATAAAGTACCCTATTTTTATTTATCTTATTTTTACGATATTATTTACGATTATTTACTAGGAACCACCCGCGTGCCATTGGCAATGAATAATATAATAAGATTAGGAAATTTCTGCATTTGGGAAAGCAGATGGAGCAGATCTGTGACTGTAGCAAATAATTTTGTAAGGTCGGTATGTTTTTCCAGAAATAAAAAACAATATAAGAAAAAAATTATATGACTTAAATCTGCAATAATATGCAACTTTTGATGAAATATGCATGCGTATAACCAAATGTGCAATCACTAATTAGTGTTAATTAACTCTAATCAATGTAATTCGTCCACATAATTGAGTATACTTATAAAGGCTGTCTCAAAGAAAATTGTCCACTTTAATTTACTCCACTTACAAATATTTTCTTCAATTTATTTTCCCCCGACTCAAAAACTACGTGTGAAAAAAAAATGGTATCATCATTGGAAGTGTTTGTGCCTACAAAAATGCCATTTATCCGGTAAATTTGAGCAAAATTGATATTCCGAATATATCTTCAAGGAAAAATATTTTCTATCCCGCAAGAAGCGAAAAATACACCACTCAATATGTAGAGAATCAAAAAATCTTTTCAATGATATGTCGTATGCCCCATTTAAGGGTGGGAGTCAGTGCGGAGGAGGTACTTTAGTTAGTTTGAAATGTACTTCAAAGTAGTCCCCCTACAGATAACAATATTTTTGCTAAAATTTTTGTTACTCAGGCGAATTCAAGTGGAGAATTTTCGCTGACGGCCTGCAGAAAATATGCAAAAAATAAAATATTTGCGCTTTGCATATAATCTGCCCTTTATTTATTGTTTCAATACAGATGGCTCACGTATAGGCATATTTCTACAAACGCGAGCATCTATAATTTCAGGAAGTAAAACATTTAATAAAAAAAAAATCACAGCTGAACCTCCATTTTATCTTTCCAAAAATTTTCTTGGAATGCGTTCTATATGAAAATCTGTTTTCGTCCAAAGAACAAATATGAATATGAATATGAACGTCCAGTGATACGAAACTGGCCTTGAATTTAAAAAAAAAATTATGCAGAAAGGGCACTAAAATTTCAATTTCCATACAAGCGCTTTACATGAACTACCAACGAGCTGAAAGTAGCCATCACTGCTTTTCAAGCAGGACCTGCGATGGTGTTCCAATGTTCGCAATTCCTTCAGAAAGTGACGGCCATTTACAATCTATCTACCTGTGATCGTCTGAATGTAAGGATCATTTCCTGGATTAGGTACATATATCTTGTTCAATTACCAATTCTTCGTCACTACAAAATAAATATACTGGCAAGTGAAATCCGAACATAGGAAAAAAATGTTTTATTGAAATGATACTTTGGTTAAATATTGGGGGCATCGTCCATAACAAACGATTTCATATGATTCGAACAATGTTGCATTTTTTTTAAGATTTACGTTTTCAACAGTTGAAAAAGAAATTGAGAAATTGATAGACATTATTACTGCAAATGAACCCCATTTGAAAGGGGTCGTAGGGGGGAACGTGGTGCTTCGTACCGTGCAATCGCTGCAACAATGGGGCGCAGTGTGGCTACCGTGATGGCAGCATGGCAAGTGTGGTCTGACGGAGGGCGAACACAGCGAGCTAGAGGCACACGAGCTTCCAGAAGAACTACCCAATGGCAAGATCGTCTTCTTCAATTAATGGCCCTAAGAAAAAGACGGAGGTCTACTCGGTCAGTTGCTGATGCTTGGTTTGCAGCAATGGGAAGGCCCATTCGGATTCGCACCGTTTACCAGAGAATACGTTTAATGGGCCTAACTTCTTACCGTCGGCGTCTCGGCCGCCCCATAACGCCTCAACACCGTCGTCAGCGTCTGCAATGAACGCAGAAACTGGGCATCACATCGCCTTTTCTGACGAATCTGCATTCTGTTTGGGGGTCAGGATGGTAGAGGGCGAGTCAGGGGACGACGATTAGAACGGCGTCATGTCGAGTTTGCTGTTGAGCATCACGTCCACCGTACCATCGAACTTATGGTTTGGGGAGCTATTGCTTTTGGTAGCAATTTTCCTCTAATCATAATACGTGGCACAATGACATCCGCGCGTTGTGTTAAGGCCCGTTGTTCTTCCTTATGTAAGGGGAGATTTAAGATGGTGTTTTCCAGCAAGATAACGCCAGCCTTCATATTGCGCGCACCTCTATGAGGTTTTTAGAAGAGGGGCTTGGCCACCTGGGTCGCCAGATTTATCGCCCATCGAAAAAGTGTGGGATTGGATGGGTATCCATATTCACAATTTTCCGCAGCCCCCGACGACTTTCTTATAAATTCTAAATATAAGAATTTTTTCAAATAGAATCCGAACACAGCATTAACGAAGTGACATTTTTAAAACAAAAATTAGCAATATGAGTATAGTTTTCAGCGCGAAGACAACTCACGATTTTTGCGGCGATATTATTTCGAAAACCATTGGTGGGAGCAAAAATGTATAGAAACAAAATTGTAGAAAAGTTTTTTCTGTACAAGGTCCATATTGAATAAAACATTTGCAATAAGTTGCTATTGGTCAAAAAACGGGGGTAGACTAATTTTTACCTTCGCGCTGAAAACTATAAACATTTTCCAACGTCATTTATTTACCAGAAAAATGCATAAAACTTCATGAGGTCACGCTCGGGGGCCTTTTTTGGGCAAAAGGGAATGAAGCTCCCCGGGGGAGTGGAAACTCTGCGGATCTTTATTTGGGTGCGTCCCGGTTGGGAGTTCATAACCAAAATTTCAATATTTTATAAATTAGTTATTCTATTCGCCGTTTTTTCGTCTAATTTGCTTAGACTATTATTTTACAATTGAGGAGCGATTGAGCAAAAACGGGATAACTTTTTTTTTATTCTGTAATCCACAAAATGTTGCCACTCAAAGGCCGTTTGACATTAAAAAAAACACGTATTGCATATTATTACGGATATTGGGCACTTGGCATTTTTTAGATCCGTGGGTTGCAGTTTCAAGAAAAAATAATACATATTTTCAGTTATGGTCAAAAAAGCATTGAATTTAACTCATTTTGGCACGTTTGGGTCAAACGGTATATGGATTGAACCCGGTTTGTTGCTTATTTTCTTTACCTTTTGGTGTGTGGATCAGTATTTGATAGGAACTGCCAAATTTTAGAATAGCATAATCTAGAACCATACGCATATACGAGTAAAAGTGTTTAGATTTGAAGGCCACAATCAGCGTCTAAACAATTAAATTGTTCAGCAATGTCATCAACTGCTTCATCATCTTCCTCTTGAATCTGCTCGAGATTATATGGATCTGGAAACAAGATATTTTTGGACCAAGACAGATTATCGCCTTCGACTCAGATGTTTCCAAATTATTCTTGTTGTAAAAGTAATCAAGAATAGATAGCCTCAGTTCCACTTCCTTTACAGAACCATTATTGACTGTTTTGCCTCTCTTCAGAATGCTCTTCGGTACCTTAAATTCACTTTTCTTACTGTAGGTATACTTGGATAGGTTAATTCTCTTGCAATCGGATATTCCAACTATGTTCTTTAAGTTATTCTCCAAAGATTTGATGTCTTTCTGGTTCCAATGGGTTCCCTGTTCCTCCACTAAATTGCTTGTATATGTTGATGTAGTCTTCCTTATTTGTAATGGTTTCATTTCGCACATTTTTCCAGACGGCCGAAAATTCTATTGGTCGGGGGGAAACTGTGTTACAGGAAACGTAATCCAGATAGTTTTATTTTTTATTTTAAATAATGAAGTGGGTAAGACAACACAAAACTAAAAACCGTGTAAATTAAGCTGGGATGCGCCTTTCCAGATTTTTCTCTAGAATTTCCCGTTTTTTTTTTTCAATTGTAAACATTCAATCGAGTTGTTTTCATGCCGGGAACAAAACAAAAAAGAATCAACCAAAAGTATGTCAGTTATAATCGGGTGACGCTGTTTTAAAAGAAAATCACATATGTAGGTAATCATGTTTTAGAAGGGTTTCCCTTGTCGGTTTTTCAATTTATAAAAGGTAAACAATACTTATTTTTGGAGCTCTACAAAATGTATACCTTCATTTTTTCAAATTAATTTTAAAAAGTATTTTTCTTGCAGTTATTTTTTTTTTCTTTTATCAATAACGAAAATATGAAAAACTAGCTCCCTGTAGATCACCCTTCTCTATTCAACTCCGTATCCAAAATTGTAATAGGGTTAGCCATTTCCTCAAAAATTAAGGAAAACTTTTCCGATATTTTGTCTCTTTCGCACACTGGGCTATTAAATGTTGTCGGCTTTGGCCTGAACAAACAACAAGCAAACTTGTCAGTTATTGTAATCAATAATTCCAGCTCGAACATCAAGCACAAGACCCATCTCACATTTCAGTCTATATCCACTTCGTTCAAAACTACCATGATGACATGTTTTGTTGTTCCAAACATAAGCTTATCGTATCCAGCCACTACCTTGAACACATAGCATTTAAATTGCCACAAAACATAGTACTGGCTGATCCGACATACAATATTAGTCCTTATCTATTGACATTTTGATAGGTTCAAAATTGTTCTGGAATCTTTTATGCATATGTCAATACCAACTAGGCAGAAATCAGCCCAGGCTACAGAAAACCAAACTCGGTTGGGTGGTCGCAGGGAGTTTCAGTTTAAGCGACATGAATTGCTCCAGAACAACAGCCAGTCTTTGTCAATCGTCCTCATGTCTTGAAAATAGTTTGACAAAATTTTGGGAACTAGAACAAGTTTCTTTATCGAAGCCGATCTCAGAAGAAGGGAAGCATTGTGAGGATCTTTTTGTTCAAACTCACCAACTGACGGTAGATTTGTCGTTTCAATACTTTTTCGCCAGATGATTTTTTCTCGATACTTGTGCGGTTTTGCAATCATGCTTTCATTCTGTGCGCCGATGTTGAACAAATGTATTGACAGGTTTTGGTCGATCCAACTCAAAGGGATTTTCAAAGGATTGTCTGGAGAACTGATCCCTCAGGGGAACTCGCTCATTTCCAACTAAACACGGTAACATACGGGAATATTGCTGCTTCTTTATTGCCGCTCAGATTACTTCACCAACTCGCACAAGAAAATCAGGACACCTTTCCTGAAGATTGTGCAGTCATCAAACGCGATTTTTACGTTGACGATCTGATCACTGGATCGAGCTCAGTTAAACAACTTATCTCAATTTACGATTCTATCCAAACGATTCTAAAACAGGTTGTTTTCCAATGCGCAAGTGGATGTCAATCAACCAACGGGTTCTAGAGGGTATGTCCGATGACACCACAATTAACGTCTTGAATCTTACTGATAGGGACTTCGTGAAAAAGTTGAGATTATTGTGGATGCCGACAGTTTGAGTTACTCAGTGAAACCTATTGTCAATGGCGAGCCGATCACCAAACGATCGATTCTTTCGAACATTGCACAAATTTTCGACCCCTTGGGTCTTCTTAGTCCGATTGTAATTGTTCCAAAACTCATCATTCAACAGCTCTGGAGGCTAAATGTCGACTGGGATGAGACACTCCCAGAATCCTTACACACTCAATGGTCAGATTTTAAAATCTGCATGCATCAGTTGTCGGATTCCAGATCCCAGATTCGCTTCGGTTGATGGCCCAGTCAAACTGGAGCTGCTCGGTTTCTCTAATGCATCTGAGATTGTCTATGGTGCTTGTGTCTACATTCGAGCCTTGAGCATTGATGGGAGCGGATCAGTGAGATTACTTTGCTTCGCCTGGAGCTTTGCGGAGCTCTTGTGCTTTCCAGGTTGGTTTCAAAGGTCACAAGCGTTTTTGATTCCAAATTTGATGGCGTTTACCTTTAGTGATTCACCAATCGTACTGTCGTGGATTCGACATTTCGGTAAGGTAATATTACCTTACCAATTTTACATACAGGGTACATTTATGGCTTACATACTAGTCAACTTTTATATGTGTAAACATCGGTTAAATATCCTGAAACCGATAAAAACTGATTATTTATCCAGTAACTCTAGTAATAGTCACTTCGAAAATAATAATAAATTGATGAACACAGTTATGTTAGTGCATCAAACAGTGTGCGTAGCGCCAAACAACAGATTTAAAAAAGGCGCCATGAGATAATTAATTGAGCCACTTATAGCGCTGCAAGCGAATATCTGAAAATTATTCTATGGTTGAAAGAATTTCACTCCATTTTAATAAAGGTTTATGGTGGGTTTATGAGCCCAAATAATTAATAAAATAAGAATAATAATACAGGTAGATATAATGGAAAGAACCGCTGAAATTGTTGGAGGAGTAAATATTGGGTGAGTGATGGCTTTGTATAACGTGATCCTAAGTTTAATATAAAACTGCAGTAGTTGTAAACATAACCTAAAATTCAGTAAACCCAGAATAACAATATTAATGCCCGTTCAATAGTTCTAATTTATTTTTGTGATTATTTGTTTTTTTCTAGGGACATCGCGGAGGGTGGAGCGATCTTTGATGTAAAATATCAACCGGAAGATAATGAATCTGAGGAAGTGGAATGCCAAGAGATGCTCCAAACATATCTTAAATTGGAATGCATCGGAGACTCATACAATGGAGAAGAACCATTTGAATCAATAGCACAACAAATGACAAATCTCCTCGATAATGGAAAGATTAAGAAGAAAATATTAAGAGATGGATATGGTGAAAAGCCACAACCATCCTCTAATCTGAACATTCATTATAATGCATATGTTCAGTACGAGGCACAGCCTTTTGACTCCACTTATGCAAGGAAAAAACCATTTTCTTTCAAAACTGGAGTGGGAGATGTGATTGAAGGACTGGAAATAGCTGTTCTTTCTATGAAAATAAATGAAAAATCACAATTCTTAATTGACCCTGAATTAGCCTACAGAAATGGTGGACTTGTCAGAATTCCTCCCAATGCTACTATCCTGTTTGAAATAGAACTATGTGATTTCCAACAAGTTCGGAATGTGGAGAATGAAGAAATCAATAGTAAAACTTTTGAAGTTGTCTATCCTGCTTGTTTGGCACTCTCTGTAAAAGGTAAAAAAATGGTAAAACTGCAAGATTATTCTGGAGCAATAAAACAATATAAAACAGCTATCAAGAAGTTAGAGGATGCTGTACTTAGGGATTATGAAGATCAAACTAAAAGCGAGGAACTACTAGTACGCTTATATACTAATACACTTATTTGCTGTACACTTGCTAATATTCCTAAGTTTGGTTGTGTGTGCGCACAAAAGATTCTTGAAATGGCTCGAAATGAAACTTTCAGTGTTGGTGCAAAAGTGTATTACAATCATGCAAAGTGTTTGAGAATGTTAGGTAATTTTGAACTGGCTAAAAAAAAACTTTTATGTGCAAATAATTTAGAACCCAATAATCCAGAGATTAAGCAGGAATTTATTGCCCTGCAGACATCGAGAGATGAACACCAGAAACTTCAACAAAAAATGGGCAGAGCATTGCTTGACTCTTATTGACTGCTTTTCTGGTAGAGAGGGAGAAGAGACTCTAATTTTAAATATTATGTATAGATATAGTTCACCAATTTTCAATAATTGACTTATTGTGCTATAATTATTGTTAATTTGGATATTATAGTTTATAATATTATGATCTGTTACATTGTATTTTTTGTTATTTGTAAGTTTTTATTCATAAATACATAATAGATTTATACTGAAGATATAAATGCACGATAAGGATATTTATTTTTAAATCAATTTTATACTGGGTTATTCACGAAACTACGACCCTGAAGAAATTTTCGATGCAACCAACATTGCATTTGCACAGGTTACATGGATTGAAAAAACAATTTCTTTTAAAACTAAAACATAGTGTGCACATTAATTTATTAGATGACATTAGATACTGTCGGTGTCAACCAATGTCAACTACTTAATTTGACCTTATTGTTGTTTTGGTAATAATGTAGATGTACACTTGGTTTCAAAACTTTCGCATACACCTATGTTTTGCTGTATTAAATCAGGGTTGTAATTAACTCTGACATTTGATCTTTTGAAAAGTCATAATGCTTCGACTGACGGAGCAAGATAAAGTTTTGATTCTTTCTAAATTAGAAGTTGAAGGTTGGTCATAAGAAGGGTTGCTACTCATTATGGACTTGATAAAGGCACTGTTCTACGAGTAAAGAAGACGTGGGAACCAGAAGGGTTGGTGACTAGAAGACCATAATCGGGAAGACCCAAAGTTTCAAACGCGGTGCATGACGGAGCCTTTTTGGATAATTTAAGGTAAAACTCTTTCAATACGGCCAAACAAGCAGTTTTTGAGACCAACTTTTTAGTATCGTAGGTAACAGCTTGCCGTCGTAATCCCATAGAAAATGTTTGGGGTTTAATTGCCGAGAAAATTTATAAAAGGAACTTTAGAATTGCAAATGCTGAAGAATTGTTGAAACTAATTCAAAATGCGTGGGAAGAGTTGAGCGAAGACCAAAATGATTGGCGAAACCTTATAGGATCTATGCCCAGAAGATTGAATGCGGTGCTAGAGGCTAATGAGGCCATGACAAAATATTAAAACCTTTTCTAATATATTTGTATTTATTTTGATGTGTTCGTTTTAATTAAATTTCTGTTACCTTCTTTCTGTTTACCAGATACAGCTACAATAAATCTTCCTTACCTTCTACAACAAACACGGATTACTGCCGAATTAAACGTCTTGTAAACGTCGTTGGTTTTTATCTTTAATTATTATGTATAAACTAATATAATGGATCGGTCCCTCAGGACACAAATTCCTAATTACGTGTCTATTTTTATAATATGCAGAAGACAGTATGTCAGTATCATCATAACCTAAATTCAAAATGTGGCATTCACACAACTAAATATTGGTAAAACCTTTGTTACTTGATTTTGAAGGTGTACGCGAAAGTTTTGAAAGCAAGTGTACATATTCCAATGACGAGAAAACCGACATGGTTTTAATTTATGGCGAATGCAGAAATAACGCTTCTCTTGCTGCTAGGGTTTATGCAGAGCGTTACCCTGAAAGAAGAGGACCAACAAATAAAATTTTCAAAAAACAATGAAGTAGCCGTTTTAGAGATGGTGACAGAAGATCCCCATATTGACCAGAAGGAAGTGGCAGGAATGGTTGAGATAAACCAGGCATCAGTAGGCCGAATTTTGAGGGCCAATAAACTCCATCCTCACTGACCACATCACCTTGGTTCAAGAACTAAAGGTGACCGATTTAGGTTAGAGTTGTGCCGTTTCTTCAGGGAAAGAATCCAATTTAATGAAGACTTTTTGCAAAATTCGCGATGAAGCTACTTTTAGCAATAACGGGGGTGTAAATTAACATAATTGTCATTACTATGCTCAAGACAATCCGGGTTGGATTCAGGAAGTACACTTACAAAATATTATTTCCGTTAACGTCTGGTGTGGAATTTTAGAGGTGAAATGTCATTACAAGTGGAGAAACACCACGTCCCTGAGCGAGGATCTCAAAAAATAAAAAAGTACATTATCGAATTTCATGATGAAGACATCAAGATCATGATTACTATATCACCAAATTCAATAGCAATTGCACTTTACGGCCAGAAATAAGGCTTTTCTGATGATCTGAACACTAGCAGACAGCATGATTGTGGAGATTAGTAAAACTGAAGCGTGGGTAAAGAACATTCGTGGAAGTGTTTTATTATACTTATACATTTCGGGTGAATTAAATCTACAATAAAACTTTATGTATAAATCTGTAATTACTTATTTACTACTTATACCTAAATATTATTCTTTGTACAACTCCTCCACTTTTCTTATTAAGAGAAACTGTAAATTAGTTTATTTTGCACCTGTCCATTATTGCTTTATAATACCTTGGCAACGGTAGCTATTAACAGCCTCATAATTCCCGAGGGCATTATAGAGGGCATTATGCATTATAATGCCCGCCAATTAAAAAAAAATTGTTTGTTGTTTAAATAAATTAGTTATTTAGAAAACATTTATTTGTTACTATAATACATACAAATTAATTAATTCTTTTCTCTTCAGTCAAAATCACAATTTTGTTAGGAGCCTGAAAAAGAGGAGATGGTTCCAAGTTTGAAGTTCTGTGAGTTGACCGATGATGAACTCCTCAATGTGTTGCATTCGTTTTCCTTCGGAACGATAACGGACGCATTTTCTTTTTCGGAATGGACTATCATTGTGTCAGTAATTCATCATCGTGTAGACTTCACCGGCAGTAAATTTTCTTTGGCTTGGTTAGGCTGTAGTAACACATTTTGTGAAATGTCCACAATAATTATTGTAAACACAACCGTTTTAAATTTACAGCACCAACAGTCACGTCAATTCACAAAAAAATGCAGTGTCGTCGTTTCCTAAAATAAACAACCCTTAGCAACCTCTTAAATTTTCCGTAGCAACTGCATAGAAGCTCACTATTCAATAAATACTAAAAAACATGCGAATTAAGGTCATTTTTTAGTTTAAAAGGGGTGCAAAATAAAACGTTGAAGACACCCCGGGTGTTATATTGATTCGCCCTCGGTCGGCGTACTTCCCTCGGGCCAAAGGCCCTCGGGTTGTACACTGCCGACCTTGGAGCGTTATCAACCTTATAACACCCTTGGTATCTTAATAACTATAACGCCCTGCAAACTTAGAAAACATCGGATGGGACATCAAAGAGGCAGGTATGCAAAAAATAATTTTCTGCTTTATTCATAATAGCAAATATTGGCTTTGTTGTTGCTACTTGTGGAAGCTGTTGTATTACCGAGTTCCTGGGGGTCTACCATTGAAACCGGTGACTGAGTGACATGGTATAATTGGTTGTCGATATTACCGTACTTTGTAGATTATTGTAAATAAACTCATTACGGAACTTATAACTTAGTCTAAACCGTAGATGGTCTAAATTTGAACGTCTTTCAAGTAACTACGAAGTCTAACACACTCTTTACAAAATTATCAAGCTGTAATAACACTCATAAAAGTGACGTCATTTTATTGACATTTCTCATCGTAAACAAACACAAACGCAAATTTCGCTTAATAAACGATGACTTATTTGACATTTCTCGTGAGTTGAAAAATTCAATATCCAAATACTCAAATAAAGTATTGAGATTGCTGTAAATAAACTAAACCTCTAATATTGAGTTAAAAAAGGAATAAATATTTAATTTAGGGTTTATTCCCCGCCTTGGTTGAGAAAAAGTGAGGTTATGTCTGTTTATTGTTTATGGTGCTTATGGCTGTTATGGTGTATTTTTATGGTTAACAAAAATAAAAATCACCGTGAGCTGAATGTTTGTGGGTATAAAGATCGTCAGTTCATTTGCCAAAGTGACTATGCAACGCTCAGATGCACTGACCGCGCAGCATTATTTATGACGCTGACTGCCGCTATTAGCCCTGTTAAAAATACGACTGACAATTTTCTTTATTATATTAAAAGCATAAAAATCCAGCTGCATAAATTTCATAAGGTATAAAATGACTTTATACTTTAAAAAAATTAACTTGGTTCATATAATATACGTGACTGACGTATAATGCCCCCTCTTCAATACAGCTGACGATTATTTTTTAGTTAAAGATGATCTGAAAAACCATCTCATGAATTTTTGTGCGGTATCAATACACTAAAACAAAATTTTTTTTTACAACTGTCACATGCTGTCACACCTAGTTACACCACTACTGAAGCAGCTGACGTTTAGAGTTCTTAGATATTAGGGGAAAACTATCATTGTTATCATTTTCAATCGGTATCAAATGACTTGTTCAAATGACACGCTACCTCCCGTACTAGAACATACCGGGTGTCCCAGAGGTGTGTGGATCATCAATTACGCCCTTATTTTGAAAGATATCAAAACGGGGTTTTCGGGGGACGATAGCCACACGATACCTTCACAATTTAAAATTATTAGAAATCATATACAGAGTGTCCTAGTATTAGTAATATATCAAAGTTATGTTTTTTTAAACGGAATGCCCTGTATATTAGTTGGTAGATTGAAAGAGCAGTTAATGCTGAGCAAAATGATATAAGGTACTACAGGCTTACTATGGATGATTCTTGAGTTATGAAGAATTTTAGGTCAAAATTAGTGCTTTTTTAAAAAATTGCAGAGACCTTTCGAACAGAGATAACTGAATACTTTTCTGTCAATAATTTTTTATGGATCCAAACTTTAATACATACCGATTGAAAGTCATCTAAATTGATATTTCTATACAGGGTGTACGGTTTCGCAAAATGTATAATAACTAATTTTTTTCAAATGGAACACCCTATATTCCATTATGCCACCGAATAGCATTTTTAATAAGCTTTTTTTCAATGTATGGTTTGCCTCGGCAAATGTTAGTACTTTAGGTAATTTTTACAAAAAACCTAGAAAGTTTCCCGAAACTGCTAAAATCGCAAATTAAGATCAGATCGCCTTGGACTTGTTGCCATGGAGATAGTCGTTTATTGTCTAATTTATGAAATTACTTCAGAAATGACACCGAGAGGTAGACAGGCTTAGGTTTACGTAAGAATTGGATAGACTATATCCTTTACATAACCACAAACGAAAAAATCTAGAAGAGTTAAATCTGGTGATCTTGCGGGCCATTTGACAGGGCCGCCCTTGCCAATCCAACGTCTCGGCGACCAGTCATTTAAATATCTTCTTACATTCCTATAGAAATGTACAGGAGCTCCATCCTGTTTCAACCACATTATGGCCCACTGATTCTGATGATCAATCATCCGCATCCAGTGGGGGTTTTCAGTGGCATAATAGTGCATGTTATGCCTCTTGACATGCCCATTACTCTTAAAGGTCGCCTCATCAGTGAACAAAATTCTGTTTAAAATATTTCTATTCCTTTCTAGAAGATTGTCCATTATTTCGTGGAATTCCACTCTTTTTGAAAAATAAGCTTCTTGCAATTCTTGATGGAGTTCAATGTGGTATGGATGAAACCGATGTTTTTTGATCACACAGTTTACTGAAGATTTTGAAATATCAGATTGGGCAGCAATTTCTTTTGTACTGGAGTGAGGATTTTCTTCTAAGATTAGTAAAACTTCTAACTCAGTGTTTTCACCTGCTCTTCTACCAATTAATTGTTTTTTGTTGTAGGCCACATTTCCAGTGTTTTCAAAACGTTTTAAATTTTTGTGGCCAAAAAGGAGTTTCTTTCGGCTTCTCCTAAGGCATTGTATAATTTTCATCATTACTTCTTTCGTAAAATTCATTTTGTAAAAAAATCACAAAAGTGAAACTATTTGTTACAGGATAACGTACTGTCAACAAGAACAAACGGCTCCATGGTAACCAGTCTAAAATGATATCTTCATGGCAACAAGTCCAAGGCGATCTGATCTTAATACACGATTTCATCAATTTGGGGAAGTTTTCCACGTTTTTTGTAAAAATTATCTAAAGTACTTACATTTGCCGAGGCAAACTATATATTGACAGAAAGCTTATTAAAAATGCTGTTTGGTGGTATAATGGAATATAGGGTGTTCCATTTGAAAATAAAAAGTTATTATACATTTTGCGAAATCGTACACCCAGTATAGAAATATTAATTTAGATGACTTTAAATCAATATGTGTTAAAGTTTGGGTCTATAAAAACTTATTGACAGAAAAGTATTCAGTTATCTCTGTTGGAATGGTCTCTGCAATTTTTTAAAAAAGCACTAATTTTGACCCAAAATTCTTCATAACTCAAGAATCATCCATAGTAAGCCTGTAGTACCTTATATCATTTTGCTCAGCATTAACTGCTCTTTCAATCTACCAACTAATATACAGGGCATTCCGTTTAAAAAAACATAACTTTGATATATTACTAATACTAGGACACTCTGTATATGATTTCTAATAATTTTAAATTGTGAAGGTATCGTGTGGCTATCGTCCCCCGAAAACCCCGTTTTGATATCTTTCAAAATAAGGGCGTAATTGATGATCCACACACCTCTGGGACACCCGGTATATATAGTATATTACATAACGAGCACGGAAAGTGATAAATAACGCACAAGCGGGAAAGTTGCCCACGAGGCGTTAGCCGAGTGCAGGCAATCCCGCGAGTGCGTTAGAGACTTTCCTGCGAGTTTTGTACACTACTTTTCCCACGACCATAAACATTTCATTACTAACTCAAACAATAAGTGAACTCCGTAGCATAAAATAATGCACCTATAAAGAATTAGGCGTAACCTCCTCAAAGAGTTCCCTGAAATATGCTAAGAGCACTTTTTCCGAAGAGGACTTCAATCCATGAACTGCTTACCTATATGCTATTTTATACCTCTCGAGATTTTTCTCGGAGTAAGGTTGGTTGCGTGCACTCCAAATCACTTTTATAACCTTCGATTCTTATTTATAACAATATGTAATTGGGTTTGAACGCAACTTCACTTGAAAAAAGCCACGAAAGCAAACACATTGTCAATATTTTAGAACTGTTAAAAATCAAACAAACCTACTAAACACTGAAGTGAAAATTTTAAATCCATAACAAACACGTTTGTTATAATAACGAACAGGTGAATGATATTATCAAGTTTCGTGGATACTTGATTGTACGGAAACTGTCACTTTCTTATATTGTCGTGGGAAAATAACGTTACCATACAGGTAATTATTCACTTTACGACTAAATGTAACAGCACAGCATTTGGATGGATTCAAAGGCAATTTATTGTTCTCACACCAATACAGCACTTTCTCGATGTTGTTTCGTAAGATGATACAGTTATCAAAATCATTTATTCTATGGAACAATTTTAGATCATCTGCGAAAAGAAGGTATCAACATCAAGATAGACAGTTATGGTTCATTTTCCACCTTTTTAAAAATTTCTGGTTTGATGATTGTGGATAAAATACTATTAGCCTCTTACAATTTTTATAATCCCTTCTAAAAGCTCACGACAAGAGTAACTAATATAGAACATTTTTTTTTTCTAAGTAAAAAAACGTACAAAGCATCTTAAGCACATATTTTTGAGTGAAAGAATAAAGCAAAAACCGAACTTAATAGTCAACAGGGGAAAACTAACAAAATGTTAAATAAATTAGTAAGAAATATGCTAAAAATAAAATAAACAATTAGTATTAAATTAGCCTGCAATAATTTGTAAGAGATATGCTTGCTCTTAAATACTATTTATTTCCCCCTTCTAAGTAAATGACACATTACAGGTATTTATGTAACTAAGTAAATGTCTAATTACCGGAACAGACCTGTAAAGTTTTACGGGCTTGTAGAAGAGACCTGTAAAGTACAACACCATGACAACGCATCGTCACAAATTGTCCTGCCGTCAGAATACAGAATTTTATATCTATAAAAATTGAAAAAAAGTCGTTTGAAGGTGGAAATAAAAGTTTGAACGGGATTCGCCTTGCAATAATTAGTCTTTACTGGGCTCGCCGGGTTACAATCTCCCGGCTTACCCGTAAAGACTAATTTACAAGGCTTTTCCTGTAAATAACTATTAATAGTTCCATGCTTAATACACTTTCACAATAATTGTTGACCCATGGTAAATGCCGTAATCACTAATTGTGAAGCCATCGACCAACACTATGTCATTGAATACTAAAACTGCAGTACCTACTCCTAGTATCTCTAAAACTTGAGTTCGCAACTCAATAATAGTTGTTTCACATGCCAGCCCAGTGATAATGTAAGAATAAATTGTTTCAGACTGATCAATATAATTGATTTGAATGTCAAGAGCTGCTGCTGAAGCTGAAAAGAATTAATATTATTATCAATAAATTGAACAAATTTGTTTTTTAGACTTTTTGGTAATGACTAAAAGCTATAATAAGAAATATTAAGAAGGTCTTACCCCAGAGGACAGCTATAGAGAAGCACAAAAAAAGGACCTTCATCTTCATTTTTAAAAAACGATATGATTTACTGCTGTTTACCACACATTATTTATTTATAACAAATTCGTGTAATTTTTGTGTGACTGTAAAATCACGTATTGCCTTACACCTGTTTTACCGTGACTAATTTCTTCCTTCAACATTTTTTATCAGTGGGTGGTGCGAATTTTGTTTCTTAGTTGAAAATTTTATTTTGGGAATTATAATTATTCAATTACGGAAGAAAAGAAGAAACAGGAAGGAAACAGAGAACTAATCTTCGAAACAACGAAAAGAAAAGAACATTACTAAAATTTTAACTACAAAATTGGAAAATATTATGTGTAGTGAAGATTTTCGTGTTATATGTTATGCCCAATAAATCTAGATACATTTTTTAAAATTTAGATTGTCATTTCAGATTTTTTCATTTTAAAAACTTGGAGTCATTTGTAACATTAGGGCTCCAAAAACAGGTACAGGGATCACTCCTGCTGGGACGACAAATTCTTTTTCTTTTCAAGTCGAGATATGATCATGTAAATACAGGCTGGTCCCGATATAACCTGCCAAAAAAAATCAGTAAAAAGCTGACGATGAGTAGAACGTAAACACAAAAAAAAGTTTCTAGTAAAAGTCTTTTTGTGTTCCAGATAAAAATATTATTGAAAATCGTACGACACTAATTAAGAACCAATAGAAAAATTAATTTTAGTATGGTTTCCGAGACAACAAAAAAATTTCTTGATAATCTTTTTTAGGTTGACTAACCTATACTATATAACTGAAATTATTAAGCGATAATTTTTTGACATTCACTGCCATCATAGTGAACGTCAAAATATAAAATGTTTCAGAAATTACAATTTTATTTTTGAAATCAATACAATACATATTATTTAAAATTAAACACACAATTGTTATATACGTTTCCTCTGTAACAATAATCAGATGAAGTCGTAGCAGTAGAAGATACATTGATACCATCAGATAAGGATCCCTTTTCACACCTCATGCTTTGGATGATTTTCTTATGATGGTCTGCATCCATTTGCAAATATGGTCTAATTGAGTGAACATTACTATGCCCTGTAATTTTAATGAGTTGCTCCTCTCCTACTCCTTCTTTTGCCAGATTTGAGACAGCGCTTGCTCTTACGGAATCATTAGTAATTTTTATCTTCTTGGTATCAATTCCAATCTTCTGAGCCGACTCCGACATCCAGGATGAAATACTGTTTCGTCCAATTGCCATATTTTTGTACCGTCCTTTGGAATTTATATTTTGCCAATTAGGATATGCTGTCAAAAATAATTTGTCGGTTGCAATAAATCTGGTTCTTTTCTCAAGAAGTTTCCTCAGCAATCTATAAAAATATTTTCTGGATTAGTTGTATCAACAGTTAACCATTTACTGTCCGCTGTCTTTTTAGCCCCCCCCCCCCCTTGAGTGGTTTTCGTAAAAATTGGGTTGTATTCCAGCCGTCCCGTACTCACACCTTCATTGTTTTTTTCTTCTGAGAAATGGTGAACACAGCACGTGCTGGCTTCTCCCCCGCGCCATGCCAATTCATACCCAGCAATAAGAAAGAACTTTCTTTGCAAACCTGTTGGAGTATTTTCGTTTTGCAGGATTGGCTTGTAACTTCCGTCTCTTTGCATCTCTGGCAGCTCTAGCAGAACTATATCTATATCTACGAAAGGATCGAATTTGACGTTAAATTCTTTGAAATATCTTTCTTGTAGTTGTTTGGCTGTCGAATTCCACATTAATTTCACTACAGCTTCCTTCTAATCTTCACCATTTATTCTTTTCATATTATAACCTCAATCTTTCAAAATTTCTGCTAATTTATCTTTCGATGTAGACCATCCCAATGATTATAGACGGAGAGAAGGATTGCTCAATCGCGCGAAATCGTCTGCCCAAGGCCGAAAGCCGTGTGACGTAGACCGGGGTCCTTATTACATTTATTCGCCGCTCCGCATGTATTGAAACTATGACCAATTTTCCAAGAATTGGTTTCTCACCATACTAAATCATTTGTTTTAAATAAAATATCATTAAATATCTGGTATTTACAATTTAAGAAAGCAAGACTACCAAAAAAAAATGCAATACATACCTATTAATTAAAAATTAGAAGAACAAAAAGTTACCCGCGAGCAAATCGAGTTTCTTTACAAAGTGTAATGTATTATTTAACCCAAAAATGCCTTAAACGTATTTGTTGAAGTCACCCCGCAATTCTGAATGAAAATAGACTCGTAAATGAATTAACTTATACCCATATGAAAATAATAATTCCCGGAGTTCCCAGAAAATTTCAACATATTTTTTTCCAAAATGAAAACAAACTGCAATTATTGTGTAACATATTTATTAAAAATAAACAAAAGTAATACAAAAACACTTCTGAAATTAATTAGCTATTTTCCAGCGTTACAGTTCTCTAATCGCAATTACGTAAATCACAATCAAGTAACTATTTTTTTTAATTTTCTTTTAACTACCCGCTCTTCATCTATATTTTGTCCAGACTTTCTTTTAAATTCAGTTGTGCTTTTTAAATTTAAATAATTAAGTCGTATTATGGTACGAACTTTAATAAAGGTGGTAATCAATTTGGATGGGAAACCATATTTTTTAAATATTTTTTTATTATACCTGCATCAGAATCGCCGTTTAAAGCACGCTTGAGCGTGCGAATACAGGCGATTAAAGCACGGCGAGCTTTAAAGGTTGTCAAGGAAATATAGGTATCATTATAACTTCATCAAATTTGAAAACTTTTCATATTCCTTCAGGTATGGGTCTTTTGACTTTTTGATGGTAGTATTTTGGATTCCGCTTGTTCGGCCAATGCTTCTATATCGGGTGAAATCTCGTTTTAACTCATTTTTCCTCGATTTTTACAGACACGACTAAATGCAATGACAGACGTGGATGCGAGAAAAACGTAAACAATAATTTTCGTAACTAATGGCAATATTATTACTCCATTTCGATTTATCACGACAAAAAATATTTAATATTTAAATAATATTAAGCTTTTAGTGCTTAATTTGTTTCCAGTATTGCTAGTATAATAAAAAACGCCGTCGTGCTCGAAAACTCGCGTGTTTTAAAGACCTTGTTATCCACTCATACTTTAATATACTATTTCGACAGCTGGACCTTTTTTAATTAATAGTCGTTGTGGTATTTTTTTAAGAGTACTTTCCATTAAAAATACTTGTTGCAACCAAGTGTCTGATGGTTTAATTAACCCACCAAACGATAATTGTTGGACCCAACTTGGTAGGGAATGCGATCTTGCTTTATTTTATAAGTATGATTCCCTAATGTTGGATGCGTATTTTTAAATTTATAAGCAATATACCCAGCAATATACTCCAAAGAATCTTTGCTGGTTTCGGGTCCTGTTTTCTGAGCTAGTAGCTGACAAACCACTTTCTGACAGATATCCTGAAGTTGATGGCAAGTCATTTGTGACTTTTACTTTCGCTTTTTCCAGAACAGTGGCACAAATATATTGCTCCTTTGATTGTTCTTCTGTATTCTTTTTGCTTTCAAGTATTCCTGGATTCTTTCCTAATATAATCATACGAACCCGTTGTAACGCGTCTAAGGGGGAGGGGTGTTCGTTTGGAAAAAAAAGTTTTTCAGGCAATCTTGATTTAATTTGTGTGTACAAATGTACTTAACGTCGAAATCGGTTTTGACCCTATCATACAACGACATAAGCGATTTCATAGACACGATCATACCTTTCTGAAAAATTTGCAAAGCGTTTTTGCCATTACATCTCATGCTTTCTATTATTTCAATCATACGGTTTAAATGTAAAGTTTGTTGTTCAAGATTGAATGATGAAACGAAATATTTTCCCGCTTAGACTTCACCCAATTGTTTTTACAAATAGCCACTCCACAATATTTTCCGGGCATTTGAATTAATAAATACACTGATAACACTATTTACACAAAGCACAAAATAAATCCCCTGTTTGAAAATGTACAATTTGTTTAAACAGGCAGACAATAAACGTTCTTCTGCATAAACTCGTATACTGCCGCTGCAATTAGCACCACCGCTGACGTCACGCAGTCCACCTCAGTCGGCTGGGCGTGGATAACATTGCGAGATAGGCATTGAGCGATCCTCTACTAGTTCACCATCCTTGGATCCATCCAGCGTATAATTTCTTACCTCACAAAAGGTCAAAAACTGGCACCATACAGAAAGTTTACTTCTTTTTGTGTTTTTAGGCACTGTAGCCTCTACTTTCGTATCAATATTTGCTAAAGATTCTGTACCAAAGCGCGACATTTTTCTGGCCGTCACAATTTTTCGTTTATTTACAATTTACTATGGATAAATTTTTCATATCACTCGATGTTTTATTTTAGAGTAAAATTTAAATTTAATTTTTAATGGCCGTGTCGCTACGATTTTCATACCGAATCTACATTCGAATTAATTCATGTCCGGTAATTTTCATATCGTGCACAGAGCAACGTAATCGGCCCTCGCGTACCGCTCGTGCCGATTAATACCGTTGTTCCTGTGCACTCTAAAAAATTACCGGAAAGAATTAATGCACTTATGAGATTATAAGTGACTATTTCACTCATATATATTTTAACCAATCATATGTGATCATTCAACAATGGAATCAAAATTTAAATTGAAAAAATCAACTTGTCAAAATTTTATCGGGGGTTACGGACCAATGAACAGTCGCTATTACACAACGTACCTCATTTTTCAGCGAAAAAATAACAATTGCTGCAATCACTGTGGCACCATACTGCATGTCAAATACCTCAATTGCCTCAATTACCTCTGTCACCTTCTACGACATTATCAATAATTTGGGCGTTTTCGTGAAATAGTCTGAGGAATATAATTGGAGTTGAGATTTCGCTGGAAAAATTTACCGATTGTGGACTCGAGTTCTACAATTTTGCTCATGACATTGATCAAAAATCACTCAACTGCGTTTCGTGATTTTTATGACAATGTCATTCGCAAAATTGCTAGGCGAACTCTCGTAACAATCGGTAAATTTTTCCGACGAAATCTCAACTCTTATTATATTATAACTGAAAATTTGTCTAAATTTGCTGTACGCTAGTGAACTAATCGGGATTAAAAAGGTAGATCTGGTTGCTTTGCAACAATAGTTGTAATTCCTTTAGCAACGGCCCCTGTGACACCCATGATATTAATTTATCAAAGTTTGACAAAATGAAGTTCACAAAACAAGAATACGCCGATGTGCATTTACTCTATGGCGAAACACGTGGTAATGCCAGACAATACGGCGAACATTTTCCCGAAAGAACCCTTTGGTCCTGTTGCACTTTTGTTACTACATCTACGTTAATGTGAGACTGGTTCTGTGCACACCATATCTCTACATTTATGTTATTTTATTTATTTAACACTTTGACGAACACCACTTTATTTATTATTCATTTCTGATTCATCTCAGGCTACAAAATCAGCCTTTTGTGCCTAGATTAGAGACGTAAAGCACACAGCGTACAGCTTTTTCAATAAATGTCATTAACTTTATTCAATTTGTCAGATTTGTCACAAACGATACAGGTACTTATGGTTGCTTAGATATTGTCATCCTTAAAAAAATTAATTCCTGATTACATGTATTTTTGTGACCAGTACTGGTAGCGTCGAGTGAGTGTGGATAAGGGTTAATTTATCCCCATTATTTTGGACCCAACAAAAAGGGGTTTTCCGGACTAGTGGTATCCTTCTAATGTTCCAGAATTTTTTTGGCAGGTTATATCGGGACCACCCTGTATATAAATATCACCGCTCGTTTTTAGGTTCTTATAGCGGAGAATTTAGAACGAATCTTTTAATACGGAAAAAGGGGCGAAGATATTACAATAATTGCTTACAATTGAGGAGTTGGGTGCAAAAAGGGCACTTCTCTAATAACGTCATTCGGAGATATGGCGTTCCAAAGTTTCCGGTCGCTAGAAATTTGTAAAACAATGTTTTCTTGTAAATGAGAATTTTAAAATACAGGTTTCTTCCATATGGTTATCGCACTGTTAGCAATGGCAAGGCGTTATATGTATTTGAAATATATGAAAAGCTAAAAGAAAGTGACTGTGTAATATGCCCTTCTTGCATATAATGCCTAAAGTGGGTCTTAAAGTGGGATTGGAAAACTTTTTAATGCAGTAATAAGGTAATATTTATTCATTCACAGTTAGAAGGTAACAGTAATGTTAAATTGAAACACATAAACTGAAAACAAATTTTTTAGTGAAAAACTAGAATATAAAATGAAAAAATTATCAATTCAAGTTCCTGAAACTGAGACACGCTGAAACAACAGGTAGATAACAGTAAATCACTAAAAATCAAATGATCAACAATAAGGTAATCAGTAATCCAAATCAGTGGAACTGGAGCCGTTTTCTACAAAAAAGGAACTGTCATTTTGGCATTCTATGCAAAAAGGGCACTTTTAATGCTGTCATTTTTAGCAGATTCCAGCCGTCTGGTGTACGATAGCAGAAGTAAGTCGTCATCAGTACATAAAGAAGGGGTCATTTTAGATAAAAATACATTTTAAAGAAAAAAGGCACTTCCCGGGAAGTGCCCTTCTAGCACCCAACTCCTCAATTGCAAGGACTGAGTTTTTATAATGTGCAGATCTTGATTGTTTTCCCAATCAACGGAGACTGCAGTATTCACCAGTTCATAGGGATTGATTTTTCTTTCCTTCCACTCGATCTCCTCGCCAAATTCTAACAACGGCGGTACAACAGGTGTCCCACTGCATTGTAGGGCAAGGTGGACCAAGGTGGTTTCCTGTCCATTTGCTGTTCATTTGGGTTCCTTGTTATATCTGACGGTTTTAAGAAAACGCACAGCTCCAAGCATTCAGACAATTCGTTAGTTATTAGTTCGTCCAATTGTCAACTTAATTTGGTCATCATCAAATCTAAATAAGAACAATATGTCACCTTAACCACTGTCACCATTTTACATTAATATTATTGTAAAGCTATCACGTAAATCACCATTTGTATCTTATTATTGTTAAATTTCCTTTTACCATTGTAAATTTTATATTATAGGACTTGTGGGATAAAAGTGTATTTTACTTGTGACCTGACGCCACCTTAACCCTGATAGGAAACTTACCTTAATTTTGACGGTAACACTACTTAGCAGCTTTTGGACACTGACCCATTTAATTATCAGTATAATTCTGTAAGTATATCTCAGAAAAAGTTTAAAGTTAAGACTGGTTGAATTTTAATTTACCTGTAACATGAAAATTCAAATTTGGCGGGCGATGACGACAACAGTTGGCAACGGACCAGTGGCGACCTGAAGTGAGCGGCGAGGGTTAGGTTGGCAAGAGGATTGTTGTAAAAATCGGCGTATCGATCGGCGTATTGATTATTATTTGTAACTGTTTTCAAATAAAGTATTATAAAATCTGTGCGTGTATGAGTGAATCTTAACAAGTCAGAAGTGTGATCACTTGTGCCAGAAGTGGACTGAAGAAGTATTGGTGTAGAGGGTGTTTTTGTGTGCGGTGTTTTGTGGGGTTGTGCCGCGATAAGGGGCATTGGCCGGTAGAACAATGGCCGGTAGTTGGGAGGGAGACGATGGTCTCGAATTAGATTTTGAGGGCGAGTTGGATGAGGCCGAAGATAGGGATGATCGGGGATCTCGTAGGGTGGCGGTAGATGACGGTGTGGGGGGCGGGCAACCGGCGAAACGGATAGACGAGGCGTCGTTAGAGCAGATAATTGGGCGCGTGCTGACTCAGAATCTGTCGTCGCGTATCAGCCAGATTGTGAGGCAAGAAACGGCCCTGGCGGTAGGACCGATTCACGCGGCGGGAGCTTCCGCGGGCAGCAGCGCCCAACGAGTCGAAAGGCACGGGGGGACTCCGGTGAGCGAGGGGGGCGACGATTGGGGTCCGGTGGCAAAGGCACCACGATTAGAGCGGCGTGTGGGCGGCGAGATCATCGATACATTGGACCCGGACAGTGTGGAGGCAAACGTGGCGAGATGGTTGTCGCAGATCGACCAGCTGGGTGAGGTGCATGGTGGACACCTTACGAGAGGGTGGCGATCATGCAGGAGAGGCTTCGGGGGCAGGCTAGGGCCTGGTTCAACAGACTGGACGACTACGACCACACCTGGTCGAGCTCGAAGGAGAAGTTGAAGGCGGCTTTTCTTAGACAGCGGGATTTTGCGGCGTGCGTCAAGGAGTGTTTAAATCGGCGAAAACATTGGGGCGAAAACATGACCAGGTACTACCAAGACAAGCTGGCATTGTGTGGCCAGTGCAAGATGGTGGGGGAGGACGCGGTGTCGATGATCATCGAGGGGTTGCCGGTGGAATTGCGGGCGAACGCTCACGCTTTGGGGGCGAAGACTCCGGAGGCGTTGTACACCGGTTACTTAGCGGCGATCAACGACTACGAGACACCTCGGGATTCGCGGCGTAGGGTTTCCGAAACATCTGGGGCGGTTCCGAAGGGTGCGGTGAAACTTCCTAGTGAACGGGCGCCTACGGTCGCGTCGCGAGTGGGGCAGTCGGCGGTAGTGAAAGGGGATAAGCGTGGAATAGTGCGTTGCTATAACTGCCAGGAAATGGGCAACCACTATAGTCGGGATTGTCCCAAACCCAAGGCTGAGAGATTGGGTGTGATGCCTGATCGTATAGCTGTCAATTTATCAAATCTGAATGTTGGTAATGTAACTGAAGATGTAAAAATTAGTTTGTACAATTTGCTGACAAATAAGGCGAATTGTTTTTCAACAGGTGTTACAGATTTAGGCGTCACGGATCTAGGCGAGATGCAGATAAAATTAACGACTGACACTCCTATTTATTACAGGCCATATAGAATGTCTCATGCAGAACGGGATAAGGTCAGGGCGAAGGTGCAGGATCTTTTGGATAGTGGCGTTATTAGGGAATCTTTTTCAGACTATGCGAGTTCTATTGTTTTAATTCCTAAGAAAAATGGTGATGTTAGGTTGTGTGTAGATTATCGCGCATTAAATGCAGTAACAGTGAAAGATAGGTACCCTTTACCTTTAATTGCAGATCAACTGGACAGAATGGCGGGGCGACGGTACTTTACCACTTTGGATATGGCGCAGGGATATCATAACATTCCTATACATCGTGATTCTGTGCATAAGACCGCGTTTATTACTCCAGACCGGCATTATGAATATTCGCGTGTTCCGTATGGTCTGGCCAATGCACCCTCAGTGTTTCAGAGTGTTGTTAATAAAATTCTGGGCAAATTGCGACATGATCAGGTGTTGGCGTATACGGATGATTTGCTTATTCCTTCAGAGACTCCTAAGGCGGGTTTAGAGTTGTTAGGTCAGGTGCTTGATTTAGTTGAACAGGCGGGAGTTAAATTGAATCTAGAAAAATGTGCCTTTTTAAAAAAAACAGTTGACTATTTAGGACATGAAGTTAGTGCAGAGGGCGTTCGACCGGGGTTAAGAAAGGTTAAAGCAGTTGCTGATTTTCCTACACCAACTTCGGTGCACAATGTTAAGCAGTTTGTAGGTTTGGCGAGTTATTTCCGAAAATTTGTTAGGAACTTTGCAGCAATAGTGAGACCTTTGACAGACCTCACTAAGAAGGATGTTGAATGGCGTTGGAGTTCCGAGCAGCAGAATTCTTTTGATCAACTTAAGGCGTTATTGGTGAGTCAACCTATTTTGGCATTGTACGATAGCAAGGCACCGACTGAGCTACACATTGACGCTAGTAAGCTGGGTATTGGAGGTATTCTTATTCAACAGCAGGCGGAGGGGAAGCGACATCCTATTGCATATTTCAGTAGGGCGAGGACGAAGGCGGAGCAGCTTTATCATAGTTATGAGTTGGAGACCTTGGCGGTGGTAGAATCTATTCGACGTTTCAGAGTGTATTTGGTGGGTGTACATTTTAAAGTCATTACAGATTGTACAGCAGTAAGGGCGACGTTGCTTAAAAGAGATTTGGTACCACGCATAGCTAGATGGTGGCTTACGATTCAAGCCTATGATATGGAAGTGGAGTATCGGCCTGGCGATAAGATGCAACATGTTGATGCTTTGAGTAGAAATCCTGTGGGTGTGAATGTGGTGACCTTATTGGAGGATGATTGGTTTCTAACGGTACAGTTACAGGATGACAAAGCTCAAGCGATTGTTGCAGCCCTGAACGGCGGTGTTGCAGACAGGGACATAAAAAGGGATTTTGTGGTGAAAAACAGTCGACTATATCGTAAAACGTTGATTGGTGATAGGTTGTATGTTCCAGCAATGGCAAGATTTATTTTGGTAAAAAGGCATCATGATGACATTGGGCATCCGACGTTTGTTCGTTGTTTGGAATTGATAAAAGGCACATATTGGTTTCCAAAAATGGGGCGTTTTGTTGAAAAGTATGTCAAAGCATGTTTAAGTTGTGCTTTCAGCAAGGGAGATCATGGGAAAAAGGAGGGGTTGCTTCATCCCATAGAAAGGCGTGCGATTCCTTTTGATACTGTGTATGTGGATCATTTAGGTCCTTTTGTTAAGACGGCAAAGGGAAATGGTTATTTGCTCATGTTGGTGGATGGTTTCACAAAATTTGTGGTAGCGAGACCCCCAAGGACACTGCGTTCTACTGAAGCTATCGATAAGCTTCATGATATTTTCAGTCTGTTCGGGTATCCACGGCGCATCATAACCGATGCAGGCAGGGCATTTTCCAGCAGTGCGTTTTCCCGTTTTACGGCGGACAAGGGGATTAAGCATGTGGAGAATGCTATTGCAACTCCTCGGGCGAATGGTCAAGTTGAGCGTGCGAATCGTACTATCGTGGCGGCACTTACGGCTAGTATCGAGTCGGAAAATAGATGGGACGACAAATTGAGCGATGTGGTCTGGGGAATGAATAACACCATTAATGCAAGCACCAGATTTTCTCCGGCACAATTAATGTTTTCTCATCAAAGCGGCGTAATGGCTGAATTAACAGCAAACGTTCAGAAAACCGGCAAAGAGCCTCTGTCTCAACTTAAATCAAATCGTAAGCGAGCGGGTGAAAATATCGAAAGGACAGCAAGTCTCATGAAAGCAAGATACGATAAGCGGCGAAAGGTTGCAACCAAATATGCGGTGGGAGATTTAGTCCTGTGGCGACAGGCTCAAAGTTATGTCGGCGATAATCAATCGTAAACTCTCAAATAGATACGACGGCCCATATAAAGTCCTAGGCAATGATCGGTACCGAATTAGTTCAGTAAAGGGAGTTAGAGGTTACGGATTCTCTTAGGCGTTATAGTAGTACTACTAGCGGCGTTATGCCCGATGAGCTTGAAGATGAAGGAGGCGCGGCGACAGATCGACAAGACCTCGTAGATTTGCTAGAAAGTTAACTTGTGTTTGCATAATTGTGTGTTGTGTAACTATTTAATGTTTACTAAACTTGTTGTATACTTTTTCCACAGCTGTGATAATCGAACTAATGAGGACATTAATTCTTGCAGGGTGGCCGACTGTAACATGAAAATTCAAATTTGGCGGGCGATGACGACAACAGTTGGCAACGGACCAGGGGCGACCTGAAGTGAGCGGCGAGGGTTAGGTTGGCAAGAGGATTGTTGTAAAAATCGGCGTATCGATCGGCGTATTGATTATTATTTGTAACTGTTTTCAAATAAAGTATTATAAAATCTGTGCGCGTATAAGTGAATCTTAACATACCAATAAAACTTGTTATATTTAGGTGGATGTGTTTGTTCTAGAAAATGAATTGACAAGAAGAAGGTAGTGTTGCGATTTCAAATTTTACCGCAATGTCCTGGCTTATTAGAAGTAGCAGCGAATCAGACGAATAACGACAATAATCTTGTAAAAACACGGGCAAAGAATTTCTTGTGAGAACGCGTCGAGGTTTGGCTCTCTTTTCGAGTACCGACACGGTCGGGATTGTATCTTCGCCACGTTGAGTTCTAAATTAGGGGATAAAGTTTAGAATAATCGTCGAGTGACGGATAAATGGTGTAAGATACACAATTATCTTAATTGAAAACGCTTTGCGGATCGTCTCGATTTAAGTGTTAAAACTCGGAGGGAGGAGCAGCAGTATTCATCAACCTGGGAATTGATTTCTTTTCCCTATTCATTTATTTCTCTTGATCTCTGGATTCCGGGAATCTACACTCTCAATGCGAGGGATCAGTTAGCGAAATGTCAGCAAGGCCTCGAGGAGGTTCGTGAATTGTTCCAGGAGGTCATAGCGATACGGTGTTGGAAAAGTTGGCCACAAAGTTGGTACATCTTAAATCGGGTCGGTGATGTGGAGGCTACGCTTGTGCCATTGAGGGGGGCAGTAACTGACATGTTGAATAAGGCCCTCGCAAATTACGACATCAGGGCAAAGTACTCTACGAAAATGGTTCAAACACCGGATCCAGATGCGACCCTGGATACTATGTCGTGTCCTTTTGCTTCCTTTTTGTCTAACGCGCCATCTTATCGGTTGATAAATTCACCTGATCTCACTTTGGTGATTAGCGGGTGGAATGTTTGATTCAATGGGGACGGAAGCGATGAATTGGCTGTATGTCAATTTGTCCAGGAGTTGAATGAGCGGCAAATCATGCAAGACATTTCCGAGCCGGACTACGCTACGAAACGCGAAGATGTTGTTTGAGGGGGATGCACTTGTATGATAAAGGATCGTCAAAAGTAGGGTTGCCAGCTGGGGGACTTGTGCACGAGATTCCGACAGGAATGTTTGCCTATCGATTATGAAAGGACAGCCCGTGAGAGACTGATGAGTTATTGTCCTTCGGAAGGTCAAACGATCGGAATGTTACTGGCACGTTTTGAACAATATTTATTAGAGGCGTACTTAACGTGAATCCTCGGTGAACAGTTGTGCTTTAGCTTCAGATACCGAGATCATCTGTGTTCGGGCCGATTCGGTTGAAGCAAAGGATGGCTGTTTTTGAAGTTCTTGTGGTACCGGCTGTGCGACATGAGTTGGTCTTAGATATAAATTTTTGGATGGAGATGGGCATTGAGCCGAATTTTAGACAACTTTCATGGCCGAACTAATTAACGACCCTACGTTAACGTTGAAAAACATCGAAACGAAAACCGATCTGACTTCGGTTCAGGTAGCGACACTGGATGCTTGCGTGAAGTCTTCCTTTGAAAAGATCTCGGGTGTACCTTTGGATGCACGGATTTAATTAAACACAAGATTGAACTTCACGACAATCCTACCCCAGTGCGTTCTAGGTGTTATCGCGTCATTCCGTTCATTCAGAAGCTCGTGAACAAGGTGATAGAGGAGATGTTGGCGTTGGGAGTTATCGATATGATGATGGTTCCCAAGAAGGATGGAACTTATCGTTTCGTAATCGATTACCATGGGATGAACGATCGATCCAAAAGGAAAACGTATTCGTTGTCTAATATCTCGCTCATACTAGACAGTTTGGGAAACGCGCAGTATCTTAGTAGTTTGGACATCCGAAGCGCGTACTGGGAGATAGCAATGGAAGAGGCGAGTACGCCCATAACCGCATTTTTAGTTCCGGGTAGGAAACAATTCCAATTCCCAAGGATTCCTTTAACTCTCATAGGAAGTAAGTGTGAATTTTGTAAAAAGGAGTTACGTTATCTGGTATATTTGGTGAACCGTCAAGGGCTCAACGTAGATCTGCGGGTCAGTGCCATCGTTGATATGCCTCACCCGAAGAATGTCCGACAGGTACGGCGAATAATTGGGATGCTGAGTTGGTACCAACGTTTTATATCGAATTTTTCGATCTTCGTGGCGCCATTAACTAACTTAACACGAAAGGGGCTAAACTGACACCGATGCGGTTGAGCTGTTATTTATTTTGTTACATTTCTCTCTTTTTTAAGAAAATTTCCTTCTTATCCTGAGGAATAATGTGAGTTTTTTACTTTATCTGACTTTACTTGAAATGCGAAGCCTTTTTCAGTCTATTTGCCAATATCCAAAGTCGTTTTCAAACGCGACATTGTTGTAATACCGGAACAAGTATGAATCAAACATTTGTTCACGATTTAACTTAACGATGGGATCCTCGTTGAATAAACCTCACAGGCGCCTGCAGATGGCGCTTAAATCGGACTTTTAGTCTGTTTAAATTTGTCTTCTTCCCCGGGTACCTGCTAACTTACTACCAAAATTGTAGAAGCCATAAAACCCTCGAACCGTGTTAAAAATTGAAGGGTCTGTCCTCGACAAGACCTGACGGTCGCTCATGAGCAATTTCTAATTCGATGTTGGAACTCGTAAACGACTTTCGTATCTGGCAGGGTGTTATACTCGGTAGCGTACAATTGTTCCACGCTGCAATCTGTTGAGACTCAGTCCTCAGCTTGGGGATTTGTCTTGTCGAATAGACGACACCCCGCACAAATCACAAGGATGCACCCCGCACCGACAATACTATGGATATGTGAAGTCTCTTGACACATTACTGCAAATTAATGTATGAATCTTTATATGTATAAAATGATTTTAGATTTATGATTTTAAAATACAAACAGGATTATTATCAACGTTTTTCTTATTAGATAATAAATTTCTTAGTAATGACATGAAAACTTTTTATGAAAATTTTAATCAACAATTTTAAGTAATATTTAATATTTAATCTCATTGTCATGAATGATGTCAAAGTCTAATGTTTTTCCTAGTCCCTCAAAATCATCATGCAGATTCAACATTTTGAAATTATAAAATATAGATGTTACGGACAAAACACTAAATGTACACAATTTGCGTTTTGTCTAGACAAATCGCCAATTGACCAAGCTTTTTAGACAAAACCCAAAATGGAATACAAATTTCATTCCTTTTGTCCAAACAAAACGCGTTCGGTCTAACAATAATACAAATTTAATAAATAAAGGATTTTAAATTAAAATAATTCTACAACTGGTAGATTTTCAGAGAACTATGTCACTTAGAATTTCAGAGTGAATTGTAGGCCTTAAATTTTTTTATAGGAATGCCAAGAGTACTGGAGTTAAAAAATGTTCAAGCCGCTAAAGAATCCTGAATAGTGAATTCCTGAGTCAGAAACCTGAAAATTCGAAGAGCGAGGGTCCTGTAGTGACCTGAAGAGTAGTAAGGTATCTTGGAGTTCAAGTTTTCAATACTTTTGAGGAAACTTAAAGAATTCTAAAAATTAAGAAGGTTTCAAAAGTTGTTTGAAATTCTGAGGTGTAATTTTCAGATATTCTTATTTTCACAGTTTCTAAGTTTTATTTTCTTTTTATTTTTTTTAAATAAAGCATTTTTATATAATAATAATCTACTCTTCATATATATACTTGTGAAACTAGTTAAACAAGGGTTCCTAGAACTATCAAGATGAAAAAGTTTTAGAAACGATGAAACGCTGCTCCGCTTCGAGTTAAATTTTGTTGCAGATATCAACGATCATGAACTCTTTTCGAAAAGAAGCAAAACTTTACCAATTTTACACAGCACCGCGACGCTTTTCGGAAAATAGCGCCGTTGTTGAAAGTGCTATCGAAAAAAGAAGGATACCACCCTTAATGGACCTTGTTGGTACTTGTTGTGGATTGTGTGGTGGCTCTTCCAAAGCTCCGGGTAGTTTCCGGGTTAGTTCCGGGTAGTTTCCGTGTTTGTTCCTGGTAGTTGCCGGGTAGTTACTGTTAGTTCCGGGTAGGTTCCGGGTTGTTTGTGGAGGACCACGCAATACTTTGAATTCTCAAAGGTTGATCTTATAATATCGATTGTGACTTTTTGGCCTGTTAGAGTTATACCCCTGACCCGTTCTTTATAGCAATTCATCTTTCAAGACCATTTCTGGTGCGTATATGTGCTGCCGTGTATCGTGCTTGTGTTGTACCTGGTTCAGCTCCCACTATAGGGATTAACAGAAATGGCTGCAACGGATACCATGAATCGCCAAAAAGCTATGAATTTCAACCGCCATTATCATAATTTATTGTGTTCCAAATTAACGTTTAATAGAGATCATCACTCAAATGGCAGAATCATGTACTCATCCAGGAAAACGTGCATCTAAAATAAGCAAAATAAACTGGGTAATTTTAAGTTTTTTATTGCATTGATATAAATTTACAGTATAATTTTAGCTGTGTTCCGCATTTATTACTTTCCCATTAAAAACACCATATTCTCAAAGAGTGTGATCATCTTTCAGATCGTACTGTCGCAGGAACACGGTTTCCACCAGGTCACGGATGGGGTCCACGACTCCTCGGTGACGAAAACGTTGCCGGAGACATCGACCGACGTCGAAGGAGGTTGTCGGTCAGGGTTTGGGGTCGACGAGTTGTTATTGAGAAGACATCAGTTGGTTTTCACGTTTACTTCATTCAGCCTCTTTCGAGGTCCGAATAGAACCCTCTTCCAACCAGAAAGTGGCATGCCTTTATACCTGCGACGGGGTAAAACCCAATCGCAGGTGGCGTCCTGCTTTCTGATTGGCTGCAGTCTATTCTTACTTAAAACTAACATTTAATGAACTTAAATCTACTTAAAACTAACATATTCTGATAGCGCGAGCGCTAATCTAGACTATGATATTACTTACAACTAACCACTCGCGACCATACGCGTAAGAAACCGTGGTCGCGAGAGCGCGTGATAGTGGGGGAGCCGAGCGGCCAGACAGTATAAAGGTAAACTGTCTGTACCTGGCGCCATTCGCTACCCGACCCCCGACACGGTCGTACGCTCGCTCCCTGTTGCAACCTCATGCTATGCCGCAACAGGGCGCGTGGTGTCTTATTCTAGTCACTTATTTAACCTATGCTAAAACCTAAAATTAATCACTATCACTAAACGAGAATCCGGCCGCGAATTCACTCCATTCAACACACTCCCCCCTTCACCACGGCCGGATTTGCGGGCGCTTCACTTTTCCCTCGGCGCGGTTCGCGCGGCGTCGCGAGTTTCTTCGCGACTGGCCGTGAAGTCGTCCCTCCGTGTCGAGCATCGGAAAAGGTGGTTGGAAGCGGAAGTGATGTCCGCGGCGTCGTTCTCGTAATCGGTGGTGGTCGCTGCTGGTGGTAATGCGGCGGCTTCGGGGATTTTCGGTACCTGCTACTCGCTACCGGGGATTACAGGGAGATAGGTCTCTACCTGCGAAGAAGTCTTCTTTGACCTGCGGTTCTGCCGCTTCTTCTTGCGCTTCTTGGGGGCGCCGCGGCCGACTCCTGGTTCGGCCGTCATGGCGCCGCAGAACTCGTGCTGCCGTGGTTTGCTTTCTCGGCGCAGGTCACGATCGGAAACCTCTTCGTTGGGCGACCCATCCTCGTTGTAGAGGTACCCCATATCTCCGTCGTAGTACAGCGGGTTCGGGTCATGCCAGCGGGCGTCGATGGGGGCGATGGAGGTCGCGGCGTAATTCCGGGTCGCGATTGCTTCTCCATCCGTCCATCAACTCCAGCAATTTTTGGACCAGACATCCGTCGCTGTCGTACTCGTACTCGTCTGGGTACTCGTAGAGGTCACAGCGGCTTCTCGGAGCGTCTTCTGGGTATCCGAATCCATCCCAGCGGCAAGCTGGTGTATCCCTGGGAGCATGGCCTGTATCGCTGTACTCCGTCGCCATCGAACATAGCGACTCGACGTGGTGTTGCTGGTCGGCGTCCATGTCGTACTCGCCCCTGTACGCATTCCTGAGCACGTCGTACAGTTCTTCGACGTTCCCTCTGTCCTCCAGGTGTCGTCTGACCCTCCCGGGGACGCTCTCGATCGCTTGGAGGAGGCGGGTGATGATCGCTCTCTGGACCTCTTTGTCGTCACCTTCCCGGCGGATGTAGCCGCTGACGTTTTCGCTGACGTCCTCGATGAAGTTCTCCGGGCAGTCGCCGAAGTACAAATATGGGACGTAAAAGTTCATGAAGTAGTCTGGAGCGGCGGTATCGTCCTCCAGGTCCTCGTAGATGTACTCCTGCTCCGGGTCTTCTTCCGGGACCACCTGGAAGTGCTGGAATTCATCCTCCGGCTCCATGGTAGGCAGGATGACGTCTGGCGACTCGTCAGGGGCGATTACATATCGCCGGGAGTTCATGACCACCTCCTGCAGGGCGGCCATTTGGGTTGCAATCTGCAGGAGCGTTGTTTCCACCCTCTCCATGGTCGAGGGCTCGGGGTGTTGCTGATGTTTTCTGTTGTCGTGTCGGTGAAAATAGAAGAGCCCAGGAAGAAGAAGGGCGTCAACCAGTGCCACCGCTGATAGAGGTTTCACCACTCGCAGCAGTTCTGCACTGCGGGACATCGCTGCGTCAAATGTGGCGCAGCACACAAGACTGAGGACTGCAGGAAGGATCGCTCCGCCCCTGCCAAATGCGCCAACTGTGGAGGGCCTCACACGGCCAGCTACAGAGGGTGTCCCAAGTTCCCGAAAATCAAAAAGAACAGCGCCGAAAAGACGGTCCCAAAGCAGCAGGGTCCCACCCCGAACATCCGCCCCCGGCACCGCCACGTGGGCTCAAATCGTTGGAGGAACGAAGTCCGAAGCAAAGGAAAAGGCTGAGTTTACCAGCCAGAGGAACAACATCCTCACCTCAATCCTTGCGGCAAAGGACAAGAGTGATCTGGCGAAAGCCTTGATCACCCTTGCCAGTCAAATAATGAATTAATTATTGAATATTTAGATGGATAGAAGCTCCCTCATCCCACATTCCCTGCAGATCGCCTTCTGGAACGCCAATGGGCTTCAAGCAGCTCGTAATGAGCTCGAAGAATTCACCACCTCCCATGGAGTGGACGTCGTACTTCTGTGCGAAACCAAACTCCAGGCGGAAACCAGAGATCCCAAAATCCAGGGCTTCACACTTCATCGAAACGATCGACCCGGAGGTCGAGGAGGAGGCACAGCGATTTATGTAAGAAACATAATCAAACACTGTGTTGCAGCCGTTTCAGATCTCCAACACCTGGAGGTCACTGGGATAACAGTAACCACTGCGAATGGGCCACTCCGCCTATTTGCATGTTACAACCGCCCTCAGCCGACCTTCAGACTCCTCGAAGACGACCTGCGGGAACTCAGGGATGGCAACATTCCAACCATTGCGGCAGGCGATTTCAACGCCAAACACCTGGAATGGCACAGCCGATCGACGAACCTCAATGGGCGGACGCTCGACGCCTTCCTCACAGGAAACGCCGAGGTGGTAGTTATGGCCCCGGACGAGCCGACCTACCATAACTACCAAACAGGAGTCCCCGACACACTTGACATCGCCATCGTCAAGAACGTCGCCCACCAGATTGAGCTCTCGGTGGCAGCAGAACTCAGCTCGGATCACATCGGGACGGAAGCCAACGACCCAGTCGAGAGGCACGCCAGGAGGGTGAATTGGACAGAATTCGCCGCCCACTGTGAAGTCAACTTCGGAGATTTTCCACAAACCGTGGATGCCGAAGGAATCGACGCCGAAATCGAAGTCTTCGAGAACAAGATCAAAAACGCGCTGGCGGAAGCGGGCGAAGAACTCACGCAGATGCCATCCCAACGGCGCACGATTCCGTATTGAATCGTGAATCTGATCCGCGCATTAAATCGAGCGAGAAGAACAGCTCGGCGCAGCGGCCTCGCAGCAGACAGAACTGCAGCAAACCGACTCCAATGGGAAGTAAAACTAGCACTTCAAGAGTTCAGAAACGAACGCTGGACAGAGAAGCTAGAGTCACTATCCACAGAGGATAACTCCGTCTGGAAGATGGCCAGAGCCCTTCGCATCGACCGCAAACCCCTCCCTCCGATCCACGGAAGCAACGGCGTCGTCTTCACGGACGAAGACAAAGCCGAAGTCTTCGCCGACAGTCTGGAGCTGCAATGCAGAGTCAATCTCCAGAATGCCGACTTCGACCACCTCGAAGAAGTGGAAGAACAAGTCCGGGAAATCCTCGATGAAGACCCTGAAGCACAAATCCCTCCCACAAACCCATTCAAAATCCGACAGATCCTCCAACATCTGAAGCCAAGGAAAGCCCCAGGACAGGACAACATCAGCAACAGGACGCTGAAGGAACTCCTAGATGGCGCCGTCGACGCTCTGGTTTGTATTTGCAATGCAATTCTCAAACACAGAGTCTTTCCAGATAGATGGAAGCATGCGACGGTCATTTTCATCCCGAAGCCAGGAAAGGACCCGAAGTTCCCGCAGAACCACAGGCCAATCAGCCTGCTCTCAGCAGCGGGGAAAGTGGCGGAACGAGTCATACAGAAGAGACTCACCCACTGCATCAAGATGACCAACACCCTGCCAGACGAACAATTTGGATTCCGTCCAAAGCACTCCACCACCGACCAACTCCTCCGAGTCGTAGAATACGCCGCCACCGGGATCGAGCGCAAGCAAGTGACCGGTGCAGTATTTCTCGACGTGGCCAAGGCTTTCGACACAGTCTGGCACGATGGACTTGTCCTCAAGCTCCACTCGTGCGGCGTGCCCCTAGAATTGGTTCAATTAATCAACTCCTTTTTGCGTAACAGGTCCTTCTGTGCCCGCATCGGAAACACTCTGTCCCGTCCCCACGACATCGAAGCGGGCGTCCCACGGGGGTCTGTCCTTTCACCAACCCTGTACGCGGCCTTCACCGCGGACATCCCGAGGACTGCAAACACCACGCTCGCCATCTACGCAGACGACACAGCAATCCTCACCAGATCCAAACAGCCTTGGCTGGCGACCCGCTACCTGCAGGAAGCCATCGACAAGCTCGAAGACTGGTGCCAGAAATGGATGATCGACGTCAATCCCGAGAAGAGCACAGCCCTCCTCGTGACGCGCCGACTCGTCCAGCCTGAGGGAGAAATCGAGATGTTCGACCGGGTCATTCCCTGGGCAAACCAGGCAAAATACCTAGGTGTCATCATCGACAAAAAGCTTGACTTCCGCCAGCACCTAGAATACTCTTTGGGTAAAGGGAAAATGGCAGTGGGCAAGCTCTCCTCGCTGGTCTGCAGGCGTAGCAAGATGTCGGTACAAGACAAACATGTGCTCCCGCTGCTGAAGGAGTTCCTCCATGAGATCGCCCTACGGACCATCAAAAAGGCCGAAGAACACCCCAATCCACTGGTCAGACAAGCGGTCGACTACGACGAGAGTGGACCATCAAAAAGAAAGCGGCCCAGAATGGCGCTGCTAGAAGGGTGACAGCTTCACTGACCCTTCCATCGCGACACCCTTCAGGTACTAACATCTCTTTCAGGCCTCAGGACAGGTAAAATTCTTTTCTCTAATTTTCATTTTTTCATTTCCGATGTCCCAAAAAAGGAATCCGACTTTCTCGTTATGTTGGCACCATTGCCCTCATTCGAGTTGTCAGTCCGAAAACAGCAAAACTGTCAAACGAGTCCTGGGCGCTGTTGCAACCTCATGCTATGCCGCAACAGGGCGCGTGGTGTCTTATTCTAGTCACTTATTTAACCTATGCTAAAACCTAAAATTAATCACTATCACTAAACGAGAATCCGGCCGCGAATTCACTCCATTCAACAGTACCCTCGTACGTCAAAGTTACATCTTCCACTTTTACTTTATTGGCAAATTCCGATCTCAACTTGCTGACATCTGTTTCACTTGACAAAGATCCTATTACGTGGGTTTCGTATGGAGATACTATTTCTACATGTAAAGCTGCAGCTGATACTAGAAAAAAAGGTTACATAATTCCGATTTTGTAGAGAATGCAGCAATGTTGCATTAAATTTTATGCCGATGGTTTCTGATACAAAAGTTCAAAGATTCAGGACTATGAACGTCGAGCGAAATTTTCAACTATGTAAATCATAGACCGTTAAAATTTGACCAGCATGTGCATTAAAATTGTCAAAAAAATTCGCTGATGAAAAATGAAACCATCATGGAAGACAACCACAAGAAAGTGTTGCTGACGATCAACATAGGAATAATTAACCTATGTTGGTTAATGATCATATCTTAATTTCTTAATTATTACACAATTAAATGAATTACAACGGAAATTTCATTCTCGATGTTTATACTGAAAAAGAAAAATGAGCGGAATTCCCAACAAGGTTTGTATTTTATTTTCGAATGGTAAAACTGTCAAGTAACTACCAATTTATGTTTGACAAACTCTAAATAATATTTCTTACAAAATCCGGTGTAAATTCAAAATAATAACTTACCAAAAAGTACATTGGAAAAGGAAAAAGCGAAAATACGAATATTCATTGGTTAAACTACTTAAGAATTTACGTACATGTCGGAGACATGAGTTATGTATATGTTACCGCTAATATCCGAAAGCAGGTAATACGCATAATAACTGAGCATTTTAGGAATTACGCATAATCACTAAAACTGCCAGTTATTATGTATAACAACTGAACACATCAGGAATTATGCATAAATACTAAAGTCGTCAGTAATAATGCATAATAACTGAGCAATATCAGGAATTATCCATAATATCAGGGACACTCCGTTAATATTGATAATAACTAAAAATTGAACCGGAATTATGTTACAGCAATAATTATATGTGCGATCTCAATTTGAGCACTGTTGTTCGTACTCCTTGCATGTTAATGATGTTCTAAATTTAACAACCGCCCTTAGAAAAACAGCTGTAATTGCTTCTGATACTATGCACGGTTACTAACTTTTCCAAAAACAGTACTTGTTGTTGTCAAAAATAACAGACTAAGATATATCTAGTAACTGCCACCAAAGTTCTTTTTGCTCGAATAAATAAGTTTTAGTATGCCTATCTATTTTGAATTGTGCCATATATTTGTGTCATCAATGCTATTTTTGTTCAAAATAAATACATTTTAGTACCCACGTAAGACTAAACTTATATATTTCTTGTATTTTACCTACATTACCCCTAAATATGCATAATAACTGAGATTTAAATCGTTGTTATGCCTACCAACTACGAAGTGGTATTGGAAATATGCATAATGACTAAAATGTTTTAGGTATTATGCATAATTCCTGATGTGCTCAGTTATTATGCATAATAACTGACAGTTTTAGTAATTATGCGTAATTCCTAAAATGTTCAGTTATTATGCCTAAATTAATTATTGCATGTTGTGCATTATTAATTATTCCTAAAATGCTCAGTTATTATGCGTATTAACTGCTTTCGGATATTAGCGGTAACATCAACAAAACATAATTCATTAAAGGTTTGATTTCAGTGGCTGCTCGTGGTCTATCATTAAACAAATAATTATTTTGCGTGATGATACAAAATTTTCTTTTTAATTGCCGAAGATATAGTAACAAAGTCAAACGTAGCACAATGTCGTTATGTACAAAAGTGTGCCGTAACAGTGCCCCTAAGAGCAACTAAACATGTTCGACTTCCATGTTTGTGCAATGCAACACAGTAGGTATCACTTGTGACGTTATTTCGGTATGATGTTGATGAATAAAGTCAGAACTTTCCCTTACACCCCCACGTCTTCTCACCCTTGTACGCATCAGAACACTGGACCCATTGGAGAATAAAATTGAAGATCATTCCTCCACCCAGTTTTGTCTTTAAACGCAGCAAAGGCCGAAAATTCTTATCATTCAAATATACATATGAGTGTTCAGTCGATTCTCGCAGCATAAACACGTTTAAAAAAACGACTTTAAAAAACCTGAAATTATTATAAATATTATATCCTCAAACGTAGAAAAAAACCCATACGATGTTACAGACCAATAAGCAATCCTTCTCCCATTTCCAAATTACTCAAAAATATACTCTTCAACAGATCGAAACCCAGAACATCATCCCCTATCATCAGTTCGATTTGGCAGTTACCATTCCAACATTCAATAATGTCATCAAATAGTAGGCAAAATACAAGAATCGTTGGACAAAAACTAGTACTCTGCCGCGACTTTTTTAGATGTAAGTCAGGCTTTTCACAAAATCTGGTATGTGGGTCTTGGTGCTTTTCTATAATACTTCCTTATACACATCCGATCGCCCAACTACAAATCATACAATGACAGTTATTTTTGCTACTGATAGCGCACGTAACACTACTGCCATCATCAGCCCTTAAAGAATTTTAAAAATTATGACGTTGACGTTATTTTGAATTAAATTTGACATTTCCTTCCTAAAACGTCAAAGGCAGATGATGCCAGTAATGTTCTGCCGAAACATGTTCCATTAGTAATTTTACAGTTATTAAAGTTTGTGGAGTTCGACTTAGATATATTTAAATTTTAATTTAAATTTACTCCACTTGGATTTAAGAACATTCTTCTTGTTTATTTATAAATTTGTTGGACTAATTTTTGATAATCTGCAGGAAAATTACGGTAGGTATTTCGAAAATTTGACATTCAAATATTAAACCAAATTTTCAACACTTAGTAGTGCCAACCTAATTTAAATTTTACAGCCTACTGTAATTTAACAAAAGTTCTTCGCATTGTTCGCAATTGTTTCGCGAACGACATCCAGAGCTACCACCGCCTATGAGTCAAGGCACAGTTAGTAAAATCGAGGAAAAATACCGAGAATTTGGTCATGTCAGGACTGTGCCTAGCGAACGAGACCCTGTCGTTGATGACGAACCAAAGTTGAACGTGTTGTTAACTCTCCAAGAAAATACAGTGATCCCAGCGCGACAACTGGCTCGTGACAAAGATATAAGATATATAACTATTCTGGAAATCCTCAAAAGTGCTTGACCATACAAAACCCACCATTATTAGAGTTTATTCTATTTTCGGATGAAAGTATTATACCCTCCACTGGGCTGACGTTAACCTTCACTGGATGCGAGAAATTTACACCAAGCATCCTCAGAAATTAAATGTGTGGGCTGGCATAATAAAATTGGGACCGAGTACTAGGGCCAATATTCTTTCCTAATTATTTAAATGCGGAAATGTGCTGTGCGTTTCTTCTAGAAGTTCCCACTTTGGACACTTTATTCCTAAGGGCCGGTTGTACAATGTCGAGTAAAACTACCCGATAACTTAACCCTTCAGGTTAAACTTCAGGTTGACAAAAATGAGTATTACAATGAGTTTTCTAGCCGTGGTTAAGTTTGCTTCGACTGGTATTGATAGGCACAAAAATTACTAGAATTGTCACTATTATTTGGCGATTGTAACAGTGGTAGTTCGCTCACAGAATTTGAATAATTTCTTAGTTCATAAATATTAGGGTTGTTTATTACCTACCTACCTGTTTGTTGGAAATTCCAAGATTTCCGAAGGTTATTTCATATTTGAACCTTGTCTGTTAATGTAGGGTCACACATCTGAAATGATATTTTATCTGAATGTTATGTTTAAACTTTTTGTAGGATTTCGTTAAAAAATTTAAAGAAAATGTAGAATGTAGGAAAACAAATGCTGTCACCTGGAAGAAGAAAAATGCTGCGTAGGAACAAATTGCTATTGAATTCAATTCAATGAGCGGGACCACGCGTAGAAGTACAAAAAATTTAAAAGACAAATATTTAAATTTAAAGAAAGCTACAAAAAAAATCTGACCACAAAATAAAAATATCTTTAAATAATTCGAAAACATCCTCCATATTTGTTAAATGAGCGGTAACATTTACTAGGACTTTACCCTCTAGTTTCGAGATAAACTGTGTTTGTCCAACCGGTTTTTTGGCGAATCTGGAAGTAAACCTGCAACCTTTAGTTTAACTCGACAATGTACAATCGGCCCTAAATGAACTATAACCGGATATACACGACGAACGACTCTGGTGTCAACAGGACGGAACATTCCACCGCATCTTGCTGCAGTTGGTCGTAGGATATTTGAATGAGATATTTGCCAATAAGTGGATAGGGAGAAGAGGCGAAATGAAGTTGCCGGCAAGATCACCCAACCTGACTCCACTTGATATTTTTTTACTTTTACTTAAAAGAAATGTGACAAAACCAGATGATCTTGAAAATTTACAGCAGCGAATCCGGTGTGAAATCAGACTAATAACGCCAGAAATGTTGAGGAATACCAGACAGGCGTTCTACCAACGACTAGCTTCGTGTCGAGAACGAAACGGTCAACATATCGAACATCTGCTGCATTATAGAACGACATCTTAAAAGTTTAGTTTTTAATTATTGAAGTAAAACTTCTTTACGGACACTTGACTTGGGGAGTTAGCTGGTGAATGCGTGACGAGAGCGTTACGAAAAGTGTGATCGGGCGAAGCAAACGGAAGTTTTCTTTAATGCACGATTTTACAATAATTATTTCATAGAATTTTTTTGCCTTAACGGGATTCGAACCCTCGTCTTATCCGTTGTGAATCCGCACTTCTCACAATACACCTATTTGCGTGTGTCACATGATTGCCGACTTTTCGCTGACGAGAAATTTGAAACATGCATTATTCAATACTGCAGACGGTATTAATTCAAGATTCGCTAGCTCCATTTATAAACTCACATAAATTAAGAGCATTTTCACAATGGCAAACTGAAGTTTTACATCAGTCGTGTGTTCTAAAGCAAACTCGTATTTTTTTAAAATGTCTGGTTTGATGATTGTGGATAAAATACTATTAGCCTCTTACAATTTTTATAATCCCTTCTAAAAGCTCACGACAAGAATAACTAATATAGAACAATTTTTTTTCTAAGTCAAAAATCGTACAAAGCAACTTAAGCACACATTTTTGAGTGAAAGAATAAAGCAAAAACCGAACTTAAAAGTTAATAGGGAAATGTTAAATAAATCAGTAAGAAATATGCCTAAAAATAATAAAAAATTAGCCTACAATAATAATTAGTAAGAGATATGCTTGCTGTTAGAAACTATTTAATAATTCCATGCTTAATAGACTTTCACAATAATTGTTGACCCATCCAAAATGCCGTAATCATTAATTGTGAAGCCATCGACCAACACTATGTCATTGAATGCTAAAACTGCAGTACCTACTCCTAGTATCTGTAAAACTTGAGTTCGCAACTCAATAATAGTTGTCTCACATGCCAGCCCAGTGATAATGTAAGAATAGATTGTTTCAGACTCATCAATATAATTGATTTGAATGTCAAGAGCTGCTGCTGAAGCTGAAAAGAATTAATATTATGATCAATAAATTTAACAAATTAGTTTTTTTAGAGTTTTCGGTAATTATGAGTAATTTTAATGTTCACTAGTATTTAATAAGAAATATTAAGAAAGTCTTACCCCAGAGGACAGCGATAGAGAAGCACAAAAAAAGGACCTTCATCTTCATTTTTAAAAACGATATGATTTAATGCTGTTTAACACACATACTTTATTTATAACAAATTTGTGGTAATTTTTGTGTGACTGTAAAATCACGTATTGCCGTTACACCTGTTTTACCGTGACTAATTTCTTCCTTCAACATTTTTTATCAGTGGGTTGTGTGAATTTTGTTTCTTTGTTGAAAATTTTATTTCGGGAATTATTCAATTACGGATGAAAAGAAGAAACAGGAAGGAAACAAAAAACTAATCTTCGAAACAACGAAAAGAAAAGAACATTACTAAAATTTTAACTACAAAATTGGAAAATATTATGTGCAGTGAAGATTTTCGTGTTATATGTTATCCCCCAATAAATCTAGATAGGTTTTTTAAAATTTAGATTGTCATTTCTGATTTTTTCATTTTAAAAACTTGGAGTCATTTGCAGGGATCATTCCTGCTGCGACGACAAATTCTTTTTCTTTTCAAGTCGAGATATAATCATGTAAATACGAAACAAATATCACCGCTCGTTTTTAGGTTCTAATAGCGGAGAATTTAGAACGAATCGTTTAATACGGAAAAAGGGGCGAAGATATTACAATAATTGTTTACAATTGCAAGGACTGATTTTTTATAATGTGCAGATCTTGATTGTTTTTCCAATCAACGGAGGCAGCAGTATTCACCAGTTCATAGGGATTGCTTTTTCTTTCCTTCCACTCGATCTCCACGTTAAATTCTAACAACGGCGATACAACAAGTGTCCCACTGCATTGTAGGGCAAGGTGGACCAAGGTGGTTTCCTGTCCATTTGCCGTTCATTTGGGTTCCTTGTTATATCTGAGGTTTTTAAGAAAACGCACAGCTCCAACCATTCAGACAATTTGTTAGTTATTCGTTCGTTCAAATGTCAACTTAATTTGGTCATCATCAAATCTAAATAAGAACAATATGTCACCTTATATTATATATATATTTTATATTATAGGACTTGTGGGATAAAAGTGTATTTTACTTGTGACCTGACGCAACCTCAACCCTGATAGGAAACTTACGTTAATTTTGACGATAACACTACTTAGCAGCTTTTGGACACAGACCCATTTACTTAGCAGTATAATTCTGTAAGTATATGTCTGAAAAAGTTTAAAGTTAAGACTGGTTAAGTTTTAATTTACCAATAAAACTTGTTATATTTAGGTGGATGTGTTTGTTCTAGAAAATGAATTGACAAGAAGAAGGTAGTGTTGCGATTTCAAATTTTAGCTTAGAAGTAGCAGCGAATCGGACGAATAAAGACAATAATCTTTTAAAAACACAAGCGAAAAATTTCTTGTGAGAACGCGCCGAGGTTTGGCTTTCTTTTCGAGTAGCGACACGGTCGGGATTGTATCTTCGCCACGTTGAGTTCTAAATTAGGGGATAAAGTTTAGAATAATCGTCGAGTGACGGATAAATGTTGTAAGATACACAATATCTTAATTGAAATCGCTTTGCGGATCGTCTCGATTTAAGTGTTAAAACTCGGAGGGAGGAGCAGCAGTATTCATCAGCCTGGGGATTGTTTTCTTTTCCTTATTTATTTATTTCTCTTGATCTCTGGATTCCGGGAATCTCCACTCTCGATGCGAGGGATGAGTTAGCGAAATGTCAGCAAGGCCTCGAAGAGGTTCGTGAATTGTTCCAGGAGGTCATTAGCGATAAGGTGTTGGAAAAGTTGGCTACCAAGTTGATACAACTTAAATCGGGTCGGTGATATGAAGGCAGTAACTGAGGCCCTCGCAAATTACGACATCAGGGCAAAGTACTATACGAAAATGGTTCAAACACCGGATTCAGATGCCACCCTGGTTACTATGTCGAGTCCTTTTGCTTCGTGTTCGTCTAACGCGTCATGTTATCGGTTGATAAATTCACCTGATCTCACTTTGGTGATTAGCGGGTGGAATGTTAGATTCAATGGGAACCAAAGCGATGAGTTGGCCGTATGTAAATTCGTCAAGGAGGTGAATGAGCGGCGAATCATGGAAGACATTTCCGAGCCGGACTACGCTACGAAACGCGAAGATGTTGTTTGAGGGGGATGCACTTGTATGGTACAGGATGGTCAAAAGTAGGGTTGTCAGCTGGGGAACTTGTGCACGAGATTGCGACAGGAATTTTTGCCAATCGATTATGAAAGGACAGCCCGAAAGGAAGAAGAAACGATCGGAATGTTCCTGACACGTTTTGAACAATTATTAGAGGCGTACTTACCGTGCAAGATATCCATTCAGAATGAAGAACGGTAACCTCAGTGCGGTCTAGGTGTTATCGCGCGCGATATATACCTGATGGTTCCCAAGAAGGATGGAACTTATCGTTTCGGAATCGATTACCGTGGGGTGAACGATCGGTACAAAAGGAAGACGTATCCGTTGCCTAATATCTCGCTCATACTAGACAGTTTGGGAAACGCGCAGTGTCTTAGTAGCTTGGAAATCTGAAGCGCGTACTGGGGGATACCAATGGAAGAGGCGAATAAGCCCATAACCGAATTTTCGGTTCCGGGTAGGGGACTATTCCAATTCCGCAGGATGCCATTCGGGTTGCATTCCACACCGGGCACTTTCCAAACTTTAGTAAATCGTTAATTTCCACCTGATTTAGAGCCCTACGTTTTCTCTTATCTTGATGCTATTATTGTGTGCACCCCGGATTCTGAAACTCATGTGAAGGTGTTGGAAATAGTTTTTTGTACTCATTGCTTATAGATACCTATTTTCCGTTTATCGCCGATGCGCGGAAACAAGAATTTCCCGCACTGGGGTGTTTTTTACTTTCCATGTCGAGGAGGGACATTTGCTTCATAGGGTGGGTGTTGGTCACTGCAGCGAATACAGGAAGTGACAGTAAGGCCGAATTTACGAAATGGCTCGCCACATTCAACAAACTTTTAAATGTGCAAAATTCAAAATTATTTTAAATTATTTATGTCTTTTCGGGCTTGATTCGTTACAAAAAATATTGTACCTAATATATTTGGAAAGGAAATTTCCCGCATTCGCACTAAATGCAGCACTCCCTTCGGTCGTGCTTCAAACAAAGTGCTCATGCGGGAAATTTCACTTTCCAAACACGTTAGGTAAATAACTATTACCGAAAGTTGTTACAAGCCGGCTTGACTGTCAAAGAAAAGTGTGATATTTGTAAAAAGGAGTTACGTTATCTAGGATATTTGGTGACCCGTCAAGAGCTAAACGTATATCTGCGGGTCAGTGCCATCGTCTATATGCCTGACCCGAAGAATGTCCGAGAGGTTCGGCGAATAATTGGGATGCTGAGTTGGTACCAACGTTTTATACTGAATTTTTCGACCTTGGTGGCGCCATTATCGAATTTTTTTTTCTTTCTTTAACTTAACACATAAGGGGCTCCACTGACACCGATGCGGTTGAGTAGTTATTTATTTTGTTATAAAAATTTCTCTCTCTTTTCTTCGAAATTTTCCTTCTTGTCCTGAGGAATAATGTGAGTGTTTCCTTTATCTGACTTTACTTGAAATTCAAAGCCTTTTTCAGTCTATTTGCCAATATCCAGAGGCGTTTTCATACGCGACATTGTTGTAATACCGGTACAAGTATGAATCAAAAATTTGTCCACGATTTAGCTGAATTGGTTGGTACTCGTTATGGATTGTGTGGTGGCTCTTCCAAACTTCCGGGTAGTTTCCGGGTTAGTTCCAGGTAGTTTCCGTGTAGTTACAGTTAGTTTCGGGTAGGTTCCGGGTTGTTTCCGGGTTGTTTGTAGAGGACCACGCAATACATTGAATTCTCAGAGGTTGATCTTATAATATTGATTGTGACTTTTTGGCCTGTTGGAGTTGGCCCTTGCGGAGAGGACGACTTCATCAGTAACGTTTTTTCTATTATTACCGATTGTGAGGGACGTCTACAGGAGCTTTTTTTACGTTAGTTATTCGTTGCTGGGAGGGTCCGCGATGGTGGCCTCGAAGGGGTTTCGAACCTGGATGGGGTGTCCTCGGCTGTGTCGTCGTACCCTACAGCACTACTGTTGTGGGGGAGCGTTTCTGCATCGACGCGAAAATGCCACCATATACGACGCAGAGCGTTGTCGTGGTGTTGGTTTCGTTGGCGCGGTCGTGGTCGCTTCAGAAGGGAATGAAGCTGCCGGAGGGGTGATCACTGTGGTCTCGACCACAATGTTTTAGTGGGAACTACTATAACGCCATAAATTTTAGTGATTAGCCACTATAGAGCCCATTCTTTTTTTTTTTTTGGTTTGATAGTTAGGCCTGATGAGTTCCTTGATTACGGTTTTGTTTTATGAGTTGTCATTTGTTTAGAGTTTTGAACATCTTGGGGTTGGGATAATTTAATTCGTCCCGTGTTAGTCTGGCAGCACTATAACTTGCTAGGTATGTCTACAGGCCTGGAGCTTCACTCCAAGTAAGCTGGTTTATTTTGTCACCGCTGAGTGTAGTTTAAAAATTCCATTTTGCGAGAGTCGAGTGTTGCAATTTTGAGCACCAGCAGTCACCACTAGGGGTTATTTGCTTGTTTATCCTGTTTTTCCTGATTGCCTGGCTGTTTTACTGTTCTTTTCCTGGGTTTTCTTTGGTGATAAACTCGTCTAAACTTTGAGCGGAGAGTGCTCCAGGAGTCCTGTGGGACTGTAGGTTTGTTGAATTGTAGAATTTGGGTTTCAGAACTGCATCCATCCGGACATCGTCGTTTCAGCCAGCGAGTTTCTAAGCTTGAATTTTTCATACTTGTTTGATACCCTCCGGGTAGACGTGCCACACAGTTGGTACAACTGATGGAACTAGTGCATCAATTCAAAGTTAAAATCGGTAAAACAAAGACCCTACCCTTTCTCCCTATAGGAAATTTCCGGAGAAGTTTCACCAAAACAACCCAACAAAAAAAAGAATTCCACACAAATTGTTGGCACTATAGTAGCTCCCACTAAAACATTGCAATCGCGACCACGATGACCACCTCTCCGGCAGTTCCCTTCCCTTCCGAAGCGACCACGACCGCGCCAACGCAACCAACACCACAAGAACGCTCTGCGTCGCGTATGGATCGCATTTTCGCGTCGGTGCAGAACGCTCCTAGTGCTGTCGGGTTCGACGGCACCGCCGAGGACACCTGATCCAATGCAAAAATAAAAATTCGTGCAAAAAATTATTGCTGATGTAGTTACTGTTGACAATCAAGAGAATGTCATTATGAAATTAGTGGAAGCTGATGCAGAAAATCTATTAAAGCGAAAATTTGAATCCCTAATGACCCCAAAAAGCACATTGACCCCAAGGGCTACACTTTCAGAGACACTTAGACGTTTGAACTCCCAAGTTGAAGAGAGTGGGCACACTAATCAAATACTTAACGAAATAAACAGTAATTTAAAACAGCTTGGGGACCTGAAAAGTGAGGAATTGGAAATTAATAAGCTCAAACTTTAGTTGAAATATCCGGCTGTGGAGTTAATAATGTTGTAAAAACGCATTATGTTATGGAAAGTAGTGCAACAATATATAATTTTTGCTGCGAATGGAGGTGAATAGTGTAGTACGCTGTCGCTGAGTAAACATCGAAAATAAGACTTTAGTATACCAATGCATCTTTCAACACAATTTCTGGTGCGTATATGTGCTGCCGTGTATCGTGCTTGTGGTGTGCCTGGTTCAGTTCTCACTATAGGGGTTAACAGAAATGGCTGCAACGGATATCATGAATCGCCAAAAAGCCATAAATTTCTATCGCCATTATCATAATTGTTTTTCAATTTACGTTTAATGGAGATCATCACCCAAATGGCAGAATCATGGATCCAGGAAAACGTGCATCTAAAATAAGCAAAATAAACTGGGTAATTTCAAGTTTTTATTGCATTGATATAAATTTACAATATAGTTTTAGCTGTATTCCGCATTTATTAGTTCCCCATTAAAAACACCATATTCTCCAAGAGTGTGACCATCTTTCAAGATCGTGCCCTCGTACGTCAAAGTTACATCTTCCGCGTTTACTTTATTGGCAAATTCCGATCTCAACTTGCTGACATCTGTTTCGCTTGACAAAGATCCTATTACGTGGGTTTCGTATGGAGATACTATTTCTACATGTAAAGCTGCAGCTGATACTAGAAAAAAGGTTTCATAATTCCGATTTTGTAAAGAATGTTGCATTAGATTTTTTGCCGATGGTTGCTGATACAAAAATTCAAACATTCAGCACTATGGACGTCGAACGAAATTTTCAACTATGTAAATCATAGTCCGTTAAAATTTGACCAGCATGTGCATTAAAATTGTGTGCAAAAGGACTATTCGCCGATCAAAAATTAATCAATTAAAATTAATCATAGGAGACAACCACAAGAAAGTGTTGCTGACGATCAACATCGGAATAATTAACCTATGTTGGTTAATGATAATAACTTAAATTCTTAATTACACAATTAAATGAATTACAAAAAAAAAGAAAAATGAGCGGAATTCCCAACTACGTTTGTATTTTATTTTCGAATGGTAAAACTGTCAAGTAACTGTCAATTTATGTTTGACAAACTCTAAATAATATTTTTTTACAAAATCCGGTGTAAATTCAAAATAATAACTTACCAAGAAGGACAGTAATGGAAAAGGCGAAAATATGAATATTCATTGGTTGTAGCTTGTAAACTACTTAAGAATTTACGTACATGTCGGAGACATGAGTTATGTATAAACAAAATATAATTTATGAAAGGCTTGATTTCAGTGACAGCTCCTGGTCTATCAACTAAATATTCTGCGTGATTATACAAAATTTGTTTTTTAACCGCCGAAGATATGGTAACAATGTCCAACGTAGCACAATGTCATTATGTACAGTGTGCCGTAACAGTGCCCCTAAGAGCAACTAAACATGTTCGACTTTCATGTGTAATGCCTTCCCACAGTATCACTTGTGACGTTATTCCGGTATGATGTTGATGAATAAAGTCAGAACTTTTCCTTTCACCCCCACGTCTTCTCCCCCTTGTACGAATCAGAACACTGGACCCATTGGAGAATAAAATTTAAGCTCATTCCACCTAGTTTTGTACCTTTCTTCAAGCCTTTTTACATTATGGTGAAACCGCTTCTCTTGTTGATCACTCACAATTCCAAAATTTGAAACGAAAAAGTAAAATGAGAATGGAGAAAATTAATTTTTAATGACAATATGCATTTAATAAATTGTTTACCAAGACTTCCCCGTTTTTGGCTCTGTAATTACCTAAAAAAGCTTCTATCACAGCTTTTAACAATGTCCATGTACATAGTTCTTTGGCATTTAGTTTTTGATAGACATTTTGATTCTTCATTAATAGGTGTATTTGTGGATCGATAGAAATCCCTTCTTTTAACTTTGCGTTTAACTTAATTTTGAAAAAATATACTTTAAATATAAAAATCCTTCGCCATTTTTATCGATTTCCTTCACAAAATGAGGGTCGTTTCAAAAACACTTATCGATGTGTACTTCAAAAACAAGACGTGATAGAAACAAAAGACATGCACTGCCTACATACTGTGACTAATAGAAAACTATAATAGCAATCAGTTTTTCGGGTACCGAAATCGTGTCACGCAGTGTTATCAGCAACTAAACGCCATTTCTAAGCGACCCTCTTATCTGCCGAATATGCACGATATTCTGGATAAACTCGGTAACGCGCGTTATATAACAACACTCGATATTCGTAGCGCGTACTGGCAGATCTCCGTCGAAGAAAGTAGCCAACCAGAACTAAAGTACTTGGGATACATTGTAAATAGGGAAGGACTGAATATTGACGCCGAAAAGGTTAAATCGATCGTCGAAATGCCACGCCCAAAGGATGTAAGAGGTGTTCGTCGCCTAGTCGGAGCATTTTCTTGGTTCAGAAAATTCGTACCGAATTTCTCAACTATTGCGGACCCGCTTGTCAACTTGACTCGCAAAAGAGTAAAATTTAAATCGACCTCAAAATGCGACCAAGCTCTTCGGGCACTTCAGAACGCATTGGTTCAGGCACCGATCTTAGCGTGTCTCGACTTCGCGAGGCCATTTATACTTCACTTGCAGGCAGACTTGGTCGTTCGGTTTTGCGTCTTCAAAATTTCGATTTTGACGTCATGCATAGACCTGGGAAGGACAACGTGGTTCCGGACTGTTTGAGTAGGGCGGTACCGGTAGCGAACGTGGTGGAAGTCGATCCACTCGACGCGTATCAACCCGGCGGAGGTCCCTGGAGCGATGGACTTTGCGAAGCAATTCAAAGCGACCCACTCCAATACTCTGGTTTTCGCCTGGAAGGTAATAAGATCTTTAAAAAGATCGTAGATCTCGAAAATCTTGTTGAGCAAGAGGCAAATTGGAAGATAGTGGTCCCTTCAAATCTACGAAACGAAATCCTCCATCGATACCACGATCAGCCACGAACGGAAACCTACTTAGGCATATACAAGACGTACCACAAAATAAAAACTCGATACACATGGCCAAAGATGAAGTCTGCCATCGGTAAATGCTGAACAACTGGGTTCCTTGTTAGACGAAATTTGGCGCTCGGAATTGGTACCTGCTGGAAGACAGATTATTGACAGTTCAAACTGTCAATTCAATTGATTGGTTGGTTGGGGACGCGGAAGGTCACAGGGGTCGACAAGTAACACCCAAGAGGGACGGACCCCGGAAACTCCGTTAAGGGAGAGGGTTATGCCTTAATCCGAGAGGGAGAAAGAATACGTTGGCGGATTAAAATCTATGCGGTCGCCGACCGCGAAGCATACCCGCTAGCATGCAGGTCGTTAGCCATACTGGAACGTCGGTTTTTCAGCCTCGTTATAATTCTATCGACTAGTTGCAATTAAACAATTCGAACCACAAATGAAAGGAACCCCTAAAGGTTGAGGGATGAGGCGGTTAACTAGTTCTCTATGACGACGACGTTCATCGAGCTGGGCAGATATTCCGTTCGTATAGGTTCACGCTACTTAGATGACTCTCTTAGCATTCTCTCGACTAGCTGACGTAGTGATGAAAAAATTATCGTTTTACCGGATTTGAGACCCATCGAGATCGAGAAGTTCCTACATTTTGCGAGGGCGTAGGGGAGTCTGTAGATGACTCGGAGGGTAGATCTAGTCGATGACGCTATGTGTTATTCTTCCTTAAATGTTCCTTCTCCTGTTCTCTTGCGATGGCCTGTGTAAGGTGGAGAGACCTGTGTTGGGATCTCGAAGGGTGTCAAGGCTTGTCTCTTCGGTCAGTCAGGCACGTGTGGACTAGCTGCGATATCTTGGTGTGTAGAAGACTCCGCTACTTGCTTGTTTTAGATTCGAAATCTTGTTTTGCGGTGGGCGAAGGAAGTCCCCGCATTTGTCTCAGGAGGTGTCTCGCGGTGCGGGACAGGTGTTGATAGGGGAAAGCGACCGAAGCTTGCGGTTGGCGAGTGGCCACGGCGCGATGTTAACATCCATTCACGAGGAGGTCGTCAGCGGAGGGGACGTGCTCGAACCGATTCGGCGCCCGGGTTGCATCACGGGCCCAAAAGGGCCAATTCGGGTGGTAACCGGAGCCTCCCATCGTAAGCGGGTGGCGGATATACAGCTCATGGGCAATGACCCAACGGTTGGAGGGCCGAAGTGGAGTCTTATTACCTCACTGTTCGTGTTGATGTTTATAATCGTCCGAGTGTTGGGTTTCGGGTGTGCTAGCACCGTGCCCAGGTCAAGCCAAGCGTCGTAGTTAAGAGTATGATCATGTCGATCACGTTAGTTCAGTTAATCTCATTTAGTCATCCCAATCGCTTGTGCGATTCGCCTATTCTGTATAATATGTGGACATAATTAAAAATCTTCACTTCGCTCGATTTTTAAAATTTTGATAGGTGCGAATGTTATTCAATTATTCATACTGGCCAGCCTATAAGCGGAACACCCTATAAGTATAGCGGAGATTGACAGTTCGATCGTGACTTAAGCTTTCCAATGATGTGTCGGTTGACATATCTTCCCATTTGAAAAAAAAAAACTTAAGGGTGGTTACAGCCCCCTGAGTAAAAACAAACAAAAAGCTGATCAGGCTAAAAAGTGGCAATATAAAAACAATAATCGACGTGTTTTAGGAATTTTTCGCAAAATCAATTGCAGTGAAGATAATGAATTTATTCCAGTTAAACTTTCCACCTTGTATATATTATAAAGAATCTATCTATATATTTAATCGTTAAACATGAATCAATTTGAACCAAATAAAGCAGTCTGTACTGCACCGATTTTGATAATTGTTTTTTTAAATGAAAGACATTGACAAGTTCTATGTGAAGATTACTTTCCATTTTCAAAAAATTTTACAGGTTCATTAATTATTTGCAAATCATTTTAAGGGAAAAGCGGTCTATTAGAGTCATCGATTTAAATGAGCGTGAATCGTTTTAAGTGAGAAGTTGGACAACTGTAGCTAAATGTAGGTATCATAGCCCCTCCCCTGAGATTGGGTGAGCAAGTTGTCCCTACACAACTTACGACATGCTTATTAAGGCTTTTATACCTCTGGATGGATGTTTGGGTGCGGGGTTTAGAGTGTGAAATAGATGACGAATGAAGCTGTGCAAAATACAATTCCCAAACCTGGAATTTCTTGTCTTCTTCTTGGAACCTTGAATTTGAATGCGTTGTCCTAGAATATCGAATATGTAATCTCTAATCCCTAATCCTGATCCTCATTATCAAATTTCGAATATAATATCTGCAAATCTAAAATACCCCGTAAAGTGCTTTTTTGGCCTTATCTGAATGGTGTCCTCGGTTCACGCCTGGGCCACAAGTTTCAGTATGTTTAATTAACTTACATTTTGCAAAAAACGTTCACGACAATTTACTAAAAGTTTTCTTCTGAAAAATTCCATCTTTGTCACTTAACACCTTGATCCATCAATTCCTTCAAATCCTCAAAAAAAAGCTCTGAGTGCAAACAGAATTTATTGCCTTCAAAAAATCGGTTCTTGTCTAAAAATAAAATTCCAAATAAAACTTGCAGCTCGTGCGCCATCTATTAGAGAATGCCTCCACTTCAATACACACGCTTGTGGCCATTTTATTCTAGCCGGTAGATATCAGACTTTTGCCGCAAGAAATAACCAATTTTATGGTGAGTAACATCTTAGCTTTCGGTAATGTGCTATTCATATTGCTGCCAACGATTTAACGAAGTTTTACGGAGAAATTTGAGAAGAAAAAAATGATAATCTTAACTTTTAAATAATTTATTTCTACTAAACAGGACGTTTAATTTGACTGAAAGTTAGTTATTGCCCAAGTTGAAATGGTCCTGTTTAAGAATATCGTAACTCAAGATCAATCCTTTAAGTATAATTGAAGATTTGTTGCTTTTAAATGGCCAACTGCCGCGAAATTTGGTTATTTTGTATAAACAGTGGCAAAGTAGAAAAACCACTGTATAATATCATTTATAAGGCATTTTGTCGCACTTACTCATTTACGGCACCCGTGCGTGCGACAAAATGCTTCTTATAAAACTACTCGTATCATTGGCACTACTAACTGTTGACAGTTTGGTTTAATATTTGAATGTCAAAGGTGTCAAAGAAAGAATTTCCAAAGTGCTTTTTCACGATTTTTAGGTGGTGCCACACTTGTGAAACAGTGTTTTCATCAAAAGTGCAAAAGTGCAACCCCGTTCGACGAGCGGATTCGGAATAGATGCACATCTAATGTGTAGTTTTCCCGACCGCTGCGAGAATAAATCCTGACGGCTCGATCACATTTGCGTTGCATTGAAACCACTTTTGGAAATTCTCTAAAGTCACTTTGACATTCAAATATTAAACCAAGTTGTCAACAGTTAGTAGTGGCAACCTAATTTAAATTTCACAGCCTACTTTAATTTATAATTTAAATGATCGCACGGTATACTATTTTATAACGTGCGTTTATAAGGTATTCATTATACATCAAGTAGGTTGGTAACGAAAACATTACGCGAAATTCTGAATCCCAAACAAAATTTCAAGTCACAATACTAATAAGCGTTTTAAGTAAAAAAAATCGACTATGTCCGTGCTGTATATATTATCAAAGTGTGGTTAGTTTTTCTAGCAAGCATAATACAACACTGGCAAATTTGCAAAAGACCTTGACTCAGCAAATTTTTATTTTAAATTTTAGTTCTCAAATGAAGCAAATATTATATCAAATATTATGTTATATTCCCCAAGAGTGTGACCGACTTCTAGGACTGTGTCCTCGGACATCAGGGTTATTTATGGAGAACTCACTTGTACTTTATAGGCAATTACTTCTCTCAAATCAACAATAAAGTAGAGACTCGATAATTCGAATTGCGCTAATCCGATAATACTATACAGGGTGGAATCGAAATGTATGTAAAAAAACACCTTGAGTTGAGTAGAGTTGAACTCAATTTTTTGGGTTTTCTACTCCGGAATATTTTGCGATATTTCTTTAGTTCATAAATAATAGACAAAAACTGTCATCCTGTTTTTGATCCACCTCAGTTAAATGACCTCAGTTCTGAAAGAGCGTCGAAACCGAAGACGACTTTTCCCGAAAATTGCACAAGAGGCGCAGGTTCTTATCCCGCCGCGTTAAGTCGAGAGGTGCGAAACTTTTTAAACATTGTGTTGTTGACGGACGAAGGGTGTTTTACGTGAAGGTGTGCAAAACAACAACCGAACAACAGTTTCGTATCAATGTCTGATGTGCCGTGTCGTGGGTGATTTTTGGAACGAAATAAGGGTCATTTTGAGATAATGTTATTGAGGGAAGTACAATCAAATCAACTTCAATGCCAAGGGCCAAAGTCAAACCTTATCTATCGGACTCGACCATATGCCTTTTTTGTCATATCGATTTCATGAACGCCGAAAATAACAAGTTATGTTGTAGGTACTGGACCTTGCCACGTCCGGTAGTACTTGTAACAGTTACATGTTTAGACATTCTTGACTCGGCTCCTAACGTCGTCTCGTCCATAATGTCTAACGTAACTCGTACTGTTACAAGTGGTAACCTCTCGGACAATTTATAAAATCTTTATTATGCTCTCTAAAACATTCTTTTAGCAAATCATGCAAACGCAATTCCGATTAAAAGTGGTTGCTCTAATCTTGGATGGCCTCTCCTGCTAAATGGCAATACTGTTTTCCTTTTTGAACCATCGCTGCGACATCTTTAATGCAATAGCGGAACAACTTATTAGTCTTTACAGGAAGCTCTCTTTCTTTACTGTTTTCTCTTCTTGGGCGTTTTTTGCGGCATCTATGCGTGGCTCTAATAATGCCCCTTGCATAATTGGGAAACAAAAATGCCAATTTAGTTCATCAAATATTTATTTAATGAATATGGTAAATTTAGATAGTTTTTAATACTAGATCACAATACATGTACCTACTGAGATAATAAAAAGAATAACAACTCTTTTTGATTATTATGTATGCTTAATTTCCTTGTTAGATAAATGTGTTTGTGGCTCAAAATAACCAAAAACGCCACAGATTTGTAATTTTTCTTATTTCAGTTAATATAGTAATACATACTTTATTAAATAGATTAATGGAAATTACTTTATCTGGACAGTAATTCATTAACCGGTTAAGTACGTTGTTATTACTCAACTCTGTAGGTATATTAGTAGAGAATCCAAAACAGTTCTAATTTTATCACGTTATTATAATCACAAAAACTACTGCAAAAAAAAAACAATTAAAGAGATAAAATATTCAAATATTTTCTGTTTAAAAGATTATTATGTTATTATTAAAGTAAAATACTGTATATCTGAAAAAATCTGATATGTAGCTGCTGTTATGACGGAAAAACTATTTCACTTCCTCCTCTGAATTAATAATTCGACTCTCTAAACGCCCGAATATGCAACAACGGGCAAATTCAGTATTTAATCTTTGAAATGAGTTCCAGCAGCAATCTTGTAACTTCAAAATCCTCGTCGATTAAATTCTCAATTATATTAAAATGATCTACATTCGCTATAACGGAGAAATGGCTTGAAAACCCGAAACTCTTCAGCTTTTGATTGAACTCTCTGGATTGTCGGATAAAATCTGGACTTTCGTTTTCTCCAACAATCAAATGAAACTCCGTTTTATTCCCGACAAAGACACGCTGTTTTAAGGGACTCATCTCCACAGCCACTTCTTCATCCAATTTCAGGGCTTCGTTAATTACAGTTTTTTGTAGCATCGACAGATCCAACACTCCAGATGTCAAGATCACTCCCTTTACGATAAACTGGTCCTCTTCAGAAAGAGACTTCATGAAATTCGTGAAAAGTAAAGCGACGAGATGCGCTCCAGCCGAGTGTCCCATAAAATACAAACCTCTAAAAATTGGTCCATAAGTAGACACTTTAATGGAAAAATATCGTTCAAGAAGAAAAGTAAAGGCGAAGTGGACAAAACTTATTGAACGTTGTTTATTTTGAAATACTAAAGCTCATAATTAAGGAAATTAATTCCATATCTGATTTAATCGAAATTATAATTAATATTCTTAAAACCAATGTAGAGATAAAATTATAGATAATACCGAGTGTAGAATGGATTTTGACACAGGAGATTCACATTAAAAATTTAAAAAAATACCTTCTTAAAAAAGATTTGTACAGAATTAAACGTAGTACCTAACTCTATATTATTTTCTCATTTTACATCTATTCACTATTCACAAAATTAACTTATTCTTGAAAGTTAACCACACAAACCTCCTTTACTTTGGCAAGTAATTGACAATGACCCGTCATATTCAAAATTTCTATAGATAAAGCTATGTCATCAAAATCCTTTATTTTCTTCTTGTTTTCCTGTTCTACCAAAAGCTTCAGTAAAGCAGCCAAAAATGTTTAGCTAATATATTTTATACTTACTCTACAACTTTCATATTTAAGTTTTAGTAAACTAATTATGGGAGTCAGTAAAAAAGTCAGTAAAATTCCTGTCTCAAAATCAATTATTTTACACATGGAATATGTATTACGATTTTCCTTTTATCTAGTTTTTATTATTAATATATTTAGGATCAGTCAAGAATATACAAGTAATTACTAAATATTATCTGTTAGGTCTTTTGAAGACTTAGGTTAGCTTTTCCAAGTTTCAGGTTATAATTTGTCTGATTTTACTTCGCCCCTCTTTTCCACCTCACCCTTATCCCCTACTTTGACTTTCTTGTCCTAGCGTATTCAAGACATTTCCTCGCTGCATTTTCAATTTGATTTACAATTTGAGGCAGTGTGACTTCCGGGCATAAGTCGTAACCAATGAAAATGCTTTTTATGTCGTGTGGGTGGAGAACCTGAGCGATGAAGTGATAACTCGATCTCCTTAGTTCTGCAGCTTGCCAGTATCCGCCATGTATAAAAATAAATATCGGAGCATCTAGAAAATCCTTAGTTAGGGACTAAAATAAACTCGAGAAAAGTTAGTTACCTTCTGACAAATCGGTTCCAACGATGTCGATTTGTTGCCTTTCTGTGGTTCCGTACGGTATATTAAGTTGAGAGGGAATTTCTTTAATCGTGATTGCACTGGCTATAAATGTTACAAATTGATTAGATATCTTTATAAGTGTAAGCAATACCTTCTTCTACCAATTTGATATGCTGTTGTACAACTTCTTCGGGCGATAGTCTCTTGCACCAATAACTTGGTGAACACAATATATCGAGATCGGTCATTATTCCCTGTTTCACTGTGATAACAAGCCTTCAAATACTCTCTCTATAGACAACTACGTAAAAAAGTTTCCGGTTCCAGTCCACAAATTGAGAAACCCAAGAAGCGTACAAATGAGGTTTTACTTTTCAATATTGATTCTGCTCTTTTACTACGTTACAAGTCTTGAACAAACCACACTTCGTTGTGTTGGTATAATAAGTCTTATCACTTTCAGTCTAATTTGGTAATGCATGATAACAAATTACACAATTCAGATAATGAACTAACGAATAATGTTAGGGATATAATGGAAGTTTTGTACATGGATTATTATAAATTATACAATTGATTTTTTCTGTCTCTCCTAGTAGTAGATAATAAAAACAATTAACAATGTTGGCATGGTTACTGTAGTTGATGTGTTGACTTTAAATTTGCTGTCATTATTAATGATAGCTGATAGCTCAACAATGTAGAACTGGGGAGTTGGAATTTCTTGCGAAATGTTAAATTTGCCAAGTGGACTACTACACACTAGCAACATCGCAACAAAAAACAGAAATGACAGGAATTGATTTAATTTCATATGCTACTTGCTTTTCATGGATATCTTAGTTAAATTCGTTCCGAACTTTATTATCATTTGAAGAAAAGTTAAACAAATGTGCTAGTAGTGAAAAAAATAGTATATAATTATATAAACCACGGTTGAGAAGCTTTTTCTTAGTCGAGCTATTTTATTATAAAATTAAATAAAATAGCTCGGCTAAGAAAAATGTCTTCTCCACCTTGGTATAAAATTACTATAAATTTCAACTACATGTACAAGAATTAAATAAAAATATTGCTCTTAATGATGTAATCAATATAAGCAACAGTTTTTTTTTTAATCTTGAAAATCTTATGAAGTCTCCGACAGCAAGCCCGCCACGCAGTATTGGTTTTCACGTAGGAATGCTAAATTTAATATTGGTGAAATAATTTTGGGTAGGGGGATGAGGCGTTCGACCGCGCATTTCTCGGTATACTTTTTGGCAGATCCCGAAACTTCTTCACGGTTTCTATCTTTGATAAATTGTCGATCAAATTGTTTTGTGACATCGGTTCATCTTCAATCAGATTTAGCTCGAGATAACCTGGAAATTCTTCTTCACGCGATCAGCTTCATCCAGAATATCTTGAGGCACGTCAGTTTTATCAATTTTAAACGGAAAAATGGAATAAAATATTCAAAAAGATTAAATAAATAAACGTGACGCAGCTTTTTAGTTGTTAATTTTGTTAGTTACCGCATAATTTATTCATTATTACGAATTATTGGTGCAAGATAAAAACTCAAAATTTCTTGTTATTTTAATCTCTGGTTCATTAAACTTACAGTATGAAAACTTTGTATTCACCTCGAAACAACTTGTACGTACTTTTCGTTCTAGATAAAACATAAACATCATCAATAGCTAAATTAATTTTATTTTCCTTCCATCTCTTCCCCCCTTTTCTCTACATGCTTTCTTCTGTCTAAAACTCCTTTCATCCAGCCTAGTCCTTTCCCTTCTTCTCCAATCAGTACTTTACAATCTTCTCTCTCCTCTCTCAGCTCCTCACATTCTTTCATCATGTGCTCTATTGTTTCTGCTCCTTCTCTGCACAGTCTGCACACTCTCTCGTCTCTATCTTCCCAGTATTTGTTTTCTCTTTCCTGGTTTCCACATATAAACCTTGCTATTACTTTCTTATCGTTCTTCCCGCTTTCCTTTCTCAGGTATGCCGGCAATTCCTCCGTGATTAGTGACCTATACTTTCCATTATACCTTGACTCATTTATCCTCGTTCTCCTTTCCTGCTTCTGTACGACTCGGTCCACCTCAACTATCTCTCTTAGTACATTTGCTCCATTGTTTCTTTGCCTCCCTACCTCCTCCACTGCATACCCATTTCTCTCGTAGTATTTTCTTCTCTCTTTTCCTGCTCTTTCCATCTTTCCATTCTTTATCTCTTTCCAACACTCTTGCAAGATCGTACATTCCGTTCATTCTCTTATTCTCTCTTCAAATCTTACTGCTCTTTTTCCAGCTTCCACTCTTATCTTGTCTCTCTTTACTTCTTCCAGTACGATATATGCTGGCGTTTCCCTGTCCAATCCTAGTACCCATCTCCAATACTTCGCTTGGATTGCTTCCAGCTTTTCCTGCTCCGTCCATCCCCATATTTCTGCTCCGTACATTATTACACTCTGTACTAGCCTTTCGTACATCAGTCCTCTCCTTCTTATATCTCGTCCGAATTTTCTCTCGCCTATTCTCCATACTTGACCTACCACCCCGTTCGCTTTCCTTTTTAATTCCTTTATATGACTTTCCTCGTTGTTAGTCTAGTTTAAGGTGTAACCCTTTTACTTTTTCTAGTTGTTTTCCTTCCCACTTCCATTCCTCTTTTTTTCTTCTGCCTCCTTTCTGCAAAATCATCATTTTTGTTTTCTCCACGTTTAATTTTAGCTTCTTTCTTTTCAGGTATTTTCCTAGGCATTTTATCATTCCCTTCATTTTTTTGGCCTCCCTCGCTATTAACACCATATCATTGGCGTATGCCAACGAGTGGACTTTCGTGTTTCCTACCACCACTCCCCCTGCCTGTGATAGTCTTAGTTTTTCTTCCAGGTCGCTTATATATGCCGCGAATAGACTTTGGCTGAGTGGGCATCCTTGTCTTACTCCTTTCGTCGTCCAGAATCTTTTGCTCGTTTTCCCGTTTACTTTTACTCTGTTTCCCGTTTCTAAGTAAATTTTCTCTATTCTGCTCACCAGTTGCTCGTTGATTCCTTTCTCTCTTAGGAACTCCCATAATTTCTCTCTATTTACACTATCAAAAGCCGCCTTCAGGTCTAGAAACAGCGCGTCTTTCCTCCTTTCTTATCGAGTTCTTTATCTATTAGATGTTTCAAGATGTACACGTTATCGATGGTGCTTCTCCCTCTCCTAAAACCCGCTTGTTCATCTGGTAACAAATCTTTTTCCTCTAGTTCTTCCTACAATTTCTCTTCCGGTATCATTGCGTAGATATTGTACGCCGTGGTCAGCAGACTTATTCCTCGGTAGTTCTCCACCTTTTCTCTTGTTCCTTTTTTTTGTATCGGACACACTAGCCCCATTCTCCATTGGCTTGGTAGCCCCTTTCCTTGCCAGACGTCGTTTACTATCTCTCTCATTATCTCTATTATTTCTTCCGTTGCATAGATTCACGCTTCATTTTGCAGTTCATGTTCTCCCGCCGCTTTTCGTTTCTTCATTCTTCCTATCCCCCTTTTAATCATTTCCTTCGTAATGTCTTCCCCTTTCTCTTGTTCTTTTGGTCCTCCTCTCTTCTGTCTTCTTTCCGTTTCGTCCTTTCCGTCTAGTAATTCTTTAAAGTACTCTCTCCATTCTTCTATCCTTATCTTCTCGTCTGCCCACTTTTTCACTTTTCGTTCTCTGTTTATGTATTTCCAAACTTCTTCTATTGATCTAATTTCCTCTTCTTCTTCTCTTTTCTTTTCTTCCTTCTTCTTCTCACAAGTGTCTTTGTATTTCTTTAATTGCTTCCGGTATTCTTCTCTCGATCCCTTCCAACTTCTCCATTTTCTCATTTGCTTTCTGACTAGTCTTTTCATTTCTTTGCATTCCTTATCCCACCATCTATTTCTTCCCATTCTTTCTCTCACTTCCATTTCTATTTTCTTTGTTGTCATCGCTTCTCTCATTCTCCTTTCGAGTTCTTTCATTCTTGTTTCAGTGTCTTTTTGTTTTTCTTTTTCTCTTTCAATATGTTTTAGCGCACTTTTGTACTTTTGTATGCTTTCTTCTTCCCAGATTGTTTTTATAATTGTTTCTTTCTCAGGTTTTTTTCTTTTTATTTCTTCTCCGGCAATTTCCATTTCTAACCGTTGGTGATCTGATTCCACTCTGTTTCCCACTTCGAATTTTCTTACTTCATCCCATGCATGTTGATTGACTATTGCGTAATCACTCACTGATTCTCCTCTCGGCCCCTGTATCTTCTGCCCAGTTCCCGTTCAGTACCTCGTATCCTTTCTCTTCTATAAAATCATTTTTCTTCCTTCTTTATTTTATGTCTTGTTCTTCTATGTCCTTCTCGCATCTTCTGTCTCATTATTCCGTCTTCCTAATCTTGTCCCAATTCTCGCATTAAAGTCGAGAAGCCCCCAATTATTACAATTCTTTTTTCTGTCTCACTTATGGTCTCTTCTAACATTTGTTTTGTTTTACTCATCTCTTTACTGTATACCGTGATTATTTCAACTTTTTTTGTTCCTATTTTTAGATTTCTTTCTGTTATTCCAGTTCTCTGTAGTTCTTGTTTTGTTTTTATTTCGTCCTCAATTTCTTTCCTTACTCCTGTGATGATGCCTCCTTTCGCTCGTCCTTTCTTGTTTTTCCTTTCTGCTGCTTGACATCTCCATACATAGTCTCTCGGCATTCTCTCTTCTATCTTCTTCCACTCGTTTTCATCTACCGACGTTTCTACCATTCAAATTACGTCAAATTCACTTATGTATTTCCAGAAGTCTTCTCCTTTGTTTCTTATCACCCTTGCATTCCAATATACCAATTTTATTCTTCCTTTTATTTTCTTCTGTTGCTTTCCCGTTGAATCATGTACCTTCATTCTTTTTGCCTTCTGTCTGCTCCCGGTTTTTTCCTTTCTCCTTTAAAAATGTTCCAGTCGCTAGGGGTCATCGTTACATTTCCTCCAATTTCCCTGAACCTGCAGTTTCCTGTAGCTTACCCTTACCGTCTTTCCTTCTTCCCTTTCCCCCTTCGCTATCTCTCTTATCTTTTTCTGTATCTCTCCTTCTTTCCTTGTTAGGTCGTTGTTTACAAAGATTTTCGGTCCTGTCTTATTTCTTAGTTTTTCTTTATTCCTCATGACGTTCAGCTTCTGTTCCCAACTGTCAGTTTTTGCTATTATCATCTCTTCTCCCTTTATAGCATAGGCCTCTGTTATCTTCACTTCTATTTCCAACTCCTTTTCAACCCATTTCTCGATTTCTTTTCTCATGTTTTGTCCCGTCTCTTTTAGTCTTAGCCCTGTTATTACTATGTTATTTCTCCTTTCACCTCTTTCTTTTTCCTTTATCTTCGACTCCATCTGTCCTATCTTCTTTTCTAGGAAGCTTTTCTCTTCTCCCCATTTTTCCTCTTTTTCTTCCATCGCTTTCTTCAGTTCTTCCCTGAGCTGTCTGTTGTCGTTTTTCAGCTCTTTCACTTCTTTCCTCGTCTCTCTTGTGTCTTCTTTGATTTGCTTAAGGTCTTCCATTATATTTTTTGTCATTTCCTCCATCTTCTTCTCCACTTCTTTTTGCGTTTTTTCTTCCCCTGGAGATCTTGCTGTTTTTTTGTTTTTTTGAAAGGCTCAATGTCTGCCGCTCAATTGAAAAAGCGTGTGCTTTGAAAAGTTTTCATGTCATTTAATTATGTCATTGAGGTTAGTAAACTATCAAATTTGTATTTTGTGGACGATTTTCTGCGTTTAAAGAAAAAATAGCTTGTTTTATTCTGAGAAAAGTGGCTTTTCGGGGCGCGTCAAACCTAGAGGCTTCCCACGAAAAGCCTCACTTTTGCTCCTAATAAATCAAACTACTATTTTCATTCTAGACATTGTGGGCGTCCAGGAGTTTTGACGGTATGTGTAATTGCACTTTACAACTTACTGACGCTCCAAGTGTTCAAGAACTTGGGTTCTTTTTGGTATTTGGTAAATTTGGTTTGAATTTCCTGTCACTGATTTGCCTGTAAAAAAACGCACAACGTAGTCCTTCGTTTCTTTCTATCCCGTGTCTTTTACGAACGATCACGTGGTCAAATAGAAATTGCGCGGGTTTTCAATTTTCAAATTTGACGTGTTAACATTTCATGTCAGCTTCATGTTCAAAAGTGTCGGGGACCAGAAGGGCATTATCACAACAAAGAGAGTCTTATCCCTTTTTGGGGTATCGGAAAATTTTCAAAATTATGATTTTTTGACAACATTTATTTATTCAAATTAACGACTGTATCAAGTGTTTTATTAAATATTGAACAAACAATTGAAACCTTATAGATTTTTAATATTCTTGGAAGCAAAACGTAAATGAAGTTTTATGGAAAGCATAAATTCATCATATTTGTGGGTATTGAGATATAAAACACTATGCTGTGAGCTATAAAGTTGTTATAGGTATTTTCTAGCAGTAGGTACTAAAAATATTTGTGGCTAAAGACTGTACAAAAAATTATAGTGTTAATGGAAGGGAACAGAAACGACAGACTTAAGTAGTAATTTCTTTATTAGTTTACACACTGACTTGAAAATTTGAAAGAATATACGTACAGTGGTATCACAGAATAAATCCAATTTGCCAACAGATTTGCAATGAACACACAACAAAATCATCCTGTCAAATTCCTTTTGTACGTTATCATAACTAAGAAGAAAATCGTGTCACACAACAGCTGGTGCAAATTGGATAAAACACAAAATAGAAAGGCATATAAACAAGAAGAGATGGCCGAGAACGTCGATAAAATACCTTAATGTGGTTATAGATATGACAAAGATTTTCAAGATTTTGAAGTATCCAACCCGTTTTTCCGAACTCAGCACGTTCTTCGTAGAAGGAAGTACAAACAATGAACTTAATTAAAACACTGACTACGTTGATATGGTTACAGAGTGCATCCAAGCGGAAAGGGAAATGCAGTTCCAACCCTAATGTGATTACCCACCTAGGAATAGTATTTTTTTTGTTTTCCGTCAGAACATTATGGAGTTGAAACATGCATGAACAAATACTTGGATTTTATATGCAAATCGGGACACTTGAATTTACAATTTTTACATGAGTTAGTCGGAACACTCTGTATGTTTGAATGGACTATGTACAACTAGGACACGCCGGGGCCAAAAAAGACACTTAAGTTTGAAAGCAATTGAAAATGGGATTACTCCAAAGTTGATAGTTACATCGTTTCTATCTGCATTTCATACTGAATTGAAAACGCCTTCGATTTTAATAAATGGGGAGTGAATGAACTGATTTAAGATACAAAAACTACATAATTCATAAATCTCGTGTTTGAGCATCTTTAAATATTGTGTTTACTGTCAACAATCGATTGTGTTTTTCCGATGTTAATTATTTTATTATTGTTAATCTATTAAAACCTAAAACATATTATGTTTTATCTTAACGCAGTGCAACGATTGCTTTGTTTATTACAAAATATTCCTTTTTGAATGGTAATTTTTTAAAGCTACAGTACTATCCAGACATCAGCTATTTGGACGACAATTCGTCAGAAATATTAATTCAAATAGTATATTTTTGATGATTTTAGTGCTTTTTGAGCATATTCTGTTGTAAAGCCAACCAGAATGTTATTTTGAACTCTAAATTATCCCAACTCCAATGAAGTGTCTCATCTGTACCTGATAAATACACTTTCAGTTCAGTACGAAATCCTGCTGGCCTCAGCTTGAAACCAAAAACGCGGTCTCTTTTTCAACACGCAGTACCTACATGGGAATTCGCGACCATCTCTGAAAAGTTTTTATAGCTGAGTAGTCTCGTACATGCAATTATCAATTATCATTTTATCGAAGAGGAAAGCTTCGCTTTCGGGGGCACCGGCGAATTCGTGGCGCTCCTTGACACGCGCGGCTGCTCCGGAACTGTTAGTTTAGAATCTGCAGATTTCCAGGTCGGAGGAGATTCCGTCGAGGCACAGCTGTGGTCCGGATTCGCACTCCTACTCAAAACGTGGATCGGGATGCGGTAGAGTCGCAAAGGACGTACTTCCGGCGAAGCTGCAAAAAGAAAGAGGAATTTAAATGCAAATGGGAGAGGCTTCTTACGTGAACAGTTCTTTTGTTCGTCGAGAAATTATGAAAAAAGGGAGTTGTTGAGCCAGATATTAGCGACGGTTTTAAATGTCGCAGGTTACGGCTGAAATACTAACTGAGCCACTTTAGAGGATGAAAAGCTATATACAGAGTGTCCCTACTAAAATTTGCACCCCTCAACAATTCCAATTTCGAAAGACTGAGAAGAAAACACTCGAACAAGTCAATTCTGTTATCAAGGGGGACCACATTGTACAAAACTTTCACGTCTTAGATCTCACCCCTTTAGCCAGGGGAGCCACCCCCTTAAAAAATTTAAATAGCATGGGGGGGTCGTGTAATACATCATTTTAAAGCTTATTCAATTCTCTATCCACACCTACATTTATCGATTCCTTTCTACAAAAAAAAAAACATTAAATTTGGAAAATAACAACTTCATGCTTTTCTTTGTAGAAACAAATTGATAAAAGTAGATCTTGTTAACTGCTTCCAGTTCGGAAATAAAAAACTAGTATTCCACAGTTACATCCAAGAGGACTAGAACCAGGAGATCCACGATGGGAAGGGTATGTCACGTCGTACAAAACCGATGGGATCGCAACGACCCCCTGCTCCACATTATTTTGATATTCATTTCGGAATTTATAGAAACTGTTAAAATATATTCTTCTTAAGCATACCACACCAATCTTTTACAGTTAATCGATGTCGTATTAACAACTTTAGATACTTCTAAATAAAGCAACAGGATCTACGTCCATCGGATAGAAAATTCTAAGCCCTCAAATGATTCCCATAGTTCCCATTTCGGAGTCTCCATTGAGGAATGAATTTTAAATAACTACATAACGATTATTATTTCTCGACGCGTATTATCTGCCGTCTTTACCAATGTAACCAACGAAGGAAATGTTCACTATGGTGTCTAGTGTCTATAGTACAGTTAAATGTTAAATCTTTTTGGGTCTTTTTGTATAAATAATAAATAAGGTCAAATGCACTCCCAAGAATAGAAGTTTAATACTAACGCAAAATTGCAAGAGAAATAGAACATTAATTTGCTCCTTGGGACAGAAAAATAGTTTTTGAAGTGAAAACTTCTTTGGCGGACCGGACCTATCATAAATTATTTTTAATTATTAGAAGTTATTTTAAATTATACTCAGTGATTAAAAACATTGACAAACATGTTATATTGTCACTTTAACACGTTCTATGCTTACAACGTCAATATTGACGTCATATTCATATGTTCGTCAGTGCGCAGGGCATCATATGACGTCATTGTCTGGCAGGTTATTGTGCTCTTAGCGTAGCAGCAAGGTGACTGTAACTTTGTGAGCGTGTTCATTTTATCATGTCGGGCAGTGAAGCAGAGCCTTCTGCCCCTAGATTAGATTAGAGATTAGATTAGGTGTTGAGGGGTGTGAGGGAATTGGCTCACCTAACTGAAACTTAGACCACACCGCTGGCCCATTGTTTCACCCCTTCGTGTTCCTCATTCCTGTCTGTCATCCAGCGATCCGACAACATCAAAAATGCTAGGATGCTTCCAGGCGAGGTACACCTCATGTTGGCCCAGCTGGGCCATGTCTCCCCCAGTATGAACTTTCTGGTCGAGGCAAGAGCCGAACATTCCCGTAGGATATGTTCGACAGTCTCGTCCTCCTCTAAACACCCCCTGCACGTTGGGTCGTTTACCACCCCCATCACGTTGAGGTATTTCGTTAGCCTGCAATGTCCGGTCCAGAGGCCCACCAAAAGGCGGAGTCCGACCCTTGACAAATGTAGACAGGACTTGGCTCTTTTAAAGCAAGGATTTTTGATAAAAAAAAAACTTGCTGCGTCGGCAGCCTGTTGTCGTTTCCCATCTAGCGCAATGTCTAGAATGGGTGTCAGTTTTGATCAGGTTTGAGAGGTAGCGGTTGGCCGATGGATGGGCGGTTCGGTACCATCATTCCTCCCATTAACGTTATGTCCTCGAACCCACCTTAGCTCAACGACATTGTTTAATGCTAATCTCGAGAGTACCAGGTGACAGTCATGTACCACTTGATAGGTAATCCAGCCACTGGCCAGAGCCCCCAAAGCTGCTCGACCGTCGCTGAAGAAGCACATCGTTTTTTCACTGACATTGCGCCCAGTGATTTCTGTGGTACCCCTTAGAATGGCCGCGATCTCCGTCTGGAAAATGTTGCACATTTTCCTAGGGTTGCGCTGAGATTGCAGTTCATTTCGGGAATATGAATTCCCGCTCCAGAGTCTGCTTTTGTTTTTTGATCCATCCGTGAAGATTGAAATGTCAACCTTCGGATGTTCTCCTGTATGTGTATGCGCTTCATAGGATTTGTTGAAAGCATCAAGAGAGGTATTCTGTCCTTCGCTCAGGATGCGGGCGTGCCCGCCTTCTGACTTCCCAGCTTTCTAAATGTTATCTTCCCGCAGCATGCGAGCGCATTCAAGTGCCATGCTCTCCACGAAAAGATCGATCGGAGGCAGACATAGGACAGCCTCCACAACTGCCGTCGGGGTGGTTCTCATGGCACCCGTCACAGCGACACATGCCATCCGTTGGATGTGTCAGAGGCGTGTCATCGTTGGTTTTTGTCTGACTCTTTGCCACCATAAAATTGCTCCGTAGCTCAGGATCGGTCTGATAAATCCAGAGGGTAATCCTGGGTGTTAAACCCCAGGACCTTCCCAGCGCTTTCCTACATTGCCACAGCGCGACGCTGGCTTTGTTTATTTTGCTCTCCAGGTGCTTTTCCCAAGACAGCTTTTGATCTAACATAACGCCCAGGTACTTCACATCCTGCGAGAGTTTCAGCTTGACGCCGTTGAGGGATGGCAGCCTTAGCTGTCCCATCTTAATTCTGTTCGTGAAGAGGATTAGCTCTGTTTTCTGTGGATTCACAGCCAGAGCCTCCTTCTTGTACCATTTTTGTACCAGGCAGAGTGCTGTCTGAATAATAGTGGAAAATGCTGCAGCAACTATTTGAAATAATCCAGCAGCTTTGGGGAGAGTGCAACAGTCATATCATCGACGCATTTGGGGATAATTTTCAAAGTGTTTCTGTTATGTTTGTGGACATAAATGTTTGCTGTCTTCTCTTCAGTTTATTTTCAATATCCCACAAAGAAACCAAAGCAAAGTAAAAGTATATGCTGTAACGAAGTTACCGAACTTCGCGAGGTTCGAGTGCAGCTAGCGACGTTCGCCGCTTCGTGCCGCCCAGCCGATTGTCTCTTCACTGCGTGAACACAGCTGAACGCACAACCCCGTAAAATCGCATCTTTAATTTATCAAGAAAAATACTTATAAACATCGGACCGGGATAATTCTTTCGCTCCGGTCATCGGAAAAATAAAGCGCAGCAAAAAATCCGCTCTTGTCACCTCGCACCACGCCCTACGCATCGCACCGTTTATATGTAAAAATAAAATGCTTAATGTTGACGTATCGGGATGATCCGGTAATAAGAAAGAGACCGCGCTTCGGGTACCGCTATCCGGAGTTTTCACGCTTCACGGATAGCAACGCTGTTTAGTGAGAACAGGAAACCGCGTAGTCTAGCGATAAAATCTTGAGTGAGTTGCCCACGCGCTGCCGTTCATGTAGGGGAATAACGTCACTCTTCCGTCACCAGCACCCTATAGAAGAGCGACCAGAAGCCAGCGGAGCTCAGTTGGTGACTCCGACCGTTCCAGTGGGTGACAACTACAATTCCGGTAAAGTTCCAGTGTCAGTTAGTGAGTTCCTGCCCTTCCGCCCACCGGAATCAGACCAGAGGGACCTAACCAACTCGCCCAGGGAAAAGTAAGGTAGGGGACACCTGCTGACTTTCGTCGCTTCCTTACCACCGACCTAAAGGGCGACCAGCCTTGGTATCTTTGGTGCCGACCTGGTACACTGGGGTTACACTTGAATTGTTGCGGTCCCCGACTTAGTTTCCCCCCGTGAATATATTGAACCCCCTGTAGATATTAAACCCTTGTATGTATTGATTCTCTGTGCATATGCTTTGTAAATAAACTTGTGTTACCGCGACTCTTTATTTACCCTCCGCCAAGCTCGACAGCTGACCAATGGTACACCGTAGGTACTCCACTAAACTACCCGTGGACAGGTGTGGAGCATACCACAATAAAAATAATACGCTTGAGGCAACTCGACCGTAGAAAGCGCCACAATGCATTTTTTGTACCCATTAACGTACTTATTTTTGGGACAGCCTGTATATATAGCTAGCCCCTAACGTATATTTTACTTTGAGTTTAAATAGTCAATGTGTTAAAACGAAAATGGAATTAGCTAGTACGTACGTGAAAAACCCAGGTAAGTTAAGGAAGATTAATCTATAATTAAATAGCTACATTAATCGTCATCTGTTATAACTTTGTGGACATGATACAGATTTTCTGGACTGACAATTTTCCGGTATATATGTGTGTTCTTTATTACATGAAAAACTACGACCAAAAACTACGACCATTACAAAAGTCTGCAAACCACAGTCACTCTAGATCGTATACTGCCAAATAAAAATGCAACCACGGACAGCACTATTTTTTAGTCATACTCATACTCATACTCCTGTCAGATGACTTCTTGTGTTTAAATCATCACTACGGTTACTAGAGAGAAAATTAATTAATTAAACAAGAATAGGACACAATGTCTCGACTGTAACTAGGATATGAAGGCAATGGCCTGAAGAAATTGTGTACAAGCGTCCATCTAGCAGTGGATGTCTTGAAGTTCAATTTCGCGAAGATTGATATCTCCTACAAATATCACACGTTCGGTTGAAACGCGTTGGATGGGTGCCATGGGTCGACCCATAACGGTGACCACGTTTTATCGCAGAATCAATTCGTTTAGAGTTCATCTTACCGTAATCGCTTCGTTGTTGATTAATAATAATCATTTCTTTGCTAAGATTACTTTTTTAATTGATTAGTTCTTTAATTTGTTTGAAAGTTAGTTATTTAATTATTGCCTATATTATAAAAGCTTTACAAGATAAACGTCCATGACATTTAGAATTGCTTAGTTTGCCAGACGATAGAAAGAAATATAATCGTCAACCTACACGTATTATTATTAGGACTACATCACTGATTTACATTACAGGGGGCCGGAAAATGTAATAAGATAACGCGGAATGTATCGACAATTAACATTTTCGGCAGACAACAATCCGCGGCTTCGCCATGCTTACAAGTCTGCCTCAATACAACCTTACATTCCTTGTTACTTAAATAGCTATTGGTGGAACATTTTCGGGTACAGTTACAGTTGGACCCCTTGTTTAATCAGATAAAGATATCTTAGAATTATGAAAACCTTAGATTGGCCGTTATGGTGTGATAACATTTTTCGGGCTTTTATCACATGCAATTTGTAAATTCTTGTTTTAACTGATCGATCCTAGGATTTTATAAGTTTCAGGCTTTTACAGTAACATAATAATATACAGGGTGATGTAACATCTCCACGAAAAATCATGGTGGAATCAGTGCTGTGTTATGGAGTAGAAATCTGCACCTTGAAGGACGACTTAAAATGAAGACTAACCGCGGTAGAAATAGATTACCTGAAGAGTAGTTCCAGAATTTCACCGTTAGAGAAAGGAACTAACGAAGAAGGGAGGACAGGACCATAACGAATGCAAGAAGAGCAGTGGTAGAACGAGCGGAATTAAAAAGTGTGAAATGGTTTGGACATATTTTAAGAATTCCAAATGAAAGATGGCCGAAGAAAATTCACACATGGAAAATCCATTCAGTAAAAAGAGGAAGACGCGGACGGTCGTGGTATACACATGTAAAATTCTTAATACACGAAAGGGGTCTAGACGAACATCATGTAATAAGAGTCGGTAAGTACCTATTTAAAACATTGTACAAATTTAATCTAACATTTTAAGTGTTTCTCCAGGCAGTAGGGTTGCACGATTTTTCCATTTAATTATAATTAAAGAGAAGCATCTGCCACTCGTATTGGATTTTAAATTAGCATTAATTCTACTCGGGCGTCTATCTGGGACCGATGTTCAAAGGTCACAAAAACTAGCTTATTGGTTTTCTCGGATTCGTTCATGCCTTTGTTGATTTGCATTGTTTAAAAAACTTAAAAAAGGTTTCGGTTAAAAAATTCTTACTGTCCTTTGAGGATCTTAAAGAAATTCACAATTTTTAAATATTAGAATAGCTTTGAACATGTGAATAAAAATAAAACTTTAAGATTTAAGATTACATCTGAGGCGAAAACTATTCCGTTGAGAGAACTATACTTCACAGAAAGGCGGGGTCTCGAGGTGAACTAGTTTTCGAAACACAGGATTGCCACTTTTTGCCGAAGTTTGTAAAGGTACTATTTGATTCACAATTATTTGAAATTTAATAATTACATCTCATTAATTCTGTTAATTCTGTTGTTGCAAAGTTTAATATCAGTCAAATGTTTGCACTTAGTAAGCAGTGCAACAATGACATATTTGTCACATATAATTATGACGAAGAATTTTTTTAAAATTCTATACAATTAACTTTCTGTCCAAACAAACTCTTGTTACCAGCTGTTCATTGTACAGTTTCCAAATTCCCGCGTACAGGATCCACCAGGTGACCACACTCTCCGTAACGTTTTACTCTGCTATAACTAAATTAATATAATCGAGGGGTAAACAGGTTAAATTGAGAACATTGAAGTTGGCCAGAGTAGAATCATTTCAGACTGTCCAGTAGATGTTCGATTACATGATTAATTTTATTTGAGTCCGGTAGGTAAGCTACTTACAGTATCAAAGCCGGTAAATGCCGCTAAGCAATACTTATCGGGCGACTTCATTTTTATAAATCAAATCTGACATTTTCCAAAGTTCCAAAGTTAATGTGATTTTTTGAGTCCATAAACTGAAGGCAAAGTTGCCTAGCAACCTGAACACAGTGGCAGTCACGGCTTATTTCGAGTAAAATAATTAACAAAACAATTTGAACAATCCATTGCGGCTCAAATGCACCCCAGGAATTCTTTCTTGAAATTCTTGGATTATGTGTTGATATGATAGGTCGCCAAGACCGTAACACTGAATTTAAAAAATTCTTTGCTGACGACTTAGTATTCCGATTTTTTTTGACAACAATGAAGTTTCATAAAGTTTCAATGGTATTTCTTAGGCGTTGCTAGGCAGTGTTCGGTTTTAAATACTAGATTTATCAAAAATATTGGGACTTAGACAAAAATTGGATCCTATTCGAAGAAAAAAGCCCCCAATTAAAACATATCAACTATGATATGCAATGTTTTACCTTTTTTTGTAATTTTATAACAAGCAAAACCAGTCAAGACCAAAAATATTCTTCTCCAAACAGCTTACTAGAAAAAATCACCTCATGGGCACCCCATTCAGGGACACATTGTATATTGAAACACTAGTTTTGTAAAACTTATATTAAGACAAGAGTTCAGGTTTGCAGCACGACTGCCGTAGGCAGGAGTGCCTGTAAAGAACGAGTGCTCTTAAGTTTTACAAAACAAGTTTTTCATGTTATTTTTCCTAATTTGCATATTAATTTCATTTTTTAACAAATTAATAAAATCAATTTTGGTAATTTAGGAAATTTTGGTAAATTTTGATTTTTTTATACCTGACGTATACTTGAGATGACTTACATGGAACCTTAACCACAAAATCAGACTGACATTTCGTTCAGTGCAAGGTTCAGTGTGTCTAACCAATGGAAATAAAAATTCTAGATTTTGGGTGCGTTAATGGAATACTCAAAATGAGTGCGTTAATAGCTTTGTTACAGCAGCAAATTATCCGAAACATAACTGTCAGAGCTGAAAAATCGTATATTATGTTACTAGGAGTAGAAAGCGCACATTTTGTACTGAACACAGAAGGTTGCGGCCGAGGCTTTCGCCGAGGCCAAGCAATCTAGGCGAAGCACAAAAAAAAGCTTTCGGCTCCGAGTGAGATATTATACTATTTTGTCTTCAAGCATTTTTAACAAAAACTTTCAAAGAAACATTTATAAAAAAAATATGTATTATAAGGTACGCGACTGAAAGTGAAACTTGCCATGGTAGGAATCGAGTTTATTTCATTATTTTTTTCTGATACAAATGTTGTGGTAACTAAAACAAGGAGGCCTCCAAAGGGGCCCCCTTGAGAGAGGGGGGTCCGAGGGGCCCCCAAACGACAGGCAGGCCGAGGGGGGGGCTCTTGAGACAGGGGGCGTAGGCCTCAAGGGGGGTCCTTGAGGCAGGGAGGAGTGGCTACCATCGATGTTCACAACTCAATCAGAATGCTTTGTAATTTGCACTGTTTGTACTACAATAATTTTCGATGTTGGCATCGATTATTTCTGTCATATTATTTTACTAGTGCAATAATGAAGTTCATTATTATACTAGTAACACAATGATGTTAAGTAGTGCGTTAAATACCAAAATATAAACATTTTCATACGCTTGAAGAAAAACACATTTAAGAACACATTGTTATCAATTTTAGATCTAGAAGACGTTTAATAGTATCTGCAATTATTAGGGAACATACAGCGTGTAACAAAAATAGTTATCAAAATTTTAACCAGTAGGTAACAGAACTTGACAAGAGTAGCAATATTTCTCAATACACTTTTGTCATAAACTTTTTGCTTGTAGAGTTAAAAATGTTTTAAAATGTGACACAAAAATCAGGGTACCTACCTACTTCACTGCACGACCCGAACCATCGTATATCGCACGAACAAAAACGCGTAAATATGCAAAAACAAGCGGCACCAGGGAAAATATTTTCTTTATCAGCAAAGGTCAATCACCGTCACGGGAGGTCATTTATTATTGCGATCAAATTAGAATTTGGGGAACGGGATTTTACAAATCATTCGTGGACAAAATTTTATAAATTTAATAAACTCACACAAGCAAGCAAGCACTCATCGCATTTTAATCAATTGAAATGAACATTCGTGACATTTTAAAAATTGTCGACATAACTTTGACTACTTATCGTATTATAAGTGACAATTTAACTTGTGTTTTTGTCAATCAATGCGATGTTTCAATTTTAAAATAAACAACCAATAGGACAATAATTATTTTAGCCAAATAGGACGCCAATATTGCCGCTAATTTTTGCTCTTCAGTTGACTCGTTTCTGTTGCTTGAGAAAGGTGCAACACCTCTCGTCCTATTGTTTTTGTTTTTTTTTTCTCGTGCTCGCAATATTAATAAATAATGTCTTTGAGCTTTTTTAGATTTCATACAATTACAATCCCTCAATGCACAGCTTCGAGGAGCCGAAACATTTTTATCCGTTTTTTCAATGTTTCTTAGGGCATTTTTTAAACTCACTTTCACTCACAGAATGGACAATGGTACCTAACTACATCCGATTAGAGACACAAACTAACTTGAACTAAATAAATTTATAGGTTACAGGCATAGAGGGAAATCGGGCATTGTGAGCTGTGCCCGGTCAATGAAAATAATGCCCAATGGAGGAGGTCATTGTGGATAATATTTTCGTGATTAACTACATTGATAATTTTCTTGAATAAAGTGTATAGTGCAGTTTGTGGTTGTTTTCATTCAGTAGTTTTTCCTATATATACATATACTTATTATAGTAAGCATAGAATGTGTAAGCTTGCTGTTATATTATTTGTAACGTACAGAACAATATTATAAAAGAAAATACATTAAACGGGTAATGTAGGGTACATATTTCTTTTTGTCTTAATTGAGATAGGGCTTGCTGTTGTGGCATTTGAAGTTACATAATTTTCCACTATTACGACACTTGTAGATTTTTGTTTTGCATTTGTGGTTAGAAAAACTATCGTAGCCTTGACCCCCCACGGATGAAAATTTTCTAGCACATTCCTTCAACCCAACTTCAATATTCGTAACTCGAGGTTTTAAAAGAGAGGTTACATCTGCCATGGTAAACAAAGTTATTCTTTTACCTAGTTTTCCCGACTTAGAGTGGTTATTGCTTAGACTTTGCCCGACTTAGTGTGGGAAATACAGTAAAATGTGTTCATATTTTCTGCAATGCCCAATATGGACGGGCATGGTCCCCTATCCACATTGCCCGGACATTCCTAGCGTTTCCCCACTGTGCCCGTAACAATATAAATGTCACAAAAAAAAATCCGAATAAAAGAGTACAGCTTTTCCTATCAACCGAGGTAAAGAATCGGATTTCGCAAAAATGGTAGATCCAAATTTTGATGCTCTTGTCAAGTTCTATTACTGGTTAAAATTTTGATACTTCTATTACACCTGTTTAACGTGAGAACAGGAGCACATAAATTGACTTTTACAGTAGTGAAGAATCGTACTTTTTTCCAACGAACCTAGATTTGGCTTAAGAGGTGAAAGCTGACGTTTTATGTCAAATTTCAACGTGAATCGTTTTGGGGAACATTCTTTGATGTTTAAGCAAGTTTATTGATGATATAATGTTACCGAATTATTTTCGTGCTTCTGAAACAATCTCTTGTAATACTCAAGTTGCTTAAAACGCAATACTCGTGTCATTTTTTGACAAATTTCCCTCCTGCTGCGAGTCGGGAAATTAAAACGTCAAAAAATGACACTCGTAGTTGCTAATCAACTTTCGTATTACAAATCGATAGTTTCAAAGCATTGATGTAATTTTATTACAAGTGATTATTTCATTCATCATCGTTTTTGACCAATCGTAAGACTTTATTTTTTGAATTATAGCGATAATTCGATGATCCTTTATGTTTCATTTTCAAATGTTTTTATTTCCACGGCAACGCTGAATAATAGTGTCACATTTTTACTGTTATGTCAAATTTCAACATGAATCGTTTTGGGGAACATTCTTTGATGTTTAAACAACTCTATTCATGAAATAATCTTACCGTATTACTTTCGTGCTTTTGAAACAATCTGTTGTAATACCCAATTTGATTAAAACGCAATACTCATGTCATTTTTTGACAAATTTTAATCTGCCGCACATCGGAAAATTAAAACGTCAAAAAATGACACTCCTAGTTGCTAATCAACTTTCGTATTACAAATCGATAGTTTCTAAGCACTCATGTAATTACAAGTGATAGTTGATGCGAAAAACTAAAAAAATAATCTACGTTGTTTCGGGGTTGTTTCCGTTTTTAGTTTCAATTTTGTGGTAATTAATTCGAAAAAGATGCCGTCTCAATATTGCATCGTTCGTGGGCAATATGAAGAAGACGTAAAGTTTCCTTTCCGAAGAATGCAATCCGTTCAATTAGTATGTGGTTATGTCTGCTTTTGTTGCTTTTAAGTTGGATCAGTGGAAAAAGTAAGGGACTTTGTTATGTTTCACCAGGCGCGAAAATATGTTAAAATCACTTCCGCAGGGAGTTTCACATCGTCGAGGCTTACGAGATTGACCAGGAAGCTCCTTCGATGCAAATTTTAGTTTTTTTGCTATTATATTCTGAACTATCAACTATACAAGAAAGGGAATGGTTATAAAAGTTGTTGATCATAAAATTATGTACATGAAAAGGTTGTTAGACTACCATTTTGAAAATGTGGACTGACATTAAATTTTCTAAATGATTGAATGGGAATAGTATATATTGTGCGCTCAACTTCGCTTTCGTGGGCAATCGACAACTTGCAAGCAGTAAAGTTTGCGCACCCAAATTATTAAATGGGCAAACCGTTACTTTGCAACCGTAACCAAGGTTGCAAAGATACTATTTGTCTACATCATCTATTTCACATAAACATGGGGGCCCAGGGGGGGCCCTTAGGCTGGACCGATTTTTCGGCTCGACCGATTCTTATGATTTTTTTTTGTATATTTGGTAGGTATGAGAATAAGTGGTAAGCTATTTTTCACATGGACATGGGGGCCCAGGGGGCGCTCTTGGGCTGGACCGATTTTTCGGCTCAACCGATTTTTATGAAATATTTTTTTTGTATATTTGGCAGTTATGAAAATAGGTGGTAAGCTATTTTTCACATCGACATGGGGGCCCCTTGGGCTGGACCGATTTTTCTGGTAGACCGATTCTTATGAATTTTTTTGTTTGATAGGTATGGGAATAGGTCGTAAAGTATTTTTTACATGGACATGGAGGCCCAGGGGGGCCCCTTGGGTTTATAACTCAAGAAGGGCTTTTATGATATTTGATTTGTTGGATTTGTCTCCGCTCCGAATAGCAGAATAACTATTGAAACATGGTCAGGGGGCTCAGGGGAACCTTAGGTTTATATTTCAAGAACGGCTGGACCGATTTTTATGATCTTTGATTTGTTGGATTGGTCCCCGCCCCGAATAGCAGAATAACTATTAAAACATGGACAAGTGGCTCAGGGGGCTCCCTTGGGTTTATAACTCAAGAGCGGCTTTTTGGATTTGCCTACGCCCCGAATAGCAGAATTACTATGAAAACATTGGACAAATTACAGGGGGCGGGCAGCTAAGTACAGGGCAACGACAAAGCCCCCCTGGTACAGGGCAACAATAACAAATAACGCCGGCCACCAAAATTTGTCCTACCGGGCATTAAAAATGAAAATCTATTTTTAAGGAGTAAACTCCAAAGTTTCACTTCTGTCGCGCGTGGACTCCACACACATTTTTTTATGATATCTTGAGAATGGATGACTGACTTTTTTCGAGGGCGAATAACTATTAACACATCAGAAAAATGAAAGAAAAAATTTTTCTCAAACATTTTGTATGAAATCCGTATATAACGCCATCTTTGATACATGACAGAAACAAAAATGAACATGGCGTTGTGTGCATTATCCTTTTATAAAAAAAGAATTTAATTCAGCTAATAAGTTGCCACAACATTTATTGATTCTGAATATACTAAATATACTATTTACTTACTTCAAACGTTGTTAATTTATTTCATTGTCCCTGTTATTTAATACATAATATGTCCCACAAAGTTTGGAAGATATTTAAACCTGTAGTAGATCTGCAACTGCAAATTTGTCTAAAGAAATTTCAGCGTCCTAAGTTGAACCATGTGGATACAAGAGCAATTTGAAAATTTCTCCGGTAAAGTTCCAAGATGGTCCCATTTTAATTTAATTTCATTGATATTGGACATAATACCCTGTAGAATCGAGAATGGAAAATCTGCAATTTGTGAATATACTGTCGAATGTTGAATGTCGAATCTCCAATCTTTGAATATCGAATCTTGAATATCAAATATCCAATCTTGAGTTTGGATTGATGGTCTCGATCATTTGACATTAATTTCTTAATTTATTTAACACATGCTGTTATACCATACAATCTATTTTCGCGCTCCTGTGTTATATTTTTTCAGTGTTACCGACTTTCATCTTCCTTTTAAACCAGCTGTCGCTTCCTCATTCGAGAAGCGTCCTTACTAGGTCTACCCATCACATAAAATTGTAAAATAATTAACTTAAAAAAAAGAAACCGAATTCAAAAAACACAAAAGTAACATGTTGAATAAAAATTTTCAATTTAATACTTATTTGTTGTTCCGCTTAATGTAATTATTAATTGTTCCTTTTAATGAAATTAAGAAATTATTGTTTACTAGCTGACTCGGGGAACGTTGTACCGCCTCAGAATCAATAAATGTTGTGTTGACATCTACTGGCATTACCGGAACCAGCATACAACGCCATGTTTATTTTTGTTTGTATCAGAGATGGCGTTACATACGGATTCCATACAAAATGTATTTTTTTCTTCGTTGATTTTTTTCGTTAATTTTTCTGATGTTTTAATAGTTATTCGCCCCGGAAAAAAATCAGTCAATCCGTTCTCGAGATATCATCAAAAAATTTATGTGTGGCGTCCACGCGCAACAGTAGTAAAACTTTGTAGTTTACTCGTTAAGAATCGATTTTCATTTTTAAAGCCCGGTACGACGTCATTTGTTATTATCGTTACCCTGTACCATAGAGGGCCCCAGGGGGAGACCTGTAGCAGGGGGGCTTTGTTATTGTCGTTGCCCTGTACCAAGCTTCCCGTCCCCTGTCCATGTTTTAATAGTTATTCTGCTATTTGGGGAGGAGACAAATTCAACAAATCAAAGATCATAAAAGCGGTTCTTGAGTTATAAACCCAAGGGGGCCCCCTGGACCCCGATGTCCATGTGAAAAATACTTTACTTTACTTGTATATACCTACCAAATATACAAAAAATAATAATAAAAATCGGTCGGGCTTAAGAGGACTCCATGGGCCCCCATGTCCATGTGAAAAATAGTTTACCACCTATTCTCATGCCTACCAAATATACAAAAAAAAATCATAAAATTTGGTCGGGCCGAAAAATCGGTCCAGCCCAAGGGCCCCCCCTCTGGGCCCCTATATCCATGTGAAAAATAGTTTACCATCTATTCTCATACCTGCCAAATATACAAAAAAAAAACATCAAAATCGATCGAGCCGTTTCGTAGGAGTTCGACCGTGACACAAGAGTTTTATATATTAGATTATCTTATTATTAATTGTTTTATAAATTTGAAGTTGGTGCCTAATAAACATAAAAACAAATTATATACCTTTCTACAATAACAAAATAGATAGCATGAAAAAATTATAGAAACAATCTTACTAATATTATAAATGCGAAAGTTTGGATGGATGGATGGATGTTTGTTGCTCAATCACGCCAGAACGGCTGAATGGATCTGGATGAAATTTGGAACAGAGATAGAGTATAGTCTGGAAGATCACAAAGGCTACTTTTGATCCCGGAAAGATGTACGGTTCCCATGGGATAGATTTGTTTTTGTTTTTCACAGAGCAAGAGATCGACATGATTTTTTGCAAAGTGAATCATAGATGAATTAGATGAATGCGGTAGAATGAGAATAGTAGGTATTGCGGCGCCGGCGGTTCAGATGGTAGCTACGCCCCCCTGTCACAAGCGAGGCCTGATGGTAGCTACGCCCCCAGTCCCAAGGGGGCCCCCTTTGGTAGCAACGCCCCCTCTTCCAAGAGGGGCCCAATGGTAGCTACACCCCCCTTCCCCAAAGGGGCTTCCAAAGGGAAACGCAATGGTTGCTACACCTACCTATCCCAAGGGGGGCCCGATGGTAACTACGCCCCCTTCTCTTAAGCGGTACATTTGGTAGCTACGCCCCTCTGTCTCAAGTGGGCTTCCAAGGAAAACTCCGATGATAGCTACGCCCCCTGTCTCAAAGGGGCAAATAAGTACAAATAAGTACAAATAGGTATTAAATTGAAAATTACTTTTTAGTTAACTGTGTGTTTTTTGAAGTCGGTTTCTTTTTTATTAATTAATTATTGATTAAGGTAAGCGTCCAACAAAAAAGACCTTTGTTTTTGCGTCTAAATTACACGTTATTTGTGTATTTATTTTCCGGGTTTTATTCATCGCTTTTGAAACCAATGCCAAAGGGTCTCAATAATAGTGCCCTAAATGTTGTCATAATTTGTTTTTCAGTAATTTTTTTAATACGCTTAAAGTTGTCTTCGGAGGTTGCAGAATGGTGGGTTTGAATATCCAACCGGGTGTCCCACTACACTTCTACTATTTTGTCAATTTTGTGGTGTTTTATCCACACAGTTTTTTGCATTTTTTCCGCTAGTCTTGCTTTCAGAAAATCCAAGATTAGAATAGCTCTCGAAGCTTTCACAATAATTGTGGTGTATTATGTAATTGTCTATTTTTCATTAATGGTGAAAACGGCACAATGACGAAAACAATTCAAATAAGTACATAATTATGAAAAAAAAAAAAAAACATCTTCCCAAAATTTTTGCCACATCTAAACTGATTGTGAGTCAAGTTTCCATATACGCGTGTCCAAAAACATGGTGTCAATAATTCATAGTCCAGTCAACGAATGCCCAAAATGGGGTCTAGTCTGCAATGCAGGTACGAGAATTTTTTGCTTCAGGGATCCATTTGCGCTAGTTAGAAGGTAAATATACTAAAAGTCACAACCCTTCGGATGGGAGGTAACGAAGGGAGGGGGCTTCAAAGTTGAAAAATTCTGACTTTTTTTCTGCTTTTTTCTCGTAAACGGTAACTCCGACGAAAAAATATTATAGAGCCCATTATGTTCTCCATTAAATTCTGTTTCATGAGGTTTTTGCCTATCTCTCAACCAACGCTCATAAATGACGTTGGAAAATGTGTATAGTTTTCAGGGCGAAAACAAAAATTGGTCCACCCCCGTTTTTTGACTAATAACCATTTATTGCAAATGCTTTATCCAATATAAGCCTTGTACAAAAAATCTGTACTACAGTTTTGTTTCCATACATTTTTTGCTTCCACTAATGGTTTTTGAGATAATCGACGCAAAAGATGGATGTTGCTTTCGTGCTAAAAACTATACTCATATTCCAACGTCATTTATGGGAGTTGAGTGGGAGATACGCAAAGACCTCATAAGACCAATTTTATGCAGAATTTAATGGATAAGACAATTCTTCTGATTCTTATAGGACATTTTATCAGCTTTAATTTTGGTTCCCATAATTTTTTAGGTAGGACACATAGTTTTCGAGTTATAAGCGAAAAACCGAAAAATATCCCTGTAGCAAAATATTCTCGTAACCAAAATGCAGGGTAAATCATTCGTCGACTGGACTATTCATGGACCGATTGTGTTCAAAATTTAAAAAATGTTACTGTTATAAAGTTCCTAAAATAATTCATGTAGCCTGTAAGACTAAAGAAGATGATTAGAGATTATAAATATAATAATATATAAATTTAAGAGCACATTAGTAGTATTATATCGATTGAGCAAAACCAAGTAGGTACAAGAGTAATCCAATTAGGTTATTCTGTGAGCTAATTTTTTTCCTCGACTGCTACTATGAATTTCTCATGAGTTTTACTAACGCACAACACAGCTTATTTTTATTATTGTTCAGACTCCTCTACACTCTACAGGTTGCCCATACAGTTTTAACTAAGACGAGTCAAATTTTGTCCCCGGTGTGACAGAAAATAATGTTGAAACCCATTTCACGTAATAAATACGATAATGTGCAATATTATGCAAAATAACGAAATGCATCTTTAGAGACTGCAAAGTGTTCGTCTTAGTCTACATTTTAGTCTACATAATTATTTAAATCTAATTTCCACTTACCATTAGGGCTCGATGGGGGCGAAAGCTTCTGCAGTTCCTGTTGCCTCTCCACCACCAACCTGTCGGTCTTGTTCGGAAAGAACTCCGGTGCCGTCGTCGCGAAAAAAATATCGTTCTTCCCCGCTACAAATTGCAGCTTCGGCATCGACATTGTGTGAACGAGATTTCCATTCACAATAAGCCTAATCTCCATGGAATTGGTCGTGAATGCTACCACGTACGGAAAAGCGCAGACTGAAATTACATCAAACATTTAGGATTTTCCTACCTTCAATATTTCGCTTGTTGCCTCACCAATATCCGTAGGCACTGAGTTCCAATGGAAGTCGAAATCTGTGGAGGACGAATTCTCTTCGTTTATTTTCTGAAAGTGGCATGTATCTGCAACGAAGCGACAAAGGGGATAAATTCTTCTAAGCGTCTTATAGAAAAGTAGATCGTTTTGTACGTGAAAAAAATTTCAGAAAGTAGTGAGATGTTCTTGAACGATATACGATATCCTAACGCTTTTGTTGGACAAGTTATTGAAAATCGTTTTAATAAAGAAGGAATGTTAGCTTTGGGAATTAGCTACAATGTCATCCGATGTTACAAGTTAACACAAATAACACTGTTCATAATCTCAGGTCTGGACTTAATGTTTTTTCCAATTCATATAAAATTTCAATGCAAGCAGCTATGATTCTCCGGGCCGGAAAATGCGGAAAAAGGCATTGCTTTCCCATGCGTACCTAAGTGGAGCACACACCTGCTATAAACGACGAGAAATAACAGGCAATGATCTTTCACGTTTCTCGAGATTTATTCCTACCACACGGTTGGAATAAAGCCACTTTTAAAAAAGTGCTCCTTTGTATGTTGTCTTCTTATTTAGATTTACCTCCGTATGAACAAAGGCGTTTAATTAACTTACTTTAGTAAATAATTAACTTTATATACAAGCTGTAACCCTCACGTACGGATTTAGAACTTCATTTATGGCAAGTATCTGAGAACTTTTCCTTCTTTTAATCAAAATTAATTTTTGTAGTCGAGCTATCCATCATTCAGTGCTACAGCTTGTTAAAGAAAGAACAAATTGAGTAATTAATTATATCATACACACGTTGTCAAAGTTAATTAAAAGAACTCTCAAAGTCGCATTTCATGTACAGCTGCTATTATCATACATTTTTAGAAGTATATGAGCAGCAAGTCATCCCTAAGGCTTTTGAGTGTCTGTTCTGTAATTGTAAGTACATACTTGAAATTGAGAAATCTCGCCTGTAGATGAAGACAACAAACGACAAGTTAAATTTATTCCTTGAACTGTTACTATTACTTTTAACTGCTCTTCTGTATTTAGTTAAAAGTAATAATTCCATATAATTTCATACAGCCATGTTAAAGAAGTTGGTGGCGAAATTAACTTACTGTTGTAGCAGAGTAGCAGCTGTATTTCTTGGTCTTCGTATAGATCGAGTGCAGTAACTAAATGAGCTTTTGTGCCCTCGACACAGTGTAAGTGCTGTGCGTAACCGGAACGGCCGTTAACGATATCCCAGTGATTTTTATAACCCACGCAGACTAATATATCACCTGGTGAGGGTGAATTCGGACTCCATCCGTTGTCTAGTATTGTCATCATTGTTGGGGTTTCGTTTAAATTCAGCTCCTGGAAGTCAGAAAGAGAGTGTTAATTAAATGTAATTTGTTGTTAATGTTTAAAAACGGTTTTGTAACAATTTGTTGCAGTGGCCTATAAGTATAAGTTTTAATTATTATTGTGGTTAGAGATTAATTTATGCCACAAGAAAAAAAAATTCATGAATCGATAAAACAGCTTGATTACAAATAATATCTAATATACAGAAAAGATGTTTTAATCAACCATCAATCACATTTTCCTTGTTTAACAATTTGCAGACGGACTGGGCTGTAGTTTATAAGAATGAAACCCAGAATAAGCTTGCATAAAATAGTTATTTATTATACAAGACGAGTTAAAAGGTTAAGTTCACGAGTAGATAAACGATCTTTCTCGTCGTGTATAATACAAATTTTTTTCTATAGCAGGACATCAACAGAAAAAAAAGTCTTAAAAAATAAAAACATAAATTACAATGCACACAAATCGCAATTGTGTTGCTCCGTTACTATGGATTACTCTGCAAACAAATTTTTAATTCTGGTTTTTGCGTTTTGTGTACGAAGCGAATACTAAATGTACGGAAAAGAATAAAAAGAAGAAGAAGAAAACTGTCATCAGATGTGGAAGATACAGTGTTAGAGGCAGCAAGTAAATTATTGTCCGAAAAATCTAGGATGGTGTATGAGAAGGATTACCAGTCCTTTAAAAAGTGGAAAAACAACAGAATATCAATAGTGTGAGTGAAAAAGTGCTTGTGGCGTATTTTTCTAAAAAACGGTGAAGGCATCGTCATTATGATCGACTTATTCGATGCTGAAACGTACGCTGCTGGTGAATAAAAATTGTGACATTTACAAGTAAGTAATGCTTTCGAATGTAATATCAAATGTTATTATAAAATCTGTACAGATTTGGCAAGTTAACTACTTTACTGAAAAAAACTGAGTACAAAAACTGGGTACAAAGCTAAAAAGTCCAAAATCTTGGAGCCAGATGACCTTATCAAATTTCTGACAGAATAGTCGCGTCAATAAATACATAAAACAGGTAATCTTCGGAAGTCCTCAAGAACAGCTTCGATTTTAATGATGTTTTTTGTGAATGTTTGTTTTTATATATTATTCAAAATCAGAAATCTTTTGAAGTGGGGAAATAATTATTTATATTGTTTAAACACTATTTATTATATTTATATAAAAAAATTAGTTTTTCAATACTTATTCTACAAATAATGTACGAAAGTAAATTATAAAATTATTATGAATTGTGGATTATTTATTTTAGACATTTATAAAAAATTTATATATAAATAAAATAATTAAAAATTGTTCACCAATACTTGTAGGAAGGAAAAATTTGAGAATTTTCCTCGATTTCTATGGGATTTCCTGGTCAGATCTCGCTTTTTTGACAACGGAACCACCTTAAGAGCATACCCTTCCAATTAAAAGAATAATTTTGTAAATCGATCCAAAACTGAGGAAGAAATCGGTGAACATACATGAAGTCGGTTAATAAAAGGGAGCGAAACTTTGAGGATCTTTTTCGATTTCCATGGGATTCCCTGGTTAGAGCCCGATTTTTTGATAATGGAATCACCTTAAGAGTATACCCTTTCAAATAAAAGAAGAATTTTGTAAATCGGCCACAATTGACGAAGAAATCGGTGAACATACATTGAAATATAAATATATAAAAGTTCTGAGGTAACAAGCATTAAAAAAAAAAACACAACCGAATTGATAACTTCCTCCCTTTTTAAACTATTTTTTTTTTGGTAAATATCATACATATTGTTTAAATAATATTAATAGTTATGTCCCCGCTCCAAAAGGTTTCTGATTATAAATAATATAAAAAAAGCAAATATTTAAAAAAAAAGAAACATCAAAATCGGAGCTGTTTCTGAGGATTTCCGAGAAAAAGACTTCAATGACGCGACTACAAGATCGGGATGACGACTATCTATTTATAAATGTTAGATTTTTATAATAATTATTATTATAATTATCGTTTGGAATTACTGACAAGAAATGTGGAGTGAGTTTCGTGGAAATTGTGAGAAAGTACATCGCCTTGGGTTCAAAAAACGTACTTCACAATAAGTTTTTTGTCAATTACCGACAGAAAGAGTGTACTATTCAACCGGTGGAGATCAACACCATATTATTATTCTGAAGCTACCGAATTCAGAAATGTACACGGGGCATTGTTGCCGTCGTTCTGCAGCTACCATGTTGGCAAACTCTGGTGCTGATCTGGTGACAGTCAAACGCATGGGTGGGTGGAAATCGTCTTCCGTTCTAGAGATGTAGATTAAAGAGTCCGTAGCCAGTAAGATTGTTGTATCCGAAAATGTATTAGAAAATTAAATACCTCTGTACAATTGTCACAGCAAAAAATTACAAAATCCGGTTTTCCAAGAATAGATGTTTTTGGTAATGTTAATTGCACAATTGTTTTTGTTAACCCTTCAAATTCATATGTTGGAATTTGTAAATTTAATTAAATAAAAAAAGTTAAAACATTTTATTTATCCTTGCTGTTAAAGTGCTACTTTATCTACCCTTGCGGTTAGAGTGCTACTTTATCTACACAAAAGAGTTGATAAAGAAATAGTTTAACATATGCTATAGAAAAAATAAAATTTAATGAGCTTTTGAACAGTGTACAACTAGATACACAAGTTTTTCTATGAATCTCCAAATATTAGAGTAATTTTATATGTAACTTGGGAATACATAACTAAAAGCTATTTATTTTTTAAAAACTCACCACCTTTTGGATTTAGTTGGTAGAACAAAAAAAAAAACCTATACATTTTTATTAAAAAATTCCTACGTGCTTTGACAGTTTTGACATCAGTGCATGATCAACGTGTCAATAAATAATTTCAAAGTTTTCAAAAATTAATTGAAATAGCGCTCATGAACTGTTATCAGCAACCATAAGTGGGCGCAAAATGCAGGAACACTTGAAGAACGTCTTTTCGGTAGTACATTACATAGTACAGTAAGTTGGAAAGGCAATTACTCTTAATAAGCTGACCAAACGTACTCCTTTTGGGAGTTTTGTACTTATATTTTATTAGCTGTACTCCGGACGATAGTTGTACTGCAAATGTACTTCCTTATTATTCGAATGTACTACCTGTACTCCTTTTCCTTTGGTTTTTTATTTTTTTGGCAGGCATCCTCCATTTGTTCTATTAGCTCAAGCGCATAGGCGGTACGTAATTTGAGACACCCATTCGTTTCTGTGAATGCAGAGTACTGAGTAATGATATTATGTTTTTTTAGGCTCTTTGCTATGGCTCTTTCTCAGCTTCACATTTATGTTCGATACGAGAGTTTAACGAGTTTCTTGAAAATTTATCCTCCACTTTATTTAATTACATAAAAAGTTACTGACTTAAGTTTTCATATGGGTATTTTAGAAGAAGAAAATAGTGATGAAAGTTCAAAAGGGCAGACGCGGAAAAAATCATTTTAACGATAACTTAAAGAAAAGAATTTTCTTTTTTGATGCTTCCACATAAATACGAATCTACAGTCAAATGTACAATTTGTCGAGCAAAATTTTCAATAGCCATTGGTGGGAGATCAAACAAATATACAGGGTGATTCACGAAGTATAGTAGTTATTAACACGGAAAGTTAGTAGGGTATGCATCTGCGAAATGCCCATCAGGGCTGTTGTCATTTCGAACAATTTTTATAAATAGTACGTTGGCCTAGGTGAATCTTTATGTTTTTCAATTGAAAGCAAAAGTGGTTTTTGTCTGTCGGAAAGGATTCATCAGTAAAGACCGAGATGTTTACAATAGTTTGTATCGTAAGTAGTATTTTTTTTGCGCAAAATAAATCCAGCGACTATCAAAATGTTTTGAGTGCCTCGCTGGTTTCTATTAATTTTTCAACTTTACATTAAACGTTTTTTAATACCTTGAAAATTACGTTTAGGGACCATATAATTTAAGGCTTAAATATCTACTATACTTTGTGAATCACCCTACATACATACGTACATTCAATGGAAAAGTACAGTCTTAATTAATTTTGTTAGTATAAAAATCCCCCCCCCCTCCGCGCGATACCTACTTGTACTTCTTTCTCGTCAATAATAAATGGTCAGCTTATCTTATGATTACAAAGAAATGGGTAATTTTCCCTTGGACGATAATAATGACGATGATGAGGACAGAACTGAAGATGTTGATGAAATATACGATGCCGACGAAATTTTTGTAGAATATTCTCAAGCGGGTACAAGTTCACAATGCACCATTAGAAACGTGGTATTGTTTCTTATTTCTATTATATTTTATATTATTTATTTTCTATAAGATTTACTAACATAACCTCAACAATCTCAATGTCAAAAAAATTCCCCAAACTCCCCAAAACCAAATCGGTGTAGTGTTGCCGATAGTATTTTTCGTAGAAATTGTGACGTTGGCGAGTTTTTAAAATATAAACAGCTTATAATAATAATACTATTCTGGGCTTACATGCGATTCTCCTGAAAATTGTAAGGGTATATTCCTGGTAGGAGGGAGAATTGTGCTAATTTATAATATAATACATATAATTATAAAAATCAATATTTATTTGCTTGTTTGTGGGCGAAAGTGAGTCACAGTGACAGTTTCAGACATAAATTGTCATTTATCGGTTTTCATCAATATCATTTCACAAGGGAGGAATAGTGTGGTGAAGTCGAGGGAGCAGTGCCAAAACTTATTGCGGATGTGTCCAGGATTGCAAGTGGGCATAACTTTAAATTCTTCTTGGATAAGACGTGCAATCGGCAAGTAACGCTAATCAATTTATAACGCTAATTTGATGCTCACTAAAAATATGTTTTATTTCATACTTGTATCTAAAGTGACATTTTTCGGATCATTTTTGATACCAAAAGTGGAACATTAATGTCCTAGTACTTTAAAGAAAAATTTTAAAGTCCTAGTACTTTAAAATTATACGTCAATGATTTCTTCCATAGTTCCCGAGATTTTTGTGGCATCAAATTGTTCTTCACGTGATCTGCTTCATCTACAATGTCTTGAGGCACCTCAATTTTCTCCATTTTAAACGGAATAATCGAATAAAATATCCAAAACCATTCACCGTGACCCAGTTTTTTCGTTGTCATTTTTGACAAACGTTTGTTACTATAGGAATGTTAGTTCCCGCATATTTAATTATTACGAATAATTTGTGCGAAATAAACACACAACATTTCTTTTTATTTTGACTTAGTTCATTAAACTTTCAGTATGAAATAAAACGTTGTATTTACCTCGAACGAAGAAGTGTTTTTAAAGGTACTCACAAGTAATTCCAGCCTCGGCTAGACGCCTCGGCCGTAAACAACTTGCTCGTACTTTAAACTTCACTTCTCGTTCTAGATAAATAATATACTATTACTTCATTTTTGGGACTCAGCCACTTTTTTATTATGTCTCACGTTTGTTTACTATTTCAGAAAATACTTTAAAATGTCAAAAAAAAGGAAAATCATGCTGGAAAATGAACCAAAAAATCGAGGCAAGTGAAAGCCAATCTTGCAGCTGAAATACCCTACCAACGTGAAAGTCGTCTGGAGGAAATGCGGTTAAGAGCGCGCTGAGAAAGTAGGGGGATGCCTAGTAGCTTAGCAGGGAAAACTACCAGTTGAACCTTACTCCAAAAGAATATAGGGGGCGGTAAATGGTCTTTAAAATGAAGGAAAAAAGCATCGAGCGGTTTACATATTCAATTCGCTGACAAGTCACTTGAATTCATGCGACTTAACCTCTTGAATAGTGTAAACGCGGTTTAATTCCTACTTTACCGAAAAGGTCCTCTCGGGACCGCCTGTCTCACGCCATGTTTCAAGTGGACTCCTCAGACCCCCATGTTTTAATTAGTCCCCCCTCGGGCCTCCATGTTTCAAGTTGGTCCTCTCGGGCCCCCATGTTTCAAGTTGGCCCCCTCGGGCCTCCATGTTTCAAGTGGGACCCTTTGGGCTCCAAAGTTCCAAGGGGGGCCTCGGGCCCCCATGTTTCAAGCGGGCTCCTCAGGCTCCCATAAATATAAAAAATTGACGGGGACACCTCGGACCCCATGTTTCAAGAGGGGCCCTCGGGCCCCCCTGTTTCAGGGAAGCCACCTCGGGCCCCCCGGTTTCAAGGGTTGCTTAAACTTCCGAGTCATGAGACGTATCGTATAATTATGACATGTATCTAAACACGATTTTACAACAAAAGAAGTACCGAGAGAAGCTCGGTCGCCCAGGTACTGTAATATATTAAACGAGCAATTCTTGTACAATAATTATATATTTCACGTATCTCGGAAACGGCTCATGTTTCAAGTGGCTCCCCTCGGGACCCCATGTTTCAAGTGGCCCCCTCGGGCCCCCCTGTTTCAAGGAAGCCACCTCGGGTCCTCCTGTTTCAATTAGCCACCTCGGGCCCCCTGGTTTCAAGGATTACCTAAACTTCCGAGTCATGAGACGTATTGTACCGTGCGATCATTTAAATTATAAATTAGAGTAGGCGGCTTTTTAATTATGCAATGGCCCAGCCTTCAAATTGACTGACAGTTTAGACGGACAGTAAAATTTAAGGTTATCGAAAACATTGTGACGTTTAGCTTTCTCATGGTAAATTATTTTAATTTAAGGGGACGTCCCTACGCCACAACGGCCATTTCGAGAACTATGGATTTAAATTGGCCACTAGGTAGCGACCGAACGCAAAATTATTTAATTATTCAATTCCCTAATCGTCCTCACACTTCGACAGCCATCGGGCTTACTCGTTATCACGGCGACGACATGAGATTATTTTTGATTGAAATGCATTTTGTCGTATCGGATGCTTTGTTTATGTATGTGTTTACGGAAACTTGTTTTCAGTCGTGTGCTGTGTGGTTTTCGCATTTGCACGCTCAATTTTACATTGGGAGTGCTTTTTTCACATTTTCGGAAAGGGGGGCCATCAAAAAAAAACTTTTTTCTATCAGATAGTAGTAGTAATAGCACGAAAGGTCAAAATATTGCCCACAATAATTTTTGCGATTAAGATACGAGTTTCTGTTGCGACGAAAATAATGACGAGTGCTTGCACGAGTCATTATTTTCTCAAGCAACAGAGACGAATCAATCTGAAGAGCAAACATTGGCGGCAATATTTAGACCTCGAGTCTTATTTTTCTAGACAATTTTACTTGTAAATTGTAATAGCAAATAGTTACAAAAAAATGTCGCTGGAATAAAGCTTGTCGAAAAATTGCCACTAAAATAATTGTCATACAAAAATCACAGAAAAAAAGCACTTTCAGTTTTTTCCGAATTTTACAATTTCCCGTGAAGCTTTTCCAAATTGTATTTTCCGAAAAACCTTATTTGAACTATTACGAATACTAAAAAAAATATCCAGATCGGTCCACCTGTTCTCAAGTGATGCGCTTACCAACCAACACGATTTTATTTTTATTATATAAATTTAGGCTTGAATGTGTTTTCCACATTTTCCCCCACATTATAATATATAAATATAAAGATACTAGCTGACCCGGTGAACTTCGTATCACCTACTATCGCGTTCTATTAAAAGTATTTCGAAGTAGCCATTCAAGAAGAAATGACAGTTTTGTATATCGTCTGATAGTTCCACAACGAACGCCATCAATTAAAAATAATCTGAAGTAGCGATTTCCAAACAAAATTACCTATTTTTGATTTTTCAGCTAAACTTTAGGGTTGAAACCCAAGATGGCGCCCCTCGGCTCCTATATCTATGTTATTCTGCTATTCGGGGCGGAGACAAATCCAACAAATCAAATATCATAAAACTCGGTCCAACCCAAGGGCCCCCCTGGGCCCCCATGTCCATGTGAAAAATAGTTTACGAGCTATACCTACCAAATATACAAAAATAATCATAAAAATCGGTCCAACCCAAGGGGACCCCCAGGGCCCATGTCCATGTGAAAAAAACTATATCTGACAGCGCCACCTACCGGGTCCAACTGTAGCTAAGAACCACCAGGTGACACCATAAGTACAGAAAAAAATCATCAAAATCGGTCAGAAAATTAAAAAAAAATCTGGATCTTGACAAAAGCGAGTCCAACTGTAGCTAAGAACCATCCAGGTTACGCTCTAAGTACAAAAAAATGACGCCCTTATCTTTGTTTCAGTACATTCGCTCAAAGTCGTTCATTGCGTTGCTCTTGACTTTCATTTGCACCTGTGTTTGCAATCCGGACTCTTAAATTTGCATTGTAGGTCAATAATTGATCTTCTGTCCTTCTATTTCACCAATAACGGGTGTAGACTTATTGTAAATTCCGTGTATGTCGCCAGTATTTCCTCCTCGTCCACGAAAACGTGGCATTGTTCTTTAATAAACACAATATACATAAATACAAATAACTTAAATTTGAATTTTATGGATGTTATAATATGTTGAACAAATATTTTTGTTTATTTTCGAAGAGCCGTTTAACACTCCATAAAGTCTATTGGACACAAATAAACATTGAAAAAGAATTGTGCGTGGAGTTACCGTTTAGGAGAAAAATGGGGAAAACCTTCCTGGGGGCGCTTTTTTGGTCAAAAGGGGATGAAGCTCCCCCCGGGGAGGTAGGAACTCTTCGGATCTTTATTTCGTCCCCTGTTGGGAGTTCATAACCAACATTTTAAAACTTCTAAATTATTTCTTCTATTCGTCGTTTTTTCGTCTAATTTGCTTGGACTATCTCCTCCCGGTCTAAAATATCCCCCCACTTATATATTGCATTTTTCGGGTTCGTGTCGAGTTACGCGCTCACCCCGTACACAAATCTTAGACCGTGGGATAAGAAGTTTTGCAAGTATGCCTAGATACAAAACAAGTAATTTTTTTTTAATTACTAACTTGTAGACCATGTAATTAAAAAAATTATTATGTGGTTGAAAAGACAATTAAAAGACCTTTCAAGCGACATGTTACTCAATCCCTATTTAAAATTAGGGGTTGCTCCTGTCAGAGATATGGGGTTGCACCAAGCGTGTCTACTATTGCATTAAAACATGTCCTCCTCGAGATAAAAATCTCTTTTCCTTAAAAGTTATTGACGGTGGCTCATTTCCATTGAAACGCCCTGTATATTATTCTATCTACAAATTAAGCACTTTTCCTAAATTAAAATAAAGCTTTGTCAGTAGCTACCATCGGGGCCCTCTTGGGAGAGGGGGGTGTAGCTACCATCGGAGCCCATTTGGGAGTGGGGCAACAAAAAAAATAGTAAAAGAATATTTTTAAAAACAAGCTTTTATTTAATTAATTATGGGTTTGCTTTGGTTTGATTTATTTCAAAGTTTATTTTTTTCTTTGCAGAGCATTAAATAAAAGGTTGTTTTTAAAAATATTTTTTACTGTTTTTTTTTCGACTTTTTAGAATTTTTTCGTGGCCATATTGAACTTAGTGTGATGTCACTAACTATCGTTTTCTACTCTTCAATCCCTTTCATTTGATACCCATATTGAGGGGTTTTGAAAGAAAATGTAATCCGCCATTTTAGAGCGGCGGCCATATTAAATTTAGTGTGATGTCATTAATTTTATCGTTTTATACTCTTCAAGCCCTTTCATTTGACACCCATATTAAGGGAGTTGAAAAGAAAATGTAATCCGCCATCTTGGAGCGGCGGTCATATTGAATTTAGTGTGATGTGACTAGCTGTATAGTTTTCTACTCTTTAAACCCTTTCATTTGACACCCATATTAAAAGGGTTCAAAAGAAAATGTAATCCGCCATTTTAGAGCAGCGGCTATATTGAATTCGTTTTCTACTCTTCAAGCCCTTTCACTTGATACCCATATTAAGGGGTTTAGTAGAAAATGTAATCCGCCATTTTAGAGCGGCGGCCATATTGAATTTAGTGTGATGTCATTAACTTTATCGTTTTATACTCTTCAAGCCCTTTCATTTGACACCCATCTTAAGGGGGTTGAAAAAAAATGTAATCCGCCATTTTGGAGCAGCGGCCATATTGAATTCGTTTTATACTCTTCAAGCCCTTTCACTTGATACCCATATTAAGGGGGTTTAAAAATAAATGTAATCCGCTATCTTGGAGCGGCGGTCATATTGAATTTAGTGTGATGTGACTAGTTGTATCGTTTTCTACTCTTTAAACCCTTTCATTTGACACCCATATTAAAAGGGTTCAAAAGTTGTTGTATCGCCGCATCCACAACTGACTGCTTGACTAATGGTATTGGAATGACACGAGAGTGAGTTCTAGTTTTTAAAGGAAAAAAAAAACAATTCAAAAAAAGGTTGTCATTTCTCATCCATTTAGTCAGTCGATGAGTATAGTGGACAGGGCGGCCCACCCACCCACCACATTTGAGACCCATATTTAAGGGGTTGAAAAGAAAATGTAGTCCGCCATTTTGGAGCAGCGGCCATATTGAATTCGTTTTCTACTCTTCAAGCCCTTTCATTTGATACCCATATTAAAGGGGTTTAAAGGGAAATGTAATCCGCCATTTTAGAGCGGCGGCCATATTGAATTTAGTGTGATGTTATTAACTTTATCGTTTTATAGTCTTCAAACCCTTTCATTTCACACCCATATTAAGGGGGTTGAAAAAAAAATGTAATCCGCCATCTTGGAGCGGCGGTCATATTGAATTTAGTGTGATGTGACTAGTTGTATCGTTTTCTACTCTTTAACCCCTTTCATTTGACACCCATATTAAAGGGGTTGAAAAGAAAATATAATCCGCCATTTTCGAGCAGCGGCCATATTAAATTCGTTTTCTACTTTTCAAACCCTTTCATTTGATACCCATATTAATCTGGTTGACTAAAAATACATCATCCGCCATCTTGTGGCGACGGCCATTTTGAGAGTATTACAATATTGAGTACTGTTTATTGTATTGTCACCAAAACTAAGAGCGTATACAAAATTTCAGCTCAATCGGATGTCAAGAAGTGGTTCTAATTTAGCTTGCAAGATTTGACCCTCACATACTAACATACCAACAAGGCAAATAAAAGCTTGTAACAAATCTATCCCACGGGAACCGTACATTTTTCCGGGGTCAAAAGTAGCCTATGTGCTATTCCAGATTATACTCTGCCAAATTTCATCCAGATCTGTTCAGCCGGTCTGGTGTGATTGAGCAACAAACATCCATCCATCCAAACTTTTGCATTTAAATTTTATTTAAGTGTGTAAATCTTTGAATTTGTACAAATTTTCCGCCAAATCGTTATACAGCGCCACCGCATAATATGGTGACCAACAGGCTCAACTAAAATAAGCAAGATGTCGGAGCTGTCAAGTACTGTTTTATTTTGGCTATTTTGTCAAAACCAAAGCTTATTTCCTCCTTACAATTTGGGATTCACTTTATAATTTCATACTCCATCGAACTTGTATAAAATTATCGCCAAAGCTGATCCAAGATTTTTGCAACTTTTATATTTTTTTTTGGTAATTTGGCTCAGTTTTGGACATAACGGTTGAAAAGGTGTCTCACAATAAATATTTACAACGTGCCTGATAAATCAATTTTCGTTTAAAATGTTTAAATTTTTAAATTTGTATAAAAGTGTGATTTGGGTATTAATCTCCCGCCATTTTAGACAAAAACGCAGCCTTAAACAAATAATGTAGAATAATTGAGAATTACAGCAGGTGTTCAAAGTGTTCTCCCGCAGCTTCAATTCAGCTTCTGTTGCCGTTTTTTTGAAGTCACTTTAACATTTTAAATGAACTTGTCAAAAGTTAGTAGTGCCAACCTAATTTAAATTTCACAGCCTTCTCTAATTTATAATTTAAATGATCGCATGGTATAATATGAAATGTATCTAAACACTTTTTTCCGAAAAACACGAACACAAAAAAGCGCCAGAGATATAGTGATATAGGGAATATAAACAAGTGCAAAATAAAAACCGATTGTACACGTGCTATTCAAAGATCGGCCGCCAACAATCAAAGAATGCTGACGCATGATTTTCGATAAGCAGGTTTTTTATTTTGCACTCGTTTATTTTTTCTATATCACTATATCCCTGGCGCTTTTTTTTACTGGATATAATATGGTCCTGGCGCCCTGAGGACACTGGGTGGAATTAGCCCATTAATTGCCAACGGTGCATAAACGCAACATTATGTTTCCGATTTTTTTATGACCTTTTATAATTATTTAAGCATTCTAATATTTTGACACTTGTTTAAGTACGTTTCAAGGTTTGTTACAGTAATTTTGTTTTTGTAAAATATTAGTGGGTCGTTTTTGTAAAAAATATAAAATTCACCCGATATTCGCGTGTTCGACGGGACTACACTTCAAAATTTATATTTGGCGAAACGACAACTGGTTATAAATTTTGACTTATAAATTACATATTACAATGTTTTAGCTTTGTGCTAACATCAATTTTGTCCATCCAGAAAAAAAAAAATGTAAGAAAAGTTTTGGTTTGAATTTAATGTTGCACAACACAAACGCAACGTTGGCGGTAGCGCACATCGAAATTCCTGTTTCACACCTGTTTGGCTCGCCGACTTTGCCGACTTTACAAAAAAAAAATGTCTTTCTGTCACAGTTGCGACTGCGAAATATATTGAGAGTGCATTGCCGACACGATTGGTGACTTTGCCGACTTTACAAAAAAAATAGTATATTTTTCAAGCACGCAAGCACTTGCAAAACAGTTTCGGGCCGTGTGATAAACAAAACTTTTTCGGCCGACAAAAGATTTTTATTGTTCACTTTTGTAGGGGTGCCTCATGCCTCATGGGGGCCCCCGTGTCTCAACGAGCCCCCTTGGGCCCCCACAAGTCTAAAGGGGTCTTCCTAACGCATGGGGGCCCTTGTGTATCAAAGAGCCCTATTGGGCCCCCCTGTCTCAAGGGCTCCACATGTCGAAATCCCCCCTACCTGATGTCTTAAAGGGCCCCCTTGAGCCCCCCTGTACCAGGGGACTTTGTTATTGTCTTTTTCTTTTTCGTTGAATAGGTAGGTAATAAATATAGGTAGTATGTACTAATCCGAGCTAATACTTCAAATTTAGACAATTGCCTACCATATTCTTACTTATGGTAAGTACATAATTATAGTTACAAAGGTACCTTAGTTGAAAATCCGCAAAAAAAAAACAGTAAACCGACAAAGTTTTATTTTATTCTCAAAATTAACATTGAATTGAATAAAGCGGCCAGTTCAATCCTGAGGTCCTTTAAATATGTATTATAAAAAAATGGAAACCTGTGAATTATTTCAATCATATTTCAATTTTGTTGTGTCGCCATCTAGGCAAGAAAGCGTTAAGTTTATAGCAAGCAACCACGTGACTCTGCATTGGTAAAAATCTCGACTAATGTTTGATAATAATTTAATTATCGTGGTTCCTATCAAACTGATTGATTTGTGATTTTACTGGTGAATATCATATAGTGTGGAGTACAACATGAAGAAATTTCACTCCATTTCGTCACCAAAATTTTTACTATTTTCATGGCATTCAATAATTTATTTCACCTATTAAATAACATTATTTATCCATGAAAATTGGTTTATGATATTAAGCTGGCTTTTATCTAAAACTCCTTAAAAATCTTGTAGATCTTATTAACGTATCTCTTAAAAATTACATTATTGCATAGGCTTAAGAGATTTTAGATCAAAAGCTACTGAAATACCTAAACAAGACAGCAAACGGTCGAAAATGATTGGACCAGAGCCCCAACTTCAAGAGCTGCTGAAACATCTGAACAACATAGCGTCCCATGAAACGACCATCTTCAATGGAAAATGTAATGGGAAGATGTGCTCATCCCACGTATACCAATGGTTCGATTTGCCTTTCGATTTCAAACGGCTTCAATTCCCAGTGCGCCTTGCTTTCGAAATTACCATCAACAAAGCCCAAGGACAGTGACTGAGTGTTACTGGGGTCAATTTGGAAAGTCCATGTTTCTCACATGGCCAATTATATGTTGCTTGCTACAGAGAGGGAACACCGAAAAACTTATTTATGTATTCACCAAATGGAAAAACCAAGAATATAGTTTACCCGACTGCTCTAGAATAATAAGGGAAAAAATAAAATAAAATACATATTTCAAAATACTGTTCAATAAAAAAGAATGCGTTTTTTAGTATTTATTCGTTTTTATGTCTCTATGTTCCAAATAGGCTGCTATACAGGTCAACAAATCGATATGAAATTTTGACCACAAAGCAAATAATATCCGTCAAGAGAAGTGCGTAACATGAGTGTAATGCCACCCGGATCGGTTCAGTGTTTACCCATCGTAGTTTACCTGTTCGTTGCACCGGTCAAATCAGATGAAGTGTGTTATACTTTATTGCTAAGGGCGTAGCAACGCGCGCCGGGTACCAGCTAGGTATTCGGTTTATTAACAAATTTGGTATCAACCGACGGCAGGTTCGAAGACTACTGAGTGAGACGACAATATAAAAATCTAATTAGGAAATGGAAACGCAAATATTTATATTAATTTATAATTTATAAAAATAAATATTTCTTGTTTTTTTTTGTTCGTATTTTTTGCGCTCTTACATCGGTCAACCTCTCGTTGTGAAATTTTGGCCACAAATAATATTGGCAATGGGGAGAAAGATAGGGGGGTAGTTCAAACAGGGCTAAATTGCCTACTCTATCAGATAAAATTGTCACAGTGACAAATTTTTCGTAAAAAAATATTTGAGGAACAGGAACACCAAATGTAAATGTAATATAAACTTTTCAGGAGCGAGGGCGAATTACTGAATCACGAGGGGCAGCCGAGTGATGAAAATGGGCCAGAGTTCCTGAAAAGTGACAACGCATGAGTATTGAACAACATTTTTTGTATTCGTTTTTTGTACACGAAATAACATCAAATTTTGAGGTTAGGTTTGACAGCTGTCGAATTAAACACATAAACTGTAAAGTTTATACATAATATATTCAGTTATGTACCACCTCATCGATTTTGTATTTTAGAAAACGAATACAAAAAAATATTTTCATGAAACTTAATTGTTATTACATTATCGGTTCTGTCTCCGTGGTTGTTATTGAACCGATATTAGCCACGGCCGTTAAAATTTAACAGCCGTGGACGATATTTTTAACAACAGTTAAAAATCAAGGTGAAACCCAAGTATATCACGAAAACTTACTATAAAACAACATACGACCGATATAGCATATAACTGGCTCGGATATTTATTTATTAAACAAACATTATCCTCGCCTGTTATATGCCGTAATTATATCGTCCTAATACCGTTATATATTATTAAAATCAGCGGGGAAATTTGGGCCTATAATTGCATACACGGAAAAAAAGAAATCGATATGTGAGTGAATCGAAGAATTATTGGAGGATCAGAAACAAAAAGAAAACAGAAAGCATAGATCGACATCAGTGGACAATAAATGACGAAATACATGAAGACGATTAGATATATAGCAATGGAAAAGGTACGACAATCCTCGCGACAATCAGTAGGTATAGCCCCATCTAATCTAACGGCTGACAGACCCCCAATGAACTCTTGAACTCTGATGACTCGCCTGTTACTAACTGAAAAAGTTATTAAAAACATTTTCAAACCACAATTAGTAAACAAGAACACAAACTGGAAAAATTCCCAAAAGTATTTACAGGAAAATATAAAATTGGAAATTCAGGAATTAAATATTGCAGCTCAAAAAATTATACAAACTATACAGAGTGTGGCATATTATAATACACAAGATAGAACATAACAAAAGGAAAAACGAAGAGCAAGAAGAAGATGGCATTATTCTAGAGATCCGGAAGTCAAAACCATCTAAACAAAAGTCAAGAATTAAAGAGAAGAATACGCTAATATATATGGACACAATCTGATTAGAATTATGTAACAATCAATCTAGAAGAGGTACCAAATCCAACATTAGAAGAAATCACACCGGTAACACCATAAGAAATTGATCAAAAACAACACAAAATTTAATATTAATGATTGGTCGTTATGTTACGTTTTAACGTGCTATCAAAGTTGGGGAATATGAATTTAACTTAATTTTGCTGATTGTTGTTAAAAACCACTACAAAATTTATGGCTGCATTACAAAACCGACAAGCTAAATAATTTCTCACTGTCGAAAACACGACATGTATACAACAGAGTAACAAAACAACGAAGTCTTAAGTTAAGTTATGTTACGAAAAATAATGCTTTCCATTCTGCAATATGGCAATGTGGGACTTTATTTTTAAATCCTGTCAAATTAAGATTAGCAGCGTCGTTTTTGCCACCGGCAAATTGGAAAATAAAGGGAAAGAAAAATAGGGAAACTAAGCTCAGAGAAATATGACTCTTTTATCACCCATCATCTACGCCCTTCCATATAAAATCCGTCCTGATTTCTAATTTCGGCGACGCCTACCGTAGACTCATTTACGGTATTTTTACCTCTATTTCAATAAAGTTGATGAAATTGAATTTTTTGTGTCCTATAAAATGCTCCACTCCTTACCGTTTTCTCATAAATTGATACAAAACTAGCAGACTACGCTGCAACCCGAGTTTGCTACTAGCAAACCTGAAACTAGCAGATAAGCGTTGGTGAATGAATTACTACACAGATAGTGCAACTAAAAGCGTTTTCTGACACGATGCAAATAAATATTTTAAATAAATATTTAGCTTTTTTTGCAAACTTACCTAAAGCTGAAAATTACTGATATACAGGGTGATTTTTTTAAACGTGAATACCTTCAATAACTTTGAACAGAAGCTTAAAATGAAACGGGCTCATCTTGTGATACATCATTTGAAAGCTTATTTCACGAGGAGTCTTTCCATTATAATTGCTTTTACTACTTGTTACTTCTTTACGAAATAGCAAGTCAATAAATGCTATGGTGCAGAGTTGGATTTTGGCACTAAATCAGCCTTTTCAAAAAAACACAAAGTAATTGTCTCTTAAAATGTGATAAATGAAAAACGGGACAGTCAAAAGAGGTCCAAGAATAACTTAAAACTCCCTCTCCATATTATAACAACTTGCAAATTGTTATCAACTCTTTACGCGGTTTCTAATATTAGGTTTTGTCAGACACGCATTTAATTAAAATTGAAAATTTGTCTGGTTTTAAAATAACAACGTCGTAGTCTCATTAGTGAAAATGGTTTATTCGATTGCCGAGAGGGTGGAATGTCGGCGCAAATTACGTTATTACATTGGTACAAAAATTTCAAGAAACGGGATCTCTGTCAAACAAAAAAAGAGAAGGAAACAGGGTGGTTGATGAAATGGCCCATATTGAGGTACTTGCTCATTTTGCTATGGATCCAACTAGCTCCTTGCGTGAAGTTGTGGAGCTACGGGTCTTTCTTATTCATCTGTACGTAAAGTTACAAAACTGTACAAATTCCATGATTATATCCTGAGGACTGCGAAAGAATTATTGTGAACCCAAGTGTCTCCAAAAATATCTGCTTCAGGGACGAGCGCAATTTTTTTGAATGGCTTAAACACAGTGTACGATACTGAAGCGATGAAAACCCTCATGGGCTGGAATACTTGGCGACGCAATTACAGGTCCGGTTTTTCTAATTCCTAATTTTTAATTTTCTACATTTTAGACGACAGTGTTTTTCTATTTTGTTGTTTCTTGTTGGTTATTAGTTTGATTTAGTCCCAAAAAGTCTGAAATATCCAACTCATTGCACCAATGCATTTATTGACCTGTTATTCCGTAAATAAGTAGCAAATAGTAAAAACAATAATTATAGATGGAAAGAGTCCTCGTGATATAAGCTTTCAAACGATGTATCACGTGGGTCGTTCCATTTAAAAAATTTAAGGGGTTGTCGACCCCGCTAAAGGGTGTGACCTATCAACTGTTATGTACCAAAATTTATTTTTGGCAACCCCCCAAATCTAACGCGATGGAGATGGGCGAGGTCGATTGTTATCTAATATATAAAAATCAATATTTGTTTGTTTGGTTGTTTCTTTGTTCACCCAAACAGAGATCAGGGGGTCTACGATTGAGATCGATGAAAGAGTGACATGGTATAGTTGGTTGTCTATATCACCGTACTTCGAACATTATTGTAAGTAAACTTATAACTTAGTCTAAAGGGCCTAAACCGTAGATGGTCTAAATTCGAACGTCTTTCAAGTAACAACGAAGTCTCCCACACTGTTCACAAAATTATCAAGCCGAAATAGCATTCACAAAAGCAACGTCATTTTATTGACATTTCTCATAGTAAACAAATACAAACACAAATCTCCTGCAAATTTCGCTTAATAGTCGATGAATTTTACCGAGTGACAAATGTTAGGCGAAATTTGACAGTTTGCGTGAGTTGGAAAATGCAATATCTAAATATTCAAATAAAGTGGTAAGAGGGTTGTAAATAAACTGAACATCTAATATTGAGTTAATAATAATAAGATATATTTCCTTGCCTTTCGGCTTTGAAAAGGATTCCTATTCCCATACAATGCTAAATAACTAAATACTGATTAAATAAAACTATGAAACATAAACATCATCAATAGCTAAATTAATTTTATTTTCCTTCCATCTCTTCCCCCCTTTTCTCTACATTCTTTCTTCTGTCTAAAACTCTTTTCATCCAGCCTAGTCCTTTCCCTTCTTCTCCTATTAGTACTTTCCAATCTTCTCTCTCCTCTCTCAGCTCTTCACATTCTTTCATCATGCGCTCTATTGTTTCTGCTCCTTCTCTGCACAGTCTGCACACTCTCTCGTCTCTCTCTTTCCAGTATTTGTTTTCTCTTTCCTCGTTTCCACATCTAAACCTTGCTATTACTTTCTTATCGTTCTTCTTACTTTCCTTTCTCAGGTATGCCGGCAATTCCTCCGTGATTAGTGACCTACACTTTCCATTATACTTTGACTCATTTATCCTCGTTCTCCTTTCCTGTTTCTGTACGTCTCGGTCCACCTCAACTATCTCTCTTAGTACATTTATTCCATTGTTTCTTCGCCTCTCTACCTCCTCCACTGCATACCCATTTCTCTCGTAGTATTTTCTTTTCTCTTTTCCTGCTCTTTCCATCTTCCCATTCTTTATCTCTTTCCAACACTCTTGCAAGGTCTTACATTCCGTTCTTTCTCTTATTCTCTCTTCAAATCTTACTGCTCCCAGGGATATTATAATAGGTGGTATATCTTCAAAAGAAATTGAACCCATGCATTTAGTCCAATCATCATCAATTAACTTTTCGCAGTGTCTAACATAGTTGGCCCACATTTCACCATTACATGAGGAAATAGATTTATGCCATAAATGGGCAACCTTGTGTTTCGATGTGGGCTCTGAATTGATGTACTTATTGTAAAAGTTTTTACAGAACCCCCATGCCATTTCAATAGGATTGTACTGACAATGGTATGGGGGTAATCTTAAAACTTCGTGCCCATTTCTCCTTAGCAATTCATCAATCACATAACTTTTTTGCGACAGCGTTGCAATAGGTTTTATTAAGGAATAGAGTTCTTTTTTGGTCATACTTGTGTCAAAGGTAACATTCTGTTGTGTTAATCATTCTTGCATAATTTCTTTTTTCGATGAAGATGTGGGTGGTTTGTTGATACGCACTGAATGGTAGGGAGCGTTGTCGAGAACCACCACACATTTTCTATCCTGTTTATTTAAAGCAGGAAGTAGTTGCCTTTCAACCCCAAGTTCAGTTCGCTTCAAGCATTCGACAAGTGCACATCGTGTGAGTGTCGGTGCGTGACCAGTGAAAATTTCTCAGTGAGCTTTTTCGGTGTTTTTGGAAGTGCCATTTCATTCGGAACAGTGAACTTGTTCACGGTGCCGAATGGTGTCCTTCCACAAACAGAGGAAGGTTGCGAAAATGCACATTTTTTGTGTATTTTTCCCGGCCTTTTGATCGGAAATTGAATGTGAGTTTTGTCTGCGGTCCGCTCTGAATTCAACACCAGTTGAGTTCTGTCTGCGGTTCGCTCCACCAGACCCCCAAAAACGTTGGACGCTTTAAGTGCCACGAATCTCCCCGACGAAATGGATTCCAATCCAACAACCCCAACCGTCGACATCGAAGACACCTACGACAGGTGGCTTCAGGAGCAGTTGGCAGCCGCCTCCAAAGGAATCGGTGATGAAGCGGAGCGCCGAATCACCGAGATGTCCCAAGGAGTGGAGGGAGCGCTGACCGATTTCGCAGCCAGACTTTCCCGGCTGGAAGAGATCATCTTGGCGCTCGTTTCCAACTCCCCGAAAACAATGACTCCCCCGACAACGTCGCAGCCGGATGTCCAACCGGCCAAGAGGGCGAAGAGGGCAGCAGAAAGCCCCATTCCAGCCCCCGAACTCACCACCCAGAACAGGTTCGAAGTTCTTTCGAACCTCCCCACCAACGGTGATGCTGTGGAAACATCGCCGCCCCAGGTCATCAGGAATGACACCCCCGCCCCCAAGAAACCCACCCCTTCTGCCCTGCCCCCAAAAGGTGGCAAAAAGAAGGGGAGCAAGAAGGAGACCCGCTTCCAGGAGCAGACCGCCTCCTTCAGGGACGTCGCCAAGGCCCCCAGGTCCGCCCCAGGTGCCGCCCCCGCCCGACCCAACAAGGCTGAACCCCTGAACAGGGAGACAGCAGCCGCCGCCCCCAACCAGGTCGCCACCCCCGGTGCCGCCCCCAACCAGGTCGCCACCCCCGGTGCCGCCCCCAACCAGGTCGCCACCCCCGGTGCCGCCCCCAACCAGGTCGCCACCCCCGGTGCCGCCCCCAACCAGGTCGCCACCCCCGGTGCCGCCCCCAACCAGGTCGCCGCCCCCGGTGCCACCCCCAACCAGGTCGCCACCCCCGGTGCCGCCCCCAACCAGGTCGCCGCCCCCGGTGCAGCCGATGGCATGGACACAGACGCTGGCGACGAAGTCGAAGGAAGCTCCGGCACAACCGCCGCCGTCAACACCGTCGCCGCCACCCCCCAGAGGAAGGGAAGGATCCCTCCCATCAACGTGGTCGATTCTAGGCACTGGACCAGAATCGACCAAGAAATGCGATACAGGGGTATCAACCACCACAGGGTCACAGCGACCGCTGATGGGGGCATTCGCGTACACCCCACTACAGCAGATGATTTCAGGAAACTCATCGGTCTCCTGAGAAACCTCAGCGTGGAGCACAACAGCTACACGCTGCCAGAAGAGAGGAACGAGAGGGTGGTCATCCGGGGAGTCCCAACGGGAGTCACCGCCCAAGAGGTCTACGACGACCTCACCACCCAGGGGCTCAGAGTGGTCAAGTGCAGCAGGATGCACAGGCGAGAACAGCGGCTGCCACTCATGCTGGTGGAAGTCGAGCAGGGCCAAAAGGAGGCCACCCAGAAAGTCCGGCACGTGTGCAGCGTGTCGGTGAAAATAGAAGAGCCCAGGAAGAAGAAGGGCGTCAACCAGTGCCACCGCTGCCAGAGGTTTCACCACTCGCAGCAGTTCTGCACTGCGGGACATCGCTGCGTCAAATGTGGCGCAGCACACAAAACCGAGGACTGCAGGAAGGATCGCTCCGCCCCTGCCAAATGCGCCAACTGTGGTGGGCCTCACACGGCCAGCTACAGAGGGTGCCCCAAGTTCCCGAAGATCAAAAAGACCAGCGCCGAAAAGACGGGCCCAAAACAGCAGGCAGCCGCTCCCAGAAGAGTTCCACCCCCAACATCCGCCCCCGGCACCGCCACGTGGGCTCAAGTCGTTGGAGGAACGAAGTCCGAAGCAAAGGAGAAGGCTGAGTTTACCAGCCAGAGGAACAACATCCTCACCTCAATCCTTGCGGCAAAGGATAAGAGTGATCTGGCGAAAGCTTTGATCACTCTTGCCAGTCAAATATTAAACTAATTATTAAATTTTTAGATGGATAGAAGCTCCCTCATCCCACATTCCCTGCAGATCGCCTTCTGGAACGCCAATGGGCTTCAAGCAGCTCGTAATGAGCTCGAAGAATTCACCACCTCCCATGGAGTGGACGTCGTACTCCTGTGCGAAACCAAACTCCAGGCGGAAACCAGAGATCCCAAAATCCAGGGCTTCACACTTCATCGAAACGATCGACCAGGAGGTCGAGGAGGAGGCACAGCGATTTATGTAAGAAGCATAATCAAACACTGTGTTGCAGCCGTTTCAGATCTCCAACACCTGGAGGTCACTGGGATAACAGTAACCACTGCGAATGGGCCACTCCGCCTATTTGCATGTTACAATCGCCCTCAGCCGACCTTCAGACTTCTCGAAGACGACCTGCGCGAACTCATGGATGGCAACATTCCAACCATCGCGGCAGGCGATTTCAACGCCAAACACCTGGAATGGCACAGCCGATCGACGAACCTCAATGGGCGGACGCTCGACGCCTTCCTCACAGGAAACGCCGAGGTGGTAGTTATGGCCCCGGACGAGCCGACCTACCATAACTACCAAACAGGAGTCCCAGACACACTTGACATCGCCATCGTCAAGAACGTCGCCCACCAGATTGAGCTCTCGGTGGCCGCAGAACTCAGCTCGGATCACAGCCCCGTCTTGATGCACATCGGGACGGAAGCCAACGACCCAGTTGAGAGGCACGCCAGGAGGGTGAATTGGACAGAATTCGCCGCCCACTGTGAAGTCAACTTCGGAGACTTTCCACAAACCGTGGATGCCGAAGGAATCGACGCCGCAATCGAAGTCTTCGAGAACAAGATCAACGACGCGCTGGCGGAAGCGAGCGAAGAACTCACGCAGATGCCATCCCAACGGCGCACGATTCCGTATCGAATCGTGAATCTGATCCGCGCGAAAAATCGAGCGAGAAGAACAGCTCGGCGCAGCGGCCTCGCAGCAGACAGGACTGCGGCAAACCGACTCCAATGGGAAGTCAAACTAGCACTCCAAGAGTTCAGGAACGAACGTTGGACAGAGAAGCTAGAATCGCTATCCACAGAGGATAACTCCGTCTGGAAGATGGCCAGAGCCCTTCGCATCGACCGCAAACCCCTCCCTCCGATCCACGGAAGCAACGGCGTCGTCTTCACGGACGAAGACAAAGCCGAAGTCTTCGCCGACAGTCTGGAGCTGCAATGCAGAGTCAATCTCCAGAATGCCGACTTCGACCACCTCGAAGAAGTGGAAGAACAAGTCCGGGAAATCATCGATGAAGTCCCTGAAGTGCAAATCCCTCCCACAAACCCTTTCGAAATCCGCCAGATCCTCCAGCATTTGAAGCCAAGGAAAGCCCCAGGACAGGACAACATCACCAACAGGACGCTGAAGGAACTCCCAGATGGCGCCGTCGACGCTCTGGTTTGTATTTGCAACGCAATTCTCAAACACAGAGTCTTTCCAGATAGATGGAAGCATGCGACGGTCATCTTCATCCCGAAGCCAGGAAAGGACCCGAAGTTCCCGCAAAACCACAGGCCAATCAGCCTGCTCTCAGCAGCGGGAAAAGTGGCGGAACGAGTCATACAGAAGAGACTCACCCACTACATCAAGATGACCAACACCCTGCCAGACGAACAATTTGGATTCCGTCCAAAGCATTCCACCACCGACCAACTCCTCCGAGTCGTAGAATACGCCGCCACCGGGATCGAGCGCAAGCAAGTGACCGGTGCAGTATTTCTCGACGTGGCCAAGGCTTTCGACACAGTCTGGCACGATGGACTTGTCCTCAAGCTCCACTCGTGCGGCGTGCCCCTAGAATTGGTTCAATTAATCAACTCCTTTTTGCGTAACAGGTCCTTCTGTGCCCGCATCGGAAACACTCTGTCCCGTCCCCACGACATCGAAGCGGGCGTCCCACAGGGGTCTGTCCTTTCACCAACCCTGTACGCGGCCTTCACCGCGGACATCCCAAGGACTGCAAACACCACGCTCGCCATCTACGCAGACGACACAGCAATCCTCACCAGATCCAAACAGCCTTGGCTGGCGACCCGCTACCTGCAGGAAGCCATCGACAAGCTCGAAGACTGGTGCCAGAAATGGATGATCGACGTCAATCCCGAGAAGAGCACAGCCCTCCTCGTGACGCGCCGACTCGTCCAGCCTGAGGGAGAAATCGAGATGTTCGACCGGGTCATTCCCTGGGCAAACCAGGCAAAATACCTAGGTGTCATCATCGACAAAAAGCTTGACTTCCGCCAGCACCTAGAATACTCTTTGGGTAAAGGGAAAATGGCAGTGGGCAAGCTCTCCTCGCTGGTCTGCAGGCGTAGCAAGATGTCGGTAAAGAACAAATTGTTGATTTACAGAGCAATCATTCGTCCGACTCTAACATATGCTTCGGCGGCTTGGGCACACGCCCCCTCGAAGACAAACATGTGTAAGTTGCAGGTCCTCCAGAACAAATTCCTCCGCCACGCTTTCGACGCTCCATGGTTCGTCAGAAATGACCAACTTCACCGTGAGACAGGGCTCCCGCTGCTGAAGGAGTTCCTCCATGAGATCGCCCTCCGGACCATCAAAAAGGCCGAAGAACACCCCAATCCACTGGTCAGACAAGCGGTCGACTACGACGAGAGTGGACCATCAAAAAGAAAGCGGCCCAGAATGGCGCTGCTAGAAGGGTGACAGCTTCACTGACCCTTCCATCGCGACACCCTTCAGGTACTAACCTCTCTTTCAGGCCTCAGGACAGGTAAAATTATTTTCTTTAATTTTCATTTTTTTTTTTTTTTCATTTCCGATGTCCCAAAAAAGGAATCCGACTTTCTCGTTATGTTGGCACCATTGCCCTCATTCGAGTTGTCAGTCCGAAAACAGCAAAACTGTCAAACGAGTCCTGGGCGCTGGCCTGTCGTAGTCACACAGCAGTGACACCGACGGATCGGCAAACAGGGCCTATCACTTTGCCGTCTGTAAAACCATTGCAGGCCGGCGAGAGAGATAGAGGTTTAGAGATCACTGATCTAAAACCTCGGACAAACAGCGCAACGCAACGCAACTTTCAACCCAGTTCCTAAACAAATCGGCATTCATCGTTTTGTGATAATCCCTTTCATCTATTTTAGAGTCAAGCATGTAATCACAACCTTCCAAAAACCCAAAACTACCTCCGGTATGCAAAATAGTGAATCGTTTGCCTTCTGGTTTAATTTTGCTTGGATTACTTTTTATGTCCGTATCGTGTACCCATCTGCGAATTCGACTGCCATTTTGATAAACCCAGGTTTCATCAATAAAAACGAAATACGTGTTATCCGAGGAATTCTTGTATTGCAAATATTTTCGTAGAAACGTTATTTTTTGCGCAATTACGTGCTTTTGCTCGCAAAGAGTCTTTCTATCATTTACCATCTTAAATTTGTATCCCATTGATTTTATCACCCGGTGAAGTGTAGCACGACTTCCTTCATAATTTAATTCCTCTTTCGCGAATGATAACAACGTGTTCAAGGTGTAATATTCGTTTCTTTTATTCAATTCCCAAATTTTGAACTGAAGATCTTTTCTAAAGTTGAAGTCCAGAAATTTTTCAGTTTTAACATTCCTTCCCACTCCCGACGATTCCAAATTTTCGTATCCAGTTTTAAAAATTTTAAATACTTCACATCTTGAGACCTGGTGTTGGGTAAAACGATACTTATTCAAATAATTTACTTAGATAATTAGAAATAATAATCACCGAAAATATTTCTGCCACTATTTCCGCAATCTGAGTTTTTGTTAACGTGCGTCCGTTGTTTTCAACAAATTTTGTGAAACACTTAAAAACAGATTGTTTTTCTACAAGTTTTAAAACACGCCGCGGCATTTTTATAAAAAATTTTGATTGTCACAAATTTGACAATTCAAATTTTTTCTGGTGCAGTGCCAATATTATTAAAGAAAATCAAAAGTAACTAGATTTAAAAAAACAGGTTGTACAAACGTAACAACAATAAATTACCAAGTTAGTTGTACACATAGATTTGAGACATATAATATACGCCACTGATTTTTGATTGACTTTAGCCGTCAAATGTGAGTCTCTTTGTTTTTGCAACAGAATACTTGATTCCACAGAACTGGGGCTGATGAAACCATTTCTCTGAATGGCCCGAATTACCGAACAGCCTGTATAATTATTCTTCTCTACGTGTGTACCTCACTGAACTTCTCCTAAACGGCTGGACTGATTTTGACCAAATTTTGTGTGTGTTTGGTTGGTCCTGCGTTATTCTCAAGTTTAGAGACTACCTATAAATTATATCCTTTCTGCCGTTGTGCTCGGGTTTAGGCTGTCTTTAACTATTTCGTTCCTCCGTTGTTCTCGAATTTAGGGACTCACTTTAATAACTAATCCATTTCCTGTGTTATCCTCAAGTTTAGGGATTGTCTTTCGTTTCCACGGTTGTTCACGGGTTTAGGAACTCTCTTTAACTATTTTGATTAACTATTTCGTTTCTAACATTGTTATTGGGTTTAGGGATTATCTATAACTATTTCGTTTCCGCGATTGCTTTCGAATTTAAGGTGTCTTTTCAACTATTTCGTTTCTTCCTTTGTTCTCAGATTAAAGGACTGTCTTCAGCTATTTCGTTTCCTGCTTTATTCTTAGGTTTAGAGACTGCTTAACTATTTCGTTTCTACCGTTTTCGAGTTTACGGGCTGTCTTTAACTATTTCGTTTCCTCCGTTGTTCTCGAATTTAGGGACTCTCTTTCACTGTTTCGTTTCCGCAGTTGTTCTCTGTTTTGAAGACTGTCTTTAACTATTTCGTTTTCTGCATTATTCTCCAGTTTAGAGACTGCCTTTAACTATTTCGCTTATACCGTTGTTCTCAGGTTTAGGAACTGTCTTTAACTATTTCGTTTTCGCAGTTGTTCTCGGCTTTGAGGACTGTCTTTAAATATTTCGTTTCCTTCGTTATGCTCAAGTTTAGAGGCTGCCTTTAACTATTTCGTTTCCACCGTTGTTCTCGGATTTAGGGACTCTTTTTAACTGTTTAGTTTGGGCAGTTGTTCTTGGCTTTGAGGACTGTCTTTAGCTATTTCGTTTCCTGCTTTATTCTCAGATTTAGAAACTGCCTAAATATTTCGTCTCCGCAGCTGTTCTCGGCTTTGAGGACTGTCTTTAACTACTGCTTTTTTTCTACATTATCCTCAAGTTTAGAGACTGCCTTTAACTATTTTTGTTCACGCGGTTGTTCTCGGATTTAGAGAGTCTCTTTAACTACTTCATTTCCTCAGTTGTTCTCGGCTTTAGGGACCGTGTTTAACTATCTCGTTTCCTGCGTTATTCTCAAGTTTAGGGACTGCTTTTAACTATTTTTGTTTACGCGGTTGTTCTCGGATTTGGGGACCCTCTTTAACTGTTTCGTTTCCGCAGTTGTTCTTTGCTTTGAAAACTGTCTTTAACTATTTCGTTTCCTACATTATTCTCAGGTCTAGGGACTGTGTTTAACCATATTGTTCCCGCGGTTGTTCTCGGATTTAGAGACTCTCGCTAACTATTTCGTTTCTTGCATTATCCTCAAGTTTAGAGACTGCCTTTAACTATTTAGTTTCCACTGTTGTTCTCGTATTTAGGGACTCTATTTAACTATTTCGTTTTCGCAGTTGTTCTCGGCTTTGAGGACTGTCTGTAAATATTTCGTTTCCTTCGTTATCCTCAAGCTTAGAGACTAGCTTTAACTATTTCGTTTTCTGCATTATTCTCAGGATTAGAGGCTGTCTTTAACTATTTCGTTTCTACCATTGTTCTCGGGTTTAGGTACTGTCTTTAACTATTTCGTTTCCTGCGTTATTCTCAAATTTAGAGACTGCCTTTAACTATTTCGTCTTTATCGTTATTCTCGGTTTTGAGGACTGTTTTAACTATTTTTTTTCTGCCTTATTCTCAAGTTTAGATACTGTTTTTAACTATTTCGTTTTCTGCATTATTCTCAAGTTTAGAGACTGGCTTTAACTATATTTTTCACTTCTACCGTTGTTCTCGGGTTTAGGGACTGTCTTTAACTATTTCGTTTCCGCATCTGTTCTCGGCTTTGAGTACTGTTTTTAACTATTTCGTTTCCTACGATATAATTAAGTTTAGAGACAGCCTTTAACTACATATTTCGTTTCTACCATTGTTTTCGGGTTTACGGACTGTCTTTAACTATTTCGTTTTCGCAGTTGTTCACGGCTTTGAGGACTGTCTTTAACTACTTCTCAGTCCCTGGTTGGTTTAGATTCACAATAATTGGGCATCACTCACTTGCGTCATATCTTTTGTTTTGATACACAATTTCTGTTCGCTTCTATTATAATTTATTTATTATGAGTGCGGATGAATGAGAGTAGTAGTAGTATTATTATGGCGGTTCAGATGGTAGCTAGGGGCCCCCTTGGGAGTAATAATAATGAAATAAACTCGATTCTTAAAATCGTCTTAGGAGGTTTCACAAGTCGTGTGCTTACAAAGCTGAGGCACACATCTCTTTTTCCGGGGTTTATTTGTGTCTAATAAAATTTCCGGAGTGTTAAACGGCTTTTCGAAAATAAACAACATGGAAGTTAAAACATCCATAAAATTCAAATATAATAAGTTACTCATCTTGATGTGCTGTTTATTAAAGAACAATGCCAAATTTCTCAACGAACGACTTCGAGCTAATGCATTGAGTTAGACAGGCGCGTCAATTTTTTTTGTACTTATGGGGTTACCAGGATGGTTCTTAGCTACAATTGGACCCGTTAGGTGGCCCTGTTGTCGATATTCAGATTTTTATTTTCTGACCGATTTTGATGAATTTTTTTTTGTACTTATGGGGTCACCTGATGGCTCTTAGCTACAGTTGGATCCGGTAGGTGGCGCTGTCGAACTAAAATTTCCGAGGATTTTTGAAGAAAACGTCAATTAACGGAGTTATAAATTTTGTGCGAAACTTTATCAACACTAGTATTTTTTGTTGTATCATTGTAATTAACCTAGTGGGTAATGAAAGACAAGATTACGAAATTACATGTTTTTGATATAGTTAAGCTGTTTGTTTACGTAGTGAGAGCAGCCTTGTACCCAGCCTATTAAATTATGATAAATATAATGAAGTAAGTAATTGCACTTTAATCTGGTGCTAATCCCCGAAATTATGAACACAGAATTTCAGTCCTCTGCTTTAATTAAGTTGTTTACTTAACCATTTAATCATTTTAGATATAAATATTTAGATCAAATGAATTTATGCAGTGCCTGCGTAAAAACTGAAATGAACTGAATGAAAATAGTTTCCCAAAGAAAGATCCTGAAAGAAGTTGATAACTTTATTAAAACTCACCCCTGCGCACCGCACCGTTTCCGGCATTTAGTATAGAACTTCCTTTATCTCGTTTTTCTGTTATTAGGGGAAATATAGTCTAATTTTAGCGGATACCTTTGTGAGTTTTTGTTGTCTTTTTCTTACTTTAAGAATAACATCATACTTTTTTATGTACATTATTGTGCTGAACTTCCTCAGTGGGGTTCCAGATATTTTATTTTCTCTAAACATCCACGATTTTTACATCCGCTGTTTTCGTTACGCCTGAAACGTTTTGTTACAATGAAATTCTAAGTAATATAAAAATAAAAGATTCCGTCTCTGTTTAGCTGACTACAATGCAATAAATAATAATAATGCAATCCATAACTTCGTTCTTAAAATCCCCCAGCCGCCAACAAGTTATGTGCCTTAAAATATGCTTTGTTCTGAAGTTATGCTTCTTTTGATACATCTAATCTGTTTTTCACAGACATTTAGTAGTAATGTCTGTGAAGTATTCGCATTTATTATTCCGAGCATTTATAATTCACGAAACAAATCGAACGGAAAGATTGATTCGGAGATTCGGAGGACTACATTTTTTAAAGAATGGAAGCAACACCAGTAGTCATAAGTCTATTATATTTTTTAATTTGAGAAGTGGGTCTGGGGTCTACTAATGTGGGAAGTGGCATCTTGTTCTATAACGTCCTGGATGGTTTCAATTTGGAGGGCGGTAAGGTCCGGATTACAACGCGTTTACAATGCACCTGAGCACTCTTTTCTGTAACCGCTGGATTATTTCTGTGTTACACTTGCTTGCACAGCCCCTAACTGATAGAGATCTGTAAACGTGTGTCGTAAGTATAGAGTTAGTAGGTATATAGCACTGGTCCTAGAACACTGTCCTGTGGCACACCAGATTGTATGTATTTCCATGACCCACTGCATTTAAAGCGACTGACGTCACTTTGTCTATAGTAGTCTCAAGCTTAAATTGTCACGTAGCTGCGAGAGGAAATTATGCACGGCCATCTATGATATATCTATCTTATCAACGAACGTCCTGAACTGGTGTAAAGAAATGGTAACAGGGCCGTATTCCAAAAAGTTAGAGTTGATCACTTGCAATAACTTATCAAACACTGAACAAATAATGACACTGATATCAACAAAATCACTATACACAGTAAAACTAAAATTAACAAGAACACCACTATAACACACCACAACATTAACTTGTCACCTGTAAGTGTTAAAATTTTGGTTTAAATACGACCCTGCAAAATCCGATACGTGTCCGACAAAAAAAAAACGGTCTTGCATTCGATTTGGCACAGTCGACCAGTTGCAACAGGAAAACGAAACAGGTTAGAATCCAGAATTATGGTATCGTCTACAATTACTTGTCCCGCAATATCTCGATTCCTACAAAAAATATAGCCTCCGGGAAGTCAATTTTCGTTTACACGGACTATAGTTCAGTGATTCTCCACGAAGTACGGTAAGCACAAGAACAAAGCTGATAATGTAATACTGATAATATTGTGGTTACGTTACATTTAACAATTCACTTTTTCAATTCTTCAAATTCGAACCTGTGCTTGATGTGTAACATCTATAGCCGCGATATTCTATTATTGTTTTTCTTCAAGCCTATCAAAATGTTTATATTTTGGTATTTAACGCACTACTTAGAACGACATCATTGTGTGACTAGAACAATAATAGACTTCATTATTTTACTAATAAAATAATATGACAGAAATAATCGCTGCAAATATAGAAAATTGTACTACAATTAGTGCAAGTTACAAAGCATTCAAAAATGTTTTTAGATAAAAAAAAATGTTGTGTGCCTCACCTTTATAAGCAGGCGACTAAAAGTGAAACTTCCTGAGACGATGGTAGGAATCGAGTTTATTTAATTATTTTCTGATACAAATGTTACGGTAAATAAAACAAGGAGGTCCACGAGGGGGCCCTAGGGAGCCCCATTGAGGTAGGGACGCCAGAAGGGGGACTCTTTAGACAGCGCGTCCGAGGGGCCTCTTTGAGATAGCAAGCCCGAGGGCCCCCTTGAGACAACAGTCCCGTCCCCACTCACTACCACTTACCTCGCTAAAGAAAGTTTCTCTTTCAATAAACTAGAAAACAATAATTTAGTAAGAATTTGAAAGAATTCATTGACAAGCTAAAAATGTCACTTTGTAAGTAACACCTAATCAGATAAAGTTACAGTTTTACCTTGTCAATGAAGACACATAAGCTGTCACTCTTGTGACGTTTGCGGAAAAAAAAAATTGTTTTGTATTCATATTCTGTATAGATTATTATAATAAGAATAATAAGAAATAGTAAATTGTTTCATTAGGAACAAAAGTGAGGCTTTTCGTGGCAAGTATGTATGTTTGACAAATACCACGAAAAGCCACTTTTCTCCGAATAAAACATTCTATTTCTTTTTGAAACGCCAAAATCTGACAATTTCTTTGATTTGATAAAAATTAACTTGACTTGACCACCAGCGGCGCATAGAGTAATTTCAAGGTTACTTTATGCGCCGCCAGAGAACTTATTTGTTTGTGATGGCAGCGAAATGGCCATTTGACTTTGTCTTTAGCTATTGACGTATACACTGTCACGTTTTTCTGATGTTTGAAGAAAAAGTATATTTTTTATTAACGAAACTATGACTTTATTTATTTTACTCCTTATTAATTTATTGGTTTTCTTTAATTGTAAATTGTTTCAATAACTATTAATTTAGATGGGGCGTCCCGTGACGGCTTCAAAGCTTGAAACTGACACCATAGTTTACTGCTTTATTGGTCAGAATTCGGCTGAGTGATAATATAGTCATAAAGAAATAGATTAAATAAATAAAACAGAAAAAAAAAATGAAAAATAAAGTTGAGTCACTTGAGACACCTTGGAAAATTATGAAGCGAAGAAACAAATAAGTGAAGCACTATTAGACTTAGAAATTGAGAAATCTGAGAACTCATAGGAAGACGAAAACGGAATGATATCATGTAAAAGTGAGAAAACCCGAAGACGTCAGAGATGCAGCAAATTAAAAGTTCTAAGAATCTAAACATTTCAAGACATTTTATAATAAATTATAAAATTAAGAACTTGAGATATAAGTGCAATAAAAAACGAAAAACGTATAGAAAACTGACTATTATGAACAATGTGAACTTCTTGAGAGACCCGTGGGGAAGTATTTCTGGGCTAGTATTTTAAAAAATAGAGAAAATCTTTGTGCCGTTTATGAACAGCACTTAAAAAAACTAAAAAACTGGACCTACAACAGATGTTGCTACCTGCTTGTCATTCAACTATGGATCAAGTACAGTTTAAGTCACAGAATTTCGTGAGTAGTTGTCACTCATCTGAAATTAGTTGTGAAACAGAATTTAATTATTTATAACCTTAAATTTGAACTCTTATGACGTATTGTATACTGCTGGCATTTTGCCAAGCACTTCCGCGTGACAGATGAAAATTTAGAGACGTCACAATGACAGTAAAGCATAGAATACATCCCTTTTCTGAAATGACTGACGAAATTCTGTGACCGCGACTGTACATAAAGTACCACTGTGTCATAGAAAAAACCTTATCAGAAGAAAATAAATATTGTCCAGCAGTAGGAACTTTTAGATCTGTCACAAATGTTGAACACAGTATGGCATTATATTATACAGACTGTCTCGATGTAAAATGAGAAATATCCTGCTACAAAATGTCTGTCATTAGTGTCTGCACAAAATTACTGTCACTTACAGCAAAATTTTGAGTTAATTAATTTGATCTTTTAATTTTGGAAACATCTACAGAATCACGTTGTTCCAGTATTTTTTGCTCGCGGTGGTACATTGGCATAAATAGCATCTAGTAGACTAACATAAGTAATAATTTTACAAGTTATATTGCCTAATATAGTAGGTACGATCTTAATAAGTGTCGAGGTTTTGAAAATTTTTAAAGTGAAAACTTCTCTGGATGTATAAATGTATAAATATTAACTACGGAGTGAATGAGATTAACGCATCATGCTCAAATGCAAAAATGGAAAAATGAAAGTTTGAGAGACGTGTTACTGATTCAAATAAAATATGTATAAACCAGAAGAATGTCGATGAATCCAAGTGGAGTAAATTTAAATTAAAATTTAAATATATTTAAGTCGAACTCCACAAACTTTAATAAATTACTATGGGAACATGTTTCGGCAGAACACTACTGCCATTATCAGCCCTAATTTAACAAGAGATTAATGATACAATTGATGAATTATAGATAGGTTTTTACCTTAAAGAATATTTAAAATTATGACGTTATTTATTTTTGAATTAAATTTGACGTTTTGAACAGGTTACATGATTTTTAAAGGATTTCGTAAAAACAAACTTTTATAAAATGTAAAAATTAAAAATGGATCAAGGAGAATCTGGTAAGTTTGGTTGAGTGGTAAAAAATTAAAATAGTAAATTAATAATGGGATTATTGAAGTTATTCTGCTCGTTTAAACAAGATCTGTTTTCCAGTTTCAAGGCTTTCCTTATTTCCAAAGTCTCAAGAAAATCTAATTTCCGGCCTTTATTGCATTTATGAATCAATTTGGAATTTGATGGTGAAATAGTATATTAAAGTATGAGTGGATAACAAGGTCTTTAAAACACGACCGAGTTTTGGAGCACGACGGCGTAGCCGGGAGTTATAATGATACCTATATTTCCTTGACAACCTTTAAAGCTCGCCGTGCTTTAATCGCCTGTGTTCGCATGCTCATGCGTGCTTTAAACGGCGATTCTGATGCAGGTATAATAAAAAACTATGTTTCGTTATTAATATATGATTGGCGAAAGAAGAAGGTGTTGATGGAGGAGGATCAAGATCTGTGTTGTTATAGATGTGTTTGAAATGTTCTTTAATACGGTCTAATATTTTGCGACCGTTTTTAAAACCGTTTTTCTTAAGTATTTTAGAACATTTCTCTGAGACGACACCAAAGTATGTTAATGAATTTGAAAAGGAAATTGTTTCTGAAGAATTTTTAACCAAGTGGTGTGTGTATTTGAATTTGTTATAGTATCTATAGAATAATTTAATTTTAGTTTTTAACATTAATAACATTAAACAAATTGCTTAAAATAATGGATATTCTTTAAAAACTTAAGATTGCGGATTTCAGCAAAGTGGTAAAAAGAAAAAATGTTTATTTTGACGAATTCTACTTGTGGTTAAATTTTCTGCTAGGATTTCCATGACCCTGTATGGAGTGTGTTTAACTGAAAATACATTTGGAGAGGGCCATAATCCACATTTATTTTTGCCGTAACTGCAGTTTAGGTCATTAGGTGCACTGACTAATAATTCATAATTAAATTTATTAAATTTTCGATAACATTCTCCAGTCAACCTAGTGCTCTGCTATGGCAAAAATAATATGCATCACGGCCTCCTACAAATATATTTTTAGTTGAACACCTCTTATGGAGCAAATTTTGTGGAGTGAGGATTGAAAAAATTTTCGAGAAAGTTTTCAATTACAGAAATTAGTACGTCCATGAAGAACTTCTGCAAACTTCATTGTTCAATGCCAACTTGCTGACAGCACTTCATCAGTTCGAGCCCTTTAAAAATTATACAAAATCGAGATACTCCCGTATTATCTTCATGTGTTTAAACCTTCACCGCGGTTTACAGAATGAAAATTACTTCGAATTACGATACCCAAAGAAGTTTTCACTTCAGTCGTGTTGTTTTAAGCACACCAATAACATGTTTTTTTCAATACTAGCTTCAGAAATGTACCTTACCTAAAAATGGATTTTTCTCTCCTACTAGTCGATAATAAAAACAATATCGACAGTGTTGGCATGGTTACTGCCGTAGTTGATGTTTTGATTCGACATTTGCTGCCATTATTAAAAGGGGGGTTCGACGTTTGTCACACACGCTAGGTGGCGCCACGGGTAAAAAAACAAGGGTCCAATTTTGATAAGTTTTACGTAAAACTATTGATATAAATAGCATTTACTTATTATTAATAGATAGCCGAAAGTTGTCCCTTGGACCAAATACCATTTTTTTGGCCCGGTGATGGTCAATAAACTCGGAAATAAATTATTAAATTTCATTCATTTTTGAAATTTCATAGAAACGAAATTAGATGAAACTCGTTACACACTTGCCGGAAGCTTTTAAAAAGTCACTGCTAAACCCAAAAATGATCAACTTTGCGTTTAAATCGAAATATTTTGACAGAATTGACCGAAAATTTCCCCGCTTATGTCTGACCTATCATAATTTTGCTGCAATAGTTTGACTACTTTCTCAGAGATGGGGCACAAGCGAGACGCAAGACATACGCAAGAACACAAAATTTAAGAATCCTTGACGGCCTTGATTGTGACACTACTTTCTGTGCACGCGAGAGAACAAGAGAGTTATAGAAACGTATGTCTGTGAGTTATCAGACGCAGAGGGGAACCGGCAAAAGCGTGGGTAGTTGGTGGGTATCTATTAAGAGGGGGGTTCGACGTTTGTCACACGCTAGGTGGCGCCACGGGTAAAAAAACAAGGGTCCCGTATTGTTAAGTTTTACGTAAAAGTATTGATATAAATAGCATTTACTTATTATTAATAGATAGCCGAAAGTTGTCCCTTGGACCTAATGCCATTTTTTTGGCTGGTGATGGTCAATAAACTCGGAAATAAATTATTAAATTCCATTCATTTTTGAAATTTCATAGTAACGAAATTAGATGAAACTCGTTACAGACTTGGCGGAAGCTTTTAAAAAGTCACTGCTAAGCCCAAAAGTGATCAACTTTGCGTTTAAATCGAAATATCTTGACAGAATTGACCGAAAATTTGCCAGCTTATGTCTGACCTATCATAATTTTGCTGCAATAGTTTGACTACTTTCTCAGAGATGGGGCACAAGCGAGACGCAAGAACACAAAATTTAAGAATCCTATGGACCCTGTGACGGTCTTGATTGTGACACTACTTTCTGTGCACGCGAAAGAAGAAGAAAGTTATAGAAACGTATGTCTGTGAGATATCAGACGCAGAGAGGAACCGGCAAATGCGTGGGTACCTATTGTACTCGTCACGTTCACTGTTTTGTACCTGACGAGTTTCGGGTAATTACGGTATATTTCCAGAAAAGAGGGTGCGGATGGTTTTGCCTCTGACGAGATATGCGGCTTATAATCGAACATTTAACAATTACCTTACCTGAACAATTAACTTAAAAAAATAAGAAACCGACTTCTTAATTCCAGACTTGACTATTCATAATACTAATATTGTATGGTTTCGATCTACCGACAGTATTCAGGATTCATTTGATACAAAAAAGCGATCTATTTGTAATGCATACTAATATTGTATGGTTTGGTTGGATTTACCGACAGATGAATTGATAGTTTTGGAATTGATAGTTTTGGTTATTATTTATTATGTAATTATTGTTTTTATTTTATTTCTTCGTTGTATCTTATGTGTTATTGTAGCAAACTATATAATTTGTTTTTATGTTTTACTTAACACCAACTTCAAAATTATAAAACAATTAATAATTACATAATAAACAATAATTTACTAAAAACAAAAATAGCTCATAATAGTCAGGTCAAAACAGACATTTCAATTCCCATTTGAAAATTTTGTTGAATAAGGGAGGGGTCGTCAAAGGACTGTTCTGCCGTAGCTAGCGGCAAGATGGGTTCTTCGGCCACTTTACTATTTATTAGGGTCTCAGGTAGACTTCGCTGTAAAAGATAGAAAATATTGGAAAACACCCCATCTAGAGTTGAGTAGTTCCATCGAGTGGTAAGTACCGTTACAATATTATTTTGTTGAATGTGATCAATGGGGGCCATCTAGTAGTCAGTTGACGTTTTACATATTTTACTCTGGCTTCTAACCTGAACATGTTGAAGTGGGCGTGGTCGGACCCCGCTCTTAACGAGTATACCCACGTTCACTCTTTTGTACCTGATGAGTTTCGGGTAGTACGGTACATTTCCTAAAAAGAGGGTGCATATGGTTTTGCCTCTGACCAGATATGCGACATTGCATGTGTCTCTCACCCTGTGGCTCCTGGCGGATATATCTAATGCGTTATTCTGACTTCCCGTGAAATTTAAAAGAAATTTAAATGTCTTGATCATGGGTGGGTCATGTCTACCAGTTGGGAAAACCCAGTGTCATAAACCCTTATCTGACTCAATCTAAAATCGGGAACAAGGTTGGTTGAGGGCGCAATCGACAACGCCGCACGAGTTGGACATACTATTTTTTATTGCGAATGCGGAATAAATCCTAATATAAAATTGGAGTCCAGAGGCAAATTCAGTTTCCAGTAGTTTGTTTATCTGAATTTGCGTGTGCAAAGAATAATTTGAAACTTTGCGCACCCAAATTATCAAATGGGCAAACAGTTACTTTTCAACCGCAACCAAGGTTGCAAAGATAACGAGTGAGCAACAAAATTCGTGATCGCAGTTGGCTAAACGTATATCGGTTCTTTTACTTAACTGTTTACATTAATCGTCAATTCACATTACTCGATGACTTTTTACACAATCGTATCGATCAAGAATCGACTCAAAATTTTGGATTCAGAGGCTCCTACGATCACGAATTTTGTTGCTCACTCGTTACTATTTGTCTACATGAGCAATAAAAAAAATACATTAATTCGCATAAAGCTGAAAATTGGTTCAGGTCTTAGGTACACTATTACAAGTAAAATATCAAAAATCTTCACCGATGGTGTCTGATAAAAAAATTATTTAAGGTCAAAGGTCAAAAGTATCGATTTTTTGTGTTTAAGTGTTATCATAAAAAAAAAGATCAAACAAAAGTTGTAGATCATGCTATTGCCTACAAAAATTGTTTTCATACTTTTTTCCTACGAATCACACTATTCCTGTGATATCGCGATTCCAAAAGTTGAAGAAGTATTCAGGACTCATTTGCTACAAAAAGCGATCTATTCGTAATACATACTAATATTGTATGGTTTGGTTGGATTTACCGACAGATGAATTGATAGTTTTGGAATAAATAAATTATTATTTATTATGTAGTTATTGTTTTTTTTTTCGTTGTATCTTATGTGTTATTGTAGCAAATTATATAATTTGTTTTTATGTTTTACATAACACCAACTTCAAAATTATAAAAAATAATTACATAATAAACAATAATTTACTAAAAACAAAAACAGCTCATAATAGTCAGGTCAAAACAGACATTTCAATTCCCATTTGGAAACTTTGTTGAATAAAGCAGGCCGCACACTATCGCGGAACGGAATGGAATTGAACGGAACGGAATTTTTGAAAAGCATACTCATTACGAACCATTCCGCGCTGTTCCGATTCGCGGTAGTGTGCGGACTTTCATTTAAATGTATGCTTTTAAAAAGTTCCGTTCCATTCCATTCCGTTCCGCGATAATGTGCGCCCTGCTTTAGGGAGGGGTCGTCAAGGGACTGTTCCGCCGTAGCTAGCGGCAAGATGGGTTTTTCGGCTACTTTACTATTTATTTACTATTATTAGGGTCTCAGGTAGACTCCGCTGTAAAAGATAAAAAATATTGGAAAACAGCCCCACCTAGAGTTGAGTAGTTGAGTTGAGTAGTCAGTTGACGTTTTACATATTTTGCCCTAGGTTCTAACCTGAACTTGCTGGAGTGGGCGTGGTCGGACCTCGCTCTTAAGCTACATGTACACTAGAGATTTATTTCAGACATTTCTCCCCTGCAACAAGTGTTTTTATGTGTAAACAGTGGTGAGAGAAACTATCGGAGATTTATTCAGGTAGCGGAGATATATTCTTTGAAATAAAATGTAGCAAATTTAAACACTTCTGAGACACGATTCAACAAGTCTCGGACAGAAGTATCAAAAGTTGGCTAATCGTCTACTTTTTATTGCGCTCTAGAGATATTTATACTATTTACAGCATAGAGTAATACCCGTCCATTATAATCACCGACTTGAAGTAGTGTGAGTCGTTTTGAGTAAGAAGCTGACGAACTACAGCCAAATATAACTTCCTTAACTTAAATATAACTTTAAGAAGACGCAAGCTTTAACAGTATTAAGTGAACAATTTAAAACTACACCAGAAGAAATCATTAGAAAAATTCACAATTTGAGAAACCAATTTAATACGGAGTTTTATTAATCTTTATTAAAACTGTGGAAATTAAATGTCCTCAAAAACGTGGCTACATATTTCTCTCTTTCAAGTGTAAACAAAATGAAAATTTATATCGACACTTTTGTGTCAACCAGAAATATCAGCATTTTATTCACGCAACTTTATGTCATAATGTAAACACATCAAGAAATTGTCTCTCCGATAGTTGAGAGCATGAAATAAATCTCTAGTGTACATGTACCTTTAAGGATAGCTGACAGCTGAACAATGTAGAACTGGGGAGTTGGAATTTCTTGCGAAATGTTAAATTTGCCAACTGGACCACACTAGCAACATCGCAACAAAAAATAGAAACGACAGGTATTGATTTAATTTCATATGCTACTTGCTTTTCATGGATATCTTCTAACCTTTCGTATTATCATGATTATCACTTGAAGAAAAGTTAAACAAATGTGCCAGTATTGAAAAAAATAGTATATAAACCACGGTTGAGAAGCCTTTTCTTAGCCTCGTATCATTATTGCCCGCGATGCTTCGCATCTTGGGCACTAAATAGCTCGGCTAAAAAAAAAATGGTTCTCAACCTTGGTGTATATTAACTATCTATTAATAACAGCGTGTTGGAGTGCCAATTTTAGTACTTTTTTCGAAAAAAGATGTTTTTTTTTATCCGATCGCGACCAAACTTCACAGGAACACTCCTGAAAATTATACTATACCGGACATACATACGTCGGCTTTTATACATATTATAATTATGTAGATTAGTTCGTATTAAATTTTACACATTCTATACTTGTGGTGTTGATGGTGGGATGTTGCTGATCTATCTATATACACTTAGCGGCACAAAATGCGATCCAAAAGCTTTATTATACCTTACTTATTTAACTTTGGTCTTAACAAGTAACAATTAAAAAAAAAAGAGATATAAAACCTTCTTGAATCAGAGCAATATATTGAGCAGCGTGCTTTAGGCTTAAGACCATATTTGCTTTCACAAACTTTTGGATTTTTAAGAAGATTGCGAAAAATGTGATCAAAGAAGGTAAAAACTAAGGTAGGTTCAAAGAAGAAGTGAAGTGACAAAATTCTTTGACATGTTTATCGATATTTTTGTTTGTTGCTGCACTTGAAATGATTGAAAGGATCTCTGCTTTAAAATTATCTGGTTGAACGGAACAGTAACAATAAAGTTTTTATGAAAAATATTGATGGATCGAATTTTGTGCCGAATATTTTTTTTTTGTATTGTTCGTCATAATACACGGATACAAAAGGGCCCCTTGAGCTGGACTGATTATTCGGGTCGACCGATTCTTATGAAATGTTTTTTGTGTATTTGGTAGGTATGAGAATAGGTGGTAAGCTATTTTTCACATGGACATGGGGCATAGAAAGCTGGGCCGATTTTTCGGCTCAACCATTTTTTTTTATATTTGTATGGTATGAGGATAGGTCCTAAAGTATTTTTCACCGATTTTTATGATCTTTTATTTGTTGGATTTGTCTCAGCCCCGAATAGCAGAATAACTATTAAAACATGGACATCGGGGCCCAGGGGCGCCGTCTTGGGTTTCAACTCTAAAGTTCAGCTAAAAAATCGAAAAATTAAAAATAGGTAATTTTGTATGGAAATCGCTACTATAAATTACTTTTAATAGATGGCGTTCGTGGTGGAACTATCAGACGATATACAAAACTGTCATTTCTTCTTGAATCGCTACTTCGGATTACTTTTAATAGATGGCGTTCGTGGTGAACCTATCAGACGATATATAAAACTAATTTCTTCTTAAATCGCTGCTTCGGATTACTTTTAATAGAACACGATAGTAGGTGATAGGAAGTGCTGCGGGTGAGCTAGTTATTTATATTTTAAAGATCACAAGTGTTCACTTCAGCAATTGCATAATTACACACGCGCGACACAGACTCCTGTTCAATAACAAACAAAATTGACACTTTAGGGTTGAAATGAATGATTTGATTGTAGTAAGTTAATTACTGAACTTATATTAGAGGTTTAAACATTTAATTTTGCAAAAGTGCCTTTTCTTTGACTATTGTTCAGATTTTTTGTTTCTTTAAAGTAATAAATATCACATTTTCGGGAAACTAACCCTATAGTTGCATATGTCAAGAATGTCAAAAAATATAATTTACACAGTGTGATCCTGTAGACACAAAATTCGCATAATTCACGAGTGTGAATCAAACCTTTTGACATTTGTTATGCATCCTGTCAACTGTAGTTAGTTTGTAACGAATTAAGCAGATTAAAAGCATTCATTAACAATTCAGTCACCTACAATGTTTAGACTAAATGTAAAGTCGTTACTTAAAATGTAGAATGTATGTTTACTCCCTAGTTGAAGCTTTGTTATGTTGTATTACGATAATTTGTAATACTAACCTATAAAACTAGGTACGATGGAAAACTAAGTGCAGCAATATTTTAAAACAACATTCACTTACCCAGAGAAAAGTAAATCCTTCCACTGTATCCGTATCGCTGGAAGGGCACCAGGCGGTCCACGCAGCTGAGTGCTTCCATTGGAACATTAGTAATTTTCTTCCAATAGCTACACACATCCGCAATCTTGCTCCACCTAAAATGAGAACAAGAATTTATCTCGAAGCAAATTTATTTCCACGGTAATAAAACTGCAGTTTTGAGATAAAATTAGCGACAATGTCTAAATCCTTTCTTAAAATTTAAGTGTAAAGTAAGTTCTAATAAAGCTCTAAAGGGGGGATAAACGACAATCAGCTACTCAAAACTACTAAACTTCTACATAACTAACATTTTCACACTCGTTAACACATGCAAAGTTGAACCACCGATGTTCCAACTGTTACCTATTTGTACAATTTCCCTTCTACTTATTCTCACACGACTAGACCAAATAGATTAACTTTAGGTGCTAAAGCTAATGCTTCCTTCTCTCCAGAGTAAGCAATTACGGTTCATCCAGACGCTAAATCCCTAGTTGTACAAAGGAATTTAAATTTCGATTAAAACTTGTTGGATCCACCGTTCACGCAGAACTCAACTACAGAACTGTCTTCCTTAAAAATATCTGATTATTTTAAAATTACGTTCAACTTGTTTCTAAACTTATATTGCTATTGAAAGTTTGAACAATGAAAGATGTTCAATACAGGGACCTAAAAATCGAAAAATGAGTCTACCGGTTCTCTAATTTAAGTTTATAATTAAATTTCTCTCTTTTTGACAAAGCTATCGATAATAATGGAAGCTAAAAAGCTTTTTCTTCCTGCTACCGATTTTAGTAAAAGGGTTGAAGTATTGATGGATTTATTGAGTTTAGTGTACTGCAAAGTTTACTCCAGAACAGAGGGAGATTTAATGAGTCTGTAAATTCAACATGCTTTCAGGATAATGCGATCCACTGAGTGGCAACATTACCGAAAGGAAAAAAATCCAAGTTAGAAGTAAGCAGTCAATGACAGGTTAGATAAAAAATATATCAAGGACTTAAAAACATATTTTTATGTTTTAACACAGAACTATTTTGCACTTCACATCGTCAATTGCGTTTGTTTGGCTGTACACAAATTTATTACTGTGTCGAATTAGACTGTCTCATTTATTTTACTTGGGTTATATGATTTTCCTTTTACATATTTTACTAACACTAACATATTCTTAGAGAAAAGCGAAAATCTAAATATTGTACGTACCAGCTCTCGAAATCGCGTAAAGATGGGTGCCCCGAGTCTTCTCCATTCGATGGTCCTTAATGTCCAACCGACATCTAGCTTGGTTCAGAGTGTCGATTTGCGACAGCCTGAAGACGTAGACTTTACCCTCCTTGTTGGATTGCCCCCCTCGAAGAAGCATTATGCCGTGAGGTTCGATAACGTTCAGTTGTTTTACTTGCAAGGAACGGTCGAAAATTAATCGATGAGAGCTTCCGTCTGAAAAGGAAATTCAGTTGCTTGAATGTCGTTTTATAAAAATTTTGGTTTCTGAAAAATTATAATGTTTAGGCTATACACGCCCATTACTGAAATGCGAGTTCATATAACCCGTCCGCTATATATTTCAGTTTTTGTGACAAAAATGGTGGAGGCGCCGTGTTGGACACTTCTGCCAGACGCCAGATATTAAAACGATATGTCGTTGTGTTGCGGTAACAGTTGCGACGCGATGCAGATAAATTGTTGAGTTACAAAATCCATTAGAAAAGTACACCATAAGTTACTTTTTTAAAGAATATCATTAAATAATGACACCATGCCTTTCTTTAATAGGAAAGAATGAAAACTAACAATTAAATATAAACAAAATTACAATTTTGGAGTGGTTAATATATACAAGAAATAAAATATTATAATTATGGTTATCATATTAAAAATAATTATATAATATTGACCAAATGGATGGGAGCTTTAATTTACAGACGTATTTGTTCCAGTGTAATTATATATAAATTAAACATGTACTGTAACAGACGAAATCCATCATTAAACATTTATTTATTCCCGTATTAATTTGTGCATCGCTTTTCTCTAAAATCATGATGCAGAAACAAACCGTTTAAAAAGTATCCATATTTCACCATCAGCCAACAAACACAACAAGAACCAGCGGCTACAGTTTCAATCTATCAATTAATTTAGATTGTTTCGGTCTGCGACAATAATATCTGTATGGACTCCCTCACAGAGTTAATCGTTCCAATGCAGACGGCAGGTATTGATTTGAAACGCTATTCATCAGATAATTTCAAAAAGGAAAACATCGTAATTTGCTCTAAAATAATGGTCTTGAAAGCAAACAAACATCGGACGACAAAGCAATAGAAGTTCCATCGACTTCATATGAAACTGACAACTGACAAATCTCGTGCTTTGTACTTTGTTAAACTGATTGTCGTCTGGACAACTTTATACGAAAACTCCAGTAAGGGAGGGAATTTCCTCGTTCTTTCTGTAGGGATTCTTCGAGAAACTACATTGTTTGCGTCGGTTTTTTTTCGAGGAATGCGGTAATTTATAAATTGTTGGTACTTGAAAACTATCATAACAACAAAATCCGCATGGCGTAATGTGGTCTGTTTTTCCAGCAGAACGACGATCTGCATGATACAAGAACACTTTAAGTGGAGTAGTAAATTTTGGAGTATATGTCCAAAAGTTAACTTAAAAAATAGAGAACCGACTTCAAAACATATTGTAATTATACAAATATATCAACAACGTTATAACGCATAAAAAATTCGATATGATTCTAGACGACCGTCAACACCGGGAGACTTGCGATGTGGCGGGAGCGGGCAGCCTATCTATCTGCTACCTATATGGCTTGGCGCCGACTTCAAACAGAGCATTATGCAGCATATGTAATAACACATGTATTCAATTATTTTTAACTTTTTGAAGTCGATCCCCTTTTTTAGTGTTAATTTTTTACAATATTAAGTGATGAGTAGACCCAGTAAAGATGCTTCTCGAATAATGAAGAAACGACGGCAATTAAAAATTTCAGGATTTCCCTCGATTTCCATCCCCTCATCAGATCCTGACTTGTTGACAGTGGGACCACCTCAAGAGTATACCCTTTCAAATAAAAAAAAATCATTCTAAATTGGTCCACCATAAAATTGACGAAGAAATCGGTGAACATACATAAAAGGAAGCAAAAATTTCCCTCGATTTCCATAGGAACCCCTGATCAGATCCTGGCCGTCTGACAATGAAACCACCTCAAGAGTATATACTTTCAAATAAAAGAAGAATTTTCAAAATCGGTCTACAATTGACGAAGAAATTGATGAACATACGAACATGAAGCCGGTTAATAAAAGGGAACGAAAATTTGAGGATTTTTCTCGATTTCCATGGGATCCTCTGATCAGATCCTGACCTGGTGACAATGAGACCAATCTGAAAGTATACTCTTTCAAATAACAAAATAATTTTACAAATCGGTCCACAATTGACGAAGAAATCGTTGAACATACATGAAGTCGGTTAATAAAAGAGAGCGAAAATTTGAGGATTTTTCTCCATTTCCATGGGATCCCCTCATAAGATCTCGACCTGGTGACAATGGGACCAATCTGTAAGTATACTCTTTCAAATAAAAAAATAATTTTACAAATCGGTTTATAAATGACGGAGTTCTGAGGTAATAAACAGTAAAAGAAAAATACCACAATTATTGATAACTTTCTCCTTTTTTTTAAGTCGGTTAAAAACATACACCCAAGGTTTCCCAAGGATCCGAAAATTTCACAGCAGTAAAATCTGCAAAAAAAGCTGTTAAGATAACTTGACCGAACCGAAAATGCCAGTTTACTGTTTACAGTGATCAGTTTCGGTTCGTTGTAATTTATTATTAATTACTTGTTGTGAAGCAAGTTCAAGTACGCCGCGATATGAGGTTAATGCACGAGGAGGCGATGTTTAAATCATAGGTTTCCAAATCATTGGATCGGTCGAAGTGCCCTGTGGCATGGCCAGCCCAATCCCCTGACTTCAGAGAGTGCCTCCTTGTTAAACAGGGCTCAACGTCTTATCGCTGAGAGAGGTGGACACATTGAAGACCAAATTAAAATTTAAATATATTTAAATATATTTTAGTTTTAATTTTCTTTTTTAATTTTTTGTTGTATGCCAATTGATTGATAAGCCTCTTGTGAACATGTGTTTAAAATTCCTAACAACTCATCGATAACACCCTGTAAATATAAAAACATATAATACTTCCATGTGTTAATTTATATCGAGCTTTGCATTGCAGAAATACGTTCACCATGAGAATCAACAATACTTTTCTGTGCCTGTCGAGAACCGACACCATACATAGTTCATAAATCACACGCAGAACTTCGATATTTTCTGTATTTAAAAAAACAATTAAAGAAGAAGGAATAATAAAATTATCCCCCAATTAGCCATCGAAGAGTTACTAAACTCTTGGAGTTTCTCAATTTCTCCTCCTCTTTAAACTCTGAAACTTTTCGCCGATAAAACTCGAGACGAATACCGTTCACATCTACCCTAAAACGGCCAATAAAACGCACCAGCACAAACTGTTTATTCGGCGATAAAACTTTTCGGCACTGAAGTGCCTACTTACAAAATAAAACTGAAATTATAGCCAATAAAAGTGTGTGCGGTATTAAGAATGACGTGTTCTGACCTTCAACGACGAAAATTCCCTCCTCGGTGCCGATAACGAGTTTGCTGTCCCCCCAGGAATCGGCGCAGACGATGGGGTGGTCCGGAAAGACGGGGTAAAAGCAGCTGGCCTCCCATGGAGACCTTTTGAACACCGTCCCTGTACTTCCAGTCGATGCGAGACTTGTTGGAGCGTCTCCGCGGACAATGGCTTCGAGTTTTAGGGCTTGACCTATGCGAACGAACTCGATCTGTCGGGAGTCCTCCTTGAGGCGGGAATGGCGAGGGGTGTCTGCAAGGACGTCGGAGAATGCTCGGCGGTTTAGCATAGTCTAAAAAAAGAAACGATATACTACTGAACTCTCCTTAATTACCACTAATAAGTAATATTAGCGTCAAAGATTTGGAGGAACTGGGAAAAAATCAACTGAAGAATTAGATCAAGAAGCACCACGCAAACTAAAGAAATAAAACTGGTCACAAAATAACATTTCCTCAAGAACATCATTATAAACACCGACGACATCCCAGTAATCCAACGTCAGCTGGAGCGACTGTGGTAAGGGGTATGGAATCACATAATAATTCATGCTATGATACCACATGCGATCAGGTTGGAGGCTCTCTAAAACAGGATACCCATTACTGGCCAAAGGTGTGTAAGCGCAACTATTCAAATAGATATATTTTTTTATTTTATTTTCTTTCTTTTCACAGTATGAGGTGTAAAACAAGTAAACAGACACTCTGTCAGGCAATAAGAAAATGTCAGATAAAAGTCACACAATTTTTATGGATTTTAAGCAATTTACAGCCTTGCCGCGGTTGGGTCGAACTATAAAACGTTGTTTTACACTCGTTCCGTGAAATTTTTGGGTGCTTTCCGGCAGTCGAGGCTTAAAAAAGCCCTCGTTTCACTCGTGCTTTATTAAGCCCTCGTGCCGGAAATCACCCAATTTACACAGGAACTATTATTATAAATAACTATTATTTTCTGAGAAAAATCGTCCCTATTTTTTTGAAGTTGCCGAATTTTGACCTTCTGTGCGCAACTTTATATTTTGATAAACATACAGTGTGTCCCTGGATGGGGTGCCCATGAGGTGATTTTCTCTAGTAAGTTGTTTGGAGAAGAATATTTTTGGTCAAGACTGGTTTTGCTTATCTTAAAACTGTAGAACACTAAAATAGTCAAACATTTTAATCAACCTGTTTTAAATTAAGTGGTTTTTTCTCTTATTTTGAAGTCCATAAACTGAAGCTAAAGTTGCCTAGCAACCTGCACGCAGTAGCAGTCACGGCTGATACTTTATTCCGAGTAAAATAATTAACAAAATAATTTGAACAACCCATTGCGGCTCAAATGAACCCCAGAAACTTTTTCTTGAAATTCTTGGATAACGTGTCGCCATGACAGTAACACTAAATTTAAAAAATTCTTTGCTGAAGACTTAGTACTCAGATTTTTTTTTGACAACGATGAAGTTTCAATGGTATTTTTTAGGCGTTGCTAGGCAGTGTTCGGCATTAAATACTAGATTGATAAAAAAATTTGGGACTTAGACAAAAATTCGATCCTATTCAAAGAAAAAAGCCCCCAATTAAAACATAGCAACTAAGATTTGCAATATTTTATCTTTTTTTGTAAATTTATAACAAGCAAAACCAATCAAGACCAAAAATATTCTTCTCCAAACAACTTACTAGAAAAAATCACCTCATGGGTCACATCATCCAGGGACACATTGTATATACAAAATGCATAATTATTTTTCGACAATAATGTATTTGTTTTTACTCAGATTTTGAAAATAACGTTCTCAGAATCACATACAGGGTGAGTCATTGGTGTGGGATCGCCCTTTTATGCTTTTACTATTTTAAGAAAATTGGTCAATGTAATAAAATTATACAGGAAAAACTGCATTTCCTAAATATGTTTAGAGTTACCTAACCGGACCCAATTTTCCAGGACTGTATTCATTTTTTTTTTAAATGAAACCCCCTGCATATTTTTTTATATAATGTTTGCAGTAGTAATGCTATACAGCTGTGTAATGTTTTTTAATTTTTATTGCAGAACAAAGCCGTTATGATTTTTTTTTTAAATGGTTAAAAACAGATTTACAAAAAATATATATAGGGGCTTTGCTATTAACCGTAAAATTATAATATTTTGTACGTAGGTAAAAGAAGACTATGTGCATCGTGTGTGGCTCATACTTTTTGATTTCAATGTAGTACTTAAGAGAAAAAAAGATTTGATATTTTTACATCTCCAAAACTAGTTTTTTCAAACGGAACACCCTGTATTTTTTGCGCTATTATGTTACTTTTATTCACCTCTTTCTTTTTTATTAAGCATTACCTATACTTAAACCTACAGGATTGTAAGTTATTAAATATTCAATTAAATATTAATATTAAATATTCAATTAAATATTAATATTAAAATTCATTGTAAAATTGGATATTATAATCAATTACCCATTGATAGTGGGCTGTGAAATTGAACATGTTAACTAGAATACACTATAGAATAAGATAATAATAAGTGTCAAGTAAGATTTAAGAGAAGTGGTCGTTTATTACAAAAATTTTAATTAAAATCACCCTATATTCACGGAATGAATTAGTTGACATTGTTAGAAAATTTTCTTAACGATGAACTTAATGCTTTAGAAATTAATTACCGGCGTACAATGTTTTTTCAGCAGGACGGTTGTCCTGCATATTATTCTCGCATTGTTACTGACTGATTAAACGTTAAATTTGGAATAAATGGTCCAATTTTGTGGTCTGCCAGAAGTCCCGATCTAACAATTTTGGATTTTTATTTTTGGGGACGTTTAAAACAAATTGTGTATAGTGACAACGTACCTAATAATGCTGAAGAATTAAAAAATCGAATAGGGGACGCGGTGGCATCATTGTCCATCGAAGAAATTCAAAGTTTCAAAGAGCTTCCTATTAGAGTAGAATTGTGCGCAGAAATTAGTTCTTGTTATGTTAAAGGTGTTTCTTTGAGTTGCCATTTATTAAAATTAATTTTTTCACAAACATTTTTGTTATCTAACTTGCGTAGACTCATTTGCCAACGTGACATCGTTGTCAAAAAAATAAAATCGCCAATGTGATGGGATTTAAACAGCAGAGAAAAAAATTTATAAGTCCAAAATTAAGAGAAAAATTAACTTGCAAGGAAAAATGCCGATTTTGCTAAAGTAATACCATTTATCTTTACAAAAAATGCAAAGTACATCTGCATTCTAATTGCTTTAAAATTCTTCACTTGATAAAATAGTGTATTTTAAAATATTCATTTTTGCTTTAATAGTTGAGAAGTTGTTGTTTAATAATGTCTTATATAAATGAATATGTCACGAATGTATTGCCTATCAAATGTTTAAGAATGTACTTAATTAATCAATTAATTTAAAAAATTAATTTCCGGTGAACTTTTCCAATTTTTCTTTTCGTAAGAACCTTATTTGGACTATTAGGAATATATTATGAAAAAAAAAATTGGAATATCGACATTTACGGACGTACAGTGCAGCTTCAGTTTTCCCCGTTGGTTAGCGCATCACTTGAGAACGGCTGTACCGATTTGGCAAAATTTTTTTTAGAACGTTACCAACGTACAGCATTTAATTTTTACTAGTGACCGCCCGTCACTCGAAATTCGAGGGGTATTTATTGAATTGGTAATCAAATAAATGTAAAAATAAGAAAAAAGTGAATACTTACGTAAATAGTGTTGAATAAAGACTGGTTACCATATTACATATTACAATTTTTAATTTGCCTTGTATGAATCATTAAAAAAAATTAAGACGGAATAATTTCTTTATATACAATGTTTTGCGTAAACACTTGTTCATTGTGCGGTGTAAAATGCCCCTGATTGAATTGTTCGCTAATGTAGAAACGGAGGCCATCGAATGTACGAAACAGAAGACATTACTACCAGTACTGTGTTGGAAAACCTCCTGAAGTATATAATCAATAACGGCACGTTATTAGCCGTTTCATACATTTGATTAAACAATAAATCTTCCGCTTCTCGATTGATTTGTTGAGAAAGTCGCAGGTCATAAAATATTGTGGAATTGGTAAACCAATTTTTCGGCAAGAAAAATTATGCGATAAAAGAATTGTATTTTGCGGAGCTTCATTTGTCCTCTTTTTCACACTCCGCACCCAAACATCCATCCAGATGTGTTCCCTAGCCAACTTGCTCACAAAACCTCAGTGGCGGGACTAAGATATGTACCTATTTTTAGCTACAGTTGTCCAACTTCTCACTTAAAACGATTCACGCTCATTTAAATCGATGACTGTAATGGACCGCTTTTCCCTTAAAATGATTTGCAAATAATTAATGAACCTGTGAAATTTTTGAAAATGGAAAGTAATCTTCGCAAAGAACTTGTCAATGTCTTTCATTTAAAAAAAACAATTATCAAAATCGGTGCAGTACAGCCTGTTTTATTTGGTCCAAATTGATTCATGTTCAACGATTAAATATATAGATTATAAAGATTATTTGAAACATCTTTACCGCTTTCAGGATGTAAATGTCCTTAACATGCACAAAACTTTGTTTGTAATGAACCTTATAATAATTATTGTATTGTTACTATAAGATGACATATGGGTATTGTTTGGTATTTTGACATATACATACAGGAAATACTTATAAGCTATTCAATAATAATTAATAAAATTAAATATTAATGAAACAAACAATAAATCTAACTCTGCTTCCTGTAACAATAATAATTATTTATGTTTACCGCTACCGTACAATTAGAACAGTCCCAAAAATGAGCTTAAGGTACCTACGTCTCCTGCTTCTTTGCTTCAGTTTTAGTATGAGTTAAGGCACTTACTATAATTCTTGGATTATTACAATTTTCTGATGTAGGAAATTCACAATCGATAAATTTTAACAAGCATTAAACTTTTTCAAATCCGTAACATTTGCACCCTTGTTGACCAAACGTTGTAATTGATGCTGTTAGTAGTGACTTAACGGAACACCATGGCCATTTTTTTTAGCTTAAATAGACGCAAAGAACTCCTGAAAATAGTATCACAATGAGAACAACTAGGTAACTTCTAATTAAAAATAATGGTATATATGTTAGAGCGACAGCAGCTGATATATCGCGCACGCCTGAGGTGGTCAAGAGTAGAGATCAGAGCCGAGAGCAAGAACCCCACACGCCTAAGAATCCCAGAGTATAATATAATATAATTTCTTTCCTATTGCCTGTATTTCCCTTTTAGATGCGCAATGTAATATTACAGCTATAGTGTCTTTCCGTAACACTGAAGCCATTTTAGGTGTAGATAGAAAATTCTGCAAATCCCAAACTGAAACCGGTCACGATTTATTTCGGCTTACCAGAACGTTTAACTAAATAAATCACAGATTGCTCTTTTGATAAAATGGAAATTTATGGAATAAAACGTCCAGTCCTGCAATGGTTAAAATATTGCTGTAAATTGTGGGTGAGAGCTGCGTCCCTTTGTTGCTCAAGAGACCATCTGTCTATTGAATTTATGTTTGATTAAACTAGAGAAAATCTGTAATTGCTATTGTCTCAAATTATTTTGCGAATTTTTTGGAAAGCATTTTCCACTGTCAAGCACAATTCCTGCACTGTGTTAACAGGAGTAGCATACTAGACTAATTTTATTGTTTCATATAGCCCCACACAAAAAATCGCATTGGTTTAAAACTGGGGAGTGAGGCGGCCACGGCACAGGTCTACTAAGTCGTATCTATTTATTTGGATAATTAGCATTTAACCACTCCAGCAGAATAGCAGCCTAATGTGGAGGAGCTCCATCTTGCAAATACCACATCTCACGGCCTGCATGTTTGAAAAGGAACGTTTTCTAAAAGATCGTTAGAATTATGTGATAATAATTCTAAATAACTGGCTCCTGACAGTCTTGGAGCTAAAACGTAAGAACAATCAAATGTTTGTCCACGATTCCCACCCAAACATTAACCGAAAATGGCTCTTGAAATTGATGTACTTGAATTGCCTGCGGATTTTACATGCTTCAAATTTGTGTATTACGACTATTATGCATATATTCACAGGTAAAGCCTGCTTCATTTGCAGCCAGGATCTTTTTTCACAAAGTAAGCATCGACGTCGGTCACTTTGTCAGTCACAAAATTGAACACGACCAGGCAAATTTTCCGATTTCAAAGCCTGGACTTTTTGAACATGATAATATGGATGTAAGCCTTGTTCATCTAAAATATGCCAATAATGGATCGCGAAAGCCCTGTTTGCACTGACAAGCGTCGAATGCTGAGTACTGGATTGGCTTCTACGTTTTGGATCGGCTCCTAACGTCGCCTCGTCCATAATGTCTACCTGGTTACAAGTAACTTACCGGACTTGTAACGTTAAATACTATCAGGGAGGTGTTGTGCGAGACGTGTAAAAGTTTTCGCGTCCGGAATACAGCGCGCGGGAAAACGTTCTTCATATAGCTGTTTCTCCGTAAAGCATAATTATATCGGTTTGTTCACAAAACGTAAAAGCTTCCATTGCCTTGAAATGCAATTCGACAACTGATAACATTGATAGTAAAATACTGAAAATCGGGCAAAAAACGAACAAAAATGCTGTTGTTGGCCTACGTTAATTGAATAAATTTTTGCCGTTGACAACTATTCTCAATTAGAAAGATTTGGTGAAATCTTTAAAATATTCTTGTACTCACTCGGTTCAGGTTTGTGATTTTGCACTTGCAAAACTACTACAGGTTAATTAACACTAATTAGTGATTGCATATATTGCATATTTGAGCAGACTCATGCACATTTAATCAAAAGTTGCATATTTCTCATATTAAAATGTTGGTACTTTTTTATTATTTCTGGAAATCCTTACCAACCATCCACAAAATTATTTGCTATGGTTACTTATTTCGCCCATTTGCTTCCCCAAATGCGACATTGTCTGGGATATTCCCGAATTTTATTATCTTATTCATTGCCAATGGGGCGAGGGTGGTATTTTATTTTCTTATTTAGTTTTTAAATTTTTTTTTTCATTCATTGCCTGCTGGTAGTGTCTCAAAAACGTGTCTAATATTAAGAGTTGGTGTCTTTTGAATTTTATACAGTGCAAATAGAATGAGTAAGTGTAACAAAGCTGTTGCATGGATTAAACTATACCATAAACTAACGATAAATGGCGACAAAATATTTTTTATTGCTCATGTAGACAAATAGTATCTTTGCAATCTTGGTTACGGTTGCAAAGTAACGGTTTGCGCATTTAATAATTTGTGTGCTTACTTTAATAGTTTACTTTAATAATGGCTTGCTTTATTTCATATCTTGAAGTCTAATTGCATATTAAAATAACTTTAATTTAAAAATCGTGGTAATGTTCGTTTCAAAAAATATTGTACAATCCTCATGCGTGAAGAATCTTCCCGCGTTCACGCAAATAAAGGCACTCGCTCCTTCGTCGCTCGCAAAAGCGTATCGTAATAGCCTCAGTACGAACGCAAAGTAGAAAAAATAAATTTAATGCAATGCAATGACCTCGTGGTCTACCCCCAACGAGTGTTACAGGTTCAAAGATATTGAAAAGAAATTAAGTTTTTAATTTACGAATGCATATAAGACAGACATATTCTATTGACAATATTTATAGGTTATTACGATTGCATATTATAATTATGACAGAGATATATTGACAATATTAAAATTTATAGGCTATTTTTTATTATTTGTCCTCCACCTGTTGCAGTATGTTTGTTAAAACAAAAAATCCTATATTAATGTTAATAAAAAAAATGTGTTGGTAATACCTTGGATGAGATGTGTTGTCAACTCTCAATGACACGTCAGCTCTACAGCGTGTAGCGAAAGCATGTTACAGAGATAGTTAAATTATAATAAATTAAACTATGCCGTGAAAGCAAAAACATTTGTTGAACAAACAAATTAAAGAGTGCTTTAATAACCTGATTCAATGAATTCAAAAGCATGGATCCAACGCTCAGTAATCGACAATTGGAAGAAAGGCTCTCAAGGATTCTCCGACTACCTAACCTAATTCTTGTTTACAATGACAACCAGCCATGCCCCAGCCATGTTGTAATTTCGATCGAGGTTTCCACGTGAATGATGGACAAGTAAAAAAAATAACTTTCAAAGGCAGAAGTGTGACAACATTGTTAAAATTCCACAACTAACTGAAGTGTGCTGCAAGTTCAAACTGACAATGTAAAATGACATTAAGTTTATTAAGGACAACTTACTTTACTGATATACAAGTACCATAGGTTTTCCTGTACTTTTATGAACGAGAAATCGAAAAATTACAACACTAATCAACTGGACTGCATTGCCTATTTTAGAATAAAGTACTGTTAGTCACTATTTTTAAATCATGGAGCTATGCAGTGTCCCAAATCTCCAAATCAACGCAGCCTCGTGGAGGAAGACCAGGCGACCCAGGAAACATTGTCTACTTGTATTTGATCATGCAGAACGAACAAATCAACAACATGGCTGTATGGTAACTACTGTAAACGGTAAAGATATGTAAAGCAATGATATTGATTAATTTGAACTCTATTATTCCTTGTTATCAGCAAAGTGTCACAACAATAATTCTTAGGGGTCGTCCATTAATTACGTGAGCTCACAATGGGGGGGAGGGGTCCAGTAAAATCTCATCAAATCTCATCTAAAGGGGAAAGGGGGTCATTGAAAATCTCACGTCAACTTTTTAATTCAAGACATATACATTATTATTACATCGAAGATAAAAATCATTAAACTTATTTTGTTACTTTTTTTAAGGTTTTCTATTTTAAAATTAAAAATTTAAATATATCTAAGTCGAACTCCACAAACATGTTTCGGCAGAACACTTCTGCCATCATCAGCCCTTAAAGAATATAAAAAATTAGAAGTGTTCTGCCGAAACATGTTCCATTTGTAATTTTACGCTCATTAAAGTTTGTGGAGTTCGACTTAGATATATTTAAATTTTTAATTTAAATTTACTCCACCTGGATTTAAGAACATTCTTCTGGTTTTCTATTTTGTTGTAATTTAAATAAATTTGTTATAGTGTCTCTTAAACGCACCATTATTTTCCCCCTCTATATTGCATCAGTATTTAGGCTTAGGTATTTAGTGGTATTTAGCAAAATACATGAACATAGATGAAAATTAATTACTTAAAAATTGTAAGGGATATCCCACGTGAGGGGGAGGGGGGGGTTTCACCATATCTCATCAAGGGGGGCTCCAAATTAACAGAAAAACAGCTCACGTCATTAATGGACGGACCCTTACGTCCCTCTCCCCCAAAGACGATAGTTTGTGCCTCCTTTTTGGATCAACTTTATTACCAAAAACGAAGTGTAGTAAATCGTGTATCCATTTTTAAAGTGAACATCTTTGACTTTAAACGAAATGAAAAACTTGTAGTGCGAATAAAATCAGATTTTACAAGTTTTAAGAAATTGAGACGTGCTTGCTGCTGGGAGTTTTGGACGGTTCCACGGTACGGTCAGAAAGCAAAAGGCTGGTGCTGCCTCCATTATGCACAAAAACCACCACCTTTGGATTTGCACTCCCCTTTAGCCAGCATCTCGGGTAGGCAATACGCATTTCTCCTTAGTGAACTAGAGTTTCCGTATTTTTAAATATTCAATTAAATATTAATATTAAAATTCATTGTAAAATTGGATATTATAATCAATTACCCATTGATAGTGGGCTGTGAAATTGAACATGTTAACTAGAATACACTATAGAATATGAGTGTCAAGTAAGATTTAAGAGAAGTGGTCGTTTATTACAAAAAAAAATAATTAAAATCACCCCATATTCACGGAATGAATTAGTTGACATTGTTAGAAAATTTTCTTAACTATGAACTTGATGCTTTAGAAATTAATTACCGGCGTACAATGTTTTTTCAGCAGGACGGTTGTCCTGCATATTATTCTCGCATTGTTACTGACTGGTTAAACGTTAAATTTGGAGATCAGTGGATTGGAAGAAATGGTCCAGTATTGTGGCCTGCCAGAAGTCCCGATCTAACAATTTTGGATTTTTATTTTTGGGGACGTTTAAAACAAATTGTGTATAGTGACAACCTACCTAATAATGCTGAAGAATTAAAAAATCGAATAGGGGACGCGGTGGCATCATTGTCCATCGAAGAAATTCAAAGTTTCAAGAAGCTTCCTTTTAGAGTAGAATTGTGCGCAGAAATTAGTTTTTTTTTTATTAAAGGTGTTTCTTTGAGTTGCCATTTATTAAAATTATTTTTTTCACAAACATTTTTGTTATTTAACTTGCGTAAACTCATTTCTCAAAGTGACATCGTTGTCAAAAAAATAAAATCGCCAATGTGATGGGATTTAAACAGCAGAGAAAAAAATTCCAAAGTCCAAAATTAAGAGAAAAATTAAGTTTTCTTTCCACTGAGTCAGAATAATGAAGTTTTAATTACAGATTTGCTGGTTTCAGGACAAGCAAAAAATCTTATTCCTTAGAGGTTTTGGCATAAAGTCAAAAATATATTTTTTTTCCTCTTGTAAACTCAATCCGGGGACATACTGTATATAGATGGTGGAAAAGTGGAACAAAGCAATCAGGTTACAGCATTAGGAACAAGAGTGGTTTTGGAACTCTTTTGGGGGTTGAAAATTTGAAGGAAAATTGTTTTTTTTTTGTAGCGGGAGCGGACTGATAAATGCCCTCTTGAAGATAGTAAAGCTATGTCTAAGAACGAAAAACACACTTGTTGGCATTTAGGCACCGTTGTTTACTAAGATGTTTCGCTCCCAGTTGACAATTACTTCATTGAAATGTAGCCTACAAGCAGAACATAATAGTGACGATGTCTCATATGCATCAACATCCAATTCAAAACCTGAAAGAGCTTCCAAACTGGCTCTACCAGATGACATACATTTTGACAATGTTGGGCTATTATACAAAGAGAAGCCAATAGTGCAAGGAAAAATGCCGATTTTGCAAAAGTAATACCATTTATCTTTACAAAAAGTGCAAAGTACATCTGCATTCTAATTGCTTTAAAATTCTTCACTTGATAAAATAGTGTATTTTAAATTATTCATTTTTGCTTTAATAGTTAAGAAGTTGTTTAATAATGTCTTATATAAATGAATATGTCACGAATGTATTGCCTATCAAATGTTTAAGAAAGTACTTAATTAATCAATTAATTTAAAAAATTAATTTCCGGTGAACTTTTCCAATTTTTCTTTCCGTAAGAACCTCATTTGGACTATTACGAATATATTATGAAGAAAAAAGAATTAGGAATTTCGACATTTACGGACGTACAGTGCAGTTTCAGTTTTCCCCGTTGGTTAGCGCATCCCTTGAGAACGGCTGTACCGATTTGGCAAATTTTTTTTTAGAACGTTACCAACGTACAGTATTTAATTTTTACTAGTGACCGCCCGTCACTCGAAATTCGAGTGGTATTTATTGAATTGGTAATCAAATCAATGTAAAAATAAGAAAAAAGTGAATACTTACGTAAATAGTGTTGAATAAAGACTGGTTACCATATTACATATGACAATTTTTAATTTGCCTTGTCTGAATCATTAAAAAAAAATTAAGACGGAATAATTTCTTTATATACAATGTTTTGCGTAAACACTTGTTCGTTGTGCGGTGTGAGATGCCCCTGATTGAATTGTTCGCTAATGTAGAAACGGAGGCCATCGAATGTACGAAACAGAAGACATAACTACAAGTACTGTGTTGGAAAACCTCTTGAAGTATATGATCAATAACGGCACGTTATTAGCCGTTTCATACATTTGATTAAACAATAAATCTTCCGCTTCTCGATTGATTTGTTGAGAAAGTCGCAATATTGTCATAAAATATTGTGGAATTGGTAAACCAATTTTTCGGCAAGAAAAATTATGCGATAAAAGAATTGTATTTTGCAGAGCTTCATTCGTCCTCTATTTCACACTCCGCACCCAAACTAAGATATGTACCTATTTTTAGCTACAGTTGTCCAACTTCTCACTGAAAACAATTCACGCTCATTTAAATAGATGACTGTAATGGACCGCTTTTCCCTTAAAATGATTTGCAAATAATTAATGAACCTGTGAAATTTTTGAAAATGGAAAGTAATCTTCGCAAAGAACTTGTCAATGTCTTTCATTTAAAAAAACAATTATCAAAATCGGTGCAGTACAGCCTGTTTTATTTGGTCCAAATTGATTCATGTTCAACGATTAAATATATAGATTATATTTGATCCTTGTTTTCAACACCCTCCGATGATTGCAAGGATTTCAAAATCTGTATTTGAAACATCTTTACCGCTTTCAGGATGTAAATGTCCTTAACATGCACAAAACTTTGTTTGTAATGAACCTTGTAATAATTATTGTATTGTTACTATAAGATGACATATTGGTATTGTTTGATATTTTGACATATACAAACAGGAAATACTTATAAGCTATTCAATAATAATTAATAAAATTAAATGTTAATGAAACAAACAATAAATCTAACTCTGCTTTCTGTAACAATAATAATTATTTATGTTTACCGCTACCGTACAATTAGAACAGTCCCAAAAATGAGCTTAAGGTACCTACGTCTCCTGCTTCTTTGCTTTAGTTTTAGTATGAGTTAAGGCACCTACTATAATTCTTGGATTATTACAATTTTCTGATGTAGGGAATTTACAATCGATAAATTTTAACAAGCATTAAACTTTTTCAAATCCGTAACATTTGCACCCTTGTTGATCAAACGTTGTACTTGATGCTGTTAGTAGTGACTTAACGGAACACCATGGCCAATTCTTTTTAGCTTAAATAGACGCAAAGGACTCCTGAAAATAGTATCACAATGAGAACAATTAGGTAACTTCTAATTAAAAATAATGGTATACATGTTAGAGCGGCAGCAGCTGATATATCGCGCACGCCTGAGGTGGTCAAGAGTGGAGATCAGAGCCGAGAGCAAGAACCCCACACGCCTAAGAATCCCCGTGTATAATATAATATAATTTCTTTCCTATTGCCTGTATTTCCCTTTTAGATGCGCAATGTAATATTATAGCTATAGTGTCTTTCCGTAGCACTGAAGCCATTTTAGGTGTAGATAGAAAATTCTGCAAATCCCAAACTGAAACCGGTCACGATTTATTTCGGCTTACCAGAACGTTTAACTAAATAAATCACAGATTGCTCTTTTGATAAAATGGAAATTTATGGAATAAAACGACCAGTCCTGCAATGGTTAAAATATGGCTGTAAATTGTGGGTGAGAGCTGCGTCCCTTTGTTGCTCAAGAGACCATCTGTCTATTGAATTTATGTTTGATTAAACTAGAGAAAATCTGTAATTGCTATTGTCTCAAATTATTTTGCGAATTTTTTGGAAAGCATTTTCCACTGTCAAGCACAATTCCTGCACTGTGTTAACAGGAGTAGCATACTAGACTAATTTTATTGTTTCATATAGCCCCACACAAAAAATCGCATTGGTTTAAAACTGGGGAGCGATTCGGTCACGGCACAGGTCTACTAAGTCCTATCTATTTATTTGGATAATTAGCATTTAACCACTCCAGCAGAATAGCAGCCTAATTTGGAGGAGCTCCATCTTGCAAATACCACATCTCACGGCCTGCATGTTTGAAAATTAACGTTTTCTAAAAGATCGTTAGAATTCTGTGATAAAAATTCTAAAAAACTGGCTCCTAACAGTCTTGGAGCTAAAACGTAAGAACAATCAAATGTTTGTCCACGATTCCCACCCAAACATTAACTGAAAATGGCTCTTGAATTGCGTGCTGATTTTGAATGCTCCAAAATTGTGTATTATATGGCTATTATGCATTTCTTCACTATTAAAGCCTGCTTCATTTGCAGCCAGGATCTTTTTTCACCAAGTAAGCATCGACGTCGGTCACTTTGTCAGTCACAAAATTGAACACGACCAGGCAAATTTTCCGATTTCAAAGCCGGGACTTTTTGAACATGATAATATGGATGTAAGCCTTGTTCATCTAAAATATGCCAATAATGGATCGCGAAAGACCTGTTTGCACTGACAAGCGTCGAATGCTGAGTACTGGATTGGCTTCTACTCTTTCTAAGGCGTGTTCTTCCGCGTTCAGTCTACGGTCACTATGTGTGGGCCTATAATCACGAGTGTTCATTTTAAAATTTTTATTTCATACTGTCCGGTAGATGTTCCATTAAAGGATCAATTTGCGTCCGGTAGGTGAGCTATTACAGTATCGGAGCCGGTAAGTGTCGCTAAGCAACACTTACCGGACAGTTTCATCTTTATAAATCAAATCTGACATTAATCTGACATTTTCAAACGTATCTGTCGGCTACTGATGAAGTTTTACATGTACAACAAAGGTGATGCGATTTTCACAAAATGCGGTTTTTTGATTTTTGAAATAAAATAATGAAGAACAGGCCTACAGTATGAAATAAAATGCATTACGATACACGTCCGGTAGTTACTTGTAACTCGTTTAGACATTCTAGACTCGGCTCCTAACGTCGCCTCGTCCATAATGTCTAACTCGTTACAAGTAACCTACCGGACTTGTAACGTTAAATACTATTATTTCATACTGTCCGGTAGATGTTCCATTAAAGGATCAATTTGCATCCGGTAGGTGAGCTATTACAGTATCAAAGCCGGTAAGTGTCTCGCTAGGCAACACTTACCGGACAGTTTCATCTTTATAAATCAATCTGACATTTTCAGTAATAATATCACAAGAGCATAGAAAATATCGATTAAACTTTCGAGTCATGAGGCGTATTTCGCGGAATACATCGAATGACGAGGATAGTTTAATCAGATTATTTTCAATGCTCGAGTGGTATTCATTACGATTATATAACGAAAAAATGCGAAATTTTGACGGAACTTTTTTTCTGACGTTTATTAGCAATCATAAAAAAAATCGTTCCTATCGCAAAGTTCATTGTTGGAGCCAGCCGAAACACCGAAATAAATATACCCCGTCGTCAAGGATATACTCACTGATATACATCGTAACTATGAAAAATGTGTAATTGCTATTGACTCAATTTATTTTGTGTTATATAACACTGGGCAACAGCCATTTTGTTTTTTGAACATACGTAACGAATTCATACCATGTGTACCATGTTAAATTCAAAAATGACAATAAAAAATGCTCATTGGTTACCGTTTTTGAGATGCAGAAATTTTTGGTTTTTGTTTTTTCATATTTATCATAGGAGTCTAACGACCATTGCAAAGATCTAGCAACCATAGAAAACAATTTTGGGACAACCAAAGAGCTGAAAATTATGTACATTTGGTGAAAAATCTCTTGATGGTCTACAAAAATATGGGGTGCAATATGTCTTTGAAGGTGCACTTTTTACATTCCCCTCTTAACTTTTTCCCCATAAATTGTGGCGCCGTTAGCGACGAACATGGTGAGCGGTTCCACCAAGATATTTCCTCAATGGAAAAAGAGGTATCAAAGAACTACCATATTGGCGGATTACTGCTGGATATCTATTCGAGATGCAGCAGACGCACAATTCAAGCGACAAAGCAAGAAAAGAAAATCTGAGTGCTTTTAAAAACTGTAACCAACTGAGTATTTTTGTTATTATGTACGTGTTTAGCGAAACTAAATGAAGTAGAAATGGTGTCAATTATGCATAAAACAAGCAAAAAACATTTTTTTGTAGCCCAGTGTAATCAGTGTGAGACGAACTACTTTCTTTAGAGTTAATTAACACTAATTAGTGATTGCATATATTGCATATTTGAGCACACTCAAGCACATTTAATCAAAAGTTGCATATTTCTCATATTTAAGTCGTATTAAAAAGTTGGTACTTTTTAATTATTTCTGGAAATTCATACCAACCATCCACAAAATTATTTGCTATGGTTACCTATCTCGCCCATTTGCTTTCCAAAATGCGACATTGTCTGTGATATTCCAGAATTTTATTATCTTATTCATTGCCAATGGGGCGAGGGTGGTATTTTATTTTCTTATTTAGTTTTTAAAATATTTTTTTTCTTTCATTGCCTGCTGGTAGTGTCTCAACAACGTGTCTAATATTAAGAGTTGGTGTCTTTTCAATATTATACAGTGCAAATAGAATGAGTAAGTGTAACAAAGATGTTTCATGGATTAAACTATACCATAAACTAACGATAGATGGCGACAAAATATTTTCTCACGCCTGCAGTAAAATGGTAAGTTAATTAAATTGTCTAAAAATTGAATTAAGATAAAATAATGAAAAGAATTGTAGCAAACCAATTGTTCTCAGCAATCCATCCTTCAGTGAACTTATATAAGACTATAATGTTAATTTGCAATCATTTTTACAAAAATATTGTAAACATAGTATACCTTACAAGAGCACCTTAACAGAAATTATTAAAATTCTTCTTATTTAAACAATGTTGGAAATTAGACTAGTCGGACTAGATATATTTAATCGTAGGTGAAAGCACCTACAAATATGGCCGTTATATTACCCATTTGTTAATAGGAATTCTTCATGAAGACCACTTAGAAAAAAAAATCGAACATTTTATTATAATTATAACAGAAATATGGAAAATAATTAAAAAAAAACAGTAGTTAAATTTATTTTGTAAAAATTGACTAGTATGTTAGTTTAGATATTAAATAGTGTATACTTTAATTTAGTTCATAATAATTATTGTTAATAAGAATTAAGAAAATTTTGTGTGGATAAAAATATTACACGACCTTAATTATTTCAAATCTTTCTTCTTTAATTTCTGTCAAACCCTTGAATAGTGTATTGTATATTGTATACATGGTCGAAATTAGTGCATATTTCCTCAACGATACATATTTAATTATAGATCCTCTAGTTATAACCCCCAGTTACCTTATAAGAAAAAAGACAAAGGTCAGACTTTTGCATTTTATATAGCAAATTAATGGAGTAACTGAAACTAATTTTTTAAATTATTGTACCTTCTCAAACAGTTTTGCAATTCGTAAAACCTATAGAAAGCACTCATGTTGTTGTAACAAATGAATATTCACTAAAATTACGTATGTTTTTAAAAATCCTGCATAATATGTCAATATATGAATAATTGATGTATTTTCTGGATTTTGTTTGTGCAGACATGTATTCATGTTGCATCAAAAGTTTGCACATATGAATCATAGATAGCGGATTAACGCGGAAAAGTATGGAGAACTAATCTCCATTCAAATATCTGCTAAAATAATCGTGTTTGTTTATGTACAAAAGCGTTGAATCGTCGTCGTTGTAGCATTATTATTATTGCCACAAAAGCTCATGTCGGCTATATAGGTAGTACAGGGTCGTTAAATCCTCTCGGAATAAACGTCTGAACACTCCTTAAAACAGGGTTTTAGAGTTTAGTTTTCTAATTTAGGTTTCACAACTTCTGAGTTAAAGTTATATTGCGCGAAAGTCTTTTGCAAAAATAAATAATAAGTTTGTGTGAGGGTTTAAATTTGACACTTTTATTACTCAAAAGTACACTTTACATATTACTGTAACATTATGCTAAATAATTAGAAACGATGATATAACTGCATAACCGAAATTACTTGAGTAGGTATAATTTACCTCTAAAAATTACACACTTTTTATTTATAATATCGCGTTGAACTTGTTCAATTTCTTTTAAATAATAGACAATTCTTGTAAACATAGTAGCTTTAACCTTTAACAAACCAAGCGGGAGCCCAGAAGTAAACTTTTATGGATATTTGTTAGAATTTTGTTTTGCTGGTCCTGATCTTACTGTAATTTTTGTTCTAAATGTACAAATTTTGTACTTCTTTTTTTGATAACTTAATAAACGTTGTTTTGCTTGACAATGAGGGATAAGTTAACCTTCTTATGTCTTTATCAAATAATGTTTTTGATAATAGGGGCACCTTATTAGATGGGTGCCACTAATTAAGTGACCCCCAAGCGATTTCACACGAGTTTGCAGAATTGAGCCACAAGCCGTAGGCGAGTAGCTTAAGCAAACGAGTGTAAAATCGAATTTTCAACACGTGTTGTACACTATACTTTTTCTAGGACTGCATCAAATACACAGAAAAACACGAAAAACGCATGATTTTATTTTTAGTTATTTTATAATATCAAATAATATATTATTTATTATTGTCAACTTTTTTAAAATAATTATAATTTATTGTTATATTGGAACAATTTTCCAATTTAATTCCAGGAGTTTCCATTTTTTTAGATATATTTTCTGTCAATAAAAATCTTGAACTTTTTAGAACAATTTAATTCGACATTTGTATTTTGTTTAGGATGGAATCGTCTATGTAGCAACAGCACTGGAACGCCAATGGACTGTATACTGTCCAGGGTTTGGGAGTTTGAAGTAGACAGCTATGCTTTTTGTCATACTTCCTATTTTGTTTATACTCACAACCTGCTTGGTACATTTACCATTTTTATAATAAAAAAAACTTTTTTCTAGGATTGATGGACGAAAATTAGCATACATTTTCAAAATCTGGTAAAAAGTTTCTGTAACGGTAAATGATCTAAATATCTTATTTTTCGTGTGTTTTATTGTGATTAACATGGCGGAATTTAAACCCTTCAAGTCGTCAACTGTTAGAAATTAAATAATAATTATTACATGTATATATTTTTTGTTTTTTGCAATCCTACCTTATAAATATGATCTGGTGCTGAGTTCAAAAATTTGTTAAAATCTTCTGAATCTAGAACTTTTGACATCTTCGAGACGTAAGTTTGTAATTTTCTTTTCAAAACAAAAGTTTTAGGTACATATTTAGATATATCAACGTCGTGTTTAACACTTATCGTATTCCTCAACATTGACTATTGAGACTACATTGTCGATGACTTATATCTTTGGGATGATTCTTCAAAATAAACACGTTTTCTGATGGTGATTTCAGGTCCAGGTTTTTTGTTTTTCTCCACTCCGTAAATTTCTCATACCAAGTTAAATAGGGTATATACCAAAAGCGCCAGTTCTACCTGTAGTAAACTACATGCCCGGAAAGGGTCATCAATCCGACCGTCAAGTTGCGCCGGCTATCGGTTTAATGATCCACAGCGGGGTGTGGGTGCCCCGGGTTGTAAGTGACGTTATTAAATGACGTTATCTACACAATTTTACACAAATAAGGTGGAAACTTCCCGTCCCTTTACTTTTCTATAAATAAAGACTTGTACAAGAAAAACTAATCAGTATTGACTTATTTTTGTTTTCATCACAAAACCGTGATGGAATCTGTGTTGAGTAATAAATAAAAAAGTTAATTATATTTGAAAATTTTAAATTTCGTTCGTGTGGTTTACCAAGACAGGGGTTAAAATGGAGATGTGCGAACAAAAGTTGTGCAGCTAAGTTCTACACCGATGAAAATGAGAAGACGGTCTTAGGTAAGCATACAAAAAATGCGATTGTCAACAATTTTGAAAGTTTTGTATGTTCTATAAAACCGACAATATTTCGCTTAAAGTTGACAAACCAAAGATCACATTATATTTTTGAATATTTTATTATTTAAAACGAAAATTTATATAAAAATAAACAGTGTGTGTATACCTACAAAAATAACTAACCAACTATATAAACAAAGATTACAATTTTTATCAGAAAAAGTCGAATTATATAAAGCAGGACATATCCAAATTTGAATTTGTAAAATATATATCATACCAATATAATAAAATTATGTAAATTTTTCATATTTTTTTCTATAACCTAAAAAATTACTACTTACTTAAGCAGCAAAGAACACAAGAAAATCATTGAATAAACCTTCTTTAATTCCGAACAGAAATGAACAAAAGTTGCTTAGTTGATTATAAAGAGTAGAGCAGGTATGTACCTGCTTATCAGTACCACGCGTTGCGCCCCCCCGTAGAGGCAATTGGCGCAAATCGACCATGGGATTTTAGTTACCTGAGTTGGCTCCGGCGCAAAAGGACTATGACATTATAAAAATAATTATCAATCGGCGCATTTGGTCTATGCCCGTTAAATATCTCTCCTTTGAAGTTGAAGGCAATAAGTTTAGTGAGACTTGAGCAGCTTTTTCTGATATTTCAAGGGGATCATCTTCATGTTGGTCATCATATTTAGCACAGTTTTCACGTTTTTATTAAAAACAGAATGACAGTTGGAATGGTCGTTGCAGCACAACTTACGTGATTTTAAAATCTTGGCGTCTGTTCCGCCAATAATGTATGTTTGATTGCCTAAATACACAAAATTAGCCTGTGAAACCTTTTCACACGGTTTTAGGGTGCTTTCTGGATATATTACACGTTGTGTGAAATAAATGAATCTCAAGTGTAGTTAATGGTGTTTTTTACACACTTTTCATAGCAGTCGTAGAAAAACAAATTTTCATAATTATGTAACATAATCTTTCTGTAAAACAATAAGCAATGGAACTTTTATCACTGTAAACAACAGCAAAGATCTTAATACTGGGTGCAAAGAAAATCCGAATTTGCATAATTTATTTGCAGAACTCTAGCTCCAAAGAAAACAGGATAAAAGTTCTTTTAGATTTCACGGTGCAGTGGATTCATGAACGTACATTAACGATGCAAATTATGACAAGAACTTTGATTGAATAATAGTTTATTACACGAGTTGAAGCATTGTTCGAACAGCAAAAATGATAATATTGAATGCATCATAAGAAACATTATTTTAGACATGTCAGGTACTATTTTTATTATTTTATGAAATTATTATCATTAACACAGAGAGATCGAAAACAAAATTAGTCAAAGTTGCCCGTGCACAAAAAGTCGCCTTTCGTACTTTATTTATTGAAAGATAAGTTGACAGAATTAATACTGACATTTCATCTTTTTCCGCATAGCCAACTTTGACTAATTTAGTTTTCAACAGCTCTGTATATTGCAGTTCGTGGAGACATTATAGTTGTTTTGTACGTAATTAATTAAAAGCTTTTTGAAATAGTGGCAATAACGTCAGATTTTGATATTTTTATTGTACTACCCATGCAGAAATATCGTGCGATTCATTAAATTTCCATTATTGGTAAGCCTTGGAATTTGAATGTAGGTCCACGGCGAATTGTTTCGTCTGCTTATAGCTGTCAGTTTGAAACGTCAACCAGAAAACCTAACCATAACCATAACATGACATTTAAAAAATGAGCTATAATCAAAGACATGACTTTTTTTTCCACGGTCTACTCAGAATGGGAATTTAAAGAACCGCACGTTACAAGTGTCGTTGTTGTCTGGGTGGGTCTAGGTATCGATAATAAATAATCCGATGGAAACTTTTTAGAAGCGACATAACTTAGAATATTTCTTATCATAAAATGATGTACTCCTTTTTTCTCATATCTCTCATTTTGATTTTAAGATTATATTATGTTTTTTCTCTCTTCTAGATTTTGATTATCTGAATTACTATTCAAAAACGTGGAAAAGTTGATGGAAATGTGTTCATGAAAACATGAAATAATTTCCTTTCTATAAAGCAGTTTGTAAAATTTCCATTAAAACTTTGTAAACTATCAGTTAAGAGATTTACTAGCATCTAGAAACAAACTACTGTCTGTGACTATATGATGTAATTCACTTAAAGTACGTGTGGTTTGGCTGTGTTTTGGGGTAAGTTTGAATTTCCGGTCACTGCTGTATATTGTCAAAAAATAAACACAACGTAGATCAACGATGATCACTGTCAAAACTTTTAATTTTGCGGTTTGTTTCAAATTTTCGAATTTGACATTTATTGACGTCATTGACATTTCAATTATTCATGTTCATGTTCAGAAAGTAGCGGGAATGTTCAGAGAGGGTTATCACAACGTATATACAGAACTATAGTCGTTTATATTTTTGACTGCAATCCCACTGAACCGCACTGAACATACCGGATGTCCCTGAGGTATGTGGACCATCATTTACGCCCTTATTTTGATATCAAAACGGGGTTTTCGGGGGACGATAGCCACATGATCCCTTCACAATTTAAAATTATTAGAAATCATATACAGAGCGTCCTAATATTAGTAATATACCAAAGTTATGTTTTTTGTAATGGAATGCCCTGTATATTAGTGGGTGAATTGAAAGAGCAATTAATGCTGAGCAAAATGATATAAGTTACTATAAGTTTATTATAGCGCTTTTTAAAAAAATTGCAGAGACCATTCCAACAGAGACAACAGTATTTTTTTGTAAATATTTTTTTATAGACCCTAACTTTAATACACACTTATTGAAAGTTATCTACATGGATATTCCTATACATAGTGTACGGTTTCGCAAAATGTATAATTTTTTTTTTTTCAAATGGAACACCCTATATTCCATTATACCACTAACTAGCATTTTTAGTAAGCTTTTTGCGAATATATGGTTTGCCTCGGCAAATGTTAATACTTTTTCACAAAAAACGTAGAAAACTTTCCCAAATTGATGAAATCGTGTATCTTCTTGGAGTGGTTACCATGGAGCCGTTTGTTCTTGTTGACAGTTATCCTGTAACAAATAGTTTCACTTTTGTGATTTTTTACAAAATGAATTTTACGAAAGAAGAAATGATGAATATGGTATAATGCGTTAGGAGAAGCCGAAAGAAATTCGTTTTTGGCCACAAGAATTTACGTTTTGAAAACACTGAGAACGTGACCTACAATAAAAAACAATTAATGGATAAAAGAGTAGGTGTAAACACTGAGCTAGAAGTTTTACTAATTTGAAGAAAATCTCACTCCAGTACAAAAGAACTTGCTGCCCAATCTGATATTTCGAAATCGTCAGTAAACCGTGTGATCAAAAAACATCGGTTTCATCCATATCATATTGAACTGCGACAAGAATTGCAACAAGCTTATTTTGCAAAAAGAGTGGAATTCTGTCAAATAATGGACAATCTTCTAGAAAGCAATAGAAATATTTTAAACAGAATTTTGTTCAGTGATGAGGCGACCTTTAAGAGTAATGGGCATGTCAAGAGGCATGAAATGCACTATTATGCCACTGAAACTCCCCACTGGATGCGGACGATTGATTATTATCAGAATCAGTGGTCCTTAATGTGGTTGCAACAGGATGGAGCTCCTGTACATTTCTATAGGAATGTAAGAAGATATTTAAATGACTGGTTGTCGAAAGGTTGGATTGGTAGGGGTGGTCCTGTCAAATGGCCAGCAAGAGAACCGGATTTAACTCCTCTAGATTTTTTCGTTTGGGTTATGTAAAGGATATAGTCTATCAAATTCTTATGTAACCCTAAGCCTGTCTACCTCGCGGTGTCATTTCTGAAGTAATTTAATAAATTATACAATAAGCGACTATCTCCATGGCAACATGTCCAAGGCGATCTGATCTTAATACGCGATTTTAGCAATTTCGGGAAACTTTCTAGGTTTTTTGTAAAAATAACCTAAAGTACCGGGTGTCCCAGAGGTGTGTGGACCATCATTTACGCCCTTATTTTGAAAGATATCATCACGGGATTTTCGGGAGACGATAGCCACAAGATACCTTCACAATTTAAAATTATTAGAAATCATATACAGAGTGTTCTAGTATTAGTAATATACCAAAGTTATGTTTTCTTAAATAGAATGCCATGTATATAAGTTGGTGAATTGAAAGAGGAGTTAATGCTGAGCAAAATGATATAAGGTACTACAGGTTTATTATGGATGGTTCTTGAGTTATGAAGAATCTTAGGTCAAAATTAGTGCTATTTTAAAAAATTCCAGAGACCATTCCAACAGAGATATCTGAATACTTTTCTGTCAATATTTTTTTATAGATCCAAACTTTAATACATACCGATTGAAAGTTATCTAAATTGATATTTCTATACAGGGTGTACGATCTCGCAAAATGTATAATAACTTTTTTTTTCAAATGGAACACCCTATATTCCATTATACCACCAAATAGCATTTTTAATAAGCTTTTTTTGCCTTAGCAAATGTTAGTACTTTAGGTAATTTTTACAAAAAACTTTCCCGAAATTGCTAGAATCGCGTATTAAGATCAGATCGCCTTGGACTTGTTGCCATGGAGATAGTCGTTTATTGTCTTTAGAAATGACACCAAGAGGTAGACAGGCTTAGGTTTACGTAAGAATTCGATAGACTATATCCTTTACATAACCACAAACAAAAAAATCTAGAGGGAGGAGTTAAATCTGGTGATCTTGCGGGCCATTTGACAGGGCCGCCCTTACCAATCCAACGTCTCGGCAACCAGTCATTTAGATATCTTCTTACATTCCTATAGAAATGTACAGGAGCTCCATCCTGTTGCAATCACATTAAGGACCACTGATTCTAATAATCAGTCGTCCGCATCCAGTGGGGATTTTCAGTGGCATAATAGTGCATGTTATGCCTCTTGACATGCCCATTGCTCTTAAAGGTCGCCTCATCAGTGAACAAAATTCTGTTTAAAAAATTTCTATTCCTTTCTAGAAGATTGTCCATTATTTCGTAGAATTCCACTCTTTTTGCAAAATAAGCTTCTTGCAATTCTTGATGGAGTTCAATGTGGTATGGATGAGACCGATATTTTTTTATCGCACGGTTTACTAAAGATTTCGAAATATCAGATTGGGCAGCAATTTCTTGTGTTCTGGAGTGAGGATTTTCTTCTAAGATTAGTAAAACTTCTAGCTCAGTGTTTTCACCTACTCTTCTACTAATTATTTGTTTTTTGTTGTAGGCCACGTTTCCAGTTTCAAAACGTTTTAAATTTTTGTGGCCAAAAAGGAATTTCTTTCGGCTTCTCCTAATATAAAAAAATCACAAAAGTGAAACGATTTGTTACAAGATAACTTACTGTCAACAAGAACAAACGGCTCCATGGTAACCAGTCTAAAATGATATCTCCATGGCAACAAGTCCAAGGCGATCTAATCTTAATACACGATTTCATCAATTTGGGAAAGTTTTCTACGTTTTTTGTAAAAATTATCTAAAGTACTAACATTTGCCGAGGCAAACTATATATTGACAGAAAGCTTATTAAAAATGCTATTTCGTGGTATAATGTAATATAGGGTGTTCAATTTGAAAAAAAAAAAGTTATACATTTTGCGAAATCGTACACCCTGTATAGAAATATCAATTTAGATGAATTTCAATCAGTGTGTATTAAGGTTTGGATCTATAAAAAATTATTGACAAAAAAGTATTCAGTTATCGCTGTTGGAATGGTCTCTGCATTAGCGCGTAAATGATGGTCCACACACCTCTGAGACACCGGTATATGCGTACTACCTCACCGCATACCTTCATTTATTTTACTATATAACACGTTTTTGAAGATGTGAACTATAACTACTATTCTGTCATTTGGTTGGCTTGTGCCATACTGTGCATTTTTTACTGCTACTGGCTGAAGCGGATTGTAACATAATGTGGTATGCTGCACTTGGAACACATTACTGTTGTATCGAGGCTATTCCCGTTCGGAAAAATGATTGTCATAATAACACTTTATTTCTGGTTTTTACGACAAACGACACAGTTTAACTTGCACTACCGTGCTGCTAAATGTACTATCACAACAAGAACATTTATTAAAGAACCCTCTGACAAGAGGGGATTTTCGCTTGGAATATTCATAATGTGACTATGAACACTAATTTATGAAGTTACGACGAAAATAAAATAAAGAATAAGTTGTATTTAGTTAACTAAGGTAATATACAAGTTGGATTTATAACGAACTTCACGATATTAAAGACGGACCACCGAGAAGGGCGGGATATCCCAAATTTGGACAATTTTTAATTCGCCGCTAAAATACGGAAACTGTAATTCACAAAAGGGAACTGCGTGTTGCCTAAACGAGTTGCCGGCTAAAGGGGAGCGTAATTTCAAAGGTGGAGGTTTTTGTGCAGAATGGAGGCAGCATCAGCCTTTTGCTTCCTGTTCGTACCACGGAACCGTCCAAAACTCCCAGCAGCATCAAGCACGTCTCAATTTCTTAAAACTTGTAAAATCTGATTTTATTCGCTTCACAACTTTTTCATTTCGTTTACAGTTAAAGATGTTCAATTTAAAAATTGATGCACGATTTACTACACTTCGTTTTTGGTAAATAAGTCGATGCAAAGAGAAGTCACAAACTAGCGTCTTTGGGGGAGAGGGACGTAAGAATTATTGTTGTGACACTTTGCTGATAACAAGGTGTTGGATTTCTATTTATTGTACGTATTGTCCTTGTCGCTGCTGCGCGTGTCCGCTTAGTTTGTTTCACGGCGCTGCATTCTTACATTATTCTTCCAATGGGCCAGATGACGAATTGTGTGTGTTAAATTAATAAAACGTTAGATAACAAAGAAGTGTAGTAATTAAAAACCCGAAACCGTCCTGAAGACCGACCAAACATTATCACAAGGAATAATAGACTTCAAATTAATCAATAACATTGCTTTACATATCTTTACCGTTTACAGTAGTTATCATACAGCCACGTTGTTGATTTGTTCGTTCTGCATGATCAAGTACACGTAGACCTGGGTCGCCTGGTCTTCCTCCACGGGTCAGCGTTGATTTGGAGATTTGGGATACTGCATAGCTCCCTGATTTAAAAAGACTGACTAACAGTAGTTTATTCTAAAATAGGCAATGAAGTCCAGGAGATTAGTGTTGTGATTTTCGATTTTCCGTCCAAAAAAGTACAGGCAAACCGATGATACTTGTATATCAGTAAAGTAAGTTGTCCTTAATAAACTTGATGTAAAATGTAAACATTGTCAGTTTGGAGTTGCAGCACACTTCAGTTGTGGAATTTTAACAATGTTGTCACACTTTAATCTGCCTTTAAGAGTTTACTTTAGTCTATTCACAAGATGTATAATTAATTTTTTGAAGTAAAACTTCTTTACCGACACTTGACTTATGGAGTAAGCTGGTGAAAGCGTGACGAGAGCGTTACGAAAAGTGTGATCGGGCGAAGCGAACGATTTTACAATAATTAATTCATAGATTTTTTTTTGTCTTAACGGATTCGAACCCGCGTCCTATCCGTTGTGAATCCGCACTTCTCACAATACACCTATTTGCGCTACTTATCTTAATAGCTACACATTACTGCCGATTTTTTGCTGACGACAAACTGAAACATGCATTATCCAATACTGCAGATTCAGGATTCGCTAGCTCCATTTATAAAGTTACATAAATTGAGAACACTTTTACAATGGCGAACTGAAGTTTTACTTCAGTCGTGTGGTCTAAAGCACACTCGTATTTTTTTTATTCGTCCACTCATGTGGCAACCTCGATCGAAAATACAAGTTACAACGTGGCTGAGGCATGGCTGGTGTTGTCATTGTAAACCAAAAATTAGGTTAGGTAGTCCGAGAATAACAGAAAAAGTCCTTGAGAGCTTTTATTCAAATCGTCGATTACTGAGCGTTGGATCCATGCTTTTAAATTCATTGAAACAGGTTATTAAAACAGTCTTTAATTTGTTTGTTCAGCAAATGTTTTTGCTTTCACGGCATTGATTATAATTTAACTATCTCTGTAAGATGCTTGCGCTACACACTGTCGAGAAATTCAAATTTTCACATTTGACGTTTTTTTGATATCGTTGACATTTTTACCATTAACTTTTTATTTCTACCAGCCAACAAATATTTAGTTAGTCATTTAATATCTTCATGGAGTTTATTATAAATCCAACTGTAGGGTTGACCCCCACCGATTTATATAGAATAAATCAGTGTTAAGTTGAACGTCGCCTCACTAACACCGTGCCTTCTACTCCTCAATTATCAGACGCGACGACATCACACCAAATTACAACGTGCGTTTCAACAAAAATCGACGACGAAGCAAGTCTTGGAATCTTCAAGTCATGTCTGCATTTAAATCACACGCATGCAATGCTTATTACGGGTAAACAGTGACATTATTAAATGTGGATAGAGGAACGGCAGGGGGGGCACGGGGGCTTGGCTTCGGTGTCTGGCCGCGTGGATGAGGCACCACCATAAAAACTTCCCCAATCTAAGAATCTGACATGTCAAATTTACGCCATACGTTTTTGAATCCATAGCCGACTTGACGTCGATCTTTGTTGAACTCACGATACATTACCCTGGTTAACTAAATACAACGTATTCTTTATTTTAAATTCATATGAGTATCTTTTTATAATTTCCAAAAACTCACATATAAATATTCGAAGCACAAAAAGGGTTGTTTAACCAATGTTATCTCGTGGTGATAGTACATTTAGCAGCACATTGGAAATGGGTCACTATGTAGATAAGGAAATCCTTAGTTTTAACAAATTAATGCAATAATAAAAGGTTGAACAGGGTGTAATGGTTGTTAAATGAAGATCTAAGCACATTTTCCCATGTTAAATTTAGCACTGATTTGTAAATATCTGTCCAGAAATACTTACGAAGGCCAATAAACAGGAACAGTTGATTGAAAAACATCTGATGACAGGGCAATGAGCATCATCGCCCGCCCGGATTTCACAGCATGGTTGTACTTTTACAAATTAGTTACCAGTTTCTAGGAAAATAATATTTTGTAATATTAGAAAATGTGAACGTATTCTCTTCAGGTAGAAATCACATATTTATTCGCAACTGAAACTTTTATTGTTATATACTTTCTGTAGATATACCGCATATTATTTCGGCAGAAAACATAGAGTTCCATATGAGCCACACATTAAACAAAAATACGCGTAGGGGAAGGAAAAACACTGATATAAATAATGCAGAATGTGCTATGCTGTTTTGACGTACTAAATGTGATATAGCGTCCCAAAGCGGAAATTATCTCTTTTTTATCACAAAAAGTTTTATGTATATCATTTAACCGGCCATTACTATATAAAACCGCAAGTTCATTACCCTATTCTAGACCAAAAGACTTACTTTATACTGCAGCAGTGGTGCGCAGTCATTAATGTATTTATTTAATTAGCTATTTCTGCACACCCAGACATTCCTAAAGGAAAACAATAAGCCCCATTATATTACTGAGTTAGAGCACAACCACTTTACCCGCAAAACTCATCCAAACAAAAAAATACTCGATTTTTAATTTATTTTTTACTACATAGAAAACAAATAAAATTAACCGAGCCGAGAAGTTCTCGTAGTTTTCTTTCTGTATTTTCCGAAGCCTGTAGACGTCTACACTTATAAAATTTCATTTAAATAACTAATTGCTATGCACACAAAATGAAGCCATTTCATTCCTCAAACAACAAAATTTCAGCTTTCAAGAGCACACTGACTATTTTATTTAGCTCGCCTTGGAATCACCTCACACTCTAATAACCGTTCTTTTCAGATCCTTCCATTTAACACCCCGCTTATCCTTGTAATCCTTGACAATGAAACTGGAACTCTCGTTTCAGGAATTAATCAACCGTGATACTGCCGCCTACGCAGAGCTTATAACAGTGATGATTTCTAGGGTGTAAACGATGCTTATTTTAGGTCACCCTAAATCACATTCAATCAAATCCAGTCGCACAGGTTGGATTGGAAAACTTCTGTTACATGCTGAATTTTTGGTCGCGATAGAGGTCGTTGCTGTTTAGGAGACCAAGAAATTAAAGAAGTGAGATTGAATCGGCGTATTATAGATTTATAATTAAAATGTTTTAAACCTACGTTTTTAAAGGGTGAACGAACGCTCCTCTTCACTTTTTCGGGCCGTAACTAATTCTCTTAAAGTAGTGTATTTGAGGAAAGTTTAAAATAAAATAAAAATAAATTATCTTTTAGAGTAGTGTATTTGAGGAGACTTTGAAAACATTTATACTTGCTTCTTGTGCCCCTCAGTCTACATTCTAAGCGTTTACATTTCAAAAACATTTTCCCATTAATGATATTTTGTATTTGTATCCATTTAGTAAAATACGTGATCGAAATCGATCACGTAAAAAAATATCAAAATTTTTCTGCAGAAATAGCAATTTTTCGGAGCTTTGAAATTCCTGGTAATTGCTGGTAACAACAGCCAGTGCATTTGCCGCTTAAATAATTTCTTTCATTTTTGCAAATTTGTTTCATATAAAGAAACTTTTATTTACTGATTGCTAGGGAATGTTTAAAATAGTAGTAGAGGGTTATAAATTACTACTAATCGAAGTTAAAAATATAGGAAATGTTTATTTGAAAACGCTTTTACAATTTTGTGCTGTTATTCTTTAAATATTTGACCACGACGCATTTTTTTATTGTTTCTTGAGGTGTCGATAGACAGTGAGGCAGCCTCTAGCTAGACCCTACTCTTTTACTCTGCAAACAATTTGTTTTATAATTGTACACATTCTCATTACCTTTTCCAAAAAAGAAAATGCTGCCATAACATTCTCGCTTAACTTCTTTTACGTTTTCTGGTGACTTTTTTACGACTTAAAGTAAGTTGAAGTTGCTTCTTGCGCGGCTTCTAGGATCTCACCTCAACTTACTTTCTGACATTTTTCGTTCAAATTATTTAGCTATGGGTATGATGTAATTAAGCACAAGTAATCTCTTCTCAGCTTAGATGTTCTAGTTTGTTAACAGAATAACTATTCTGTCACCAAATTGTGTACACCAAACTATTTCAATACAATTATCTAATTATTCATTTGCAGTCACCACTAAATATGATTGTCACCACTAAATAATAATAAATGTGCCTCCAGAATATATTATAATCTATCACCAAATTGTGAACAGCAAACTATTTCAATACGAATAGGTATCTCATAATAATTTATTTATGGTCACCCTACCCTATTTATTTTGCCGTGGATCATTGAAATTGGTACCTCGCGATACGCGCTCGACCTCTTAAAGAAACATACTCTATATACTCATATTTCCCTGTACGTGAAAATCGAAATGTGGACGGTTTAGTTTTTCTGGTGACAAATCAGTAATTATTTATTGACCGCTTAGATTGCTGTTAATTCGAAGGCAAATGTAAAGCGACAGTTTAGTTAATTTGAGATAAAAATAAATTTATGGGATTAATGCCCAGTTGCACCGCACATAAGTAGGCCTTAAGCGGAACATAACTCCATAGATACCATTGTTGCAACAATAGTTGCTATGATGTTAATCTCTACTTAAAGTTAAATTTTGTGCGGTGCAACTGCCCATAAGTTACTTAGTTAGGGTTTACGGTTTGGTCACAGATAAATATTTTGGCGCTAGTTCAATTTAGTCCCAAATTCATTTAACCTTTTCCACTAATAATAAGAAGAAATTAGTCTATTCATCAACGCGTAAGTAAAATGAGTTTTCTAGTTGGTGAAAACTTAATTCACTCTCTTTCAGAACCTTAGGCAAAATAAAAATAAAAAAGTATATTAGCATTTGACTCTAAAATAATGACTAATTAAGATTTTTAAAAGCATACATATAATAAAAAGACCTAAAGTTATGTTTCTACTGCCCTAAATAAGTAAGTTCCTACATTAACTTTACATTTATTAGAACCTCTAAAAAAACAAAATTAATGAAACTTTCTGCTTACTTATTATACAAAATCAGCTGCACCAGTTTTTGAAATACTGTGATCATGAACTGTGCGTTATATATTTTTATTGAAATCGACGCATCGCAACAAAGACAAATTACAAACCGTTTAGATGACCATAGATCAGCCCAAATACTGAATAGATATTTAAATAACAAACGGATTCATTGTGCTAAAAAGCACAAGCCTTATTTTTTATGTGTCAAGAGAGCGGATTAATGGTTTTGTTGTTAAAATGGAAAAAACAACTATAGAGGCATTTCAAGAAAAACACGAAGGAAATTGACGACACTAAAATTACTAGATATCGTTTTAGTTTGTGAGATGTCTCAAAAAGTGACCTCAGAGAGAGAAAAAATAGATAATATGAAGTAAAGACATGTATGCCTTTGGCAGATTAAAATTATATCAAGGGTTATAATAGCCATTTAAGCCACAAGGAACGCAAGGACTTTTCATGTGTTTCTTTTTGGTATTATCAAACAAAAATTACCAAAATCTTAATTCTCTTTCAATTCTGAAACAATTTTTATTTTAGCTGTGCGTGTAGCTATGTTAGCAAACAATCAATCAATTTTCGATTTTCGACGAAATTGTACCAAACTTTCATGTCTTACATCTCACCCCTTTAGCCAGGGGGGCCACCCTCTTAAAAAATTTAAATTGCATGGGGGGTCGTGTGATACATCATTTTAAAGCTTATTCAATTCTCTATCCAGACCTACATTTATCGATTCCTTTCTACAATAAAAAAGCATGAAATCGATATTTTCCAAATCTACATAAAATACAAAACTAAAATTTGTACCCCCCAACCATTTCAATTTCGAAACACTTAGAAGAAAACACTCGAACAGGTCAATTTTGTTATCAAGGGGAGCCAAATTGTACCCAACTTTCAAGTCTTAGATTTCACCCCTTTAGCCAGGGGAGCCACTCCCTTAAAAAATTTAAATGGCATGGGGGGTCCTGTAATACATCATTTTAAAGCTTATTCAATTCTCTATCCAAACCTACTTTTATCGATTTGTTTCTACAAAAAAGAGCATAAAAATTTGTTATTTTCCAAATCTGCATAAAATACTCTCGATTTGAAAAATAACAAATTCATGTTTTTTTTGTAGAAACAAATCGATAAAAGTAGATCGAGATAGAGAATTGAATAAGCTTTAAAATGATGTATTACACGACCCCCATGCTATTAAAATTTTTTATGGGGGTAACTCCCCTGGCTAAAAGGGTGAGATCTAAGAGTTGAAAGTTTGGTACAATTTGGTCCCCATTGATAACAAAATTGACCTGTTCGAGCGTTTTCTTCTGAGTCTTTCGGAATTGTAATTGTTGGGGGGTACAAATTTTAGTTGGGTATTTTATGTAGATTTGGAAGATATCACATTCATGCTTTTTTTTGTAAAAAGGAATTTATAGACGTAAGTTTGGATAGAGAATTGAATAAGCTTTAAAATGATGTATCACAAGACCCCCCCAGCCATTTAATTTTTTTAAGGGGGTGGCTCCCCTGGCTCAAGGGGTGAGATCTAAGACATGAAAGTTTGGTACAATTTCGTCCCCCTTGATAACAAAATTGACCTGTTCGAGCGTTTGCTTCTGAGTCTTTCGAAATTGGAATTGTTGGGGGGTACAAATTTTAGTTGGGACACCCGATATGATACTTGCTTAACATTATTAAATACAAGCTGACCCGACAGACGTTTTCCTGTCCAAATTTCATAACGAAACAACACAAAATGTAATTTTATTTTAATTTAAGCTGGGATGCGTCTTTCCAGATTTTTCTCCAAAATTTCGAAAAAATTGATTGATTTCCATGCCGGGAGCATAACGAAGAAAACAAAAAAAGAATCAAACAAACATGTATGTCGGTCCTACCATCAGTTATGATCGAGACTGCTTACAAAAATAATTATGATTTTTGCAGTTTGTCTGAATTTTCCCACATTCTTTTGTAATTGTCTCGAATCGGACCATAACAAACAAAACAAAAAAAAAGCAAGGATTACGCATATCCATCGTTCGAAGGGTGCGTTATGGTCTCGAGCTCATACAAAAATCTCATAGAAAAAGTTTTTCCCAAATTTTTAAATTTTCCGGAAAACTTTTCCATTTTCTAATTCCGTAAGAACTTTAGTTAAACTATTATGAATCATGCCCTTACCGACGAAACGGGCTTTCCGTTTTTCCACAATTTTTTAATTTTCTGGGAAACTTTTCCAATTTTTCTTTCCGTAAGAACCTGACCTGGGACGAGAATTACGAATATTTAAAAAAAAATTTACACATCGGTCCATCCGTTCTCAAGTTATGCGCTTACCAACGCTAGCATTTAATTATTATTATATAGATAAAAAATTAATTAATTAAAATAATATAAAAAATTGTTACTCCAGTTTGAGGTTTTGGTGCCAGAAGAATAGTGTGAATCTAAATCGGAAATAGTTATGCTGAAATCTACCAATAACAGTCTGATATTGACATTTCACAATTATTCAAACTAATTGCCTTTTTAAAAAGCACAAAGGATATTGGCCAAACAAATCAAAAATTGTCGGCAGGGAAGACATTTCACATTTTTTGCCAGACTCCCAACAATACCTATTTGTTAATAAAGGTACCAAGTTATCTACAAAATTTTTACTTTGTATTTAATGTTATCTTATCATATAATATTATTTTTGAATTTATGAGTTTGAAGCCAAAGTCGATTAGGAGTATAAATTATCCGAATATATTATAGCAGTAACATCTGAATGTCATTCAACATTTTTCATAACATCCATGTACCGGCGAAAATGTCTCATTTAAAACAATAATTTTAATCTAAAATGAAAATAAAATTAGCAAACCAGAAATACACACATAACACACTGTGTTGTGTGATTTTGAAAAAAAAAAAAAAGAATTTCAACGTAACAGTTCAGTTTCTTAACGTTTACGTTTACGTTTTAATATCCGTTGCCAGTTTGACAATATTTTTTTCCAACGACTTATGTGTAAAATACCAAAAACGGCGCTAATCTTTGCTATCGAAAATTATAAATTGTGCATAGCAAAGAACAACTTTTTGTAGTGATTTTAAATAAAACTGGTAATAAAAGCTTCATTATTATTGTTTAGTCATTGTTATCACGAAATGGACTAGAGGAGCTGATCCACACCGTTGAATATTGTGGGATTGGCTGCGTAAGTTACAGACTCCCTTACGGAGTTGAAGAATTAGAATTAATTGCACCGAATACTTCAACATTGCAATTATTAAGTGAGCTTTTATCAAATAGTTCAACAAAATGGGTTCTTTAGATATTAGAATGTCTTATGATTACAATAAACACGAATTTTTTTTCTTCTTTTGAGTGGTCCTCGGAGGAAAAGCATGGTGTACAACACGTATTGAAGGATATTTCAAACTCATGTAATAACTACTCGTTTAAAATATCCGTTTTTCAGCACAAGTCCACATATTTAACGGGGTAAGTAGATTTTACTACAGTCAATGGTTGCCCTCTGTAACTTGAAAAAATGAATTCACTTAAGGTAAAATAAAATTCGACATGTTTTATTTTTAAATATATATATATATATATATATATATATATATATATATATATATATATATACTCGTATATATAGATAATAATATGATATTATATTATGTTATAATTATATTATTTATAAATAATATTAATTATTTTTTGTACACTCACTGTTCCCGCACATCAATCATTGAATCACACTCTTTTCGGATTTTTTCGGGTAATTACGCAAGATTCTCGGCTTCTTCACAATTTTAAGGCGACATTTTGTCTATTCTGTCAATTTCGCTTTAGGGAATTAACATGACAACAAGCCAATAAAGTTGACGTTGCTTATCAAGTTAACTGATTTATTAAAATAATGAAATCTCCATCCGTGAGATATATGCGAAATATTCCACTCATTTCAATTATGTAATGGGTTAGATTATCGCACGACTGTGGTAATATTGAAAAAACGCACGCGTAATTAACAAAAATTAATGTGTTATTTCTTATGAACATTAATAATGCAATCTTTACAACCTTTTAACACCAGAGGTACAAGGCTGATCAGAATAACAAGTTTTGGTTAAAATGTCTACTTTGTTGACTTTGACGGTATGTTTTCTTTTCTTCCTAAAAATTTTATAGATGTTTACTTTTTATTTTTCAAAGAATCCTCAATATACATTTCTGTCACACAATTGCTTTTCCAACCACCATGTCTCTTTAAAGATCAACTCATCAACTCACATTGTGGTTGAAGATATCCTAAAGCAATGTATATTCCTTTGAATGTGGCAACTCCAAAAATTCGGCAACTAATTAGGAAAATCCGATTGATATCACAATGTTCACATTTTTCTTAATTGAAAGTTTGGTCTTCAGCATTGAATAATAACAACATAAAGAAGAAGTTTTCCGCACTTTGCTCAGTTCTCCAAAATATACTAATAAAACCTTTTTGTCAGGTCTTTAAAATCCTTTTCGTACTGCACCATTTTCCATATCGCTGATATGCTAACTAATATTTTTCCCGGTATTTTTTCGCAACCATGGCGGCAATAACAGCGTGTTGTTCAACATCTAAAGGTAAATCTCGTCTGAAGAACTCATCTTTTGAATTCTTTTCAAAAAGGAGCAAAATACACCGAAACACGCAACCAAATTGTCAAAAATTTTACTGTTTACTTGGTAGTCTGGTTACCAACCGGATTGCTATAATTCTGTTTTTCAATTGGGATCGCTTACTGTTTTACTCAATGTTCATTAATTTACAAGATTTACATGTACGAATAGATGAAGATAAAGTCTTGTATGTTATTCGTGGGATACTGCATTATTAACGCACTAGGTGATTACCCGGAATTCTTCACAATGCACACTTATGTCGTAAATAACTAATGACAATCTTCAAAAATTTGAAAAATCTTTAAAAATTATAATGTGGTTAATTGACTGGTGAAAAACGTAATAAGCGCATCGGTAATGTAGGTATCTAGTCTTAATTTTTACCTACGTCTTCCTTGGTGTTTAAATAACTATTACCTAAAACCGTCCGGTAATGGCATCATTACACGCTAATTTGGTTTCTTAAAAGTTGATCATTACAGTACTAGGATTGTAATGAACTTTCATGACTCCTATTGTAGTACTAAGAGTTTAATAACTCTATTACTCTCCTCATTTTTGTTATTACAGTCCTCATTTTTGTAAAGTAGTAAATTGTTTCAAATAAAAACTAGTCAGGAAAAATGTTATACATTACGCGTCATGAAAGTTATACTTACTTGACTCAACAGCTTAAGAGTACTCGCCCTTTAGCCTCGTACTCCTACTCTCAAGATGCTCTTTTGTCAAGTAATATATAACTTTCATGATTTATAATACCATTCTCAGAAACGAGAACTAATTTTAGCGTCGCAAAATTAATAAAAAATCTGAAGAAACTATTTCAAAGTTAAAATTTGTGTGACCAGTGTTATTTATTAACAAGTTTGTTCTGAAGATGTCTACACAGGTTATAAAAAACTTGAGAAAATTACTCACCATTCTAGCATCGGGCATGTGTTCCGAGTACAGATCCTTGATGAGCATATCCAACGTCCTTTCCCTCTTCCTGGCGAAGGTGGGCGTTTCAAATGTAGCCTTTTCCCCGTTAATTAGTTTCACCAGCAAAAAGTCCCTAAAAAGCTGAGGGTCCTTAAACACCGGCGGACAAGGCAGACTCGGTCCAAACAGGGGCACTGCTTCGTCCGAAAACACGGACAAACGGTATTGATTCACATCGTCCACACTTACCACGGCGAAAACGTCTGGATTCTTTTAAGGAAACTACTTTACGTATGGGGTGAGTTGTGAGAATTTGTTAGTTTGATTCAAACTTTCTAGATAGATAGATAATAAAAGAGATCTTTGTTATTGTTATCACTATAGAGCGAAGTGGCACTTCAATCTCTTTCCATAATGCTATCCAAGTGAGAATTCCATTTTATCAATAGCCGCGTGTTCCGCATATCCATGTTTGAGAAAAATAACACGGGGATGAATGACAAGAGGGTTGTTAGTAAAGTTTTGATGAGTTTTCAAAGCGGCGGAGATGTGGGAACAATGAGGACAAAAAAGCTACAGGGACAAGCGGATGTTAGCTCCTAAAATTTTAATGGGTAAAGTCGATAAAAAGCCCATTAACGTGTGAGCTGTGACAACATCAGTTAAGATGATTTCGTAAGGATCACACGGTAGAACCAAATTTAATGCAGGCACCTTGGTCTACATGTTACATAATTCTTTTCGTTTAATGCGTGCAAGATCTAATATTCACCTTTCCGTTTCTAAGTAATTTGGGTTAGTAATTTTTATTTGCAACAACATTTCAAGACAAAAATGTTAGATATTCCAAATATTTGCAAGGTGGGGTTTGTAGTATCGGTGTACATAGTGATTCGAATGGGTGCTTGTATTTAAGTATATTTTATGTATTTTAACATTTGTAAATTTGTAGGTAGTAGGATTGCGGTTGAGAGTCCGCTTTTACAGAAGACAACGGTCAGATTATTTAATTACACTGTCAGGTAATTAGGCTTATATTCATGTCGAGTTAATTTACAATTTGAAATTTCAGAGTAGACTTTCCTTAAAACAGAAATCAACAATGAAGTACCCAAAACTTCTACTACCCTCGTCATTGAATGGGCTTTTAATATAATACATATTATAATATTATGTTGGATCCCTCGGTTTTCAATTAACCTTCCGTTACCCGCGCGGGTATTTAAACGATTTAAACGTCCATTTTTTTTTTGGTTTTGATGAATGTTTTAAGAACTGTTACAGAAGGAGGGGTTGGATAAAACTATCTATTACATACGTGTCATTACAAACATTTCTTTCGTGACTTATTTGCCTTATAAGATACTTGTATAATAAATAGCAAAAAAATACTGTTTAAAATCACTGATGGAAGGTATAGTTAGTTTTGTATTTAAAGATTGTTATTGTTATTGTCAAAAAATAAATCGAGTTCTTCTTTATTGCTTCTTTCGTTCACCGATTATTAAGAGCCAATTTAAAGTTTTTTGAGTTTGCATTTACGAGATTTGAACCCGCATCCCGCCGATTTTGAATCGGCGCATCTAACCATGCACCCATTTGCGTGTATCAGTATTGTATCCAACTGCGATACTTATCTTAGTCGCTATACATGATTGCCGACTTTTCGCCGGCAACAAACTCAAACGTGCATTATTTGCACTTTCCAACGCTGCAAACGGTAGTAATTCAAAATTTTCTAGCTCCATTTATAAACTTACACAAATTAACAGCACTTAAACAATGGCGAACTGTTGTTTGTATGACAACTTCATTTGTTTTCAGAGACAACTGTGTTTATTGGCGTAAGTGACAATTATTTCATGAACTGAAATTCCAGAAACGGATTTTTGTCCTCGGATGAAAAAAGTTTCGGTCATCGAAAAAATATTGTAATCAACTTGTATGTTAATGGGCGATTAATAATCTCGACAATTAAAGGCACCGTGAAGCTGCAGTATCCGCCGGTGATAAATCTATTCGCATAAATTATTCTGAGGAATATCTGAACAGGCGGGATTTTATCGGCCGATATTGTGTCTTTACAGAATTAACTCTTCAAAATTAAGGCTTAAATTAGTACAAATACAAGCCTCTGTTAGTAACTGACAATAACATCTTCAAACTTTCCATAGATAGTGGCATTTCATCTAAATTCTTTGTTTTCTTCTTGTTTTACTGGTTTACTAAAATCAGTTATTAAGGAACTAACAATATATTTTGGTATTATTTTTTATACTTATGTTTTACTATAGTTTAAATGGCGAGTTGATTGGGAGAGTTGACAGTATTGTAGATTTAGGAATAATTTTAGACCGTTCGCTCTCGTTTATTCCTCATATTGAACATGTTTGCAAAAAAGCTATGAGAATGCTAGGGTTTATAAAAAGAAATACGAGTAGGTTTAGAAATGTTGATTGCTTGATGTCACTGTACTTTGCCTTCGTCAGATCAGCTTTAGAGTATAGCAGTATAGTTTGGAACCCATATTATAATAATCATATTTTATCTGTCGAGCGCGTGCAAAGGAAATTTTGGCAACATTTACATTTTTTACAACATGGATGTTACCCTACTCGTACATATCCGAGTCTTAGATTATTCAGTGATTTCCAATTAGAGTGTTTAAATGTTAGGAGAAAAGTTGCATGTCTTGTTTTTTTGTTTAATATAATACATGGTGATATAAGCTGCAATTATTTATTGAGTCAAATTAACTTTCTTGTACCAAGATTAGGAAGTAGAAATCCAGTGACTTTTGTACTGCCTCAATCCTGCACGAATCATCACTTTTTTTCACCATTACTTAATATGTGTAGGGCTTATAATGAAATTTGTGAATCTGTCGACATATTTTTTGGGAACAAAAAAAGTTTCAGGTATACAAACTTACCTTACCTGTGAAGTTCGATCGTAATTATATGAGGCATCCATTCCGAAGATATCACTGAGATAATAACAACGTAGTACGGTCCTGTGCTACTTCGGTCACAATGTTTAAAGCGCATGCCCCCTTCCCTGCTGTCCTGGTCATTCAAGTCATTGTTTGAAAGTATATGAGTTTTATTTGCGACTGGGGTTGCAGGAAGGGTGGGATGTGATATCTTCGGAATGGATGCCTCATATAATTACGATCAAACTTCACAGGTAAGTTCGTTTGATCGTTTAATTATATTTCGGCATCCATTCCTTCAGATATCACTGAGATAATAACAACGTAGATGTTTAAAGCTTACTTGCCAAATAAAACGGTCCATTGAAAAGGTTCTTGGCCATGGTTTTAAAAAACTGGGATCCAACAAAAGTGATAAAATAAAAAAATAAATGAAATTAAAATATACTCTCGCCGTTCAGGCGAAGACGAACTTCAAAATGGTGGTTGCAAAATGACGGTTCGAGCAGAGGGCGATGATAAAATCGAACAAATGTTGTAGAGCTCTCGAACCGGTCCACCCTGGATCAAATATCGACTGATGTACCCAGGCGACGAGCTGCCGAGGTGCTTGTATAACGGGCCGTGTCGAGTGAGTTTCGTGACTTCCTTGTAGGGTTTCCTATTTTGTATATAAAAGTCCTCGTTCTGATTTTAAGTACGTCATATCAATTAGCAACTAAGCCACTAACAAGTCTTGGGTTTTCTGGAAAAAATATTGGATTCAAAACTAGTTGATTTGGTCCCAAAGCGACGACTAATTGATTCGAAGTGAGAATATGAGAATATGAGACCTTCGTCATGGCTAGCGAAGCCCGAGAGACGTATCAGGGAAATTGTTTCTAGTCGATGACCAATAGTCAGCAACAACAAGCTAACAAGCTTCCTGGGTAAATACGGCAAGGTGTAAGTCGATGTGTCTTACCAGAGCCGGAGCACCTGTTGTGGGTCCCAGGTTGTTGCATATCGAGGACGGGCAGAACGTAAACTCACCAGCCCCTTATGAAACGTCAGATGTTCAATGTGATCTTCACGAATATGTCCTGGCAGGAGGAAAGATAGTGCCGAGCGATATGCATTAAAAAGCCGTATCGCTGTTGTCCCTGACTCAAGAGGTGTTGGAAGGAAAATCGGACCTTCCAAAACCTTGCCTGCGAATGGTGAAATGCTTTGGGAGGAGTAAAAGTGCCAATTGGAAGACGAATTGTATTGTGAGTGTTACGGGAGCTAGAGAGGCGAGCATGGTCTCTATGACTTTCTAGGGGATGCCACAGCGGCGGAAGGCTTCGTTGAGACACGTGTGGCCCCCAGGAAAATTTGTCGCCACAGTGGATGAAAATTGGTGAAAAGGACAAGTCGGGTTGGTTCCACTTTTGGGGTGGAAGGGTTTGGAGCCTGAACAAATACAAAAGGAAAAAATGGGTAAAAATAAAAATCGGCCCAGTCATATTTAAAGGCGTTGACGCCAGGGCCTCTAAAGCATGAAGTTATTTAACGCTTTTTTTTTGCACTAAGATGCGAACGAGTTGACGCTTGGTGCTACAAAGTTTCCTGTGGATTGGACAATTGATTCACGATCGTTTTTTTTTTTTTTTGAAGTAAAACTTCTTTACGGACACTTGACTTGGGAAGCAAGCTGGTGAATCCCTTAAGAGAGGGTTACGAAAAGTGCGATCGGGCGAAGCAAACGATTTTACATTAATTAATTCATAAAATTTTTTTTTTGCTTTAACGGGATTCGAATCCGCGTCGTTTAGGTTGTGGATCCAGCCTGCTCACCTGCCCACGACAGAGCCATTGGCCTGAGTCAATTTTGCTTGCAATTGCGCTACTTCTTAATCGCTACACATGATTGCCGACATTTCGCTGACGACAAACTGAAACATGCTTTATCCAATACTGCAGACGGTATTGATTCAGGATTGAGCTGTGGAACACCACAAGCGGTGTTTGAGACTTGATGTCAGCAAAACATTGAAGCCCTAAGGTTGTAAATCCAAAATATTTATGTAAAAGCGATCGCTCAATGTCCACCACGAATAAAAGCGTTTCGTGTTCCCAGCACCCCAAAGACATACGAAAAATCGTTATGACAAATTTCCTATTTTTGGCACTAAAAACCTTATGTAGGTTCTGATGCCACCAACGGAGATCTGTCTTTCATCGTTATGACGAAACATGATGATTTTTTCATAGTTTAGAACAAAACCTAGAGACTACTAAATCGACAGTTCGAGAAAAACCTTCCTGGAACAATCGCCATAATCCACCCCCAAGCTCAGGAAATCGTCCAGCTAGATAAAATTCCCTCGGATCGAAGTGTTTCAACTATGAATTTTTCAACTTTGTAAAAACTAAAGGGGCCGAGCCCTGTACAAAAGGGTAACAGGTGAACTGATAACGTTGGCCCTCGTGTTGGAAACGTAAAAATTTTGATCACTGGGACGGATTGAAATTAAAAAGTAGACGTCCTTGAGATCAATAGAAGCTCTAAACAGCTCTCAGAAATGAGACGCAGTGCAGTGCGAATATCTTCCATCTCAAAGTGTACGGTTTGAATGAACTTATTATTATTATTTAATTAAGGATGAAACGTTTTTGCCTGATGATTTTTGGCGAGAAATGAGCTGGAAATCAATTAACCTGGCGCAGGAAAACAGGGATTAATGGCCCAATTGCTCTTAATTCCTCGACGCATTTGTGCATATGGGGAGCGTCCCTGGTCAAAAGCTGCGGCCGAGCCGGGGCGTGTTGTGTTGAAATTACTACAAATGGTAACTGTATCTAGCTCAAGCTGACAGAACCTGTGGTGATTTGTTGCCACGCAGAGTGAAAAGATTTTAAGCGCCCCGCCAGGCTTACCTAGCGTCTCTGATGATAGCGCCGTTTCTCACGCCGATCTTCTCTCTACTCCCTCGAGGGACGCGCCCGTGGAAGTTTCGTCTCCCTCTGAGGAACCGGGTGATACCTGTTTAAAGGTCTTGCTATGGTACGAGAGTAGGGTTGTGCCCCCCACTTCTTTCTCTTGCAAAACCTCTATTTGTCTGATACAGGCCTGAAAAGGTAAGAGCATTCTCCCTGGTTTCCAGATTTTTCCTTGTTTATTTTCCCTCCCCAAATCTGGCCGGAATAAATTTTTCCAGAATGAATGCTCTCGATCAAGGTCCTAAATGATTTGTTTAAGATTGGGATAATATAAACCATCGAGACGAGCTGATGTCGTAAAATAATGTGAGAGGAGGCGGCCAGAGTCACCTAGGGGAAATTTTCTTCCCTAAGGCTTTGGAAGAGTTTCTGATTTCTCTATTATTAGTGAAATACCTTTTTCTAAGACGGACAGTGGTGCGCCGAGCTGTTTCTAGGAACCCATAAAGTGAGCCACGCGATGTGTGTGGGCGGCCGACATAATGGCTGCCACTTCCGGGTTGACGATCGGCGGCATCAGCCTGTCGCAATTAGCGGTACCCGGTAGCGAGGAAAAACAGGAGACCACACCCTGTTAAAAAATCGGGTGTCAGATAGCCGGAAGTGCTTTTGCACCTTTGACTAGGTGCGGGGCTGTTCTGGTTCGCCTCCTAGAATTCTTAGTATGTCATCCCCCAACTCAATGGAGACGAGATCGTCCTCGACGGCAGGCTGGGCGTCTCCTGCTGGCGGAGAGTCGGTGGGGTGGCGAGAAAGCGACGCGACGCCTCGCGGGCCGCCATCATCGCTTCCGAACACTGTCGGTTTTCTCTGTCGCCGATCTATGTGCCGCCACCCCCGAGATGAACGTTGTCTCGAGTGTTGACCTCGCAATGCTACCGGCTTGGAGATCGAGTGCGAACCGTGGAATCACGCCCATATAATGTTGGCGATGCCATCTGCGCCGTCCTTCTTTAACTTCTGAATTTCTCGATGAAAATGCCGCGACGAAACTTCAGAATGACGACCTGCTGGTCATTATCCTATGCTACTTTGAAAATTAGCTAAGATAGTACACATCCTAAGTTAGCGTGTATAGAAATTGATATAAATAAGAAGAATTTATTATACAAACCAGACCAGCTGTGGTGACTTGAATGGCCAGGACAGCAGGGAAGGGGGCATGCGCTTTAAACATTGTGACCGAAGTAGCACAGGACCGTACTACGTTGTTATTATCTCAGTGATATCTGAAGGAATGGATGCCGAAATATAATTGTAAAATTGTGTTAGGTAATTAACGTTATATTTTGTATGGATTTACAACAGCTTTTTAGTTTTCTTTCAGTTTTTGACTGTATTTAAATTACTTATTAATTTAGATTATTATTTATGAATTTACAATAGCATTTTCGTTTTTGTTTTACTGGTGTTTCTGTCTGCAATGGCATTTAATTATTGTTTAATATTTCCTGTATGGACCCACAGGTCTGTGGGATTCAAATATACATATTTATACTAATTAGGGGAGCCAGTGTTCTCAGATGTTTTTACACCTAAAAGGCCCATGTCTCAAAATCCATTCTGAACTGTGTATTTCATTCTTATTACGCTCGCAATAAGTGACATATATCATAATTTATGTTTTAAAAGCATTATTTTGAACATTAATCATACCCTGAATATCTAAATTATATTATTGATGTGGTTACATCACATGCTACTTACGCGCTGCACTGCAGTTTTGGATAAGATCCAACACGTGACAAAAAGACTTAGAATTGGGAAATGAGATCTAGAGAGTGTTTCAGAATAAATATTATATCCCAGTAGTGAGAATGTATGCTTTCTATTATTAAAAATGATTTCGGAATGATTGCATTCACTAATGGTCGTGGAGAAATTATTCTCTGGGTTCCCAAATTTGCAATAAGGAGCATAAGGAAATTTTGCACGAGAGATACTAATCATTAAAGCGACATTAAGGCTGTAATGGAATGAGAGTGACCTAAGCGTATCAACAATAATAGCATGTAATGAACTAACACATAATACTATCCAAACCAACCATCGCATGTTGCCTTATTCTGCTCCTAATACTATATCATTAAGCTATTTTCAAATTAATAGCATCATATTACAATCTAATCTCTAATCATATTGTTACGTTTTCATTAACGACATCGACATCAACGTCAAACTTCTCCATCTAACTATCTAACTATCGCGGACAGCCGTTTTATCCGAGCTTGCTGAGTTTAATCGGTTCCCAAATCTGCAAAAATTATTGCTTAGGCATCCTTTGTTTAAAAAAAAAAGTCATGAAAGAAAAAGTTCAAATAGGCAACGCTGTAACCTTTGTTTAATAATAATTGTTATAAACCAGAAGAATGTTCTTAAATCCAGGTGGAGTAAATTTAAATTAAATTTAATTAAAATTTAAATATATCTAAGTCGAACTCCACAAACTTTAATAACTGTAAAATTACTAACGGAACATGTTTCGGCAGAACACTTCTGCCATCATCAGCCCTTAAAGAATATAATTTTTTTTTATATTCTTTAAGGGCTGATGATGGCAGAAGTGTTCTGCCGAAACATGTTCCATTAGTAATTTTACAGTTATTAAAGTTTGTGGAGTTCGACTTAGATATATTTAAATTTTAATAATTGTTATATTGTTATATATTATTAACATTATGAATTCGTTTCTTAAATAATTAATTTATAAAGCCATTGTTGGAGAAAATTTACTCATACGCTTAAAATAGTATAATAAATATTGCATATAAATTCGCATATTGCCTCGAATTCTTTGCACCATTTCATTCGTTATTGTTGCTGTAACTACAAAAATTCTTACTTCTGATTTGCCTCCACAGTTTGTCGAATTTCACGATAGAAGAAATCCTTGATAGAACCCCAACAAAAGAAATCAATAGGATTGAAATCAGTTGATCGGGCTAGTGAACAGGATCCAACCGGGGAAGTGTGCATCTAACCACCTTCGCACTGGTAAAGTAAAATGTGGTCCGGCACCGTTCAACTGAACTGAACAGCAGATCATTTACCAAATTGTGACTAAAAATAATTAAAAAATGGTTGCCTGTGGGGTGAAGCAACAAACAATGATATTAGTGAAATCATTCGGAAGAAATTTTGTGACTCAACATATTTCACCATAAATGAAACTACAAATATATAAGATTTGGCAAATTTTATGAAAGACTACGCTTTTAACATGAGGAAAACAGATGGATATGAGTACAAGGAGTCCGTAATAAAAACACTGTGGATCGGCGCAGCAAAATCCCTGCAGGAAATGTATTTTGAAAAGTTCAGAATCAAATTAAATCCTTTTGAAGACGTTGAATTTCAAGACTGTAGGAAAGCAAGAGATTCGAAAAGAAGAACCCTTCAGGAAATCGCAGGGAAAAGAAAAACGAGTGCCGTCGCAGAAACTAGAAGAATGCAAAAAAATTAGGACGAAAATACTCCAGAAGGTTTGTTAAATTTTTTTTATGTTATACATATCTGCAAAGGAACTGGCATCGAGGGGTAATGAAGGAGCATAATTATAGCAGAATACATTGTTTCAAAATTGAAACTTGAAATTCTTGAAACCCCAGAGGAAGGATCGAATATAATCCCTTATTTTCTAAAACTGTTCAAAGAGGAAGTAAACGTTGTATCGACAGTAAGTGGCTAATTGCCAATACAGAAAACGATTCCTTGTGTCCAGTCAGGTTGTACCATAAAATTCTGCAGAAACGTCCAAAAGATTTAACCACTGATCGGTGATCGGCTTCCATATGCAATATCCCCCCAAACCATTACTACAATAGTGCGCCTCTCAACAGTAAATCCAATATCACGTCGCTCTCCACGGCGGCGTCTCCGTCCACCCTCCGATAGCCATCATGCATGCCTAGGCAGAACCGCGATTCGTCGTTGAATACCACATTATACCATTTTGCTTCCCAACGCTGCCGTCCTCTGCACCAGTCTAAACGTTGGCGACGGTGTTCCGCAGTCAATGGAAGCAAATCGTGGACGGTATGAAAAGTTTAAAATCTCATATGTGGCGATATAATGCGTACTAATAGTTGACCTTCTACTCGAAACCATTGGTCACAGAGTTGGCGCGTAGTAGCAAAACGGTCTCACAGAGCTAGTTGCCTGAAGCGCCTATCTTAAAACTCTGGTACGCTTTGGTTGACCTGTCGGTCTCTTTCGTGTTCCTCTACCTTCGTGATATTGTTGATACCTTCGGACTCGCGCCATTTTGTTACGCTTAACACAAGTAGGCGGAGACCTTTTTTAAACCTTTTTCTTCACACAAAACTAAGAGATTAAAGGTTTTTTTTTTCAAAAACTGTCAAACATAAAACGTTGAAATCGTTATCCTAACAAGCTCTAAGTATAATCATTCTATTGTCAAAAAGACCATTCCAGGAAGCTATTCCTTCTGGGTGTAATACATCTAATGTCATTGAGTATATATTTGTTCCCAAAGGTCCGTTTGATTAATGTTACCCTTAGAAATTTTGTAGGAACTAATTGTCCTTTAACTCATTCATATTGCCAGACCACAATGAAGCTGAAAATAAACTACTCACCTCTCACCTGAAAGAGCCAATCACGCATGCAGTGCATGTCCATGAAAGCGTAAAATTTCAAGAATCGTCGGCACCAACTGGCTAGTTAAAAAAGGATACGTGTAAACTGTGACTTGATGCACGTTGGGTTGAAGAGTGCATGTGCAGCTTCCGACTGGGTGGGATCCTCCGCATCGACGAACACGATGTTCACGATATCGTTTCCGATGTGTCTCTTCCGTTCCACCTGCTGGCGGTTGTCTCTCGAATACGGCAGCAGTGTCGACACATGGAACATAATCTCGTGCCCCTGGTAGATCGTGTAGATGGAGTATTTTCCTGTCATGTCGCCTGAAACAAATAAGTTTGTATTATCATAAAAATTTAAAGTAAATTTTGAAGTCACATTGAAGTCACGCGCTGCTCCAATTACAAAAAAAAGATAACACGTGCAATTGTTTTCGTTGAGTACCTTGAAAAAGGGAAAACAATAAATGGTGAATACTATGCTAATCTACTGGAACAGCTAAACCACAAAATTCAAGAAAAAAGACCCGGGTTAGCCAAAAAGAAAATCTTGTTTCATCAGGACAACGCACCATGCTATAAATCGGTTATCGCGATGGCTAAAGTTAATCACCGATTAAAAGTTTTTTTGATTTATTTCTTGCTCAACTTCCTAAAATGTTTGACCCATATGAAAATCTTACGGTCGACGAATAGCAATGATATATTATTCCTACAAATAAACCCGCGAGAAATATGGGATTAAGTGTCTTGTGACCTTTGTCTAATGTTAAAACTGCTTATGTCTATCGTGCTGAAGAATATAATATAATATACGATAAGCAATTCGAAGAAATCTGGACGGGGGAGTTTTAAATGGGACAGCCTGTATAGAAATAGCCGAGTAGCCACAAATATTTCACACAAAAAAAAAGTATAAAAACAGCAGCTAGTAATAGCGGAAATAGTACCTAACGATGCATTGAAAGAAGAAATCGCCCTGATGCACAGAGAAAGATTCTTAAAGAAATAATTGGTAGCTCAAACAGTATTAAAGAAAAGAACATCTTGATTTGATCAATCAGAGGGATATATACAATATTTCTAGATATTCTGTCCATCGAGAATACTAAAGACTGAACAAAAATATCCCTTCTATTATACGCATGTGCAGCATTTACAATCACAAGATTACCCTTCTAGATGACAATTTTGTACTTGGCTTCTAAATCAAGAAGTCCCAATTTTGTTTCTCGGATTTTGTTTTTGGACGAATCGATTTTCGAAAAGCAAGGATCTGACAATCCCGATAATTGACATATCTGGGCGGATGAAAATCCACACGCTCTTTTCGAAAGAGCATTCCAGGAACGATTTTCAATAAATATGTGGACAGGTCTATTAGGAAATCCTGTGGTATCTCAACGATTGATCGAGGAATCATCACCTAACTATAACCTTCTTTTTTAGGTAGGACCTTTTGAATTGCCTGCCCGTTTAACTGGGCATATTTATACAAATTTCTTGAACCCAGAACTTCCCGATTTGCTGATATGCCCCTTTTTCTTTCGCAATAATGACTGGTTTAAAAGATCGAGAAGTTTTAAATCAACAATACTCTGACCGTTGGATAGGACGCGGAAGTCCGAGAAACTAGCGTGCGCGCCTGTCCCCAGATTTAAATCTTCTGGATTTTTTTTCTTTGGGGCCACAGACGTACCGTTCTTAAAGAAGAATGTTCTTAAATCCAGGTGGAGTAAATTTAAATCAAAAAATTTAAATATATCTAAGTCGAACTCCACAAACTTTAATGAGCGTAAAATTACAAATGGAACATGTTTCGGCAGAACACTTCTGCCATCATCAGCCCTAATTTAACAAGAGATTAATGATACAATTGATGAATTACAAGAGGGGTTCTTACCTTAAAGAATATAAAAATTTATGACGTTGACGTAATTTTGAATTAAATTTGACGTTTTCAAAGGGTTACAAAATTTTTTTAAAAACTTCGTAAAAGCAACATTTTATAAAATGTAAAAATTAAAAATGGATCAAAGAGAATCTGGTAAGTTTGTTTGAGTGGTGAAAAATTAAAATAGTGAATTAATAATGGGATTATTGAAGATATTCTGTTCATTTAAACAAGATCTGTTTTCCAGTTTCAAGGCTTTCCTTATTTCCAAAGTCTCAAGAAAATCTAATTTCCGGCCTTTATTGCATTTATGAATCAATTTGGAATTTGATGGTGAAAAACTATGTTTCGTTATTAATATATGATTGGCGAAAGAAGAAGGTGTTGATCGTGGAGGATCAAGATCTGTGTTGTTATAGATGTGCCTGAAATGTTCTTTAATACGGTCTGATGTTTTGCGACCTGTCTGACCTATGTAGAATGACTCACAAGAAGAGCAGTTTAATTTGTATACACCTGATGATGATTTGTAATCTAATGGATCTTTATTTTTAATAAAAATCTGGATAAGTTGTTATATGTTTTAAATAAAACTTTATAACCGTTTTTCTTAAGTATTTTAAAACATTTCTCTGAGACGACGCCAAAGTATGTTAATGAATTTGAAAAGGAAATTGTTTCTGAAAGATTTTTAACCAAGTAGTGTGTGTATTTGAATTTGTTATAGTATCTATAGTATAATTTATTTATAGTTTTTAAAGAATATCCATTATTTGAAGCAATTTTTTAATGTTATTAAGTTCTGTTTGAAAAGTTGAATCTGATAGTGGTATAGAAAATAATCGGTGGAAAAAGGAATGAAAAGCTGCAAATTTATGGGAAACGGGGTGCAAATTTAAAAGTATTATTATTTCTAGTGATTAACAAATCTAAAAAGGCTATTTTGAATTGATTTCAAAACGTTCGAGTTTTTGCAAAAACAGTACATAACTAAATTATGAATTTTGTGCGGAACTTTCTGATCACTCTGTATTTGGAATTGGTACAGCCGCTTAAAGCTGATTTGAATAATAAATAACAAAAAGTAAAAAAAAAACTTTTTTTTGCAATAACATCAAAGACGGGTCTATTTATTTTTAAAGCAGAGTCCAATTGCCAATTCTCATGCCTGCAACATTGTCGGTCTTCAAGTCATAAACATTTTGAGAAAAATCACTCCCAAATCCACCCTTCTTTTTTTCCACAGTTGGTAACTTTTTTTTTGCAAAATCCTCAAACAGACCCCCAGTCAATTTTAAATGAAAATCTAGATTCCAATATTCACATATTTAACACCGTTTGTTTTCTAGTTATGAGAATTGTCAAGAAAACTACCCTTCCCATTTACGCCCTTTTTCGCGGTTTGTAAATATCTTTTTTTAAAATCGTCAAACACGGGTTTAGTTATTTTTAAAGGCGAGTCCAAGTGCCAATTATCAAGCCTGTAACATTGTCGATCTTCAAGTTATAAGAATTTTGAGAAAAAATCACTCCCAAATCCACCCTTCCCTTTTCTCGCCGTTGGTATTTTTTTTTTGTAAAATGAGAATTCTCAGGAAAACTACCCTCCACATTTACCTCCCTTTTTTGAGGTCTGTAAATATTTTTTTGCAAAATCGTCAAACACCGGTCTAGTTATTTTTAAATGAGCGTCCAAGTGCAAATTCTCATGCCTGTAACATTGTTGATCTTACAGTTATAAGAAGTTTGAGAAAAATCACTCCTAAATTCACCTTCCCCTTTTTTCGCAGTTGGTAATTTTTTTTTTTTTGGAAATTTGGTAAACACGGGCCAGTCTTTTTTAAAGGAGAATCTAGATTCCAATTTTCACGTATGTAACATTATTTGTTTTTCAGTTATGAGAATTCTCAAGAAAACTTCTCCCCATTTACGTTCCTTTTTCGCGGTTTGTAAATATCTTTTTTTAAAATCGTCAAACACGGGTCTAGTTATTTTAAGAGGAGAGTCCAAGTGCCAATTCTCATGCTTTTAACATTCTTCATCTTCTAGTTATAAGAATTTTGAGAAAAATCACTCCCAAATTCACCCTCCCCTTTTTCCGCAGTTGGTTATATATTTTTTTTGAAATTCGTTAAACATGGGTCTCGTCTTTCTCAAAGTAGAATCTAGATCTAAATTTTCACGTATGTAACACTATTTGTTTCCACCAATCGGTTTAGTAGATCTAGGGATTAACTCCCCGGCCCCGTTACCCCCCGTTGGAATGGAATTTTGAAAAACCGTTTCTTAGTGAGCTCATACGTGGTAAAAGAAGTAAGTGTGCAAAATTTTATTGCAATCGGTTTAGTAGATCTAATAATTAACTCCCCCGCCCCGTTCCCCCTTTGGACTGGAATTTTGAAAAACCGTTTCTTAGTGAGCGCCTACGTGGTAAAATGAGTAAGTGTGCAAAATTTCATTCCAATCGGTTCAGTGGATGTAGAGATTACTCCCCCGCCCCGTTACGCCCCTTTGGAATGGAATTTTGAAAAACTGTTTCTTAGTGAGCGCCTACGTGGTAAAATAAGTAAGTGTGCAAAATTTCATTCCAATCGGTTCAGTCGATCTAAAGATTAAATCCCCCGCCCCTTTACCCCCCTTTGGAACGGAATTTTGAAAAACCGTTTCTTAGTGAGCTCATACGTGGTAAAAGAAGTAATTGTGCAAAATTTCATTGCAATCGGTTTAGTAGATCTCGGAATTAACTCCCCCGCCCCGTTACTTTAGGGATGGAATTTTGAAAAACCGCTTCTTAGTGAGCGCTTACGTGGTAAAATAAGTAAGTGTGCAAAATTTCATTTCAGTCGGTTCAGTGCATCTAGAAATTAACTCCCCCGCCCCGTTACCCCCCTTAGGGATAGAATTTTGAAAAGCCGGTTCTTAGTGGGCGCTTACGTGGTGAAATAAGTATGTGTGCAAAATTTTATTGCAATCTGTTCAGTGGATACAGAGATTAACGGGGCGGGGGGGCCCGTTACCCCCCTTTGGAATGGAATTTTTTAAAACCGTTTCTTAGTGAGCGTCTACGTGGTAAAATAAGTAAGCGTGCAAAGTTTCATTGCAATCCCTTCGATGGATCCGGAGATTTCGTGATGAGTCAATCAGTGAGTGGTATTTGGATTTTATATATATAGATTAGTTTGTGCATACCCTCTCCTTTTGTTATTGTAGTGGTATATAAGTGTACGTTAAATAAAAACGGTTCTTTTCAGAACCCCTATTATTTGTTGTGTTATTTAAAAAAATAACACTAACAATAACGTTGATGATAAAAACATACAGTGGCAAGTGTTACATCTAAATTGGCATCTTCCTTAACCTAGATGTTGGTACTTTGGCGTGGATGTCACTCCGACAGTGCGATAGCCTAACGACATATTTATGTTACATCAACAGCTGGATCTCCCTTTCTGGGATTGGTGAAAGTCCAACAACCAAACCAAAATTTGTCTTTGTTTGCATTTTCGGGATCCATATTGTGGTCGGAATTTGTCAGTTTTCTCTGGGCACTACTTCTGGGACATCCCGTATATTTAATTAAATTTTAAACTGTTGGAATGTATAAAAATTAAATCAACTTGCGCTCATGACAAAGCCAGCTGACCTTAAAGTCGCCTCTAAAGAGAGTGACTTGAATAATAATAATTCTTGAACGAATCTTATGGACCAAAATAGAAACTGTGTAAATAGTAAAGTGATTTGTTTTCTTCATAAATACGCTTCCATAATCGCAAATACCAATAATAATTTTACTGTGCGATTATTATCTATTATAGAGCCTAAACAGCTAGACATAAGTTTGACCATTATGTCATTATGTCCTTTCTTAGAACTGTGTGTTCCAGTTATGTCGAAATACGCACCTTCTAACATAGCACAAGTTTAATCATCTAAAATAGACAAGAAAGGCCGTTGATAGTCTTGTTGCAATATCCAGGGTGTTGTTCGCGAGAACTCGATAGCGCTTAGGAGGGACTAGATGGTCTCAAAGGATTACCGTATTGTTATTTCTTTAGCGCATCGTGTATTAAATTAATCTAACTAAAGAGGAGTGAAATATTGGCGTTGGCTTTGAACTCAAGTGTAAAGACGAGAATGAGAGTGAGTTTGTAATCTTTGCAATTATACCAGGTTTTCGGTCTTAATAAATTAGAAGCTTTAGTAAAAAATGGTTGGATCTTCTCGAGATCAAATTAATAACGAGTAGGAAAGTCGAGTTGTAAGTAGAACGACCCCTAGTTAACATTGTGTTAGTGATTTTTTTCGAATAATTGTTATTTGTGAAGTAAAGTAATGATTTTGTCTTATCTTAACACCTTATCTACTACGACTACGACAACTTTTATTGTGTAACTGCATGCAATCCTTAAACTTCCTGTAATGTGTGCACATTCAAGAAAATATTGATCATAGTTCCCGTTTTTATTACAAAATTTCATTTGAAGTAGGTAAATAGTGTTTGCTATGTAATGGTGTTTTAATGTAAAACAAGCTTTGCTAAAATACTTCAGCGCGTATTTTTGTTTGAAGAGCATTTGACTTTTGTGTTCATTCAGACACGGTAAACTTTATTGATTTTACACCAATATCACTTCATAAGAATTCAAGAGAGAATCGTCCAGTTCTTTCTGATTGTCAATCAAATTGAATTTTAACTTGGATTAAAAGCTACACAATATTTGACGAAATTCCAAAAGGTACCGGAAAAAGTATTTTTGTACAGGGTGATTCACGGAGAATAGTAGTTATTTAATAAACCTGTGACAGTCCCTAATATGAGGAGACGTAGAAAAATATAAAAAAAAATCTAACTGTAAAAGAACCCCAAGATATATGGTTTTAAAATTTACGCGAAAACCGATTGAGAACCGCTAGCATGATTAAAGAACCATTAGTAAATAAACTCTTATCTCTTGGCCTAAACAAAAAACGACTTTTTTGATGGAACAAGTTGCCAATTAATTACTTTCAGTTTTACTTTGATTGTTGACGGTTAAAATGCCTTTATTTTTAAATAGTCACCGATATGATTATGTCTATTATCATATTATTATGTGAGACCCGTGGGAACTCTCTGAGGGTGTAATTTATTAGCGGACGTTCGGAACATAAGACAACAAACGCACGAAATTTACACGAATGGTGGATCGCAATAAGTAATTTTTTCGTGTGGGGCCACATTGTTACGGGGGCGGCGGTTACCCTTGGAGGTACCGGGACCGAAGTACACCACCGACGTCGAAGAGGGTTTGGTGAGAGTGGAACTCGCACCTGGTGATGCCTTCTCGAAGATGTTGTCCACAGGCCAGTAGGGGAATTGGGTCGTTCGCCGTTATTAGTCTTTCATCTTTTGTTTTAATGTTTTTTATTAAAAGAAAAGTCCCTCATTTTGAGTTAAAACGTTTTTATTCTAACACCTCTTTCGAGGGCTGAATAGAACTTCCTCACAATCGGAAATCCACACATATTTATACCTGCGATCGGGAAAAACCAGATCGCAGGTGGTGTCCTGCTTCCTGATTGGCTGCAGCCTATTCACTCCAAAATCTAACATTAATTATACTTAAATCTAATTAAAACTATACTTAATCTATAGCGCGAGCGCCTAACCATTAATCTAAACTAATCTAACCTAACCACTCGCGAACGCATGCGTGGAAACAGTAAAATCGCGAGAGCGTGTGCGGTGGGCGTGACGGAGTGGGAGACAGTATAAAGTTAAACTCTCGGCAGCTGGCGCCATTTCCACTCCGTCTACCGTCCTGAACACACGCTCGCTTCCTGTTGCAATTTTCATGTTATGTCGCAACAGGACGCGTGGTGTTTTATATTAATCTATTCTAAAGTTAACACTATCACTACACTAAACTACGAAAAATCTGGCCGCGAAACGCCGTCCCACAACACACATGAAACATCTTGTTTATGCCATTAAAAGCGCAAGATATTGGGGTAGCGCATCTGCGAAATGCCCAGGGCTGTCGTCATTTGGAACAATTTTTATAAATGATACGTTGGCCTAGGTGAGTAAATAAATCCAGCGACTATCAAAATGTTTTGAGTGCATCACTGGTTCCCATTAATTTTTCAACTTTACATTAAGCGTTTTTTAATACCGTCAAATCTACGTTTAGGGGCATATAATTTGAGGTTTAAATATCTCCTATACTTCGTGAATCACCCTGTATATTACTATCCGTTGCCCGCGACTTCGTTCGCGTGGTTTTCAATTTAATGCGTTAATGTATTTACTATGAAGACCCGACTTGCATTGCAATACTAAAAGACAGAAAGGAAGTTGTTGGGTTTCAATGATGTTTTTTCAGTACTAGCTGTAGAATGTACGATTATATAGTTTGTAGAAGATGTGTGAAATTGTTTTTCTTTCCTAGTAGTTAATAATCATTTCATTATTGAAGTTAATAATTGAAGAAGCCGGATTTGATGCACAATGCATATCTTGTATTATATTATCTACCAACTTAACAACAGCGTCCTTTAATTTTTACAAATTGCACCAGTTGTAAATATTTTGCATTATTAATTACTGCAATTCATGTAAAAAAGCAAAGAACGAAGTGTTAAACTATTAAAAAATGCATTGTGTAATTTTGCATGAAAATCCGGTCTCTGACTGAGAAATGTCAGTCTCAAAAAATAGATAACCTCAAATTCGTTCCGACTTTTGGCATTATCATGATTATCATTCGAAGAAAAATTAAACAAAAGTGCTAGTAGTGAAAAATAGTAGTTTATTATACGAGTTCCTGTGTAAATTGGACGCTTTATGCCACAAGGGGTTTATAAAATCACGAGTGAAACGAGTAATACAACGTTTTATCGTTCGACACAACCTCGGAAAGCCTTTAAATTGCTTAAAAACGGTAAAAATAATTTGACGTTTATCTGTCATTTTCATTATTTCATGACAGAGAGTGTTTACACAAGGAAAATTTGAAAATTCTGACAGTGTCGAACGATAATAGTATATTATATACCAAGGTAGAGAAGTAGTTTTTCTCAGCTGAGCAGTATTAATGCGAAGCATCGAGGGAATTAAGTTGCGAAGCTGAGAAAAGGCTTCTCTACCGTGGTTTATATATTATTTTTTTCACTACTAGCAGCTTAAATCCTATAAATAATATTTTTCTGTCCATTCTTGTATTTATAATTACGTAATCAATTTCACGAATATTCTGCCAAATTCTAAGAAAGAGATTTTTTTTTCATGAAGTGTTACCTTCGGTATTACCATATTTATTAGATATGAATATTGCATGAAATCCAGTCTCTTCATTATTAACTACTAGTCAATAATGAAATGATTATTAACTACTAGGAGAGAAAAACAATTTCACACATCCTCGACAAACTATATAATGGTACATTTTACAGCTAGTAGTGAAAAAAATAGTATATAAACCACAGTTGCGAAGCCTTTTCTTAGCCTCGCACTTTTATTTACCGCGATGCTTCGAATCTTTATCTTACAACTTGGTGTATAATTACTATTATTGAACTACATGATTGTTTTGTTTTTGTCTCTGGTTCGTACAAGGTCCATTTTATTCTATGCGAGTCACACATTAATTGACGCTAAACTACCTACCTACGAACACGCGCGCCACTTATTATAAAATAATTTTTTCGAATTTGGTTTCATAATTTGCAAATTATAACACCAAAAACAGAATCATAATGATCTAAATTATAATTCTGTATTTGGTAACTTTTCTTGTCTTAATGTTGCCTGCAACTTTGTAACTGTACTGCAATGTGACCGCGACAACGACGTTATAAACGTCAACTAATCGCGCCAGATGACAGATGTGGACCAGATATGAACGAAAATAAACCAACGAGAAGTAAATGACTTTCGTTCCATGATTAGATGTAAACATTGGTAAAAACAAGAATTGAAAAAATGGCAATCAAACGTGAGGTACAGCTTGTGTCTGCATAATCAAAAGTTTCCAAATCTAACCTCCAAATCAGAAACGTCATTTAGCAGAAATACCAATTACATATACTGAAATACCACTCGTGATATTTCCCCAAGTCCCAAAGTCATCAATTTAGCACAAATTTTCAGTTTTTCTTAATTAAATAAAGCCAAATTCAAAAAAATAGTATATTACACGCGTTTCACAAGCCGAAATTGTAGCACTGGTGCCTTTGGAGCACTTCTCGCTACTCGTGCTACAATCAACCGTCTTGTAAAACTTGTATAATAATATACTATTCTGAACTCAGAAAATTTGGTATAAATGAAATAGGAACGCATAAATGACAAACAAAGAAACATTTTTTCAATTCCATCTGAGACCGCAATTTTTGGACAGTTTAAATTAATTTTGACCCTGATTTGATTGTGGACTCATAAACGCTTTGATTGTGGACTGCAAACACCGGTCCAGTCAACTGCCAATTCTCATGCCTGTAATGTTATCGGTTTTCAAGCTGTAAGAATTTCTTGAAAAAACACTGCCAAAAACACCCTCCTGTTTTTTCGCAGATGGATTTTTTTGCAAAATCATCAAACATGGCTCCAGTCTTCTTAAAAGGGGAATCTACATTTTAACGTATGTAACACAGTTTGTTGTCCAGCTATGAGAATTCTCAGAAAAACTACCCTCCCCATAATTTTTTGTACTCATTGCTTATAGATACCTATTTTCCGTTTATCGCCGATGCGCGGAAACAAGAATTTCCCGCACTGGGGTGTTTTTTACTTTCCACGTCTAGGAGACACATTTCCTTCATAGGGTGGGTGTTGGTCAGTGCAACGAGTAGAGGAAGTGACAGTAAGGCCGAATTCACGAAATGGCTCGCCACATTCAACAAACTTTTAAATAATAAGTGAAAACCGACGAGAAACCAAAGTCGAGCCCACAAATTTAAACATTTATTCAAAAGTATGAGTACATAGCGCTTTCGGGCCTTAAAGACCCATCATCAGTGTATAAATCAAACGGCGCGGCGTTACGAAATAACAAACATTTTAAAATTTATAAAATTAAAAAACCACGTGTCATACAAGAGCACGAGGTTGGAGTTAAACTTTTAAATGTGCAAAATTCAAAATTATTTTAAATTATTTATGTTTTATTTCTTTTCGGGCTTGATTCGTTACAAAAAATATTGTACCTAACTTATTTGGAAGGGAAATTTCCCGCATTTGCACTAAATGCAGCACTCCCTTCGGTCGTGCTTCAAACAAAGTGCTCATGCGGGAAATTTCACTTTCCAAACACGTTAGGTAAATAACTATTTTGCAAAATCGTCAAACGCGGGTCCAGTTATTTTTAAAGGACAATCTAGATCCCAATATTTACGACAGTAATACTGTCAGTTTTCAAGTTATAGGAATTCTGGGTTTTCGAGTTATGAAAATTTTGAGAAAAACCGTATGCCCATTTCCCCCTTTTTCCGCCGTTTGTAAATAAATTTTTGGAAAATCGTCAAAAACGGGTCAAGTTATTTTAAAAAGCGAGTTTGGGTACGCAGTTTCACGTCTACCATTTTTGGTTTTCAAGTTACGTGAAGTTTAGAGAAACCAAGTTACCCCATTTTCCCCCCTTAGAAATTTTCTTAGTGCGCCCATACACCCTAAAAACTATGGACCTACCAAATTTCGCATTTGAAACGTTGTTGCTTTGTCAATGGAAGTTGTTTCGTCTTAATTTAAGTTAAGTATTGCCACTAGCAAGATGGCAAGTGATCAAAAGACGCGGAAAGGTACTACAAAGCACTGCTGTTATGGACGTTGCAGGGACAGTCGCTAGAGCAGGGAAAATACGTTTTACTTTTTGCCGGTTCCTAAATCTTGTTTGCAAGTACGAAGTGGTACGAAAACATGAATTTAAGACGGTTGCAACATATCAGAAAATGTGTGAGTTGTGCCAAAGCTGACCGGTGGGTGAAACGGTGTCATCAAAGAAAAATATTCCGAAGCATAGAAGATATCACTAAAGACACTTACATATTATGTTCTCTACATTTTCGTAATGAAACCTAGTGAGGCGCACTCTGATCCAATAACAGCTGCAAAAGAAAAGGTTTGTCTTTTGCTTCTGAAACGCAAGAGTTAAAACTTCTACCTAACCGTACGTTTCAGATTTGCGCATTTAAGTGAACAAGTTTGAGTGTGAAATATGGCAAAGTAACAAGTTAAACTGGATTGTCAACATCAGTATACAGCACTTTATTCAATGAATCCATGGATATTGACCCAGAAGAGAGGAAAGTACTCCCTGAATTAACAGGTTATGTTAAGGTTATGTTGTTTTTCTAGAGATGTGCGGAATTAAACTTTTGTAGAATGTTTAATTGGGTCAGACAAAGTGCACAACTTTGTGTACAAGAACATGGAGAACGCTTTCAACACTTGATACATACTGTTACAATTTGATTTTTGCCGCGCATTCACCACCCAAGTTCAGGAACGAATCAACATTAGAGATAACCGGCATATACAAAAAACACGATAAGTTTTGCAGTGCCGCGCGACAAAACCTACATTCTCTCTTTTTCGTCCGACATTTGGCGAAGTAAAATCTCAACGTAAATTTTGCTCCTGGACAAAGAGATAGCTCCAGAGAATCGCGTTAGCGAATAGAATCGTGGGATGTCAGTTATTCCATAATAAATCGCTTTAGCGGATAATTCGTTAGGTGTTGAAATTTCGAAGAGAGGTAAGAAAAACTACTTTATTGCGTGCAGACCTTGACTATTCTCTTTCAATCAAATAGGCAGCTTCACCAGCACTTTACCTAGGATCATTTGTACCACCTTCATGGAATAATAGCTGTGATATTCTTTCCTGGACGCACGGAGTTTTTCACGTGGAAACAGTTTTAATTTCCCAGGAATCGCAGAAATCACCAACCTGCAGGATTCGCAGGAAAGCAGCCAAGTAAATAGTCTGGACAGCTCCAAAACCGGCAGGAAAGCGTAATACTGTTCAGAAGATAAGTAATAGATAATTTTCATTATATTTTTTTATATTATCAGTTCATCTAGTTTTTTTTTTATATTAGCGTGCATTTAACAATTGTAAAGTTCAGTAATCATCATTTTAATGTAATATAAACTATAAGTATACTGCAATAGTCACAAATTAACTTGTCATTTTTTTTATTTCATCGTTCACTTAGTATTTATTTCAACAACTTGTTATCAGTCTTTATAATTTCAATCTTCACCACGTTATTTTATTATTGTAGAAAGTTCTTGTATTTAATTGAATTGTTCACTATATGATTTTTGGGGACATAGCTGTATTTTTTGTGTCACCATCCACACTTCACAATTTTACGTTACAACAATTTAGGTTGTAATAATACCTATTATAAACCCAATAAGCAAGACACGTCCAGGTAAATAAAAATTAATTAAAATATTTTTTGTTTGCTAATCACATTTTTCTATGTACTGAGAACCGACTGGCCTCTCTGTTGGAGCCTGTGACTACATCAAAAAGGATTTACGTATTTCCGTACCACTTCTGTTTGTAATTTTTACATACTTTTGACAATGGGTTTCCTAGTGCTTGTGATTCCTTTTTTGGCCACATATTAAAAATTTCATGTACAAAGCACCCATAGCCGATGCAAAAAAGAATATGAAACTGAAGATTTTTTGCAAACTGTTTTTAATGGGATCAGAAAAAGAGCACAACTCTCTACAACAAACATCGAAAACATTTTCAACAGTAATATCCCAAGTGCATGAAAATAACCGATTAAATTTTGACATTTTGTCAAAATGTTTTGCTTAGAAATATGTCGAGTAAATTTTCCACGTAACAAAATCTCGAATGCGGAGCATGAGGGATTTTGGGTGGAAAATTTACGAGAAATATTTCTTAAAGCAAAACCTTGCGACAAAAACGTCAAAATTTATTCAGGTTGTTTTCATGCACGCGGGATATTCGGCATGATTATTTCCTGAATAAATAATAAATTTTGTGATATTTGACATTGTTTTCGCATGTTGTAAGCCCAGTGACTAATAAATTCAGAAGCGATGAAATTTTGACACATATTTAACCGCGGCAAAATTTTGACATGCAATTAATCGCCGTAAAATGGGCAGAAACCATAGTAATTATATTTTTTTCGTTGCACGAAGGAAATAATCAACAGTAATATCCCAAGTGCATGAAAATAACCGATTAAATTTTGACGTTTTGTCAAAATGTTTTGCTTAGAAATATGTCGAGTAAATTTTCCACGTAACAAAATCCCGAATGCGGAGCATGAGGGATTTTGGGTGGAAAATTTACGAGAAATATTTCTTAAAGCAAAACGTTGCGACAAAAACGTCAAAATTTAATCAGGTTGTTTTCATGCACGCGGGGTATTCGGCATGATTATTTCCTGAATAAATAATAAATTTTGTGATATTTCACATTGTTTTCGCATGTTGTAAGCCCAGTGACTAATAAATTCAGAAGCGATTAAATTTTGACACATGTTTAACCGCGGCAAAATTTTGACATGCAATTAATCGCTGTAAAATGGGCAGAAACCATAGTAATTATAATTTTTTCTTTGCATGAAGGAAATAATCACCATTAATTTGCTGTAACTGTTTTGTGTCCTTCTAAGGGATTGTAAAATTCTCAATCAACATTATTTGTAGAAATTTGGTTAGAAACTGTCAGTTGGTCATATCCTTTGGAAGAGTGTTTTAATTTCTACATTTTAAAGAAATATAGATATAAAACCAAATCATAAAGTGTCTGATATCTCAAAATATTAACTCGATTAACGTCTCACATAAAGATCTAAATGCACTTTATGTTATGAGGTTATGTTATCTGTTTACAAGTCATGAACAGTTGTTAATTAGTCAAGCTCTACACTGTAAAAAAATAAAACAAAGACGCAATTTCAAAGCTTGCTCTAACCAGGTTTTTTGTTTAACGCTCGTCACATATAGTAATATTAAGATTACAATAATAAATTGTAAGAAATAATTATGATTTAGGTCCTAAAGATCAAATCCTAGCTTATCAATTCAAGTCTTTACCTTTATTGTCGAGTCCTCCGCGATATTTATCCCATCCCTTCAACCGAATCTTGTCTCCCAACAGCGAAAGGAACTGCTCGAATTTGTGGCTTCCAAATTCTGTAACCCCAAAGCTCAAAAATAACACCCAACTATAATTACACTCCAACACTATTACCATTGCTAAGAATTTCATCATCGCTACTCTGTCCATGCTTCATGTAAATAATCCCGAATTTAAAATTAACCGACCCTTCCTGTTCCTCCAACAATAACAAGTCCTTTTGAATATCCGGCGAGAATATTTCTTTTGGTCCTTTGTCAACTCGGTCCATGTTAGGAAAATTCGATAGTATTTGTTTAACGGTGAGGACTTTGTGTTGGGCAATTGGTAACGAGATTTTCTGCGCCCCCTGAAAATATAATTCGTGAAAGTGCAAAGAGAGTGGTTTTCGTTATTTACGTACCGTTTTTTTGAATAAAATGGACCGGTAAAGGGGCACGCAGGTGCTGTTGTCTTCGTTCAGTACGATGCTTAAAAAGAAGGGGACTTTGTCGTTATCGAGTCCTACATAGTTTTGGTGCACTGAAAACAAAAATAAATATATGTAGAATATTTTGTGACAGGTTAGATATGTTTTGAACATATTAAAATGTAATAGGTATTAAAAATAATGATTAGTTAGACAATCCTAGGACGTAACATTTTTTGCTACCTAATAATAGAAATAACGGTTGTGAATTGATGGTCGCGTTCCAGAAAAGGTGCATATTATCTGAACATTGAGAATCAAATAAAATGCACCACCGTGAAGGAGTAGACGCAGAATGCTAAAACTTTGTGGATTTAGTTAGTTCATACAGACAAACAAATGATTACAATTTGAAACAACAAACCAAACTTTTAATGCAAGAAATAATTTTAATAATATGTGACACCGTCACACACGCTACTCTTCTCGTTAAATTACCTCTTCCAGCTTTACGAAATTCATCTCAAACAATCTGCAGCCGTTGATGTAATTATTCAATAGTGTTCGTGGGATGAGGTAATTGTCTCAAACATTAAATTTGTCCATCAAATCATGCGTTTTCTATTGGTGATAAGTCCAGCAAATTGGGGGACCAAGGTAAAATAATAACATAATTTGGTCAAAAACATCTCTAGTCATTATTGCCACACATGGTCTTGCGCTGTTTTGTTGAAGAATTGCGCCAGTATAGTTTACTGCCCCATATCATTACAGCAGGACTTAAGCCAGTATATCGTCGTTGAACACAACGTAAATTGATTCTTTGGGCTGTAAGTCTTAGGACACGTAGGCGCCTATTAGAGTATTACAAACATAATAAATATTGTTCCATTCATGTTGTCCTGCTTGTCTATCCCTTCACCATTGGGACCTGGTAGCTTCATGTCGTTATGTCAAGGAAAAAGAAAGTTTGCAAATAGAATCTCCAATGGAACAAATTCTGCTATAAACAGATTTCGTGACCGATTGCTTGTATCATTCGCTCCAATCGCTCAGGATAGTACTCATAGATCTGGTATAGCATAATCCTTTCGTTGTGTAGTCTGGGACCGTCACGAGAGTACGTGAAAAGAATTGTCGAGGAGAAAATTGAGGGAAATAGAGCAAACAAAACAGAAAAAAATGAAGAAAACAGCAGAGAAGGGAAGAAGCAACATAAACAAAAGAGGAGTGCGAGGAGTGGAGAAAAACCAGAGGAAGAAACAGCAACGTCAACAACAAAGAACGCCGGCAACCAACAATACACGGTACAGTGTAGAAGGTTGCGGACCGAAATGAAACAGGGAGAAGACAAAGGACGAATTCAAGAAGATAAAGAGGAAACTAAAAGAAAAAGAGACATGGAAGAAAGCCCAGTAACCTTTCAAAAAAGTAAAAAAACAGCAAGATGTCCAGAGGAAGAAAGAACGCATGAAGAATTGGAGAAGAAGATGGAGGAAATGACAAAAAATATAATGGAGGACCTTAAGCAAATCAAAGAAGACACAAGAGAGACGAGTGAAGAAGTGAAAGAGCTGAAAAACGACAACAGACAGCTCAGGGAAGATATGGAAGAACTGAAGAGAGAAGTGAACCAACTGAAGAAAGCGATGGAAGGAAAAGAAGAAAAATCGGGAGAAGAGAAAAGCTTCCTAGAAAAGAAGATAGGACAGATGGAGTCGAAGATGGAGAAAAAAAAGAGGTGAAAGAAGAAATAACATAGTAATAACAGGGCTAAGACTAAAAGAGACGGGACAAAACATGAGAAAAGAAATCGAGAAATGGGTTGAAAAGGAGTTGGAAACAGAAGTGAAGATAACAAAGGCCTATCCTATAAAGGGAGAAGAGATGGTAATAGCAAAAATTGAAAGTTGGGAACAGAAGCTGAATGTCATGAGGAATAAAGAAAAACTAAGAAATAAGACAGGACCGAAAATCTTTGTAAACAACGACCTAACAAGGAAAGAAAGAGAGATACAGAAAAAGATAAGGGAGATAGCGAAGAGAGAAAGGGAAGAAGGAAAGACGGTAAGGGTAAGCTACAGGAAACTGCAGGTAGAGGGAAATTGGAGGAAATGGAACGATGACACCGAGCGACTGAAATTTTTTTAAAGGAGAAAGGAAAAAACCGAGAAAGAAAAAGCAGACAGAAGGCAGAAAGAAATAAGGTACATTATTCAACGGGAAACCAACAGAAGAAGATAAAAGGAAGAATAAAATTGGTATATTGGAATGTAGCGGGCATAAAAAACAAAGGAGAAGACTTCTGGAAATACATAAGTAAATTTGACGTAATTGGAATGGTAGAAACGTGGGTAGATGAAAAGGAGTGGAAGAAGATGGAAGAGAGAATGCTGAGAGACTATGTATGGAGATGTCAAGCAGCAGAACGGAAAAACAAGAAAGGACGAGCAAAAGGAGGCATTATCACAGGAGTAAGGAAAGAAATTGAGGACGAAATAAAAACAAAACAAGAACTACAGACAACTGGAATAAATTGTCGCTTAAGATGCAACACCGCATATCAACCATTTTCGAAAATCAGGTTTGTACTTATTCTTCTTCGAATTCTCAAGCCGCATAGGGTGCTTACCATAAATTTTTCTAAGCAATGTATAGAAGACATGTTAATTGTACACTAATGAGAACAATTTTATGCTAACCCTCCAATGCGGCTTCAGAATTCGAAGAAGAATACGGACAAACCATATTTTTGAAAATGGTAGATAGGCAGGCGGTGTTGTTTCATAGGCGACGAAATCTAAAATTAGGAACAAAAAAGTTAGAATAATCACAGTATACAGTAAAGAGATGAGTAAAACAAAACAAATGTTAGAAAAGACCATAAGTGAGACAGAAAAAAGTATTGTAATAATTGGGGGCGACTTTAATGCGAGAATTGGGACAAGATTAGGAAGACGGAATAACGAGACAGAAGATGCGAGAACATCAAAGGACAAGACAGAAAATAAAGAAGGAAGAAAAATGATCGAAGCAATTAAAGAAAAACAAAGACACTTGTGAGAAGAAGAAGGAAGAAAAGAAAAGAGAAGAAGAAGAGGAAATTAGATCAATCAACACAGAAGAATAAGTTTGGAAATACATAAGAGGTCAGACAAGAAGATAAGGATAGAAGAGTGGAGAGAATACTTTACAGAATTACTAGACGGAAAGGACGAAACGGAAAGAAGACAGAAGGGAGGAGAACCAAAAGAACAAGAGAAAGGAGAAGAGATTACGAAGGAAATGATTAAAAGGGGGATAGGAAGAATGAAGAAACGAAAATCGGCGGGAGAAGGCGAACTGCAAAATGAAGCGTGGATCTATGCAACAGAAGAAATAATAGAGATAATGGGGGAGATAGTAAACGACGTCTGGCAAGGAAAGGGGATACCAAGAGATTGGAGAATGGGGATAGTGTGTCCGATACACAAAAAAGGAAAACGAGAAAAGGTGGAGAACTACCGAGGAATAAGTCTGCTGAGCACGGCGGACAAGATCTACGCAATGATACTGGAAGAGAAATTGAAGAAAGATTTGTTACCAGATGGACAAGCGGGTTTTAGGAGAGGGAGAAGCACCATCGATAACGCGTACATCTTGAAACATCTAATAGATAAAGAACTCGATAAGAAAGGAGGGAAGATGCACGCGCTGTTTGTAGACCTGAAGGCGGCTTTTGATAGTGTAAATAGAGAGAGATTATGGGAGTACCTAAGAGAGAAAGGAAGCAACGATCAGCTGGTGAGCAGAATAGAGAAAATTTACTTAGAAACGGGAAACAGAGTAAAAGTAAACAGGAAAACGAGTAAAAGATTCTGGACGACGAAAGGAGTAAGACAAAGATGCCCACTTAGCCCCAGTCTATTCGCGACATATATAGGCGACCTTGTAGAAAAACTAACACTATCACAGGCAGGGGGAGTGGTAGTAGGAAACACAAAAGTGCACTCGTTGGCATACGCCGATGATATGGTGCTAAAAGAAATGAAGGGAATGATAAAATGCCTAGGAAGATACCTGAAAAGAAACAAGCTAAAGTTAAATGTGGAGAAAACTAAAATGATGATGTTTCAGAAAGGAGGCAGAAGAAAGAAAGAGGAATGGAAGTGGGAAGGAAAAGAACTAGAAAAAGTAAAAGAATTTAAATACTTGGGTTACACCTTTAAGGAGACTAACGACGAGAAAAGTCATATAAAAGAACTAAAAAGGAAAGCGAACGGGGTGGTAGGTCAAGTCTGGGAAATAGGCGAGAGAAAATTCGGACGAGATATAAGAACGAAAGGACTGATGTACGAAAGGCTAGTACAGAGTGTCATGATTTACGGAGCAGAAATATGGGGATGGAATTAGCAGGAAAAGCTGGAAGCAATCCAAGCAAAATACTGGAGATGGGTACTAGGATTGGACAGGAAAACGCCATATATCGTACTGGAAGAAGTAAAGAGAGACAAGATAAGAGTGGAAGCAGGAAAAAAGAGCAGTAAGATTTGAAGAGAGAATAAGAGAAAGAACGGAATGTAAGATCTTGCAAAAGTGTTGGAAAGAGATAAAGAATGGGAAGATGGAAAGAGCAGGAAAAGAGAGAAGAAAATACTACGAGAGAAATGGGTATGCAGTGGAGGAGGTAGAGAGGCGAGGAAACAATGGAATAAATGTACTAAGAGAGATAGTTGAGGTGGACCGAGACGTACAGAAGTAGGAAAGGAGAACGAGGATAAATGAGTCAAGCTATAATGGAAAGTATAGTTCCCTAATCCCGGAGGAATTGCCGGCATAGCTGAGAAAGGAAAGCGAAAAGAACGGTAAGAAAGTAATAGCAAGGTTTAGATGTGGAAACGAGGAAAGAGAAAACAAATACTGGAAAGAGAGAGACGAGAGAGTGTGCAGACTGTGCAGAGAAGGAGCAGAAACAATAGAGCACATGATGAAAAAATGTGAGGAGCTGAGAGAGGAGAGAGAAGATTGGAAGGTACTTATAGGAGAAGAAATGAAGGCTGGATGAAAAGAGTTTTAGACAGAAGAAAGAATGTAGAGAAAAGGGGAGAAGAGATAGAAAGAAAATAAAATTAATTTAGCTATTGATAATGTTTATGTTTTATAGTTTTATTTAATCAGTATTTAGTTATTCAGCATTGTATTTGAATAGGAATCCTCTTCAAAGCCGAAAGGCAAGGAAATAGATCTTATTATTACCTAACCTGCACAGGACGTACGTCCTTCTTGTATACCAATAGTTCGCCCTCATTCAAAGGGAGTTAGTTGCCGAAAATTTGCTCGTTGGCGAACCTGGGTATTCTCGGGAGCACCGACAATTACAAAAGACAACAAAGCTTGCTAAGATATACCTACGGAAAATTATGTCTTACAAAAGGTTGAAAAGAATGGTATAAATTTATTATCACAAGGTATAGCTTCTTCAAATCTTGAGATATGTTTTTAAAATGTTAATCATTCGTTTGTCTACATGCATTAACTAAATCTACAATGTTTCAGCATTCTGCGTCTACTCCTTCATGGTGATACATTTTATTTAAAATTCATCTTATTTGAAAAAAAAGTACTTAAAGTAAATATTTGCAAATTATTTGCAAAAAAAATAGCAAAATATATTATACAATTCACAGTCCCTGGCCTTCTAGACTTAATTCCCTAGGCACTCTACTATAGGGCGGATTAATTAAACCAATTATAAAAAATCCGTTTAAACAATAAGGTTATTTTATGTGGGGTTCTTTTTGTATTGTATTTTGTATTGAACTGAAAGCGTCACTTTTGAAAACTCGCTAAAAAATCTCAACGTCTCAAAACATTCCCGATTTTCCGATTTGTTATTTCAGCATTCGTTCATATTAGATTAAAAGTAATTATTCCACATAAACTTACGTTTTCCGAGAAAATATTTAAAGTACCATCTCGTTTGATACTCGGGGTTTTCGAGGACCGGCGTGCGCGGTGACCCGAACATCTGGAAAAAATCCGTGAACCTCAAGCTTTTGTAATCAAAGGAAATTCAAAAGAATGTATAACAGTGCGGTCACTGTAGACACTCCCTGAATAAACAATTTCCTCATTCACTGACCTCATCCTTCTCCCCAGGAGAGTCCCCGTTCTCGATCCGGAATCTCCTGCAGTGTTCTTGTCCATCGTTTTCCGGCTGTTGCAGCTGAAAAAAGTTTATAATTGTAGCTTTTAGTGCCTCAAAGCGATTTGCCTGGTTTAATTGAAACGTTAAATCATTCGGTGAGATCCGAAAGCTTGTTAATGCGGGATGAGAGAAAGTGGAATCTCGTTGAAAGGAATACTCGACATGCGTTTGTATTAGAATTATTGCACAATTTAAATGGTCTATAATTCTTTTACACTAAGAGTCTCTAATAGTATACGATTCTTTTTCCACAGATGTGTACAAAATAAATAGTTAAACTTTACAAATATTCAAAAATTGAAGCTGATCTGGTTTAATATCAGACATAAAGTGCCCGTTTGCTACCACACGAACGAAAGAAACATCGACGCGCGACAGAAGTGAAACTTGTTGCTTGGATAAAATAGTGATTGACCGTCACTCGAAATTTGAGTGGTATGTATTGGATTGGCAATAGAATCTTTTATGTATTAGAAATAGCTTGCAATGGCTTATTATAAACCTCAGATTCAGTGTCAGTTTTATTCTTTATCGATTCAACTGTTTTACATCAGTAACTTATCTATTGGGTAAAAAAGAGTATGCGGAACCGTGGGGAAATAAAAGTGGATTGTTAAAAATAATTAACCTAAATAAAAGAAACCGACTTCAAAAAAATGTCCCATAAGTAAAAAAAAAGCAAACAATATTTTTGCCACGGAATGGAGCATTTCTCTCACAAGTACCTAATATAAAATGATTGCTACGGTTATACGATGGTAAGACATTAATTATTATTTTTTGAAACGTCAATTTGACAATTTTATTATTATTTTTATTCTTAAAGTTTTGCAAAAAATTACATGTCGGGCACAAAACGTCGTATCTCACACGTGAGCGAAATGCAATTTTATAATTAGATAATAACATTTATTATTAATTGTTTTATAATTTTGAAGTTGGTGCGAAGCAAAATATAAAACTATGCGTTTTATACTTAATGCCAGACTATATAATATTCGAAATAATAATATTGTATGGTTTAGATTGGATTTACCAACAGATCAATTTATTATGTAATTATTAATTGTTTTTATAATTTTTGTCGTATCAAATTTGTTATTGTAGCAAGGTTTTTTTATGTTTTACTTGGCACCAACTTCAAAATTTTAAAACAATTAATAATAATTACATAATAAATAGTCTTTTATTTCTTAATAACTACATTAAAGGGAGCTACAAATAAGTATTAAATTGTTGTATAAAACTACATTTGGTTTAGGCGATGATTACGAAAAAGGCAATTTTACGGCTTCTTTTGAAGTCGTAAAGTTTTACTTTTTTGTGCAAATCCGTCAAACTGTTTTTGGGACTGATCTGTCAGAATTTGACAGATGCGTGAAAGAAAGTAAAACTTTACGGTTCCAAAAGAAAGGCTATACAACATCTTTTTGGTAATCCGCCTAAAAGAAAAATTATGACCAAATTTTTCAATACTTTTGTAATCATCGCCTAAAAAATGTAGTGTGGCTCACGCCTAGGCCACAAACAACAGATGCGCCCTAAAAAGATACTTTTACGACCTCGGTACACAAATTACTATTCTGGTATTTGGTTAACTTATGTTACTTTTCTGTTTTTTGAAGTTAATTATTTTACAAATTTAAGTAATGGGTATAAGGTCTCCAATAATTATAATTGTTCTCCTAGCAAGGACGCTTCTCGCATGAAGAAACGACGGCTGGTTTAAAACGAAGATCAAAGACGGAAACGTTAAAAAAATAGAACCAGAAATATTGAAACAATGGATGAATGAGAGTCCACAAGGTGGGAGCGCGAAAATAGATTTTCGGGTATGAGAGCTTATGTATTAACTAAATTAAGAAATGAAAGTAAAAAAGATGTGCATCCGATATTCGAATTTTACATTATACATATTGCAGATACCAAATTCCAGATTCGGGATTTTACGTTCGAGATTCCAAATTCAAGATTTGATAACACATTTGGTCAACAATATTTTGTAACAAGTAAGGTACTTACTACTTTTGAAATACCTATCTACCCTCATTATATAACCATATTTATTTTGATTCCATCAGGTCTAGTTTGAACATACTTTTTTAATTCAAGGTCTTCTATTTTCAGATAAAGTGCTGGTGTTTCGTGTTTTAAAAAATTGAACGGAGAAATTTGTCACCATTACTCAAAAATTTATATATACGTTATTTTGGTTTTCCTGTTATTACATTTGTGGGGATTCTCTTCTATCATACCAAGTCTTGTCTGTAACGTTTTCAGGTAGAGTGGATTTTTGTTGACCATTGTAATCGAGATTCAAGATTCGAGATTTGAGATTCAACATTTGAGATTATTATATTCTCAAACTCAAATTTAACTAATGTATCTGATGAACGAGTTCGTTTAATTCGAAAGCGACCGGCAAACGAAACAGAGGAAGAACGTGCTCATTGGCTTAGTCAAATTCGCGAGTGATTCTCTCATGCATCAGAGAAGAAACGTGCTCATCGCTTAAATTTGATTCCCTTGAATAGCATTGTCTGATTTCGAATCAAATAAATTATTATCAAGTAGGCCACACGACGAAAGAGCTAGTCAGAAATGGTACAAGAAAAATCCTTTATCCTCTAAGTGACATTATAATATACTAATCAAATTATCCTTATACCTTATAATATATCTGACATATACCTGACCCGACAGACGCCGTCCTCTTCAAATTTCAATAAATTTATTTTGGACGGATCGCGAAAAACACAAAAGTAAAAACAAATGAAATTTTATTTTATTATAGGCTGGGATATGGTTTTCTAAAATTTTCTCGAGATCTTCCCGATTTTTAGTTTCTCAATTGGAAACATTCAATTGAGTTATTTCTATCCCGGAAGCCAAATAAAGAAGAATCAACCAAATACATATGCCGTTCCTATCGTCAGTTATGATCGAGAATGCGTACAAAAATTATGGTTTTTGCAGTTGGCCGAATTTTCACTTTCCTTTGTAAATGTCTGCAATTTTATTTTCCTGAAAACAATTCCAGAACAATAACGAACAAAACAAAAAAATAATTACGCATATCCATCGTTCGAATCGTGAGCTCAGTTCATACAAAAAACCAAAAAATTACTTTCAGTTGGTTCTGTGGGACATAGCATGAGAAAATGTGCATTATCCTGAGAATTAAAAATTATTGTTTTTACGATCAAACCTGCAAGATATTGAAAAGTAAGTGGTTAGTTGTAGAGAGGCCTTCAATACCTTTCAAATGAGGCGTCACTCGACCCATAGTGCCATTTAAAATTTTGGGGCTAACAGCCCCCTCGCGAAGAGGTCGAAATGCCGGAACTTGAAAGGAACCTGAGAAGATGTGCCCCTGGTAAACAAAATCGACCTGTTCGAGGATTTTTCAATCACAATTATCAATTCGGAGAAATCTGGACTGGGGAGTTTTAAATGGGACAGCCTGTATATGTTATATAATTAATAATATATTATTAATATAAAGATATACAAGTATGTATTTATACTTCCCCGCTCTACAGCATTTAAATTTAAAAATACCATACGATAGACTTGGTAAATTGATCAGTACGTGTTTTTTGGAAATCAACATTTTATACTAAAAACTTGAAAATCTAATAGAAATAGATGCAGTTGCTTCAGTTGAAATGGGTTTAAATCTTGTTTATCGGAGTCCTTCACCTTGGAATATAGAAGCAACGAGTAAAGAGTAAATATGGGAGTTCACACACAGGGATATGCGGATTTTATTTTATTACCCTTCTCGTAAGCGGCAAGTTCGGAGGGACTCTATCAGAAATGTGCAGGGGGCTCTGAGAGTCGTCGAGGGATATTATGTGCTCCTCGTGCACTCTACAAATAGAAGTATTATTTCGGCATTACTCTCATCTTTGTCGGAAAACTTTCAAAATAAAGCGTGACACGTCTATCAAATCTGATGCTTTCACTTACGAACGTGACGACCATCACTCCAAAGCAAAAATTTATACGAGGTACGCCTAAAGAAGTTTTCACTCCAAGAATAGGTAGGTAGGCATGAGAGCATCGCGATCCAGAAAAATAGAAGGTACTGCGGTTTAGCTAGAATTTCAGGAGGACGGCACACATAATTAAGGTCAAATTTCGTAAGTAAATTTGTTGAATTTTTAGATTACTCGTCAGTTATAATTAGATGAAAATGACGAACAAAAAGAATCGTTTCTAGTTGATATGACTGAATAATATGACGTCACCAAGTTGCCAATATTTTTTATATGTTCTTCCAACACCCCAGACAACGCTAAACAACGCTCTAAAGCAGAATCTACTACTTATTGTGTTTTGACGTGACAACTGTAAAATTTTCAAAGATGGCGGAAAAAATTTGGAAGATATGTGAAACTGCGTAATAAAAAATAGAAATTGACCTGTTTTTCCTCGGACAGGTCAATTTTTATTTGTAAATCTCTATCTTTTAACATGCATTACAGCTTTCTGCTCCAGTCGAGTTTGCTTACCACAGAAAGAAATGATTAATGAATGAAATCGTCTCCTTTAAGATTAGGGCTAAAGATGGGAGTAGTTTTCTCCCGAAACATGTTCCTATTGTATTTGATTTTTATTAAAGTTTGTGGAGATTTACTCTACTTTGATTCATCGACATTCTTCCCGTTTAGAAAGAAATAAGTTTATTAATTTATTAGTAATTACTCATAGTCCGATTCTGTACCCGCCTTGGATAGACATAGAAAGTACAACAATTTCGTAACGCCTTCGCCGGTTTACGGTCCAAGTCTGAAAATGGGATGTTTCGGGGCGTGGGATCCTTCAGGCCCAGTTCCTCGAGTGTAGGGTTAATTTTAAACGGTTTATTCCCGTAAATGTCACCAGCATTATTTAGAATATGTCGAGACAAGGCTCAGAATTACCTAACAGTTGCTTAATCAAATCGTTACATGATTCGGAGAGCTCCAGAAGCTAATGAAGGGGAAATAGAAAAATGGGTGTAGGGTGAAACATGTATCACTGTTAGAAACAAACTCCTAGGAAACAAATCTGTGTTTCTGTAGGAAATGGAATGTTGCATCGCGGTTGTATTAAAGTCTACAAATTTAATAATGTAATTGCTCGATTAATTTCTTTCTTAACTGACTTTGTTAAGAGTGTAAATAACGAGTGAGCAACAAAATTCGTGATCGTAGGAGGCTCTGAATCCAAAATTTTCAGTCGATTCTTGATCGATACGATTGTGTAAAAAGTCATCGAGTTGTCAAATCTGATTTGAAATAAAAATCATTTTTTTGCAAAAGTTCACTTGAGGGGGACCAATACAACCTTATTTTCACAATGCAACAAAAGTAAACGGGATTTGAAAACATTCTATTCCGGATATCTGCACGATGACGAACTAACGATGGGTTATTTCAAGTAGGATGAAGCTACAGTGCACACAACAAGAGTTTCCATCAACTTATTTAGAGAATTTTTTGCAGAGAATATTAAAGCATTGCCCCTAAAACCAGGCAACCATAATCACCCCATGAGCCCGTTCTATGATTCTAACCTCAAAACTTCTAGATAATCGGCGACTGCAAAGACATCACAATCAAAGGTTTGGAAATTATAAAACGTTGCGACAAAGTCTATCTGGAGGCCTACACGTCGATCCTAACATGTGGAACTGAAGCGCTAGTAAGTCCCAATATTTCAAATTCAGTTATTATAATGACTTTTGGAAAGCCAGGAGGACACTTTTGACTAGCCCTCACCATATCACAAATGTTCCATCGGCGCGCGCACATACTTCGTACATTTGACATTACACGACTGAAGTGAAACTTGACTGAAACTTGCTAAAACGATGGTAGGAATCGAGTTTTCATTAGTTATTATTGTACTGTTTACTAATTAATGCAAGTGATATTTCCTGCTTTTCATTCGAATCTGAAACCTATTTCAATGTGCATTGCGAAGTGAAACATCTATGCTTTATGTATTTGGACTTTGTTTCTCTTTCCATTTCATTTTTCCATTGGTCAAACGCTTCAAGACTTAAAAACTCGAAAGATTCATGCTCCAGGTGTTCTGTAGCATAATGCTGAATGCAAGATTGTGAACTGTTTGTTCGATATGTACAAGACATTGAACATTTTATTGACCCTTGTCCATTTTTTCCTGTGAGACACCGTAAATGATGATAATGATTAAAGTTTTTTCCACACTTTTCACACTGAAACTTGTAGGTCTTTTTTCTACCCAGCAATTGGTCTTGGCAAGAACTATGCAATTTCTTGATGTGTTGGAATACGTCTTCTTGCACACTTCACAAACTCATTCATTATTATTATTAAGAAGTAGGTTTTTGAGCAACTCAGAAAAACTTTAACAAAATATTAAACGATGATTAAACAAACACTTTGGCAAATGCACAACATATCTCTCACTATCTTTGCTGTCAAATTTACGCTTTTGTGCGCGCGCGGAGATGGATCGTTTGTGATATGGTAAGGGCTAGTAGGAGTAGGAGGACTTCTACGGCCGCAAACTCAGCACCAGGGCAAGAGAGCGTAGGGTTGACACGAGGGTGGTCCACAATATAAAGGTCAAGCAGCCCACATTAGAGAGTTTAACAAAGAAGAAGAAGGAGTACATGCTACCTAAATTCATGTCGGTGAGTGAGGCTTCGCAGCAACATCTGGAGATACTGAAGAACAAGGGACAGGATAATTTAGGTAGATGTCAAAATGGTGTAAAAATGACTCTTATTAGATTTGTAGTGCCTGAAAACACCCTATGCATTGGGCTTGCTAGAGTAGGATCTGAAACTCAGAAGATTTGAGGGAACCCTTACATTCTCTCATTATTGCAGGACCTGTATTACATCCTCTTGAATCTTGAGCATTGTATAGGGGGAATAAATTTGAATTAGTCACTTGTTATTTATGCAGTTATAATGTCCTAACTTTCTTCTCTAAAGCCTTGTTTTCACTGAAGAAACATTGAGCAACTTTTGTGTTTCTGTCGATTGTTGCCGAAAATGTTTCTAAAAGTTCCCAAATGTTTCTGAATCTTCCTCATTGTTTCGGAAACAAATGTTGATTGTTCCCATTTCTAGCGGCACATCAAAGGAAAAATCTACACGCGATAATAACAGGTCATCCTCAACCATTTTGCTGCAACTTTTCACATCAGTGGAAACCCTGAGTTGCGCTTTCTCAAGCCACAACTATAGGCGACTTTCAGTTGCTCAGATGGAAACAAAGTTTATGTATGTTTCCAATTCCTTAGGGGTTGCCAAACACGCGACAAAGGGAAACACAAAGTTCCTCAATGTTTCTTCAGTGGAAACGGGGCTTGAAAGGGACAAGAGTTTTGACGCAGAAATTCAAATTTTTGACAGTCAGAGAAAATAGGTTAAAAGTTTGGCAATTAATGTAAACAGTGAAGTGAAAGAACCGATCTACGTTTAGCCAACTGCGATCACGAATTTTGTTGCTCACTCGTTATTAGTAGTTATTTATCTAATGCAATGTCCAGGTATTTAGTATTTGAGTATTATTTATTAAAACTATTGAATATGTTGTATATTTTTGGTTGTGAAAGCAATGTTTACCGATTGTGATTTATTCAATTTAATTTTTCATTTCTTTGTCCATAAGTTACTTATTTGGTACACAGCATTCTGTATTTTAGCTGTAGCTTCTAAAGTAGGACGGGAATATCATATCTGTAAAGAAGGTACAGCAATGGGCCCAGAACTCTTACTTGCGGCACCTCGGTCCGGATTTTTTTCTTTCTTTATGTTGTTTATTTATTGTGTTTCCTCTTGTTTTACCCTGAAGTATCTGTCGGTTATGTAAGATTCTATTATCTAAAATAGTTTTGTCAATTATTTATAGAGGAAGGTTATTAGTTGATACATCAGTCTTTTGTGTAACAAACAGTCAAACGCTTGCATCACATCTAGAAATATACACATTAAGATTGATGAAAATATATAATACCAAAAATGGTTCACAAATTTTCACTTAGAAAAGTTAAATATAGTGGTTCTATTTGTCCCCCAACCCACGCAACATAAAATTAAACCCAAATTAACCATCAATTACATCCTAACACTGTTTTCAAATAATTGGCAACTGGAAAGCGATGCTTTATGCAGAACCAGCACAAAAAAGAAGAACAATCCGATGGATACGTAAAAAAAAATAGATATTCATGTTTGTCTCTGTTAATGAGCACATACATATATGTACATACTCGTTCATACATTTTAGCTTGTCACAATTAGCACAAAAGTTTGTTGTTTCAGTAGATAGTCCTCTATAACGGGTGTCTTCCAATTGAGTCATTAAATCAAACAGACGGTTCCACCAGCTCGCTAATTTGTAATCAGAAAAACAAACGCCGACATTATATGCATCACTGTTAGAAGTGACTTGGAAATATAATTAGTGTTTTTCAGAATCTAACTAACGAACTATCGCCTGACATCTCGGCATCCAATTTATTTTTTGTTAAAATCGGTTCCGATTCGTTTTCTGCTTTTGTTAGTAACATAAATACATTGATTTAGATATGACATCTCTAGACTGTACATGGTACATGGCAATGACTCTTATAGCTTACTGTAATATTGTGTCAATTGGAAATTGAATAATCTTAAAGCCGTTAATTCGGCCGGGGAGGTGGGTATTCCCCTAATAGTATGCTCTATCGTGTGATAGTAAAGTTGGAATAATTTTCGTGTAGTAATTTAGATTTAGTTGTGTTCGGTAATCGATTGCTGTTACGGGTAAACTGACTGAAATAATCTCTAGTACTTGCAGGGTGGATATTTATAGTTCTGGGCTCGGCCTGCGGTAAAAATTATGTTAGCATTGAATTCCGGGTGAAGCGTAGCATTCAGAACGTATTGCACTAATTCTATCAATTTTACATAAAAATATGAATATGTACATGTTATTTTTAAGACCATCACAAAACGAACATAATATATCCCAAAACTACCTAATTATTGACCTTAATCTTATATACGGATAACGTGAAAAATAAAAAACGTGGAATAATAATAATAATTTGGTTAATTTATTTTTTGTTTAAGACAGTACAACGAGCAGCAAATGAACTCGGTCTTGACTTTGACGTTGAGCGAGCTCGGCCACACTCTATTACCGAGCTCAATTTGCTCCGTCTTACAGCCCACGTCAGAATCTCTGAGCAAGATATGCTCATGAGAAGGCATATGGATAAGTCAATGCATAGTGTTTTCTTCAAGAACATTGAAAACCTTGGCTTATCCAAAAGGCATACATTTTCCTTTCTCAGATCAAGTGGGCTGACGTCTGAGACTGAAAGATTTATTTGCGCTGCGCAGATGGTGTAATTAACACATTGGTCTATCGCAGCCGTGTGATAGGTATAGAGGTGCCGAATGGGAGCTGTAAGGCTTGTCACAGGGCCCCTGAAACAGCAATGCATATATTGGCGGCATGCCTAGTGTATGCAGTTTGGCCCTATATCCATCGCCACAATGCAGCATTGAGAGGACTATACTTTCATTTAAGACACCATTATGCGATAGACCAAACCTGACCTATGTCCCAAACGATATTAAGTCCGTTGTGAAGAACGAAAGGTTCTAAATCTATTGGAGCTTCTCCACGGTCTGACAGATAAGCCTGACGTGGTTCTATTAGAATACTCCTCCAAGCAGATGTTTGTTATTGAATTTTCGGCTCCTGCTGAAAATAACATCTGCATCAAGGAGGAGAAAAAGCGGACAAAATAATTATTAAGAACTCGAACTTTGAACTTAGGAGGCTGTACTCAAGTTACTCGGTGAAGCTCGTCGTTTTAGTAATTGGGTGCATGGGAGGCATCAAGGACTCGCTCGTCTCCAATATGAAAATCATTCCTGACTGCCGTAAATCGGCAGAGACCCTTGCGGCTGGAATGCAGAAAGCGGTCATCTTGGGGTCGTTGCGTCTGCTTAAGGCACATGATTTACGGGATTCATAGCTACTGACCTGATGGTTTTGAGGAGTGGCTATGATGTACGAACAGGACCTGACCAGCAAGGAACCTCGTGAAGGTCGGAATCACGAGGAGCTCCTTCTGGTCAATAAAAAACAAAAAAAAAAACGCCGAGAATAAGGCACAAAGAGCAGCAGATGAACTCGGAAATCTTGTGGGTAGAGTCGACACGCGATAGAAGTGAAACTTGTTGCGTATTGAGTAGGTATAGATATCTTTATCTATACCTACTTAATAACTTGTTCTTCCCCGAAAGCTCTGACGAGCAGATTCGTCGGAGTAGATTTTTGTACTTGCTGCAGAGAGCCTTTTTACCTGGTGTGACGCTTGGATGTGGCACTGCTCCACACCCAAGTACTTGTAAGTCTCTTTTCCGTCAGTGAGTTGAGCATCTTGAATGACTGCGTCAGTTCTTGCTTGCCGGAAGCATACACTTTCAAATTATCCATGTAAAATAAGTGCGTGATCTTATGCTTCCGGTTACCGGGTATACCACAGCTATAACCGTTTGCACTGCGTAAGGCTACGGACAGCGACAACAGTGAGATGCAAAACAGAAGAGGACTCAAAGAATCTCCCTGGAATACGCCTCTTCTGAATGATATCAACTCTGTCTGAACTCGGCCCCGTTGAGATGTTATCGAGACCCGAGTCTTCCAGAGTGACATCAGTTGTTTGATGCATCTCTCTAGTGTATCGGGTACAGCAAGACATTCCAGCAAGTGAATAATCAGCTCGTGAGATGTTGTGTCGAATGTTTTACGATAATCGATCCAAACCATAGATAGGTTGCGCTTATATTGGACGGCATCCTTCGTGAGGCACCTATCGATCAGCAGGTTTTCCTTGCAGCCGTCTACGCCAATTTTACAGCCTCGCTGTTCGAAAATTTTCGAATACACCGGGTTAATAGCGTGGAATATTCGGTAGTACAGGAGTCGGGTGAAAATCTTATAGCACGCCCTTAGGCCAGTTATTGGCCGGTAGTTCTGAGGCTGAGACAAATCACTCGTTTTAGGTAGTAAAACGGTTCGCCCCTCGACAACCCACTCCGGAATTGGCCGCTCACCATTAAGCCAGGAATTAAAGACCTTGGCCAGACGCTTATGCGTGCTTCGGAATTTTTTCCACCAAAAGGTATTAATTTCGTCCGGGCCTGGTGCGGCGAAATTTTTAATTCCCTTAACGGTCTCGCCAATTTGTTCCGGGGTTATCGGATTGCACATCACTGGTGTTAATTGAGATCTTCCTACGACGTTCTCAAATTGTGCAAGGGCTGGAGTGTCTTCACGCAAAAGTTTGGACCCCTCGTATATTTCCCTCCAGAGGACTGCGACATTATGCACCGCCGGCAATTTCTCTGGGATGGAGTTTGCCCGCTGGAAGAGCCTTGAAGGATTTGTCTGGAACTTGTTGTTCTCGAACAACCTTCGCCTACTCCTTACATGGGACTTTCTTGCGGCCACAAGACTGCGTACTCTATCCATGCAGTGGTGCTTCGCAACAGCAAGCACCGCTGCATTCAGTGTATGATGGGTCCGGCGAAAACTGATGCTCCGGGTGTTTCTCACGCCACAAAGCATGCGTCCTTGCCATGTAACCCCAAGCGTCCATGGGCATTGCCAGAATCGTCAACGGGTGAATTGTTTTGCGAGACCTCACCACCTTCACGTTGGTCCCTATCCGACTGGGACCGGTCGTGGGGGTCTTTCTCTGTTGAGGTAGCAACAACAGTCTGGGGTTCCAACTGGTTGTTAGCCAAAAAGAATCCCGGCCGGTACTGGTGAATGATGTATATCCATGTGTTTCTTTTGTGTTCTATAATTTGCAACTTCTTGGTCAGAGGGGATACCAAAAATGTCGATAGGCTGATAAAGCTGTCTGATTTCTGCAGTATTATGATAACTCACTTTTGAAATGCCTGTTTTAGATTTTTAGGACAATTAATAAGATTAAGAAATTAATACAGTTAAGCCCCTTTGTCCAGACAATGGGTACAAAAAAGGGGGATTTTGATCGCAAAACGTCGGACAGAAATGAAATTTGGTGGGATGGTAGACATAGGTCTCCTGATAGTACACCTGATTTTGGGACCTCGGCGGGTTGCCGCTCGAGAGGTGGGGGGGTGAAATCTCTGCACCGCGGCGCTTTTCGGAAAATAGCGCCGTTGTTGTAAGTGCTATCGAAAAAAAAATTCAAATAATATATGTAGAGAACAAAATTGTGTATACTTTTGGTTCAATTGATTTTTGGCTTGCGATCGACAGTTTTCGATTTACGGGGCGCCAAAGTTGGGGGTTGATTCGCAAATTCCAACAAAATCAAATTTTCAGCGCGGATTACAACGGAGATTGACTTCAAATATATAGTTCTGCAATTTTTTGTTCTGAAAAAGCGCTCTCACCAAATTTCATTTCTGTCCAACCTTTTGCAAATAAAACCCTCTTTTTTGTACCCATTGCCTGGACTATAGACTTTTTAGAAGAAATAATTTATAAAGTTTAGAAATTTTCGTTATGAATTTTGAAGAGTTCCCACTCCCACGGTGGGCGCTTCTTCACCTTTTGTCCAAAACACCGCTCCCGAACGTGACATCATGAAGCCTTTCTGCCTTTTTCTCGTAAACGCTAACTTCGATGAGAAAATGTTTTAGGACCTATGTTCTAAATTAAATTCTGCATAAAAATGCGAATTTGAAACATATCAATTACATATGTTGGTTAATTTGTTGTGAAATAGTATGTATAGAGCGGGTATTTATTATTTTCTTTGTGATTCTTCAAGTATTCTTTAAAAAGCTTGCCACTATTAAACAATAATAAATTTATGCTTTATTTAAATCGGCATAATGATATACATGTGCATTGGCCGTGAGGGTAATTTCACATGGGTAGCTTTTTGTCTGAGATATTGTATTAGTCTCCGGCACCCATGTTTACCAACATAAACACGGTAATGGGATACCTCTAGATATGGAAATTATTTTTGTATAAAATATTTTCTCTTCTAAGTTTTCCATGCCACGATACTTACTGCGTTTACTTACTCCGACTTCATGCGTTTTTTCTGGCTTGTAATTTAATACAACATTTTCTAAACTTTTACGCTCTTGTGGGTAAGTTACATGCGATAAATCTACTTCTACTTTACTCGATTCTACATCAATCTGAAAGATGTCCGGAACATTGGAATCAACGGGGTTGTTTTCAAGAATTTTCGAAATACTAATTTCTCCTGCTTTAATATTTAAATTTACTCTATTAAGAAAATCAGTACCTATGACTACCCCGTATTTCAAAATTGCACTCGATACTACATGAAATTTAATCGAATAATCGGCATTATCCATTTTTACATCAGCTACAAAACTGCCAAACGTTTCATTCCCTGACGACCCAACACCCTCAAATTTAATTTTATTATGTGCTAACAAAGGTGTACCTATTCTTAAATACTCATCTGTTGTCATCAGAGTAAGATCACTTCCCGTATCAATCAACGCAGTAAACACAACTCCATTCACTTCCACTTCTTTCAGATGTTTTTTCTTGCTGTTCTCGGAAACACTGTGGGTCTCGGTACTTCTGGCTGTCTTCGTTGATGAAAAACAATTCTTGGCGACATGTCCATATTCACTACACTTATAACATTTCGGTCGTTTACCTTTCGCGGGACAGTCTGTACTTATGTGACTTGTGTCACCACAACTGTAACAACGCTTCGGCTTGCCATTGTTACCTGAGTTTTTCTTTTGTTTATCGTCTTTACGCTTCGTTTTATCGGTGTCCTCTTGCCCATGTGTCTTGGATTTCTCACGCTGCATGGATTCATACTGTCGAAACGCATCTTTTAGTTGTTTCACATTTTTTGAACCGTAGAGCATCACTTTATTTGACGGATCATCAAGAATTCCTTCGATAATATACTGTATAATCGTACACACATCTACTTCTGCTTTATTTCCGATATCGAGCATGGCGTATAAATATTGGTGATAGCTTTCATCTTGTTTCTTCTTCCTTTGTGACAATTCCCGGTGAACCTGGTAACTATCAATACTTTCTGTAAATTCTCTCTCCAACGCACGTTTAAACTTTGACCACGTTTGTAGGCGTTTCTCATGTTTGATAAACGATTTGGCCGAACCACCCAACAAACGTTTCGCATATATAATTTTTTGTACGTCCGACCAATCACAGATTTCTGCCATCTCCTCAAACTCCTCAATCCAGTGTTTGAGGTTGACATTATTATCACCTGTGAAACTTTCCAATGACTCTTCAACGTCCTTAAATGTAATAACCACACGTTCTCGCGCACTGTTGCGATGTCTTCTCAATGATGTCCGCGCGTTTTCAGTTTCTTCATCACTGCTGCTGTCATCGTCTTCTTCGGCGGCGTCTTCGTTATCTTCTTCTAGATTTTCCTTATCCGCCATTAACGCTGCCCGAAGCCGCTCTTTCAATACTGGCTTGGTTCCCGTTACTGGTAACGATAATTCTTCCAACCGTCGTTTCAACTCATCTAACTTCATAGAATCAACATCGACTTGATCTGCCATCGTGCTATAAGTTCCTTGTTTGGATTTACAACTCCTTGTCAAATTCGCAAACGTCTCTTCAACTTATCACTACACACTTGCGCCGATCAACAATCAGATTCCACGAAAACAACCGGTCTCAACACCGAAGAACTATCACTTCCAATTATATAATCGCAATAAAATAATTCGCTAAATCCCGGACAAGGCCCCCAAAATGTAGTGGGATTATAATAATAGCGAATCTTTACTTTAAATTATATAATTAAGAACTAATAAAATGTACAAAAATAACGAGTCGATGGTCATCGGGACCACTCTCGGCACGTATCATCTAACGGCTCGATTTTTACGACTAAAACTAACTAAAAGGTTTCTTAAAAACTACCTGCCTGCCCTTTATCCATTCACACTACTATCGCTCTCGCACTCACATTCATGTCTTAAGGTCTATTTACAATCTATTAAGTACTAAATAATATCCGACACTACATAAGTAAAAAGCATTTTTAAGTTAAATGGTTTTATTATAAAGAAACTTAATAATGGTGCAGATAATTTACTAAAAGCTAAAAAATCATTAAGTAGGTACCAGGTACCAGTTATTACGCCACAATCCTCATCAACCCAGAGCGTTGATCAGACTAAAATAAAATCGTGGGGCAAGTCAAATTTCTATTATCTACCGCTCATATCATTATTCATTTACATATTTACTCAGGTTACGCTACGCCCCACGATATTATTTTAGTGTTATCAATGCTCTGGGTTGATGAGGAGAGTGGTGTGATGACTGGTACCTGGTACCTACCTAATGATGCTTTACAATAAAACCGTTTAACTTAAACATGTTTTTTACTTATTTTACTATTATATGTATAGATTCGTTGGTAAGTGCAACACTTGAGAACGGCCGGACCAATTTGGCAATTTTTTTTTATAATATTCGTAGTGCTGCAGGTAAGGTTTTTATACGGAAAGAAAGATTGGTAATGTTGCCCAGTGAACAATGTTTCCGGAATCTTCCAATATTCCGGACAACTTTCTCCAATTTTTCTTTCCATAAAAACCTTACTTGGGCTATTCTAAATATGTAAAAAAAAATCGGTCAAGTCGTTTAGGAGGAGAAGAATAACAAACACACGCACACCGGAATTTTATATTATGCATAATAAAGATAAAAAATAAAAACTGAATCTCGACAACAGTGCCACCTACCAAGTATAACTAGCTAAAAACCATCCAACTGACCTCATAAGTAACAAAAAAAAAATCATCAAAATTGGTCAAGCGTCATTTCGGGGAGCATTCTCATTGGTTCGCGTGTTTCTCGTTAGTCCGCGTATCTAGCAACTTTCAATTTCGTCTAGTGAATTTTGTCCCGTTTTGAGGTCACTGAAAGCCGCGCGTTTCAAATAAGACAAACGTTTCGGATTTTTTGACCTATTATAAACGGGTTATTTAGAATAAACACAAAATTGGGTTATAATTAGTTTTTAGAAATGCTGTTTTTGAAAACTGTGGGACTACCTCATTGTGAAAAGGTGTCAAATAAAGATTACCTGCCTTTTTTATCAAAGATTGTTCTTTAGTTTTATTAAAGCCGTTACACATTCTGTACAATAAATGCATTAAATTTAACACTTTTCCGGATGTATGGAAAAAGACGAGAATTTGTCCTATACACAAAGGTGGCAAACAATCTGACATGTTGAACTATAGGCCTATCTCAATTCTTTCCAATTTTGCAAAAATATTTGAAAGTGTTATTTATCACTATGTTTATCTACCAATTTCTAAGTCAATCTCAGTTCATCAGCATGGTTTCATGGCTGGTAGATCAACAGTGACGAATTTAATGACTGTTACTCAATTTCTTTGTGATGAGTTGGATCACGGTGGTCAGGTAGACGTAATTTATACCGATATTACTAAGGCTTTTGACAGAGTATCTCATGAAATCATGTTAAATAAACTTCAAAATTTTAGATTTTCTGACTCTACAATTGCCTTAGTTAAATCTTATCTATTTAATCGCAAACAAGTAGTAAGTTGTAATGGTTTTATATCTGAAGAATTCACTTAGAGTACCGGTATACCTCAAGGATCTAACTTAGGGCCTTTACTTTTTATAATATATATCAACGATGTTACGCAAGTTATCAATTACTTCAAATACGAACTTTTTGCGGACGACTTGAAGATTTTGAGAATTATTAAAAATCCTGATGATTGCCAGTTCTTGTAAGATGACCTTAACAATATAGTCAAGTGGTGCTCGGACAATAATTTTCAACTTAATCCGATCAAATGCAATGTTGTTTCATACACTAATAAAAAAACTGTTATAAATCATCAATATATCATTAACCATTCTGGTATAAATAGATCAAATTCCATCAGGGATCTTGGTGTAAATTTTGATAATAATCTCAGCTTTAAGGATCACGTTCAGACGATTGTTAACGCAGCATACAAAACTTAAGGTTTTATAATAAGAAACACAAAGTCCTTCAATAATATTGACTCGCTTCTGACATTGTATTTTTCCTTGGTTCGTAGTAAGCTTGAGTATGGTTCTCTTATATGGTCTCCTTATTATTGCTGTGACATAATTTTATTAGAAAGGGTTCAAAAACGATTTTTAAAATTTCTTTACTGTCGCTTCCACCATGTTTACCCTCCTCCTGGAACTGATCAGGTAGAACTATTGAGCCAATTTAAAATTGATTCATTAAGATGTAGAAGGTCTGTAGCGTCCATAACATTTCTGTACAAGTTAATTGATGCTAAGATTGATTCCATTGAATTAACTTCTCTTTTAACTTTTAATGTCCCAAGAGTAAACTCTAGTTTTGCTGCTTATTTTTGCTTGAATAAGTATCACACTAATGTTGGTCACAAATCTCCAATATACACTATGTCAGAGAGTAGGTAAACAACAGAGGAACCATACAATGATGAAAGTCGTGTCACGAAAATGATTTTCACTCCCAGATGGCGTAACGAATTTTATCTGATTTTGTCGCCTCCTGCCATCTGTTAATCACAATTATAACTGTTTTTTACTCAGCGCCTTCTGGTGGTCGGAAACATAAGCTTAGCGGTTATAATGTTTGTGTTCAGATATATGTAAACACAGGAGTTCCGATAACAAAACGATTGTTACCACAAAAGAACGAATGGCTTTCTAGAATTACGTTGCGCTGCAGGTCTAGATATAAACAATAACAAAAATTATACGACCACAACTAAGCAACTGAACTTTTAAAACACTTGGAGCTGCATTTTTTAAGGTACTTTTAGACGGTCAGTTCAGTTTTCCGTTCAGTTTCAGCGCACTAGTATCGAAATATATTATGTATTATTGAACATTTACTACTTTTACCGAACGTTTATTTTTATGTCGAGCGTTTATTCCTTTTTTATTGCTCATGCAGAAAAATAGTATCTTTGCAACCTTTATTCCGGTTGAAAATGTACAAATAAATTGTTAGATTATATTAAAAACAATAAGTATAATTAATAGAACAACGTGACCCGACAAATCAAATATCAATCGAAATGCTCCGTCGGGCGTCAGTGTCGTATATACTGCTCCTGCAGCAGCGGAACGAGTCGACCCGTGGGCGTACTGCTGACCAAGCTTTCCAGGATCTGGATTGCGTACAAAAAGTAACTGTCCATTTTATAACAAATTCAGATAAACAAACTGCTGAAATTAAATATAATATATTGTGCAACTACAATCGACAACGCCGCACGAGTTGCACATACTATTTTTATTGTGAATGCGGAATAAGTGCCAGTATAAAATTGGGGTTCAGGAGCGAAGACCCGTTAGGGTCCATGGGCAAATTTAGTTTTAATATTTCGATTGTGTTTTTTTTTTGTCTAATTTCTTTCAACGTTATTTCTTATTTAATTTCAGCAGTTTGTTTATCTGAATCTGCGTGTGCAAGAAGTAAACTTGTCGCACCCAAACAACCGTTTGGTGTCAAATGGGCAAACAGTTACTTTTCAACCGTAGCAAAGGTTGCACAGATACTATTTTTCCGCCTGAGTAATAAAAAACAAATACGTTGTTGAAATTAAACAAAAAACTATCGAAATATTAAAACTGAATTTGCACCTGGACCCTACCGACGCTTCACCCCTGGACCCCATTTTATACTGGGATTTATTCCGCATTCGTAATAAAAAATAGTATGTGCAACTAGTATAAATAATAGTATAATAAATACATATAAAGAAAAACACCAAAAACAGTTTCACAAAAAGTTTCTTTGTGACACTACTTTTAGTTTCACAAAAACTCAATTATGACACCAAAGTAGAAAACGATACTTTTAAGAAACTGTATTGTCGTCACTCTATTCGGGCCAGGACATTTGTGCCATAATTAGTAATTAATAATGCTTTTAATATTTTAACACGTTTAAGAGTTACGCCATGCAAACTTTTAATTTTTGTCCCGTTTTAAACGTTTTCTTCGCTTAGAAACGTTGGTAACAACAATAAGGGATTGTAAATATGTATATATCTAGTCGCGTCAATGAAGTCTTTTTCTCGGAAGTCCTCAGAAACAGCTCCGATTTTGATGTTTTTTGTTTTATTATTTATAATCAGAAATCTTTTGGAGCGGGGACATAACTATTAATATTATTTAAACAATATGTATGATATTTATCTAAAAAAAATAGTTTTGCGTTTTTTTTTAACAGACTTCATAAAGGGAGGAAATTCTTCTTTTATTTGAAAGGGTATACTCTTAAGGTGATTCCATTATCAAAAAATCAGGATCTGACCAGGGAATCCCATGGAAATCGAGAAAAATACTCAAATTTTCGCTCCCTTTTATTAACCGACTTCATGTATGTCCATCAATTTCTTCGTCAATTGTGTACCGATTTACAAAATTCTTCTTTTATTTGAAAGGTTATACTCTTGCGGAAGTTCCTTTGTCAAGAAGTCAAGATCTGATCAGGGAATCCCATGGAAATCGAGAAAAATCCTCAAATTTTCGCTCCCTTTTATTAACCGACTTCATGTAGGTTCACCGATTTCTTCGTCAATTGTGGACCGATTTACAAAATTCTTCTTTTATTTGAAAGGGTATACTCTTGAGGTGGTTCCATTGTCAAAAAGTCAGGATCTGATCAGGGACTCCCATGGAAATCGAGGAAAATTCTCAAATTTTTCCTTCCTACAAGTATTGATGAACAATTTTTAATTATTTTATTTATAAATGTCTAAAATAAATAATCCACAATTCATAATAATGTTATAATTTACTTTCATATATTATTTGTAGAATAAGTATTGAAAAACTAATTTTTTTATATAAATATAATAAATAGTGTTTAAACAATATAAATAATTACTTCCCCACTTCAAAAGGTTTCTGATTTTGAATAATATATAAAAACAAACATTCACAAAAAAAATCATTAAAATCGAAGCTGTTTTTGAGGACTTCCGAAGATTGCCTGTTTTATGTATTTATTGACGCGACTAATCTTGCTCACCTTTAGATCTCAAACTCGTATAAAAGTTTTTACGGTAAATTTAAATATGTACGTCCAAGATCGGTAATTCAAAAAGGAACCAAGTCGAGCGACTTAGATCTTTTTAAAAATAAATGTTACATTCCATCCAACATTATAAAATATTATTGGGGTAGGCATTTAGTTCATTTTATCACCATTTTAGTAGATAGCAATATGTAACTCAAAATGTCAAAAATGTGACTTAGTCCTTTTTAATAATAAGCGATTCAATTGAAAACTTCAAATTCGGCTTCGGTGGTAAAACTCACCCGGTATGTATATTCATAATGTATTAAGTACAAACACTACGATAAAATAGTCATCGAGTAATATTTTGTAACTAGCTGACCCGACAGACGTTGCCCTTTCCAAATTTTAATAAATTTGTTTTTGGGCAGAGCGCAAAACAATACAAAAGTAAACACAAATATGTAATTTTATTTTAATTTAGACTAGAATGCGACTTTCCAGATTTTTCTGCAGATCTTACCGAATTTTTTTCAATGGGGTCGTCCCCCTCAATTAAATTTGACTAATTCAACTATATAGCACCTCATAGACTATGTAACATGAAGCCCTAAAACGTGTTCTGTTGTTTCATAAAGTTGTTTTGTAAGATAACAGAGCGTATCAAAAATCGCAATTTGGGATAGCAGTTTCAAACGCTGTACATTTACCGCCTCTTGTGACGTCATTTCGGGGGGCATTCACATTGGTTCATGCGCTTCTCATTAGTCGGCACGTCTACATAGTAACTTGATTTTTGTCTGGTGAATTTTGTTCCGTGTTGACGTCACAAAAAGGCGCGCGTTTCAAATAAGACAAATGATTTTTTTTACCTTGTAAATGCGTGATTTCGTAGAAACAAAAAAATGGGCGTATAATATTTTTTCGTCTAGTTTCTAGAAATGCTTTTTTTGAAAATTGTGAGACGACCCCATTGAAAACATACCTACATCCATCCCCGGAGCATAACGAACAAGACAAAAAAACAACCAAATATGTATGGCATGTCGTTAATATCGCCAATTCCCATACAGGATCAAACAATGGGGCCAAACCTGGTCCAGACTTGGTTCAGTACTGTAAAACTCTGGGCCAAGCTCGCAAACCAGTTGTGGCCCGACCATGGCAAAAGTCTGGAATGATAACATCGTGCCAAGCTTGGTTGCCAAGACTGGGTCAAGCTCGAAAACCAGTTGTGGCACGACCATGGCAAAACTCTGGAATGATAACATCGTGCCAGGCTCGGTTGTCAAGACTGGGCCAAGTTTGATCACCAGGGCTAGGCCACGCGTAATCACCCAAATTGGACCATACCTGATTTGATTGATAAATTTGTTTATAAACGTTGGGGTCATCTAATAGTAAGAAATTACAAAATTGAATGGAGATTTGATATCTTGATAAAGCAAGTCAACAAGCAAGCTGCGGCACCAGGCTCAAGGAACAGCGAGCGCTACACTAAAAAGTAATCACAGTGTGACCTACTGCCTTCGGTGCACACAATAAACCTACTTAGTAGGAATTCTTATCTTCCTGTTTTCTGGCGGGCGAAAAAACCCTTTTGTCTGAAGTCGAACGCGAAGCCTTCGTGAGATACAACGCGTGGCGCTGTGCAGCGGGTACCGGTGGCACTTCGGCAAATCGTTGGTGGCATTGCGTATGACAACGTATTATTGTTAGGTTTTATAATACAGAAATAATTAACGTTTTAAAAGTGTTTTCCTGAAACACATAAAATATGTTACTTTTTGTTTCTTATTATTGGGATGCGGTTACAATAACGAATACAGCTCCGGTAAGCCTTTCAGTTGCTTAAATTCCACAAAAATAGTGTGACGTTTATCTGAAATTTTCAAATTCAAATTTAAATAAATATTAAATGTTTCTTCCATACTATTATTTGTTTATATTATGTTTAATAATGTATGTGAAGCGTTATATGGTTTACAATAAACGTAGATTAATAATATACTAAAGCATTTATTATATTAATAAGAAGTATAAAAACTGTTTTTTCACTACTAGCTGTAGAATGTACGATTATATAGTTTGTAGAGGAGGTGTGAAGTTGTTTTTCTTTCCTAGTAGTTAATAATTTTTTCATTATTGACCAGTAGTTAATAATGGGCAGAGACCGGATTTGATGCAAAATGCATATCGATTATTTTATCTTCCTACTTAACAACAGCGCCCTTCGATTTTCACAAATTGCACCAGTTGCAAATATTAGACATTAATTAACTGCAATTCATGCAAAAAAACAAAAAACGAAGTTAAATTATTACAAAAGCACAGGTATGCATTGTGCAAGTTTTTACACGAAAATCCGGTCTCTGACGGAGAAATGTCAGAAAAAAAATACATAACCTCGGATGCCAGTCACAGTCGATCCTGTCCAAATTTCGAGTTTCACGTACAGGAAAATATGACATTCTTGGAGTAGGTTTCTTTAAGGGGTTGAGCGCGACGCGCGAGCCAAAATTTGCAACGATCCACGGAAGAAACAAATGTTCAGAGACGTCAACGTCTATTCAGGATTAACTGTGACCTGGCACCCGCTAGACGATTGTATTTTTGATGCTTCATTTATTTAACGATTTAAGCTGCTAGTAGTGAAAAAAATTATATATAAACCACGGTAGAGAAGCCCTTTCTCAGCTTCGCAACTTAATTCCCTCGATGCTTCGCATCTCGGGAATTAATACTGCTTAGCTGAGAAAAATTACTTCTCTACCTTGGTTTATAATATACTATTATTACATCAATCAGTGTTACTTGGCTAATCACCAAGATTGGACCATTCTTGATTGCTAAGACGCGGATGATGCTTGATTTCAAAGACTGGACCACGTTTAGTTAGTAACCGTAGGTCATGTTTAATTGCCAAAACTAACATCAATAATTACAAAAAATACTGGTCAAGTATTAGCTATATAATAATTGATTTAATAATAATCAATTGAATAATAAAACTAAAGTAGAAACGAATATGATATGAGATGAGATTTAACTAATTAATTAATAGGGAGTAATAACTTATTGAATAATTAAATGACAGCCAGAAATGATTAAGTTGAATAAATAATTATATCATAATATAGGAATGGCCGAGGCTCAGTAACCCAGTCTTGGATCAAGCCTGGGTCGCCATAGAATGGCCAAAGATCGGTTTCCAGGCTTGATCCAAAGATGGGTAATAATATGAATGACCGACACTCAGTTACCTAGTCTTGGACCAAGTCTGGGTCGCCATAGAATGGCCAAAGCTTGGTTTCCAGGCTTGATCCAAGGATGGGTAATAATATGAATGGCCGACACTCAGTTACCTAGTCTTGGACCAAGCCTGGGTCGCCATAGAATGGCCAAAGCTCGGTTTACCAGTCTTGATCCAAGGATGGGTAATAATATGAATGGCCGACACTCAGTTACCTAGTCTTGGACCAACCCTGGGTCGCCATAGAATGGCCAAAGCTCGGTTTCCCAGTCTTGATACAAGGATGGGTAATAGTAGGATTGGCCGAGGCTCAATAACCCAGTCTTGGACCAAGATTGGGTAAACATAGGAATGGCCAAGCTTAGGTTACCCAGCTTTGGGCCAACCTTGGTGCACCGAAGTTTGGTTTCCCAGTACTGAGCCACGCTTGGCCCCGTTGTTTAACTCTGGGGACTCCTGTATGGGTTATGATCAAGAGTGCATGCAAATATGTATTATGATTTTCGCAGTTTGTCCTAATTTTCCGACTTTCCATGGTAATTGCCTTGAATTTTATTTTTTCTAACTAAGAACTTTTCCAGGACCGTAATGAACAAAACAGAGTTACGTATATCCATCGTTCGAATCGTGAGTTTTATGCTCTTAAGCTCATACCAAAAACCCATAGAAGAAAAGCAAAACAATAAATTATTTTTAGAGGAAATAATACCGTCAACTTAACACTTTGAGCCCCGGTATGAGAAACAAAAATTCGTTCCATTTGATATTCAAAAGAGTTTTATAATAACAAAATTAATTAAGATTGTATTTTTCCATTGAATGTATTTGTTTGATCTCCCACTAATGGCCAATGAAAATTTTGCTCGGGCAAATTGTACATTTTACTGTAGATTCGTCGTATTTATGTGGAAGTATCAAAAAAGGAAATTCTTTCTTTAAGATTGTCATTTAGTGAGAGACAAATTTCTTCCTACGTTTAAGTGAGATCAAATCTTGAATGTTGGCTGCGAGATGCTGCAGCCTCGTTCAGAATAGAAGAACTAAAATGTCTGGGTCGGATTTGGTTTGTGGTATTACAGTGTCCTTTTGCTTTTGGGGAGAAACGAACAACCCATGTTATTTGGAAAATTTAAAAATGAATATTGATGACCTGGGTGTCCATATTTCTTTACAAATAAAGGGGTCCCCCTCGTGATTTACTCATAGGTCTCTGACAGAAGGTTCTCTTGCGGCATGTACATTCCTGTCGGTCTTTTTTGTTTCTGAACATTGTCGCTTGAAATTTTGATAGATCTTTGCCGCTAGAGAGCGATTTTTTGAAATTTGTAAATTTGAAAAAAATATTGCAGAAAAATGTATTGCATTGACCGCACGGAGAACGGGGTACAGTTAATTAAAACTTCTCGTCCACTGGAATCAAAATTGTTCTGATTTTTGACATGTGCAATTAAAACAGCGTGGGGATAATTCACTGTGTGTGGAGACAAGTCGTTGTAGATTTCATTCCGATTCATTAGCGACGTGTTCAATATTAACATTATTAACAATAATAACAACAATGAATTATTAATAATTAACAAATTCATAATTAACAATTATGTCTGATTTGAGGAATATGTCCTGTAAATTTTAGCAAAATTGATTGAATTGTATTATAGATTATTTCATTCGTCATCGTTTACAACCCATCTGAGACTTTTAAATTTTTGGATTATAGTGATAATTCGATAATCCTCAATGTTCCTTTTTCAAATATGTTTTTATTGTTTATTTCATCAAAACTAAACCGGTGAAATTCAATAAAAGTCAAGTCCGCAATCAAAACTAAATTGATTTTTGGCGTGTGCAAGTAAAACCGCGCGGGGATAATTTACTGTGTGTGCAGGCAAGTCGTTGCAGATTTCATTTTGATTCATTAGCGGCAATAATTTATTATTAATAATTATAAATTAATGAAATTTATTGAATTATTTTCAGTGCGGATTACAAGGAAGATCAACTTCAACTTTGGTTGCATATTACAAAAGAAATATTTTTTTAAGTGTGCCTCTCCCTACTCCAAAATAGGTTCAAAGTCGAAAAATTCTAACTTTTATCGGTTCTTCGTTTATTACTATAAAACAATGTGTCCTCCGTAAAAAAATTCCTACAAAAATAACCCCTTAAAAAGGTACTGGGTTGAATCGTTCTCGAGATATGTGCCGATGAAAATCTAGTCCAAGCAAATTAGACTTTTTAGAAGAGATAATTTATAAAGTTTAGAAAATTTGTTTGTGAACTCCCAGTAGGCATCCAAATAAAAATCCGAAGAGTTCCCACTCCAACGGGGGAGCTTCATCCACTTTTGCCCAAAAAACCGCTCCCGAACGTGACGTCATGAAGCCTTTCTGCCTTTTTCTCGTAAACGGTAACTCCGATTAGAAAATGTTATAGGACTTATGTTCTACATTAAATTCTGCATAAAATTGGTCTCATGAAGTGTTTGCCTATCTCCCACCCACCATCCCACCAAATTTTATTTCTGTCCGACCTTTTGCGATCAAAAACACAAAAACCCCCCATTGCCTGGACTAATATGAAACTGACTGAAGTAACTTTTTATGTAATTAAATAAAGTGGCGGATAAATTTTCAAGGAACTGTTGTTGAACTCTTGTATCGAACATAAATGCGAAACTGGCGAAACTGAGAAAGCTCAACTAAACACACAAAACAAAATTTATGATTACTTAGCACTGAGTTCCGAGAAATTAATGAGCGTCTCAAATTAGGTACGGCCATGCCTATATGCGTTTGATCCTTGCTAGTAGAAACGAAACAGATCGAAGATGCCTGCGGAAAAATTAAAGACCCAAAGAAAAAGGAGTACAGGTAGTACATTCAAATAAAAGGGAAGTACATTTGCAGTACATTTCCTCCGGAGTACAGGTCATAAAATAAAAGTACAAAACTTCTAAAAGGAGTACGTGTGGTCAGCTTTATTTGTTATTAAAACTGCTGTAAAAATTAGACTGTACAAAAAATTATCGTACCACGAGCATATTTATGTTAGTCCCCCGGACGGCTACCTTCCGTTCTTCATTGAAATAGCATGAAAGCAATGGCATATAATCGTGTACTCGCCGTCCTACACTGCCCGAAAACCGTGGCATCGCGTTGATGCAACCCGGGGCTCAATGTGTTAACAAAAAAAAATTCAACAACGTAATAAAATCAAGATACATTTTGGAATTAAGCAGTAATTGAGAAGTAGGTACACATTTTTCGGCTACAACTGACAACATTAAAAGTTATCGAAATGCATATTAGATTACTTTCTTTGCGTAGACCACGTAATTAATTGTATTGTATCTCTGTATTGTATTACAAATTACGATAGGTTAGTAATCGGAAAAAAGTATTACAGAACGCTGTATAACTGCTCAATCTAAATCATCGCTTATGTTTCTCACTCACAGAGAGCAGCATGTGCTGAACGACTTTTACATTACACGCTTAAAGGTGGCTGATGGTTCCTCTATTCTATTAAATCCTCTTGAACTATGTCTAAGAACTCTAACTCTTTGTGCGATAACTGTGATATTTTTGCGGACAACTTAAAACACATTGTTGAGTCAGCAAAGAATCAGTTGGGAAACATTGTGTAGCACCTTTTTTTTGTAATTTTTTTGTAACTTTTTATATAGAATTTTTTATTATATTTTTTATTTTTTTATTTATTTAGTTGTTTTAGAATTCAATTTTATTTTAAATTTTTGTTTAATTGATTAATTATTATTAATTATTATGTTGCATTGAACTGTTATTTTAATTATGTTAGTTATGTTATGTTCTTAATTAATATTGTTGTAATTTTGTCCTGTAAGTGGAGAAATCTGTCGGGCAAATAAATTAATATTATTAATAATATTATTATTATTATTATTATTACTTCAAATTTGGAATATCATCTTTTCATGGATGGATTAGGATTTTTATGTTTGATTCATATAACTTAATATAAATTGTCAAATAAATCTTGGCAGATTAAAAGTCCTGAAAACAAACAGCTTTTAGAACAAGAAAAGAAAAGAAAGGAAAGCAGGGATTTCGATCCTCCAATGACGGCAACACCGATAGACGTTTTTTTGGCAACCCTGAAATGAGTGCCAAAATTCTTTCCCTTGCCGTCTCCGTATTAAGAGTAATTTCTTTAATCTGCTTTATCTTCTCTCCCTTCCACCTCCATTCATTCTCTTCATCCCTTTTCTTTCTCTTGTTAAACATAGACATTTTTGTGTTTTGGGCATTCACTTCAAACTTTTTCTTCACCATGTATTTTTCTAGGTTCTTTATCATTATTTTATTTCATCTCTCTTTCATTATTTCCCATATCATGCGCAAAAGTCATCCTCCACACTTTCACTCAACCTACTACGCACCTGTGCTCTCTCTAACATTCCATCTATATATGCCACTTACATTGTGAACAATAATTAGCTTTAAAAAAAAAAGAAACCGACTTCAAAAACCGAAAAATAACTGAGTACATGTATTAGTTACATGTGCAACCTACTGATCTGTTTAAGTCGGTGCCAAGCCAAAGAGGTGAACAAATTTGTAACCTATTGTCATTATACAAATATATCAACAACGTTATGGCTTCCCTTATGGTCAGAAACCATTTTTTTCTCTCTCAATTGATTTAGTTCCACACCCCCTTCTCTGTTATTGTAGCTTTTATCTCTCCCTCTTCTGTCTCCTTCTTCTGTCTCTTCTTGCATCTACATGTCTGTTTTCTTTGGCAACATAGAATCCCGCGGGCCTGACGGCCCTCTGGATTGTAACAGCATTGCCCACGGTTATTAACATCCTTATAATTCCCTTAATACATAAATAAGTATATAACTACATAATATCTCGATTAAAAAAAAAACAAATAATACAGTTAATAATAGCCGACATACTCTCTTATCTGAAGAAGATAATGTGATGTTTACAAAATGTAATTTTTTTATTTTTGAAATCAAATAATGATACAGAACTAACAGACTTCCAAAATCAAATAAAATACATCACGATACACGATATACGTATGTCCGGGAAATTTCCACATTTCCCTCTGTATATTGCAATAAACAACACTATTTGTTTTTATTCATATGTGACATTACATTAGGTGTTTATTAACTTATAAAAAAAAAGAATTGAAAGACATTGTCAAGATCAGTACAGCAGTGTCCGAGTACAGACCTGGCATATAACGTAAAACCATGATACATGATACCGTGATAAAAAGAAAAGTGTCGAATCAGCTGATCGAACAGGCTGAAATCTTAAAATGATTGCGTCCAGTTCATTCCATAAAGCAGAAAATATCACGAGCCACTGACAAAACCGACTTGGCGGACTGCACTTTGATAGCATAGGATAAATGTTTGGACTTGTACGAGTCGGAAAGAAACAGAAGAATTTAGCTCCACCCCCCTGTTGACGTGTTTTTTATATGGTACAGCGTGTTTCAGTTTACTTTTTGACGTTAATACCGCCTTAACCATAGTCTAAAACGTTTCATCCTAAATTAAGAGACCTGTCCTGTTCACTGTTTTGGTAGGTTTTACATGTAGTTTGTAACTAAATATGTTATGATTCTTTGACAGTAAGTTGACGTTCTTTCTAAAGTAGTCCCTAGACGGTCAATCATTTTGATCAAAAGCTGCATGATTGACCGTCTAGGAACCCGTTTAATGGTTCATAGACGGTAATCATGCTTGATTTAATCGATTGATTCCAGCTTTTGATCAAAATGGTTGACGGTCTAGTAGTCCAAGCATATTAGACTTTTGAGATGAAATAATTAATAAAGTCTTGAAATTTTGGTTATCATATCATATCATAAAATTGGTCTCATGAAGCTTTTGTATATCTCTCACCCGACGCTAATAAATGACGTTGGAAAATGAGTAAAATCCAGATAGAATCGAGTTATATTATCATATTATAAACAAAATATGGGATATTATTATTTATATGGGATATTAAGTGCCTTTTTTAAACCTTTCATTTACAAAAACACAACAATTTAAGCAAAAAAAAACAAAATTTTTATCGAACCAAAACATTTTTTTTTTACTAAAAGTTAGCACTACTCGAGATAGGAAGCTAGACGAAATGACGGCCACATTCGGTTACTAACAACCGAGAAATCACGAAAAAAGCGCGAGATGGACCTCTCAGATCCAACGCAACAAACGGAGTGTTAACTTATCCACCCATACTTCAACTAAGATAAATCCTGCCTTTTTTATCACCGATTTTGGAGAGAACCGGTAAAATAAAACTGAACCGCTGTGCAATTTCCACAAATTACATTAATAACGGTTTTATAGTTCCAGTTGTTCTTATGCTATCTTGTTAACGTTAAAGACATAATCAAAATTTTATTGTGGGTGTAAGTCAACGTAGTTAATTCTACAGATTAGTACATCTAAAATATTTACGATAGCAACTCTGTTGGCAGAAACGTAATTTAGATAACAGTGGATAATTTTGATTTAAGTACCTGTATTAATTCATTTTCCTTGTGGATTATTACAGTCTTTACAATATTCAATTGTGAGAATTACTGATGCATTTTGTTCTGATTGATTAACATTGTTTATTCAATATTCGCAACATAACAACTACACTACAATTAAATAATAATTAGACCGTTCAACGCTTTTGTTTCATTTCAGTTGCTTGTAAATTTGTAACATTTCAATTTAAATTGGTGATTTATTGTGAGTTATGGGCTGACATTGTGAACGGAAATGGTGGTTGGTGCGGATTCAAATTCAAACTGACAACAATTATTATTAACCGTGATGTGAAACATTAGTTATGAAATTTAATAAAACTGGACGTTTACGCGAGGGGGTAACCACTGCATGTAATCGTGGAACGGCGCTATTGTAATCACTTTGTAATCGTAATGCAATCAAATATAATTTTTGTGAAATCATATGTAATCTTCTTGCAATCATAAATAGAACTTAATGAAATCGTGAAATCTTGTATTCATTATGTAATCATCATGTAATCGTCAAGTAATCATCATGTATTCATGGTGTATTCATCATGTAATTATCATGTAGTCATCATGTAATCATGATGTACTCATCATATATCATGTATTTATCCATGTAATCATGATGTTATCATGTTGTAACTAGATTTGTATTTTGTTCTTATTACTACTTTTCGCTTGACTAGATCGGCCTCTGCGAATAAAATCGCAGTCATTTACTGTGGTCTGATGCTGTGTGTTAATATGCACCTCGATAATTATGCATTTATACTTGGCATTTCTTATATTCCCGCCTTCAATTCGGCCTGTCTCGTGCGGTGCTCGTGATTACATTTTTTCAACTAATTGTCGTTTTCATTTTTCTTTTAGGCCTAATGTTAGGTTTTTCCTATCTTTGCGGTCATAGGGGTCATAAGTTTACAGTTTGCAACATATTTTTTTCGTAATCTATTTTTTCCAATTTCTCGTGATAGCAGTTTTATAAAAGGTACATAATTCAATAATTAAATTTGGTATCCCTGAATTGATTTTTATTAACATAATAAGAATTTTTGACTTTGTGTTATACCCAGTATATACAGGGTGTTATGAAAATAGTTGCAGAAAATTTAACCACAAGTAGAACTTCTTCGCAAACGCTCCCTTCCGGAGTTAAAATTAAGAATAGTTTGACACCTAAAACCAAACCCGCCTATGGACCCACGTTCACTGATTGGCAGGAGTGCACAAAAACTTTACCCGATAAATTAATCGAAATAAAAACTGTTTAAATGAAAACATGTACTCACCTACCATAATATGCATAATATTGAACTAGGTTAGCATGTAATAATAAACTCTCAAACTTCCATCAGGGATAATCCTTGTTGTTGTACGTGCGATAAACGATAAATTTTGACACACCGACACTTCGAAGCACATCTTCGAATTAAAATTTTAGGTTCAATTTCCAAAACACGATTACATCTGGGACGTCCGAAATCTGGAGTTGGAGAGGCACGAGAATCGAGCACACACAACAATACATAGCGGCGCGACACTCAACTGATAAGTAAATTTTACTATCAAAGACAATTTTTTTGTCCCAAAAAATTTTGGTGTTTACCTCGTTCGACAAAAACGTTCTGATGCGTTCAAGTTCATGTAGGCATAGGCGGAGGGTGAAATAAGGGGTCAAAAAAATTTGAACAAAATTGTGGATTTCAGCAAAGTGGTAAATAGAAAAAATGTTTATTTTGACGAGTTCTACTTATGGTTAAATTTTCTGCTAGGACTTCCCTAACACCCTGCATATACTTGTGTCGCCCAAGCGATAGAGTAATAAAACTTAAGGGTGGGACACCACTTGCGTAAAGCGTTGTACGCAACTGTCATATTCATAAAGAAGAAATTCCATATAAACTTTTTTTTTATAACTGAAATCTTTATACCTACATGCCGTTTTCGTAACAAATTGATAAAGAGTAGTATTAAAAAGCTTGATTTATAGATATAATCGAAGAACAATGACAAAAAGCGGAGAAAAGAGAAAAATACGTGTACCAAAAAGTCGAAGAACTTGCTCAGATAAACTGTTAATTTAAGTTGGGTGCATCGGGCTTTCCAAAATGCTGGAGTATTTAAACTCCACCAATAATGGTACATTACTATTTTTATCGGTTTCAGGATATTAAACAGATGTTTACACTAACAAAAGTTGGCTGGTAGGTAAGCCATAAATGTATCCTGTATGTAAAATTGGTAAGGTAATATTACCTTACCGAAATGTCAATTGTCAACATTTGTCAAGAAAGTGAAAACGAATTAATGTGAAATCTAATAAATGTATGTAACATTATTTATTAAAATAGCATAAGATAAGACGGAACTATACCTTATAATTTAAAAATAACAATGAAAATAACGAGAAAAAAAATACAACTGCTTTTTGTCAAAATCACAATAAACATTTATGGTGCAATCTTTCAAAAAAGAAATTGTAACGGGATCGTCCGAATCAATTGAATTGACGATTTCGTCTATAGCATCTCGTAGACTATATAACATGAAGCCCTAAAACGTGTTCTGTTGTTTAATAAAGCTGTTTTGTGAGATAACAGCGTATCAAAAATCGCAATTTGGGTTTGCATTTTCAAACGCTGTACATTTACCGCCTTTTGTGACGTCATTTCGGGGGAGCCTTCTCATTTGTCCGCCCATATAGTAACTTTGAATTTTATTTGGTGATTTTTTTCCCGTGTTGACGTCACAGAAAGGCGCGCGTTTCAAATAAGACAGATGTTTCGAATTTTTTTTTACCTAGTAAAGAATAATAAACAAAAAAAAAATAGGGGTACAATATTTTTCCGTCTAGTTTCTAGAAACGCTGTTTTTGAAAATTGTGGGACGACCCCATTCCTGACAAATTCAAAATCGAAACTGATGAAGACTCCATGTGTGAAGATGTATTTTATTGCACTATTTCTCTTGTATGGTCATTGTAAATAATTTCAGCTGAAAGTGCTGAAACCGCCGAACTAGAAGTACCAGAAACAACTGAACTAGAACTAGCAGAAACCGCTGAATTTGTACTACCAAACATTCTTTTTGCCATCTTAATCTTACGGAAAAAATTGCAAAAATTTTCACTAAATTCACATAAATGAGAAGATGATCACCTGAAATCGATAAACTATTTCACAAACCACGAATGTTATGATCCATAACAGCCTTAGATGTCGCTCTACGAGCTCGGATTTCAATGACATCTGCGGCTGTAATAAATGTCATAACATTTCTCGGTATGTTAATAGCTATTAACACCGCCCGCAAAGGGGCGGCTTTATTACTCTGTTGGGCGACACAAGTATATCTTTATTGCTTTTTCAATTAAAAATATTAATTTGGGATAAGGAGAATAATTTGCTATAGAAGACATGTTTGATCGTATTATTTTTTTAATGTAATCATCATATAGTCAAGGTAATCCCGTGTAATCATTGTGAAATCTTTTGTAATCATTTAGTAACGCGAAGGTAGATACTTGAAATTGCATGAAATCCTATGAAATCCTCCGTGAAATCATAATGTAATCACTCATGTAATCATATGTAATCACCATGTAGTCATATGTAGTCACATGTAATCACATGAAATCATATGAAATCACAAGTATTCACTATGTAATCAAGTGAAATTTGTAATCCGTGGTACACCCTTTTCATCAGTGGTTACCCCCTCGCTGGTACCTGCTATCTATACCTAATTATTTTTTAGCTGCATCTGCATCATTATTGTGTTTCTTTACAATATAAAACTGTTTAACTTAAAAATGTCCACAACTGACTGATTGACTAATGGTATTAGAATGACAACAATTTTTTGATTTAAAAATTTTGAATTCGGATACAACACGAGAGTGAGTTCTAGTTCTTAAAGAAAAAAATAATTAATATATGGTTGTTACTTCTTATCCATGTCCTGCCCTGTCCTCTATACTCATCGACTGACTAAATGGATAAGAAATAACAACCAATTATTGACTATTTTTTCTTTTATGAAACTAGAACTCACTCTCGTGTTCAATCCGATTTCAAAATTTTAAGTCAATAAATGGTTGTCATTCCAATACCATTAGTCAATCGGTCAGTTGTGGATGCAGCGGTTGATTCATTAAATGAGTCATTGTTGTGTTATGAGTTTTGTACAAGAGATATTATTGAGATTGAGCCTTGACGTCAAGTTAATTAATCTGTAATTATTCTGCCGACCTCCCAATGTGAATCCAAGGACTACTGGGGGTGCTGGTGGGAGATCGTTGATCATTGCACTGGCCCATCAGCACTTTGGGGAGATTTATGATATCTCCAGGATGAATTCTAGAGTTCTCCATTTGTATTGATTTTGTACTCGTTGAGTATGCTGGCAGTACGAGTCCGGATTAAGTTTAATCCATTGCACGGATACTACTGTCGGAGTTGAACCAGTTAGTCATGACTCAGGTAGGGTAAAGCCCAGACGGTCACGCGGACAAAGGCTCTATCAGGGGATACCCCGTGATGGTATTGCACATCCTTTTGATAGGCCTAAGACTAGTTAAGATGGAGCGGGGTGGTACATTTCAGATATCTACACCGTGGTGACTGAAGAGTAGCTGTTCTTACATCAGCAGCTCTACCATCTTGCCATCATCATCTCTACCATCTCGTCATCATCATCTCTACCATCTTGCCAGCATCATCATCATCATCAACATCATCATCAGTATGTCACCACGTGCCATCGTTAGCAGGGGTATCGTTATGATGCTCAGGTACCGCCCATTGCACGACTCACTTCTAGTCGTTTCAGTAATAGTCTAGGCAGGAGCTCTGGGTTTCCCCGGTCAAAGAAGGACCGCGTTTGTACGTTTGGGGTCTCCCACAGCTCCATTGCACTGCTTGCTATTACTTGAGTGTCTAAGGTCTCCTAACTACCTAGGCAGAGCTCAATCGAAATGTTAATAATTGATATGTTTGATAATTGAGACAATTGATAATTGATATGATTAAGTATTCAGGTTCTAAAAAAGACCAGTATCATCAGTTGATCAGTACATGAGGAACTCAAAGTATTAATTCTAATCTGTTGATTTGAAAGACTCAGAAAAGGTTACAATTTAAGATTGACGAATCTAATTAGGATTAGCTGCTCATAAATCATTTTCCACACAGAATTGCAACATGACCTTTCGACACTCGATACCTCTCTCGACCAACATAACTGGCCATCCAAGGAGTAATTTTGTAAAACAGGTAAAGCACTTAATATTAAAATTTTAATGTGTTAAAGACGTTAGGCCTTTTGTTCAAACGATGCAATGACAAATTTTGATAAATGGGAATTAACACTCAGTATAATTGAATTAACACTCAGTATATTTTCAAATAGAAAAACAACGTGTTACATTTTTAGCAAAATAAAGTGTATTCCGGAGAATTTTCAAAACGTCCTCAAACACACATAGATGACAAAACCTTACCAATAATTCCCGAAACTTTGACACTCCTGTGTAATACGGAGTTTTCACATTTGTCATTCCGCAAAAACCGATGATTTAAAGTTAATAGATCTCATAAACTTTGCCACAATAAATCATAATTTATCATACCTGTTCTACGGAGCCGTAATAGCGTCTGGAGAAAACTCCTCGACGAGATATGAGATCACTCGCTGTTGAGCTGAAATGAGAAAAAGGAGTGTTAATCATTCAAACTTTGCATATTCTGCATTCTATATATAAACGTGACGTAGCAAAAAGTCTTATCAGACTGACACGGTTTTTAACGTCTCTACTAGGGGTGATTATTTCAGACACAGATATCTCATACAGAATATTAAGTGTAGACAATAAGCTACGCAGTTTTAGTTACAGACAAGATGCAGACGGAATACGGCTGTTTACAAATTGATTTCAGAGAGGTTCTTTGCAGTATTTATGTTTGCGTTACGTAACATTGTATTAATTTTTAAACTTTACTGAGTCGGTAAAGGACGTTATTTATAGCAGAAGAATGAACCAATCTACAAAACGAGTATTGCAGAATTGCTACCTAAAACAAAAACCATGTTTATGGCAGGATAGACGTATTTGAGATATTCTCTATTAAATTCCAGTTGAGAAGTTCTCTAAATGAAAACATTTAATATTGCAATAATTAATGTAACTTGGAACATAATTTAATTATGCAATTTTGTTTCTTCTTATTTTCTTACACCTCTTGCATCTGCAAATTAATATCGCCTTGTTCAAAAGGTCAAATGTTAATTTTCGAAATAAACAAAGCAGAAAAACTTTCAATTGCTGTCCCATTAACAAAATGTTAAAATCTCTTTATCGTCCCACATTTCTAAATACAACCAGACATTTCCGACATTGGGAATGTTACCTAATTAGGGTAATTGGGTTAATATCTTGAATTCACACAATAATACGCTCCAAAGAGGAGGATTTGTTTTATTTGTGTTGTTCTTATTGCACTACACTCAATGTTTCCACCATATTAGAACTGACACGTTTTTCCACATTTTTCTTAAGTCTTTTTTTGATAAAGTAAATATTATTATATTACAAATATTACGCTTATTTGCCCGGATTTTTAAGTTCAAAGGTGTTTGATAACGAGATTAGGAATCGGAAGAGTTAGCATGAATAAACAGGATTACCTATCCATACAAACGAATATTGATTGGTTAAATATTTAAAGAGAAGTATCAATACTGCTGAGAGTAATGGCAGGGTTTATCTTTTCAATTATTACACAGTCCAGATTGCAGCACACATCCAAATTAGAAATTTTATTGCCGTATCGGGAACGCACAATGGAATCAACACCAATATTAACACAAGGACTTATTTGGCAGATGATAACAACACATTAACAACCTCACAACCGTATTAATGCTTTGCAATTAAAACTGTGTTTTTTATATCGTACCGCAGGTTTTTAGATAATCCGATTTGTAGAGAACATCCGGTTTTGATGTGGTTTCGGTGTGGGTTGAAATAAACCACGGTCTAGTTTATTGTGAATTTAAAACAATTTTCAAATCAGTTTTATAATCATTTTTAGCATTTTTTAATTGATTGGCATTGTCCTTTACAAACAATATGGATCACTGAAAATGTGCACAAAATATAACGGGTGTTTTTTTTTAAATTTGGCGTCAAAGTTTGCCATGGATGTTTAACTGTGAACGTGTCATCCGAGTGACAATTATTAATTTGACATCTTAACATAAATCTAACCTCACTTGAAATTTAATTAATCGACAGTTCAACACGTTAATGCCATTAGAAGCAGTTGTAGTGTTATTGTTATTTCTTTGTTAACGAAAAATTTAACTTTAATGAGGAAGTAAGGTTTATAATAAATAATCAAAATGAGCGACTTCAAGGCATTTGTGGACTCTATTGAATAACAACAAATTGGTCCTATAATTCCGCGTCTTTAAACATCGCACAGATAAAAGTAGGAACTCCACATCCCCATGTTTTGTAACTTTACATAACCGTCTAAATGAAACTAGGCAAAGAATTTTGGCCCGTTGACAACAAATTTATTGTCTCCGCCAAATTAAAAAAAAAAAACACCCGTTTCTATGTATATTCTGTGAGTTAGATATATAATAGAGAAATATTTAACTCAAAAGGGAAATGCTAAAGATTTCGAGTTAGTTAGTTTTCGACTTAGCAAGTATTTAGAGATACAAATTTCGACTTAGAAATGCACAATTCCTGAGTATATTGAACGATACATAAAGTACGAGACACGTTAATCTGACAGCTATAAAGCCGCAAATTAGATGACCAATGAGAAAGGTTCAGGGTTGTAAATCAACAGGAAGCGGCAAAGACTTTGAGTTGCTTGTTTATTGGTGGATGAAACGGACCGGACTCGAAATTTCTAGGCCACAATTAATTTTTATTCTTCTTTCCTATCACTGTGAGTTCAAAACGATAGAGATGGTATGAAGTCAGTTGAAGTGATATTTACGACGCTATAATAATTGCCCAAAGTTTGGAAATGAGACCATAGACTTCATCAAAAAAGGTGTCGATGAAATATCGGCAGATAATTGGACCAATTTATATTCGACATGTTGAAAAAATCGAAATTGTATACAGACAAAACTTTGTACAAGAATTAATTATAGAAATAGTGATAAAATTGTTACAAATTAGATTTTTTTATTCTTTTTTACGCAATATTCTTATTTCAATTTATTCGTTAAATAAATATTTTCAATTTTGGTTTAACTGTTAATTTGTTATTGATTTTCTCAAAAGTTGACCTGTGATTATTATTTTCTCATTTTATAAATTGGATGCGTTACTATTTCGTTTCACACTGAATATTATACAGTTACAATATTATGCTAGTTGTAAAATAGCAATTTGTAGAACTAGTTTTACTAATAATAATTAGTACATATTTTTGCATTTTAATATCTGCAGCAATATAAAAAATAAAATACATTACTTGTAGGATCTTATGTAAGTACGGGGTAGGTCTTGGCCAATCAGGACGTGGCCTCCCCTAAAAGCTGCACCCCTAGGATCTTACTGAGTGGGAGTCTTAACAAAACTCTCAGTCAGTGAGAAAATAAGATTCATAAGAAAATCATGTAACAAATAACACATGTAAACGCGTAGTCAAACCGTTCAAATAAAGTATAGTAACAATACTCTTCTCGTTATTGAGACCCTATAATCCAGGGAAACAGGATAGAACGCAATCTCCACTGTGAGGACAAACGCTGCCTCCAGGAGATTCAACATTGGTCCTTCGAGCCGGATTGTTAAAAATCCGCGAATTAGAAAAATCGAGTGTAAAAGTGTGTGCAAATCATCACGATCAACTGTGAGGAAGCAGGCTGCCATCAATCAGCGCGTGACAGCGGCTCCCCTTGATCATCAGACGGAGAAGACACCAGGTCTGGCGAAGACGGAAGGCATCACCAGGTTAGTGGTTCGTTTTTCCTGCCTTTCCTGTATCCGTTCAATTTATTCAGATAAATGTTTGCGTATTTAATCACAAAATTGTAACGTTAACTGTACGTTAAGTGTGCATCTAAATAATTATTGTTTCCTTAGTTTTGCTAAATTAACGTAATTAAAGATAATAGAATTAATAATGGCCAAGTTAGAAGCGGCTAAGGTACAAATCGAGTCTTTAGAAGACTGACTGACGGCCATAGAAAATATAGTTAAGAATTTTGATAAAGAAAAGGAGAATATGAGTAATTTACTTGTAAGAAAACCCAAATTAGAGGAGTTGTCCCGTGAATATAATAAGGTTATATTAGAAATGAGATTATTGGACAAGGCTACACCGGCGGTAGAACATACAAATAGACAAATAACCTTCGAAAACCGTTGCTGTAAAGTTCTTGCCCTTATACATGATATCACCGAGAACTCTCAAATTAATGTTCGAAATAATTCTAGTAAAAGTGAAAATCAAAGGCAAGTTAATTTACCAATTTTAAATTTAAAATCATTTGACGGAAATTATAAAAGTTGGATGAATTTTTCAAATACGTTTAAATCAATTATAGACGGTAACATTAATTTAACTAATTGCCAGAGGCTGCAATATTTATTTTCTTGTGTACAGGGCGAAGCTTTAAGGTCAATTGAAAGCTTTGAAATCAGCGACGAGAACTATAAGAAAGCGTGGGACACCTTAGAAAAAAGATTTAAAAATATTCGATTGATCGTGCAAGATCTGTTTTAGAATGTAAATCAGTTTTAAAGCCTAATCACTGTCTCTTACGTGAATTGGTCGATGTTGTTTCCAGCAATTTAAATGCTTTAAAGTCGCTATCTGTTCCTGTAGATGAGTGGGGTACGTTATTAATAGCAATAATCGCGGGTAAACTCGACTACCAAAGTAGGCGCGAATGGGAAATGTCCTTAAGCGACACACTTCCCACATTCTCGGAATTTCTTTCTTACATGGAAAAACGTTGCAGTGTCTTACAAGCGCTAGAAGTAAGAACGACTAAAAAATCAACAGAGCACAGCGTCAATAAAGAACAGCATCTTAAAATGCGTACAGTCGCTCATACGACAACAAAAATGCAGGTAAACCTCGGTAAATGGTGTCCGTTTTGCAAAGATACGACACACAAAATAATTCACTGTCCAGGATTCATGCAATTATCGTTGCAAGAAAGATTTGATGCCGTTAGACTAAAACTTTGTACTAACTGTTTGCGATCAAATCATTTAAAGTCGAATTGCCGATCGAATATAAAATGTGGTGTTTGCGACAAAAGACACAATTATTTGCTGCATTCATATGCTAACCCTGACGCCGTAGTCGAAAATCCTGGAGTAACTGTCAATAATCACTCATTAGCGAGCAATGAAATAGTTTTGTTATCAACCGCCATAGTTAAAGTAAGAAATAAGCGCAATGAATTTATTTCATGTAGGGCGCTGTTAGATCAAGGATCCATGTCGAATTACATTAGTTCGAACTTGTTGAAAATGTTGGATCTACCGACCACCACTGCAAACATATCAATAAAATGTTTGAACGGAACTACAAGCAGCGCAAATCATCAAGCTCGGGTTTTATTCAAGTCCAGAATTAATGGATACGCGAAGGAAACAGATTTTATTGTCGTTGACAAAATTACTGACAACCTTCCTTCCAAAAGCTTAAGACAAGGGGCGTGGAAATTCCCACGCAACATATGTTTAGCCGATCCGGAGTTTCAAAAAAGCCGACCTGTCGATTTATTAATAGGGGCCGGATTGTTCTATGAGTTGCTATGTGTAGGTCAATTTCGAACAGATGTCGGTCTAATTTTGCAAAAGACGAAGCTTGGGTTTGTAGTGGGCGGTACTCTCGGCGGCGATACAAGAAAGGGCGGTAGAATTCAAGGGGGACTTGTGTCCTGCTATTTGTCAATAACTCCGAAATTAGAAACGCAAATTGAAAGGTTTTGGAAACTGGAGAACTTTTTGGATGCCCATAAAGATGCAAGGCGGCTAACGATAGAAGAGGCTGCCTGCGAAAGCCATTTCCGGGATAACACAACTCGTAATGATGACAGTCGCCTTGTCATTAAATTACCGGTAAAAGATGAAACGTTAAACATCGGGGAGACTAGGGCAATCGCGTTGAAGCGTTTCTATAATTTAGAAAATAAACCAACAGAGAAGATTAAGGGCAACTTATCCTCAGCTGAGCTCCAACAATCGAGCGTAAATATTTTAAAAACATGTTCAGAAAACTGAATTTCAAAACGAATTATTGCAATTGCAACGGGACAAGGCACTGGATAAAAATTCAAAATTACTATCGCTCAATCCATTTTTGGACGAGCAACAATTAATTCGTGTAGGAGGTCGATTGAAAAATTCACTTATTTCTAACGACGCCAAGCAGCCGATTTTGATCCCAAAAAATCATCCAATAACAAAATTGTTAATTCGAAGTAAACACGAAAAACAGCTGCATGCAGGTCCACAAGCTACTTTAGCGGCGTTGCGACGCAAATATTGGATTATTTCTGCTAGGAATGCAATTCGATCAATTCTGCGTAGATGTGTCAAGTGCTTTAAAACGAGTCGCATTAATGTTACACTTATCATGGGTGACTTACCCAAACAACGAGTGCAATACGCACGCCCATTTTTAATAACAGGGGTGGACTACGCAGGTCCCATTTTAATCCGCGAGTTTCGGGGTCGTGGAAAGAGACTTATGAAGGCCTATATTGCCATATTTGTATGTTTTTCCGTCAAGGCAGTACACATTGAGTTAGTTCCTGATCTAACTACGAAAGAGTTTCTGGGTGCTCTACATCGTTTTATTGGGCGCAGAGGCCAACCCCAAGAAATTCATTCAGATAATGGAACAAATTTTGTAGGCGCATCTCGCGAACTAAAGGAGATTGCACAATTGTTTAAGACACCTAATGTCAAAAGTTCCATCGAAAATGATTGCTCTAATAAGGGAATTATTTGGAAAATCCTTCCTCCTCATTCGCCGAACATAGGTGGGCTTTGGGAAATCAATGTCAAGTCGGTAAAACGCCATTTAAAAAGGACTATTGGAAATGCACACTTAACATACACGGAAATGTTGACGCTTCTAGTACGAATCGAGGCGTGCCTGAATTCGCGTCCATTAACACCGATGTCATCTGATCCTAATGATCTAGAACCTTTATCCCCTGCCCATTTCCTGATAGGCGAACCACTGACATCTCCTCCAGAGCATGACCCTACAGGTATTCCGACGAATAGGCTCTCAAGGTGGCAGTTGGTAGAAGTTATACGAACACACTTCTGGAGACGATGGCACCGCGAGTACTTAGTCCACCTGCAGAATCGTGCCAAGTGGACGTCGGACCCCAAAGGCCCTTCGTCTCGAGTGGGAATGATGGTAATTCTCGCCGAGGAAAATACCCAGCCTCTCATGTGGCAAGTAGGACGAATCATCGATGTCCACCCAGGAGCCGATGGCATCGTAAGGGTGGCGACGGTTCGTACAGCCCACGGTATAGTTAAAAGAACTGTGCGAAAATTGTGCCCTTTCCCCCTGGAGAGCGATGACTAAAATTGTGGTGATATCAAGTGCGAGAGTGACAAGTGGTAAAACGTTATTGACTCTCAGTAGCTGATTTATGTATGATGTGTTTGATCTCCACATAATTATTTTGGTAAATGTACTCATTATTACTGTTGTATTTTTACTGTTTGTGTTCGTATGTTTATGTATGTTTGTCTTCCAATATACATCATATTGTCTGTGTAGCTTAGAACGTAATGTTGATTCTTGATCAATATACGTGTTTTTTTTTTTATAAATATTACATAATTTATTAATTTTGCTCGTATATTTAGTTAACCAATATTTTTTCAGTTATTATGTATTATTATTAGTGATTAAGTAGTTACATTTAAGATTTAGTTAAGCTTTGAAGCACATGATGTCTTCTAGGCGGGGAGCATGTAGGATCTTATGTAAGTACGGGGTAGGTCTTGGCCAATCAGGACGTGGCCTCCCCTAAAAGCTCCACCCCTAGGATCTTACTGAGTGGGAGACTTAACAAAACTCTCAGTCAGTGAGAAAATAAGATTCATAAGAAAATCATGTAACAAATAACACATGTAAACGCGTAGTCAAACCGTTCAAATAAAGTATAGTAACAATACTCTTCTCGTTATTGAGACCCTATAATCCAGGGAAACAGGATAGAACGCAATCTCCACTGTGAGGACAAACGCTGCCTCCAGGAGATTCAACATTACTTATTTATGATAGTTGGTGTAAAACGTTTTGAACACAATTTTCAAGTACGGTCCTGGCTTCATGCTTTCAGAAAAGCTCTCGGAGTGAGCCACACTTTGGTCTCGAAAATTTATGGCTGGGTTTAGTCCTCCATTGTTAAATAATTGTGGGTAATAGACCCCCTTTTATGAGTGTTACATTATCTTGAACTCTACTATAATAAACTTCTTTTCAAGAAGTGAGCCAAAACATAAGTTACACAGATGTATTAAGTTTAATAATAGTATATCGTTTTACTAGCAGCAAAACTGAGACTTTTTGTGGCAAGGCTGTAGGTTTGATAGCCGTGCAAATACGGACGAGCCACGAAAAACCACTTTTCACCGAATAAAACATTCTATTTTTTCTTTAAACGCCGAAAATCTGACAATTTCTTTGACTTGATAAAACTCGACTGACCAGCGGCGCATAAAGCAATTTCAAGGTTACTTTATGGCCAACCAGCTGACTCTATGCACCGCCAGACGACTTTATCCGCCGCTAGACAACTTTGTCATGGCCGCGAAATGGACACTTGTCATTACTTATTGACGTATAAAATGTCACGTTTTTCTGACGTTTGAAGAAAAATACAATAAATTCCACATGTACCATAACACACCATACAAAAAAAGCACCAAACATTCTTGTGTACAAGATTTTAATGCTATGAGTTCAGGGAATTGAAAGTAAGACGTGAATATATTTTAATAACTTCGACTGATTTTGGAAATTCAAGTTATAGAGTATAAATACAGGGTGTTTAAAAACTGCCGCAAAAAACTAATGGTACAGTGATCAGAAGCAAAAAGTACGCAATAGAAAAATATTTAAAAAAAATGGTGTTAGATTCGCATGTGGCTGAAGGTTTCTTTTATAGTAAATCTGGCAACTGAGGAAATTGCAATGAACAATTAAAGTACTGGCATGTTAAGTAACCAAGGCAATGTTTTTCTCAGGTACTGAAATTAATTGTAACAATAATTGTTGCAAATTGTTAATTATTTTTGAAGTTTGTAATTTTTTATAACAATAATTGAAGGAGCAATTTATTATTTAACAGAACATTAAAATACAATTCACAGCAAATGTTCAAATTGTCGACCATTGCCCGTAAGACTAGCGTTTGCCCGTCTCTCAATACCCTGTACTCGTTCGAGTATTTGTTTGATTAGAGTTTAAGTGGGTCCAAAAATTCTTGCGAGAAGGTCTTCACGACTCTCAGATGGTGTTACGTAAACCAACGATTTAAAATGACCTCACAGAAAAAATCTAAACGATTAAGGTCGGGCGAACGGGGAGCTAACGCGTTGAGCCATCTTGCCCAATTCCATCGCTAAGCATGGCCAGGCCACCACAGGACCGGATGATGATGAACTGGTGCTTCATCCAGTTGAATTTATATATCCCTTAATAGAAGTGTTAGAGGCAAGTCATCCATCCCACAATGTCACTGTGACTTTTTTTTTAAATAAATCTGAAAAATCAGTTACTATGCATACAATCCCATTGTTGCATAAAAATATCCATTGTTATATTAAAATGTTGCCGCATTGATTTTTGCATAAATCTCCATAATTTAAGATGCGTTTAAATACATTTATGTTAAAGACCAAAGGCATTGCGTCAAATAATTATGGATCTACATTTTGTTTCGCATACTTTAGCAGCATTTTGGGTGTAATTTACTGATAATAAATAGCTGTAATCAACATTCGAAAATCCCTAAAAGAAACCCACATACACAAAAGAAATGAACACCAAGAATTTTTTAAATATTTTTCTCTGACATACCAAAGGGTCCTAAATAACGTACCATTGCGTTATTTAAACACCCTGTATGTGCTATTAATACCTCATAGGGAAATAAGATTTTGTTCGAATTACAGTCTAAATAATTTGAGATACAGCATTTTTAGTGGTTCAGAGAGAGAGAATAGCAATTTCTTTCTTCTTTCTTATTACTGAGAATTACCCCTTTTTTTAAACGGTTTTATTTAGCTTGCTTTGTTTGTGTCTTGTCTTGTGTGATTCAAATCTTATACCTAATTGAAATTTTACCCCCTCCCTGTTGACCGATTGATCTGACATTTGGTACACACCTGTAGTTCTGATGACAATACAATTATGTATATTCAGTGTTATTATAAATCAGTGTAAATTGTAAAACTAAAAAAATTGAAAATAAAATAAGGATAAAACATTTTTAAGGTAAACGGTTTATTGTACAGAAACATGATAATAACATAATGATGCAGATAATGTACTAACAGCTAAAAATAATTAAGTAGGTATTAAGTAGAGTATTGATCAGACTAAAATAAAATCGTGGGGCGTAGCGTAACCTGAGTAAATATGTAAATGATCGTTCTGCAATGCCGCACGATGATTTACTTTTACACACATTTTGCATAAGTTGTGTATTGAGAAGATGCATTCAAAGCATACCTCTAATGATATGAGCGGTTGACTATAGACAATAGAAATTTGACTCGCCCCACAATTTTGTTTTACTCTGATTAATACTCTAGATTGATGAGGAGAGTGGTGTGATGACTGGTACCTGGTACCTACTTAATTATTTTTTAGCTTTTAGTACATTATCTGCATCATTATTATGTTTCTTTACAATAAAACCGTTTAACTTAAAAAAAAATCTACTTATTTTATTTCTTAATGACAACCTATAATTTTTATTTTACATTCGCATAGAGTTTTTTATTCTGATTTCAACGTTATGAAATACTTAATAGCTTACAGGAAAAAAATGAATAAAAACTACGCTAAAGTTCGAACTAGTAAATTTTAAAAAAATTAACAGAGCTGTCTAATTTAAGAAAAAAACAATAGAGATACCAATAACAAGTTCTGAATAGGTATAAAATGATTGTGCCTAAACTGTTTTTCTCTGATTTAAAAATAATAATAAATGAAATTTTAAATAATAATATCTGGTTGCAACAGGAAAGTGCTCCACCACACAACGCCCTTAATGTGTGGCGTTATTTGGACGAAGTGTTCCCAAGAAGAGGGCTCGGAAGAAGAGGTGCAATAGAATGGCCGACTAGGTCCCCACATCTAACCCCATTACATTTTTTTCTTAATAAAAAGCAAGGTGTAACAAAACCGACCGCGATCCAACAACTTGGATGATCTTAAAACAAGAATTCGATTTGAGTGAAGTTTATTAACTCCCTAAACCAGTCAAAACGTATTGGCTGATTTTTATCATCTCCTTGGATTTTGTCATATGATGCAGTCATTAGTTTGAAAATTTTGTGTAATATCTTGTCAAAAAAAAACTAATAAAAAATTAGCATACGATCCTCGGATGCGCTATAATTAACCCGGCCACATGCTTTTTAAGCTTTATTTCTAGCGCATATTCTAGCGAAGCTACTGAATTTATTTCTTACTTAATTTCCACACTGTACAGGGTGTTATGAAAGTCCAAGCAGAAAATTTAACCACAAGTAGAACTCGTCAAAATAAAATAAAAATTTATCTATCTTTTTTTTTTTTGCAAACGCTCCCTTACGGAGTTAAAATTAACAATAGTTTAACCCCTAAAACCAATATCCGCCTATGGTCCCAATTTCATTCATTGTGAGGAATCCACCAAAAAGGCTACCCGATAAACGAATCGAAATAAAAACTGTTTAAATGAAAACATGTACTAACCTACCATAATATGCATAATATTGAAGGGGTTGGGTTCGTACCGTGCGATTATTTAAATTATAAATTAGAGTATGCTGTGAAATTTAAATTAGGTTGGCACTACTAACTTTTGACAATTTTATTTAAAATTCGAAAGTCAATGTGACTTTTCAAAAAAACGGCAACAGAATGGTGAATGGAGTTAACAGCTGAATTGAAGATGCGGGAGAATACTTTGAACATTTGCTGTAATTCTCAATTATTCTAAGGGGTGTCTAAATAAATATCTGGTCAAGATTATTTTGGTAAAAATTACAAATATTGAACGTGTGTCCTAGATATAACAAACAAAACATCAAAAATGAAATACAACTTGACAACTCTTCTTCGAATACCGTTCAGGATATTTTTTTCAAGAATTTCTTCGATTTTGGCCGTTATCCGTTTTCTTAGATTTTGAAAATCAATGACCGCTTTTGTTTTATGGCAATCTTGACCAGATTTTTATTTAGACACCTGATACATTATTTGTTAGACTTTTGTTTTCATGAGAACATAAACGTCACAATGTTTACGATAACTTCAAATTTTACTGTCAGTCTAAGCAGTCAGTCAATTTACGGGCTGGGCCATTGCATAATAAAAAAGCCGCCTACTCTAATTTATAATTTAAATGATCGCACGGTATGTAATAAACTCTCTAACTTACGATAAATCTTGACACACCGACACCACACATCTTCGAATACTTAAAAATTTTAGGTTCAATTTCCAAAACGCGATTACATCTAAAACGCCCGAGACACAAACAAGCGGCGGACTTCATTTGCATTACCTAACACTGACAGCATAGAAAAAAAACATTTTCGTGGAAATTACAATGTATAAATTCTTAGTATTTGCTTAAGAATCGATCACAGTTCATGTCTTAGCGGCCGGCGTGACACAACTGATAACTAAAATTTACTATCGACAATTTTTTTGTCCCAAAAAAGTTGGAAGGTGTTTACCTCGTTCGGCAAAAACTCTCTCATGCGTTCAAGTTCAATTTAGTCATAGGCGGAGGGTGAAATAAGGGGCCAGAAAAATGTTCAAAAAAATTGCGAATTTCAGCAAAGTGGTAAATAGAAAAAATGTTTATTTTGACGAGTTCTACTTGTCGTAAAATTGTCTGCTAGGACTTCCATAACACCCTGTATATAAAATTCCGGTGTGCGTGTGTTCGTAATTCTTCTCCTCCTAAATGGCTTGACCGATTTTGATGAAATTTTTTGTGTTTGTTTGAGTGGGTCCCTGGATAGTTCTTAGCAACAGTTGGAACCGGTAGGTGGCGCTGTTGTTGAGATCCGTTTTTTTTCTGACCGATCTTGATGAAATTTTTTGTTGGTATTTATGTGGTTGACTGGACCCGGTAGATGGCGCTGTTGTCAAGATCCAGCGTTTTTTTTATTTTCTTACAGATTTTGATATTTTTTTTTTTGTATCCCGGGATCACCTAAATGTTTCTTCCTTACTGTTGGACCCGGTAGGTGGCGCCGTGGTTGAGATGCAATGTTTTTTTTTATTTTCTGACCGATCTTGATGATTTTTTTTTTTGTATTTATGGGGTCACGTGGATGATTCTTAGCTACAGTTGGCATTTTAATAAATCAATTAGACGGACAAAATTGGGTGCAAGTCTTAATAACTTCCGTAGATTATGGATTTTCTATGTCTCTTCTTAGAAGTAACTATCTATTATTTATTAACTTCTTTAATGTCATTTAATGTCATAATTTCAATATTATGGTGTTTATTGTATTTTAACAATTAAAAAAAAAATTGGGACAAAATTGGGTGCATCCCTTTTGTTTCAAAATTCGTTCCGTCCTTTTTTTCCCTGTTTATTCTGCACGCATTCACCTGCCGTACCGTTTGGGAATGCCGGACATCCAGCGTTGGCCCAAGAAAGGACAACATTCCGACTACCTGCGATCGTTTTCGCCCTGTGAAAACGATCTCCAACTACCAGTGAGCAGTGTTAATGCCAGCACCCTTCAAGCGGAGCCGACGTTCCATCCAAAATCGCGTCGTTCGTTACCTTGTGATTGAAACCCGCTTTGTTATCGTCGTACTAGTGTCCAAGAACGTTCTTCGTCAACATCACTTCGTCGGCGTCATCTCCGCCAACATCACTTCGTCGTCGTCATCTCCGTTAACATCACCTCGTCGTCGTCATCTCGTCGCCCCGTCCGAACACCCAACCAATTCAACCTGGACTTCACGAGTCGTTCACCTTCGCCGTTCGAGTGAGTGGTGGGTGCGTTTTCCCTTTTGTCTTACCTATAATAATTTGTAACCAAAATTTGTTTCTTCTCAGTTTTTTTTTTGTTTTCTTGTCTATTGTCAGTTAATGTAACTTGTAGTTTTGTTGCAAGGTTTAATTTGACTAAAGACCCTATGATAATAATAATATAGTTTTCTCGTTTAAACAGGCGTGCCACAAAGTTGCGGCTGAGTTGAATGCAGAACCTTTGCATTATTTTATTTTAGACATTCGAATCTACATTTTGACGTCAATTTTATTGACGTGCTGCATAACTTCAACCGGAAGTGAGATGAGCGGTATATGTTTGTTCTTTATAACATATACATAATTTTTCGTGTATCTTATCCCAAATGTATACTATTCATTTAGTTGTTGGATCTGATCGTATGTATGTCATGTTTCTTGTTAGTAAAGTTGTAACTTCTGTGTGTTATATCTGTTTTTTGTTGTTGTGTTTAATTTCATGTATCATGTATTCAATAGTACAATAATGACATCATTCGACGTGAAACGTCTATTCACCAACATACCTATGGACGCTGCAAAAGAAATAGCACATAATTATTATATAAAAACAAATGATAAAACAGAACAAAGTTTCTGCAAATTCAACAACAATATATAATATAGAAAGTAAGATCCCAGAACTAAAACACAGGTCCCATAAAGAAGTGACGTTAGACGATATGTATGCGACATATTATGTTTTTGGAATCAAACCCCAGAAGAACTGGAACTGTTCCACGGTAGGATCAAAACATAAATAGCAACATACAATTCAAGAAAGAAATAGAAAAAGACAAAAAGATAACGATAAACAGAACAACGTTACTATACCTAAATGCGTCGTGTACAAAATATAAACATCCACAGACACAAGCATACATACATAGAGACTCCAATCACCCAGAACAACATCAACCAGCTATCATCAGAACTCACCAGAACAGAATGGAAAACGTCCCTCTCATAAATAACACAAAAGAATAGGAACGACAAACAAAAAAACAATGGATATACAAACTATGAGTCGACTGTGCAAAGTTAGCACTTGGCAGATTTCTTTGTACTCTTATTTATAAACCTCTGATGAAAATAAAACACCAAATTTCAAGTAATTATCACGACCATATAATTTCACCGAAACCGGAAAGTTCCAAACTTTAGGTAATTAGAGAATGTTTTCATTTCGTAAACAGACAAAAACTTCTTAAGTGTAAGACTTAATTGCCGTAAAAACATTTAATGTTACAAGGTCTGAAGCAACTACTCGAAGCTGAAACTAACCTCACGTATTTATTTAATAGATTTAAGGATATACAGAGGGACTGACAAAAACTGATGGTCTATCTTGTTTTAAAACCGATTTGAACGAGTATTTAATAAAATCGGTTCAGAAAAACTTTTAAATTTTATTTTAGCTAGTGTTTTAATTCGCCGTTCAAGTACGGAACCTGTAATTCTCAAAGGAGACATTCGAATTGCCCACCCGACCTGGGGCTAGTGTGGCAGCGCAATCCAAAGAGGGGGTTAGTACCGGACGAGGGAAAGAAGATCGGGTGGGGACATGGGATTGTTCAGCGTTTTACTATTTTCACCTTCGAAACAACGACAACGTTCCTTGCATCAAGCTCTTAGCATTCTCTTTAAATTTGTTCTTATTCGCTCCACGAGTTTCTCCTGTTCTTTATTAAGGTTTGCGTGTGTTAAGTTTGACAATCGAATCTTAAATAATGCACTTTACGAGACGTGACGGGTTAAAGCAGATTCCAAAACCACGTGTCGCGCGTTTGAGTCACCGGAAATACAAAGAGGTTACTTGTAATTTTACCTATTTTGGGGGCGTCAGGTCAAAAACGTAGCCGCCATCGCTTTATATTTTATGGCCTGTCTTCTATAAACCGTCAAAATAAACTGTTCCATGTATTTTTAACTTTTTTTTTCTTGCAGAAAATAATTATTGTTTAAATGCCATTTCTTCTTTTTCAGAAAATTCTTGTTCAACTCTCTCCTATAGAGCGCGCCGAAGCTATTTCAGTTCCAGTGGCTGCTTTGAATGGATTAATGTTAGAAGAACATAGTTAGTAACTAGTAGTAATAGTTAGTTAGAAAAAGAAAAGAAAACAAAAAATCCAAAAACAATAAACCAGAAATAATAAGCTAACCAATATATTGCAGCATTATGTCCATTTAAAATTTAAATTTAAAATCCCTAACGTCTGAATTGGTAAATTTTATGATCCGCGAATAAGATCGTTATCTTTGTCTTCCTCGTCAGTAACATTATCAGCGTTCGGTCGTGTGTAACAAGTATTTATTTATCATTTATATTATATTTATATTTTTTATATTCAGTATACTTATAATATTATTAATGTAAAACAGTATTGAAACCTACTTCGACAAAAAAGAATGAAAGCTTCAAATAAAACAAAGAGGCAGTCCATTAATTCCTTTGAGAAACATTAGTGGAAAGTAAATTATGTATCCCATTGTTGGGATAAAGGTCCATATTTGATGGCAAATGAGAAAAACTAAGAAGAATTCTATACTCAATTGTTGGTTAGCTAACGTTAAAACTTTGTGAATATTGTTTTGCACTGTTTTAGTTGCTATTACATTATTATTCACAGACTTGGACAAAATAATAAGGTAATGAAAAATTAATTTTAAATGCGTCTTTCTAAGGAAGTGTAAGGAACAAATTACAACAATAGAAATATGGTCCTTTTTTTAAATCACCAACGTCGCACTAATTTTGAAAAATCACATCGGCAACAAAGCTAGGGTGTTTTTTCTAGAGAGAAATGGAAACGAGGTTATGTTCGTGACAGTTCGTGATTTGTGATATTTTCCAACACAAGGGGCAAAACTAGAAAGAAATCTGGTTTTACAAATCGGAACAAATTAAAACAAACAAATAATATAACTAAATTCAGATTAATAAATAATTGAGCTAATCAGAGTTAGCAGTCCAAAACTCGTTTTTGATATTCTGTGATTTTTCTATAGACTAGTTTAGGTCCTTTTTGTGCTTTCGTAGACAAAGATTATTATTTATATTAATTATTATTTATATTAATTATTATTATATTGTTCATACACAAAATTGATCTAAAGTATAAATCTTTTTGTTTTTTGGACTTGATCTACTCTTGCTCTAAACCTTCAGTTATTTAAACTGACGGAAGTAGAGGGTATGTTTTCAGTCTCCATATCTTCAATATCTTCATTTTATTCTGTTTCAGATATGAAATCGTTGAAGTCAGAACCTGACTCGTCAGTTAATAAAGATACTACAATTGTAGCTACATAATTATATCCTGAACACCAAAAGGCCCCATAAGTTTTTGCTAGTCTTTTTTTATAAGGTCTTCACAATGTCTAATGCTGTTTTGCCACATTTGTGGAGTAAATAAAGATAATGCCTCAGCCCATACAGTTGCCGTTTTGTTTTTTGCCGATGTGTCCATATTAATATTTTTATTATAATACTAGCTGACCCGTCCCGGCTTCGCACGGTGATTTTATTTTATTAAGTATTTTATTTAATACTTTAATAATTTTGAAAAACCGTTTCTTAGTAAGCGCCCACCTGGTAAAATAAATAAGTAATAAAATTTCATTGCAATCGGTTTAGTGGATTCAGAGATTAACCCCCCCATCACGTTACTGCCTTTAGGAATGAAATTTTGAAAGACCGTTTCTTAGTGAGCGCCTACGTGGTAAAATAAGTAAGTGTGTAAAATTTTATTGCAATCTATTTAGTAGATTTAAGAATTACCTCCCCCGCCCCCTTACCCCCCTTAAAAATGGAATTTTAAAAAACCGTTTCTTAGTGAGCGATTACGTGGTAAAATGAGTAAGTGTGCAAAATGTCATTAAAACATCCCTATTCTGCACAATGAAAAATTTCACACACATGTCTTCGAGAGCCTAAAACGAATAGTTAATTTAGCTTTTACTTTAAAAGTTAATTACCTTTAAATAAGACCAATTTTAAGAAAATGGTCACTGAAACTTTGACTTTTCAAACTGATCAAAAGAAGAAGTAACAAATTGTGACAATTCCTTATGCCCCCTCGATCACCAAGGGTTTGGCAAAAATCTTCAGTGGACTAGACTTAAAAGTGGTACGCACTTCTGGGCCTAGTCTTCAATGTCTTCTGGGAAACCCAAAAGACAAAATTGATCAGTTGGAGAAATCCGGAATTTATGAAATTAAATGTAAAGATTGTAATCAAAAATATATTGGGCAAACACGACGATCAATTTCAACTAGATTCGAAAAATCAAGTTCAACATATTTTTGAACATGACCACCACATCGACATAACTTGTGTTAAATTATTCCCACTTTTGAACAGTACGGGTGGGGATGTGAGCCGTTAGAGTATATATAGAGGGGTACGTAGCATGTAAGTTTACTCATCGCCCTGATGATGCCAACATTGTTGGCGAAACGTGCGTTGGCAGTTGTAATAATCTTTAGTTTGATTATCGTTCTCTATTACAAGTTTAATTATCTTGAATTAATAGAATTTCTAATCACTTAACCTACAATTTTCTCTCAGTTGACGTTACGTCAAATTTGTATATCCAGCCACAGTGTTACAAATAGCCGAACAAAAAAAATATCTTAAAAGTACTACCAACTCAAACAGTCCTTGATCACTTTGTATTATAATTTTTCTGTTATTTTCCGTTTTGTATTTGGATCCCATCGATCTGAAGATTTTATATAAAGTAGTGACCGGGATCCGTTGTATTTCAAGGTTTCATGGCAAACCTTAACAAGTTGTTCAAATCGAAATGCTCTCCTCTTTTTTTAAAACCTTGGATTTTACGCCCCAACTCTTCGCTGAAAAAACTATTGTCAAAAAAGCTTCATTTTTTTCCAACCACCTTTATGTTTTGTTTCTAATATTCGGCGTACAGTTGATCTGGATATCTGAAATATTATTCTTATTGATCTTGACTTGTACCTGAGCTTCTAAAAATTACCTCAAAAACACGCGACAGTCTTTTCTCGATATCTCGTCTTGATAAAGACGGGAAAAGTTCTTCAAATTCTGCGGTATAGTTGACTAAAGAAGTTTTTAGTTTGAAATTTAACAGATTTCTTGTATTTCGCGGCATTGTATGTATTTTTAAACTAAAACAACTGAATAGTTGACATGCGTGACAACCAACTCAGTCCCATTGACACTTCTCAAATACAACTATCCCGCCTGAAATTTAAATTAGTTTTTTTTAACCAACATAAAGCAACAGGTGGTGGCTTTTCGAAAAAAAACGGCTTTTATATGTAAAAACCACTTTCTGTTTAAACAGCATCGCATGTTGAACAAACTAATTTAATGCTTTAGATATCCCTTATAAATTTTTCTTCATTCTGATAAACATACATGCAAAGTAAGACCTTGACATTATATTCGTTTTGAAAAAAATTTGCATGTTGTCTCTTTTTGGGATTTTCCTTTCATAGGGGGTACAAACAAAAATAACTTTTGAGTTAATTAACCGACTATTTGGCGGTTGTTTCCGTTATAAAGTAATATAGTTACATAGTACTTGACAATTTTCTGATAATATGTAATCGTCTACTGATCGCGTGCGGTGTTCACGCGTACCATTTCCTTCACGTATTTATAAAAAATACATATTAATTTAAGTATAAAGCCCACGAGAGTTGTTAAGGCAAAAAGAAATATAAGCAACTGTTCAAACAAACTAAATGAGTAAATAACTAATTGAACGGAAAATAAGTCAGCAAGATATATACTCTGTGACCTCTGATTGACCTCATCGTAAAATCAGTATAATTTCAATAAATCATAATAATTATTATTTGTACTTAATATTTTATTGAGTTAAAACTTTTATGTGGAGCTGTGAGTAGAAAAAAATGAATCGAAAATAAAAGTGAAACACTGTAACGGTTTCTTCCTGTTCTGGCCATGCCCGGATTCCTAAAATCTAGTTAGCTAAATGACTCCGGTAATAGTGTAAATTGCAGATGCTACAACTTTCAATGCAGTTAAAATTTAACAGCCGTGGACAATAGTTAAAATTAAAGTGAAACCCAAGGTATCACGAAAATTATAAAACAACATACGGCCGATATAACATATAACTGGCTCGTATACTTAGAGATATAACAAACATTATCCTCGCCTGTTATATGCCATATACCGACCTAATACCGTTATATACAATTACACTACCGTCGCAGTTTAATAGTATCAACACCATAAGCAGTACGATAATTGTTTTACAATTAGTGCAATTTGTCTAAGTTGTCTAAGTAGCCTCATTCATTGTAAATTGAAATTTTTCTAATTTCCTCAACAGTTAATCTTGTACCCATGTTGTTTTCCTTAAGTCTGAAGGACAACCACCTACTAGTTTTTTTAGGATTACTTTTTTAACAGAAAATATAAATAATTCATAATTATTAGGGCCAATGAATCGATGCAGCAGTAAGTCTATATTGAAGTAAACAAGTAACAATAGTAATACAAAAAGGCGTGAGCGTAAGCGCTACAATACACCGATTATCACACATAACTGTTGGTGGTTGCGACGGTTATCAGTTTGCTTGGATGAACTACCAGTCTCACCGACGACACTCAACTAATACCGAACAGGGAACAATTTGCTCTTACACTTCCACTCGCGAACGCACGCCGACGCGGATCAATTTCGACTCGATCACGATTGACGCGCCCGCAAGCACATTTGCCTACACTTTTGATGTCTGCGGCCATCAAAGCCCTTGGTCAAAACGTCGGACGCCATGTTCTCGAATGCAATATGCTTCAAAGTCACAGTTTTTTCCTCTACAGCATGACGTATTAAAATGACACCTGATGTCAAAGTGCTTGCTCCTAGCATTAAGGTCGGATTTTTCGTAAGCCTCAGAGCACCCAAGTTCTCTTTGAAATAACTGCGTCGGCCAAATGTTTTAGTCCCAGCTCTCCTAGAACTGCCTCGGTCAGTCCCATATATTAAGCCTGGGTTGAAGACAATGCAACAGTCTTCTGTTTTCTCGAATCGCACGAGATAGGTCCTCCCAACAAGAAAACAAAACCCCTGCAGGATTTCTTGTCGTTTGGACAATTCCCCCAATCGGCGTCGACGAAACCAGTCATGGTTCAATTCCCCCAATCGGCGAGGAAACCAGTCAAGTTCTTTCAAAATTTAGTCCAAGGTCGGCGATTACTTTCAAGCATCTAAGCAGCCGTTAGGCGCCATCCAATGTTCCTTGTAGCAATTGTTGAACTGCCCCAAAAAGTGAACAGCAAAGCTGATATCGGGTCTCGGTGAAATTGACAAATAAGTCAGTGCACCGACTAATTCTCGATAGGGAAGGGTTTCGGCCGGGGTTCTTCAACGTTTAACAACTTCACACCTGGATTAGTAGGTGTACGGACGGAGTTCGATTCCGTCATCCCAAATCTGTTCAGCAACTCATTGATATATCCGGTTTGGCGCATAACAATAGCATCTTTGGCCCTACTAAACTCTATCCCCAAACAATATTGCAGCTCACCTAGATCCTTGATCGCAAATTTCTGTGAGAGGTACTTTGCTAGATCATCAATGGCCATGCTGTTCTTGGACGCAACAATGATTTTGTCTACATAGATAATATTTTGTTAATGTTCATTTTTGTCCCTTGACCAATTTGATACCTTCAAGGATCTGTACGGGTTGGCATGGCACCAAAAGCTTTCAACTCGTGGTCTAACTTAACACCCTGCTACCTTTCTGAAGTTCTGGTTGCATTTCAGACGACTTGATTCCAAGTTCGTTCCTCTCCTTACATTGAATCATTTCCAGCAGTTGCGACAGGTATTTCGGTGGTTCCATGTATAGCTCTTCCTCAAGTTTACCACTGAGGTAAGCACACGTTACACCAAATTGTTTGGTGTTCATTTGGAATCTTGTAGCTGAGGATATCAAAAGTCTGATCGTACTAAATGTGACAACGGGCCCCAACTTTCATTCAAATGAACACCAGGACGTTGGCTATAACCTTGAGCTACGAGTCTAGCCTTTCTTCTTTCAAGTGTACCAACTGCCGTGTATTTGTTTCTTAACACAATACGAAAACCTATGACTTCAAAATCGCTCGGTCGCTCGACTATTTCCTAAGTTCCGTTTTTGATTATGGACTTTATTTCGTCGACCACTCATCTGCTTCCGGAGAATGAATCGCCTCTCTCATGGGTACTTCAGCGATGTAGACTTCTTCCTTCCACAACATCTCGCTTCGATGGTGTAACGACTCAACTTACGAGGTTTTCTCCTGGCTCTTTATCTTCGTATTATGGGTTCTTGTACACCTTTTACTTGCACTTCTGGTGTCTCTTCGCCAGCTTCTTCTTTATCGTTTTGTTCAACGATTGAATTTGTTTCGATCTCAATGACTCGTTTCTTCAACTTCCTCGTTTATAAAAAAAAATCCTCGAAGTCGTCAAATTTGTCTTTTCAATGAATCTGACATTCCGGGTGCCCTCTACTTTTCGGTCAGTAGGTATCCACACTCTATAATTCTCGCTAACTTCGGAATATCCCAAGAATGTTCCTCTTTAGCGCGAGACTCAATTTTTTCTCGTGAGGTTTGGTATTAAGGCAAAATATACGACAACCAAATTCCATGAAATTTTTGTATAGAGTGACTCCCCCAATTCGCAGAATTTACCGCTTCTGGCCCAAAACATGAGGGTAGACCCAACTGGATCAATAAGCAATGAGCGATGTCAATAAGAGTTCGGTTCTTCCTTTCTGCAACCCCGTTCTGTTTCGGGTGATAAGGGACGGTTAAACTTCGTGTAATACCGTATTTCTTTAACGCACTATCGAATTCTTGTCGGTCATGTAAATTGTTAACAATCGCGAGATATTCCTTAGTGACTTCTAAAAGTTCGCTTTTGGATTTCAAGAAACGAACTTGGCATCACCTGGAGTAATCGTCAATAAATTCAATGTAGTATCCCGCTTGACTCATCGATTGTGCGCCTATTGGTCCACATACATCTGAATGTACCAACTCTAACAGTTCGCTCGTTTTTTTTTACTTTTTCGGAAAAGGCACCCGGATCATCTTCCCCCGAACACAAACTTCGCACACACTCGGATCCTTTTCGAATACCGTTTTAGTTTTAGATTTTCTAGTCGCCTAGAACCCCTTGTTAATAGCGTTTGATAAGGTCTTTCGACAAATTCACCGCGAAGACCGATCCAATTTCTTATTTGCCGCGTGTAATACAGTCCACCTATTCAATCTGCAGCTTCACTTTCCCATCGGCTCCAAAAACAAAAGCATCGTCTTTCTTGAAGGTCACTTCAACGCCGTTGTTGGTCATTTTTCTTACCGATAACAGATTTGTACGTAGGTTCGGAACGAACAGCGCGTTGTTCAAAGAGATATTTTTTAACTCACCATCGACGTCAGCTTCGAAAGCAGCGTTCCCTCTAGTTGTGATATCTATTGAACCGTTGTTCGCGAGATTCAACCTACCACAATCAGAACTCACTTCGCAGAGATCCTCTAAATTCTTGCAAAGGTCTAAATGAATTACCTAAACAATAATTTTTTGGAAAATTCTAAATTCGAAAAATTTTTGTGATACACGGGAATAATAGTTACAAGAGCGAACTGGCAATTTTCTTAAGGGCCTAATATAAACTCATCGAAAGAAGTTAGAGATATTGCTGAATTTACCAATCCAAAGTAACTTTTTCTGGAGTTTTAACACAAATAAAAACTAACAACATTTCCAAAGGTTTATATAAAATTTGTTCCAAAAAAATCATACGCTTTAAGAAAAAATAAAAAATAACATTGCTTCAAATTATGAAGTTGTCTAAAAATTATAATTTTTTCTTAATAATGGGTCCTACCACCATGATTTTGTAGAACTTCTTGGACTCGTTGGGGCATACTGTAAAGTAGGTTGTCTAAAGCCTCTTGGTCCAAATTGTCCCACAAAATGGGTCAAACATGGCGCAAGTCTTGTCGGTGTGCTAGTCGGGGCTGGTGGTCTGCCAACACACGAGCAAGCATGTTTCATGCATGCTCAATTGGGTTGAGATCAGGGGATCCCGCCGGAAGAGGCAAACGATAGATTTCTAATATTTCCAGTCTCTCTAAAGCACGTCGCGCTTCCTAAGTGAGGCTCCAAATTGTAACGATAATTTTCAACAATGTCGTCAATAATGTCTCTAACGTAAATTTGACTCGTCATGGTCATTTCGCAAACGTACAGTTCTGTGCGACCCCCAAGAAAAATGCCTCCCCATACCATTACGGTTCCTCCTTGAAACGGATGTACCTCTTGGACATACCTGTCGTTAAATCGGGTAGCTGGTGGTCTCCACACACGAACAGAACGTCTGTCAGAGAAAAACTCCAAATCGGGACTCATCCGTGAACATAACGGTTGCCCATTCATTTTGCCAATTTTCTCTCCGTAAAGGTGTCAGTGGAAAACTTCTCACCAGCCTTCTACATCTCAGCTCTGTTCCATTGATACGATTTAAAACAGTTATGGCTGTTATACTAGTGCCAGTAGCATAAAAAAGTTCTTGCCGCAGAATATTGCAATGAGCTGTAGGGTTTCTGCGTGCTTCCCGGAACAATAGTCGGTCTTCTCGAACTGTTGTAAGTCTAGGTCGACCACGTCGTGGTCCTTCCTCAACAGTTCCAGTTTCTCGATACCGTTGATAAAGTCTAGAAATGACACTTTGACTCACTTGAAAGGATGCAGCGACATCAACCTGGCGAACACCACAGATCAGTTTTTGCATTTTGAGATAATTTCTTTCACTGCCTGTTAACTTTTTAACAGATTATCCGAAAAAGCTGATATTTACCTATTTTGCATAAAAAACTAAGAGAAATGATAGGAGGGTTAATGTTTCATTTATAAAGCCCTAAGTGTGAATTTAAGCAATATCCCTAACTTTTTTCGATGAGTTTACTTAGTACTCCACACGAGTGCAATATTACGTTTTATCCAAAACCGTGTATATACCCATTGTTTTTTTTTAAATCCATTTTCCATTAAAAGAAGGAAGCTATAGGATGTTGTGTGCGCTGTCAATGAATGAAAACGAGAAAATATCGCTTCAAGTTATCCTCGTGGCTTGTTCTTCATTGAATTGAATACCATTATGCCAGGGAGATGTCCGACAAAAAGTATAAAAATTTCAACGATTGAAGAGAAATTACGTCAACATAATCACCTCTTCCAATCCTTCTAAATTTTCTTTTAAGATTTAAATTTCAAACATCTTGTGATTGAAATTGGTTGATTTGGATTATTCCGTGAGTTCGAGTTATTCTCTCACTAGTGTGTAATTATCAACATTACACCCTCAAATTAGTACAGTAATTCGCTTATTACATACCATTTTGTATAAATAGTAGATTATATTACAAGTGACAGAAATTCTTCATTGTCACCGAGTGATACACATCTCACGAGCTTACAATGTCATTTCGGTCACGTGTAAGATAGGACGTTTTATGCCCGACGTGTAATTTCTTGTAAAAGTTAAAAATCAAAAAATTAATGAAAGTGTCAAAATGACGTTTCAAAAAATTATTCATGTCTTACCATTGTGTAACCATAGTAATTCACCCCTTTTTATCATTATATCACTTGTAAGAGAAATACTCCATTATACCTTCCTTTTGCGTGGCAAAAATAGTCATCTAGATGTTAGTCGGGTATAATAGTACATTATATTATAAGTGATAGAAATGCATCATTATTAGCGAGTGAGGCACTTCTCACGAGCTTTATAATGACATTTCGATCACGTGTGATATACGACGTTTTATCTTACAGGTGCATTGTATAAAAATCCAAGAAATATTTATTCAAGTAAATATGCGCCTGTAACATTAGCATGGTTCTAATATCAGTTTCCGTAGTGACCTGTGATTGTTATAGTTATGAAATAAACAGTCTCGTTTTTTTTTCACAATTTTCACTAAAGTAATAAAAATTGACTTTCTACCGAAAGATATTCAACTAGACGTCGAAGTCACTGTTTCCAGTTTGCTTCCGGTGAGGTCGAGACACATGTACGAGAAAGAGTATGATCTGTTCGTGAAGTGGAAGGCAGAGATTTACGTTAAATCACATGTAATTACATTACAATTAATAATTACAATTTTTAATTACAACTGACAGATGTCAGATTTACTCACTTGTGAGTAGAACTGACAGCTTTATCTCTCTTGTGATTAAGATTTGATTTCTGTCACCGAAAACAATGGTATAAGATACCTAAAAAACTACACCTGTAAGATAAAAAAAATTATCGACTCAAAAACATTATTACTTCGACTTGTGTGCTAAACTGCCTTTTCTTCGATAAAATTTGTCCTTATTCACTTATTCCATAAATAATTACATAAACAAGGACAAAAGATCAATCAAAGTGTATACCAAAAAATCAACAGTGGTTTAAAAACAGCCATGTATAACCGCAGGCAGAGAGCAACAGAGAAATTTACTGCAGTCGAAATCACAATGGAACGTCAACGAGTTTAAGCCCAAACCGAAGCCAATAGCCGGAAATTACAAAATCGTAAATAAAATAGAGAGGAAAGCGAAAATCCAAAGTTAATGTCGTGGATGGATTCATTCAGGTCGAGTGGGTTAAACTGAATGTGCAGTTTAACTTTAAAGAAATACTTGGAGAAGAGATCCATTAGGGGGTTCTTTACAAAAGGAGATAAAGTTGTAAGTATTAAAATGTAGTCTGAAATATATTATTATAATAATGCTGTTGTGATAATATTTTATGACTTTCATGTAAGTACATAGTTTCCGATTAGCAGAACATAAGTTGTTCCGATTTTACATTGTTCTTTTTAGAAGCATCGTGTTGTATTAATTTTTTTACTGATAGTTTGTACTACTATTATTTATTAAGTTCGACGGAATGAAAATTCCTTAAGCACAATGAAATTTTTTGATTCGTTCTAACAATTCTTCAATTGATGTCTCGGAAATGTTTCTTCTCCAATCCCTTTTCAAGTAGGACTTAAATTTGTGTCAATTAATCTGGAGTAACAAGCAAAAAACAAATCCAATTTTACTTATTATTACATGCTTTTATTTAACTTGCCTTTTTAGTATGTTAGTATGTATCGGGTGTCCCAACGACATTTTCCAAATCTACATAAAATAATCAACTAAAATTTGTGCCCCCTAATAATTCCAATTTCGAAAGTCTCGAACAGGTCAATTTTGTTATCAAGGGGGACCAAATTGTACCATCCCCTTAAAAAAATTAAATGACATGGGGGGTCGCGTGATACATCATTTTAAAGCTTATTCAATTCTCTATCCAGATCTACTTACATCGATTTGTTTCTACAAAAAGAAGCATGAATTTGTTATTTTCCAAATCAAGAGTATTTTATGTAGATTTGGAAAATAACAAATTCTATATACCTACTGCAATCCACTATAGGTATATTATATTTTTTCCATTGGAGGTTTGAGCATACTTTTTTGTACGGTGTGTTCCTTAGGCAAGTTGACAAATTAATTCGGGGAAACGCTTTGTCTGCTTTCATTTATGCGAATTATATTGACCACGAAGAAGAACAAAAAATTTATTTTAAAATTTAAATATATCTATGTCGAACTCCACAAACTTTAATAACTGTAAGATTACTAATGGTACATGTTTCGGCAGAATACTTCTGCCATCATCAGCCCTAATTTAACAAGAGATTAATGATACAATTGATGAATTACAAGAGGGGTTCTTACCTTAAAGAATATAAAAAATTATGACATTGACGTAATTTTGAATTAAATTTGACGTTTTCAAAGGGTTACATGATTTTTAAAAGATTTCGTAAAAACAACATTTTATAAATGTAAAAATTAAAAATGGATCAAAGAGAATCTGGTAAGTTTGTTTGAGTGAAAAATTAAAATAGTGAATTAATAATGGGATTATTGAAGTTATTCTGTTCATTTAAACAAGATCTGTTCTCCAGTTTCAAGGCTTTCCTTATTTCCAAAGTCTCGAGAAAATCTAATTTCCGGCCTTTATTGCATTTATGAATCAATTTGGAATTTGATGGTGAAAAACTATGTTTCGTTATTAATCTATGATTGGCGAAAGAAGAAGGTGTTGATGGTGGAGGATCAAGATCTGTGTTGTTATAGATGTGCCTGAAATGTTCTTTAATACGGTCTGATATTTTGCGACCTGTCTGACCTATGTAGAATGACTCACAAGTAGAGCAGCTTAATTTGTATACACCTGATGATGATTTGTAATCTAATGGATCTTTATTTTTAATAAAAAATCTGGATAAGTTGTTATCTGTTTTAAATGAAACTTTAAAACCGTTTTTCTTAAGTATTTTAGAACATTTCTCTGAGACGACGCCAAAATATGTTAATGAATTTGAAAAGGAAATTGTTTCTGAAGGATTTTTAACCAAGTAGTGTGTGTATTTGAATTTGTTACAGTATCTATAGTATAATTTATTAATAGTTTTTAAAGAATATCCATTATTTGAAGCGATTTGTTTAATGTTATTAAGTTCTGTTTGAAAAGATGAATCTGATAGTGGTATAGAAAATAATCGGTGGAAAAAGGAATGAAAAGCTGCAAATTTATGGGAAACAGGGTGACAAGAGTCAAAAGGTATTACGCAATCTGTGATACTAGGTTTTCTATAAATGTCAAATTCAAAAGTATTATTATTTCTAGTGATTAACAAGTCTAAAAAGGGGATTTGGGAATTGATTTCAATTTCAACGGTGAATTTAATGGATTGGTTTAAAGAATTTAAGTTGCTGAGTGCGTTATCAAGTTCAGAATCAGATCCTTTGAATAAAACAATTATGTCATCTACATATCTGTACCAAAAGAGAAAATGATCTTTAAAAGGTGAAGAAGTTAAAAACTGATCTTCCAAGTTATTCATGAATATTTCTGCTAAAAGAGGTGACAAATTAGAGCCCATTGCTAAGCCTGAGTCTTGTGAATAAAAATTATTATTAAATTGAAAGAAATTTTGATCTAGGACAGTCTCACAAAGTGAATGTAAATTTAGTGCATGTATGGTTGGCATATTAGAATTAAATAGTAGGTTTTTTAAAATTAATAAGCAAGATTTGGGTGGGATGCTGGGGAATAAATTAACTACGTCAAATGAAACAAGTCTAGTGTCTGATGGAATTTGGAAATTTCTAATTTTGGAGCAAAGATCTATTGAGTTTTTTATTGCAAATTTGTTATTAAAATCTAAATGTTGTCTAAGAATTGTATTAAGCCATTTTGAAAGTATTGATACAGGTGAATTAACAAAAGAAACTACTGGTCTAATGGGAAAAGGTTGAGTTTTATGTATTTTAGGTAGACCGTATAGTCTAGGTATGCAAGGATTCATGGGTATTAGTGTGAAAGCTTTTGGGTCAAAATATTTAATAGTTTCTGAAACGTCTTTGAGCGTAGATTTAAGGTTGGAAACAAATTTTGAAGTAGGATCTTTTTTGAGTTTTGTAAAGTCACCAGATTTTAAGAAATTCTCTACTTTGTTTAAGTAATCTTGTTTGTTAAGTATTACCAAACAATTACCCTTGTCAGCTTTACTAATACAAATGTTGTTTTCTTTAATTTTTGTTTTTAAGCTTTTAATCATGTTTGAATCTGAAATGTTCTTTGTGATATTGTCTTTAGATAAGGTAGTTAATGTAGTTACTAGTGATGGAATGGTATCGGGTATCAAATTCCAAATTGATTCATAAATGCAATAAAGGCCGGAAATTAGATTTTCTCGAGACTTTGGAAATAAGGAAAGCCTTGAAACTGGAAAACAGATCTTGTTTAAATGAACAGAATAACTTCAATAATCCCATTATTAATTCACTATTTTAATTTTTCACTCAAACAAACTTACCAGATTCTCTTTGATCCATTTTTAATTTTTACATTTATAAAACGTTGTTTTTACGAAATCTTTTAAAAATCATGTAACCCTTTGAAAACGTCAAATTTAATTCAAAATTACGTCAATGTCATAATTTTTTATATTCTTTAAGGTAAGAACCCCTCTTGTAATTCATCAATTGTATCATTAATCTCTTGTTAAATTAGGGCTGATGATGGAAGAAGTATTCTGCCGAAACATGTACCATTAGTAATCTTACAGTTATTAAAGTTTGTGGAGTTCGACATAGATATATTTAAATTTTAATTTAAATTTACTCCACTTGGATTTAAGAACATTCTTCTTGTTTATAAATATGGCTAGTCGGCCTAATAATGTTCGTAATTATGAGAAATTAATGATCAAGAGAAGATTCACCCTTTTGAAAATCTGGTTCCTTCAAAATTGCCTCAAGCTTCAGATCAGCCCAAAATTTATCTCTATAAGGACTGGAATCAAAAGCCACATATCTTGAAAGATTAAACGACAGGCGGAGAGAAACTGGATCAAAGAATGCATCAAAGAACATTATCGCCACCTCAACATCGTGAATAGAGACCTCAAATGGCTTTACTTTGAAATCAATTTCTCCCTGGACCACCTACAGTTCGACTATGTGGACAGACTTATTAGAGATAGATTACAAGACTTAGCATATAGGAAATACGAGAATCTAGTAAGAAAGTTAGATCACCTTTGCTTTGAACAATTAAACATGCCATTTAAAGATAAGAGGTCCATCTTAGACCATCATGTAGAATCTTTACCTATTCAAAGTAGTCAAGCTATAGATCAGAAATTTCACAATAGAGTTTTAAATGACAGTAATACCTTATTTTCAGAGTCTGAAATTAATTTTCTTTCCAAAGGCCTTAAATACAATGTCCAACCATTAAATATCCAACACGTAAAAGAAACACTTGCAGTTGAAACAGAAATCATCACCAATCATTATAATACACCATTGATACCCGATACCATTCCATCACTAGTAACTACATTAACTACCTTATCTAAAGACAATATCACAAAGAACATTTCAGATTCAAACATGATTAAAAGCTTAAAAACAAAAATTAAAGAAAACAACATTTGTATTAGTAAAGCTGACAAGGGTAATTGTTTGGTAATACTTAACAAACAAGATTACTTAAACAAAGTAGAGAATTTCTTAAAATCTGGTGACTTTACAAAACTCAAAAAAGATCCTACTTCAAAATTTGTTTCCAACCTTAAATCTACGCTCAAAGACGTTTCAGAAACTATTAAATATTTTGACCCAAAAGCTTTCACACTAATACCCATGAATCCTTGCATACCTAGACTATACGGTCTACCTAAAATACATAAAACTCAACCTTTTCCCATTATACCAGTAGTTTCTTTTGTTAATTCACCTGTATCAATACTTTCAAATTGGCTTAATACAATTCTTAGACAACATTTAGATTTTAATAACAAATTTGCAATAAAAAACTCAATAGATCTTTGCTCCAAAATTAGAAATTTCCAAATTCCATCAGACACTAGACTTGTTTCATTTGACGTAGTTAATTTATTCCCCAGCATCCCACCCAAATCTTGCTTATTAATTTTAAAAAACCTACTATTTAATTCTAATATGCCAACCATACATGCACTAAATTTACATTCACTTTGTGAGACTGTCCTAGATCAAAATTTCTTTCAATTTAATAATAATTTTTATTCACAAGACGCAGGCTTAGCAATGGGCTCTAATTTGTCACCTCTTTTAGCAGAAATATTCATGAATAACTTGGAAGATCAGTTTTTAACTTCTTCACCTTTTAAAGATCATTTTCTCTTTTGGTACAGATATGTAGATGACATAATTGTTTTATTCAAAGGATCTGATTCTGAACTTGATAACGCACTCAGCAACTTAAATTCATTAAACCAATCCATTAAATTTACCGTTGAAATTGAAATCAATTCCCAAATCCCCTTTTTAGACTTGTTAATCACTAGAAATAATAATACTTTTAAATTTGACATTTATAGAAAACCTAGTATCACAGATTGCGTAATACCTTTTGACTCTTGTCACCCTGTTTCCCATAAATTTGCAGCTTTTCATTCCTTTTTCCACCGATTATTTTCTATACCACTATCAGATTCATCTTTTCAAACAGAACTTAATAACATTAAACAAATCGCTTCAAATAATGGATATTCTTTAAAAACTATAAATAAATTATACTATAGATACTGTAACAAATTCAAATACACACACTACTTGGTTAAAAATCCTTCAGAAACAATTTCCTTTTCAAATTCATTAACATATTTTGGCGTCGTCTCAGAGAAATGTTCTAAAATACTTAAGAAAAACGGTTTTAAAGTTTCATTTAAAACAGATAACAACTTATCCAGATTTTTTATTAAAAATAAAGATCCATTAGATTACAAATCATCATCAGGTGTATACAAATTAAGCTGCTCTACTTGTGAGTCATTCTACATAGGTCAGACAGGTCGCAAAATATCAGACCGTATTAAAGAACATTTCAGGCACATCTATAACAACACAGATCTTGATCCTCCACCATCAACACCTTCTTCTTTCGCCAATCATATATTAATAACGAAACATAGTTTTTCACCATCAAATTCCAAATTGATTCATAAATGCAATAAAGGCCGGAAATTAGATTTTCTCGAGACTTTGGAAATAAGGAAAGCCTTGAAACTGGAAAACAGATCTTGTTTAAATGAACAGAATAACTTCAATAATCCCATTATTAATTCACTATTTTAATTTTTCACTCAAACAAACTTACCAGATTCTCTTTGATCCATTTTTAATTTTTACATTTATAAAATGTTGTTTTTACGAAATCTTTTAAAAATCATGTAACCCTTTGAAAACGTCAAATTTAATTCAAAATTACGTCAACGTCATAATTTTTTATATTCTTTAAGGTAAGAACCCCTCTTGTAATTCATCAATTGTATCATTAATCTCTTGTTAAATTAGGGCTGATGATGGCAGAAGTATTCTGCCGAAACATGTACCATTAGTAATCTTACAGTTATTAAAGTTTGTGGAGTTCGACATAGATATATTTAAATTTTAATTTAAATTTACTCCACTTGGATTTAAGAACATTCTTCTTGTTTAAAAAATTTATTTGTGTAAAGTATAGATCAACGTCACAAAAAATAAAAAAAAATGTTAAGAAAACAAAAAGAAAAGAGAAAATCTCCTTACAAAGAGCGAGATCAATAATTATTATTTATTCAATGCCTACAAAATTGCGTTCAAGGAATTCGTCAAAAGAATTAAAAGCTTTTTTGATTAAAAAGCGTTTGACAGTTTTTGTTAATGTCTCTTTAATGCAGGCTGGCAGTGCTTTGAAACACAGTTCTCGATTTCGTCTCAAATTTTTAAGACATATTTCTAGAGTTATCATATTGTAAGAATGAAAGGAGCTTAATGTTGGCTACTTATCCAGATTCTTTATAATGTGTGTTAAACAAGTAAATATAGGTAAGTTAATTTTGCATTCGATATAGTTTTTCCTGCAATTCTGGCGGAATTATCAGTAATTTTAATGGCCCGTCTTTGCAACTTAAACACCTCAGTATTATCTCAATATTTGCAACTAACAAAGTTCCTTGAATTCTTTTTTTGTGGATTTACATAGTATGCAAATAAATCGCTAACCCAGTTTTATAGTTTACCGTCATGCAGTAATTAACCTGACTTCCTGTAATATATGAATGATATGGTGGATTTGCGTACAAACACCCGCATAAGCGCTAAATTTACATTATGTTAAATCGATAAAAACCGTGCTCTATACATAACCTAATTGCAAGTCCAATCACCTTTACGAAATAAAACCTTGCGTTTCTATGTTAGGAATAAATTACGGTAAGCTTACAAATAATGAAGTTAATCATCTGCTTATTTGTTCTGCCGGTTATAACATATTATAGGTTTTAAAGCTAATATGTTATTATAGCTGTTTACTTATGTTACATGGTTAATTTATTATTATGGGTGTTAAGCAAGGAACAAACATAAAAGAGCATTTTAGAATTTATTAAAAAGTTTATATTTTTTGGACTTGTTGTATTCAATTCTTGTAGATATTGGGCCGTATTATTTATTAAAAAATGGATTAACTCTTCATTAGTTAACTGATCAATTACAGATATATAAACAATGGGGGTCGTCCTACAATTATTTAAAAAAACAGCTTTTCTAGAAACTAGACGGAAAAATATTAGTATTCCACATTTTTTTCTTTGTTTAGTCTAAAAAAAATCCGAAACATTTGAAACGCCTTTCTTTTCTCTGACGGGACAAAATTCACCACACAAAATTCAAAGTGACTAGTCGCGCGAACTAATGAGAAACGCACGAACCAATGAGAATGCTCCTCCAAAATGACGTCACAAGAGGCGGTAAATGTATAAGGCGCTTGAAAATGCTAGCCAAAATTAGAATTTTTTATACGGTTTTTTATCTCATAAAACAACTTTATTAATACAACACGTTTTAGAGCTTTATTTTATATAGTCTACAAGATTTCGTCAAATTCAGTCCAAGGGACGACCCCATTGCTTATTATTTACTCACTTTTGCAATGTGTTTACTAATCGGTCTATTAGCCAAAAACTCATATGGCAATGTTGTAAATTGATCATAAACACTGTGAAAAATGAAATGTCAAATAAAATCTACAATTGCTGTTTCAAGTAATAAATGATTAAATTAATGTAATAAATTTTACATTTTTGTAGCAAAATCAAAAGAGAGCGAGTTACAAATTTTACTGAGAAAGAAAAGGCTTTTAATAGAATTTGTCTAGATTCTCCGAAACAAATACGCGGAAAAAAGACCTTTGGAATAATTTATCTGAAACAATGTTTCCTTTTGGTGGAGAAGAACGCGACGGTGAGTCTTTGAGGAATGCGTATTACCGTCTGAAACAGCAAGCTAAAAGTTCAGTCGCTAATTAATTATAAACACCAATTGAAGAAAATGGTGGAGGTGCCGGCCCAGCTTTCCCTGAGCCTACCGAATTAATCTAGACAAGATTTTTTTTTTTACAAATAACTGAAGTGAGGTTAATATACGAAAAAAAAAATGATGAGATTTTGAAAAATTAATAAACAGTAAAAACTATATTATATTATGTAATTGCTTCGCCTAACGCTTTGCTCTCAAATGTCCATGAATCTACATTTTTGAAAAGGCACATTCTGACTTATCTTAAAATATTATGTAAGAATGGCTTTTCGAGCCTCATATACGATTGTGGTACCATACATCATTGTGTTTACATCATACACAACATCATATCTGAAATATTATGTCTGAATTTAGTATTAACCTAAGTTTACTTTTTGTTTCGCCCTAGTGTTGCGGTGTGGCACTTGAAAAAGGCATGCAACACACTAAATTTCAGGTCATCGTTTACCTTTACCATCATCATTTATGGCCATAACGAAAATAAAGACATTAAAACAAATAATGATCAAATAAATGAAGACGCCGTATTTATTCATGATGTTTTAAGCAAGTTAGACATTGATTCTGATAATGTAAAGGAATTCAAAACAACCAGGTTAGGTCGTCTCAATTCCGATACTGATGTCCGTTGCAGACCAATTAAAGTTACTTTCGAAATTGAGTTGCTTGTTTCTAATATTATTCGCACCTGTAGTCGACTAAAATCTTTTTCTGACTATAAAAAAATCGCAATCTCCCGGGATCGTACTCCAATGCAAATTGAGATTTATAAAAACACTAAAAAGAAACTTGACGTATTGCCAATGGTGAGAATAATTTAAAAATCCGTTATAAGTCTGGCATTCCTACTGTTACGATGGTGGAAAAACTGAATTTGCCCAACAGAACATGAGTTTTAGTCAATATCTGTTATCAGAACGTGCGAGGATTAAGGACTAAATTGAACTCTTTTTATACAAATGTCTGTGAATTATTATATGATGTAATTATTTTAACGGAAACATGGCTAAGTGATGCTTTTTTTAATACTGAAATTTTTCCTGATTGTTATACAGTTCTTAGATGTGACAGGAAGTTTTCTTTAGTTAATCGTTCAAAAGGTGGTGGTGTCTTAATAGCCTTATCTGAGAGAGTTTCTTGTTCCGTTATTGATACTTCTACCTTAACTGGTTTGGTTCCTCTGATTGATTTGGTACTTTGCAAATGTTCCCTTGATGGTTTTGAATTTTTTATTGCTGCGGTTTACATTCCACCAGACATTATGGTCGAAGATTTTGAAGTTTTCTATGATGCTTTAGAATCACTAGTCATTGGTAAACAAGTTTTACTGATTGGTGACTTCAATATTACAGACTACTATAGCCCCGACAGGTCTAATTCGCCCACTGAGAAACTTCGCATCTATTTTAGCTTTACGGAGTCAAATGAGTTTACTCAATATAATAACGTTTTAAATTCAAATAATCGACTACTTGATTTAGTTCTTGCTAACTTTAAATGTGAGCTTGCAGTAACGCGCAACGAAGAACCACTTTTACCAGGAAGATCTACATCACCTCTCACTTTCAATTTCTCTCCAATCTGTTAGGGAATCTAAACTGCATTTTAATGGTGATGAGTTTGACAAACCGCAGGATATAGTCAATGTTTTTGCAAAAAAGTTTTCCTAAACCTGACTTTGACCTTCCAGATGTTTTTTCCAACAGTTCTTCTTTTTCTATGCCAGCTGTTGATGAGGACACTCTTGTAAAGTTAATGTCAAAACTAAAAAATAATTTCACTGCTGGTGATGATCTCATACCAAGTTTTATTATACGTGAAGATTTGTATTGGTTCAACCTCTTAAGTTGATGCTTAATCTTGTTATAAAAACGTCCACCTATCCTGATGCTTGGAAATATGCGAGGGTAACCCCAGTATTAAAAAAAGGTAGTGCATCTGATCTTAATAATTATCGACCTATTTCAATCCTCTCAAACTTTTCGAAAATTTTTGAACAAGTTCTATATGCAAATATTTATCATAATATTGGCGGTATTGTATCTAGTAATCAACATGGTTTTATACCTGGGCGCTCTACGGTTACAAACTTGATCTCTGTCGTTCAATTTATCAGACAACAAATGGATAACACTGGCCAAGTTGATGTAGTATATACTTACCTTTCTAGTGCTTTTGATTGCATTGATCATGAAATATTACTTCAAAAGCTCAGTTTCTTCGGTCTTGCTCCAAAATTTTATCTTTAATTGCTTCCTATTTGTTAAATAGAGTAAACTCTGTTTTTTTTTAACGGTTATAAATCTTTCTATTATGTGTCAACTTGTGGTGTACCGCAAGGTTCTAATTTGGGGCCTCTTCTCTTTGTAATATTTATAAATGATTTGCTACTTTCCCTGAACTGCAAGGTCTTAGCTTATGCTGATGATCTCAAAATATTCTCTTTAATTTCTACCATCAGTGATGCTGTACGTTTCCAGAAGAATATCAATTTAATTGTGGAGTGGTGTAGAATAAACAGACTGCGTTTAAATATCAACAAGTGCTGTAGTGTATCTTACACGAGGAAGATTAATCCTATTAGTTTTCCTATGTCATATGTGGTCAGTTACTACAGAGGCAACATTTGGTTAAGGACCTGGGAGTCCTATTTGACTCCAAACTAACTTTCAATAACCACGTTAATGATATTTGTTTGTCTGCCTCTAAAATGTGGTAAAATGTGGTAAGCAAGCTGAAATATGCTTCGGTGGTATGGTTCCCCTTTTATGCTGTGCACAGTGATGCTGTTGAAAAAATTCAACGTCGATTTTTGAAATACCTATCTTTTAAAATTGATGGTAGTTATCCTTCACAAAACTTTGATTATAATCTGCTCTTAGCTCGCCATAAGATAGGTAGCCTTCTCAGTCGTCGAGAACATCACTATGCCAACTGGATGTGGAAAATTCTCCATTATGAAGTCAACTCCCCGGAAATTCTAAGCCACGTCAATATTCATGTCGTACGCCAAAATGCCCGGACTTCTGCAACCTTTGTTATTCCTAGACCAAATACTGACGACTTAAGAAGAGCACCGTTAACGTTAATGTGTCAATATGCTGACGTAAAATTTAGAGACTTTTTTCTGTAAATTGTACCATTTTCCAATTTAATGTTATTAATGTTTATTGTATGTATACCACAATGTGATGTTTAAGTTAATTTTTTGTATTGTCCTATAAAAGGAATTTTTTTCTGTTGGGCAAATATATATTTATTTATTTATTTATTTATTAAGCGTTAAATCGTCTGGCTGCGATTTTCTTCCACTCTTTTCTTTCTATTTTTCTCAGCTACAAAGGATATTCTATAAGAAGTTCCCATTTTCACTTTTTGGCCTTTTCTTCTTTTCCTGCAATCGTTTCTCCGGTCCATTCTACTCTTAGTAAATTCTATAGTTCTAATTTCCAGTTTTCTTAGCAAAATTAAACCTTCCGGTACTACCAGCCCGTCATTTGAACTCGATGCTTTTTCAACATATAGCTTAGGGGCAGTCCATTAATTACGTGAGGTGTTTTTCTGTTAATTTGGACCCCTCCTTCCCCCTTAATGAGATTTGGCGAGATTTGGGGAAACTCCCCCTCACGTGAGATTTATCCCTTACTTTTTAAATAATAATAATAAAATTTTAAGCGGTATTAATAACTGAATAATGAATATAGAGGGGAAAAATAATAGTGCGTTTAAGCGACACTATAATAAATTTATTTAAATTACATAACAATCGAACCTTCCCTAAGTGTTCACTCATTTCATGGGCATGGGCGTTCTCTATTGTTCGTTGAACGATTTTTTAAGCCGGCGGGAGTTTCCGCGAAAAATGTTCAAGTTAAATAAATTATGCGGCAATTGTCTCAATTCGGGGAATCCCAGACATAGAAAATATTTAATACTGTCTATACTCGAGATTGCTATTGTAATAAAAATTTGTTTTGCGGACAAAATAGAAAACTTTAAAAAAGTAAAATAATAATTTTAATGATTTCTTTATATTCTATGTAATAATAAGGTATATTTTTTGAATTAAAAAGTTGACGTGAGATTTTCAATGACCCTCCCTTTGGATGAGATTTGTTGAGATTTTACTGGACCCCTCCCCCCATTTTGAGCTCACGTAGTTAATGGACGCCCCTTACAGACTTCCATCCTGCAATTTTGTTCTAAACATTTCGACACAGCCTTTTAGCGGAAACGAGAATTTTCTCGGATCATTACGTTGCCGAATGGACATGTAAGGTCCTCTTTGAGTCTGTTGTTATTTCAATTCCCTGTTTGGACAACTTTTCGGTTTAGTTTCGTTGTGTATTTCGGCACGCCTTCAGGAGAATTGATGTGAGATCATTTTATATATGTATTATGGCCCTAATTTTTTTCCCACTTGGTACTAATTTCTCTGTAAATTAGGGAACTAGGTTTCGTTAGAAACAAATCTAAGGTTCTGCTAGGAACACAGCTAGTTCTGTTCTCAATTGAAATTACCAAGCGAGTCGAGCGAATATCGAAAAAAGGAATTCATCGAGCAAAAATCCAATAACGTATCCATCTAAGCCCGGTTTCTCTTAGCCCTAGACGTCTGAACGACTTGAGAAAATATCGTCATCTTGTGCTAAGTCTATCTTGTAGTGCTGTAGAAGTTCTTTTATTCTTTCTTCAGACGCTTATGTAACCTTACATTGATTAGTTTAATAAAGTCAAATTATATTACCATCTAAATTTTCACTTATAATATCCCAAGTGCATTGATTATTTCCGGAAATTTTTTCGAATGCATTTCCAAAACGTATTAATTAGCCCGAGTGGAACACGAGGGCTAATTACGTTTTGGAAATGCATGAGAATAAAATCTCCGGACATTAATCAATGCACGAAGGCATATTCGGTAAGAAAATCGCAACGACACGGACATTATACTTCTTAAATTCTTAAATTATAAATTTCTGGCAAAAAAAATCAAGTTATATAACAGAATTATCCCTGACAACGGAAATTTTGATTGGCTGAAAAAATTTCCACTTATTAATTTCATGTTGACTTTCCAGGAAATTTTTATATTGTTATAGAAACGACACCGAATTCTGTTTTTCTATTGGCTATTTTTCAGTGTCGTGCGATTTTCATATTAATTAATCCAATATCAATTACTATTAAAATAACTGTAAGGCAGAGCGCTTTTCCACTCTAGTGCTTTGGGAATTTGCTCCAAAGAATTGTTACCTTTAATTTCTCTTTTCATTTAACTTGGAATTTACTTTATTTTATTAATTAAACATTAATATTATTATCTTTGTGTCTTTGTCCCCACCCTCTCTCTGAGTCAGCAGCACTAGCAGCAGTACCGGCAGCAACAACAGTATTAATAAATAAAAGAGCACTCACTCTGAGAACGACAGACGACGAGTTGTACGTTACTTGGCGCCCTTAAAAAATTAATTCGACCCACTCCCTTAACTCCCAGAACTGAGCGGCCGCAAGCAGCCTGTGAAACAGAGGAAAGTTACATCTATTCGTCATAAATCCAAGCCTTTTTAAGCGACTTCAAAAAAAGGAGGAAATTCTCTATTCGATTGTATGTTTTTTTTTTATGTATGTTCGATCATAACTTCTTTGGTTATGAACCAATTTCAATGATTTTTTTTGCGTTGTGTTCAGTATATCTTCAAGCTGGTCCCATTTTAATTTCATTCATATTGGACGTAAGATTTTGAAGTTATAGAAGAAAATTCCTCAAAATCAAATAAAAATGTGGTGATTACATATGTTTGTTCGGGCAATAACTCCTTTTCATTTCATTCATATTGGAAGTAGGATTTCGAAGTTATAGAAGGCAATTCCTCAAAATCAAATGGAAATGTGATCGACAAGGTATACTTCCTTCAAGACCTATATCGTACGAGAGGTGGCGCAAAAAAAAAAAACTGGTTTTACTTGTCTCGCACGTGCAGATGAGACAGGCCCGTCTTCAATTTTTTGTTTTATTACAATTTTGATCGAATTACACCTACACTTTAAGTTAAGTATCGCCCAAATTAAGAGTTGTCATAAAACTATCCGTCTGGTGTATTGTAAACTCAAGAGACACCTATATCGTACGAAGGTGGAGTTACGAGGTACGTAAAAAGTTGCTCAAATGTAGCCGCACCGGTTTCGTCGCGTGCCAGTATTTGGCCGACAGAGATGTACTCGAGAATTTAAGGTTTCGGTAAAAGACATGTTCGATTCTACTTAAAACACTTTTGATTTATGCAGTGCTATTTAACGTTGTTTTCTTAAGGGGGAACGCCAGCAATTCGACCAACTATTGGCGACAAAGAGACATCGCTTAGACAGGAATGGAGTTTCTCACGTAGGGCAAACGCCATCTGATCCGCAATAGACAGTCTTCACAACAGCCACTCGTGTGTTATGCCGAGTATTGCCGAGCGCTTTTAAGATTACTTCATTACACTTTACAGCATGTAGTGGTCAATTTTACCACTGCCGTGGGTACCTGCTTGGGTAAGCAGGCTAATAGGGATCGAAAAGGGGATTTCGAATATTATGTATTTAGCGTAGTTCACTTAGTTATAGTCCTAACTGATCAAGCCATAACTTTCAAACGTATTTTTTTTTTATTTTGTTTCCTGGAAAAATTTTCAATAATAATAACACGAGAGGTGAAAATTTTGCCGACAGTAATTTTTGCGATTCCGATACGAGTTTCTGTTGCGACAAAAATAATAACGAGTGCTTGCACGAGTCATTACTTTCTCAAGCAACAGAAACGAGTCAATCTGAAGAGCAAAAATTGACGGCAATATTTAGACCTAGAGTTCTATTTGGCTTGACAATTTAACTTGTAAATTGTAATGTTAAGCTTCTGGAATTAGGCTTCTACAAAAGTTGTCACTAAAATAATTTTCCTATTGATAGTTGTTTATCTTGAAATTTAATTATCTCATTGATGGTTCACAAAAACACAAGTTAAATTGTCAGTTATAATATAATAACAGTTGAGATTTCGTCGGAAAAATTTACCGATTGTTACTAGAGTTCGCCTAGCAATTTTGCGAATGACATTGTCATAAAAATCACGAAACGCAGTTGAGCAATGTCATGAGCAAAATTGTAGAACTCGAGTCCACAATTGGTAAATTTTTCCAGCGAAATCTCAATTCGAATTATATTCCTCAGACTATTTCACGAAAACGCCCAAATTATTGATAATGTGGTGGAAGGTGACAGGTAATTGAGGTATTTGACATGCAGTATGCTGCCACAGTGATTGCAGCAATTTTTATTTTTTCGTTGAAAAATGAGGTACGTTGTGTAATAGCGACTGTTCATTGGTCCGTAACCCCCGATAACATTTTGACAAGTTGATTTTTTCAATTTAAATTTTGATTCCATTGTTGAATGATCACATATGATTGGTTAAAATATATATGAGTGAAATAGTCAATTTAATTTTGATTCTATTGTTGAATCATCTTCGCCCTGATGATGCGGAAATGCCAACATTGTTGGCGAAACGTGCGTTGGCAGTTGTAATAAAATTGTTTTTGGTGTTTTAGGAAAAAATTGATTAAAAGTACTGACCTAGCATCTCAATAAAGGGTAGTTATCACCAGTAACAAAATATAAAATTCATTTTTGAAACTACATTCTTAAATTGTTACATTGAAGTGTATATATGCCAAAATAATTTTTAAGCGCGTTATTCATGTGTAAACACAATTCAAAAACATATTAAAAATGTGAACTAACACTTTTGATGAAATATTATTCCCCATCATTCCGGTTCCGTAGACAGTAATGACATTACAATTATTGATCGTATAAGGTCTGCATAACAAACAAATGCAGAAACATAATAATTATTATAAAGAAAAAAAAACCAAAGACTTATTTATACACCCGCAGCTGCCTATTGGAGCGAAAAGTCTCGAATAGGCAATTTTTCCGTCTTTTGGGGATTAACGATTTCTGCCAACAAACAGTATAAATAAAATTCGGAAAGTAGACGTTCCATCTGGTTTTCCCAAAAATTATCGTCTCTACATTTTTTCAAATTCGAGTCCACGAGTTGTCCAAATAATGAATTTTTCGGACGGACAGCGAAGTCTTAGTAATAGGGTCTCATTGGCACTCTTTGGGAACGGAACCCGAAAAATGCGAACGGACGTGAATCGATCGGTAGGTTCTTAGAATTATTTTGTCTCTCGCTTTCTCCAACGAGTGGACTGAGATAGACGTACCGACCCCGCCAGGTTCGGTAGAAGAAGTGATTTCCTTTGGTAGCGCCTGGAAGTTAGGCAATTGCATTCATATTTTTCGCAAATAGACGCTCGGGAACGTATTCCTCATTACTTGAGTATTTTTTATTTTGAGATGTACAGGATATCAATTCAAAGTTAAAGAGTGTGTTAATGTCGCTACGTAGTTTTTTTTGTTTTAACTATTATTGTTTCGGAGTAATTCTCCGAGAAAAATTGTCCATTTTTAACTCGAATTTAGATTGATTTAAAAAAAAAACAATTGCAAATATCTCTGCATAGCGATCTACCTTGTTTCTTTCTCCTTATTACTTTTAAAACCGCATGTAAATATGTATCTTAATTGATCTTCAGTACGGTATAACGTAAACGCCGTCGAATCTCAATTTTACCGATCATGGCGTTCCCCCTTAAGCCCGAGAATGACAACCTGACAATAACGTAGGTACCAAACTGTGGTCAAGGACGTGATTTATTTTGTGTTAGCTGAAACCGACATCAAACATAATTTTTTTGTTTATGAACCGATTTCAATAAATTATTCTTTTTGCGTTTTGTTCAGTATTAATTTCATGATATTGGACACAGTATTCTGTAGAATCGGGAATAGAAACTCTGGAATTTGTGAATTTCGAATACTCGAATATCGAATATTGAATCTCGAATATCCAATCTTGAATTTGGATTGATGTTCTGTATCTTTTTGACATTAATTTCTTAATTTATTTAACACTTATGCTCTTATACTCGACAATCTATTTTCGCGCTCCTGTGGATTTGAAGCTTCCTTACTAGGTCTATCCATGACTTAAAATTGTAAAATAATTAACTTTTTATAAAAAAAAGAAACCGACTTCAAAGAACCCAAAGTAACAACATGAGTTAACTAAAAAGTAAAAAATATATTTTTTTTAATTTCAGTTATTTGTTGTTCCTCTTAATGTTTAATAAAATTCAGAAATTATCGGGTTAGACCACCGATAATTGTTGTATTGCTGTAAATCTTAGACAATACCAGCATTTAGATTTGGGTAATTATTAGGGTAATTATGTCGTCTCCTCGTCATTGTATTCTATCGAATAGAGTTGCAGAAAATTTGGATCGCCAGATGCGGGAATAAGTGAACCAAGTAAATGGTAAATGACATACACCCTCGACTTCGCCACACTGTTCTTCCCTGATTTTGACGAAAACTGATGAGTAACATTTTACGTCTAAAACTGTCACTGTGACAATTTTATCTGACAGTTTTCAATATCGCTGGGTTTGAACTTTAAATATATTTTTTTTTACCAAAAAGGGGTGACACATTAGGATCGTGAATCCCCCCTATGTTACCGGCTATTGCGAATATTATTTGTGGTCAAAATTTCATGAGGATCTGTTCACCGGTTTAGGCGCGCATAACATACGAACAAACAAACAAACAAAAAATATGGATTTTTATATATTAGATTATCAATTGTTTTATAATTGTTGTTTAATAATTTTAAAACAAAGTGCCGAGAAAGCAGGACTATATGAAACGGATTAGGGCCACAAATCATTCAACAGGGTCAACTCCGGTTACTAAATTAGCAAAGGCCGGCGTATCGGAACAAGAACTGATTAAGATAACTCGCCACAGCAACGCTGCATCGATTCATCCATATTTACAGATAGACCATCAACATCACGCAAATATAATCGAGAAGCTTAGGAATCAAAGAACAGAATGACCAACAACAACATATCGGACGTCTAGCTTTTCAAAGAAACATTATAAAGCTCTCTTTCGGTTCTATAAACTCTGGAACAGTCCCAAAGTGTCATAAAAGCTCTTCCACAGCCCAGAAAATATTTTTTTAAAATTTTTGGACAGTGGTTGTTTCTCCCAACAATGATCCGACAAAATTCCGTAATGTGTTATGTTTTTAAGACCATAGATTTAGATAGCTTTCTTTAAATTCCTCCTTTTGTAAATAATTAAAAAAATGTGATAAAAGCTCTTCAAGACGGGGGTACATATTTTTTGAAAATTTTGCGAAATTTTTGATGGCGTCAACCAACAACAGATCGGACGTCTAGATTTTCAAAGAAACATTATAAAGCTTTTTTTCGGTTCTATAGACCCTGGACCAGTCACAAAGTGTCATAAAAGCTCTTACACAGTCCAGCAAATATTTTTTGAAAATTTTTGGAAAGTGGCTATTTCACCCAACAATGATCCTACCAAATTCCGTAATATGTTATGACTTTTAAGAACACAGATTTAGAAAGCTTTCTCTAAAATTCCTCCTTGTGTCGAGAATTGAAAAAGTGCCATAAAAGCTCTTCAAGACGCAAGTAAATATTTTCTATGAATGACAAATACTTTTTCAAATTCAAACACTGCTTAGGCATCCCTAGGTTACTTGCACCATCACAGAGGAGTCAATTTCTTCGAATGTTACAAAGGAACAAATTGTGCACAATAACTTTTATCAAATTTATCATTACCATTAAAATTAAAATGTTTTTATGTTTTGATTGCAAATTTTTTTCTAATTTTGTTTTTTTTTTTTTTTTTTAAGTAGAGTAAATGTGGTGAACAAGTGAAGAGCAAGAGAGCCTGATTGTAGTGAAAAGAAAAGGAAGCAGCTTTTCTTGTCACTGTAATCAGTATTTGATTGGTTCTGTATTATAAATTAGAGCATTTTCATTGGTGACTTTTAATAATGAGTTGGATTGTCACGTTAAAAAACTCCACAGAGCACAAAACAGAGACAAAATGGCGTCGAGAACCGTACAAAACCTGTCCGAATCAACTTTTAAGTTCGTTTTGCTTTATGACTTTTCTGGTTGCAGTCAAATTGGGTTCGCAATAATACTAGGCATTTTAAAGGTGATATAACCATCTCCTAGATAATGACAATTTTTATACTTTTTTGCCCTCATGGGAAAAATTTTCTCGACTGCTTGGAAGGTCATCGCCCCCAGGTACTACATATTTCTACTGATGATGGCCCAAATTGACTACACTGTTGAAAATTACATTTATTTCATACTGTCCGGTAGATGTTCGATTAAAGGATCAATTTGAGTCCGGTAGGTCAGTATCAGAACCGGTAAGTGTCGCTAGACAATACTTACCGCGGACAGTTTCATTTTGATAAATCAAATCTGACATTAATCTTAAAAATTTCAAATGAATTTGTCGGCTACTGATGAAATTTTACATATACAACAAAGGTGATGCAATTTTTACAAAATGGGATTTTTTTTAATTTTTGAAATAAAATAATGAAGAACAGGCTTCCAGTATGAAATAAAATACATTACGATACACGTGCGGTAGTTACTTGTAGTCCGTTAAGCTTTATTCGTTTAATCTTTAAATTCTTACATACATATTCTGCATATCTTTTGTTGTGTTTTATGCTGGATGTTTACAGAATTGTCGTTCTTAAGTTACTTACATTGTTATCTTATCGCAAACGACGTACTTTTGTGGATACACGTAAAGAACATTTTTATTTGAACCCTGGTTTAGTTTTTACTTCAATCGTGCTAATACTATTTTTTTTTTAAATTTATTGAACATTTGAACATTTCTATTGGATCACGTCACATTTATGAAATGGCTGTTTCATTTCCTTGAGCTCCAAGCCTGTCGCTATAAAAATATTTGTCTACAATCGCCTAATAGTGTTCCGCATGCTACATAATTATTATTATGTACATATTTTTTACTGTATTACCAATAATGTAAACAAAACGAACCGTCCTTTCCTTTCAAATGTATTTCATGTATGGAACTAAAATTCTCCATACTAATTATTACAACGGCGCACGCTGCATCCATCCGAAGAAATTAAATTTCCCTGATAGTAAAATCATAATATTATAATATAATTATTACACTCCAGATTCAATTTCAAGCGCGAATCCATGTGATATCGCCGCGCCGTTCCGGGCGACTCAAATATTATTACACCCTTTGAGAAACCCCCCATAACTATTTTTCCTAAATTGTAGTCCCTGTGTTTGTTTGCTGCAATGGGATCTTCTGTTCACTTTAAATATGGTGATATGCAATTATTGTACATGTTCACGTAGATTCGAATACTGAAATAAACGAGTTAATACGTTTAACACGCTTCTAATGTAAAATTGTCTATTGAGTCTAGACATCGTTGAATAGCTGAATATTTGATTACTATAATATCTAGAATTTATAGAAGATGTTCAAATTGATCGCCTCCAGCTTCAAGGCACCCTTCAAGGCACCCTTCAAGGCGTTGCATCAAGGATCTGGTACAAGCAGCTACAATCATTTATGGAGTAACTGTAAGACAGGCTTGCCGTATTACATTTGTGTTTGTGAGAAGCTGCTTCTTTTAGGGACATTTGTCTGCTAATTTATAGAAATCTGAATCGTGTATTCCAAGAACAACCGCTAAGACATTTCGAAGGCCTGTACGACCACGGTCGTCATCATTTTTTTGAGGTTTGCAACAGTTTTGTTGCTTGAAGTAGAAGTTTCTCTTTTGTGGCAAATATTTTTGAAGATAGCTCAGTGCTTGAGATGAAGACGTGCTAGGTTGCGTATCAGCTCCAATGCATGGTATTTTGGTTATCAACGTGGCTTTCATCTGAAACGTGGTCAGCAATATGGTTAGTACTCAATTTTTCTTTAAAAGTGTAAATAGAGGCATCTTGCTGTTCTTCGGTTTCAATGCCAGCAATTTGCCCGCGAGGGGGAGATGATGATGGTTCGTTGAACGCCAAAGAGGGCTTAATATGGACTCGGACGTATTCTTTCGTGATAAGTTGTGTTTTTGGCAAATTGGACAAACTGCAAACATTCTGAGCATTTATTTGAACAATTACCTTTCATCTGTATGTCCTGATGGGCACTATTTTAACGTCTTTCCACATAGCGCGTAGTTCAGATATAACTAGATTACTGAACTCTCTACCATTATACCAACGCAATATAGCCGGAGAACCAAATATTACAAAAATGTTGAGAAGGTAATATGCTACATCTTCCCCTCTCTTGGTTTTGCATGTCTATCAAGTCGAATTGACATCTAGAGTTTAATTCGGAACTGATAATTGGTTTCAACAATACCTTTTTTAGGTGCACTCTGTATCATTTGATATTGTTTACACAAATTTAAATACATTATAACTTCTTAAGATTCTAATTTACCTCTACCACCTGTTGTTTTCGACCCTCACAGGAGATCATTTGTGTCGACATTACCGGTGAAAGTTCAAATGTATAATAAAACTAATGTCGACGTTCATTAATTTCCGTCATTCACAGTAACATATACACTGTTGGAAGGGTCTTGACGTGTAGATTTATAAAAAAAATCAGAGATTTCTCAATCCTTGTAATCATCGGAAGGCGTTGAAAGGAAACATCACACAATAGTGAATACAGCTAGTTTAGTATAATTTAAAAAATGTATCAAATAAAAAATTAAACATAAAACGTTAAAAAACACATTTGAAATAGAGGCAAATGCTGTACGTATCCTGTCTGCCAATGCAAAGAAAATCTTAGTTTGTGTTAGTGACATTAAAACACCTGAACATAATTATATATGATTACCAAAGATTTTAAAATCCTAAAATATGCTGTATGTATACTCTTTAAGACTCACATTTCCATAGCTTCCAATGCAAAGAAGAAAACCTTTTAGTTTGTTTTACTGACATTAGAACACTCTGTAATTACTTTAACAGATTTTAGATTCTAAAAATATGTTGTGGGAATGTATACTCTTTAAGAATTTCCAAAGCTTCTGCCAATGCAAAAGAAAATCTTTTAGTTTGTGTTACCGACATTAGAACACTCTGTATATGATTTCCAATTTTTTAAATTCTCGACGACCTTAGACCCACACAGCCTTATGCAGAATGAATTGTCCCATCATCCCAGTGAGCTCTGATCCCATACTGCCAAAAGAGTAGTCTCCCAGCTCCAAACTCCCCACTCTTCGCGCTGTCGAGGTCACATTGCATATCCGTGTCGCACAGAAACGCTAAACTGCACCTCATTATAAGTGTTTTTATTGCTCATGCAGAAAAATAGTATCTTTGCAACCTTTGTTACGGTTGAAAAGTAACTGTTTGCCCATTTTATACCAAACGGTTATTTGGGTGCGACAAGTTTACTTGTCGCACGCAAATTATTCTTTACACAGGCAAATTTAGAAAAACAAACGGCTGAAATTAAATAAAAACACAATTGAAATATTAAAACTGAATTTGCCCCTGGACCCTACCGGGGCTTCGCCCTTGGACTCCAATTTTATACAGGAATTTATTCCGCATTCGTAATAAAAAAAATGGTATGTGCAACTCGTGCGGCGTTTTAGATTGCCTCCTCAAGCGAATAAGCGCACTCACTTCGTTCGTGCAATCGCTTTTGTGGGCAATCCACAACTTGCTGCACTAGTTGCACAATATACTGTTTCAATAATAAAACTACACGGACATGTTTTTGTGTGTGTGAGTTACGCGCTGTTGAACATACATATGGATGTCGGTGTATTACCAATCATACCACTCGAATTTCAAGTGACGGGAGATCACTGGTAATAGTAATTAACTATGGGTCTCCGTCTTAAACACAAGCAAAAAGGGTTAACTGACAAGTTCCCAGCAAACTCCATAATTCACATTGAATATGTAAACGTCGCTTTACGCGCCAAATGCGAACCGGGAAATCATTAAAAACTTCTTCTTGCTCTTAACTCGCACACAACAGTTTTGGCCGGAGTTGAAAATTAGGGTCTAAGACTATAGACGTATTAAACGGCATATCTGATGATGGGAATTGAACCCCAAGAATCAAATTATAGGAGGATGTGATAAGTTTAACCACCTCAAATTCGTGTTTAATCGCACGTTAAAGAGATGGTAGGATGATAATATGCTGGGATGTGTACGGCACAGTTTAACGACTTTATGACATTAATTTATGAGCTAGTGGAGGAAAATGTGGTAAATTTAACGTATTATTATAAGGGTGTAGTTTGATAAGGGAGCTCTTTGGTGTTGTTCAGGGAAATGTAGTCATTTCGTTGTTCGTCTTTCTGTGGTAATTATAAGGTAACTAGTAACTGTTATCACGTAATATGCTAACTTGATAAATGGAAGATAAGCGTAAAATTCAGGAGAAACTAGAATAACACGTCTTGTATCTTATGAACGGTAAAGTAGAAGACTAGAAAAAAAGATACTGAATGTTTTGAGAATAATGATGTTGGTGTATCTGTTACGACTAAAGTACAAATTTGGAACTTGGATACGTGACACTCGTTTATTTTATTTTCTGTCAAGCTTCAGATTTAAATTTTCAGCCGGAATGAAATCTCTGAAAATAGAGCGTTTGGGAGGCTGCCGTTGCCCCACCCACCCATGGTGCCCCAGCTGACGTTCCCGACGCTTTATACGAGGGGGTATTGATATCTAGTTAGCCTTGGCTATTTACTTTGAACAAAACAAAATCGTTTTACCATGGCAACAAATAATGACTTTTTAGAAATGTCATTGTAAATTTTCACTTCAAAAAGTTGAAGCAATGCTGAGCACTAAAACTTGAGAGAAAGCATGTTGACCCCCATTGTGAAAATTGAGCAATTAGAGTATCGAGCTATCATTAAGTACCTGTATTTGAAGGGGTTACGGGGTAAGGATATTTACGAAGATATGCTTGAAGCACTTGGTGATCAGTGCCCTTCATATGCGACTGTAAAAAATTGGATTGCGTCTTTCATAAGAGGAAAACTTTCCGTCGAAGATGACAAGAGACCAAGAAGACCGATTTCGGTGTCTACCCCCTAAAATATTGATACAGTTCACGACATGATATTGTCAGACCGTGAAATTGGGCGGAAACATATAGCTGAGACACTAAAGATCTCGTATGAACGTATCCATCATATAGTTCAGGTCGATTTAGATATGAAAAAAATTTCTGCAAAATGGATCCCCAAATGTTTAAATGTCGATCAAAAGCGAGCAAGAGCTCAATCTGTGTCCGTTTTGAAGAAGATCGAGACTTTTTGAACAGTGTTGTTACTATGGCTGAAATTTCAATTTTTACGACCCAAAAACGAAGTAGCAGTCGATAGAGTGGAAGCACCGTGGTTCTCCACGGCCATAGAAGTTTCGAGTCCAAAAATCCGCTGGAAAAGTTCTTGCTTCAGTTTTTTGGGATACTCGTGGAATAATAATGATTGACTATTTGGAAAAGGGCCAAACAATAACCGTAGATTATTATTCCGGTTTACTAATCACCTTAAAAGAAAAAAATCAAAGAAAAAAGACGCGGTATGTTGGCAAAAGGTGTGCTGTTTTTGCAGGACAATGCACCTGTGCACAAATTGAACATTGCCATGAATACAATTCGGGATTTAGGGTTTGCATTACTGGATCATCCGCCCTATTCTCCAGATCTAGCCCCCTCAGACTATTATTATCTATTCCCTAGACTGAAAAAAACTCTAAAAGGACATACTTTTTTGTACAATGAAGAAATCATAGAAGCTGTAGAAAGCTGGTTTGTGGAGCAAGAAGACATTTTTTAAAGGGTTTGAGGCGCTGCAGGATCGCTGTCAAAAATGTGTTAATTTAAGAGGAGACTACGTTGAAAAATAAAATATTTTGAGTTCCAAATTTTTGTTGCTTCTATACTAGGCTAATTATATACCTCTCAATACTCCCTCGTAGCACAACTGAATGAAGCGTTCCACGATTTTTCTGCCGAAATGAAATAACTGACAAAAATTTGGTTACTGGCTCCCGGACTATAAGTCTACTTAATCGTCCATCATCTGATTATTATTGATGTAATTTTTTAAGAAGTGTCTCACTCTGTTCTGTACATCTAAATGTAATACGCGATCGTCCCTCTCAACTGAATTTGACGAATTCATGCTATAGTTGATACGTCCCTCATTAGTCCGCGCGTCTAGTAACTTTGAATTCTGTCTGGTGAATTTTGTCCCGTGTTGACGTCACATCAAGGCGCGCGTTTCAAATAAGACAAATGTTTCGATTTTTTGTACCTAGAAAACGCGTGATTTTGAATAAACGAAAAAAAAATAGGGATATAATACTTTTCCGTCTAGTTTCTAGAAAAACTGTATTACTCAAAATGATACATATACTGCGTTCCAACTACAAAAGAGGTTGGAAAGTGAGCAATTCCCGTCCTCCAATTCCATTACTCAGCTGATGTTGCCAGGCAACTCGAATTTAAATTATTAAACTTAACATGATTGATAATATAGGCATTCACATAACTGTTTCTGCAGCCTCGCAGCAACTCGTGAGAAGTTCACATTTTACAAAATTACGATTAAAAAATTTAATTACTCTAAGTACGACTTAATAATAACAACTTATATAATATCAATAGCTGTAGTGCTTACTAAGTGCAAACATTTGATAGATTTTAAACGTTGCGTTAATGAGAGTATAAAATTTCTAATACCTTATTGTGAAATAGTATACAAACTTTGGCAAAAGTACCGTTCCTACGTATCGAGAAGTAGTTCACCTCGTCGGTAAACTAGACGTATCTCGACAGGAATGGAATACTTTTCGCATCAGTATATATAATACATATATCATATATCCGTGACCACACTCTTCCTCTCTCAAGTGCCTCAGCAAAACAAATGTATCACTCACCAGAAATGAGCTTCCTCACCATCGATTTTAATGTTGGTTTAACCCCACCGCGTTTGCAGTTTATACGAGTCGTTACGGAAGAAACAACACGGACGTGGATTCGTGATCCTCATTTTATTAGTTCCCAGTATGTGATGTGTATTTTTCAGCTTAAAACTTCAACAGAGTTGCAATCTTTGCGTTTGTGTGGAATTTTACACAGTCTGTTCTTGATAAATGGTGCAGTGCAGGTGTTATCTCTCCCTTGCAGAGAATAAATCACTAGTTTGTTTTTTATTATTCGATCGATATGCGGGTTATTGGTCCCAAGTTTTAATTGCTAAAGCACGCGTATACATGTAAAGCGTTTCCTTGTTTCACATTTTCTTTCTAGCGTATAGTTGTTTTGTTTAAAGTAAGCACTTTGGTCTCTATAGACGCTATTGAAAGCATTCTCTTTGGGTTTCGCAGAGGAGAATGAGCTCACGTAAAATGTTTCTAAAGAGAATTGAAACCGGCGATTATGATTCTGTCTGGGAGGTGCAGAATACGTACCAAAATTATTATTGGATTCATTCCGGTGACTGCAGCTATATAAACAGTCGGTCGCAGTTTGCATGTTAATTCTAAAATACATGATACAATCTTAATAAAATATTAAATTATTAGCTGCAGTTATGCTCGCTCTAATTGGGGCCCACAGACATGCGTTAAATAATGCAATCCGATCGTACGTTCTCCTCGCTTTCGACCCAACGGTAATCAAATTGAATGCAAAATTTTGGTTAATGGTTTCAACAGCCAATCCGATTGGCGTCGCTAGCAATTCGATCAGTTCGCCTATAGTTAGTACACGCGTCTTATTGCCGCCTTGTATGCAGCATAGAGCAACCGAATTTCCAGGCAGAGCAGCCTAGTTGTTCATACCTGAAGACCACATTAAATATGTCTTAATAGGACTAGGCTTAATAGAACGTAAAAAGTGTCGAGTCGAACTTGACGGAAAAATATCTAAAAACATCTGGAAAATGATGTGTATGAGTGGGCATTGCCGCACGCAATGATCGAACGGAAAGGGGTACCGCGAACACACACACACACAGTCCACGCGCTGCGCCACGGTTTCTATAAAAAAAGACTTGAAGGCGCAACGAAGTAGCGAAATCACGTTGAAAATTTCTACATGACGACACGCCGTTCCAAATGACACGATAAATGACACTTTTTGCCCATATACAGACGTTCTTTTCATTGCAAGCGATATACGACGCGAAATAACTAACGTGCTAAATCATTTGGATAATTTACCAAGATTAACGCCGTTCTTTCGCGCGTCCTAACCGGCACATCCCATCATGCCACGATTTTTCAAACGAAAAAACGTGTGTGTATAGCTAGGCATAGACAAACACATTTTTGGACACAAAATGAATCCGCTCCGTCCGGTCCGCTCGGCTCGGCTGCGGACGTGAATTCTCCAAGAGGCAAAAATTGCCGATCCTACGTATACAGCCAGATGTGGCCAGATGCAGTTCACAGTTGGTTTTTGGGTTTTTACCACGTTTTCATCACGTTTTTTTTTAAGATCTAGTAGTTTGACAAGTTCATAAAATTTTACACTGGACATTCGAAAATATTTTAAAAGATTTTCATCATCACCAAGTAAATCGGGAAATAAATGATAAAATTCTCCATAAGTTTCTCTTTTGAGGGTGAGTGATATCGTGCACCCAAAATCTACGTTTCTCCATCCCCATTCAAGCTAGGGCTACCATAACATCTTCATCAGAATCAGACTCCGACGAAGAACTCATTTTCTTTGGCGTTTATAATTTAAACAATCTTGAAGTCGTCTCTCGCCGATACGATACCACGGAACTGACTCATGCGATGGGCGGCTGATCTTGCCGTACCCGACCGAACGGAGCGGATTCAGTGGGTTGCTTTACTGGTGGCGAGCAACGCAACGTCGCGATTTTTACAACCGACGCCATAAACGTCCACTCCAGTCATACGAATTATCCGTCGTGCTGGTCCATTCGTTTATGGAAAAATCTTACGATTTGCGCGACGGATTTGCATGGCTCGTGGCTCTTTGAAAATTTCAAGAGGTCGCAAGCCACGCCAGCGGCCTTTACAGTCCACAATTCGAAGAGTGCGTAATTATTTGAAAATAATGTCGCGAACTAAAAATAAAAGAAAAAAGTTAATTATTATTACTATTGCTAGTGATCTGATGTACAGTTATGTTCATTAATGTGTTGTACAGCTAGTTAAGATGTATGTGCATTGGATTTAAAAAACATCACCATAGTTAAAAAAATGTCAAATTGACACTGCTTGTCGCATCAAGTAATTTCGAAATGCCGGCAATGAATTTAATTGAAAGAGCACATATTATTGTGTATTTAGATGAGGGATTATTATCCATCAGAAGAAGTCTACGGGTAGGCCAATTTGTTCCGTGAAAATTGGAATCAAGTAATTTTTATCTATGAAAAGAGTTTTCAGTCAACATTTAAATACAAGATTTGACACAACAGACCCTCAAAAACCGGCAGTTTTTTTTTTAACGACGCATCCACCATTTTTCACCCTTTCTTAAATATTCTCCTATAGACTTCCGGGTCTCTATATCTGTTCAAATGTGACATTCTAATGACGAAAACAATGCCCAAATTCGACAAATTTCAGCCCTCAAAGAAAGGCTGAATCTTTACAATTTTTTTTTCAAGTGTCGCATACACCATTTTTCATCCTTTCTTTAATCTTCCTCTATAGACTTTCGAGTGTCTTTTTCTCTTCAATTGTGAGATTGTAATGATAAATAAAATGCCAATATTTGACAGAATACACCCTCAAAGGCAGGCTGAATTTAAAAAAAAAATTTGCAAGCGACGCATCCACCATTTTTCCCCCTTTCTTCAATCTTCCTCTATAGACTTCCGGGTGTCTATATCTGTTCAAATGTAACATTGTAATTATGAAAAAAATCCCAGAATTTTACAGAATACACCCTCAAAGACAGGCTGAATTTTTTACATTTTTTTAAGCGGCGCATCCACCATTTTTCACCCTTCCTTAATACAAAATATTTGATGAGCAATATCTATCACCGGCGATAGAACAGGAAATTTTTTTATAAATTGTTGAGCATGGATAAGTATCCACGGACTTGGGATGTGTTGGGATATTGAAGAGAGACTAAGGGCCCTATTCTTGAACATGTGAGTGGGTGAGTGAGTGAGTTGTGACGTCACGTCGACTAGTCGAGCATTCAATTTAAAGTAAGCGCATTTCACAATCACTGCAAATTCGAGCGGTATGAGACGAGCGCTTACTTTAAATTGAATGCTCGACTAGTCGACGTGACGTCACAACTCACTCACTCACCCACTCACATGTTATATATAGAACATAGCCCTTAATGCTATAACATCTCGAAATATTTTAGAAAATGTTATGTTGCCGTCAGTAAGACAACACTTTTTCGAAAATAATTTTATATTTCAGCATTATAACTGCCCTATTCATACCACAAGACTAGTTAATCAATGGTTTGTTGATAATAATATTGAGGTACTGGTTTGTATTTGTTATGTATTTAATTTCTAATTAAAGGTTTTTGTTCTGTAATTTTGAAAATATTCATTTAGATAGAGCATTATTGGCATTAGGATCATTGCTATGCAACAATCCTTGTACAACACTTTTTTGAACTCGATAAAATCACGGGTAAGCTCACAGACAACAAATTCTGTACAACACTTTTTTGAACATAACTGTCCTATACAATTTGTGTAAATAATAATGGAAACAAAAAAGAATAGGACGTGTTTGGATCTCTCCACTTTATTAAATTCTTTCCTGAAGGTACTCCTCAACGGCTGAATTTTTTTCTTCACCATATCTTCACCACCATTCACTCTATATTTTTTACATACTTCAAATTTTTATTCACCTAGGTTCTCGGAGCTTTTGATTTTCCATATGTTGCCGATACACTTCGAGAAACTCGGTCAAAAATTCTTATTACTTATTTTTGCCGCACTTATTAAATCGTGGTAGTCACTAATGAATTCGGGTTTGCATGGCTCGTGATGTGGCGCGCCAAGTCTGCAAGAGATGCACGGATTTATCCGTCACTTTTGCTCGCCGGGTGCAAATGTGTCATAAAATGTATTCGTCTATGCCTAGCTTATGGCCGGCAATTCCTCAACAGGTAAGGCCAAAGAAGACGATTTTTCTCCCTGTGTTTATTCTTTTTTTTCCTATTAGCTCACTTACCATTCTTATTAGGTTTAAACAAGAAGAATGTTCTTAAATCCAAGTGGAGTAAATTTAAATTAAAATTTAAATATATCTAAGTCGAACTCCACAAACTTTAATAACTGTAAAATTACTAATGGTACATGTTTCGGCAGAACACTTCTGCCATCATCAGCCCTAATTTAACAAGAGATTAATGATACAATTGATGAATTACAAGAGGGGTTCTTACCTTAAAGAATATATTATTAATTCACTATTTTTAATTTTTTAAGGACGAATCGTTGCTGATTTTAGGTACGAGTAACAAACAATGTTTTTTTCTTATACCTCCCCAAATTTTTAAAAAATGAACATTCATTCATTCAATATTCATTACGATCAGAAAACTTTTTTAGAAAAAAGCAAGTCTTAATTCCTGTAAACATGTTTGTTTTGTTTGTTTATTATTTTCAACATACTTCCAAATACTAGGGTTGTAATAAATTGATAATTAAATAGCTTGAATAATTTAAAAATTACAGTAGTACTTAATTTTTCATGAACGTAACTTAACAAGGCACATTCATTTACTACCATAACACCGTTATTTTCTTTCCACACATTATTATTTCCGAGATTTTGCTGGGAGTAAATTTAGCTCAATGACTTTTGCCTTACAGCCACAAACAATAAAACCGCCGACAGTTTGGTCGAAATGTTTAATGTTAAAAAGTGTTTTGGCTGTGAAAGAACATATACACGTTGCTAAACTTCCCAAAGTTTTTAAAGCGTAATTCAGTGCGTACGAGCCTAAAAAATCGACGATTCTTACAAGACAAGAAATTAAATACATTTTTAACAAATGCTGATAATGAAATATATTTTTTTCACTACCGGTTAGAAATGTAGGCTGTGGGTACAGTTACAATTTGATTTTGCCGCGCATTGACCATCGAGGATTCAGGAACGAATCAGCGTTTAGAGATAACCGGAACGCACAAAAAAGCACGAATAATTTCTTGCATACCACGCGACGAACTTGCGCCTTCTTTTCGATCTACATCTTAACGAAGTAACATCTCCGTCGTAATTTTGTCCTAAACCAGGAGTAAGATTTGGGAAATATCGTCAAGTACGGAATAAACGATTGAGATGTCCGGTTAATTTTTGAACTAAATTGCATTAGCGGATATATCGATTAAGTGTTGAATTCGGGGAGAAAAAAAGGGTAAGATAAACTACTTTATTACGTGCAGACATTGACTATTCTCTCTTAATCAAATAGGCAGATTCCACCAGCATTCACCGTAGGATTGTTTCTTGTTCCACGCTCATTTGGAATAGTTGCTGAGTATTTTCCACACGTGACTTTCCTGGACTGACGTATCCACACGTTTACTCAGGAAATCCGAAAGGTTGTCTCCCAGGATCGCATGAAAGGTATTTGTAAGGACACGTCAGCTCCAAAGCCAGCAGAAACCCGTTGAAACGGCTCAGAAGATAAGTAGTAGTTCAATTTTTTTCGTTAAACATTTCATCTAGTTTTTTATTATCGCGTCAGTTAAATTGTAAATCCTCATTAATCATTTCAATGTAATTTAACCTTTAAGAGTAGTACAATAGTCATACACACCCCACAAAAATTATCGCATCACCTAATTTTTCTTCTTTTATTTCAATAAATGACATCACACGTCAATGATTTTTACTGGTAATATCGTTCCTACATTTTTAAATCTTACCTGCATAAGACAAGCACATACTTCAAGTAATGATAGTGCTTTTTTTGATTTTTGAATATAGCGGAAAACTCCACTGTTTTAAAACTGTAAGTTATAACTTGTTTTGGGGTTCTTGTTTGATTAATGTTGAGATAAACAGAAAAAAACATCAATACGAATGTTAACCAACGAGCTTCTTTGCCCCTTTTCCTACCAAGAAGCTGTACGGACCATCATGCGATTAGAAGATAGTCGCAGTATGCGTTATGTGGCACGTACTCTAGAAGTGCATCCTTCCACTATCAGCAGGAGTGCAGCACGTTTTAGGGAAACTGGAGAATATGGTAGAAGGCCGGGACAAGGAAAAAATGAGGTAACTATCCCAAGAGACGATCGTTTTTTGCGGTTAACAGCTCTACCTATTAGACATTGTACGGCGCAAATGCTGCAAAATGAACTTTTAGCAGCCAGAAATTTGTAAATTTCGAAACAGACAGTTAGAAATCATCTACGAGAAGATGATCTGAGGGCTCGGGTGTCTGTACTTTGGCCTCTTCTCGACAGGGTACACCGAACTTCTCGGTTACAGTTTGCTCGAGAACATGCCCATTGGAATATCGATTATGGCAAAACGTAGTGTTTTCACATGAGTCTCGTTTTTCTTTATATGCATCTGATAAGCGAATTCCAGAGTACAGACGTCCTGGAGAGCGTTACTTTCAGTGCAATTTTCGACCTCATGTTCCATTTGGGGGAAGTTCAATAATGGTTTGGGGAGGAATCTCTGTGGGGGTGATATGTAATTGGTTTCGTTACGAAGTGCTTGTATAAATGAGAGACGATATATTGGGGACATTTTAGAGCCTCACGTGGTACCATATGGACCTTTTATCGGGAATAATTTTCTATTCATGCACGATACTGCTAGACCCCACATTTCTAGAATTGTGCAACAATACATGGAGGAGGTAGATTTGAGGGTATTGCAGTAGTCTGTGATAAGCGCCGACCTAAATCCCATTGAGCATGTATAGGACCATCTTCAGCAATGTTTGTTAAATCAGCAAAGAGCCTTTTCTGGCCTACAAGAACTTGAGGCAGTTCTTATGCAAGAGTGGGAAAATCTACTCAAAATTACATTGGTGACCTTATAACAAGCATGCCCAGAAGAATGGAACCTGTTATTCGTGGCAGGGGTGGAAATGCACCATATTAGTTTGAGTGTTAATTTTTGTTTAAGTGTTAAAAATTAATTTAATTTCGTCTTTAACAGTTTTTAAAAAATTTTTTATTGCGTTTTATTTCGACTACTAATACAATTTATATAACGGTGGAATAATTATTTTTTTCGAAGTCGGTTGACAAAAATACTGGTGATGCGATAATTTTTGTGGGGAGTGTAATTCAATTCTTTACATTTCATTTCAACATTCATATAGATTTATTTATTTAACCAACTTGGCACGAGTCAATTTAATTGTAATCATCACAACGTTGTTTTAATATTGTTTAATTGTAAAGAAAGTTATCTGTTTATTTATTTGTTCAATATACAGTATGATCCAAAAGGACCGCACCATAACTCGGGTGGTATTTGAAACCATTTAGTTGCTCCCAAAAATGCAAAACAAAAATTTCTATAAGCTGCCTTTACGTAAATAAGAGTCCCTGAAGAATACGATTTTGATGTCTATTTTTTCTTAATTAGATAAAGTAATTGTATGTTTTAATGAAGTGAGATGTAAAATAGTCGTATTATAAAATTTTTTAGTTAATAAACATTACAATTATTAAGTAATAAAGCAGGAAAAAGCTTTGGAAATATTAACATTTTCTAAAGAAATCAGGTCGGCAACAGGGCACCAAAAATTTGTTTTCACTAGGTTCCGGTAATAAAATAATATTTGTCACATTTTAATTTTGAATGTCAATTTTTTCGTAGTACTCAAAATGTTTACTCTAAACGAATACTGTGATATGTATTTTGTTCTGAGAGAGTGCAGGGGAAACTTTCGACACGCTGCAGCGGCTTATGCTGAACGTTATCATGAACGTAGACATCCAGATAAAAATGTTTTTCAAAGACTTGATCAGCGGATGAGAGAAACGGGTCGAGTTGATACTATCCATGAAACGGTAGGTAGGCCACGCGCAGCTAGAACGCCCCAAGTTGAAGAAGCTATTTTGCAAGCCGTTGAAGATAACCCTAACGTCAGTATTCGAGCAATTGGACGAAATTTAAATGTAACCTACAGCCTCATTCAACGTGTTTTAAAATCAGAAGCTTATCACCCTTTCCATTACACAAAAGTACAAGCTCTAAGTGAAGACGATTTCCCTCTTCGTGTTAACTTTTGCCGTTGGATGCTGGATGCCATCAACTTGAATCCAAATTTTCAAAACCAAATCTTGTGGACAGATGAATCCACCTTCACTCGTGATGGAATATTTAATATGCATAATCATCATTATTGGGCAATAGAAAACCCCCGTGTAATACGTCGACGAGGGTTCCAACATCGATTTTCCGTCAATGTCTGGGCTGGCATCATCGGCGATCAATTGATTGGCCCATACTTTTTACCAAATCGTCTCAAAGGTCATAATTTTTTGAATTTCTTAAGAGGAGATTTTCAAGAGCTGCAAGATAATCTTCTCTTGATGGTTTTACTTAACCCAATATGGCTGCAATTAGATGGGGCCCCTGCGCATTTTTTTAGACCTGTGAGACAGTGGCTAAATGTCAACTATCCAAGAAGGTGGATCGGACGCCAAGGTTACATTGTCTGGCCTCCTCGGTCTTGCGATATTACTCCGCTTGATTTCTTCTTGTGGGGGCATATTAAAAGAATTGTTTATTGCACTATCCCCAACAATGAACAAGAACTTCGTCAAAGAATTGTTGATGCTGCACAAACAGTAACGCCTCAGATGCTACAAAATGTTCAAGGAAGTATTAGAAGAAGGCTTCACAAATGTATTGAGGCAAACGGACGAAATTTCGAACATTTATTATAGCTGCTTAATTTTTAGTTGTTTCATTGTTGTTATGTACCTACTTTATTAAAGCATTAAATTTAGAATGAGTTTTTTCTATTATTTAAATTCTTTGCAAATTTACCTCGTTTTTGTAAAAATAGTCAATTTTGAATTTGACAATGCATTTGTCAACAAGAAAGTAGGTATGGAGGATCTACCTATGATCTGTGGCTTTACTATGGTTTCATATTATTAGTAAGTGGAGCTGTAAGGTGCAAGGGTGGGCGTAAGCACAGCGTTGCCTATTTGGGCCAACTTTAAGCCCTTATATCTTGAAAACCATTCATCGTAGAAAAAAACTTAATACATAATTTCATCTTCTCTTAATGTTGAACGCTGGTGCGACCCTTTTGAATCACCCTGTATAACTTTTGAGGACATAACTGTATTTTCTGTGTCACCACCCATACCTCAGATATTTGTCAGAACGTTACAACTATTTTAGGTAGTAATAGTACCTCAGATGAGGTACGAAAGTTAAACTTTCGCAGCTAGGAGCGAAGTGAATTACGCAATTTTTATGATAAAACTGGAACAAACTGCAAACTCCAGTCAAAGCGATTGACAGCAACGGTAATGTCAATTGTCGATAGTGTCCAAATAAGTTATAGATATGTCGTCGGCATATACTAAAACCAGGCATTATGTAAAACGCCTAGGCTTTTTTAAAATGATTAGGCAAATTGTAAAACAACAATAACTTTTAACTTTAAGTAACATTTTACGTTATTACATTTTATCTCTTCAAATAGAATCAGCGTAGTTAAAACATAAGTCAATTATACCTACACTCTTTTATTAAAGATCATGAAAATACTAAAACCTCTAACAACAGGACAAAATGTTATAATGTAATGATGTTAAAACGTAATAATTGAGGTGCCAAAAGTAGACCTCTGGATTCAAAAGATGTTTTGGGATCTATTTTTGATGGCGCACATGCAGTGCGGACCCTACGGAAATAATTAACTTAGATATTCTAATATTTTGGCCATTTTGTTTCATATAGAGCCTTGTCTACGTTGTTCTTATACAGAGTGAACATAAAGTTCCGCACAAATTTCATAATTTAGTTATGTACTGTTTTTGCGAAAAACGCTCGAACAGGTCGATTTATGTTTTCAAATTGCCACTTTTTGACATAAAGATTTTGATGATGACGTCATCTGTTTTTGAACTAGGACACCGTCATCAATTTTTTTAAATGGCAACCGCAAACTCTTTTTTTGTGTTTTAGATGCACTTTTCAATTCTCTATTCAACAAGAGTAAAAAAGTGATACCTTGCATAACCTTTTTTTTTGAAAAGTTTTTCTTCAAAAAATTAAATTTTTATTCCTTAAACAACGTTTTATAATACTAGGCATATAGTAACAATCACAATGATTTTACAATAAGTCTAAAGTTGTGACGGCGTTTTATAAAACGCCTGAAATATCTAGTCTAATTGTAAAGTTATTATTGTTTTACCATTCCCCCAGTCATTTTGAAAAAGCCTAGGCGTTTTACAAAGAGCCTGGTTTTAGTATATGCCGACAACAGATACATGAATGCCAATCCAATCAAGTAAGTTGGTGCAATTATTAATCATATAATTTAGAAAATAAACAGGTAAGCTGCCTACTATAATTTCTAAAAATTATTTATTTATTTTTATGGAGCGCGGGCGTCTGTGGGGCATGCAGCAGAAAAGAACTACACTCCTTAGGGACACAGGATACTGTAGAAAAAGATGATGTTCTCATTACTCTTGCAGACACAAAGACCAATGTTAAAACTATAAAAAACACAGTAGTTTTATCGAAAATACATCATGATTATTTCTTTGTGTCCTACCGTAAAGCACAACGCACTGTTCAGGAAGTCGGCATTCGAAAAATACTGGCACAATTCCTAAAGCTGCCAAAAGCCGGAATCATACCAGGGTACTGTTTTAGGCGAAGTTCTGTCATTCTTGCTGCTGACGCTGACATAGATTTGGCATTGTTAAAACGTCTAGGGGGTTGTAGCCATTCTTTTTTCGTGATAGGTACTTGATTGTTATTACATTGTTATCGGTACTGTATCCATGGTTGTTATTTGACTGATAACAGCCAAGGTGGTTAATTTAACAGCCGTGGTCGATATTTTTTAATTGACCGATAACATATTTTTAAAAAATACATAGTTAAAAATCAAAATGACACACTTTGGTGGTGGAAATGGAGCAGGTAGTAGGTATTACGGCGGTTCAGATGGTAGCTACGCCCCCTGTCCCAAGGGGTCGGTGCCTGTCCCACGGTGGTCCTTGTCCCAAGGAGCCCCCCTGTATCACGAAATAGTATATAACGGTATTAGGCCGATATCTGGCATATAAAAGGCGAGGATAATGTTTGTTAGCGGAGACGTAAGTCGAAGCAAATAAATATCCGAGCCAGTTATATGCCAGATATCGGCCTGGCATGAATCGAGTAAGAATCGAGTTTATTTAATTATTTTCTGATACAAATGTTACAAGTGCCTTATGGTAACTAAAACAAGGAGATTGGCCTCCTTAGGACAAGAACCCTTTTGGGACAGGGGGGCCCTTTGGGACAGGAGACCTCTTGAGACAGGAGCACAGTCCATGTTTAATGAAACACCCTGTATATTTTTACAATGCGTAGTAAATATTGTCCGCATACATAAAAGTTGAAATAACGGCGATTTTTCCACTTTAAACCCTTAATGGTATTTTTTTTAATACCACTTAATATTAACCACTTTTCAGACAAGTAAGACATTGTTGCCCGACACGAAACCTCCACATTTATCGTTGTAATGTCTGAATGCTAATAGATAAACGAGGGGTGTTACAGTAACAAAGTAGGATATCGACCTATTCGGAGCTATAAAGTGAAACTGCGAGCCATGAATTGAAATGATTTCGAGATGGATTTTCACTCGAATACTTCTTTTTCAGGATACAAAAAGGACAAAAGTCGAAGGGTGGTTTGGCGATAAACGCTCCAATGTCGTTCTGCTTATCCCGTTCAATATCTATTACGATTCGTTGTGTGATGTTTGTCGGTATTCTAGTTTGTTGCTAGTTTATAAAGCTCTTTTGAATGTGAGTTTTTGTTACCCAGGCTGTGCTAACATGTTTCATTTTGGTTTAATCAGAGTTTATGATCGTGAAAATTCGAATTGAAGGGTGGAGTGATGGAAGCTATTATTTTGATTTAAGGGTACATTTTGCTTTATTGCTTTTTGATTTGCATTTTGTTATCTTTACATGGTAGTTCTAACTTATGCACAACGTATATGTCTCCAGAACACATCTATATTTAAAATGAAATGTAAAATCTTGGTCACAACAAACTTATACAAAATAATTAATTTTATCTTTCTAAATTAATGTAATTATTAGGTATAATCTGATGTAAATTACTGTACATGAAGTTACCAATGCAAAATTGAATAAAAAAAATAAGTTTTAAAATGTCTTGTTGCTTAAACTAAAAAACTGGATCAGTAACAACAATTTATTATTCTGAGAGTGCTGCTTTGAAAAGTCGAAAAACGTATTTTAAATTCCCCTAGAAAGCTCATTCATCAATTTGCTGTTTAGCCCGGTTGTCCAATACCCTTAGGCCTAAGGTGATGGCCGTACATATAGTGTCAAATGCATTCCTACATCCATCAATTTATTACTGAACACTATCTTGATAGAACAGATTAATTGGGGTAAGGAATTTTAAAGCTATTTGAAAATAAAAATCGAATATTAATACGTGTCTTTCATAATTAAGGTTTCTAAACTAAATATGTAACATCTATGTCAAAATCCTCTTCAATTGTTAGAATGAGAGCCCTATTCTTGAACATGTGAGTGCGTGAGTGAGTGAGTTGTGACGTCACGTCGAGTAGTCGGGTGTTTAATTTAAAGTAAGCGCGCTTCACAATCACTGCAGATTCGAGCGGTATGAGAGGAGCGCTTACTTTAAATTAAATACTCCACTACTCGAGGTGACGTCACAACTCACTCACTCACGCACTCACATGTTCAAGAATTGGGCCCTTAGTCTTTAAGAAGATGGTAATCGATCAAAATTCCTTCCTTTGTCTTTTCTCTATTTTTATGGTCTTGCTGTAACCATCCATTTGACAAATTATTTATAAGCCAAGTTTGGTTAATATATTAACAAAATTAATGCCCTCGAAAAGGCCCATTCTTTAGTGTAGAAACACCCCTGTGATACTATTACTGAACATCTTTTCCGAACGTCTTGAACGATGTGTTTTTACCTCATGTTTCACTAATATGTTTTTGTTTCAATTCGTTACGATTTTACTCTCCGTAACTGTAAAGAGCTTCTATGATAATTTTCATCAGGACTACACTTGAATGTTCGTAATTGTAGCCTATTTGAGTATACTCGGTTTGTAACATTAACAACACTTTTATTATCACTTTATTTAGGGTACATTAAACCTTACCCTGTATCTTCTACGCTTTATTAACATCGTTCTGTTCTGGACAATAAACCCATTAATCGCGTAAATCGCACCAACACCAATCCCAATTATCACTCCTGCGAGTTCGGAAGGTTTTCCTTTGTTTTCCATCACTTCGTATGTCCAAAATACAAAAAACACCAGAGATGTAGTTAGGTACGCCCAAAACCCATAGAAGAAGAAAAGCATTTCTATGAATTGCCACAAAATGTCTTTGCAACCTATTAGTACATACACAATTGACCAAATTGTCGAGATGATTAGTGCCATCATTGGGAATAAAAAAAGGAAATATCGTTTGGGTAACAAGGCCAGACAAGTTATTCCGAGGCAGACTTCGGCTATTTTAAAGCTTCCTGGAACTGTAGCAAAATAATTAAGGTTTTTACGTATGGAGTTCTTTTCTTGTTCTTCTTCTGTATCGAATTTTGGAATCGACTGGCGTGGCGGTGGTGCTGGATATTCCGTTTTGGGCAATGGGGGTCGTGGTGGGTCATTCCGACAGAAATCCCTCCATAAATCACACATTTTAAATTGGCAATGTTTTTAGCATTAACTGCATTTGTTCTTGGCTTTACAAACATTGAATAAATATCTTTCGCTTTGACTAGACATAGTTTTAAATTTGACATAATATGGTATGTCAACTGTTAATTATTAAAAGTGACATTTTCAGATATCAATATTATTATTTGAAATAGCACGAGGAAAATAGGTGTTGTATAACTGAGGAAGTGTCAATGAAGACGTCGTTTAACATTTGTATTTTAATAATTCGTCATCGTATTATTACAAGGTTGTATGTTACCTTTTACCTTTACAGTGAAAATTACAAACGATTTTCTCTCAAGGATATTTTTCTCCAAACGCTAATTGCCCCGCGAACAACCCTTTCACAATTACCGCTTTCAAATTATTATACTTGACTTTTCTTCCACCTCGTTCTAATAAATAGGATTTTCTTTATTACAATTTTTATCTTCCTCCTGCTGCCATAAAATTGGTGTACGCATCAATAACTTGAAAACCCATTTTATTTAATATCGAATACAGCGCTGCAAGCGTTAGCTTTGTTTTTAATGGTGTTATCTGTGAATTACAGAGTGTAACCTTTACTGTTATGAGTTTCTGACAGTCATCCAGTTCGATGTATGGCAACATAAAACGATCACGTGAGCACAAACTTGAAATTTATAACTATGCGAAAATCAAGGGACCGAGAGGGTGTAGACATTGTCAAAAAGCATTTCTAGAATAAATGGTTACAATCGGTGTAGTATTTTATGGGGAGTTTACCAGTTCGGTATCACACCGACGTTAGACAAAGCGATTGTCGCCGACACTACGCCTTTTGTAAGAGACTAACTGGACGAATCAAAGATGTACAGGCTCTGGAAAGATCTGGACAAAGACTGGTTTCGTCAGCGACTTCCTCACAAAGACAATATTCCAACGATTAACCTCGAAAAACCAATTTCAAACGTACCTAGTAATTTAAGACACACGTCCACAGAGTGGGGCTGGTCGAAAGGGGCGATGTGGTCCTTCAAAAACAACAAGGAACTAATTCAGTTGGATTTAGCAGGCAAAATTCGTTGTTTCCACTGTTCATGGTTGACAACAGAAAAAATCAGTAGGTATCTGGATATAAAATACACTTTAAAACACAGCCTCGCACAAAACCGAAGCCGATGCACTCAAAAATACAGCCAGCAGAAACACTTTTAACTTTTAATACAATCATAGCAAATTTCGCCCATGTACGTTTTTCCCATTTTTCTTGATTTAAAAAAAGTTGCGTTCTAGCGTGCTGGACCACACACCAGAAGTGGAACAGAAGTGATATATATACATATAAAATCTAATGTTTTGTAAGTTCTATAATACGCTTTCATAAATAACTTAACATTTTAGATCGATCGACAAAATTTTTATTTGCAATTTCAAAAGTTAATACTAAAACTATCAATAGAAAAAGTGGTATTAATTAAATAAAATATTGTTCAATGATTTCGACGACTTCAACAGTATACTTTTTCTTCGACGTGGTCTTTAAAATTTTATCAAACTTAAAAAAAAATGCAAAAATGCCTCTTGTCCGATTTCGGGTGGGAGATCGGGGAGCTCGATATCGCTTTCTGAGTCATAAATCATGATGCAAACAATACAAACTGACGTGCTACGTTACAATAACAACAGGCAGCTAGACCAAATGTGGAAAATTTAACCTACTGAGAATCAATGTTTTTTTTCCGGAAAAACTCGGCCTGCTTATCAACATTAATTTTTTTTTGTAAATTGCGGTTTATACCTGAAATCAGTTTGTCGACACCGAGAGGGGTCGCAGTTAATTTTTTATTGTATTTCACTTTCCTTTTTAAAGTTATTCATCAAAAAGGATGCATGTTTTTTTCTAACAGCGATTACACAGACATTGTATTAATTTAGGGAGGTCAAGGAAGTTTCACCGAAGCACAAAGACTTTATGTGCAACGCTTCCCAAATTGCCGTGTGCCTAATTTGTGCCTTGTGTTTGTGTTTTGTAAAATGATGAAAACCGCATTTTGAAAGAGCAACAACTGGATCCCTATCTAATTTCACGACAGAAAGTATTTTCGAAAATTGGCATGCTTTTAGGCCCCACAATTTTCATTTTTCATCAATAATAGCATTGAATGTTGAAGTTAAGATGTTTAGTAGCTAAGTTTTTCTAGTTTTAGTTCACTTACGTTGAGCGGTTTAGATTATTTCCAAAATGTTTTTTGTTGTGATCATTATCATCGACCTAGCCGTTCAGTGGCGGGTAACTAAATTAACGTACAAAGTTTTTTTATTGAAGAAAAATTCTTGACGCTGGAAACCGTGATTGGAGATTCTCTAAAGTTACTTTGAAACCTTTGGCCTTAAAAATATCCAGCCAAATTGCCAACAGTTAGTAGTGCCAACCTAATTTAAATTTCACAGCTTACTCTAATTTATAATTTAAATGATCGCACGGTATATTTACAAACTACAAAATTGCAAGCTTGCAATAATGATCTTACGTGAAATGACATTTCCATTATTTTAAAACAGACTGAATGAAATCCAAAATATATATATATATATATATATACATATATATATTTTTCATTAACTGTATATATTCTGTGACTTGAGCGACTCGAGATATCTTGACGACAGTAACAAATGCCATAAACAAGTACGGTATCCGTTTTTTCTAAAAATCATCAATACCCGCAATAAATTTGGGGGTAATAGCGAAATATATGGCGAACTCATGTCTGCAACTTTTATGTAGCAATACGTCATCAATTTCGAGACAAAATACTTAAGAGGGTTCTCCAGTGACATGTACATTTCTGCCGGTCGAAGTACATTTTTCCGCAATATCTTTTTTTTAATTTACAAATTTCAAAAAATCGCTCTGTAGCTGCAAATATCTATATTTTATCAACACGCCCACAACATTTCAATGAAAAATCTTTAAAAATAAAAAAGTTACATTCAATGCCGCACATTGCTGTACATTTTTGTGCGCCGTTGAATATAACTTTTTTATTTTTGAAGATTTTTCGTTGAAATTTTGTGGGCGTGTTGATAAAATATAGATCTTTGCAGCTACAGAGCGGTTTTTTTTAAATTTGTAAATAAAAAAAAATATATTGCGAGAAAATGTGTTTCGACTGGCAGAAATCTACCTGCCACTGGAGAACCCTCTTAAAGACTAACACTGTTTACCGCACACGTCCCTGCAATAAACCTTCCGCGTTTTGAGGATCATCAGGGAACTTTTCAGAAAAAAATTGGTAACACAAAAACTTTACGAATATTCCGTTCTTGCAGTCAGTGTATTCTCGTCGTTTGAAACACACGAATTGCTAGTTTCTAGATTTTTGAAAACAATCTTGTTTTCGATTAGGTATAAATTAAATTATTATTGTTAATTTTACATTTTTTTCTCATTTTTTTATGAAACACCATACATCGTTTAATTCAGAAAAAAATTAAGCATTTCTTTTCATTTAACGATATGGAGAAATTGGTACAACAATGACGTCCCTTCTTCTTCTAAACCAATCATGGTGTAAAGTAACTTCATTAATTTATGAAATAAGAGGTTGCTGTTAACAAGTCTAGAAATGTAAACTTGTAGTTTATACCGCCGAGAAATTTTGTCGAACATTCTTGGTGCGAACCCCTGGTAAAATAAAAGGGATCCCTTTGGTTCTTCAAATACCGACAGAGACCGGCGAATATAATATGAGAACAAGGGAATTCCCAGATTCTCGGTCTTGTCGGAAGTCTTTCAACGATGCAATTATGTAGAACATTTTTAGTATTATATTTACAAGTATCAGTATTCATTTTAGAAAATTAGACATTCATATAAATACGTAATTTATTTGCGAGAAATTTGGGAACAAGTTAATTGTTCGATCCAAGAGGCTGCTTGTTTTGATTTTCCTACTTCATATTTTATTCAAAACAATTTGTTTCTAATAATTATGCTTATTAGGCTCCCGTCCATTTCATTGCTTTTACATTAAAAAGCAAATTTTAAAAATAATGAGAAAGACTTCTTACACCACGAGGACCGTATAATTTCAATTTCAGTCAAACAAGAATTTAAATTTGTCGAGTTCTGCGTCCAGACGATTGATTCACAAGTCTCAATATAAATCTCTTTGAATCTATAAAAGTCCGTAAATTTCCTTACTGTGATCAAAAACAAGTTACAAAAAGCTTTCGGGTCGCAGACCTTTCCTAAAAGCTTTCTCAAATCAAATTCAACTAGAGCAATATTTCACGACAAACTTTACCGTTTAGTTATTAATGCAACCTGACACTGAATACATTTGTCAAACTCAACTAATTGTAACTTTTGCTTCAGATTATAATTATGGAAATAGGTGATATTACTACTTCATACTGAGCTCGCCGGATAATATCCCTACTCCGATAAAAGGTCTTTTACGTACGCAACCGTACAACGCGTGTCCATTGGAACATATCTAATCTAATAATAATATATTTAAACGAGCAATTCTTGTAATAGTAGATTATATTACAAGTGACAGAAATGCTTCATTGTCAGCGAGTGAGATCTTTGAATCACGAGTGCGATAGCACGAGTGATACACATCTCACGAGCTTACAATGTCATTTCGGTCACGTGTAAGATACGACGTTTTATGCCCGACGTGTAATTTCTTGTAAAACTTAAAAATCAAAAAATTAATGAGTGTCAAAATGACGTTTCAAAAAATTATTCATGTCTTACCATTGTGTAACAATAGTAATTTACCGCTTTTTATCATTATATCACTTGTGAGAGAAATAACGCTTTAACGATTTAAATGAAATTTTGTATTTAGATAAAGTTTTGGTTTTTAAGTCTACCTATGTAGCTGTATTTCTTGTAGAAACGCAATTTTACACAAAAAAAACTGTTTTTTATTTTTTATCCGCTGTCATACTGACAATTTCAAACACTTTGGTGGTGGGGATGAATGAAACGACTGCGACTAGCGTAGTAAGTATTACGGCAGTTCAGATGGTAGCTACGCCCCCCTGTCCTAAGGATGTCTCAAGGGGGAAAACTTCAAGTCAATAAAATTTGTCTCATACATAAATCCTATAAACAAATTCAACTTTCGATTTCTATATGTTGATAACCGAAGAGGCCCCGCCTGATTCGCCCCCCCCCCTTCGGGCTCGCCTGTTTCGGGGGGCCCTCCTCGGGCTCGCCTTTTTCTGGTACCCTCTGTTTCGGGGGTCCTCCTCGATCTCGCCTGTTTCGGGGAGTCCTCCTCGGGCTCGCCTGTTTCGAGGGGTCTTCCTCGGGCTCCCCTGTTTTGGGGGGCCCTCCTCGGGCTTGCCTCTTTTGAGGAACCCTCTCGGGCCCCCTTTTTGGGGAGCCCTCGGGGTTCCCTGTTTCAAAGGGGGGCTCTCGGGTCCCCATGTTACAATGGGGGCCCCTCCGGACGCCGTGTTTCAAGGGGGACTTCCGAGTCATGAAAAGTATCGTATATTATGACATGTATCTCAATACTTTTTCCGAAAAACCACGATTTTACAAAAAAATAAGTACCGGGAGAAGCTCGGTCGCCAGGTACTTGTGTTAAAGCTCCCTAATTTGTCAAAAATAAATTATTTGATATCAAGGTAATTTGATATAAAAATCACTTCAAAATTAATATCTTATTAATTATGAAAGGGAAAAAATGTAATAAGATAATTAAAAATACATTCAGTCAATTTTAGATACACTTCCTATTATTATTTACAATTATGTGTTCTTGCAATTTTGGAAAACCTAACAACGTTTTTTATTTGGTGGTTCTTCAATTTCATCACAGTCTTCCCATTTAGAATTATTGATCATGGAGGAACGTCTTGCCTCCAAATCTGTAAACGTTACGATTTTCTCAATAACATTGTCCAAAAATAACGTGAAAGTATTAGTCGGTTTCTCCAAAATGTTAGCAGGCGGCAATACAATCTTATTGATTGGTCCTCGTATAATATTTCTTGCACGAATTCGCTCATGTGATTGAGGTGTGGAGTAGTAGGGATTACGGACGGAACAATTCTTTCGTCCGTACGTCATTGAGGGGTAAAAAGCAAACAGTTGCATTATTCGATGTAGTTGAGTTTATACAGGCTGTTTCCTAAAAAACGCTTCACTCTATAACTCCCTTATTTATTGTTCGATTTCAAGAAATAATAATAAGCTTTTTGAAAAAAAAAAAAAAGAAACCGACTTCAAAAAGCGAGAAATAACTCAGTACATGTATTATTACATGTGCTACCTACTGATCTGTTTGAAATCGGTGCCAAGCCAAAGAGGTTAACAAATTTGTAACCTATTGTCATTGTACAAATATATCAACAACGTTATAGCGCATCAAAAATTCAATATCTGCCCCGCACGTGTCTGCCCGTTTGGGATGTTTTGCTTAGCGCGAGCCCCCCACCCACGCTCACGCATTCCGACGCGCGCGCGGTGATACTTGCGATGTGGCGGGAGCGGACAGCCTATCAATCTACTACCTATTTTTTTGGATTGGCACCGACTTCAAACAGATCAGTAGGTAGCACATGTAATAATACATGTACTGACTTATTTCTCGCTTTTTGAAGTCGGTTTCTTTTTTTTTCTTTTCAAAAAGCTAATTAGTTTACAATTTTAAGTGATGGGTAAACCTAGTAAGACGCTGGTCGAATGAGGAAACGACGGCTGGTTGAAAATGAAGATGAAAGACGCAACCGCTAAAAAAATAGAACCAGAAATACTGAAATAATGGTGAATCAATATTACTACCTAAAAAATCTAAGGCAAGGTACAAGGCAATTGGGCCTTTAATGATGACGCAAAGACCTGAATAATTACTATTATTAAACGACATTTGAGAGAGTTGATAATAATTATAAAATGTTAGAATTTCGCCCGATTCCCATGCGATTCCCTCATCAGGTCCGGGCTTGCTGACAATGGGACTACCTCCGGAGTATACCCTTTCAAATAAAAGAAGGATTTTCAAAATCGATCCACAATTGACGAAGAAATCGGTGAACATACATAGTAGGAAAAATTTGATAATTTCCCTCGATTTCCATGGGATCTCCTCATCAGATCCGGACTTGCTGACAATGGGACTACCTCCGGAGTATACCCTTTCAAATAAAAGAAGGATTTTCAAAATCGATCCACAATTGACGAAGAAATCGGTGAACATACATAAAAGGAAAAAAAAACATACATACAGCCGAACATAGAACCTCCTCCTTTTTTGAAGTCGGTAAAAAAAGCAAACGGAATGGCTATATAAAGTACTATTAGAGTGTCAGAGTTTAGATTTTTTTAATGTCATTTTCAGTTTCAATCGATAGTCAACTTTTTTTTAATAGCCGCCTATATTTTTTGCTTTGCAATGATGAAGATTTATTTTCTTAATCCATAGATGTATTTTACATTATTATTCGATGCAGAATTATTAGACAAGTACCGAAATATTTATTACAATCATACCTAATTTCAAACGAAACTTTTAAGTGTGTCAATCAAATCACACAAAATGGCAAAAGTCATTGAAACGTCTGTGTTGAAATTTTCACCTGGGACATTTCAACGTTTCTATTTTTTTTTAAACAAGATGGACTGTAATCAGTTGACTGATTTGTTTAAATCTTATGTCCAGTGCAATAAAATGCTAGCAGGCTGTCCGGCTAAAAGTTCCTTAGGACCAATACTGAAATCTTATGGACAAGTAACGTCAAACTTGGAACTAAATCCCAACCAGAAGCATTGCCTCATTATTGATGGAATGTCCCCTGTTCATTCAATTGGAAAACCAAAAGGGTTGAAAACATACGCAGCTCTATTCTTCAACACCATTCGGGGATATTTCATAGATACAGTCGAATTGATATTATAACTACCAGGAACATTCTCTGACGAATAGTACGACAGAAAAGAGAGCGGGAGCAAGTCTACATAGTCGACGCATTATTGACAGTGATAACGTGCCTTTGTCAGCTGAATGGATACTCATCCATACATTCATGGGAAAATAAGTCTGATCTCACCCACTACTTACAAGTTTCCATTATCAAAAAGGCTAGAATCGAAAAAGTCAATTTAGTTAAATCAAGAGGTTTTCATGAAATTTGGTAATATGATTCTGACCTTCATTACCACCCGGCTCAGAAGAATTGTTAATGTCAAATCACGAAGAGGCTGATACCAGAGTCTTACTCCATATTTTCTCAGCCCAAATGGAGGAATATGAAGAATGCGTCATGTCTTGTAAAGACACTGATGTGCTCTTAGTCCATTGCTCTGACAAATTGAATATTAATTTGTACATGCAGACCTAGAAAAGCACATTTTATGTTCACATAAATAATAATATAAGACCTGAAGTACCCATGAAGAGAAACCTTCTCTTTTTCCATGTTTAACTGGCTGCGAAATTACGAGTCAGTTTACTGGTATTAGAAAACCAACTGCCTGGAAAGTTTTTACTAAGAAATATGACTTGCTGATGTTAAAGACAAAAGTTTAAATGAAGAAACGTTTACCAAGATGAAGAAATTTTGTATGTACCTATATCATTCCCATAACGATGACTGCACAACTATAAATAATGATTTGCGTGAGAAAATGGTCTCTAAAGTCGACATTGACAAACTTCCTCCCTAAGTCGCTGCTCTAAGAGCATTTTACCAACTACTTATAATTAGGGCAAAATGGGTTGAATGCCACTTTAAACCTTCCCGATATTAAGGACTTTGGAGAAATCCGACGGATCTATTGCCCCCGTCTTTGCTACAATGCCTGTCTACATGACGGTAGGAGTCAACGCTATGATAGTATAACTCTAGGAATGAACCAGTCTACGGTTTCTAGAGTTGCTCAAAGGTACCGGTAAAATGGTGAATTTAAAGGGAGAACAGGTCAAGCTCGTAAAAGGATTACATTCCGAGTTGATGATCGGTTTGTTGTTTTGACATCCTTGAGAAATAGGCATTTAACTGCACCACTCCTTCTGCGGGTATGGAGAAGACCTGGAGAACGTTATGCGCCGTGTACTATGGTTTGCAGAGAAAGTTTCGGAGGCATTAATATGCAGGCTAAAACAGGACTGGTTCTTGTTGCTGGTGGTGCTCTAAATGCACATCGGTACATAATACTCAAACCCCACGTTGTACCATTAACACCATTTGTGGGTGAATTTTTTTTTAATGCAGGACAATGACGTTGCCAGAGTGGTAAACAGATCTTTTGAAGAAGTCGAAATTCAAACTCTGGACTAGCCAGCGAGAAGCCCAGACTGTAATCCTATTGAACATCTTTGGGACACACTTGAGCGCGTAAATCGTCAACAAACACTTATTCAACTCGCTGAAGCGCTTAATGAGGAATGGGAGCAAATGGAAACAATAGTTACGTTATGTATACTTATTAATTAATTTGCCAAAGTCATTCACCGCGCCAAGAACGTACCCGACAGCGAGAAAATGATACAATTCAAACGAGTGGGACTCAACAAAAAAACTGGTTTGAGTAGTGGGGACTGCATGTGGAATCTCGAGGAACGGGTCTCGCGTCTTGTCATGGTGGTACGAATTAAATCATAACTAATTAATTGTAATCCAATAATAAATAGAAAAATATCATTCGAATACTGAAACCATTAGCTAAAACTTCCAATTTTACCATTTTTACATATTTTTATTAATTTCCGAGATATAACAATCTAAAACGCTCGACCAAAAACTTGAATAACTTTGCTTCCAGGATAGTTAATTTAAAAGTGCAACTGTGAGAAGGTGTATAAAGGTGTCTTTTTGAGGGGGGAGGGGAATGCAGTTTTTCACCTCTCGGGGTTGTTTGGACACAGATATCGTCAGCAGAATTCTAGGGGTTGATATATAAACCAAACTACATCGAATAATGCAAATGTTTGCTTTTTATCCCTCAAAGACGGACGTACATCAGTTCTGAGCGACTTTTTGGTGCGCTGTGACTCTACTAGAGTGCCATCTTTGCTTTTATGCGTATTTGAAGAACTTGGTATTTCATACCCTCCAAAAGCGTTGATCTTATAAACCAAAATATTGCGAACAAAATTTTAAAATATTACGTACCTCCAATACGAATTTATTATCAGAAAAGAGAACAAGTATCTCAATCAATCAATGTAATCAATTGATTACAGTATATTTTACTGTAAAGCACATCCACTGACTTAGAAGTAAATATATTAACTAATAATAATTAATTATTGCAGCAGTGAAAATGGTTAAGTACGTAACCCCAGATAGTCCCCTTCTGTATCGCTACAACATAGTGTTGACTTTATCTACCCTCGGGTCAAACTGCGATTATTTAAACACTGTTGTAAACTAACATAATTTCAACAAAACATATTCTCTCTCTTACCCAACTATTTGAGTTCCCACTTCATCTGGAATTATGATGCACTTTTCCGAAAGCTTTCTGGAAATTGTGTAGCACGCCATTAAACTTAAAATGCCTCATACTCATGCCTGGAAACTCGTTTCATTCACGTCATGTTTTATCCGGAGTTGCGGAGATTTGTACAGTTTTATTAAAAGTTGAATGGACATAATTCCGGGAGAGATTTAATGAAAACCTTTGTGGAATACTGTGCATCGCCAGGAAACAATTTAAACAAAAAGTATGAACAAAAAGTAGGTGTACTAATTTTTCCACCGATACTGAATCTTTAAGAAAGGATAAAATGTTTGTGACGCAGAAATTAATCATCCTTACATTATTCAATGACACTTAACATTTGAACGAAGTAGCGACGCTACTTGACCTCTTTGCAAAGAGAAAAATGCATAGATAATAATTATTGCGTTTAACGATACGGACAGAATGATAATAATAATTAAAACTCGAGCTACAATTATATAATTGTAATAATACACTCTCCAATAAACTTACTTATTTATATGAATAATATTATCACGTAGAAAAATTAAAGAATTTTCTACTCGTCTCATAAAGACAATTACTTGAACAATAAAGGCATCCATCTACGGAATTGGACGCCCACTCTTTTAATGTGCAACTTTTAATAAAAGGGTTGTTTGTTAGCGGAAAACATAAATTTCAAGTGAATATGATAAAACAAATTTTTGATTCTCTATTTTACTCATATATGTGAGGGCGTTATAGAATTCTGTAATGGTTACACATTAGAACAGGAAATGTGTTATATTAACTATAAGAGGAACATTAAATAATGGTTGGTTCCTACATTAGTACATTATTATACAAGATGGTATATTGTAACATGAGTGCTCCAATAGAAACAATGTAACATTGCCTCGTTAAACGAGTATAATATACTATTTTTTCTAGCTCTCCGTTTTATGAAAATTTCAAAATTCTGCTTTTTAAATACTCTTTAGGATTAGGATTGTTACACTTGGCGTGATTTCGACAAGAATTGGCTAGACACCAACGTAATACGATACGTAATACAATCAAATAAAAAAAAAACACTACTTTTAGTGTCACAATGAAAAATTTGTGACACCAAAGTAGAGAATAGTATATTTCGATACGAGTGCGCTGTCATGACACTTGAGGGCGAAGTTTTGCAGCACTAGGCGCAGCCGAGGATTGCAAATGAGCCCGAGCCCCTGAAAAGTGACAGCGCACGAATATTGAACAGCTGTTTTTGTATTCGTTCGCGCAAAATGAGAAAAAAACAAGAATTTACATCAAATCTTGGGGTTAGGTTGATAGCTGTCAAATTAAATAAATAATACTATAATATTTATGTATGTAGTTTATGTATTTCATTATGCATTATGTTACGAAATGAATACATAAACATTTTTACCACCTTCAGAATACTTTTTTTAACAAATTTATTGCAAAATACGCATAAAAATATTTTAGCACCTAAATTGATTCAAGTTATAAAAGTTGTAAATCAAGTATATTTAGCTTGACATGGTTGTATTTTAAATTATTCATCCAAGGATACATTTCTTAAATTTTAGTATATTGGGACGTAAACTATCGGCAATATTGCTCCCCATAGATTCAGAAATTGCTTTTCCTGGACCTTCCTCCTTTATTGAGTTCACCCAAATATAACTTTCGATATGTATAAATATTTAACTAAGGTAGTTAGAATAGTTATAAAACAACTGCTAGTCTCTGAGGCTTTTCGACAGAACATCGTGAACTTTATTGATTTTATGGTCCATAAAAATAAATAAATAAAAGAATAATTTTAGATATGTCTTGGGTTCTGAAATAAAAATTTAACCCAAGAGTACTTTGGTTACAATATTTCAGTTTGTTTCTATTATAGTATATTTCCATATAAGTGCGCTGTCATGACCCTTATAATGCCAATATGTATATATATGGAGTAATGTATTTCATTATGCATTATGTTATATTATATTATATTATATTGCATTAACTAAAATCTACGATCTGACCTTTCAAGGATTATTATAAGAAACATTTATTTATATATAACTAAAACAATTTATTGAAAAAAAAAGAAACCCGAAAGTCTTTTATTCGAAAAGCAATATCTATTAATACTTCTTTGGAATGTTTTTTTTTTAATTTACGCTCGTACTTTATAAACACGCAATAGCTCCACATTCATGTAAAAATAAAGCAGAGCGTTTCTTGTGGGGAGGTCGATATTGCAAAGCGAAATATCTGTTTGACAAAAAGGGTTAAACAAGGTAAAGGTCAAAATGACAAAAAAAGATTTAAGCAATCAATTGAGGTCGTGGCTGTGTTTAGTCGAAGGCCTCTTTGAGATGACCCTTGTTCTTTTCACAGAAACATGTTTATTAACGACAAATATTTAAAGAAAACACGTGGTTTAAATATATCATAATATATCAGATAAAGTACATACCAAAATGTAAATAAATTGGAAGATGATTAGGCTTGAGTATATTATGTACAATCTATTATATATACTGCGGTAATTTAGCGTGTTTGATGACCATATTTATATTCATAAATACACATGGTCAAAACTCTTGGACCTCTCTTGTAAAATAAAATCAAGAAGTTTTATGAGATACAGTGCAGACGGGTAATTGCAACGGTGGGCTAAATGTGAAAAAATCATGTGTCATTGCTATAGGCCAGGTCAACGACATAAAAACTTCCTTTCATAAAATTGTTTCAAACAGAAAGTGTGAGAACAAAAGAGAAGGAAAGTGGCAGAAGAATGGTAAGTTGATAACATTTTATTGTGAAAGGATAATTGAGCTTGATTTGCTACAAATTGCAATATCGCCCATGCTAAATGTCTATCAAGTTCAAATTTGAAGCAGAATTTCTTTTAAAATTCAAATTATTTAAACTACATCCTTCCTTCTTTTTAAATTAAACTACAGCTTCCTAGAGCTGCACAATGTCAACAAACAAATCACCTAGATCTACCATAGTTTCACGAATCAAAGGATCCCTACACAAATTTCAAAACCATGAGAATATTGGAAAACTAAAATTGGCCCAGATTTATCTGAACAGAACTGTACAGCGTGACAGTAAAAGACTGTGATGTTTTGAAAGAATATGTATTATGCATAATTATAAGACCCCACTTATTCATGTGTCTCATAAATGACTACATTAATTTTAACCAGCAACAGAACTCACCGAGAGCAACAACATTCTTATCTACCACTTTTTCTAAATCTAAACTTTTTTTTGCATTCTTCCACCTACACAGTTCACGAGCCGCATATGTATATGTATGTGAACTTAACCTACTGAGAATCAATTGTTTTTGTTCGGAAAAGTCAGCGTCAAGTGTATTCGACAAACCGCACGAGAAGAATCCAAAATGTCTTTTTTAGAAAATTTCATTTTTGGTTTCAGTTATTTTTTATTATTATTTCTTCCTCAATTACACTGAAGCATCACAATAGAATAACGAATTTCATGAAATTAATTAATTCTTGATGTGGGGGGGAGGGCAGCCCCAAGACCTTTTAACGCTACGTGTACCTGTATAAATATGCAGCAAACCAATGTAAATCTTAAAACTCTGATACTGTTAAAAATAGACAATGCGTGGACGCTGACTGTAATAAAAAAAAAATTAAAAGACGTAGGAATATCACTTCAAAAACTCATTATTTCCTACGGTTTCATGGAAACTTCCAGCATTTAGCTTGAAAACTCTTAAGAGGCTATTTCTATCTCTGCTTCCAACCAATTAAATTACAAACCAACAGGTATTAATGAAAATTTATAGAAACACTAAAAGCAAGTTAAAAAGACACGTTTCATTATGGGATGTTGTAAACATTAACAAGTCTGTTGCCAAATTGCGAACAAAAATAAATAATGCAAGCTCAATAAAACCGGATGGCATAAACTGTGTTTTTTAAATATATCTTGTTGTTCGTAGCATTAGTTTCCTGTAATAGTCTGCAACAAACATTAATATAATGATAATTATAATTTACTTAATAAGAAAACAAAGTACAATATATACAGGTTGTCCCAAAATTAAGTCATTCCGAGTGTTGTAGGGTTGGAGTAAGTAAAAAGTGTAAAACTTTTTTTTTTAAACTACCTTCCACAAGATATTCGCCTTTTCGCTTTGTTCAATGTGGCAACCTTTTCAAACCTGAGTTTGACGCGTTGCTAAGATATGTATTAGATTTTCATGACTAATTGAGAAGGCAATAATCTCAGTAAATTTCGTAATATTAGTGTCTTGTAGCGAAGCGAGTGTTAGTTTTATGGTTTTATGATGATCGTGTCATTCAATTTCCGCCTCGAAGTCCAGACCTGACAATTCTAGATTATTTCATTTTCTCTTATCTCGAAAACGCTATAACCTTTCAGATGTTGGAAAATGCATTTGAAAATATGAAACGGAGAGTTAACAGCTGCATTGAAGCCGGGCTATAATTCTCAATAAACCTACATTCTTTGCTAGTGTTTTATTTTCTCTAAATTATAACAATTTAACATAAGAGACATAAACGTCACTATGTTTAGACCATAACCTCAAATTTTACTGCCAGTCAATTAGCAGGCTGCGTCATTGCATAAAATATAACCCGCCTACTCTAATTTATAACTTAAATTATCTCATCACGAAATCTCCGGATCCACTGAACCGATTGCAAAGAAATTTTGCACACTTACTTAGTTGACCACGTGGGTGCTCATTAAGAAACGGTTTTTCAAAATTCCACTCTTTTCCTAATTTTAAAATAATAAAATAAAATCACCGTGCGAAGCCGGGATCTAGTGTTACAATAAAATAAACGTGGTATCAAATTTTTAAGTGTTATATCACGAGGGTATTGTTGCTTGTTTGTACGAATGCATGATTAACTAATTGTCATTGAGTCATAGTTTAATGCGGATTCTATTTAGGTATTGACCCACTTAATGTACGCGAGTGTAATCCCATGTTATTCGTTGTTAACGTTAAATTTTCTCATTGAGCGAAAATGGGGAAACATTGGTGAATGACCACTGGAACAGATTAGATGTTGTAGATTTGTTTAAATTTAGATGAAATTGCATCTGCGGTTATTTGATGTTTCCCAGTATTACACTCTGTTAACATCACAGTGATTTGCTTCTGGCCACCTCATTTCTGACTCCTAGAATGTCTATTTACATTCTCTCCAACTCCTGGATAACATTGTAAATCTCGACTGATGTTACTACCGTTTCTGCATTCCATGTACAAATCCTAACGACATAAAATATGATGTATTTTTCTTTTTGCATGTATTCAACAAACTTTGCCATGATGATTACAGAAGCTGAATTATTTTAGATACATAAAGACATTTGCAATCTCAGAAAACTCTGTTACACAGTTCTCGTCCATCCAAATTTAGTGTCAACGAACAATGAAAGAAAAAATGATTATACGGTAATATTAATTTTTTGAAATGGTGTACATACAGGGTGTTAAATTTTCTGCTAGGACTTCCACAACACCCTGTATACAGGCCGTTCCAATCGAAACGAGCCACCCTCAATAACTTTTTAGGAAAAGATATTTAAGAAAAATCTAAAAACAGGTCAATTTTTATCTCGAGGGGGACATTTTTTTGATGCTATATAGTAAGCAGGCTTAGTGCAACCCCTTACTCCTGACAGGAGCAACCTCGATTTTTTAAATAGGGAATAGGGGTCGAGTAACATGTCGTTTGAAAGGTCTTTTAATTGTCTTTTCGTCCCCATATATTTTTTTTTAGTTGCATAGTCTATAAGTTAGTAATTAAAAAAAAAACATTTTTTTATGGATTTGTTTTGTATTTAGGAATCGCGAATTTATTTAACCTGGACGCTTCGCGTCTCGGTTAAACAATTCTCTCGGCTGTAATCAAGCACTTTTTAACATAAGTATATTTAAACTCTTCTTAAATTATCGAGATTTATGCAAAAATCAATGCGGCAACATTGAAACATAACAATGGATATTTTATGCAACAATGGGATTGCGTGCATAGTAACTAATTTTTCAGATTTATTTAAAAAAAAAGGCACACTGACATTATGGGATGAAGTGCCTATAAGAGTTCTATTAAGGGATGTGTGAATTCAACTGGATAGAGAACCAGTTCATTACGCCGGCGCCGGTCCTGTGATGGCCTAGTCCCAGCATACAAAACAAACAGCAGGCTAACTTCCACTGGCGGGAACACTTCGCGCAGACCTCCGCGCAGGACGCCATTGGAGCGGAGAACGGTTCATAACGTGTCTATATCGCACAGAGGTGTACTCGGAATATTTTTATCCGTCCGCGTGGCTTGTATGATTGTCGCATTTGGCAATCCACCCGGCGCCGGCTATTCGCCGCGTAAAAAGATAATATATACAAGCCGGATGTCATGATCCGCCAATTTTCGGCCCTTCGGAGAAAGGTGCTTTTAGGTTTATAATGTTTTCAAGAAATGGCCGGACGTTCCATCTGTCCCGTACTTCTAATTTATTAAAAAAATCGGAACAATCCTTTAAAAATTTAATTTGGTAGTCAAGACCTTTGAAAGCAAGCGGCATTATATTTCTTTGACGGCGAATTTGTGATAAATTTAGTACGTCAAAAAGCTTTTCCATTCTTTTCAAGAACTCTGAAGTTTTTGATGCATGTTCGTAAAACATTTTAATAAACTTCCAACAAATTATTTCATTGCCTACATAAAAATCTGCAAGGATTTCTTTCAATGTTGCAGAAGGATAGGATGTATGACCAAGATAAAAGGCCTGAGGTTGCTTCCAATTTAAATATACAGGGTGTTTCGTAAGTAAACGGCAATACTTCATACACTAACTCGTAGAAGCTAAAGAAACGTTGTTCGGCAGTTTTTTCTGAAAAATTTCAAATTTAAATTTTTTGGCAATTTTTTCGTAAAACACGACAAATTTGTAATAATAATAGAACGCCACTGAGTGAATGTCAGATTTGACAAATTTCTCGCCATGGTCTAACATCGATAACTTGATATATTATTTAGTACAAATTCATTTTCCATCTTCCTGTTGGCCTATTTAAAACCATCGGCATTTTTAAACCAGACCTTTCAGAAAATAATAAACTTCCCAAGACCTTCCTCTTATCGTTAATATTCATAATCTCGGAGATTGCCGTTTACTTATGAAACACCCTGTATGTATATATACCTCTTAGCATCAATACACACGCTGTTAGAAAGGGTTAAAATATTTTTTAGGCGATGCTTACGAAAAAGGTGATTTTACGTCATTTTTTGGAGCCGTAAAGTTTTAATTTTTTGTACACATCTGTCAAACTTTACTTTTTTGGGACTGATCTGTCAAACTCCACTTTTTTGGGACTGATCGCATTTATTATACATTCAAACATCAATAGGAATAAATTAAAATTATTTGGCGCAATGAATAGTAAATGAATATGTTAATTTTTTTATTGTTATTTTAGTGTAGTGGTTTTTTAACTTTAAATGAATGAATAGTGAATGAATATGTTTTTTTTTCTTATTTTAGTGTAGTGGTTTTTTAAGTTTAAAGTTTTCTAATTGGATATAATTTTTTATTCTATATATTATGTAGTTGTAACATTTACCTAAAAAGAAAAGTGGAAACTGTAGATTCAGAAGCTCTTATTACAATTAATTTAATAAAATCTGTGGAGTGATTGATATAATAATATGATAGGTAGGGTAGGGCGGGACTAGTTGAGCAATTTTTCACTTCATCGGCTATAGCTCCTAAACGATAAGTCCATATTCCTTGATATGTACTTTCATAGATAGGTAATTTATTCCTTTTTAAACATGTCCTAAGTCATTTATCTCTCATAAATCTTGTTTAAGAGCTACGGTCCTTTAAGCTAACAAGATCAGACATGCTCAACCTACCCCATAGGTGGGGTAAGTTGAGCAAGGGTATGAGGTACATTGAGCAATTAGAAAATTAAGTCATGTAATGACGTGAATGTTTGCTAGACATGGAATAAAATAGCTTTTTGTAATCAACCTTTTATTTATAGTCCCTTAGTGATATAATAGTGAAACAGAAACTATTATTTCTTCAAATATTAAATAAAACATTTCTTACTCTTAATTTTTGGAATAGTCTCAATCTTTCTAATTAATATCATACTTAGTTCACATCAGTTATGTGACAATCAATAGACATTAAATACAACAAAAAGATATTAATTTGATATATAAAATTAATCATCGTTAACATACTAAAGACCAGCATTGCTCAACTAGCCCCGTACCAAATATTTTAAACAAAAGTGAGTTTATGAAAAAACGGTTTGAATAAGAACCAAATTCTTTCTAGATATCATTAATATGATAGTTGTATAAAAGTTTAACACCTCCTATGAACACCTCCATGACCGAAAACGGCTGCTTTTTAACGCGTACAGAAGAAATATAAACCGAAACTAATTTTTTACTTTTTCGTCTCAAAAAAAACAAAGCGTCCTGATACCTCACTTGATCGACAAGTCGTTACTGGTCGTCGTGGGGTGTGTTCCCCTCCCGCGTCCACTTCTTTCCGTCATTTGATGAATTAGCCTATGGTCTGTAGTTTTCGAGATATTTCGATTGCCCAACTTACCCCTATGCTCAACTAGCCCCACTCTACCCTACATAATTATTTTAGTAATTAATGTGTGAATTATGTAGATCAAATTAAGTTAATAAAATTGTATAACTTGATACAAGTAGTTACTTTATTATTTATTAAATTATTTACTAATGCCAAAATGCCAAAATAAACAACTATAAACAATCAAAGTATCCATATCAAATTACATTCGGAGTTGAAGAAAAAGCGTAAGGAACTTCGTTCCTGGAAATGTACGTTAGAAACAATAATTTTGAGTTCGGCCCTGGCGTCTCCGCTGCAATGGCGGCTTCGAGGTCAAATTTTTACGTTCACTTAAGATTAAAGGCGGTGCGGAGAGTTAGCCCGCTGTTTGTTTCCTAAGCCATCCTCAGTGATGAATTGTTTATTTTTCTCTTTGCGGTCATTTTAAATCGTTGGTTTACGTAACACCATCTGAGAGTCGCGAAGACCTTCTCGCAAAAATTTTTGAAGCCACTGAAACTCGAACCAAACAAAGACTCGAACGAGTACAGACCAATATTGAGAGACGGGCAAACGCTTGTCTTCCCGCCAATGGTCGACAGTTTGAACATTTGCTGTGAATTGTCTTTTAATGTTCTGTTAAATAATAAATTGTTCCTTCAATTGTTATAAAAATGACAAACTTCAAATATAATTGACAATTTTCAACAATTGTTGTTACAATTAATTCCAGTCCCTGAGAAAAACATTGCGTTGGTAACTTAACATGTCAGTACTTTAATTGTTCATTGCAATTTCCTCAGTTACCAGATGTACCATAAAAGAAACCTTCAGCCACATGCGAATCTAACACCATTTTTTTTTTAATATTTTAAATCGTTGATTTACGTAACACCATCTGAGAGTCGCGAAGATCTTCTCGCAAAAATTTTTGAAGCCACTGAAACTCGAACGAGTACAGGCCAATATTGAGAGACGGGCAAACGCTTGTCTTCCCGCCAATGGTCGACAGTTTGAACATTTTCTGTGAATTGTCTTTTAATGTTCTGTTAATAATAAATTGTTTCTTCAATTGTTATAAAAATGACAAACTTCAAATATAATTGACAATTCTCAACAATTGTTACAATTAATTCCAGTACCTGAGAAAAACATTGCGTTGGTAACTTAACATGTCAGTACTTTAATTGTTCATTGCAATTTCCTCAGTTACCAGATGTACCATAAAAGAAACCTTCAGCCACATGCGAATCTAACACCAATTTTTTTTTAATATTTTATCTATTGCGTACTGTTTGCTTCTGATCACGATGCCATTAGTTTGGTGCACTCTGTATATATTTTAAATAAATAAATAAATATATCTATTAGCCAAAGTCATAACAATAAAAAAAATAAAAGAAATAGCATTAAATGATACTAGAATTATGTAGATGTAGATACTGAAAAAATAAAAACCTTAGCCATAAATAATAATGAAATAAAAATTAAATAAAAATATTTTGAGGTGAATGCGTTTTGTGTCGAATCATTGCAAATCTGGTTAAACAAATTACACATTATATAAATCGAAGAACGCACCAACATCGGATCAATCTACAAAACTTTTGTTGTTATGCAATTGTTGGGAATTACCCGGCAAAGAGGACAACACACAAGCATTATCTTCGTTATGCGTTTCCTGTGTCCTGTTTACCACTAGCGTTGCGTAATAAACATATCCTTGTAATTAGTTTTGAATTACATAGAGCAATAACAGCTATGTAAATGCCTCAAAGCAGTGTCATAAAATATGCAACTCTCTGAGGTATCGATATAAAATATGAGGAAGTAAATTTAATACGAGAAACAAGAGTCGTGACTATTTGGAACATGGAAAGAGCACTTTGAAATCTAGCATAATACTTCTTTACCATCTACGATTTGAAAGCAAACTATTTGTCGGTACATGCACTATGGCATAAGTAAATTTTCCTTTCTTATATTATGGCGAAGCAAATGTTGGAGACATGACATCAAGGAGGTGTTTTTGAAGGGCTGAATTTAAAGTTAATAAAACTTCAGTTTTGATGGGCGAGCTACGTAGAAAATATAAATTTTAAAATAGGGTTTTGTTTGAAAAATAAAGTTCATTATAATAATAATTATTATTACTAGACTGGCTTGTTTACCAGCCTTAATTGGCTACTCTAGCTCAGTTAAGATTTGTCAACACTAAGGCAAATTTTTTCCCAATTAAAACGAGTTAAGTTTGTCTGTAGGTACAATAAATTGTATAGGTAGGGGGGCTTAAAGTCCCATTTTTCGTATAAACCTCGATAACTTTCAAGATAATTAGAATAATTAAGTGACTTTTATTAGACCGTATCTGATAAACACAGACACAAAAATTTTGCCAAATTTTATTTGTATTAGTTGTTTTTGTAATGAAGAAGTTTTTCAAAGCTTTTTTATGCCCCGTTTGACTGGACTCATTTTAATAACTTTGAGCCGAACAATACCTTCATTATGGTCAAATAGTGTAAACCATTTTGATTATCTTTCAATTAAATTGATTTATACTTGTCTCCTGCATTATTTTATAATTAAAATATAAAATATACAATTATGTGAGAACAATTAATTGGCATTTAATTTAATTCAAATTATAACAATAAACTTTGTAGACAATTCTTACTTTTCCATGTACGTAACAATACGACTTGAAGACTTGAAAATTGAACTAACAAAATGAGAATCATCTTCTGGCTTTACTTCGCCGCTGCCTTGTATACAACTTGGGTAACTTTTTATAAATTTTTATAACATCTTTGATATAATCTCATATTAGTTAAGGCCTGCGGCCCGAGCAAACAACTGCGTGAACAAAGCCTTGCGTGCAAACTAGAATCTGGAATATCTGAAGATGTCCTAGCCAAAGCTCACAAAGAAGAGAATGTGGATGACCCGAAATTTAAGGAACATGGACTCTGTGTTTTAAAGACAATCGGTTTGATAGATGCTGAAGGAAAACTTCAGTTTGAGAACATTAGGGCTAAATTTAACAGTGCGCCACGCAACTTCGGTGGAGTTGAGAAATTCATTAGAAAGTGTTGTTTCGGTGTATTGTGAGTCGCGATGTTCTCGAAGGACCAATGATTTCAGAATATACTTAAATGATGTTTATTTACGAGTCGTGTACAAGTACAAGTGATAGTGTTTGTTACAGGATGATTGTTGAATACCGAATGAATGAATGGATACAGAGTGGTTGTCTCAGACAGACCGATGGGGGGAGGAGGGTTGGCACCCCCACTCGTAATAGGCGTGAACAAATGTGCCATCCAAATGAATAGTCCCCAAGAAACCGCTGCTAATTTCTTCTTCTGTAGCTATGCCCACGTCAAAAACCTTCAAGCCAACTAATGAACTTCCTGGTTTGTCAAAATGTTTAATTTTTTAAGTAAAGAATAGTACATGCTGTTTGAATTAACTCCTATTGTAACTGTAGTGTTAGCGTTAGCTACGAATTCAAATGTGGCGCGCTTGGAGAGATGGGAGCCTCAACCTACCGGTTAGACTGATCTTCAAGTGGTGGTGAGAATCGGTTATTTTTTAACAGGCGAATCAAAAAATGGTTTGATAATAATTGGTCTCCACCAACTCGTGATTGTAAGTCTTTTGAACGCAATTATTTAGAGGCCTTTACTCAAAAAAAAAATAAATTATTAGTCGTTTACTTTGCCAAGCTTACGCTTGTAACAGTTCATAATTTAACACCTTCTACTTACAGCGCGTACGTGCATCAGAAACGCTTTTAAAAAGTTTACAACCAAATCACAGGATTACCCATTCCCATGTAAATTGTATGCATTGTTGCCAGCTAAAATTTTTAATCTTGATCACTTAGTACAAGAGGGTTTGTACCTGCGATATTTTGAGTTCATGTCCGATTTAATTTCGTATTTGAGTTCATTTATTAAACCAGCCATAGATGATCACTTTGATGGTCACTTCGAATGTTTCTGAAACTCTAAATCTAAATTCTCGTGTTACAAGTTAGTGTGGCCGATTGGGCCACAAACGAAATACTTGCCGATAGACTCGCCCGTCTATAAATAAATACTTTCGCCGGAAATTCGAGGGGTTATCGAAAAAAAAATACTTTTGTTTTAAAACAGGGTAAATTGAGACAAATTGTTTTATTAAGGCGGCTATTGAGGAAAGGCATAATGTTAATCTTGTTTCGATTGGGAAGACTCCTACACCGATTCAAGTTGATAGTCGTCGATTTATGGGCTTGATTGATATCGGATCCGACGTCTCCTCGCCGAGATCTTTGCTTTCAAATTAAAACCACATCGTGTAGCAATTGCTGGTAAATACAAGTTCCCTCTACCTCTCATTGACGATCAGTGACGCTTGGTCTGTCGCTTTTGTGTACATGGACGATATTTTAATCTCATGTGAGACAACCTAACAGGGATTGGTATATTTGCAGGTCTTGAGATCAGCTGGATTTTCGTTGATGGTTTCAAAGTGCAGATTTTTACAGTCCCAAATTGAATATCTTGGGCGTGAGATTTCTGCAGAAGGTGTCAGACCTAGCCAGGTCAAAGTAAAAGCCCTACTCAACGTTCCAAGCCCTTCCAGCATCACGCAAGTTTGTGAGTTCATTCTTAGTTTTGCGTCTCTAACAGCCTGTATTAGTGGGCTGACAAAAAAAGAGGATGTGGAATTTATTTGCACCCGTGAACAGGAATCAGCACGACAATATTAGTCCAAGCAAATTGGACTTTTTAGAAGAAATATATATAATTTATAAAGTTTTGAAATTTTGGTTATGAACTCCCAGCAGGGACCCAAATAAAGATCCCAAGAGTTATATTTTACATTAAATTTTGCATAAAATTGGTGGCATGAAGTTTTTGCGTATTTCCCACCCAACGCTCATAAATGTCGTTGGAAAATTAGTACCGTTTTTAGCGTGAAGGCAAAAATTAGTTCACCACCGTTTTTTTGCGGCGATTATCTCGAAAAACATTAGTGGGAGCAAGAAATTTATAGAAACAACATTGTAGAGCAGTATTTTTTGTATACGGTCCAATATTGAATAAAACATTTGCAATAATGCATTATCTTTTTTGAGCCTCAATTAACTAAACTTAATAAATAAGCATTAATTATTATTTTTATCACATCATTGAAGAGGTTGTCTGCGAATATTTCATTGGGAGAACTTATCCGTAGTCAAACCTCGGTAAAGGCGGGAGGGGAGAGGTGTAAGAGGGTTAAGGCCCATCTGTCCTCAAATTAGACTTTTTAGAAGAAATAATTTATAATTTTGAAATTTCGGTTATGAACTCACAGTAGGGACCCAAATAAAGATTCGAGGAATTAAAAGTCTAATTTGGGGCAGATGGCCGTTACCCCTCTTACACCTCTCCCCTCCCGCCTTTACCGATGTTTGACGACTAGACCTTGTACAGAAAAAGCTGCTTTACAATTTTATTTGTATATATTTCTTGCTCCCACGAATGGTTTTCGAGATAATCGCCGCAAAAAAACGGTAGTGGAATAATTTTTGCATTCGCGCTGAAAACTATACTCATTTTTCGACGTCATTTAGGAGCGTTGGGTGGTAGATAGGCAAAAGCTTCATGCCACCAATTTTATACAGAATTTAATGGAGAATATAATAAGTCCTATAACATTTTCTCGTGTTAGTTCCCGTTTAAGAAAAAAATGGGGATAAGCTTCATGACGTCACTTTTTGCTTGGACTATTATATGTCATTCAATGTTTAACCTAAAAAAAACATTGTTGTCGGTGTTCAATCTTGATTTACCAACCGAACTTACAGATGCTAGCTCTCTTTGCTACGGGGAATTTTAATGCAAAAACACGACGGCCAGAATAGGGTGGCCTACTTCGGTAAACGTACCTCATTTGCAAAGTAAAATTTTTGCGAATGTGATGAAATTGTTTTCCAGGATCAACTTGAGACTTTCCTGAAGATACTATGAACATAAATTAGAGCAATAGTCCTCCAGAATCTGCTTGAGTTTTTCCTTATGCGTTGAGCATAAATGAAATTGTTTTCCGGGATGAGCTCAAATATTTCTCTATGATGAGATTCTCCATTTTGTTGAACCGATACTGTCTATGTATTAATTGAGTGAAATTTAACACTGTCTATTGCGATTTAGTTAATTTTGATTCGTGGCTGGCTGGCTGTGTTAGCGGTATATAGAAATTCAAATTGTAGATAAGGGAGGCAGAAACTCCGTTTTCTTTAATATAAATCTAAATGAATAAAATCTAATAGCATTATGTGCAAAATTATGCATTAATTTAACAAATAAATAAACCACTCCTCTTGCTTTATGTACCAAAAATGATTTGCTTTTAAATTGACACTGTTTGCATTAAAAAGTAAACAAATCGTTACTCTGTATTATGAAGACAAGAAATTTTTCAGAAACGAGAAGCTTATTATTCCTCAATAGACACGAAACAGTTCCGGCATTTTTTGTCAGGACTCTATTGCCTCGTATTTATTCTTTGTTGTAATAGGTCGTATTTATTTACGCATGATATGAACAAAGTGTTGTTTTTTTTTTTGTTTGTTAAAATCCCCTTTATTAACTAAGGGGGAATCGCAAATGTGCATCTCTTCTAACTCATGTGGCAGCTAAGATTATGATAACTAATTAATAATTTTACCAGAATTAATACTTTGCTAATTTCATTGTAAATCAGCGTTAACGTATTCTCTAATGTCAATAAAAAGCCCTTTTCTTCAGTTCCTATAAATTTTTACTATTATATTCATAACATCAGATTAAAAGCTTTTTACAACTTTAATTTCAAAAATAACAGTAATAAATGCACCTCAAAAAAGTGGTAAGCCATAAACATTCCTACAGATTTGTTGCAGCAGTATCTTCTATCCTGTCGCTCGTTAACCTTGGGATAAATCTGGTGTCTAAACACAATACAAGTTTACAAAGACGATATTAATCAAAGTCCGAGTGTACTTTGCTTTTACCATTTAAGGGATGTGTGACCCTACTCGATGTACTTTATCTGAACACTTAAAAGACATTGAATTGCGTTAGCCTCAGTGGACAATGCTAATATAAACAGCAATAGAAGTAATGCGGATTTAATAAATACAAGTAAATAACGAGTGAGCAACAAAATTCGTGATCGTAGGAGCCTCTGAATCCAAAATTTGGAGTCGATTCTTGATCGATACGATTGTGTAAAAAGTCATCGAGTAATGTGAATTGTAAACAGTAAAGTAAAAGAACCGATATACGTTTAGCCAACTGCGATCACGAATTTTGTTACTCACTGGTTACAATTATTATGGTATGCAGTATTTATTTCTCCACGCTCCTGAATAATGTGTCTATATGGAAGCAACTCAAATAAGAACAATAGGTAGTATAACGCAGCAACAACCTGTTGAGTGAAAATCCATCAGTATTGGTAACTTACTAGTGAAACATTGAAGCTGAAGCTAGTTGTTTCAGTTTAGTATAGTGACCATTTAAGTATCGGTTGTGGTCTAATAATGGTATTATTCGTATGTCGTATATACAAGGTGTTACAAAATGATTTGCATTTAGTCGTCTGTGCATTTTCCATGTAAAATAAAAAATGCCGCTTTACGAACATAGTTATAACCTCAAAAGTGAAGTGGATTTTTGGGTTTCAATATTTTCACTAGATTTCTAACCTAAACGGCAAACATATAAAGAAGTTTGTTTTGTTGAAAACTCGTGGATGGAGACAAGATAAGTCTCAATACCACCCAAATTGGTTAGTTTACAAGAAAAGTATAATTGTCCCCAAGTCTTAAAAATCCGTCGTCCGGGGGTCAATTTTTCACCGTTCGCAAGTCGAGTGAGGTAAACGCAACTTTGCAATTTGACTAATATTACTTGAGTTGCAATTTTTCACCACTCGCAAAGTTGCGAATTCGTTACTTTACGATCATTATCTTGCGAGCGGTCTCTGGGTGCTCGTAACTTAACCTATGACTTGACGTTGACAACCAAAATAATGTTCTCAACAATTTTGTGAACCAATTTTAATTTTTTTTTTTTTAATTTTAAACGATATACTCTGAGTATATCGTTTCGAGAGAGACAACGGATTGGTTTTGAACGAGTGCAAAACGGAGATATTACAGTTCTCAAATAGTCACAACAAGATTGACTATAGCTTATTAATAAGATCAGAATCAATTTCCATACCTTTGAGTGAAAACGTGAAATATGTCGGAGTCTACATCGACAGGTATTTCTCTTGGTCTGATCATGTAGATTACGTAGTAGAAAGACTGTCCCAGAGCTGCTATTGCGTACTTCAGCTGAGAAATATTGTAGACCAAAAAACTTTACTGCTCTATTATCATGCATGTGTGAGTTCTGACCTCAATTATGGCATCTTATCGTGGGGTAATTCATGTCACGCATTCAAATTACAAAAGCGTATTATCAGAATAATTTTCAATGTCGGTTTTACTGTCCCCTACAGGCCACTGTTCATTGAACACCAGATACTAACATTTGCAGCATGTACATACTTAAAAGCGTATGTTATGTAAAGAAACATATTGAGCAGTTTGTAAGATGCAAGGATGTCAACTCAATTACATATAAAACAAGAAATGGAGATAAGTTATATATGCCGGGTTGTAGTACCTCGCAGGGGAATTGCGGGCCCCGTGCAATGGCAATACAGCTTTACAATCGCCTCCCTGGTAGCATAACATCAATTGCTAATGAAAAAAAATTCAAAAGGTCCGTGAAGATTCGACTGCTTAAATATTCCTTATATTCCTTGGATGAATTTTTAAATTGTAGTATGTAATGTAATAAAATTGTTAATGTTAAATTGTAACTGTGCCCGTGCTTGTAATGTACTCATGTTTTACAAAATTGTGACTTGTGCTATATCTACTGTAGATCCGAAGCATAAATAAATGAAATGAAATGAAATATCCTCAAATTGTATAATTATTATGAACTCTCTCAAATGTAGACGTTTAAAAATGATTATTATTCAGGTCTTTGCGTCTGGGAGTCATCATTAAAGGCACAATTGCCATGTACCGTGCCGTAGATTCTTCAGGTAATAATTATTTCATCATTGTTTGAATATTTCTGGTTCTTTTTTTTACGTTTCCGTCTTCCCGATCCTGTAAGGACTTTATCCAATTCAGTTGCGGGTCGTATGCACCATCATTTAAAAATAGCAGGCATTCTGCATGATATCAGAACTATAAAGATTCACATTACATCCATTTGGAAACTGTGTAGTCATATTTAGTAAGTTAATTCAATAACGCTGTTTAAAGAGCAGGGACAATCAAGATGAGCTCAAACTAATAATACTCTTAATTTAAAATAAAACTTTATTGATTTATCGACATTCTTCCCGTTTATGGATTTAGTTAATGTATATGGAACAAATTAATAAAATTTTAAAAATATTTTTCAAGTACCTGGTGATAATAAATGTACACCATTTTCAAGACGTTTTTTTCGCTATACGTTTGCACTTTTTTTGTCTTTTGTGATTGTGACAGAGTTTATCGTCAAGCAGATTTTCGACAGTTAACTCCCTTTGAATTGATGCAACATGATGTATGAAGACCCTGTATAATGTACATACAAAGTATAATTTTTTAAGCATATAGTGAGTATTGCACAATGTTTCCAAAATTAATCATAATATAAAGCGGATTCCGTTTCTCTATCTCCAAACATGAAAACTGAACGTCTAGCTACTGATCCCTATTTTAAAATCTTCCTTGTTATTTCCGATTATTGTGCCTCTTGTGAGCTTGAATATGCCCTATTTATTAGAAAACTAGTCTTAAGTAGAGTTTGAAGTATCAATTTAGGAAGTAAAATGATGTAGAAGTGCTTCAAATCATAAGTTTTCTTTTTCACTACTAGCTTCACAAAACATCATTATATTTTATGTATGTCATGTTTGATGCTTGAGAAATTGATTTTTTGTACCTTACCCAATAATGGATTTTTCTCTCCTACTAGTAGATAATAAAAGCAATTGACATCAATATTGGAATGGTTACTGTCGTTGTTGATGTGTTGAATTGACATTTGCTGTCATTATTAATGATAGCTGATAGCTCAACAATGGAGAACTGGGGAGTAGAAATTTCTTGCAAAATGTTAAATTTGCTTAATTTCATATCCTATGTGCTTTTCATGGATATCTTAGTTAGATTCGTTCCGACTTTTCGCATTATCGTGATTATCATTTGAAGCAAAGTTAAACAAATGTGCTAGTGGTGAAAAAAATTGTATATAAACCACGGTTGAGAAGCCTTTTCTTAGCCTCGCATTATTATTGTAAATATAATAAAATAGCGCTGCTAAAAAAAATGTCTTCTCGTCCTTGGTGGATAATAACTATTCGTTACTTTCGTTACGGTTTAAATAGGTTTAAAATTGGAAACCATTTTGAATGTTTTTGCTGGAGATGCATGGGGGTTCATTACCATAAAAAATCGTTATTCGTAATGTAAATGCATTAGACTGTCAACAACTAAGTGCAACCTATTATAGTAGCCATCTGCACTAATGTTTTCAGCTCTTGCTATTGGTATTGTTCAGCACATGTACAATAAAACACGATAATGATGAAAAGTGCTTTATAAAACTTATGTGAAACAAGCACCAGCAGAACACTTGCGTTGTAGGCAATAAACCATTTTTAACAGAAACGAATTTTCCTTAAAATGGCTATTCCGAAAGAAAAGTTTTAAATACATATTACACATTTAGGTAAGTCATGTTAAAACACGACGACTGGCAAAATGAAACCAAATTCATAAATCTAATATATAAGAATCAATATTTGTTTCTTTGTTTGTTCGTATGCTATGCGCGCCTAAACCGGTGAAGAGATCGTCATGAAATTTTGACCACAAATAATGTTCGCAAAGGGGAGTACCATAAGGGGGTTCACGACCCCAATGTGTCACCCTTTTTTTTTTAATATTTAAAGTTCAAACCAGTCGAAATTGAAAACTGTCAAATAAAAATATCACAGTGACAGTTTTAGACATATAATGTCACTAATCAGTTTTCGTCAAAATCAGGGAGGAACAGTGTGGTGAAGTCGAGGAAGAAGTGCTAAAATTTATTGTGGATGTGTCTAGGATTGCTTTCGATGTGGGCGCAAGTTTAAATTCTTCTTGCATAGGACGTGCAATCGGCAAGTACCGTTAATCAATTTATCACGCTATTCTGACGTAATTATTGGGTCTATGTCTAAAATTTGTTGTTATTGTAAATTCTTTCGATGGAAAATAGTACTCACAAGTAATTCCGGCCTCGGCCGTAAACAACTTGCTCGTACTTTAAACTTCACTTCTCGTTCTAGATAAATAATATACTATTTTCGTTGGCCGATTATTAAGAGCCAATTTAACGTTTCATTTTAACTAACAAATCGATCGTTAATGGACCTCATTAATGCACGATTTTACATTAATGCATGATTTTTCATTAATGCACGATTTTGCAATAATTAATTCATAGAAAAAAATTTTGCCTTGACGGGATTCGAACCCGCGACTTTTAGGATGGGATTTCGCGCTTTTCTCCTTTCAGCCATTTGCATGTGTCAGTTTTGTATGCAATTGTGATACTTATCTTAGTCCCTACACATGAATTTGACATAATGACAAATTTTTGGTTTTATTTATTTTTATGTTTTCGGAGAAAACTGCTCTGAATATAAAGTTGAAAGTACCTATCTCTTATAATTATGCAGATGGTGTATAAGAAAATACTTTCTTTCTGCTGTCAGGCCTCTTTTGGCAATGTTTGAAAAATACGCCAACCACACAGTTTCGGTGTAATCTGTGATTTCTTGTTCTGTACACCAGGTAACAAATTCATTGTACGTTTTTTCGTAGAGGCATCGACTTTTCGCCGGCAACAAACTTAAACATGCATTATTTGCAGTTTCCAACACCGCAGACGATAATAATTCTGGATTTTCTATCTCCATTTCTAAAATTTCCACACATTAACGGCACTTTGACAATGGCGAATTGTTGTTTATATGGCGACTTCATTTGTTTTCAGAGACCACTGTGTTTATTGGCATAAGTGACAATTATTTAATGAATTGAAATTTCAGAAACGGATTTTTATCCCCAGATTAAAAGCCTTTCGGTCAACGAAAAAATATTGTAATCAACTCGTATGTTAATGTGCGATTAATAATCTCGACAATTAAAGGCACTCGCTCCCTACGGTCGCTCGTGCTTTGAACAGCCTCGATTATTAATCGCCTTCATTAACACACTTGTTTATTAAATAACTATTATTTCATCAGTTAGAAATTACAATGCTTTCGAAATGATATAATTTGGGACAACAAAAATTGTATCATCGGCTAACTAGATACCAACATTTAAAGTTCAAGTTCAAGTCTATCATTTACCTGGTTCACTTCTTCCCGAATCTGGCGATCCAAATTTTCTTCAACATTTCATAGAAAACAATGACGAGGAGACGACATTAAGATGTACCTAATAATTACCCAAGTCTAAATACTGGTATTGTCTAAGATTTATAGCAATTTATTATTGTTGATCTAACCCGGGCAACGCCGGGCATTCTGCTAGTACATAATAAATTTGTTGATTCCTAGAAGGTTAATAAATAGGCAACTTATCTGGGAAATATAGTAATTACTTATATGTAATGTATATGTATTATTTCGGCCAAATTCAATCGTGAAGGTACATGAGGTCCAAAATAAGACTGATAAGAAAAAAAAAATAATTTGCGATTATATTATTTTGGCTAAATCATTCAAAAAATATTTAGATCATGTATGTTTACAGTCCTACCTAATATTTAACAATTATATAGAATCAAAATAAACAATATCTTGATGAATAATTCATAGTTGGGTCGATAACAACCCATTGGGAGTAGAAATGCCAAAAGTATCATGTTAAGTCAATAAACTTATCGTACAAAATACAAATAATACTTGTGCAGATTAAAAAAATAAACCAAACTTTTACATTTGATTATTTAACATAATGTGTTAATCTGTGTGAATTTGTGTGAATTCAGAAACAGAAATAATTAGTTAGAAATCGTTACTCTTATTTTTTAAGAACGTGTTAACTTTCCCTTTTATTTGTTCGATTTGAATAAGTGTTCTAGATTTGTAGCGACAACATAGTTTAGGTGCTTGAAATCCTGTGGCAAAAATCGTCACAGAACCGTCGCAAATTGTGTCGCAAAAATAGTTCGTATAGTCTGAATTCTGTAACTTCAACATGTCTAACCGCCATTTTCTGCGCGACCGAGCCGGTTTGAAATGCACCAGTGGCACACCACATAATAATAGACACAGCAGAGGCATGCGAGCTGAAGGATGCGAGCCACTGGCCGCCCCTCTCAAGAGCCGAAATTCAAAATTGGACGCAAATTTTACTTCTGCGCCGGTTTATGGGTGTGTTGAAGTTACAGAATTCAGACTATAGCTATTTAGATTAGACACCCAACATCTTATAAAATTTTAAGCATAGAAAGACATGAATTTGAGCGAGCTATATTTATAAATAACAATAATGATAACATCTGTGTACAATAATAAAATATCTCAAAAAAATTCAGTTATAGTACAACGGGTAGTCGAGTATTTATGGAATGGTCATGGTGTTCGCAAGCCTAATGACCAAGAATAAAAATATTGTATTTTATTTTAATTTTTACAAGCCAATGATTAAAATAAAGTTTTTCAAAAGCTAGCTCGCCAACTTGCGTTACACAAGATTTCATTTCTAAGCAACCGGTGAATAAATTTTTGTTATTTGAAGTTATTTATGAAAGCAATGTTTCACGAGTTAATTTATAGGCAATAATCATTGCCATTTTGCTATTTACGTGTTATTAGCAATGGAAAGTGTGTGCAAAAGATTTAAAGAGACATCTGGAGTTAGAAATCAGATACTATCATTTAACAAATGCTCAAATGTGTTCATCATTATTAACAGCGTCGCTATGCCCCAATCTGTTAATGGTGACCATTTTGAGCATTTGTTGTGTTAAAAACGCAATGTTTTTGTTAGAAATTTCTATTTTAGTTACCTACTTGATTCGAGCAGTGCTTTTTTTTGTGTTTTTGCTGGTAAAAAAAATATGTTTTTCAACTTTCAATAATAATTCTTTTTTTTTTCTTATGTAAAGTATCCAATTTTTTAAAGTGTTATTTAGACAATTGAAAGAGGAATAAAAATCATGAAAAAAAAATGAGGCTACGATTTAACAAAAACTGCCGATGACGTCATATCTCAAAATTGACAACCCAAATATTTTTTGTGAGACATGCATAATGTGCATAATATTTTTGATAAAATGTACAGTTATGACCGCAGAACCATTATTGCATACATTTTGGGAACTATAGAAAAAGGTACAGAGAGATCGAAACTTAATTAGTCAAAGGTGACCATGCATGAAAGGCTGCTTGTGCTTGTCGTAGTTTAATATTGTTGAATTATTTAGGAAATGTCAAATTTAATATTGTCAACTTGACGGTTCATAAATACTTCTCGATCTCTCTGTATTATGCATAACGTATGCGGCATAAAGAGTTAATTAAATTCTATATTCTCTATTGATTAAAACTAGCAAAAATATCACAAAGACGAATGGAAGAAAATCATTAACGAGGGGCAAAAAACAATATAAAGGATTTATTTATTGTTGATAAGTAATGTTGATTTAAATAAAAAAATACGAATTAGTCATAATACACTTTTAATTAATTTAATTTAATTAAGAATCTTTTGTAACCTGCCGTTTTTTTTATAGTAACGTCATCAACGATTTTTTAAATGGCAACCTCAACTTCGCTTTCAGATGTTGGTAGATCTTTTTATTATTTAAATGGTCGTAGAAAGAAGTTGCTACCTTATATAACCATTTTCATGGAAAAACTTCTAATTTTTTATGTTGGCTGTCCAACGGTATCTGGAGTGATATTCCCCAATTCTATTTGAATTCAATTTTTGAGATCGTAAAAATTGTTTGGTATATTAATGTAGACCTAAGATTTTAAATACCCCCACAAAAAATTTACGGGCGTTCTATCAGGCTAACGGTCCACGTCACCCTATCCATCTTCCCTTAAAAACATTGTCAAGAAACGCCAAGCCAAAATGCTGAGCTGCTCCATCTTGCTGGAACCAAGAGCGGAAACACACTGGAAACGTAAGAACTCTCGATAGTTTAAATTATGTGATAATTGCTGCCCAGTTAGGAATGCTATTAGTTGAAAATCTCGTGTTGCAACATAGTAAATATCCTTTCAAATGCCCTGTTTTTAGTCATCTAATTGATGTAAGTAGATAATATTACAAGTGACAGAAATGCTTCATTGTCAGCGAGTGAGATTTTTGAATATCTAGTGCGATAGCACGAGTGATACGCATCTTACGAGCAATGGCATTTCGGTCACATGTGAGATACGACGTTGTATGCTCGACCTGTAATTTCTGGAAAAACGTAAAAAATAAAAAAATTATGAAATTGTCAAAATGACGTTTCAAAAAATAATGTAATATAAATAATCTTACCATTGTGTAACCACCACTTTTAACATTATATCACTTGTGAGTAAAATGCTACATTATCCCTTCCATTTGCGTGGTCTAATCTCTATACACTTTTAGGGAAACGGGCCTCTAAGCCGTTCTAGGGTTAAGTCGAGACCTTGATGGGCTGCTAGAAAGCTAGTAACAGCTGTAATAAGTTTTTTATTCGAATTCGGAGTAATCATTCCAGATAAATTTGAAGCGATTTCACGATCAAATATCAAATCAAATACAAGTTACAGACCCAAAAAAATGAACGCAAACGACGATTATGAATTATTTATCCGAGCAATGTCGTAAAATTTCCAATAAACTGTTATTATCGATCTCATAAAATCTACTTAGAAACCATTACGATTCCAACACTCAAAAGCGCAGCAATAAAATCTATTATCTATTTCGCTTACATTGCACTGCTGGCTCGTCTGTGGAACAGCTTGAAGGTGCTAACGTCTCTTGGCGATTTGCTCCTAAAGCTGGTAACACAAACACTTTTCGACCGGTCCCTCGCAGCTGCATCTTCTGTCCTTTCGCCCCTTAATCTCTGGACGAGTCGCATGTCTAAACACAGCATTCCTACAGTTCACAAAGAGGACATCAATCACGGACCGAATCTATTTCTCTTCTTCCATCTTAACGAAACACTGACCCGACCCGATACACTTTATCCGAACGCTCCGGGTCCTATTAATCAAGCGGATTTAGAGCTTTAGCCACGTATTTAAGCTTTCGGTTGTGTTAAGTCGAGAGGACTCGGCGATGTATGTTAAAGAAATGGTGCAGAAAAAGATGTAATCGTTGGATACGATTGGTGGATTAACAATGACAAATTGTAGATTGATCTATGATACACTGAGAAAAAAGTATCGTAAGTAATACCAGAAAATGAGTTTTATTTACCAGTTGTCGTGGTTGTATATGCCTCAAACTCTACATGTGGTTGAAGTTACCACGACAATAATAGTATTATGGGATTATTATTGTACACTATGGATGACGTGGTAAATATTACACTAACGTGCCGTGGTAAATTATTCTATTACTGTCGGGTGGATAAAAACGTATCCAACGTCGTCGTTGTTGCTAATTCATTGAGTAAATTATTACTAGTGATTCCTGGTCAATTATTCTACTAATGTCGAGTAGATAAAATCCTTTGACTTTGTTCTTATTGCTAACTTATTAGGTTATAGTCACTTGAACATCATATTACATGATAATAACAATATATATTAAAAATATTTATTACTTGGTACTAACAACGATAAAATGTTAATAATCATTACTATTCAGTAATAAATGTTACTTTGCCATCGAGTACCTATTCGTTGCTATAGCAGTATCGGGTAATAAACAACACGTTATTCACAACTCACAATTTATTATTATAAACATTAAAAAAAGATACAAAAAACATTTAAATTAAAACCGTAAATAAAAAAATAAAATTAAACATTAAAACCTCCTTAACTTATAAGCTATTTTTAAATTATGGAGTCTTCTGTTGGAACTGCTTGTTGTAACACAACTTCAGATGACTAAAAATAATGTATCAAGCATAAAATATATACCTTACACAGTCCTTAACTACAAGGAATATAAATAATGAAATGAAACCGAATGAAAATAAAGCGACGAAGTCGTAGGTTTTAAATGAATCACCCTGTATGAAGATTTTATTTCTATTTACCTGGATCACTGAAAGCTCTCGACACTTTGCCTTAAGTTTTGTCCTGAGGCCCATAGAATTAGGCACGAGGGTTACGAAATCCAACTCCGTTAGAAGCAGAAACGCCTCAAGATCGATATCGTGGTCTATAAAAAATTAAATAGTAAGGTGTTTCCGGTAAACAGACTAGCTGAGTTTCCGTTTTGTTATTGTTTTCTTTTTATTTTGGAAAAGAGAAACAAGTGAACAAATCCAAAACACTATTGCCACCAAACGAACACAGTTTTCAGATTTGTTTTTATTTTCAGTCCATTTCAATTGATTTAGTCAAAGTGAAAACTTAAAATGTTTCAAAAAGATTTTTTTTCTTTTTGCATGCGGTTGGTTTCATATTGAGCCCGATATTGAGATAGAAAACTGCACAAGACGAATCGACGGGTCATTCCCCCTACAACTTTCTCCTTTTTTATTTGTTTATGACTGTTTTGTACCTCCCGAGGAATTCACACCCGACGACCCTCTTATCTTTTTCAAAACAAAAATAAAACGAACAAAACAGAAACAGCTAGTCTGTTTACTGGAAATCCGGCATAAAGTCCACCCCCTATTCGATACCTAATTTTTAACATTAAAAATTAAAATTTGAAGCATAAATGCATCTATAAATTAATGAAAAAACATTAACCGCGAACGCTCCTATTGAATATAAAAATAACAAAATTAATTAGACCATCAAGCCAAGCTACAAGGATCTGATCGTCACTGATGAAAATATAAACAATATAAAGGAGACGCCGCTGTAGTTAGGGCATGCTTATTATTGCTCAGCCACAGCCAATCCGATTCATTCGCGCGCTTTATGGGGCAACCGCAGCCTACAATCTACGCCAATATTATAGATTTTTGGAAAAAAGTAAAGAATGCCATAATATGTGATAGATCTTCCATCGCTTAGATAAAAATTGAAAAATTATGCTCGGAACTACGCAAAACACGCTTCAGCCGGAACTATGTACTACTTGACTTGTACTTACCATTGAATGTCTGGATTAAACAGTCCATACCCCATGCAGTTAAATATTCCTCCATCTATTTTAAACCAATCACCGTCTCATCTCCAATTAACTATCTTATAATACTTACATTTAATCCCTTAGAAAATTCCAACGACACTAGAATTAACAAAACACTCGACAGTCGACACCGCACAGAAAAGGACATAAAAGTAAGGAAAGGAAGCATAGAATGAACCATGAAAACTGTAAAAAAAGAGGCTGAAACGATCTTTTACAACCATGAACGGAATTGTACGAATCACATGGCGACAGCCCTTATTTTTCAAAAATAAACTACTTGTCGTGGTAAAAACAACCCACCAGCACCAGTATTTATTAATGTAAGAGTTGACAAATATTCTACTATCTCGATTTGCGTAGATCTTAACATCACTATGGTGTATTTTACCACGACGATCAGTATAAAGAACCACTTAGCATATTACTGTTTTGTAGTGGTATTATTTATAATTTGTGTGAGTATTTATTAGGGCATTATCAGAGTATCAATAACTAAATACTTATTACTACTACGAATAGTAAATTACATATTCAAAATTTCTCTCAGTGTAACGTTTAATTTATTTATATAATTGTGGTTGGGTATCAATATCGGGTAAGTAAGAAATTTCAGCTGCTAGATTGTCTATTAGTGTTGAAGCTATTAGTACCTGTATGTATATGGTGAAAACTGTACAAAAACATACCATATTATTGTATTTGAATGTAAGTCGAAGTTATTTTTTGCTTTTGCGATTGAACATAATAAATCCCTTTCTCCTCTCAATCTATTACACAAAACAAAACCCCTACACTAATTAGAGTTTTGCATCAAAGCTTCACGTTAGCGAAATTCCAATCTTAATTCACAATATACCACAATGACGTCAAATCTCAAGCAAATTAATTTTCCAACCATCCTATTAGGGACCTTGTGATTAATAAATACGTTTTGTTTATGTTGACGCCCGTGACTTAAATAGGCGCATACACGAGCGTGTTTCTAGTCATTGTGCATTCATAAAAAAAATGTAATGAAAGGATATGGTATGTGGGTAGTTGGTGTAGGTCATTATGTTTCATGGCGGAAGTTATTCCGGAACTAGATCCATTACCTACGTAATCCGAGTATTAAATGGATTAAGTGTATTTAAGCAAAATGAATTTAGGTAGGTCCACATGGCAGGAATTAGTATGCATGAAATATTTTTTGATTTTCATGAAAATTAATAGGACCTCCGCGGGGGTATGGGCTCGTTGGTAAACTGATAAAGAATTATTATTGTTCTATAGTTTACCTATATTAAAAGTTTGTTAAGTATAAGGTGTTCATTTAAAAAAGTCATCAAGTTGCTTATGATTCTTTGAGTGACGAAGGCGAATTGAAAAACGCATGTGATTTATTGTTTCATCTACAATTTGAAAGTCCGCAACCAACAATACATACTTCATTATTATTTTGGCAACAGACGTTAAATACGTTAAATACGTTAAAATGTTATGTCAAATTCATAGACGACTTGATGACTTTTTTAAATGAACACATGATACAATGATATGTATTAATTTGTGAATTGGTGAATTTGTGATTTTTGTCGTAACACAAGTCACAGAAAAAAAAATACATTTTGTTATTTTAAGTTTTGGATATACATAGATTTAAAAAAGATTTAAAACACTTTTGTTATAATAACAAATAGGTGAATGATATTGTCAACTTTCGTGGATACTTGATTGTATGGACACTGCCACTTTTTTATAATATGGTCGTGGGAAAATATAAATATTATTATCTATGACTTCGAAAAATCATCGATTAAACCACACGCGACTAGACTGACAGACAGTGTCTATAACAATTTTGTGTGTGTGCGATTACCAGGGTTGAAATTCAAGTCTTTTTTTTCTCGAAATTGGAGATGTCTAGCTACATGAAAATGTATAATGAAGATGGCCCAAATGCCCTTATAAATCACCCGGTAGATGGAAATTCTGCAGCCAAATATGCACCTCGGGTCTAATCTGTATACCGAGGTGCTCCAAAATGAGTTATTCTTGCTGCATAACTCTGTATATGTAAGTGGTGAAAGTAATTACGCTAGTTACGAACCCGCAGGAGCGCAAACCGAGTTTGTCATCCCAACAGAGAGTAAATATTTATAACACTCTACTACAAAATTGTGTTTATTCTGAGGCTTCAGAAATTATTAAGTAATGTGTTTCCTTATCAATTTTATCCACGTCAGAAATAAAACCTCCATATAAAGTGTCGTAAGTACGAAGTTCTGTAAATTCGGTTCTAAACACGTCTCTACACAGTAAATTTTCAAATAAGTTATCATTCGCCAACAGAACTAAAGTGTGTGATTTGGTGCTAGGTGTATTTACTAAGCCATCTAACAACATGCAAATTTTTTATCCACAGGAAACATGATGTATGAATCCGTAATAATGGTGAGAAACGAACGAAAAATCGAAACAAATATTTTTCACGGTGTCACGGAGCTTGGAAGGTTAAAATGGTTGTCGAAAGTTATATCCACAATTATGATCGTTTAAAAATTATAACAGCTTATCATTTGTTGAAATGCTAATAAATTTTATTTGACGGGTTCTTTTTCAAAAAAAGACGTCCAGGAAAGCATCTTATTGAAAATAAAACAGCAACAGTGAACGCGATCGTAAAACCAAGACATGAACACATCCAGAAAAAAGCGATTGGACGCTATACAATTAAAGACCAACCAATCAACGTATAGTGGCGGATAAGACGATATTTAACAAAAATGTTTACATATTTTTAAACTGGCAAAAAAATAGAAAAATATTGTCATTAGGGAAATATTTAGTAGATACTACATATTATTGATTATCTGTTTCATATATTCTGATAATTAAATAATATAACTAAAATTGTGCTTTGGCACGGCTTGTATGATATACTGCACCCACTTGTGCTTTGAAAAGTAAGTGCTTTAGCTTTTGTCCAACAACGTAATTATCTATAGATATTAACATGAACAGGAAGTCACAAAGTTAAGTGAAAATTTAATTGTGTTATTGGAAACTACAGTTTATACCTCAATTTCACATAAAATTAAAACTCGATTTGTCTTTGTAGAATTTTCTCCACGTCTCATAATATGTACAACAGGTAGCTCCGTATTGCATCCCTCACCGTGTTGTTATATAGGTACTGAACGTTATTTCAAAGACAATTGATTGCCTTGTTATGAGATCACTTAACGTTTCCCATAATGTAATAAGTAAGCAAGATGAGGCATAGATCGATTTTCAGTACGCAATCAATAGGGACAGTCTAGTTTAGATTTGTCTAGGTCTAGATTTAGAAACATTCGATTTACCTTTTTAAAATCTTTAGTCTCCCAGAAGAATGATTAGCCTATATTATTGCAATTATTGACACATTCGTACCTCATTAAAAACAATTCATAAATGTATCATCGGATAGTCTAAGATTCGAAGGGAGGTCGTCCTTCACCGATCTGCAAACCGGATGAAAATTATTTTTTTTTATCAAATTTTATATAGAAAGTGATTCAAGTATAGTAGCTATTTAAACCTGTGACAGTCCCTAATATGAGGAGACCTAGAAAAATATCAAAAAAAATCTGACTGTACAAAAAACCCAAGACCGATTGAGAACCGCTAGCATGATTGAAGAACCATTAGTAAATTAACTCTTATCCGTTGGCCTAAACAAAAAAGGACTTTTTTGCTGGAACGAGTGCGGTGAACGGCTGCCAATTAATTACTTTGAGTTTTACTTTGACTGTTGACGGAGCAGAGTAAATACTTTAAACTGCCTTTATTTTGAAATAGTGACCGATATGATTATGTCTATTATCATATTATGTGAAACCCGTGGGAACTCTCTGAGTATGTAATTTATTAGCGGACGTTCGGATGATAAGACAACAAATGCACGAAATTTACACGAAAGGTGGATCGGAATAAGTATTTTTTTCGCGTGGGGCCACATATGAAACGAAACATATTGTTTAGGCCATTAACACCGAAAGATAGTGGGGTATGCATCTGCGAAATGCCCAGGGCTGTCGTAATTCTGAACAATTTTTATAAATGATATGTGGTACTAGGTGAGTATTTATGTTTTTCAATTGAAAGTAGAAGTGGTTTTTGTCAGTCGGAAAGGGTTCATCAGTAAAGACCGAGATGTTTACAGTAGTTTGTATCGTAAGTAGTACGTTTTTTTGCCCAAAATAAATCCAGCGACTATTAAAAAACTAAAAAAAATAACTTTCATCTGGTAAGCAGATGGGTGAAGGACGACTTGCCTTCGGATTCCGTACTAGGAGAAGATACTACACCATGTCGATGAGTTAATTTGTTATGTACGTGAAATATAAACATATTTTCCATAGAAAAAATATGACAAGCTTGTATATTTTTAAGTGGGTTGTAAGACACCCATAGCACTTGGTAATGATATTTTTACATCTGTGCCGGCGCCGCCTAGTCCAAAGTTAATTAAACTAGAAACTAGCAAAAAAGAGATTCAAAATATTCATACTATAGTTATGTGTGAAAAACAAGAATGAAATAAGAAAAGTGGCAATAAGTGAAATATACTGGCCGCAATTGAAATCCGAACACCCCGAAAAAAACAATTTTTATTAACAAAATTTTGTACAAAGAGAGAATAATGCTTAAATAAGGTAAAATAAGCAGAATCACTTAAAAACAAAAACAAATTTTGACTAGTAGTTTGGGGTGCGGCCACGTAGGCAAATACACTCCTGCAGTCGACGAGGGATGCTATCGATCTGATTGTTTATGTACTGTAGGGGTACAGTATCCCAAGCATCTTCAACTGCATGACGAAGTTCATCTAAAGTCGACGGGGGCTGCGGCAAATTCTGAATGTGAATACCCATCCAATCTCACACTTTTTCGATGGGCGATAAATCTGGCCACCGAGGTCGCCAATGTAAGGTGGGTATATGATCCTCTTCTAAGAACCTTATAGAGGTTCGCGCAATATGAAGGCGGGCGTTAACTTGCTGGGAAACAGCATCTTCAATCCCCCTTACATAAGGAAGAACAACGGGTCTTAACACATCATTAACATAAAGCGCGGATGTCATTGTGCCACGGATTACGATTAGAAGAGAATTGCTACCAAAAGCAATAGTTTCCCAGACCATAAGTCCGATGGTACGGTGGACGTGACGCTCAACAGCAAACTCGAGATGACGCCGTTCTCCTCGTCGTTCCCTGACTTACCCTCTACCATCATGACCCCCAAACAGAGTCTAGATTTGTCAGAAAAGGCAATGTCATGGCATTCATTGCCCCAGTTTCTGCGTTCATTGCTCCAGTCCAGACGCTGACGAGGGTGTTGAGGTGTAATGGGGGGGACGAGACGCCGACGCTAAGAAGTTAGGCCCATTGAATGTATTCTGTGGTAAACGGTGCGAATCCGAATGGGCCTTCCTATTGCTGCAAACCAAGCATCATCAATTGACTGAGTAGACCTCCGTCTTTCTCTTAGGGCCATTAATTGAAGAAGCCGATCTTCGTGTTGGGTAGTTCTTCTGGAAGCTCCTGTGCGTCTAGCTATCTGTGTTTGCCCTCCATCAGACCACACTTGCCATGCTGCCATCACGGTAGCCACACTGCGCCCCATAGCTGCAGCGATTGTAGGGTGCGAAACACCACGTTCCCCCTGTCTCACACTACGACCTCTTTCAAATGGGGTTAATTGCAAAAAGTTTGGTTGCTGTCGCCTGCGAGGCATGATTGAACCCCACCAGAACTAAAACAGCCGTTTTTGCAGTAATAATGTCTATCAGTTTACAAAAAACCTCAATTTCTTTTTCAACTGTTGAAAATATAATTCTTCAAAAAAAATTTGAAAACATTGTTGGAATCATATGAAACTTTAATCGTTTGTTAGGGACGATGCCCCCAATATTTAACAAAAATTTCGTTTTAATAAAATAATTTTTTCGGGGTGTTCGGATTTCAATTGCGGCCAGTATAAGAACAATTGAAAATGGCAAGCAAATAATTAACAATAAAATTTTACTCTTTCCTAATTAAGTAAAGATTCTGTTTCCAAGCAGGACTACCACCTCGTAGCATCAGTATTCACAACACTTTCACGCCCATGAAATTAAAAATAGACAATGTAAACAAGCAAACATTCTGGAAGAAAGTCTGTTTGCTCGTAGAACCTCGATCGAACTATTAATTTCCACATCAACTCCAAAACCAAATAAATGGGTTACGCGTCAATCACCACCTTAAAATATCGCAGCAGTAAATTGCAACGGTAGGTTCCAAACAATCCAAAACTCTTCACAACTTTCGCGTTGAACAACGTTGTTACAGCGTTCCAGTCAAAACTAGTTACAACTTTACGTATTCCTCAAAGTTCTAATTTCAGTTTGCCCGTGTTCTTCTTTTAATTAGGAAGTAATTGTTTTACTGTCAACTCCGCCGTATCACGACCTCCCCCGCAACACAATGTTTCAATGGGATTTGTTTACAAACTTTGCACAGATGTGTGTGCATTAGAGCAGTGTCAAGAATGTCGTTGCTTGTGAACTGAAGCGATTTCTCAATTTGACAATGAACGGAGTTTGTGCACCGGATATGTCTTGTTTTCAACGGTGTTGTTATCGGGTTGTGCTAACTTGGTAAACTCATCTTTTGAAAATGAATAATTTTAACTTACTAATTAATTAGTGCAGACGAGTTCGTCAAAAAAAAGAGATTGGATGTCTCATTTACACATCCGTAAATATTTACGTGACAATGATGAAAGAAAAAGCAGTAGCAAAAAATTTTACCAGAAGTAGAACTCGTCAAAATAAACATTTTTTTCCATTTACCACTGAAATATTGCTGAAATCCGCTATTTTTTGAATATTTTTCTAACCCCTTATTTCGCTCTCCGATTTGAGTTAATGAAATTAAACGATTGAGAAAGTTTTTGTGCGATCGAGGTAAAGACCTAACTTTTTTGGGACAAAAGAATTGTCGTTTCCATAGTGAATTTTAGTGGAGTGTCGCGCTGAGTGGTGCAGTTGTTTTTCGCCGCCGCGGTACCATGTGTAAGAGTCTATACAAACTCATTGGGTGACCACAACAACGGTCAGGTGCTCTTGTGAGAACAGTACGACATTTGGGTGATTAGGGCAAATTTAAGATGTGCTTAAGTGTCGGTGTGTCAATTTTTATTGTTTACCGCACGTTACAGGAACAATAATTCCATCCCTATGTAATTTGGAGAGTTAATTATTACTAACCTACTTCAACATATTATGGTAGGTATATACCAACCATTTAAACAGTTTTTATTTTGATTCCTTTATCGGGTAACTTTATCGAAGCACATGGAGTCCATAGGCGGGTATTGGTTTTAGGGAACAAATTATTCTTAATTTTAACGTTTATAAAAAACGGGTCTACAGAAAGTAGAATATTGTGATGGCTATGATGTATCTGGTATACATATATTTTTTCTGGACTTCTTTCTTTGCTTATAATTATTCGCATTTCGCTGTGTGTAGAGTTGTCAACCTCATCGTTATATAACTGTGAAATGGAATAAGATAGCTAAATCATTGTTTCAGCAGTATATTAGTATCAGTGGTGTATGATGACTTTAAAACGAGAAACTTTTGCCTGGAGGTTCGACCTATACAATGGTACATTTATATTTAGTACCTACTGTTCATATTTAATGAGTAATTGCCGCGAAAATTCCCTTGACGCTCACTTTTTGATAATGGGCGAATAAATTGTCAAACAATCGGATTTTAAAAATCCCTACTCTTTGTTATGTGGGATTAAATTAATCTATTGGACTTTGCCCGGCGCCTCCACCATTTCGGATTAATAAAAATTTTAAATGGCATTTTAGACGACCGTTTTGGATTAAACTCTAATTTACGCTATTACAGCAGGTAAGCCCGACCAGAAAAGATCACACAAAAGCCAATAAAAATCAACAATGTATTGAATACAAACAGGGTCGCTAAAAAGTATGGATACAGCTAAATATTCTCAGAAGGGTTTAGCAGAGTGCGTTGAAATTCTGAAAGTTGAAAATACAAGGCTAACTTGATGTTTTAAAAGACATGAGAGGTAATTTAATAATTTTTAAAAGAACATTTTTTCTGAATTCATTGTTAACATAATTATGCCGACCTTTATTTCTATTAAAAAGCAAAAAAAAATAATAAAATTAAAAAATTTAAATCTGGAAAAGTAAAACTAAGTTAGTTTTGAAAATGGGCCCGTGGTGTGGTCTAAGTGTCGGTGAGGGGATCAAATTCCCTCACACCCTTCAACACCTAATCTAGTTTTGAAACTGCTGTTATTAGCGATCTGTCACTTGAATATTAGCCAAAAAATAAACTTGGGTGCAATAATTACACAAGTAACAATTTAAATGCTATTTGGTTCTGCACAAGTTTTATATTATCGCTTTATCAAGAACTTAAGTTTGCTAAAAGGCTTTAGGTAGAATATTATGATGGAAATGACTCTTTCAGCCCAAATAGTTTTATTAAAAGTTGTAACAACCACCTGAAATCTAAATTTTTTTAAACCATTTAGCACTTGGTTCAATAATTATATTATTGTTTAATATTAGCGCTTGAAAAGGTTTTATGGTTGTGATCAGTAGTACCACAATAAAACCATTAGTAGTCCAGTAAATCTAGATTCGATAAGCCGGTCCCCAGGAAAAAAATCCGTAAGTTTTTTCTCAACGTTTTGTTTTTCTATATGTTTCTTGGGTCGCTGAATCCGAATTTCGGGTTTGCCCCCTCGCCAGAGGTTTTAGGACTTGTTCCAGTTTTTCGCTTAGAACTGGAAAACGAAGCGTTTTAGCTAAAAGACCATTATATACAAAATTTCCTACAAGGTTTGTTTCTTTCTTTAATGGTACGGCCGCTGGAGCGTTCTGAATAATTTTTGTGTGGTGAGGAAGTTCCCTTAGATTACGGAACCAAACAATTGAAAAGCCAGCTGTTGGAAATGTGAATAAAAATCAGTTCAACTAGCATTCTCTTCATAACACTGTAAAATAATATTTTAATGATGTAAACACATGACGAATACGCTGCTTCTCAGATTGTGTGTGAAGACTATGTTAGTTCTTTATAAAACTCTGTACTACTAACTCTGAACTAATGAAACACTGCGTATAAAAAGTATTAATTTGTTATAGTAGGGGAGCCCAAGCGGGGATTTTGCGCGTTACTCGAGCGCGTCAGAAAATCATATGGGGAGAAACCTTGCACTCTGTAATGTACCCTTACCAAATATGAACCCTTAATATGGACGGGTTCGTTGATGGCAGCCCGTCAGATTAGATTTTTTTTTTATTTTGAAAGAAATCCTATTAGGATTACGAAAAACATATAATCCGACGATTTTCATGGGGCGATGTAGCTAAAACCATCAATAAAGCATGAGGCGTGCAGATGCCGATAATTGTATATTTCCCACCCCGCGCCAGTTCGAATCAGTTTGCTCCCTTTCACATTGACATCGGGGTCTTGCATAATTTGGTATTGAAAAAGTAATATCATCAAAAAGGTTAAGTAGAATTGTCCAACATGCTTGCTGCACTCTCATGAAGTCCAAAAAACATTTCAAGTAATAATATCTTAGATTATGGAGTCGGGCGACCGTACCTCGTAAATCAATGATGCAATATGCATATATGAAACTACTGACATTCTATGAAATGAACGCCATTGTATGAAAAACACATTGTTGTGTTTATACTTGACCAGATCCAGAGGTCTAAAAACTGGCCTCAAACATTTCTTGCACTTAGTTTCCTTACTTTGATAGATTTTCACTAAATTTGAGCTTACATATAAATAATTACAATAAACTTAATTTTTATACAACACGAGATGACGAGGAAGTTGAACAAGTGGAAATCAACTTCAAAGACGAATCCAGTGAGGATGAAGATTAAAATACTTGCTTTTAATATTTTTTTTATTTATTTTATATCAATAAATGATTAAATTTTCTATGTACATATTATTTTTATTACACCCAGTAATAAAAAAAACGAAACATTTTTTTTTAATTGTCAGATTTACAATATCCCGCCATATAATTGTCAGATTATCATTTAGGACGACTAGGGCATCAAGTTGATCCGTCTGTATACAAATCTGGCGCGCTCCAGTATTTCAAGGTCAATTTTTTTTTACATTTCCAAAAATCGGTCGTGACGTTTGGTCACATCCAAATCGTCCGTCATTTGAATAGGACACTTTTTTGAATTCATTTTTGGGGGTATGAAAGATACCCCACAGAAAAATACGATGTATCATGTTCTAGATTTTTCTTCAGTAGCTCTGACACAGGTGTGAGTCATTTTATCACCAGTGTCTACAGCACCTTTTGCCTGGTGATCAATGTCATTTTATGGACATCATATTCTTTCACTGCATCATCATTGAATTGTGTCGAAAGCAGGTTGCAAACAAACTAGGTTGCACGTCTCTTGTCGGAGAAGGGAAAAAAGCTTCTGGAATGTCCGTCTTATTTGCTCGACTGATTATTATCCTGCTTGCGTACAATTTTGTTGCCAACGGGATCAAAGTGAAAAGTTGTCACAGGTTAGACCTCTCCAGAAACCGGAGTACCGCTTCACTCAATCGGTTACGACCCGTCGTCCTTCACTTTTTTCGCATTTACCATGACCTGAACATTCGGGCAGGTACTTGTCCCGACACAATACGACTTCCGGCACGACCGTCGTACAGAGAACGTTCAGGAGTGATGACATCATCTGCTGTGAACACTTGACTTCGACTCGATGCGATTTCTCGCAATACCTATAGTCACAGAATCAAAATTATTTATTGATTCAATAATTTCAGTGTCAAAGCTGAAGATCCAGTATATAAGCAGTTTCTGAATCAGATACTACCCATATCTTGATTCCGTAGCGACCAGGTTTACTTTTTATGTAAATTTATTGGAAATTGATCAAAAATTCTTTTTGTAGCTTGAAGTTTATCCTGAGTTTGTTCAATGCGTTCGGCTCTAGTCTGATTATCATCAAATCTGACTCTGCTGAGTATTTAGCGAAAGCTGTCACAAGCCATACCAGCAGTAGAAAACGGTTGTCTGTAAGGTGTATCACTAGTCCATAACCTATCCAATTTTATTTTTGTTCCATGATTTTTCGAAAAGCAAACAAAATTCAAAGGAAAACGTATAATTATTTCATCTGCTTTTATTGGAGTTATATTTTTGTCGCTATACCTTTTATGACAATGCCGATTTGTCTGTTTACAGATTTTATCTAACATTGATCGAGGTATGAATAGCTCAAAGGCTTAGCGGATAGAGGTTATACCTTCGCTTACATTTGTAAGTCCTGGTTTTGGATCTAGATTTGGAATTATATACAACATCAATATTTTCTGATGAGCTCTGCTCACTATCGGATTCATCTTCTCCATTTTCTCGCAATTGTTCTTCCTGTCAGGTCTTCTATATCCCTTTCTACGTATTTATAATCAATATCACTTTGGTGTTGATCAGGATTATGCTCAGAAACTCTGCCAAAATCTAAATCGTCCAAATCAGTATCGCAGCCATAAAACGGTCCATTTTCATTATCGCTTACTTCTTCTAATATTTTCGCTAACTCTTCACGTGTCAAAAATTTATTAACTACTGAAAAGCACCAGACTGTTCTTTCTCCAGAAAATAACAGTAATGGAAACGTCAATAAAGTGAGGTTATGTTGTAAAGTTGGGATTATACGTTAGATATTATTTTCAATTATGAGAGTAAGAAACGAAATAAGGGGTACGAAATATACCCCTTACTGTTAAAAGGTTAAAGCCGACTTTTCTAAGAATTTCCTTGTTTGAATTTAGGAAATACAGCTTGTTATTGATTTATTTACGAGATTATTTAAGCTCGAGAAGTAAAGGGAGCAGGAATGAATGACGATGAATGGCAGGAAATCATCTTCTGTGATGAATCTCGGTTTTGCCTATGGTAATCTGGTGGTCGGTTGCGTGTTACAACACCTAGAGGACACAAGTTAAATTTGAAATTCGCACTCCGACGCCATTCTGCAATACATATTGGAAGCCGGTCACCTCTAGTCTTTATTCAAGGAAGTCTCAATACGGCCCGATACATCAACGAGGGTTTGGAGCTAGTTATGTTGCCATCACAACAGTGTTTTTTAGCAAGACAACGCTAGGGCACATATTACAAAAGTCACAAAGATTTTTTAATGACAATAACGTCAATTTCGATCGGCAGAAGAATCGAAGAGTTTCCGGAGCACATAGGCACTCTGGCTCAAGTTCGAGTTAAAATTCAAAAAGCGTGACAAGAAATACCTCAACCAGAAATTAATCATTTAATTTCAAGTATGCCACGGCGTTTTTAAATGAATTTATTCCTCTTCCTAAATGCAGATTGTTTTTGAAATTGCTATTATTCATTACCTTCACCAAACTCAACCTGTCACCGTTATTTCAAGTTCATACGATCATAATATCTTCTGGGTGCTCGGCTTTTTTGGACGATCAGTATATTTAGAAGAACTTCAGAGCAAATCACCCTCAGCCTATAGGAAAACGTGCAGTTTCTCATTTTTTTTTATTGTTTAGAAACCCCAAAACATAAAAACAAAACATAAACCGCGTCTTAATTCTTGCATACTCTATCAACATTGGCCACGTCAGTGAGAAGTACCTAAAAGTGATACCTTCAATTTGGCAACGTCGCCGTCGTCGGGTGCCAATTCGACATCCTTTCATGTAATAGTTATACAAATGGGTGCCGCGTTAGCTATATATGTGTAGGTGCCAAAATGTCCAATTTTATCTCGAAATATATACGTCGGGTGTCGCTTTAACAATAGCTGTGTAGGGTGCCACATTATGCAACACAAAAGTATAATAATATATACAGTGTGGAAATTAAGTAAGGCATAAATTCAGTAACTCCGTTAGTATTTGCGCTAGAAATAAAACTTAAAAAGCATGTGGTAGGGCTAATTATAGCGCATCCGAGGAACGTATACAATTTTTTTTTCATTAGTTTTCTTGTGAGGGTTATGCCGTCATTAATATTTAATGGCAACCTATGTTTTTTATTTTACCTTTGAATAGAGTTTTCTATCCTGTTTTCAACTTTGTCAAATACTTAATAGGTTAGATAAGGAAAAAATGACTTAAAACGGCGCTAAAGTTCAAATTAGTAAAATTTCAAAAAATTAACAGAACTGTCTAATGTTATCGGAATTTAAGAAAAAACCATAGAGATACCAATACAATGTTGACATGTTCTGAATTGGTACAAAATAATTGTGTCTCAACTTGAACTTCTAAATAATAATAGTTGCAACAGGATGGTGCTCCAACACATTAAGCCCGGTGCGGCGTTATTTGGACTAAGTGTTCCCTAGAAGATGAAAGAAGAGGTCCAATAGAATGGCAGGCTAGGTCCCCAGATCGAATCCCATTAGATTTTTTTCTATGGTGGCACTTAGAAAGCAAGGTGTATCAAAACCGACCCAACAATTCAAAACGTATTCACTGCTCTTTATGATCGTCTTGGATTTTGTCAGATGATGCAATATTTTGTTAATTTGTTAGCCCTACTTTGAAATTTAGGGTTGTTTTCTTATTTTTTCTCATTGATTGCTTTTGGGAAACTTGTTTTGTTTGGATCTCTATGGTTTTTTCCTCAAATTCTGATAAAATTAGACAGCTCTGTTAATTTTTTGAAATGTTACTAATTTGAACTTTAGTGCCGTTTTTATTTATTTTTTCCTTATGTAACCTATTGAGTATTTGACAACGTTGAGATCAGAATAAAAAGCTCTATGCTAATGTAAAATCAAAAACATAGGTTGCCATTAAAAAAATATATTGATGACGTCATAACTGTAAAAAAAAAGTCAAGGAAAAAAATTAGAATACGTGCGTCGGATGCGCTCTAATTAGTCCTACCACATACTTTTTAAGTTTTACTTCTAGCGCAAATACTAACGGAGTTACTGAATTTATTCCTTACTTAATTTCCACACTGTATATATAATATAGATATAGATATATAGATGTGAACTGCCTGATTATCACAATTGATAAATCAAAAGTGAAGACACACAGCAGCCCACGAGTCTTAGAAATCCGATATGAACAGTCTAAAATTTCTGATTTTCTCTCAAGAAAACTCGGGAATGCTAAGATCTCCGGGAAACAATTTGAAGATTAGATAATTGAAATAAATAAAAACTGCGTATTTGAGTAGCTTCCAAACCTTGAAACTATTTGAGAAACCTGAGAAATATGAAAAATGACTAATATTGAGGATCTTTAAACACAATATTTTAGAATGTTGAGAATGTCGGGTGGCACTTGAAATTTTGAATAATATGAGAACTCAAAACTTCAGAAAACTGCAGAACCAAGAATGTGAGAGAACTGAGAAACCTGAAAAGCAAAGAAAATTAAAAAAAAAGAGCTAAGAATAGGGAATAGGCATTGCATCCGGCAGTGTTTTCAATCCTGCCACGGATTTGCGGGATGCGTACTCTGTGCCATCTTTTTTGGGATTGGATATACAGAGTGTCCCAGAAATAAGTACATTAATTTTAACAGCATATAGATCGAGTAAATAGCAACAAAATTTCTCAATACTTTTTTTCTCTAAACCGAGTTAAAATTGTATAAAGATTTGGTATGAGTTTCGTTACCCGCTACTGGATTGTTTTTGTATGATCCGCACTGATAAACCAAGCATACAAAAAATGCATTTACTTTAACATTGTCTTTGTTTAATTGTGGCATATTGAAAATTAACTGAAGAGACTCTTATGTAATTAAACATGATACCAAAATAAAAATTACACATTATTTTCATTGCTTAATTACATATTAATGATCCCCCATTTCTTTCTATGCAAAATTGAAGGAGTCGATGATATGACTCTCGCCAAAGCTGCTGTATTATTTTGAATAGTTGTTACAGCATTTTCCACCCGTTCCCGTAAAGTCTCTATTGTATGAATTGGAGCTGAGTATACGAAATCTTTCATGGAAGCCCACAAAAAGAAATCAGAAGGATTCAAGTTTGGTAATTTAGGAGGCCAGCAAATGGGGATATTTAGTGCTATCTACCGTTCAGAAAAATTTGTATTCAACCAATTTCGTAGGTACAATATTATAGCGTCGTTCAGGATTTATAAAGGCAAATCTTCCAGTAACTGGAGTATTCGTTGTTTGTAAAATTGGGAATTTTTAAAAACGAAACTACACAAGAACAGATCACAAACTTTATCCACAACAAAAATTGAAAAATCACGGAACAGTTAACTACAACCTATTGTAAAGTCCGATATTAAACTAATTAGTAACAGGTAGGTAAGCTTATCATTTTTACCCGGGACACAGCAACAAAAAAGTTCACCGTCATTACCACTGTGTCAGAAACCCATAAGCGTATAGTTATTTTTGGGGGTTGTAAAATTCTAATTTCAAAATGGGATTTCGAAAAAATGGTAAAGGAAAAAGTTGTTGTACTCGATGAGTTCTACCACCTTTCTAAATTAATGTACTTATTTCTGGGACAGGTTGTAAAACATGGAATTATTTTCTTTTTTGTCTAAAACTTTAAAGTTAGGACAACAATAAGGGAAGTGAGACAATTGCAAATTTTGAGAAAATGCGGATATGATTTATTTTATTATTAACGTTTTTTTAAATAAGATAGTAAAATACTTGTTACAATAATTAAGAGAAAACATATCCATGTACAGCGGGTAAAAATTCTAAATCTGAGATATAGCCCAAACATAAGTTAAGGAAGGGAAAATTTAACATGTGAAGTTGAAAACAAAGGCACAGCATATTAGTGGGAACAGGGCAGATGCTATGTAGATTGCCACAAGCCCCCTCGTCGATGTGAATGAAATATTCCATGTTAAATGCGACTTTAAAGGTACACAAAAATACTGATATTTCATACGAAAAAAATACGAGGAATCCAACACTATCCAATTCCAGACCTCTAAGACAGTGTGTGGGTGATAAATTATTTCTCCTCGTTGAGTTTAAAAACACAATTTGTTTAACGCAAAAATCGAAAGTGTCTAACCCTTTTGTTAAAATGACAGCAAAAGTAATAAGATAAATGGTGTTCATTGTCAGGAGAAACTAAAAAGCGAAATCGTGGCTGTCTGAACGGATATGGAAGGTTTAGGGCGGAGAAGCGTGATCAATTGATGTCAAAAGCAAAGCTTGGATAAGCCAAGATTTTGATAGGGTAATTAGGAAAACAATTATTGTATTCACTTCTTATTAAAAAGCTAGAAGAAAACGAGATGTTTCTGGAGAAACAATACCCTCAATTAATAAAAATAAAAGCTTTATTTTAGAAGTGAAAAAAGAAAAATTTGCTTCTAAGGATGTCTTCGTTTGTTTTGATCATCCGCGCTTCACGGTTCGGAAAGCCATTGAAATGTAGTAGGTCTATCGGACAATTAATCATTAAATTATAACACTCTAACTAAGTATTAATTAACTCTGTTGCATGTAACAAATACGATAAATAATTTATTTGTACTAACAATGTTTTATCAATACGAACCGCCACTAATCTCAACCATTCCAATAAATACATTTGTTGCTGCTTCAAAATATTTTCTAGCCACATTCATCAATGTTATTAAATACTTTTGATCTCTTGATTACACCCAGATTAAACCATGAATTACAAAATTAAATCTTATCAGTATCATTGCTATCGAGCAAACTTCGGTAATCACCAGAACTGTTATCTGAAAATGCTAACAAGTTTGTACAGAACTTTTTGTCAAGAAATCAATACGGACAAAACTACCTAAAATCAATATATTGTTTGTAAGGTTGGAGTGCGGAAAAAAACTCTTTGAGACGATATTGAAAGTTGCTCAGACTCCCTAGTTAAATTTGTGTTATATTTGAATATTTTCTCCGTGGGATATGGAAAACTCGTCGACGTAAATCTAGGGGGGTTTTGTGAGATACATATATTGGGAGCCAATACTTTATATTTTACTTATGGCGCACATATATCAGACTTTACTGCAAAGTTCGTGTATCGCTTTTGTCGTGCTTTATTTCATCTGAGGCGTTTTTCATGTCTTATAGAGTCGCATTCTAGACAGCTCTATGAACAGTGATAATGACTAAAAACATTATAATAAAAATGTGTCAAAAGTAAAAATGTATGATATAAGTTTGGGTATGTTATCGATGAGAAAAAATATGATCTTGTTGTAATTTCAGTAGTGACTTCTTGCGTCTTTTGTACAATTTATCCCATCGAGAACACGCTTCATTTTATGTTCTACGTAGTAAGAAATACCCGCCGTAACTCCTTCGATCTTAACTTCTAGTACTAGATTTGAATTGAATTGTAAATACTGACGTGTTTACTTGTCGATGCTACAGAATTTAATCATCCGTTTTTGCTAAACCTTGGATTAGAACGGAACAATTTTTATGACCAACATGATTTGTATGTTGATATCTAATTTACAATAAAAATTCCACACTTTTGGATATACATTCTAAACAATTTTGAATGGACTGTTTTACTTACATTGAAGAGAGATTTTTTTATTATACTTGTATTATATAGTCTTACAAAAATTATGAAAACTTTATTAGGTACATTAACGTACACTTATCATGCCAGTTTCGTGTCCTAAAACTAAAATTAATTAAAATCTGCCCATCATTCGTATTTTCCCTGATATCGGCCTCCTTAGACCCAAAAAACTTTTGACAAAGTTAATTTCCCAGACTCATCATTAAAACTTTATCCGCAACCGCCTGTACAATAATAATATACTATTTTTATCTCGTCCACCGTTCCCGAATTCCGCACCATTTCCTCGCTAATGTCCTCCAAAAAAACTCTTAATTACTTACAAGAAATAAGGAGCACAGTTGCTAAACTTCCGTGCAGAAAGCTATAACTCACGCTTATTAATTAAAGCTCTGTTGAAACTGACACAGCTGTGTTACATAGATAGCATCGTCGGTACCGAACTATTATAGCGTTCGAGGCCTTCGACCTTAAACCCGCAAAGCTGAGCTTCAACTGAGTTTCGTGAAGCTTTCGCGGGCGCTTTCATATGTCTTCGAAAATGTGATGGTCGATGGAAAGCGCATGCGAAAGAGAGGGGAGCGCATCAGGTGGCTACGTGCTCGTGGCTTTTTTTTATAGTCTCTGGATTGGAAATGGGTGTTTCGTGGATAATGTTGAATAATTCCGGTGGTTGTTAGCATGTGGATTGCCACTGACAGCACTAAATGGTAGCGAATAATTTACTGTTACAATGGAAACAAATTGGGTCATGTGGAGAACGCAGTGTTGTTTACAGACAGCTAGTTAGTAGTGTGTAAGTTAGATATTAGATGTGAAATATTTACTTTTTGTATTTGTTAACTAGCTAATTAGTTGAAAATTATTAGCTAAAAATTCTATTTCTCTATTCATATTCTTAAGATCAAAAAATATATTTTTTAAATCTGTTGAGAAATGTTTATATAAAAAATATTTAAAATTACGTTATGCTACTGGTTTGGGTCTTGGGTTAGGAGGCATAAATTTCGAGTAGGTATATCAGTAATCTGTTATTCAAATTGTGGTCACTATTAATAATAATACCGCCGTATTGTAGTATATACAGAGTGATCATAAAGTTCCGCAAAAAATTCACTGTTTTTGCGAAGAACCCTTGAACAAGTCGATTTTTGTTTTTAATTTTCCATCTTTTGACATAAAAATTTTGTTGATGACTTCATCTGTTTTTGAACTATGACACCGTCATCAATTTTTTTAAATGGCAACCCCCAACTTTTTTTGGGGTTTAAATACACTTTTCAATTTTCTATTCAACAAGAGTAAAAAATTTTGCATAACATTTTTTTTAAGTTACATTTTACATCATACTCAAGGGGGCTCCTACCCGAGGGTAACTATAAAACAACATACAACGGCCTAATACCGTTATAATACTATTCATCTCCGCTCAACTAACTATCAAAATAATTTGTACACTTTTATTGGACGAATTTTGGGTTAATTCATATCGGCTCTAAACGTGTTTTGTACTGATTTTGAGGGGTATTTTCGCAAAGTAGAGTCGGACTTTTGTTCCTTATAAATAAATTGATTGTGATCTACGTTATCCGCGCCGATGAAATTGACAGTAACACAAAGTCGAGGTAAAATGGCCACCAGAGGGACTTGGATCGCGACTTAAAGGAAACTGTAATAAGGAGGCATGAAATTCGAATAACTGTCAACCGTTGTCAAAATTGTCGAAATAAGGTAAATAAAATACGAACTTCAATAAAACGGCTCTTTGATAAAATTTAATAAAACTAGTGTTCTATTTAAAATTTATTTCTTTAATGGGTTAATTGTGCAGAAAAAATAACAATGATTAGAACCTTCTTTTTAATTTAATTACAAGTAGTACAGCCATGAGGAAGGCCCGGAAAGGGCCGAAACGTCGGCACCCTACTAATCATTGTTATTTTTTCTGCCCAATTAACCCATTAAAGAAATAAATTTTAAATTAAGAAATATGGACATAACCAACAATATCAATACTAGTGTTCCATATTCCTTCTGCGTGCTCTTTTCCTTTTAGACTGCCGTTCATCAAATAACAGCAAAAATAAATAAATAAAATTATATTATAAATAAAATCTGGTTTTAAAAAAAATTAATCACACTTTTAATTTTGAGATTAAAATTAATTTTTTCCACGCCCTCCTAATTTTTCACTCTGTAACACTATTACAGTTTCCTGTAATGCGCGAGGTGGTGACATCCAGCTATATTAATATTTTGTCTGTTTTCCAAACGCAAGGTTTTGAGCGATTTGCACGACTTGAAATTACTGTCATCGGCGCGGACAACGATGATCTAAATCAGGTAGATAGATTTACACTGTAAATAATGGGTTAAGTAATTTTTTTGTGGCAACAATTGTACAATTGAGTGGATTGTGATTTTTGAATAAATTGCACATATAATTTAAAAAGTGTTATGGCGAAAACACCGGCAGAACGCACGAAAGACGAAAACACGGATTTTACAAAATAAATGTAATCGTTACTACGCATTCTTCTATTTACTTAATTTTACCCCTTCTCGACTTATCGTCCGCTAACGAAGTTTCACTTCTAACGTGCGTGGCCACACACTTTTCTTTTTTTTTTCTACTTTGACACTTTTTATACAAAATAATCAAATTTCACAAACTAGGGAATTTCTCGGCGGTTGGTCACGTTTGTCAGGTGCATTAACGGTGGCTATGAAAAAGAATTAATTTGAAACGTCAATACAAGTATTTTTGTCCTTTGAAAAATGAGATCTTCTTCAATATACGCCACCAGAAATATACACCCGATTTGAAAATTGGCGGAAGGAAAACAAGATCTTTAGAATTCCCGAAAATATTTTACCAGCGTATTTTGAGCTGTAACGCCACGACGTACCGCTATATGTACTATTAAGAACCTTCCTGAGGGTGTCCACACACAAAAGTCATTACACACGGTCCTCACTTATCCTGCAAAAAAAAACACAAGTGGACCGCACCATCAGTGCGAGCCATTCAAACCGCCAGCCCCCGTTCCGCTCCAATGCGTCAACTAATACCAGTTAGGCCACCCCCAGACCGAATGCCCCAACAAAATCACGTCCCCAAATGCACGTGAAGATACCCCCCAAACCAGTGCCAAGTGTAATCCCAATTCACTGTTGACAGCCACTTGGACTTGACATAGCAAAGTATAGGTTAGGATTGCCCAGATTGCAAAATTTTCAGTATAATATATCGTAACACCGATTTTGTTTATTATGACAGGCAAAAGAGAATCGTAATAGCCTCAGTACGAGCGCAAAGATATAATTCAGCAAATGAACTGGTATGTATGCAACTTTATTTACTTTTACTTACTGTTTTATTGCTCTAAATGTTCCTTTCTTAATACGTCCTCGTTATTTTTGTTCTCTGCTGTTTGAAAGCTATTTTGTTTTTTCTTTTCTTTGGATTATTTACTACTGCTTCATGGGAGACGGTAATTTTTGTTACGTCCAAATTCTTGTCAAATTTCTTCATCATGGCATCTTTGTTTACTAGTTTGAACATATTTTTATCTACCATTTTACCCCATTTGTATTCGGAACTTTATTTCTATGATTGTCATTATCTGCTTTATTTCCATTTCGTTGGGGCAGATTCACAATTGGACCCGGTAGGTGTCGCTGCGATAGGGTTCTAGGAGTATTTTAATAATTTTGGCATTTTTTTTTTAAATTTTTATTTAAGATTCTTCGCATATCAGAACATATAACCCCAAAATTTCACCAACCCACCACCTCCCAATATTTAAAAAAAAAATGTCTGTATGTGTGTCTCGCTGAACTCCTTTACGGCTGTACCGATTTTGATAAAGTTCTTTGTGTGTGTATGGGTAGTTTGTATTGGGAAGATGAACACAAATCTTAAAAAAAGTTGGCGCTGCAATCCGGTTCTAGGAATTTGTTTTTTTTTTATTTATTTTTTTAATTCTCTTTAAGATCCTCCGCAAATCAGGAGATACAACTCCAAAATTTCACTACCCTACCGCCCCCCAATATTTAAAAAATATATAATTCTTCTGTACCTGTGTATCTCACTGAACTCCTCGTAAACGGCTGGACCGGACTTGTCGAAGTGTTTTGTGTGTTTGAGTGAGTCTAGACTCACAATTGGGCCCAGTAGGAGGTGGCGCTGCAATCGGGCTCTAAGATTATTCTTATTATTTAACAATTTTTATTCAAGATTTTTCGTATATCAGAACATATAAACCCAATATTTCACCACCCCACCACTCCCAATATTTTTTAAAATGAAGAAATCAGCGGGCAAGCCAACGTTTGGCCAGGACGACCTCCGTCGGGTCCCCTAGTTTCTCACATTTTTTTCATTTTCAGTTGTGTCTTCTTGTTCTAGAATCTGTTTTCACAGTACAAACACAGTTGTTCCACAATATTCGTTTCAACTGCTCTTCCTCATTGATCCTTCATATAGCGTTCTCACTTGGCACATAATATGCAAGAGTTGGAGTGAGGAAATTGTTGAATTTTATAGCTCTTAATATTAGACTTTAGTAATATTATCGCTTTGATAAATGACATTGTTGTCGAAACCGTGTATATAACATTTTACAAAACAATAGTTTACGAGCAGTATAAGTCGATAATGTTGACCAATGAAATGCCTGCATTAATGTTAATCCAAAGGTAATTCCCAATACCTTTGTGGTTACTAAGTAACGAATATATTGAACGTTCTTCTCATTGATCAGTTTAATTTATGTTTAGTTCAAAAACTATGACCGCAAAAGAAACTAACAATGATGAAGTTGATGTCTGGGAAGCTCAAGAAAGCTAGTTCTGAAAAGTTATAGTTCGCACTTTTTAATACATCCTGTATACATTACCGAATGTTATACTTTGCTGGTAGCAATAATAATTATAATGAGAATCCCATGACGTTTATATGAACCAATGGACACAATGGGATTTTGAGGCGTTTCCGTGGTAACCGCGAGATTATTCCGGTAATTTTTATCCTTACCCAACCTAACTGAAATTAGTAAGTGGTAATTTTTAATTAAAATCTACATTTCAACGGGAAATTATTTAATTTTAAAAAACCTTCAATTTACAATAAATTTATAACAAATTATTATTATTTATTAATATGAAACACACAGCTGGTATATGTAATGTTATTTCTACATAATAACGATGAATCCTGTGACATACTATTCGGATCGAAAAAAACATAATTGATTTCTGATTCATTGTTATTCACCTTATGGATTGATTCAATAATTTTCGAGTAATGTGCCTGAGCCATCTGCAAATATGGTTGTATGGAATGGGCATTACTGTGACCGGTAACTTTAATCAGTTGCTCTTCGCCAACTCCTTGTTTTGCTAAATTTGATACACCTGATGCCCTTATTGATTGATTAGTTACTTTAACATCTGTCGTATCGATACCAATTTTCTTCGCTGACTGAGCCATCCACAATGACATCTGATTTTTTTCCGCGAGGTCCACTTCAAGTGAAAATGGATTATCACTCTTTCAATTTAACTTGTGTTTTGTCAACCAATGAGATGTTTCATTTTCAAATAAACAACCAATAGGACAATTATTTTAGTGGCAATTTTTCGAGAAGCTTTATTCCAACGACAATTACATTGTCAAGCCAAATAGGACTCTACGTCTAAATATTGCCGCCAGTTTTTACTCTTCAGATTGACTCGTTTCTGTTGCTTGAGAGAATCATTGACTTAACATTTTTAGTTGTCAATAGATTCAATAAAAGTGTATCTTTTTTGCCTCCAGGTGGGCGAAATGTCAACTGCAAAGACAAACTTGTTTGTTTCAAGTAAATTTAAATCTAGCTGTCAAAAATATGTTAACAACTGCAAACCGAGTCGTATACTTACCAATTTTGATACCAATAGTTTTGTTACAATATAAAATATTTCGTCTTGATATTCACATTGTCAGTGTGATCATACAAAAACAAGTTTTAATAAGCAACTATTGCGGAAATAAATTCAAACGCCTTCAAATTATGTTGATATTAAGGTGTAAATTTGGCTTTATCAACAACTGTACTAACCTGAGTAAAGCTGACTTTAGTTTCAGTGTCCACTGATGCAGCTGGCATTGTTGACAAGATAAATTCAAAGTGCCAAAATTTCAAATTTATTTTCAAACGTCAGGCAAAATGTCAATAAGCAGAGATTTACAATGTTAGTTTTTAAAATAACGTTAACATTTGAAATTCTTTTTCCGCAATAGTACAATAATTTATTGATATCTTCAAATTTTTCAAAATAATAAGGATTAGAGCAGGAAGACCCAATAAAAATATGAATTTTGTAAAATACAAAAGTGGATATTAATGCGCATATAAAATGTAGAAAACGTTCAATATGATGGAGAAAAAGCATAATTTTAACCCACATTTTTCAATTAATTTACTACTTCATTTACATTTCATAGGCTCCTAACTTCATTTAAATTGCGTTCACATTTAGAGATACAAAAAGCCAATGTAGTCACATAAATAAATTAAAATTTACATTTTTGTAAAGGTACAAAATTACATAGCTTAGGTTTTAGATCTGGGTAAAACCAAGTTACATTTTAAGGAGCGGGAGACGCATCGTGTTGCCATCTCTTTTATAGCATCACGCACCCAGATACATAGATGTTACCGCTAATATCCGAAATCAGTTAATACGCATCATAACTGAGCATTTTAGCAAATACGCGTAATTACTAAAACTTTCAGTTATTATGCATAATAACTAAGCACATTAGGAATTATGCATAAATACTAAAGTTGTCAGTGATTATGGATAATAACTGAACTGAGCACAGCAGGAATTATGCATTTTACCTAAAACATTTTAGTCATTCTGCTTATTTCCTACTGCTTCGTATTTAGTAGGCATTATGTCATAACCACAATTTCAGACGACTTCCCTGTAGTTCTAATACAGTCTTTAAATATAGGTTAGGATTGCATTTCTCATAATGACTGCAATAGCTACTGATATTAAACTTAAATTTTTGGAGGAAATTAGGAAGCGAAAAGGAATTTTAATTGAATACTTTGTTCAAAGAAGAATACGATGCACTTTTATTATTATGCATATACCACTTCGTAGTTATAGTAGGCACAATTAACCACAATTTCAATTTCATTTATGAATATTTAGGAGTAATGTACGTAAAATACTAAAATCTATTTATTTAAACAAGAATAGCTTTAATGACACAAAATAATGTATGAAAACAGCTGATAGGTATCTAAATCTAAATCTGTTTATTAGAACAAGAAGAGCTTTGATGGCACTTACTATTGCACAGACCGTTATTTTTTTTTAAGCGGCAAGTACTGTTTTTACAAAATTTAGTACAGTTTAGTAGTAACCTTGCATAGTACCAGAAGCCTCACAAAGTGACAAATAGATCGAAATAATTTCTTGTGTAATGTTAGAGTACTGTTTTGATACTTCAGCTTTTATTCTATCTCTGCCTCCATGACCTATATTTCTGTGGATCATGGTCAGAACATCAAACATTTCCTCATCAGGAACTATGTAGCGAACATCTTGTATGTCTATAACAATATTATTGGGATCTTCATTATGTTCGTCTCTCATAATTTAATCTTTATTTTTTGTTTTTCTACATTTCTAACTTTAACTATTCGAAATCTGTTTACTCTACGAGCTTTTGGGACCACTACTTGAACAAGCATCCTTAACCTAGAAGAAAACTAACTAATAAGGGTAAAACGTTTTGTTAACTAAGCCTCAGCCAAGAGTACGTCGTATTCTTCTTTGTACAAAATATTTAATCGTGATGAGTTTGTTCTTCCATTTAGATTCCTAATTTTCTCCAAAAATTTAACTTTAATATCAGTAGCTATCGCAGTCATTATGAGAAATGCAAACCTAACCTATATTTAAAGACGCGCTGTATTAGAACTACAGGGAAGCTGAAATTGTGGTTATTCCATGATGCCTACTAATTACGAAGTCGTAGGAAATATGCATAATGACTAAAATGTTTTAGGTATTATGCACAATTCCTGATGTGCTCAGTTATTATGCATAATCCCTGATATCTTTAGTATTTATGCATAATTCCTAACGTGCTTAGTTATTATGCATAATAACTGAAAGTTTTAGTAATTACGCGTAATTCCTAAAATCTTCAGTTATTATGCATATTAACTGCTTTCGGATATTAGCGGTAACATAGACACACACGTCTTAGTGTCGCCGTTTCCTCCAGAGGTGGAGCTGCTAGTGGATTCGACAGCTATTCCTCGGACAAATACCTCGACGGGCTGAATTAAAAAATCACACCTTAGTCTGATGTATCTTCAGTACCGCTTATCAAAGAGATGGCGCCACGATGCGTCTCTCGCTTCTTCAAGTCGCCCACCCCAGGCGTAAGAGGAAAGAAATTCTATTGAAAGGACATGGTTCGGATATACCATATTGATGAGGTGTAATAAGACCGAAATGGGTCTATGGCAGAGACCATTTGAGACGTGCAAGTATGTAGTCAATTTTGATCCGTAGTAATGAATTGGCCGATTGTATACAAAAGATGGGCGTAGAGGGCACCACGAGTTACAACAGCGGGACGTTTAAAATATTATAAATATCATTGGAATATTAAGTTTGTTATTGCAACAGTAACTAACAGTTTGAAAACGGACCGAACATGTGCAGTTTTCCAAAAGAAAATTGCGAATGCTCAGTTAGCTTTCAAACTGTTAGAAACTGCTGCAAAAAGAAACATACGAATAATGCTTAAAATAATAACACTATTTAGTTTTACAGAGGAATTTATTAATGATGACGAAATTTCGCGACTTTTTTTTGTTTTGCCGTCTTCTTTGTGCTCTTCTGCAACTTTTTATCAGTTTTAAAATCAGCATTCTTTCTTTTGCACCACCACGGAATGCCAATTCGGTAGACACCTTTAACAAGCATTTCCAAATTTCTTTGGTGTATTTGACAAAATAGTATTGTGGCATCCAGGTTCTTGGAAATTTCGTTGGCAGCCAGTTCTCCCACTTTTGGTGTCCCACGAAGTTGTGGCAATGCATCCTCTAGAATTGTGATGGCCTTTCCAACCGCCAAAACTAAATTTTCCGAAGGATACGTGAGTTTCGAATGTTGTTCAGACCATTCTTTGAACGTAATAAATAAATTCTGTGGCTCATGTGGGGAGCCACACAACAACTCCTTACAACTGGCACAGTTCACTGATGTGAGCCTCTTGGCTATAAAGCCGCTTACATATGCTACTGAAAGCGTGCCAGTGCTGCCGACAGCTACATCATTTACTAAAGCAGCGTCGTCGACAGCATTTTCAGTAGCAAGACTCAATGGCGCTACCCCCATAAGTGCCATGTCACTGTCCTCCGCCAATTGAGTACTTCTATCCCCTGTACTTAAGAACGCTTTTAAATTGCACAAAAGCGTGCCGTCATCCTCTTGACAATTTGTCCCTGATAAGGCCTGTTGAGTTAAATTGTTTAATATTTGGGTCTTCAGGCTTCCCACAAATTGTGCCGTTGTCGGATTGTCGCTGCAGCCGCATCCGGCTCTGATTGATCCGAATAAATTTTCAAGCGGATCCTGATTCAGCGACCTTGGGCGGAGTGATGGGATATTTTTGCCTTGAAGGTAGTCCCATATTTTTGGTATGGCATTTAAGGAAATCATCCATCCTATCTGCGACGGTGGTTTCAACTTCCTCAACTGGCCTGTTTTGGTAACTCTCCTAAAATTCCAGCTTTTCACTTTATGGAAAGCTTCCCTCCAATATTCGATGTGGGGAGAGTTTGCAGTGACGCAACATTTCAGTTCTTTCCCTTCAATGGGAGTGAGGCGGGACCCATTAAAACTGTCAAACAATTCGTCCACCTGCTGTATAAATGTTGCAGTAGCAAGTGCCCTCTGTTCCAGTTGACCTGAATAAAGAAATCGAGATTAACATTAAGCATAAACATTTCCTTATCATAGTATCATGTGTCTAAATAAAAATCTGGTCAGGATTGCTATGGTAAAAATTACAAACATTGAACGTGTGTTCTAAAGATAACAAACAAAACATCAAAAATAAAACACAAAGGAAGAACTTTTTGTTAAATAAGGTGTTCAAAACGTCCCAAACCTCCTCCCTCTGATTTTTGACAACGCACAACTAACAATAAATGGTAATTTAATTTGTTTCATGGCAATCTTGACCAGATTTTTATTTAGACACCCGTTATTAAATTTGTATTGCTAAGATGGTAATTTAAAAATAAAAATCGACCTGTTCCAGCGTTTTACGCAAAAACATTACACAACTAAGTTATGAATTTTGTGCGGAACTTTATGATCACTCATATAAGCTATATCTTATAAGCTCGTCATCGCTCTATTTAGTAGAAACATGTAGTATGGCTATGAAACAAAAGGAAAATTTCAGAAAACTATTTTAGGGCAAAAACTATTCTGAATGGAAAATAATCATGTACCTAGTAGTGCAAGAAAGTGAAAGGCCAGGGAATATGTGGCTGCAAGAATGAGAAATTACAAATGAAAAGAAAAGACAAAAAATAGAAATTATGTATCAGATAACCCTATGGTTGGTCAGTCGAATGAGAATTTTTCGAGGAATTAATTCCCAGCAAGCTGGAGATCGTTTCGATATCTTCATTTGGCCCTAAATAAGCGTAATCTGAGTTTGCACCATCCAAGGAGGTGAACTTAACTTATGGAAGCCCAACAAGAATTAAATTTTTGCAATTTTTCATTTTTTTGCTTGTAGCTTAAAAACAGTACGTCGTACGGAAAAGGGGGTTAAATTCTGCGTACAATGAATATATAAATCTTAAAATTCGGTTAAGTAATATAGAAGAAATCAAAAGTTAGAAACCGGGAAATTTTCTCATCTCAGTGCAAACTTACATTTTTCAACTTTCCAGGACCACATATCTTTAAAACCCATAGAATAAAAGTTGTAGAGAATAAAGTTTCACGTTATATAGATACGTACATATGAATTTTCAAGTTAAGTCATTCTGAAGGACTAAATTTTGCATAAATTCAAAATCGGTTTTTTCTTAAATCCTTCTAAGTTGATCTCTATGGTTTGATAAATAAAGTTTGGAAAGTTCATTATTCGTGAAGGAAAGTGCTATAAGTGTTATAACGTAGACATGAATGACGCGGTGTGTTTAATTTGTGACAGCACGTTACATGTTGAGGCTTCAACTATACAGTGAAACAACGAGGGATAGAAACATTGATAAAAAGAAGTATGTATAGCAAAGAAGGACAAGAAGCACCTTCAACTTCAACGTCTTACTTCAGTTGGGGCTCACCAAAGTTGCAGGAAAATATATTTGAAGAAGAAAGGTGACGCGGAAAACTTCAATAGAAGTAAACAGAAGGTCGCGACTTTTGATTTTAAGAAGAGATGTGTGATCTGTGCGGAAGACGCATCACAGGAATTTGTGTCCAAAGAAAGCAAGAAGCCACTGAAAAGGGGGATACCATACAGTGTGTTTCAACAATTGAGTTTAAAAATTACCTCCTGGCTGCTGCTGAATGGTGGCAAGATGAAGAGGTGCTTCAAAGAATTCATCTAGAAAATGATCTGGTCTTGGAAAGTCGCAAAATGTAAGATCGCACTGAAATGAGAAAATTTCTCGGTTTCTAACTTTTGATTTTGGCTATACTACTGAACCAAATTTGAAGATTTATATACTCATTGTATGCAGAATGTAACCCTCTTTAATATTTTATAGGACGTCATTTTCCGTCTGACGCACTGTTTTCAAACTACAAGCAAAAACCTGAAACAAGTGCAAAGATTTAATTCTTTTTGGGCTCCCATAAGTTAAGTTCGCTCCTAGGATGGTGCAAACTTAAATTACACTTATTTAGGATCAAATGAAGGTATTGAAATGATTTCCAGCTTGCTGGGAATTAATTCCTCAAAACGTTTTTTTTTTTATCTAATTTGACTGGCCTAAATATGTTCTTACCTTGAATAGGTTGTGTAGGGACAGAAACAGTAAGTTGGGGAATGGTACTCGGACCAGCCATTCTCTCTTCCCCTATTCCTGTAGAGGAAGTTAGAATTAAAATTCAAGTTTGAAACAACATTGTCGTCATTTCTTGAGCCTCTTTAAACACAAATCGCTCACCTTCTGGCGCAATATTCTCTAAACTCATCTGCACAGGAAATGCAGGAAGCAAATTTGGTACAGCAGTTTTACACAACCTCCAATTTGTCTGCTGCATGTAACTTTCTGGACTAACTGTAAAATGGAAATTGTAAGTGCCAAACAAGCCCATGAAGATTCTCATTTCTTTCAACCATGACCATACTTCTTTGCCATTGTTTATACCTAAAACCTGGTTAGTTGGAAGTAATATTTAAAAATACCAACCTACCTATTAAGAAGAAAATCATGTTTGAAAACCTAAACACGTGCTGGAGACGTTATGTTCAATTATGTCAGAGTCAAACTCACAAGACAACACCAAAACAACACAGATCAAAGAACTTATATTGGTCTATTATTGGTATAATTATTAAACAACAACAAAACAACAACTGTCAAACTGCCGTAACTTCTGTAAAAAAAAACGAGACTGCAAAAGTTTGACATATTTCCCACTAATTTTCAGTCCGACAACCCTAGCAAAAATCACTAACGTCACTAGCCACTCACTAGCGCCAACTAGCAAGATCTTTTTTACTGTGCGAGAGAGTTAAACATATGATACAATAGTCTATAAGAAAGAGAAAGTTGATATGACCAATTATCGGATGAATTTTTAGATCGACTTTTACGTCTCAAATGGTCTCTGGTCTATGGTTTACGTTGTATTACTTAGATAGACAGTTTTCAAGTTACTTTTGTACATTTTTTGACGAATTTGAGTCTCTATATAGTCGTTTTAGATTACCTGAATAGTTTCATTGGACTACAGTAAATTCGGATATTTACCTTGTATATTTCCTTTTTTGCTGTCTATTACGTTTGTCCTAGAGGTTTGTTCGTTGTATTCATTAACTGTATTTGCTGTTTCTGAGAAACCAATTCGGACTCACCTTCTGCAAATCAAAAACATAAACTTAATCAGCAAAAATAGTCATCTTAATGTTGGTCGGGCATGAAATATATTATTAATTTTAAATTTTATTTGTAATTTAAAATAAGCGAGATCTAGCGTCAAAGGTTTTTTGTCAATCACGCTGTATATTGTAAATAATTATGTTTGTTAGATATTTATCAAATTTAATATTTCTTTACGTTTCCAAATAAGAGGTTCCAGGAATAGTTGTGATAAATAAAAAATTTACATACAGGTATATCAAGGAACTGTTATATTATGTCGTCTTATGACTTTGTAATGACCCTTAACCCCATTTGTAAACAAAATAATTAAAATAGGCAATTAGAGTAATTCCTGTATTGAATCTCCAAAAAACAGGCAATAGTTGGATATCCTGATATCGTAATAAGATACTGGCAAAGCAAAGAAATAAAAACATTTTTCTTTTACCTCACTTCAACTTAGAAGGGAATTCAAGAAAATAAAGTTACACTCTTGGCCGTATAAATTTACTAGCACAAAAATATTGTAGAAATAATTGTTGCTTGTTCTGTCGCTTCTAGAGATATTGTTTTACATTATTTGTAATTTTAGATGCTTTAAATATATTGTTAGGTAATGTAAATGCATGTGAATATGCAAGCCGCATATGGTGGTCGCCTCGTTATCGCTCCGTTGGGCGATGCTTTTAAGGTTTATGGATGCAAATAGCCGGATTTTCCGACCATCGGGAACTCCGGCCAATTTTGACCATCGGACCCATTGGGAATCCTGACCCGTCCGACCACCGGACGCTTATTGTTCTATCTTGTATAAAAGATCTAATTTTAGTGTTAGAAAGTAGTTATTGTAAGAATTCACAAGTGTACCGGAGGGTACGCACGACGGCTGCGTATGAAAATTAAGTTTTGTTTGTAATTAATAATCTTAAATAAAAGTAGTTGAAACAAACTACAAGTTCAATACGTGCAACATATAAAAAATTCACCAGCATTCACTCCACAGTGGTTAACATAAATAAATTATTACCCATCAGTAATTGATTATAGGACTTGAATTTCATGAATCTGTTACATAATTGTAGGCGTCCTACTAGATTTGCGTTTTGCAGATACACTAGGCCTTTCGATTTTTTACAAACAAAATCAATTTTGGTAATTTAGGGAATTTTGTCAAATCTTGATTTTTCTGTACCTGACAATTGATTTTTCTGTACCTGACGAATACTTGACATGACTTGACATGAATCCATAACCTGAAAATCACACTGACATTTCGTTCAGTGCAGGGTTCTAGATTTTGGGTGGGTTAATGGCTTATTAACGCAATGAAAATGAATGCGTTAATAGCTTTGTTACAACAACAAATTAGAAAAATACCTTATAAACTCCAAACGTTAATAGTTATTTAATAAACAAGTGTGTTAATGAAGGCGATTAATAATCGAGGCTGTTTAAAGCACGAGCGACCGTAGGGAGCGAGTGCCTTTAATTGTCGAGATTATTAATCGCACATTAACATACGAGTTGATTACAATATTTTTTCGTTGACCGAAAGGCTTTTAATCTGGGGATAAAAATCCGTTTCTGAAATTTCAATTCATTAAATAATTGTCACTTATGCCATGCCATAGTGGTCTCTGAAAACAAATGAAGTCGCCATATAAACAACAATTCGCCATTGTCAAAGTGCCGTTAATGTGTGGAAATTTTAGAAATGGAGATAGAAAATCCAGAATTATTACCCTCTGCGGTGCAAATAATGCATGTTTAAGTTTGTTGCCGGCGAAAAGTCGATGCCTCTACGAAAAAACGTACAATGAATTTGTTACCTGGTGTACAGAACAAGAAATCACAAATTACACCGAAACTGTGTGGTTGGCGTATTTTTCAAACATTGCCAAAAGAGGCCTGACAGCAGAAAGAAAGTATTTTCTTATACACCATCTGCATAATTATAAGAGATAGGTACTTTCAACTTTATATTCAGAGCAGTTTTCTCCGAAAACATAAAAATAAATAAAACAAAAAATTTGTCATTATGTCAAGTTCATGTGTAGCGACTAAGATAAGTACCGCAATTGCATACAAAACTGACACACGCAAATGGCTGAAAGGAGAAAAGCGCGAAATCCCATCCTAAAAGTCGCGAGTTTGAATCCCGTCAAGGCAAAAATTTTTTCTATGAATTAGTTATTGCAAAATCGTGCATTAATGAAAAATCATGCATTAATGTAAAATCGTGCATTAATGAGGTCCATTAACGATCGATTTGTTAGTCAAAATCAAACGTTAAATTGGCTCTTAATAATCGGTCAACGAAAAAGTGACATTAATGGAATTAAATTTTCATAATAACAAACAAAAGGCGTTACACGATATTTTATCCGCGACTGTACACAGTCTAATGGTTAAGTTAACGCATTCTAGTTTCTTTAAGTACATACAGGGTGTAACAGAAACAGTTATCAAAATCTTAACCAGTAACAGAAATTGACAAGAGCAACCAAATTTCCAAAACTCATATTTTATTAATTTGACCTACTGATAATAATCATTTGTTTTTGGCCGGAAAAGTCAGCGTGTTATTTTATTTTACCTTCGTTTTTAAACTTATTAATCATAAAAGATGTCTTCTTCGCGTGTGCCATAATTTCCGTCAATATTGTCATTGTGTTTTGCAAAATGTTAAAATTTGCCAGTACCCGAATGTTAGCAGATCGAATTTTGAAAGAGCAACAACAATAATTGTGTCCCTATCACGTAGAGAAAGAAATTTTTATTGCGAAGGCGCCAGTTTTGTGAATGGGCCCTGGCCAAAATAAACCAGCAACGAAATTGTATATCTCTTCTTGACAAGGCGGGTTGCACCAGAAGAGGTATTTTCAACTTATACAGTGTGGAAATTAAGTAAGGAATAAATTCAGTAACAGCGTTAGTACCTGCACTAGAAATAAAACTTAAAAAGCATATCGTAGGGTTAGTTATAGCGCATCCGAGGAACGCATACCAATTTTTTTATTAGTTATTTTTTTGACAGTTATGACGTCATCAATATTTTTTTAATAGCAACCTATGTTTTTTTATTTTACATTCGCCTAGAGTTTTTTATTCTGATTTCAACGATATCAAATACTTAATAGGTTAGTTAAGGAGAAAATAAATAAAAACGGCGCTAAAGTTCAAATTAGTAAAAACTAACAGCTGTTTAATTTTATCGGAATTTAAGGAAAAAACTATAGAAATCCAAACAAAACAAAGTTGACAATAGGAATCCATGAGCAAAAACAAAAAACAACCCTAAATTTGAAAGTAGGGCTAACAAATTAACAAAATTAACAAAAAGACTATTGATGTGAGACTTATAAATCAAAGATATTACACCAAATGTTCAAACTGATTACCCTGCATCATCTGACAAAATCCAAGATGATCATAAAAAGCAGCCAATACGTTTTGAATAGTTTGGAGACTTATTAAACTGCATTCATGTCGAATTCTGGCTTTAAGACCATCCAAAATTGTTCGGACGGTTTTGATACACCTTGCTTTTTAAGTGCCCCCATAGAAAAATATCTAATGGTCATTCTAGTGGACCTCTTCTTCCTAGCCATCTTCTTGGGAACACTTCGCCCAAATACCGCCGCACCGAAAAACAGTTTAGACACAATCATTTTGTACCAATTCAGAACTTGTCAACATTGTATTGGTATGTGTATTTTTTTTTTAAATTCCGATAACATTAGACAGCTCTGTAATTTTTTTTAAATTTTACTAATTTGAATTTTAGCCTAGTTCTAATTCATTTTTAACGTTGAAAACAGAATAAAAAAATCTACGCGAGTGTAAAATAAAAAAAACCTAGGTTGCCATTAGAAAAAAAATACTGATGACGTCATAATTCTCAAAAAAAAAACTAATGAAAAAAAATTTGTATACATTCCTCGGATGCGCTATAATTAACCCTACCACAAGCTTTTTAAGTTTTATTTCTAGTGCAAATACTAACGGAGTTACCAAATTTCAACACTGTATAATAAGCCCCACAATTTTCAATTTTCATCAATAATAGCATTTGTTGTTTGTTTGGTATTCCCTTTTCCTTTAAATCCCTTCCGCCCCTTGTTGCATTGTGTCCGAGTTTTTCCCTGCCAACAGCGAAGTGGCTGAGGTAGAGTCACGTGCCCCAGCGGGGGTCGCGTGGACCGTGTGGGGGGTCGAGACAGAGAGAAGCGAGTCAACCGCCAACATAGACAGATCGCAAGAAACCACACAACCCCGAGAAAAGGGACTTTGACAGATCTGGTGTAGTGAGGACGGGAAATCGACACCTCCTCCAAGGGTCTACAGTACCTACTTGCCACCACTCGGCATTCGTAAGTTGGCATTTCCTTTTGTCCTCTAGGATCCTGATAGTAATAATTGTTTTAGCCCGGATCGCTCACCATCATTTCGCGTATAATAGCGATTAATTAATTTTGTGAATAGTTCAATACATAGTTCCAAACTCAACAGGTTTTATTTTCCTGGCCTCCCGGTCCAGGTGGTCCTTCGGTTGAGAGGTTTGGTACTAAGTAATGACGTTTAGTAGATGAGTTTTGCGGTTTGAGCCATTCAAACAAAAGCACTGATGGCGCTTGAAGAAAACTGTGGGTCAGCAAATGCTTGAGGGTGTCTTCGGTGATCACGCGGATAAGGGGGTTCCACTTGTTTGTGCAACGGGAATTGATTCTAGACATTTTGTAGATGGGGAGATCGAGAGTTTCCAGGGCCAGAAAATCTCGTTCGTTCTTGTCAATGTTCACACCGCGGATCACAAAGAAAAAGAACGGGCCTGTGCGAGTTGTTTGTAGTATGGGGGCGTTTGTTACGGAGGTTATTGTGAAGTTAGGGGCTTCAGTTACAGCTGAGTCCGACGTTTTTGGAGGTCGTTCGGGATGGGTTAAAATTCACTACCACGTTGTTGATACATGTCAAAAGTTTAAACAAAAATACAAGTATTGACGGTTCTAATTCCTTTTCATAGCCGCCCTTAATGCACCTCCCAAACGTGGCCAACCGCCGCGAATTTCCTAGATTGTGAAATTTGATTATTTTGTATGAAAAATGGCAAAGTAGAAAATGTATGTATGCTGAATGATAACTCGTTTAAGGTATAAGGTACTTTGTAGCACTTACTCACTTACTCCTCGCTACGCTCGTCGTGCCCTAAACCCGTGCGTGCGTATGATAATATACTACTAAAGGTGACAACACGAAAAAGTCTCAAAACCTTACCATAACAAGGTAATAACTTAAAATAATCGAAAGCATTTATTTATTTGGTAAAATGGAATTCAGGGCTACTGAATATTGTGCTGTTCTTTGGTAAGCGCATTACTTGAGAACGGATGTACCGAATTGGGCGACATATTTGGTTGAATCTTTTTTGTTTTGTTCGTTATGCTTCCGGAATAAAACATAACTCAATTGAACGTTTTCATTAAAAAAAAATACTTTTATATTGTTTCGCGACCTGTCGAAAAACAAATTTATTGAAATTTGAACAAGACAACGTTTGTCGGACAAGCTAGTGCTTTATAAATTAGAGGAGTAAAATAATCGTTTGTGGTTCATGCAATTTTGCTGATTTTGCTTTTGTACAATGAATGAAACTGTTTGGCTCAACAATTCCATTAAAAATATGCAAATAAATGCGGTTCGATGATTACAAAAACATTCTCTGAAATTGCATCGGACTGTTAAGAGGACAGTTTTGTGAACTAAAGCAATTAATAGGTTTAAACACCCACCCATTGGACGATACCGTTCCGACTCAGCGAGATAAAAATAACGAAAACCTGGTTTTCTTCTATAGACGGTTTGAGATATTACCACGTGTTTCCGAAGTCCCTTAAAAAAGACTTCTCATTATTGAGCCATTTTGAGTTATTCACCCTTTCAACCCGTACGTATCTCCAAATCATCGCATCGAAAAGTAATTTTTATTGTTTCCAAGAAAAATCTGCTTGGCTGCTCGATCACAGTAATTTTATTGAGTGTGGAAGAATACAAAAATACTTCTAAAAGTTACATGCAAGCTGTTAAAAGTTATCCGTAATTTTTAATTTTATTGGAGGTCTTTATATACTCCCACAATGAACAACTTTGATTTTCTAAAAGCACACTTTTTGAGCTAATTTGCCATTTTATTTTTTCCTTTTGTATCGCATTGTACCCGCATTACATGACGTTCTGTGACAAATGTCACTAATCATATTTTTCTGGTTTTCAGTTATAATTAAGTTAGTGTTAATTTAAGCTCTCTGCTGAAAGACTATCCATACATTATTGCAGTTCGAAAATTGGGTAATGCAACTTTGCGATACTTTCCGCGTTAAATATTGTGAGACACGGATTATTAGCTTAGGGAGCCTTATGCTAATTAGTTAATGATTGGTATACTTAAAGACTAATCTAAAAAATCCAGCAGTCGCACTAAAACCTAAGAAGACAGCCAAGTGACACCGGAGGGTGGATTTCTTCATCATAACTACATAGATGTCTCCGGCGCATTAGACAGTTAGAGATACATAATATAGGCCAGATGAGAGTTTTTTGTCTGTGAGGGTCGAAGAATTGATCCGGGGTAAATAAAAAGTCTTCAAGAACCAGTCGCGTCTTCCTTCTGGTCGAAATTTCGGCATCTCCGCGGACCATCCGCAAGTCAACAGGAAGCCGGCGTTAGCCCCAACGCTCCAGAAGATGCTCCACCTGAGAAGGTTCCTGAGGGTGGAATTTCTCAAGTTGCGCAAATTAAAAGGCACCCCCGCCGTAGCAACGTAATCTGTCGTTACATCTATTCCATAAACATTTGAAGCTAATTACATTTTGGGGTATTAGTTAAACTTTGTTTACCTTTACAATGTAGCTAATACCAATTCATCACATAAAGTTTTCAGACGACCCCCATTACCGAGTTTGGAAAGCTGTACAACAGCCAAAGAGCATATAACATGTTTATGGTTTTTACCATTAAATTCCTTTATAGGTCCATTTCATAAACCTTTTTCTTCAGAACTTTGGAAAAATGTTAAGTTTATTCAAAATACCTTAAGTATAAAACATAAAACTTCATATAATCATCATCTTCAAATAATCGTAATCTCTTTATAGACCGCCAATTTCATCGTTCACAAAGACAGATTTAATTATAGTCACGAAATCGTGGTTTCGGCTGATGCAATTTAATATAGAACCGCTGGCGCTGTCTCGAACTTAAAATGTTTCTCTGTAATTTAGTAAATGCCTTATTTGCTACTCAACCTAAATATTATAATTACATGAAGTACACAGGAAATGCTACCCGTGAACTCACAATTTTGTCAAGTTCGATAAGCAATTGTTGTTAGTTTTAAAACTAGTTGAATGCGCTTTTAAACCAATAAATAATATTACACGAGATTATACCTATACGTTGCATGTAACACACAAACACGAAATTGAATATTACAAACATTTAGTATATATAAACATAAATAATAATCAATTTCAATCTTCCCATTTATTAAATCGCTGAAATGTCTTTTGCGTTACAGTTTCGAAACAGTTTGTGTAGAATCTCAAGATTTACACCAACTTGGCCTGAGTTTGATTAGAATTTGGGGATTCAAAGTTGTAGGGGACACAGTTAGTTAATTTTATACTCTGTAGGTGTTATAGAAATTTGATTCCGATTATTGCGAGCACAAGCCGTTTAGCAAGTAAGCATCATATCATCAACTTTAGTCAACATTTTAACTGCTTGTTTCCCTGGTTTTATTAAATTTTTATTTTTGTTAAAAAAATTATCTTCAACTTCTTATTAGTAACAGTGTTTTTTATTTTGGGAATATTGTTTAGTTTTAATACTTTACTCTTATTCAATTTTCAAAGTCACAAATTCAAGGGAATTTCCTTTCTAGTGCTATTCATATTTCTGGTAACCTCTTTTATTGGAAATTCTAAAAATAATGGAAAAAGAGTAATAAAGGTGGAAAGAGTGAAAGAGTGTAGAAATAGTATATTGTGCAACTAGTGCGGCAAGTTGTCGATTGCCCATGAAAGCGAAGTTGAGCGCTTGAGGGGGCAATCGACAACGTCGCACGAGTTGGACATACTATTTTTTATTGCGAATGCGGAATAAATCCCAATATAAAATTGGACTCCAGGGGCAAATTCAGTCTTCAGTAGTTTGTTTATCTGAATTTGCGTGTGCAAAGAATAATTTGCGTGCGACAAGTAAACTTTGCGCACCCAAATTAATAAATGGGCAAACCGTTACTTTGCAACCGTAACCGAGGTTGCAAAGATACTGTTTGTCTACATGAGCAATAAAAACTAAAATGTTGTGCACAATAGCAATAATAGAAACGGTTGGTATGAAAACAACTATGTAGTTGTGAAAGAAACGAAAAAGTCAAAAGAACACAATAATGGGGTCAATATTTCGTAACTATACTACATTATTGTCTTTTTTGTTGTTATCTTACGTGCTGTTCTAAGGATACTCCAGCTACAGTTTTTTTAATAATTAGGTATATGAGGTCTTTATAAATGATCATGTTACCTTTGAAGAAAAAATGAGATAGAGAATTTGGACGCACTAAGCCTACTGGATGTATAATTTATGAAGACGCTGTATGATTGTGTAAAATGTAACGGTCTGACAGTAATTATTGCTCCTATTAACTCAATTTTCCGCCTTTACTACGCACCCCGACCCGCATCATCAACGAAGAATCCGGTCGTCCTGCTGGCGGCATGTCTGATGCCTCTGGTTGTAACAGGTATACATTTAAATTAGTCTTCAAGTTGCCTCTGACTTTTTGAGTGACGAAGACGAATTTAAAAACGCATGTGATTTATTGCTCCATACAATTCATACCTACTAACATAACCTAAAATCAAAGTGAGACTTGACAGTTGCTGGATGACAACTGCCAGCGGTTTTCTTCAACGTTTTACTTTTGACGAATTGTTTAAACAATAACAGTTGTCATCATAGCGATAGAAAATTCAACACTTCAACAGTTCGTTGGTACTCCTTACGGCGAAAAGATGGCGTACAGTTTAGAACAAAAAGTGTTTTTACTAAGAAGCTATTTCCGAAATGGGACTAAAGTGGACGGAGTTTGGGTACATTCGATACAGCACTGTCTCCAAGAATTTCAAGAAAAATTTTCAAATTTTGTCGTGGACTATTATATGCAGTTTAAAAAATCTTGGACAGAATATTGAATCAGTTTAATGAAACTGGTAGTCTTTTACGAAAACGTACAACATAGGTTATTGCCCAAGCGAAACAAATAATCGAGAATAATCCAAAAACATCTATTCGACGATTACACCAACAAGTGAATCTTTCCATTGGAACAACACACAAAATGTTACACAAAGATTTGGAATTGTATCCATATCGTGTTTCAATGGTACAGAAATACCATTACTGGACGTGTACCCCATTTTCTACGAGGGATCATCAGCAGAACCAGGCCTTTCTGTAATATTGTTTACTAATAATGTTGGGTATCACAATAAGCTATAATACAGGTTCACTTCTACCTGAAAAAATGGCTTGAATACACTGACGCATTCTTTATTTTGTTTTCTGTTAAATCAACACGTCTAATGACTTTTAACCAACACTCGCGTCGTCTTTCGGTCATGTATCTGCAATGAAATCAGTTTAACTAAATCTTATAAACCAATATGAGAAACATAACCCCAATTCCTCTCGGTTAGGACGCCAGTTTTAAAGAAATGCGTTCTTGGATGTTACGCGTGTATAAACACAAAAAAACAATTGAAGAAGTCGACAGAAAGAAAGTCGTAGGCTCAACACGATCGGTCTTCAACTGCGTGCCATTGTCTTCGCACATTTACCATCAGCTAGCTAACCGGTGTAACTGAGTAAAGAGTAACAATAGAACAATTTGGATTCCGCCCGAAGTATTCCACCACCGAGCAGCTTCTCCGAGTCATAGAATACGCCGCCACCGGGATCGAGCGAAAGCAGAAACTCATCGACAAGCTCGCAGACTGGTGCCAGAAATGGATGATCGACGTCAACCCCGAGAAGAGCACAGCCCTCCTCGTGACGCGTCGACTTTTCCAACCTGAGGAAGAGATCGAGATGTTCGACCGGGTCATTCCCTGGGACAACCAGACAAAATACCTGGGTGTCATCATCGAAAAAAAGCTGGACTTCCGCCAGCATCTCGAATACTCAATAGGTAAAGGGAAAATGGCAGTAGGCAAGCTCTCCTCGCTGGTCTGCAGGCGCAGCAAGATGTCGGTAAAGAACAAATTGTTAATTTACAGCACAATCGTTCGTCCTATTCTAACATATATGCTTCGGCGGCTTGGGCATACGCCTCCTCGAAGACAAACGTGTATAAGTTGCAGGTCCTCCAGATCAAATTTCTCCGCCATGCTTTTGACTCTCCATGGTTTATCGGTAACGACCAACTCCACCGAGAAGCTAAACTCCTGTTGCTGCAGGAGTTCCATCACAAGATCGCCCTCCGTACCATCAAGAAGTCCGAAGAACATCCAAACCCACTGGTCAGACAAGCGGTCTACCACGACGACAGTGAACCATCGAGAAGAAAGCGGTCCAGAATGGCGCTGCTAGAAGCGTGACAGTCTCACTGACCCTTCCTTTTGCGACACATTTCAGAAACTAACCTCTCTTGCAGGCATTAACCTCTCTTTCAGACCCAGGTATAAAACCTTTTTCATCTTTTTGAAGTGAAACTTCTTATCCCACGGTGTAAGATTTTTGTACTGGGAAGAGCGCAACCAAGACGACCCGACACGAACCCGACAAGAAAATGAAATATATAAGTGGGGAGATATTATAGACCGGAAGAGGAGCGCAAGCGGCAGCTAGGGCCCAAAGGGGTCTAAGGTAGCCCCTACCCAAGGGAGCCCATTGGGGCTACTGCACGTGGGGGTCGATGGGCTTCTACCCAAGCAGGCCCAAGGGGACAGTTATCTGATCAAGCCAAAAGGGGCACCTGCCCGAGGAGGTCCAAGGGGGTTCCAATCCGAGGGAGTTATACAGTTATGTACTATTCATCTCCGGTCAAATAACTACCAAAATAATTTGTACACTTTTGTCGGACGAATTTTGGATTAATTATATCGGCTCTAAACGCATTTTGTGTTGATTTTGACGGCTATGTTCGCAAAGTATACTCGCACTTTTGTTCCTTACAAATTGATTGTGATCAGATAGATTCAGACTGAGAATAACGATTGGACTAATTTAATGGGTGTTTGAGTGAATGGATGTCCAAACGTTGGCTTGTCCGCAATTTTTTTTATTTGAAAAGAAAAAAATAAAACAAAAAAATATAAAAAAAATCCTAGAACCCGATTGCAACGCCACCTACCGGGTCCAATTGTGCATCTAAACCGTCCAGGGATCCACTCGAACACAAAAAAAAAAAATTTCGAGTTTTTCGAGACCCTGTCCTGTCTAAATTTTTGCCAAAATTACAAACAAAAATAATTCTGCTGACGAAATTATTCCAAAATCTATGTTTAATCTATAAATAACTAGTTGGCCCGTCATGGCTTCGCTCATGAAGTATTCGTTTTCATATAGGAATTGCTCTTTCCCGTTCACGCTCCCGTTCCCGTTCCTATAGGTATATAAAACCACACAGGTATTCGCATGCAACATTATGTCAAAATTTCAAAGCAATTGGTGAAGAACTTTCGGTAGTCACAATTTCCGCACCAAATAGAAATCATTTGGAAGCAAGAGTTGCATTTCCTGATGTTCGATAGGAAATGCTTTGATTCAGCGGTAGATCCAGCAAGTAAAGCTTTAAATGGCGCTGGTGGTGCTTCAAGTTGAAGCATTTCGATTTTTCCGCCAGCGCAACACATTCCTTTCGTTTCATTATTGAACTTTAGAGCCTGGCACTGGTACAGACATGACTCATCTGGCCAATGACAACATGGCGACTTGAACTATAATCAACAGCTGGATTGTACCGGAATGCAAGACGATTGTATTGCAGATTCAGATTTGCTGTTCTTTGGGTACGTGTTTCAGCTACCCTCACCCTCTCGCTTTCATTCCGTTGAAAACGAACCAGATCTGTTGCTGCAGAACGCGACTGCTGTGCTCACAATCGTGCATCCTCAAGCCTGGCTGCTCGTTTTTCTGCTGGTTCCGCGTTCCGCATCTGGATGGTGCTTCGTCTGTTTCTCTTTCGTACGAATGCCTGTTCTTCCTCAATCATATTCAAAAGCCGTTTTCTCGATTCTTCTATCTGGCGAGTGCGACAACTCAAATTTGTTATTCTGCGAGGCATTATTTTATGTAATTTACAACATGTAATGTTTCCTGTCACTTGTGACAGCGGTTGTCATTTGTACACAGTTGACCGTAAAAAAAACTGTTTTCTCGCAGTCGCAGGTATGTTACTGACGTGAGAAATAGATAAGAACCATCCTTGAAGCGGTTTGTATATTGTGTCAAAATTTGAGCTCAATCGGTGTAGAACTTCTTGTTCTAGACGCATACACAAACCAACACAACATTAATTTTTATATATATAGATTTCTACATAAATGAATTATTATCCGTTAAACCTAACTGCCGCATTCGTACTCGTTTTTGTATACATTTGCCTTTCCTTTGCGCTGGTAGCTACAGTTGACCTTCAACTATCTCTGGCAGGGGGTTGGAACCTTCTAAAGTGTCTGGCAGCTTGGGAAACACCTTAAAATAGTTATCCAAGTGACATATTATATTAAACTCAGATTTTATAAAAATAACTAGCTGACCCGGCGAACTTTGTACCGCCTCAGAATCAATTGTGTTATTTCTTCATCTTTCTCCTTCTACTCCTTTTCTTTTTACGTTTCTTTCTTCTTCTGGTTTTCTTTCTATCCCTCCCCCTGTAATTTTTCCGAGGTTTTAATAGTGATTCTGCTATCCGGACGGAGACAAATCCAATAAATGAAAGATCATAAAAATCGGAACAGCTGTTCTTGAGTTATAAAGCCAAGAGCACAGTAGGGCCCCTGAGCCCCCCTGTCCAAATTTCGAGAACGGATTGACTGACTTTTTTCAGAGGCGAATAACTATTAAAAATGTTCTCATACATTTTGTATGGAAACCGTATATAACGCTATCTTTGATACATGACAGTAACAAAAATGAACATGGCTTTGTACTGCTGCTTTCAGTAAAGCCAGTAGTTTGGCGTTGTGTGCATTATGCTTTGATAAAAAAACTGAATTTCATTCAGCTAATAAGCTAACACAACATTTATTGATTCTGAAGAGGTACAAAGTTCGCCGGGTCAGCTAGTTATTTGTTATTGTTGCCCTGTACCAGGGGGGCTTTTCGTTATTGTCGTTGCCCTGTACCAATCTCCCCGCCCCCTGTAATTTTTCCGATGTTTTAATAGTTAGTTTGTTATTCGGAGCAGAGACAAATCCAACAAATCAAAGATCATCAAAAACGGTCCAGCTGTTCTTGAGTAATAAATCCAAGGGGGCCCTTTGGTCCCCATCTCGATGTAAATAATACTTTACCATCTATTCTCATACCTACCAAATATACAAAAAAAAACATTAAAATCGATCCAGTTCAAGGGGACCCTCTGGGCCCCCATGTCCATGTGAAAAGTACTTTACGATCTATTCTCATGTCTACCAAATATACCAAAAAAGTTTTAAAAATCGGTCCAGCCGTTCTTGAATTATAAACCCAAGGGGGGGCCCTAAGCCCCCCTGTCCAAGTTTTAATAGTTATTTTGCTATTCGGGTCGAAGACAAATCCAACAAAACAAAGATCATAAAAATCGGTCCAGCCTTTCTTGAGTTATAAAGCCAATTGCCCCCTTGGGCCCCCATGTCCATGTAAAGTATCCTATGTCCGTCTCCTGATTCTAAGCTACCTCCCCACCAATTTTCAGCCAAATCGGTTCAGCGATTCTTGAGTTATAAATAGTGTAACTAACACGGCTTTCTTTTATATATATATATCATGTGTTCATTTAAAAAAGTCATCAAGTCGTCTATGAATTTGACATAACATTTTAACGTACGTCTGATGCCAAATTAATAATGTAGTATGTATTGCTGGTTGCAGACTTTCAACTTGTACATGAAGCAATAAATCACATGCGTTTTTCAATTCGTCTTCGTCACTCAAAAAATCACAAGCAACTTGATGACTTTTTTAAATGAACACCTATAAAAAAAATTGTCAGCATTTCAGGATACGATGAGGGGATCTCATGGAAATAAAGAAAAATCCTCAAATTTTCGCTCCCATTTATTAACAGACATACATGAAGTGGTTGCATTACTCTTGAAGTAGTTCCATTGTCAAAAAGTCAGGATCTGATCAGATTATCCCATAAAAATCGAAAGAAATTTTCAAATTTTTCCTTCCTTTTATACAGGCTGTCCCATTTAAAACTCTCCAGTCCAGATTTCTTCGAATTGATTAGTGTGATTGAAAAATCCTCGAACAGGTCGATTTTATTTGCCAGGGGCACATCTTTTCAGATGCTTTTTAAGTTCCGGCGCTTGGCCCTCTTCGCGAGGGGGCTGTTACCCCCAAAATCTTAAATGGCACTAGGGGTCGAGTAATACCTCATTTGAAAGGTATTGAAGGCCTCTATACAACTAACCGCTTACCTTTCAATTTTTTGCAGTTTTGACCGTAAAAGTGATAATTTTCTATTTTCAACATAATCAACATTTTCTCATGCTGGGTTCTATAGAAACCACAAAGACAAACATGTAATTGTCATTTTTTTTTATTTACTTTTTTTAACTTTTTTCCTTTTTTTTTCAGTGGAATTAGCGGTAGAATTGTGCTGTGTCTATTGATCTGCGTTTGAATTTAAATATTTCGTTAGTATTTTTATTTTGTTTTTTCATTTTTGTTTTTCAAGGCTCTTGATCGATCGCATTCATATGGCTTGCAGGAGATTTCAGGTAAACATTACATGTAGTTGCTCGATCGACACCAGCGGCCGATATAAATGCTTGCCTGAAATACTTTACTTTGTGACAATACCTAAAGACGTTGAAATTAACTACAAATATACGTGTTTAGCTGCAAAACGATCGATCAGCTGAGATATTCACACATCAATTGCTGGAAATTGGGAACGGAAAGGTGCCTGTTGATCTGAACTACGGACGAATTTTATTGCCCCATAACTTTTGCAATCAAAAAAAGAATTAGTTGAACAAGTTTAGTATTTTCCAGTATCCAAACGAATTATAAGAATCGCGATTGGCTGAGTGAACGATACGAACAATACAATATTATTCAGTCTAACATTCAAAGCGAGGCAGTCACACACAACAGTCCGTCGACACTGTTGTGGAAGCAGATGAAGCGGTTAATTATCCAATAGAATTTTTGAATTCACTCTGCCAAGGATGTCACCGCACGTATTTAAACTCAAGAGATATATCGTACGAAGGTGGAGTTTCGAGGTACGCAAAAAAGTTGCTCAAAGGTAGCCGCACCGGTTTCGTCGCGTGCACGTCGCGTGTCAGCATTGGGTCGACAGAGACAAACTCCAGAATTTAAGGTTTCGGTAAAAGACATGCTCGATTCTACTAATAACATTTTCGATTTATGCAGTGCCATTGAACGTTGTTTTATTAAGTCTTAATTTGGGCGATACTTAACTTAAAGTGTAGGTGTAAAACTGCATATTCGATCAAAATTGTAAGAAAAAAAAAATCGAAGACGGGCCTGCACACCATCTTACACCTGCACACGTTCGACAAGTTTTTTATGTCCTTCGAAACTCCACCTCCGTACGATATATCTCTTGAGTTTACAATACTGCAATTAAAAATCGGCATACCAATTATCATGTTAGGAAATATTTTGCTGGACATATTTTTAACATTTATTACAGTAACTGCAGATTATGTGTAAGTTTAATTAAAAAAAAAAATAAATATTGGCCCTCGGGTACAGGTTTTTGAAAAATTCTTGAAAAATGAATTTATTTTAAAGCGATTTTAAATATATTATGTAATTCCAAACAAAAAACATTCTTCTGAATAAGCCAATTAATAAGTAAAATTTATATCACTCAGGTTAAACTTTCATGTTCATACGAATGAAATGAACTCTTGTACACGCAGAACGCTAATTTTGTTTAAGTTATACATTTCAAACCAGTGTTAAACACAGAAAAATGTAAAAACATATAGGTCCTTGCAGATTTTAGTCTAAGGGATTTAAATACTGATGGCTTAAAATCTGTTGAAATTTAATAAGAATAAAATATAGATAACCTAGGATTGACCAGTTGCCAAGTGATGGTGGGGAAAGCAAAATCGATCACCGCGTACGACGGGGTGAAGTAGTGAACTAAGGTCCGTCGAGTTCAAAGCTGTTGCTCTTGTTAAAAATAATCAGAACCCCAAATACATAAAAATTTACTAACTTTTACTATTCATGTTTTATGCTTAACAACGGTTTTTTTATGTTTATTCTGATGATGGTAACTGGTTTAGTCATAAAGACCAAATTTCTGAGTGAAGAAAATCAGTCCAATATTTGCTGGGTTACTCTCTTGCATCCAACGAATAGGATTTTTTTTCTTCTAATTTTGACAAATAAAATGTCATTTCTCACAACTGACATAGTTGGGAAACGTCAAATTTTGTGTAACTAGATTTAAATTTGAGTACGGAAAGTAAAATTTTTCGTTACTAGTTACGACGGAGAGCTACGGGGTTCATTTGTCAAATCCTATCATAGGTCCAAATATGTAACTTCGTGGTTTTTAATTTGTAACAGCTGTAACAGCGGAAGAAGATGCAAAGTCCTTTTAAGATAAAACAGGTTTCTATAAAAGATAATTAATGTATTCATTCTTTAATTTTTCCTCAAAATTAGAAAAAATCTTTTATGTAGCACCCTAAAAAATGCTCGTCCCGCAAAAATTCCATTCGTTACACAAAACATTGCATTTTATAACTGGTTATATACATAGCTATTGTAAGAAGAAAGAACTAGTAATTTATTAATAACAGTTCGAAAAATAAACCAAAGTAATCTTTGAGTGTAACCCCTAATAACGAAATATAAATATCCCAAATGGAAGATAAGTTCGTGTCTCTGGCAAATATAAATTTAATGTTCTCGAACTCTAACATTACAAAGTGATAAAAACATAATTATATAACACTGTTATAGGTCGTACGATAAAGGTGTTATCTACATACATACATATGATTATTCGGAAGCCTGATCGTAATTTTATCGCTTGACACTAAAAATGTGTAATTGCAAATTACTGGATAAATCCGATTTTTATGGCATGCATGGGGAATTATATAGATTAGTTTACACACAACAGTCTTTATTTTACGATTTACTATCTCAATAATATCGCAAAAGAAAATCGACACAGTGTTGTGACGCTTACTTATTTGGTACTTATTTAATGATACCAAATATCACACATGTTTATTTTTCGGACGTATTGTTAATATAGCAAAACATTGTAATTCATGTAACATTAGGAGAAATTAACAAATCTAAACATAATTATTATACTAAACGTGTTTGAATTATCAGCTAAATAAACAAATCTGTTGTTTGAGGTTATAGTTGTTAAATTGACATTACTCATTCATAATAATATAATCATTTATTTATTCCATACTGGTATCTAAAGTGACACTTTTCGGATTATTTATGATACAAAAAGTGGAACATTATCGTCCTAGTTCTTTAAAGTAAACTCTGAAAGTCCTGATTCTCAAGTAAAACTTTGTCTCCACTAAATAAACAACTAATATTTGTCTACTGTTCCCGAGATTTCCGTCATCAAATTTTTCTTCACCCGATCAGTTTCATCCAGAATATTTTGAGGCACCTCATTTTTTTCCATTTTAAAGGAATATTCGAATAAAATATCCCAAAAAAATCAAACGACACGGCTTTTTCGTTGTTATTTTTAACAAATTTTTATTGCCATGGGAATGTTAGTTACCGCATACTTAATTATTACGAATAATTTTTGTGCAATATAAACACTCAAAATTTCTCTCTTGTTTTACTCTAGTTCATTAAACTGTTTGAAATAAAACTTTGTATTCACCTTGAATGAAAAGTATTTTTAAAGGTCTTCATCGTACTTCAAAACTTCACTTTTCGTTTAGATTAAAAAAATATACCTAGTATTATTTGTCAGATTGTTGAAATAGGGTAAATAAATCCACAGATATTTTTTCTTTATTGCTCTTTATACAAATAGATATTTTTACATATTGATAAAAATAACATTAACTTCCAGACACCGGCTTGTAGAGATATTCTAATCAAACAAAAATAATTCCATCAAAGCAAAATTATATGCATGACTTCGTTCTCGTCATTTTATAACCTTCAGCGTACACCGACTTCTAGAGATATTCTAATCAAACCCCCAATTATTCATACATATTTTTTTGCATCTAATCAAAATTTATACATGCATCATTTTCTTAACTTAGAAATATCTTTTCAACTTACTTTGATGACGAAGTATTAATTAGTGTTATGCAAAGGTTGTAAAATGCTAATAAAGTGGGTCGCTTCAATATTGATCCAAGAGTATATAGGGCACCGGAGCTTTTACTACCACATGATGTCATACTCGACGTCATGACCCGAAAGCTGAAGTTCCAAGGAGTGCTATTGAGGGCGCTCACTGTTACCTGGTTTTACAATCGATAGTCCGCTTTTCAGTGCTCTGCTTTTGAAGGCCCTGAAGTTGGTTGGAAACCAGGGTATGCAAAATATTTTTACAGGTTTTGATGTTACCGATTCAGTGGTGATGGCACCAGGAAGGTGGCAGGCAGTACGAACATTTGGAAAGTCTTTACCATCGCAATGTGGTCGCATGAAGAAATAAACTAAAGTAAACCGTGGTATTGTTATGTTTGAGTCAAGAGTAAAAGTTACAAATAAATAAAGTTGTACTATAAAATACATAAGGGCATGTTTATTTTCAAACAGTGTCAATAGCACAACACTAGGTTGTTTAATATTACACAGATCTGCAGACTTTATCATGTGTACAAACACAGTTGCAATATTTTTTTCGTAGTGTCATGTACTATTATTGTAGGTATTGTATTTACAATATTTTCCCGCAATGAGGCAAGTCAAAGTTTTTTTACTGCGTTCGGGAGGTGTTGAAAATAGGCCAGTAATTAAAAATATCATTCATAGCAAATGCCTTCGTGAAACGTAAAGTTCAGAATACTTTAGAGTAGGTATAATGTTTATTGAACAAATATGCAAAACATATTAAGGGTAAAGCCGAGGGGCTGCTAACTATGGAATTAGTTGTACATCTTGCGAGAATTAATTCCGAGTACTATTGGAATTACCGGAATTAGTTTGGAATTACATAGAATTATTTCAAGTACTCAAAATGATGGAAGTACTCGTGATTACAGGAAGTACTCATGAATTACTGGAACTACCGGAATTACCCTGGAATTACTGGAATTACCTTCAAATAATATGGAATTATTCTGGAATTACTTGAATTACATCCAGGTTTTATTACTACTAGTGGTCGCCCAGTGATCAAAATTCGATCGTAATTAATTAAATTTGTAAGCCTGTTATTGTATTTTTTTTAAATAGTACACATCTATAATCATTGCATATATATTTTTTTAATTTTGTTTTATTACGTCAGTTGTGAGCGTGTCCAAGTACGTCATTAACGTATGTTGTTTGCCCTAATTCCCTGCAATACATATGAAAAAGGATCATTTGAAATCACACAAAATTCGCAATTCGAAACTCATTCAGTGCTCTCTACGACTGTTTGTGACCACAGAACTATTTATTATTTAATGTATTTGTAACACATATTACATTATACACGGTGTCCCAAAATTAGCGTATTCCGAGTTCGGAACGTTGTAGCGCATCATCCCAGAAGTAAGATGAAAATTAATAAAAAATATATAGGAGCCCCCTTACCAAAATATATAGGACTCAAGGTCTAAACTTTGGATCATGTTTTCATCAAATAAAAGCAATGAATGTTAGCGTTTATTTCTACTTATGGTTAAGCTACTCATATAATAGTATATTAAAGTATGAGTGGATAACAAGGTCTTTAAAACACGCGCGAGTTTTCGAGCACGACGGCGTAGCCGGGAGTGCTCGAAATAGAGCAAGTGTTTTAAAGACCAGTTATCCACGAATACTTTACGCTATTTTTTATTATACCAGCAATACTGGAAACAAATTGCACTAAAAACTTCGAAAAATCGAAATGACGTAATAATATTGCCATTAGTTACGACAATTATTTTTGACGTTTTTCTCGCGTCCACGTCTGTCATTGCATTTAGTCGTGTCAGCAAAAATCGAGGAAAAATGAGTTAAAACGAGATTTCACCCGATATAAAAGCATTGGCCGAACAAGCGGAATCCAAAATACTACCATTGAAGTCAAAAGACCCATACCTGAAGGAATATGAAAAGTTTTCAAATTTGATGAAGTTAGAATGATACCTATATTTCCTTGACAACCTTTAAAGCTCGCCGTGCTTTAATCGCCTGTATTCGCACACGCTCAGGCGTTCTTTAAACGGCGATTCTGATGCAGGTATAATAAAAAATAATAATTCAAGCACTATGACCCACCTTCTGCCGCGACCTCACACTTGCGCAGTAAATTACAGCAAATGTTCAAAGTGTTCTCTCCCAGCTTCAATGCAGGTGTTAACTCTCGGTTTCATATTTTCAAATGCATTGTGCAACATCTGATAGTACAACTATATACAATACTGTGTTTTTGAGATACGGGAATATGAAGTAATCTAGAACTGTCAGGTCCGGACTTCGAGGCGGAAATTGAATGACTCGATCATCATAAAACTCGTGAATTCGGTCCATAGTTTCCTTTGTCCTATAAGCTGGTGCATTATTGCGATATCGATAGGTCGAACTCGAGATACCGCCAGCCAAACACCAATTTTTTGCGGATAGAGGGGCGTTTGGACGAATTTGTGGGGATTAATAAAATTGCGAACCAAATTCGCATATTTTGTTTATTTACAGTATACTATTCGTGCAGGAAAATCTTGTGAAAACAACTCTTGCACGACGGTAATTTTATAGGGATAAGGATTTAAATCTTGTTTTAATATTTTTTGACAAGTTTTATATGAGAGGGTTATCGCTTGTGCTAACCTGAGGAGAGGTTTCTTGGGAGACGCTTCCATTACTGCTGCCACATCTTCCACAATCTCAGGAATTCTTTTTTTTGGGCGCTCCGCTACCCGCTTTTCGACCAACAGTCCCAACATCACGAAATCTTGCCACACATTTATAAATTTGTTGGACTAATTTTTGATAATCTGCTGGACAATGGGGTCGTCCCCCTCAATTGAATTTGACCAATTCAACTATAGCATCTCATAGACTAGGTAACATGAAGCACTAAAACGTGTTCTGTTGTTTCATAAAGTTATTTTGTAAGATAACAGAGCGTATCAAAAATCGCAATTTCGGCTAGCAGTTTCAAACGCTGTACATTTACCGCCTCTTGTGACGTAATTTCGGGGGAGCATTCTCATTGGTTCATGCGCTTCTCATTAGTCGGCACGTCTAGTAACTTGATTTTTGTCTGGTGAATTTTCTCCCGTGTTGACGTCACAAAAAGGCGCGCGTTACAAATAAGACAAATGCTTCGTATTTTTTTTTACCTAATAAACGCGTGATTTCGTATAAACAAAAAAATAGGAGTATAATATTTTTTCGTCTAGTTTCGAGATAAGCTGTTTTTGAAAATTGTGGGACGACCCCCATTGGGGTAGGCATTTCGAAAATCATTAACACAGCGTTCTATAGAACAATTCCATTCACCATTCTACGCGACGCACTTGCGGCGTTCTTTTCGATCGACATCTTAACGAAGTAACATCTCCGTCGTAATTTTGTCCTAAACAAGGAGTAAGATTTAGGAAATACCGTGAAGTACGGAATAAACGATAGAGATGTCCAGTTAATTTCTAACTAAATCGCATTAGCGGATATATCTATTAAGTGTTGAATTCGGGGAGAAGAAAAGGGTAAGATAGGATTGTCACCGTAGGATTGTTTCATGTTTCATAGGCATTTGAAATAGCTGGTGATTATTTTCCACACGTGACTTTCCTGGACTGACGTAATCCACACGTGGACTCAGGAAATCCTGGTGGTCTCCCAGGTATTTGAGGTATTTGTAAGCACACGTCAGCTCCAAAGCCAGCAGAAACCGTTGAAACCGGCTCAGAAGATAAGTAATAGTTCTTTTTTTTTGTTAAACATTTCATCTAGTTCTTTTTATTATCGCGTCAGTTAAACTGTAAATTTTCAACTAACACATTTTTTAATCTTGTATTTAATCATTTCAATGTAATTTAACCTTATATACATAATATAATAAATAAAACTAAATAACTAGCAGCTATTTATCCCACATGTTGTCCCTTTTCTCCACTCAACTTTCTTCATCCATTCGATCCCTGTTCCGTCCTCATTTCCACATCTAAATCTTGCTATTATCACTCTCTCTTCCTAGGTACTTTGGCATTGTACCTAGACTCCTTAATTCTCGTTTTTCTTTCCCTTCTTTTCTGCACTTGCACATCTCTATCACTCTGCACTAATTCATCTGTCTTTACTCTGCCTCTATCTCGCATTCTTTCTATTTCCGCGCCTGCATACCCATTTCTTTCGAAATATGCCTCCATCTCTTTCCATACCCCCTTTCCTATTTCTTTCCGTTTCTCTTTCAAACACTCTTGCAAAATTCTGCACTTTCTTCTCTCTATCACTCTCTCCTCAAATCTTATTGCTCTCTTTGCTGCTTCTATTCGTATTTCATCTCTTTGTTGCCTCCATCACTATATACCCCGGTGTCACTCTTTATACTCCTAGCACCCATTTCAAATATTTTCCTTGCACTCCTTCCAACCCTTTTTGCTCTCTCCATCCCCATATTTCCGCTCCATACATCATCACGCTTTTCATCAGACTATCAAACATCATTACTACTCCTATTATTATTCTATTTGCTTTTTTCACTAACTCTATCACATCACATACTTAAATTCTTTCACTTCTTCAATTTTTTCTTTCTCCCATCTCCACTCATTTACTTTTCTTCTACCACCCCCGTTTCTAAACACCATCAACTTTTCTTTTTCATCATTTCTCTCCATTCACCGTCAACTTTTTCCTCCTCATATATTTCTCCACGCTTCCTATCATTTCTTTCATTCCTTTCTCCTCTCTCGCTAGCACCACCAAATCATCAAACACCGCAATGAAATAATGTAACCTTGAACAGGTACCTTAAATTAACATAATATAACCTTACATCAATCTATATACAGACCGTTTCAATCGAAACGAGCCACCCTCAATAACTTTTTAGGAAAAGAGATTTAAGAAAAATCTAAAAATAGGTCAATTTTTATCTCGAGGGGGACATGTTTTGTTGCAATAGTAAGCAGGCTTGGTGCAACCCTATACCCCTGACAGGAGAAACCTTGATTTTTTAAAAAGGGAATAAGGGTCGAGTAACATGTCGTTTGAAAGGTCTTTTAATTGTCTTTTCAGCCACATAAGCATTTTTTATTTACATAGTATATAAGTTAGTAATTAAAATAAAACAATTTTTTAACGGATTTGTTTTGTGTTTAGACATGCTTGCAATTATTAACAACGCATTGCTTTTTCAACAGGATGGAGCAAAACCTCATTATACTGCGCCAGTACGGCAGTTCCTGGACAACTTCCTCGACCACTGGATTGGTAGACAAGGTCGTGTAGAAAGGCCAGTTAGATCGTCAGATTTGACTCCCCTAGATTTTTATTTGTAGGGACACCTCAAGTTCAAAATTTATGCGACAGAACCAGCTTCTCTGGAAGATTTGCGACAAAATATTATCCTGGAATCTCGACAAATAACACCGGAAACGTTGCATAACCTAAAAAGCGTATTTCATAATCGTCTGAATGAGTCTTCTATGCATGGAAATCATTTTGAACATTTGATATGAAATCAAATTTAGTGTTCAATGCTACAGTTGCTTTATCGCTCAGGAAATTAAACACGACTATTTTGTTTTCAGTTTATTTATTTACTTATTGGTAAGGATTGGTATAAATGAGTATGAATGACGACAAATTTGATTACAGCATTATTCAGATCAATAATAAATTGTCTAATAATGTTTATTGCAAGCTTTTTATCGTTCATTGCAGGCATTCCTAAATACAAAACAAATCCGTTAAAAAAATTCATTTTTAATTACTAACTTATAGACTATGCAAATAAAAAAATAATCATGTGGCCGAAAAGACAATTAAGAGACCTTTCAAACGACATGTTACTCGACCCCTATTCCCTATTTAAAAAATCGAGGTTGCTCCTGTCACGGGTATGGGGTTGCACCAAGCCTGCTTACTATTGCATCAAAACATGCCCCTCTCGAGATTAAAACTGACCTGTTTGTAGATTTTTCTTTTCCTAAAAAGTTATTGAGGGTGGCTCGTTTCGATTGAAATGGTCTGTATATAATATACAGTGTGGAAATTAAGTAAGGAATTATTTCAGTAACTTCGTTCGTATTTGCACTAGAAATAGAACTTAAAAATTATGTTATAGGGCTAATTATAACGCATCCGAGGAACGTACACTATTTTTTTTTTCATTGGTTTGTTCGACAGTTATGACGTCATCAATATTTTTTGAATGGCAACCTATGTTTTTGATTTTACATTTGAATAGAGTTTTTTATTTATTTATTTGTGTTATCGGAATTTATGAAAAAAACATAGAGATACCTATACAATGTTGACAAGTTCTGAAGTGGTACAAAATCATTGTGTCTGAATTGTTTTTCTCCATTAAATAATAAATGAAATTCTAAATAATAATATCTGGTTGCAACAAGACTGTGCTCCAACACACTAAGCCCGGTGCGGCGTTATTTGGATGAAGTGTTCCCAAAAAGATGGAAGAAGAGGTCCAAAGGTTTTGGATTACTGCTTCTGCTACCTGTGAGCGAGCATTATCTTGCATTAGCGGAAATTCATTTCCTATAAAGTGTGCATAAGGAACCACTGCTTCTTCTAGAACCTCCCTAACGTATTAGTCAGCGTTCAGACGGCCGTTACCAATAAAAATAAGTTCCATACGAGCATTCATTGAAATCCCATCCCACACCATAACTGAACCTCCGTCATATGGGACCCGCTCTGACATGGTACAGTCAAAATATCGCTCATTTCTACGTCTCCATACTCTTCCTCGTCCATCGGAAGAATGTAGGCAAAACCTGGACTCATCCGTGAAAAGTACACTACTCCACTGTTCCAAAGTCCGATTCACATTTTCATGAGCAAACTGCAATCGGGATCGTCTATGATGTAAAAGTAACTTTGAACCAGTGGCGGGTCTGTAAGACCCCAAACCAACTACCTGAAGTCTTTTTCTAGTGGTGCTTTCACTGATCACCACTCCAGGCATATTTCTGAGATCTTGTTGTAAATAAGGTGCCGTACAACGTCGGTTGCGCAATGTGTTTAACGATAAAAACAGATCATGTCTAGCAGTTTTCGCTCTTTTTCGTCCAGAACCTGGTCGCTTGACAAATGTTCTAGTCTCTATAGAACAACTCCAAACATTTTGTATTGTGGAGCGGGGTACATTGAGAGCTCTTGAGACGTATCGCCGACTTCTACCATCTTCAATTAAAAAAACGATTTGGCCTACTTGAGCCGCAGCTAAAGACATTTTTTAGAAAGAGAACTCTTTTTGATTACTTAACAGTACTCTAGGGACGCCAAACATTACAAATCCACAGCAATCTTGATGAAATTTTATAACCGCCATTAATCGGAATGTGCTATTTTTACTGTTAAGGGGAATTAACTCAACCAACAAAGGAATTATCAAGACCAAATGCTAAGCACCCGTTAGAGAATTGTTTAAACTTAACATAAAAGCGTTTAAAGAAATCTTTTAGCTAACCAGATTCATTATTTTTGAAAATATTTATGTCCCAAATTTTTTGAAGGTCAGTGTATTTAATTTATAACTCTCACATCAATAGTCTTTTTGTTAATTTTGTTAATTGGTGAGCCCTACTTTGAAGTTTAGGGTTGTTTTCTTATTTTTTTCTCATTGATTGCTTTTGGGAACTTTGTTTTGTTTGGATTTTTATAGTTTTTTTCCTTAAATTGTGTCTCCCAAACACCAAAGTTCCTTCTTCTTGCTCTTTAACTCGCTTTTCTATTATTCTCTTCGTTTCCTTCACACTTCTGCTGTACACTGTTACAATTCTCCATTTTCTCTGTTTACTTTTCACCGTTCTTTCCATAATCCCTCTTTCTTATTTTGCTTCAGTTCCATTTTCTCCTTCCAGTCCCTCTTTCACCCCCATTCTTGCTTTCCCTCTCTGCATATTGACATTTCCACTTAAACTCTTTCGGCATTCTCTTTTCCAATTTTTCCCACCCCTTTTCTTCCACCCACGTTTCTACCATTCCCACTACGTCAAATTCTCTCAAATACTCCCAAAATTCATTCTCTTCGTTCCAGAATATTCTAATTTGCTCCTTTTCTCCTTTATTCCTCTATTCTCTTTTCTCCGTATTCGTTTTCCCTTTTCTGCCCTGTCGTATTTTTCTTGTGCTCTTATTCAAAAATCTTCTGTATCTAACTCCCCCTTTTCTTCGTCCCACCTAAGCCCTTTTTCCTCTATCCAAATTTTTTTATAACCCACTTTCACCCGCTGTCCTTTTTGTCGCTCTTCTTTGGCTATCGCTCTTAATTCCTTCTGTATATCTCTTTCCTTCTTTGTTAGATCATCTTCTATGTATACTCTCTTTCCTTTTTTTTCTCTTAGTTTTCTTTTATTTTCCATAACTTTCCTCTTTTCCCCCCAGCTCCCAAGTTCCGCCATTTATTTTATACATCTCTCTCACAGTCACTTCTACCTCTAATTCCACCTTCATCCATTTTTCCAGTTTCTTCTCGCTCTCGCATTCCTCTTCGTCCAATCCCGTTACTACAATTTTTTTTCTCACTCTTTTTTCCTGCTCTTCCATTTTCTCCTCCAATTTTTTCATTTTTTCTTTTAGTTCCATCTTTTCTCTTTCCCATTTTTCTTCCTTTTTAGGCATCATAATTGTTGGTGATGTGTATAGTCAGCGGACAGTAAAAACTACGTTGTATGCTTAAGTGAATTTATTGCTTAACTGATCTGTACAAAAACACAACCCCCGCACTACGCGTGGGCCGCTCTCGCCCTCCCCATCATTTCGCATGAGGGGCAAAACTTCGCGCACGCGTAGTACCAAACAATAATTTTCGGCTGTTCCAGTTCCCGGCTCATCTTCCGATTCTCTTCCTTTATTTCCCCTACATCCTCCATAATTTTTTTTAGCATCTCTTTCATTTCCTCATCCATTGCCTTTTTAACCGGTGATCTTTGAAACTTCTTACTTTTCCTAAAGGGGTTAGTTCTCTGATTCAAGTCCTTCTTCTCTTTTTCTTTTGTAATCTTCTTCTCTCTCGCTCTCACTACCACTTTTTTTCATTCTATTTCTTTTTCACTTTTTCACGCTTTTTTATCCGCTTATTTTTTCGAGCGCTGCAAAACACGTCCGCTCGGCTCAACTGCTCGAATCGGAATCTAAATGTGCAGTTATACTTTAGCAATACATACATGCGAAAACTTGGTTTGTTGTCCCAAGGTATGGTTTGGACAATCTGGAAGAAATTTGTGGAACAGAAAATATATCAAAAAAGTGTGAATAACAATTTTCAGATGTTGAATTGGCAAACTACCTCTTAAATTTGTGAAACAGATTTTTGACAAAACAAAAAAAGTCTTCTTGGTAAAGACCTAATATTCGAAAGAAAATTCGTTAGAAAATGTAAGTCGTGTTTTTTCATTTTTTCGAAAGCTCAATAGTTCTTCCGAAAAAAAAATTAACGCGCTTAAAGAATTATTTGTACAAACGTCCACTAAAGTCATGAGTACAATTTTATTATAAAGACAGTAAGTATATGAAAATAAGAGAAAAGCGGTTCCCGTATCACAGACATCAAAATCAACATAACCTCAAAACAAAATTAAATTTACTAATTTCGGCTAAATTTTCCTGCACACATGTGTTTTTTTATAAATATTTGGAATATTCCTAAAGGATAATTATAGTGTTTTTTGGTAGTGCTCCATACTTTAGCAAACGAGATGACAAGAAACGAATTATTTACGCATACTTCCAACCCTTAAAACAAACAAAAAAGCAATTAAGTTTTATTATAAGACTGAGTGATCAAGATTAAATACAATTTGCATAAAAATTGGTAAGCCTGTGGTTTGGTTGTCAACTACATTTAAATTTTCATCAAACAAACATAACATTCCTTGTACAAATCCCAGTACGAACATTTGGAATGTCTTTACCATCGCAATGTGGTCGCATGAAGAAATAAAGTAAAGTAAACAGTGGTATTATTGTTATGTTTGATTCAAGAGTAAAACTTACAAATAAATAAAGTTACTACTGTACTATAGAATACATAAGGGCATGTTTATTTTCAAACAGTGTCAATAGCATAACACTAGGTTGTTTAATAATGCACAGATCTGCAGACTTTTATCATGTGTATACAAACATAGTTGCAATATTTTTTCCGTAATGTCATGTACTATTGTAGGTATTGTATTTACAATATTTTCCCGCATTGAGGCAAGTCAAAGTTTTTTTACTGCGTTCGGGAGGTGTTGAAAATAGGCCAGTAATTAAACATATCATTCATAGCAAATGCCTTCCTTTCGTGAAACTCAAGTTCAGAATACTTTAGGTTAGAGTAGGTTTATTGAACAAATAAGAAAAACATATTGAAGGTAAAGGTTAATTTTCTTATTTTTCTAGAAACTATTCCATATGATCTGAAAGCAAGTACATCTTTTTTTTTTGCTCGTCAGCTGTGACAAATAATATTTCCTTATCTTTAAATGTTATTAAGAAATAACGCATAAACATAGATAATTCTCCTTTATAAAGCCGCCGAAAAAGTAGCGATTATTACAGTCAACTACAGCTCACTAACGAACTCTTACAAAATGAAAGCCACCTTTTGCATCGTATTCGTCGCCGTCTTAGGCGCAGCTTTGGTAAATTTATTTACTATAATTAGTTTTGTACTCTTGCAACTTACAATTTATTTTCTGTTATATAGGCTGACGGTCCAAGAGATTTACTACGCCAATACAGCAATGCCTGCAAAGCCGAATCAGGAGTGTCTGATGAGGTTCTAACCAAAGTTCGCAACGGAGAAGAGGTTAAGGAAGATTCCAAACTTCAAGAACATGGCCTCTGCATTTTGAAAAAGGCTGGTTTCATTGACGCCAAGGGACAACTTCAAATTGAAACTATTAGAACCAAAGTCAACAAACATACCCCAAACAAAACGGAACAAGTTGAAGAGTTCATCACAAATTGTGCTGTCCAAAAGGCCACTCCTCAAGAAACATCTTCTCACTTCTGGACTTGTCTTCACGAAGAAACAGGTGCCGCTCGTGCTCATTAAATTATTTATAAAATGTCGACATGTAAATTTAGGTTTCTTTCGAAATAAATCATTATAACATAAAATGTCTGCAAGTCCCTTCTATTCACATATAGACCACTTAAATATTGTTCATCCCAGTAAACACATGCACGTTGTTTTAACGTGAAAAAGCCGTGTATGTGGTTGATAACACGTTTATGGTTAAAAATATCACGTTATATTCTGGTAATATCTTCAACGTTATTTCAACGTATTTTATGTAACGTATATTCAACGTTGATTTACTAATTTGTAATTAATAAAATTGACATTCCCTATTCTATTATGGTGTTAATGTTATAAAAAATTACAAAAGCTTTTTTAACCCAACGGCAAAGAAATAATTCAATGTAGGTAGGTATATTTACTTACGTGAATAGGTACTTACAAATATTAATTTAAATGTGTTTGTTAAAGTTGAAAACAAAAATTAAGATCTTTAATTATTACGGTTAATCAACGAAATTAATAAATATTGGTAATGTATGGTAATGCGAAACGCTGTGAAGTAAGTGAAGATGTCATAAGACCAGCGAAAAGATTAAAACTAAAACAATGAATCTCTTTTGAGAGTCGTGTCGCGAAGTTTGAATGTGTCTTTGACCGGAGAAGAGTTTATAGTGTTAGTCAGGGACTGAATACTTTTTAAAAACGAAATTGAAAGCAGGTATAATTAAGGGACAATCTGAAACACACGTTGAGAAGTTTTGCCGTTTAGGCGCTGGAATTTTGAGAAAAACGGATATTGGTTTATGATGGGGGCTGAGGGTTGAGGAACCGACGACGCGAGGGTAATTTTATTGTCGAAAATAAATAATAACCAAACGTATAGATAAGTACTATTAATAAAAATTTCTGCCTTATCGAATTTGTTTTAGCGGCAACTCCAAACAAACATGCTGCTTCACTTTTGTACCTAGTTGACACAAAACCTTCAAAATGTACGTGATTTGCAGCTTTTTTTTATTACGGCTTGCACCCCGAACGAAATGAAACCAAGGAATTCTTTCCAGATGCGTCATCTGTGCTTGGCCATTGCTTCGTTCGATTTTGTTCATTTTCATTTTTCGTCTGAGATCGTGCAGTTCGTTTGGTTTTCGTTTACCTTACCAAGTTTTGAGATTTGTGTAGTTTCCAAAAGTCCTAAAGGTAAGTAGTACAGTATTTTATTTAAAAGTAGTAACTAAATATACATTTTTTATGCATATTACTAACCAGAATTTAAATTTATTCCGCAAGTGTACCGATTTTATGACTTTCGTCAAAAGTGGTACTCCATGTAAGACCTGGCCTTCTTACAAGGTTTTTAAGATTTATTTTAAGTCAGGTATATACATATAGATAAAAAGGCAAACAACCTCATCAAGGAAATTGGGGAAACTGCAGAGGAAACAACTCATCAGTGGAAAGTCTCTCAAGAAAGCGAGTTTTTGGTGATGAGTCTCTTTTTGATGGTAAGCGGCGTCGAACTGTAAACCTTGGAGAGGATTTTTGTTGTACCCCGAAGACGTCTTACGCATCGCCAATGTCAGCATTTTCTACAGCTTATCCTGGTGAATTGTGAATTGTGGTGAAATGTCAGCATGTTCTACAGCATATCCTGGTGAATTGTGTCATTTTATATCATTCACCACAATCATATTATCTAGTAAAGATTTTTTTATTTTTGCGATAGTTACTTACAGTTATTTCTTATAGATTTTGAGGCAACTGTACTGCAAACATTGGCAAAACTGACCCAGCACGTCGAGCAACACACAATCCGAGTCATGATAAAAATGATTTAATTTAATTAGGACAATTAGCCCCTAATAATAATTTTTTTTTATAATAATAATTGTAGTTATAGTTATATAGTTTATAATATTAGTAGTACAGAATTATTACAGTTCTTAGTAATTATTTTCATATTTTCTATTCACCTTTATACATTATAATATAGATTTGAATTTTTGTAAAACACTTTTTAATATACATACTTAAAAACACCTGAAAGAGACGTGTTTTATCAGACGTTTGTAGCACGTCATTTTTACACGTCAAAAGTAACGTTGATTTCGGCGACATCGTAACGTCTATTTAACGGTTGGTAGGTACTCGTTCGTTTTACGTTGTTTTGTTTACGGAAAATCAGTACGTCTTAAAACGTGGTAAAATCACTTAAAAAAAACGTGTTTTACTAGACGTTATAACACGTCATATTTACACGTCGAAAGTACCGTTGAAGTCAGCGACATCGTAACGTCTATACAACCATTGGTACTCGTTTTTTTTTACGTTTTTCTCACGTGGTTGTGTTTACTGGAATGTTTTCAGTAATATGAATAGTCCAGTAAACCTAGGTTCGGTAAGCCCGTTTCCAGGAAAAATGTTTTTTTCTCAACGGTTTTGTATGTTTTTTGGGTCGCTGAATCCGAATTTGAGGTTTGCCCCCTCGCCAGATTGGCGCTAATTTCAGGAAATGCAAAAATCCTCGAAAATTTAGGACTTTTTCCCGTTTTTTTACATAACTATTAGAGAACACGATGCGGAGAAATATTTGAAACTACAGCATGACTGATAATTCCATGTACATATACAATGTGACTGATTGGTATAGGTTTCATACAACTCTCTTGGTATGTTTTCAGAAGAGGTACCAACACCAACCATCCTCGACTCTGAACCTCAAACTCAAGACCAAAAACGACGGTCAAACAAGCAGTTCCCACAACCGGAGCCCTAGAATCAAACGCTGCAATGAAATAATGTAACCTTGAACAGGTCACCCTTATGCTCAAGATTACTTTTTTTGACAATTACCAACCATTTATAACTCATCCATTCTATTCCAGATAAACTCACAACCCCAGACAACGAGCCACCACCGTCAACCCACCTTACATTTTAAATATATTTCGTTTGGAAAATGATGTTATGATGTACGCCCAATCAACTATAGTGACCCAGGTGCATAAAGTATTCATGAAAAAACATTTTGCAGACATATTACAACTCAATGGCAAAGTAGAACAAAAGTAGATCGGGGGGTTTCTGCATTTTTCACAAAGAGCGCTCTAGCGGCCGTCCCAATAAAGATAGAAACGAATCTAATACCATATTCTTGTAGGACATTTTATCTGCTTTAGTTTTGTATATAATAGTCTTTTTGCTAAAACGCTTCGTTTTCGAGTTATAAGTAAAACAGTCCGACATTTTCGAGGTTTTTTGCATTTCCTGAATTTAGCTCACCTCTGGATTTTTGGATTCAAAGACCCAAAAAACATATAGAGCCGTTCAGAAAAAAACTGTTCTTATAGGAAAACTCTAGATTTACTGGACTAGAAGTGTATTCCAAAATAATAGTATTATATCTAAATAGGAAATTATATTTTTACTCATTTAAGTATTAATTTACTCTAATCAATAGGCATTAGAGAATTTGAGAATAGTTCGTTATTTTCGCCAACAGGATCCTAGAAAAAACTTAAATAAGTATTCGTAATTCGAATCATTTTTCTCAACTTCATTTCCTCTCTTTTGCTCAACTCTTGTTATTTGTTTTATCCTTCGTACCTTCCCAGTTCTTGTATTCGTGATAATTTTATCCATACCAACTAAATAAGGTGTAAATATAAATATAAATTGTAAAAACGTCGGGATAAAATTTCCTGTAAAGGTCCTAGTAAAGGTTCGCAAGCTTTTCACAATGGGTTCTGAATCAACGTCCTAGTTAAACGGGTTTTCACGCTACAGTAATTTATAACTGTATACAACGCTAACTTCCATCAATCACAAACATGCATCTACACTAGTCCGATGACGTCACAGCAAAACAATCAATGTTAAAGCCTCATTTACGTTTTATGTAAAAGAATTATGCGTATGATCTCCTCATCTATTAACACACTGCAACTCTTCGAGGTATGCTTGAAATTAGATGACCGTTGTCAGGTTGAGAAAGCTCATTCCAGGCAAGTTTTAGCTGATGTCAAAATCCTTCCAGAATGGTTATTAGTGACATCAGACGACATATTCTAGCATATCCCATATAATAATATGATCGAGTATAAGTCCAGTGAACGTTAAGAAGTCCTCAATGCCGCATGGGGTTGCGCGTTGTCTGTTGGAATGTGTTTTTTTTTTAACCGACGAAGATATGGTAACAAGGTTGAACGTAGGACAATGTCGATATCACGTGTCCATTCCATGTGTCATTTCGCTATGATGTGTCGATGAATGAAGTCGAGATTTTGCCTTTCGCCGTTCTTAGACCAACTGAAGTCCATTCTTCCACCCAGTTTTGTCTTTCAACGCACCATTGATGTCTGTTGGCTCGTTGAGAATCAGTCAGAAGAAGGCGATATCTAGGACGGTATGAGTGAAGTTTAAACGAATTGATTCTGCGATCAATCGTGGCCATGAAAATGGGCCGACCCATGGCAACCATCCAATGCGCTCCAACTCAACGTGTTGTTTTAAATGGTTCGCGCAGTGCCATTTATCGGAGATGTCAATCTTAGCGGAATTTAATAGCTGTATGACGTGCACTGACAGATCGAAACTTGCAATTCTGAAAAAAAAAGGTCCTTCAGGCATGTCAACCATGCGATCCCGTTCAAATGGGGATCCTTAATGAAATTGCTACCTTTACTATGGTGGCAAATAACTCACCAATCATGGTTAATTGTGATCGAGATCCCCATGAAAATTAAATGTGCAGTTGTACTTAAGCAATACAGACATGCGAGAACTTGGTTTGCGGTTAACGACAAAATTCATAAAATACTACGCGCACCAATGATGAAGAAATATATACAAAAAGCCACCAGAAAGTTTCTGAACAACATACACGTATGTCGAAATGCATTTTATTCCTCCTTGAGACAAAAGAATTTGTTGTCCCAAGGTATGGTTTGGAGAATCTGGAAGAACAATCAACTTGAGTTTTGATTGTTGAAGTACGAATAGTGTTAATGAATTCAATGATTTTTCAGTACATCCCGCGTTCAAGTTTAACCCTTATCCGGACAAGGTGGGTATCGCAGGTCCAGTAGTAAAGTTGTTATTATGTATTGACGGCCTCTCTACAACAAACCGCTTACCTTTAAATTTTTTGCAGTTTTGACCATAAGAACGATAATTTTCTATTTTTAACGGAATCCACATTTTCTCATGCTGTGTCCCATAGAAACCACAAAGACAAACATGTAATTACTGAAATTAGACTTATTGGAATAGGCGGAACAGGAACAGTTTTGAAAATCGTCTGTATTTTTGTATGGAAATGAATATGGTGGCCATATCCAACATTTATTACGTTAATTAGATCATTTAATGAAAAATAACCGTGTCGCATACTACATTCAATCCTTTGCGCTATTTAGCAATCAAAAACAACAACGTAATGACAGAAAAGTTTTATCTTTTTATTTTTGAATCTCTTATATTTAATACAGTTTATAGCGTTGCGAAGTTTTGTAATATACAAGGTGGCACAAGTTTTTCATCTATGTCGTTGACTTTGCCATTTTTTACATGTAAATTTTTATGTGCCGCTCTATTCTTTTTGCATTTGCTAATACTGTAAATAACGCATTGCTTGTCAGATGATAGACGTTAACTAATTAAATTCAATATTTATTTAATTAAACGAATCGGCGAGTACAATGTATAGTTTGGAAGAAAACAAGTTTATTATCGAGGCATCTGGCGAAGTAAACGGAAAATGGTAATACTTCATATCTGAATGTAATGCATCGTTCTTACTAAAAATTCTCAATAAAATTGTTGAAGATACAGAAGTTGATAACTTCTGCAATCCAATGAGCTATCACACGTATTTTAATTCGAAGTAGCAAGAATTAACACGGTTTTCAACTTGTGAACCAGACGAACCAACTAATGTTATAAATCGCGTATACCCGGTAGCGTACGCTACTCGGTATTGAACAATTTTATATAAATCCGTATGCTTGGTAGTTAAAACAACTATCTCTATCTATATTGAATATCTATCTATGTAAATATATTCAATCGTACGAAAATCGCTGTTGAACGTTGTTATTCCTTATTTCAATGAAAGTCATTGAAAATAATGGTCTAAGTAAACAGCTTACCGATGTACAAACATGTTCCAATAATGTTATCTGGAAACGTATTATAATATCAATAATAGTAGTTAAGTTATGCTTAAGTTAAGCTTTTATGTGATGAGCCTGGACTGTTGTTAAGTATAGGCGAAGCACATAAGGCGACTTATGCTCTGAATAATATTTACTATTTTATCCGCAAACGTTTTCAGGTAAAAAAAAAAATGTTGTGTGCCTCACCTTTATAAGCACACGACTGAAAGTGAAACTTGCCAAGACGATGGTAGGAATCGAGTTTATTTCATTATTTTCTGATACAAATGTTACAGGGAGGTCCAAAGGGGCATCTTTTTACCGAAGGGTGCCCTTGAGAAAACGGTCCCAAGGGGGTCCCCTTGAGGCAGCTGGCCCAAGAGGGGCCGCTTGAGACAGCGGAGCTCGAGAGGGACCCCTTGAGACAGGGACCTACTACGCCAGTCGTTTCATTGACACACCGCCCAGGTAGCAAACTCAGGTTATATTCACGTCTTTTTATGATTAATGGTCATTTATCGTCAAGTGACCAATACCGGAGTCATAATTGACGTCAGAGTCAGTTGACCTCATATTGTACGTCAAACTTATGACGTCTCATAACCGTTCTTTAAACGGCTATGACCATTTATATATCAATATTTTGCCAAATTATTTATTTATTACATACTTATAATAAATAGTATACATTTTAAATTAATTTTAACTAAAAATTAATTTATTTTTGGTTCAACGTCAGAATTTATGCGCTTAGTAAATTTCTTTACGGTTTTAAACATGTTTTCATGAAAATCTTTGTATAATCTTGTTATTATTTTATCGTCATACATTTGGGCTCCAGAATTATAGACACTCGCACATTCCAAATATAGTTTTGATCATTTTTTAAGATTATGATCTTTAAATTAACCGCGTTTACAAGAGTTGGTACTCCGACGTTGTGTTGTTTATAACCTAACTTACAGACTTTCACAAATAAATTATATTCTGCCGAATTGTAGTTATTTGTCTGGTAAGTCATACAGAACTTAAATCTTATGATTTATTTATGTTCTGATGGTTTAGAACAGAATCATCGCTTTGTTATTCAATATTGTTTGCCTAAGTTAGGTTAGATTCAGTTGTGGACACTCAAAATTGAACATCATTTGTGACATTGGCATTTAAGATGTAAGGCAGTCTTTATATTATGACCTTATTTTTGGCCATTGTTAGTGTGTCACTCACAAATCTTAAATAAATGACACGTAACGTCATCAACATCAGTTGACAATAAAACATAAATTGTCACTTTTCTGACGTTTGCGTATATTTGTTTAGGAAAGCTATCTATCTATATAAAACGAAGTCGGGTTAGTTATACCATTTATAACTCAAGAACGACTGGACCGATTTTTATCATCTTTAATTTGTTTAATTTGTCTCCGCCCCGAATAGCTGAATAACTATTAAAACATGGATAGGGAGGCCCAGGGGCCACCCTTGGATTTATAACTCAAGAACCGCTAAACCGATTTTTATGATCTTCGATTTGTTGGATTTGTCTCCGCCCTGAATATCAGAATAACTATGAAAACATGGACAGGGGGTTCAGGGGGGCCTTGGGTTTATAACTCAAGAATGGCTGGACCGATATTTACGATCTTTGATTTGTTGGATTTGTTTCCGGCCCGAATAGCTGAATAACTATTAAAACATCGGAAAAATTACAGGGAAGCAGGGAAACCCCTTTGGTGCATGGCAACGACAAACAAAGAACGCCGGCAACCAAAATTTGTTGTGTCGGTCTTTAAAAATGAAAATGAAAGTTTCACTTCTGTCGCGTGTGGACTCCACACACATTTTTTTTATGATATCAAGAACGGATTGACTGATTTCGATGTTTTTTTTTTTCGGGGACGAATAAATATTAAAACATCGGAAAAATTCACGAAAAAAAAATGTATGAAAAAAATCCATTTTTTCATACATTTTGTATTGAATCCGTATACAACGCTATCTTTAATATTTGAATTTGAATGAATTCATTGCCAAGGTAAAAGTGTAAATAAGAAAATAAAATCGCAAGTTTTGTCTATTTTATGTACCTAATCAGCTAAAGTGACACTTTTAAATTGTCAATGAAGTTGTCGCTTTTGTGACGTTTGTAGATAATATATAAAATTAAACATTTTGATTTCGTACACAACACACAATTTAATAAACACATTTTCATTAGTAGCTTCTTAGAATGGTAAACATGACGACAGAAATTCGTATCACTTTTGCAATGACATCGAAAATTCTTATGATCAATCATAAATAAAACAGCTGATATCAAAAACGGATTTGTTTTTCTCCACAGAAATTGAGAAAAAAAACTGATATCACAGTCGTAGTATCAATAATAGTGTTTATTTATATTAAACTTAACGAATATAAATTTTGAAAAGTATTTACATAGGAAATATTTTTTCTTACACCTTAACGAAAACTACTTCAATTATACAGCAATAACTTTTTTATTTGAACTCCATGTAGGTACAATAGAAAATATAGTAAGTTATATCTACAAGTTTTCTTTTTATTTCGGTAACTCTTAAAACAAATGCAATTAAAAATAGCAACTTGAAAACTGTGTGAAATCAAGTATGTCTAAAAACAAATGCAATTAAAAATAGCAACTTGAACAATGTGTGAATTCAAGTATGTCTAAAATGTTTTAAAACGTCAATAAATGTTAAAAAACTTAGTTTTATTATTTACTATATTTATTCTTGTTAAGGTTTAAGATAAATAGCTGCTTAAGCCACGAGGAACGTAAGGACGTCTTACACTTTAGCGAGACGGTGAGCCAAGATCCCGTTAACTTCCGTGAAAGTCCGCGTCCGGTTTTCGCAATATTAAACAAACATTACCAAAATACTTAATTTTTCTTCAATTCTGAAACAATTTTTACATTAGTTGTGCGCTTAGCTATATCAGCAAATCAGCAACAAAATAAAACTTTCAAACTCAAACGTTCAAACCGTTAAAACAAACAAAGTTTAAAACGTTTCTTTATCGCCTTCTTATTGGTACTCAACCAGTGTGCTAATAAAGATATAGTTTGAGTGTGATAGAAGCAATTTAGCAACGAAACAACTTAACTGTGAAACAACTAGACAACCAGACCGATTGCCAACCTAACAAATTTTACTTTACAAATTAATTAATATCCAAGATGTTAAAGATGTTTAACTTTTTTAACTTTTAATTTATTTTGACAAGAGAGGTAAGGACTCCAAAAAGTTTCATAATGTAATTTTTCGAACAATGTCTGATTTTTCAAATTTGAAATACGATTATAATACTGAATGCGAAGAGATTCTTTAATAATTATTATTTATAAATAAGAGAAGATTTTATATCTGGACGAAAATTAAAACTGCGCTGTAACGCCATTGGTCAAAAATATATATTTTCCTCGCTACCGGGAATAAAGTGCAAATTTATTCCTTTGGTTTGACTAGGAAATAAAATAAAAAAAATCCGATATTTCTGGAATTTCATTTTTATTTGTTAATTATTATTAACGAATTCATTATTTCCATTGAAGCTATTGCCTGAAACTTTGATGGTTGAAGCTCCATTTCCATTGGTGCTACTGACTGAAACATTGCTAGTTGAAGCTTTGCTTCCATTGTCGTTTAGAATTTGTATTGCAATTTGCGTTTTACTTTGAGCTGAAGATTCTATATAGCCTTCGGCAACGTTTCCAGATTTCCAACCGTCAAGACGCCATGACAGTCGTTAAATCAGCACCATTGTCTGAGAGCAAAGTTTCAGTTTTCATAAAAAAAGCGTCTGTGTTTGGTGTGTGGTGTTTATTTTTTATTATACACATTTTTCGCTTTCGCAGCAGTAATGGCCAAAGGTATGTCCAAATTGTCTTCGTGATAGTTATTTTCACATAAACAAAAATCGTTTGCATAATAACCGTCGGCCAACTCCATTAAGATATCACTGTACCGAGCAACTATTACTTGAAAAAATTCTCATCTCTAATTTATTATCTACTTAACACCCATAAAAATTTGCATTGTGAATGAAATCAAAATTTGTTAACGTAACAATAAATTAGGGTAATTTTAATCAAATGTGAGAAAAAAGCCAATGACCCCTAAATTTAAGAGAAAAAAATAAAGATTTAAGAAAAAAGACAACTATATATGGAGTCTCAAGCTAATATGTCAGTGGGGAATGTTTTGAACAAAATTTAAATTGCACATCAAAAAAAAGCTGTAATTTACGATTCCAGCAATCAAATTTAATTGTAAATTACAAAATTTCGGAAAAATAATGATACAAATCTTTTGATTATGACGTTTGTTGGGGGCGTAAGTTAATTATTGTAGTATTTTTGCTTCTACTGTAATCTTAATAGTCTGACTATAACTATATATCTGCATAATGTTCGCAGCCGTCTCAAAATAGTGTTCATAACTCGTTCGAAAGTGGAAATATTTTAATGTGGTAGCAATGATACGACGTTGCAAAAAAGGGAATTTTGCGTTTTGTCTAAAGGGTGGTTGCAAAAATGTGTTCAAATTTTGGAATTTATTCGAATTAAATACATTCTAAACATTGACTTACATAAATATAAAATTTAAAAACACTGACAAAATAATTTTGCAATCACATCAAGGGTATCTAAGAGCAAATATGAATCAAACAGTTGATATCGGAGGATTTGTAGTTTAAGTTTGTTTTGATAATTCCAGAGAAACTGCTATTACATATTATTTATATTGAATGCATACTGATAGTGAACGGTTTTTTCAAAGGCATCCGAAGACACTTGCTTTTATTGAACATTTTTGTTATGATAAATGTGTACTATCAATAACGTTTTCGAAGCAAATGAAGTAAAAGTACATATCTAAAAAGAATTTAATGGAAAAGACATCAGGTAATCCAGAAACGTAATTCTTTTAAGGTTAAATTAAAAACTAATTTATTCTCAAATATCAAAATGTGAACTATGCAATGAAATATTCAAGCAACTAACACAAACAGAATAGATGAACTAACAGATAAAATCATTCTTTTTGACTTTGGTTTTTATAATTTATTGTGTTTGTTTATATTTGCAGAACATATAGGGTGACCTATATCATTATTTTATTGGGCAATTTTACACCTTAAACGAAGTTCAAAAAACCAGTGCACGTCGGCTGAATTCCTCTCAATATTTATAATAAAGTCAACCACTCTGTAGGACTTATCTTTTAATAATTATTACTAACATTTTGAAACCTTTAATGGAAAATAAAATAACATCTTGAGAAACCCCAAAATTAACTATTCACCGTTGAAGTATGGGATCTGCATATAAGGGCGTTGATACCGGGCGGAAAGGAAAGGAGAAACATTGCTATTTGTGGAAATATAAACCATTTAAGCGATAAGATTCCTTGGTAGCAGAAGCAGCATCAAGAATTTCTTGGGGTTCTTTTTCGTACTCGTTATCCGTTGCGGATAACAATTTCACTAAAACGTCAGTTTGTTTGTTGTTGTCAAGGTTCGACTACTAGAATATATTTTTACGTGCGAATTTACCAAAAAGTTGTATTCTGCTCTTGAATTATCAGGTATTTGTGGTTTCGCTTGTGCAAAAAATAAGTTATAAGCGCCCATCGTACAGTGGGATCGTCCTAGAGCAAATTGCGGTAACGTAAGGCCTTGTTTTTAATGTCAAATGTACCCGCCTTGTGCGCGCGCCGATGCGTCGTTTGTGATATGGTACGGGCTATACAATTCTTCTCTTGAATTGTCAGATTTTTGTGGTTTCACTCATGCATTTCTCTCCCTCTATGTATAATTAACTATTTCAAAACAGAAGTAACCGAGATATTACATGTGCTACCTACTGATCTTTTTGAAGTCGGTGCCAAGCCAAAGAGGTTACTACAAATTTGTAACCTATTGTGATTATACAATTATATCAACAACTTTATAACGCATCAAAAATTCAATATCGTTTTGAGTTGTTTTGCTCAGCACGAGCCCCCAACCCGCGCTCTCGCATTCCGAGTCTTTCGATGTGGCGGGAGCGGAAATCTACCTACTAACTATTCGGCTTGCCACCAACTTAAGTTTTTTACAATTTTAAGTGATGGGTGGACCTATAGCAAGGACGCTTCTCGACTGAGGAAACGAAGGCAAATAAAAATTTGAGGATTTCCCTCGATTTCAATAGGATCCCCTCATCAGATCTTTACTTGGCGACAATGGGACCACTTCAAGAATATACACTTTCAAATAAAAAAAAGAGTTTTCAAAATCGGTCCACAATTGACGGAGAAATAGGTGAACATACATAAAAGAAAAGAAAAACATACTTACAGCCCAACAAGGAACCTTTTTTGAGGTCTGTAAAAATTGTCGACACCTACCACTTAAAGATTAATTATTCTACGAAATACGTCCATAACCTATTCTTTTTTGCCACCCAAAGGTCATAAAATTCACCTTCAATCTCACAACACCAAAATAATCATGCTGCAGTAAAATTTGATTAATAAATAAAAAATACTTGTTTGTTGTTGACCGGCTTTAACAACAAATATTAATAACAAATAATATTAAAAAATCTCACATCAACAGAGATAATTCTCCTTTATATATTCAGCCGATCGGTCGAATTTCATTGTAGTCTTCTACAGTTTACTCAAGAAAACACATCAAAATGAATACTTTCCTATACATCTTCTTCGTTGCTATCTTGGGGGCTGCTTTGGTAATTATAGTTTCCTATTTTTAAAGTATTACTTTTATATTGATCTTACCGAACTCTAATATAATTCCTCAATTTAGGCCGAAACTCCCATAGAAAAACTTCGCAAGTTCAGCAATGAATGCAAACCCGAATCTGGAGTATCTGACGAAATTCTCACGAAAGTCCGGAATGGCGAGCACGTTACTGAAGATTCGAAACTCAAAGAGCACGGTTTCTGCGTTTTGAAGAAAGCTGGTTTCATCGACGATAACGGACAACTTCAAGTTGAGAAAATCAGGACGAAATTCAATGAGAACACCACAGGAAAATCCGAAGAAATTGAAAAATTCATTACAAAATGTGCCGTCCAGAAGACCACTCCTCAAGACACTGCAGCTAATTTCTGGACTTGTTTACACAAGTCTGTGGAGGAAGCTAAGGCCCATTAAGTCGTTACTAAAATATCATGTAAATATGTGTTTTTTATTAAAGAGGTAGCAGAGAATCTGTTTCAAGTTCATGTAACGATTACATCTATTGGAAACTTTATAACTTTTAGTTTGATTATAAAGTTGAATTAATATGAAAAGTTCTTTGAGATCTATATTCCTATAAGGTGTTTATACAGTTTACACACTTGAGTCCTCCAGTGACATGTTCACTAGAAAATTGTTGGGCATGCGCATACAATACATCATGGAATGGCACAGCCAAATAACAGTCTATGATTGTGAACGAATTCGAACCAACCCATCGGTCCAAAACACAAAGCGATCGAAAACAATATTAGTCAACGTTGTACATGCACGGAAAGTCGCTTTTCGTAGTAGGTATAAGAGAACTATGTATCAATTGCCAATTATTATCAAGCGGGTTTTCGTGCATGATCAATTGACTAATCTTGTTTTCGATCTATCTGTACTCACAACACAAGAGAGAGTCTTTACGAAAAAAGAATGGTAATCCATTTCCAAAAATTTAATTTTGGGATAGTATCTTGGGGACAATTCGAAACAGAGGCACATATTGTTGAGAGCTATGGAAACAAAAAGCTAGCGTCACAACTGAAAAGTTACTAAGGTCACGTGAGTTAGTTAGAAAATAAATTTAATTTACCTATATACAGAGTCTTAGCGGAAAATTTAACCACAAGTAGAACTCGTAAAAATAAACATTCTTTTTATTTATCATTTTTTTCGCAAACGCTTCCTTACGGAGTTAAAATTAAGAATAGTTTGACCCCTAAAACCAATACCTGCCTATGGACCCACGTTCATTGATGAGGAATGCACAAAAACTTTACCCGATAAACGAATCGAAATAAAAACTGTTTAAATGGAAACATGTACTAACCTACCATAATACGCATAATATTGAAGTGGTTCGTATGTAATAATAAACTCTCTAACTAACATAAGGGATCATTCTTGTTGGTGTACTTGCGGTAAACAAAAAATATTGACACACCGACACTTCGAATACACGTCCGGACGTACGAAATCTGGAGTTGGAGAAAAAAAATTGTCATAATCAACGTTGCACTGTATTCTCATAAAGGACCTCACGTTGGAAGTTCGTGATTTGAAACGTTACAGACATTACCTAACACTAACATTACCCCGTACTACCATAGCAAAGGACATTTTCGTGGAAATTGCAAGAAATACATTTTTAGTATTTGCTTAAGAATCGAGCACAGGCCATCATAACATAGCGGCGCGACACTCAACTGATAACTAAAATGTACTATCAACGACAATTCTTTTGTCTAAAGAAAGTTAGAACGTGTTTACCTCGTTCGACAAAAACTTGCTGATGCGTTGAAGTTCATGAAGTCATATGTGGCGGATGTGGCGGGTCAGAATTTTTTTCAAAAATATTGCCGATTTCAGCAAAGTCGTAAATAGAAAACATGTTTGTTTTGACGAGTTCTACTTGTGGTTAAATTTTCTGCTAAGACTTCCATAACACTCTGTATAATAAGTAAAATAATTCGTCACATACGGAGTGTGAAAACCTCTACAATTCAGCGTAATCACGTCTTTATCAATTGTTCTGGTTCAGATTTTTTTCAGGGTGATAAAGCTGAAGAGTTTTACGGAAAAAAAAGTAATTCTAGTATAAAGAAATACATTTCAAAATTGGCCGTAATTATTCTTATTGTTAAATGCATTTTAAACAATGACGTACTGTTACAATTTGAATCAGCGTTTTAGAGATAACCGGCATGTGCAAAAAAAGGCACGAGATTTTTTTGCAATGCCGCGCGACGAACCTACCGTCTTCTTTTTCGGTCGACATCCGACCGAGGTAACGTTTCATCGTAATTTTTCTCCTGGACAAGAGCGGGTTTAGAGAATCGCGTAAAATACGGATAATACGACTGGGGTGTTCAGTTACTTCGAAATTGCGTCAGCGGATAAAATCGATTAGGTGTCGGTTCGGGGAAAAAGAAGTAAGAAAAACTACTTTATACTTTATGAATTGAATAACCTTTAAAATGATGTATCACACGACCCCCCATGCCGTTTAATTTTTTTAAGGTGGTGCCTTCCCTGGCTAACGTTGTGAGATCTAAGACTTGAAAGTGTGGTACAATTTGGTCCTCCTTGATAACAAAATTGACCTGTTCGAGCGTTTTCTTCTGAGTCTTTCGAAATTGGAATTGTTGGGGGGGTACAAATTTTCGTTGGGACACCCTGTATAGCTAGTGCATTGTTCTGAATAACCCCACAATTTACCTGCAGACCCAAAAAGTGGCAGCAGTTTTTTGCAGTTTGCTCATCACATTGGTTCTCCAGATTAGTGTCGAATCAAGGTTACCAGATACATAACCTGTTTAAATCTCTAATGACTTATTTATCAAAACGAGTTGGTGCCACGTATGAGCCCCACCTCTTTTTGGTAAAGACGACATGATTTGTTTTCTCTGGATTGACCAACAGACCACGACGCAGACACTATTTCTCCTCAATCCTAAGCCAAAGAACGAAAACACCGGAGTTGTGCAACTGGTGTATTAAGTCGTCCACTACTACGTTGCATAGAAGTGGGGACAATACACCACATTGAGAGCAGCACTTTGTGATTGTCAGATCCCCGCCACGGCTCTCTAGAGCGGATATCATTGATTCGGAGGTCGCATTATCAAACGCCCCTTCTATGTTCAATAAAGCACCCATTCCGTAAGTTCCACCTCTCAGCCCAGCTCCAATCGTCGAAACGATTTCACGCAAAGCCGATTCTGTTGATACCGGCCTGGTAAGCATGTTGGTTTGGGTGCAAAGGTGATTTACTGAGCAGCTCCTCCCTAACATGTCTAGCAACCAATATTTTAGTAAAAACGAGGTTAGACTTATTGATATGAAGCTCTTCGCATCAGCATAGGTATTCCGCCCAGTATTGGGTATAAACACAACCTTTACGTCCCTCCAGTCCCTAAGTATGTAGCCCAGATAAAGGCATGCTATGAAGAGATGAATAAGTGGTCCAATGAGAACATCTAGTCCCTTTTTCAAAAGAGCCGAAAGAATCCAATCCAGACCTGCCGATTTTATCCGATCAAGGGTCACAATTCTGGAGGCACACCTTCGCTCTCAAAGAGGGTGTTATACCCATCTCAGATCCATTTGGCTCAAGAGAGTTTGGAAAATGCGCCTGCAACAAGAGCTTCAGAGTGTCCTCCTCTGAAGTTGTGTAACCTCCCGAAGCGGTCCTCATTGAGCTTAGTTCGATAGCGCTGTCATTTGAGAGAACCTTCTAGAGCCTAGCTGCTTGAGGATAATCATTTATCCTCTCACAGTAGTTCCTACAAAGTTCTCTTTTTCTACAACGAATCGCAGTTTTCAACTTCATCTGTGCCCTTTTGTAAAAAAGTTTCAAAGTTTCACTCCTCCCAGAGCTTTCTTGCTTTTGTTCTTAGCCCAGTGAGCTGCGAAGTAAACCACAAGGTACAATCCCTTCTTCCAGGGCTGTGTAAAAGGCAATTTCCCTCGTAAGATTCGATAATGTGCCCGCCAAGTGAGCCGGATAGTTTTTCCGTGTTTCTGATGGGCCTCTGTATATACGCTCTGGGGTCCCTGTAACTCAACAAAGAATCCTGATCTGACGATAATCCGATGCACTCAGCTCTTTCAACACATGCCAGTCAGAAATCTTAAGAACTAACTGAATACAGCTCAAGGTGATCGATAACCTCTTCTCTCACTTTCGTGACAAAAGTAGGTTTGTTTTCCTTATCTAAACCAGTAGAAGTAAGATAACTTAGAAGAGCGTGCCTTCTCGGGTTCCTGTCGGAACTCCTCCACACCGTGTTTTACGAATTCGTGTCACAACCATTGATGAGAGCCATTTCAACAATTTGCATTGCATTTCTCAATTACCGCTATCATCTCCGGTGAGGGCCGCAAAGATGGCGAGTCCAAAGGGAGATGCCACAAATGTCCGAGGTGTTCTTTCCGTTGTTATCTTTACCAGAGCTGCAAAAACATCTTCAGTGCACAAATCTTCCAGAGGGAAGACCGACACCCTTTTTGAGGTCCCTAATCAAGGGAAATTCAGGCTTCTTGAAGCAAACAGTCCGAGGCTACCATGCTATAGTGCATATTTAATTGCAAATACAAGAGTCCTCGATTTCTTCTGGTCCTTACCTGGAGACGATCGGTTGCCAGTCGAAGCCCACGGTTTGTTGTCAGAGATTTCTGGCAAGTTTATATTTCTGGCAGATTATATTCCGGTTTTCGGTTTTAGGTTTCAAATCTTATTTAACTTTTATAATTTTTATTGTTATACCCATTAAAACAATTTCCTGTATATTTACAGTGTTATTACATTCTTAATGTTTTCATAGGGAGCACGAGTATTACGAATTACATAATTTTATTACATTATTGTTTTTTAGCGGCTGTAACAAATTCTGTAGTATTATCTTTAAGTTATAATAAAAAATCACACATAAACAGAGATAATTCTCCTTTTAAAACCCACTCAAAAACCCTCATCAACATGAAAAGCTTTCTATACTTCTTCTTCGCGCCATGCTGGACGCTGCTTTGGTAAATTTTATTTACTTTACACTTCCCACTTTTATATTTTATTTCCCCCTTCTAAGTAAATCAGACATTACAGGTATTTATGTAACTAAGTAAATGTCTAATTACAGAAACAGACCTGTAAAGTTTTACGGGCTTGTAGAAGAGACCTGTAGTACAACACCATGACAACGCATCGTCAGAAACTGTCCTGCCGTCTTCGATTACAGAATTTTATATTTATAAAAATTGAAAAAATGTCGTTTGAAGGTTGAAATAAAAGTTTGTACGGAATTCGCCTTGCAATTAGTCTTTACTGGGCTCACTCAATTTACAAGGCTTTTCCCGTAAATAACTATTATCATGCTATAATTTAATGTAGCATCTGTATGTTGTTCAGGCCGAAACTCCCAGAGAAAACTCCCAAAGAAAACTTACATCATTGATTGTAAAGTCCGAATCCGGAGTATCCGAAGTTCTCACCAAAATCCGCAATGGTGAACACGTCAATGAAGATCCAAAACTTTTTAATACACCGTTTCTGCGTTCTGAAGAAAGCTGGTTTTGAGTTTGATCGACGCTAACGGACAACTGCAAGGTGGGACAATGAGGACGAAGTTCAACGATGATAGTCCAGGAAAAGCCGAAAAAATTGCAAAGTTTATTACGAAATGTGCCATCCAGAAGGTCCCTTCTCAAGACACTGCTGCTAATTTCTGGATTTGTGTGCACGAATCTGTGGAGGAAGCTAAGGCCCATTAAGTCGCTACTAAAATATCATGTCTTTTATTAAACTTCTGGATTTGTCCGTATAAAGCTTTCGAACACGCTAAGGCTCATTTATGTGTATTTTTTTAAGTAACAGTAGAACCAAATAAAAATCTAATTTTCGAACTCACCGCCTCGAAAGCGACATTTTACGTACTTTGTTGGCAACCGGAAACACTTGTTTCCCGGTATACTAAACCGGGAAACACGCTAAAAAGCACTGAAAATAAAAAGTGTGTAAAATAAATCAGTGGCTATTAATTAATAAAATTAAACCAATTGTCAACATTTGAAACACGATTTGGTACACCCAAGATACATTTAGATATTGAACGTAAAGAATTTGACGATTATAAATGAAAAAAAATTACAGATTTTTTAGGTTATGTCAACTCGAATTAAATCTGTAGCTATTATTTAATGGCATTAAATATATTGGCAACATTTAAAACAACATTTGTTATACCTAAGATTTATTTCAATATGATGGAAAGGTACATAATTTCACTATTACAACAAAGAAAAATAACTTTTTTTAGGTTATACTACAATTCAATGTGTTCAATCCACATTCACCATTTGAATATTCAACCAGTGTTCCTGTAAACATTTATAGTGCAATTAATGCAATTGATAGGGGTGATTCCTGAACCCCCCACAGTAATGGGCTCAGACATGGACTTAAGGGTGTCGAATGTGCACTTTCCAACTTGCTTTTTTGCCAGGCCTTGGTCGGAATTATTTTTCTGCTACTTACATTAGTTTTACTTTGTAGAGAATCGTTTACGCTTGATGACTTACAACTAATTGGTCAATTGTTATAGATAAGCTGACCAAACGTACTCCTTTTGGGAGTTTTGTACTTATATTTTATGACCTGTACTCCGGATGATAGTTGTGCTGCAAATGTACTCCCTTTTTATTCAAATGTACTACTTGTACTCCTTTCCCTTCGTTTCTTTAATTTTTCGGCAAACAGCATCGATTTGTCTCGTTTCTACACACAGACGGTAAGTAATTTGAATGCAAGTACAGAGTAATCATATTATGTTTTGTTGAGCCCTTTCTTAGTTTCGCTTTTATATTCGATACGAGAGTTCAACAACAGTTTTTTGAAAATTAATTCTCCAGTAAATAAAAAATTCAGTTTTCCTATGGGTATTTAGAGGAAAAAAACTGGTAGAGGAAGCTCAGAAGGGCAGACGCCGAAAAAATCATTTTAGAGATAACACCTACCGAAAAAAAAATTCTTTTATACATACATAATCCATGGAAAAATACAATGTTAATTAATTTTGTTGTTATAAAACTTTAAATACAGTTCATTTTGTTAAATAGCACACGCAAATGAAGGCACTCGCTCCTTCGTCGCTCGTGCTTCAAAACTGCGTTCACGCGGGAAGATTATTCACGCATGAGGATTGTGCAATATTTTTTGAAACGAACATTACCACGATTTTTAAATAACAGTTATTTTAATATGCAATTAGACTTCAAGATATGAAATAAAGCAAGCCATGGCTTCTATAATAGGAGTGGCTGTAAAGAACGAGTGCTCTTAAGTTTTACAAAACGAGTTTTTCATGTTATTTTTTCTAATTTGCATATTAATTTCATTTTTTTCCAAATAAAATCAATTTTGGTAATTTAGGGAATTTTGTTAAATTTTGATTTTTTTGCACCTGACGTAGACTTGACATGACTTGACATGGAACCATAATCTCAAAATCACACTGAGATTTCGTTCATTGCAGGGTTCAGTGTGTGTTACCAATGGAGAAAGAAATTCTAGATTTTGGATGCGTTAATGGCTTTATTACAACAGCAAATTAGAAAATTGTAATTTTTGAACTCACCGCCTCGAAAGCGACATTTTACGATCTTTGTCGGCAACCCGAAACACTTGCTTCCCGGTCTACTAAACCGGGAAACACGCTAAAAGCACTGAAAATAAAAACTGTTTAAAATAAATCATTAGCTATTAATTAATGAAATTAAACATTGTCAACATTTGAAACACGATTTGGTACACCCTAGATTCATTTAAATATTGAAGGTAAAGAATTTGACGATTATAAATGAAGAAAAATGACATATTTTTTAGGTTATGTCAACTCGAATTAAATCAGTGTAGCTATTAATTAATGGAATTAAATATAGTGGCAACATTTAAAACAACATTTGTTATACGTAGGATTTATTTCAATAATATGATGGAAAGGTACATAATTTCACTATTACAACAAAGAAAAATATTTTTTTTTAGGTTATACTACAATTCTTTGAATATTCAACCAGTGTTCCTGTAAACATTTATAGTGCAATTAATGCAATTGGTAGGGGTGATTTCTGAACCCCCCCACAGTAATGGACTCAGACATGGACTTAACGGTGTCGAATGTGCACTTTCCAACTTGCTTTTATGTGGATGGGCCGGCCAGGCCTTGGTTGGATTAGGTTTTCTGCTACTTACATTAGTTTTACTTTGTAGAGAATCGTTTACGCTTGATGACTTAATTGGTCAATTGTTATAGAAGCCATGGGTTGCTTTCTTTCATATTTTGAAGTCTAATTGCATATTAAAATAACTAATTTAAAATCGTGGTAATGTTTGTTTGTTTCGCTCCTTCGTCGCTCGTGCTTCAAAACTGCGTTCACGCGGGAAGATTGTTCACGCATGAGGATTGTACAATATTTTTTTGAAACAAACATTACCACGATTTTTATATTAAAATTGATTTAATATGCATTTAGACTTCAAAATATGAAATAAAGCAAGCCACGGCTTCTATAACAATGGCCCAATTAATTGTAAGTCATCAAGCGTCGCCGAAGGTTACGTAGACGATTCTCTACAAAGTAAAACTAATGTAGCAGAAAAATTAATGCAACCAAGACCTGGCCCGCCCATCCACATAAAAGCAAGTTGGAAAATGCACATTCGACATCGTTAGCAAAGTCCATGACTGTGGGGGGTTCAGCAATCACCCCTACCAATTGCATTAAATGCAATATAAATGTTTACAGGAACAGTGGTTGAATATTCAAAGGGTTGAACACATTGAATCGTAGTATAACCTAAAAAAATATGTTAATTTTTTTTTCTAATAGTGAAATTATGTACCTTTTCATCATATTGAAATAAATCTTACGTATATCAAATATTGTTTTAAACGTTGCCAATATATTTAATTCCATTAATTAATAGCTACTGATTAAATTCGAGTTGACATAACCTAAAAAGTGTGTCATTTTTCTTCATTTATAAGCATGAAATTATTTACTTTTCAATATTTAAATGAATATTGGGTGTACCAATTCGTGTTTCAAATGTTGCCAATAGGTTTTCTTTGGTATACGTAGGATTTATTTCAATATAATGGAAAGCTACATAATTTCACTATTATAACGAAGAAAAGTAACATATTTTTTTAGGTTATAATACAATTCAATCAACCCTTTGAATATTCAAACACTGTTCCTGTAAACATTTGTAGTGCAATTAATGCAATTGGTAGGGGCGATTCCAGAACCCCCCACAGTAATCGGATCAGTCATGGACTGTGCTAACGGTGTCGAATGTGCACTCTCCAACTTGCTTTGATGTGGATGGGCCGGCCGGGACTTGGTTGCATTAGTTTTTCTGCTACACTAGTTTTACTTTTAGAGAATCGTCTACGTAACCTTCGGCGACGCTTGATGACTTACAATTAATTGGTCCATTGTTATAGAAGCCATTGCTTGTTTTGTTTCATGGTTTTAAAGTATAATTGCATATTAAATCTATTTTAATTTAAGGATTGTGGTAATGTCCGTTTCAAAAAATTTTGTATAACCCTGAGGCGTGAAGAATCTATTGTGTTCCCGCACTTGATTTGTAAATTACCATCAATTTTACAACTTTGAATTGCCTTTTTTAAATAAAAGCAATGAATGTTAGCGTTTATTTCTACTTATGATTCGGCTACTCATAATTAAAGTAATAATTCAAACACTATGACCCACCTTCCGTCGGTAAGTCACACTTGCGCAGTCAATTACAGCAAATGTTCAAAGTGTTCTCCTTAAAAGCTTCAATGCAACATCTGATAGGTTATAGCGTTGCATGCATTAACAATTGGCTCTTGCAGTACTCAAGATTTTTAAACACGGTGTTTTTGAGATACGGGAATATGAAATAATCTAGAACCGTCAGGTCCGGACTATGAGGTGGAAATTGAATGACTCGATCATCACAAAACTCGTGAATTCGGGCCATAGTTTCCCTTGTCTTGTGATCTAGTGCATTATCCTGCTGGAAGTACCCATGTAGAAGTTCCTCATCATGAAGGTTTAGGAAAAAAGGTTCGAGCAAATTATTGCGATATCTCTCGGCATTTACCTTTTCTTTCGGCACTTTTAATATGTTTATCGTTCAACACTCTCAGAATTTTCAAATTTTCGCTTGTGTAAACACTCTCTGTCATGAAATAATTAAAATGACAGATAAACGTCAAACTATTTTTATGGATCTTAAGCAATTTAGAGGCTCTCCGGGGTGGTGTCGAACGATAAAAGGTTGTATTACACTCGTTCCTGTCTAGATTGAACGCTTTATCCGACTCGTTTCACTCGTGCTTTTATAAACCCCTTGTGGGATAAAGCGTCCAATTTACACAGGAACTCGTATAATAAACTACTATTATCGTTCGACACTGTCAGAATTTTCAAATTTTCGCTTGTGTAAACACTCTCTGTCATGAAATAATTAAAATGACAGATAAACGTCAAACTATTTTTATGGATCTTAAGCAATTTAAAGGCTCTCCGGGGTTGTGTCGAACGATAAAATGTCGTATTACACTCGTACCTGAGTAGATTGAACGCTTTATGCCACTCGAGGTTCACAAAAGCACTCGTTTCACTCGTGCTTTTATAAACCCCTTGTGGCATAAACCGTCCAATTTACACAGGAACTCGTATAATAATCTACTATTATTTTATTACGAGTTTATGTTTTTGTTTTCATTCAAAAACCGAGCCTGAATAATGTACTCGAAGATAGATGCAATGAATTAAATAGTTTTCGTTTTTAATACTTGTCGTAACTCCAAAATGGGAATTGAATTAAGTCCTTCATCTTTTGTTGAAATTACCGGAATTGCCTTTTGATTACTGGAATTAGTTACTTTATGTAGGAGTTATTTCCTGATTACTGGAATTACCTACGAATTACTGCGATTACCACGAATACATGCGAATTAATTCCTCGAATCGGAATTACCGGCATTGTTCGTGATTACCTTGAATTAATTCCATGTGGAATTAGTTGTACAAATTTAATGTTTTCCAAGTTGACAACCCTTATAAAAATTTTATGAATATAATGTTATGGTATGACCAGTGAGAGTAAACAGTACAGGACATTAATAATCACTGTTAGAATAGAATCACCCATATGCCTGTCATCTGGTACTGCCGACAATAACACTAAAAAAATCGTTGAGCTAAGGTGGCTTCGAGGACAATGGTAATAAGGGGAACGGGACTTTTATCAAATATATTTGCTGCAAAAGAGCCAAGTGCTGTTAGGGCGACAGACTACGTCTTTTGGTGGACATCTGGACCGGACACTGCAGGTTAAAAACGCACCTACATGTGATTGAGGTGGTAAACGACCCAAGGTGCAGGAGGTGTTTAGAGGAGGACGACACTATCGAACATATTTTATCCTACTAGAATATCCAGCTCTTGTCTCGACCAGAAAGTCCATATTAAGGGAGACCTGGCCCAGTTGAACCAGCTCAACATGTACATCGCCAAGAACCATTCCAGCCTTCTTCGACAATGTCGGATAATGAGCAATTGAACAATGTACCCTCTATGTGGTCTAAGTCTCAGTGAGAGAAGTCAATCCCTCACACCCCTCAACGCCTAATCTAATATGAATACGAATTGCACACCTTATAAAGTGTGCGTTTTATATACACAGCGACAAAACTCTTGGATCCCCTTTGAAAAGTAAAAGCAAGAAGTTTTATCTGGATAACTTTTTATACGAATAATAATTACATACAAATAGGCGTTTTTTATGATGAAAACAGTCAATAATGTTAATGTCTTCTGGTCGCACCGGATTTGTTGTTGTTTGTTTGATACAACGGAATCATAACTGTCAGAGCTGTAAGAATGGATTTCAGAACACTTACGTTGGACTGATTTCTGGACCTACAATTATAATATAATATAAGGGTATGGAAAACAGAATGTATAGTGAGATTGGCTTTTGCTAAAACGTAATTCAAATTAAAATTTAAATATATCTAAGTGGAACTCCACAAACTTTAATAACTGTAAAATTACTAATGGAACATGTTTCGGCAGAACACTTCTGCCATCATCAGCCCTTAAAGAATATAAAAAATTATAATTTTTATAATTAATATCTTTGTTTCAAAGTTCATTCTACACCCGGTATATTGTACATTGGAAAAACGCAAGACGGTTACTTAGTTCTTATTTACACTTTGATTTAAAGTAATACCTCGCTTAGCGAACTGGATCAATTATTTAGCTTAAGTTTTAAAAAGGGATTTCAGAATTGATAAAAACAAAATATATTTTTTTTATAATTAATGAGCCTTAGCTTCTTTGACAGCTTTGTACGAACAAATCCAGAAATTAGCAGCAGTGTCTTGAGGAGTAGCCTTCTGGACGGCACATTTTGTTATGAATTTTTCAATTTTTTCGGTTTTTCCTGGGCTAGCTTCGTTGAATTTCGTCCTGATTGTCCCAACTTGCAGTTGTCCGTTAGCGTCGATGAAACCAGCCTTCTTCAAAACGCAGAAACCGTGTTCTTTGAGTTTTGGATCTTCAGTAACGTGTTCGCCATTGCGGATTTTGCTGAGAACTTCGTCGGATACTCCGGATTCGGCTTTACAATCATTGCTGTATTGGTGAAGTTTTTCTTTGGGACTTTCGGCCTGAATAACATATTTTATGTCACATTAAATTATAGCATGATAAATATAAAAGTGGAAAGTGAAAAGTTTATAAAATTTACCAAAGCAGCGCCCAACATGGCGACGAAGAAGACGTAGAGAATGGTTTTCATGTTGATGAGGTTTCTTGAGTGGGCTGTAGAGGACTACGATGAATTTCGGGCGATTGGCGGAGTTTATAAAGAAGAATTATCTCTGTTTATGTGTGACTTATTATTATTAGCTAACGATAACATAATTTGTCATAGCCTGTTAAAAACAAGAAAGTAATTATGTAATAATAAGTAATCATAGACGTGAAAAAAATTTGATTGTTATTCACAGACAAATGTTTTCAGGGGCATATTTTTTACAGTTTTTTACTTCACGTTCTTACCCCCTTACTTCACGTTCTTTCCTCCTAAAAAACAGTAAAAATTATAATCATTAAATAAACACTTAAGGGGCATTTCGCAAAGACGAGCAACTACTGGGTGAGAGTGATGAAAAAGTTCGAAGTATGACATAAGTAGTAGGACGTAACCAATAATTAACTTTTAGAAAAAAGAGAAACCGACTTAAAAAAAACCCAAAGTAACATATAAGTTAACTAAAAAGTAAAAAATAAGAATTTTCAATTTCAGAGTTATTTGTTGTTCCGGTTAATGTAATTATTTATTTTTCCGTTTAATGAAATTCAGAAATTATTGTTGATTATCTAATTATTAATTGTTTTATAATTTTTAAGTCGGTGCCAAGTAAAACATAAAATTATACATTTTAAAGTAATAATTCCCTGATAATTTCAGACTTCTTAATTCACGATTATGATTACTGAATTAAAGTTTTCAGAACTCATTTGATACATTAGGTAAAAGCTATATATTCGTAGTAATAATTTTGCATGATTTAGGTTGGATTTACCGAGAGATGAATTATTGTTAGATTTGAAATAAATAAAAAATTATTTATTATGTAATTCCTATGAATTGTTTTTATAATTTTTTTCGTAGTAACTAATTTGTTATTGTAGGAAGGTATATAGTTTGTTTTTATGGCACAACTTCAAAATTATAAAACAATTAATAATTAGGTAATCAACAATAATTTCTAAATTTCATTAAATACCTTTCAAATGAGGTATCACTCGACCCATAGTGCGATTTAAGATTTTGCGGCTAACAGCCCCCTCGCGATGAGGGCGAAGCGCCGAAACTTGAAAAGAATCTGAAAAGATGTGCCCCTGCCAAATAAAATCGACCTGTTCGAGGATTTTTCAATCACAGTTATCAATTCGGAGAAATCTGGACTGGGAAGTTTTAAATGGGACAGCCTGTATATTATAGACATAAATCGATTGGTGCAGAAAGCATCCAAGTACCATTTCATGTATGCTAAAATTTGCAACTAATTAATAGTGCTTATATGCCAAGGGCATAGTAAAACGCAATTGTAGATGAATTTGCCATAGTCTTTTCGTTTCCTGAAAAGTTTGCAAAATGTTACTTGGCTTGTTTTAACAATAAACGATTCAATTGAAATCGGTTCATAAACAAAGAAATTATATTTGAAGTCGGTTTCGGTAAGACACAATAAATCACGTCGTTGACCACAGTTTATTTATTCTCGGCTTGTCACTCTGGGGTTGGGTTGAGGCCATAAACCATTCATTTCGGGCAGGTAGCTTCATTCGAACACATTTCCATTTGATTTTGAGAATTTTCCTTTTATAACTTCGAAATATTACGTTCAATATGAATTAAATTAAAATGGGAGCATCCTGAAGGTATACTGAATATAACGCAAAAAGAATAATTGAAATCGGTTCATAAACAAAGAAGTTATGCGCGCACAAACATATCCAATCACCACATTTCCATCTGATTTTCAAGAGTTTCCTGCTATAACTCCGAAGTCTTTACGTTCAATATGAATGAAATTAAAATGGGACCACCTTGGAGCCATACTCAACCCAAAGCAAAAAGAATAATTGAAATCGGTTCATAAACAAAGAAGTTATGCCCGAACATACAAAAAAAAACATATATACAGTCGAATAGAGAACCTCCTCCTTTCATTCAGTGAAACAATGCTTTCTGTTCAGAAATATTTCCAGCGGAGAGTTGGGAAACCCAAAAAGTCATAAACCCCTACCTGTCTAACGATACAAATGCTAGCACAATACAAATACAACATTCTAAATTCAACCACCACCTGAGACGACATCCGGGATTATAAAAGTATTATTGGCGTAAGTCCTTAAAATTACTTATTATTACCGGTCGTATTTTGCTTCTGATGAAACAGTCGAATGAGAACGTGACATCGTAAGGGGATAAACAGTTCAACTATTTTTTAGTATTTCACGGGCCATTACATTTAAATATATGTTTTTTTATTTTGACAGAATGTTGTCCCAAAAGGACATAATTATTATCTTTTTCAATCTGCCAAAAAACATACAAATTAAAATTGCTATGCACTCCAGAAGTTCATCTCTTTTTCTAATAATTTTTTTTTTCATCTAGATTCGTTTTTTTTCGTCTAGATCGTTTTCATCTAGATGAATTTCTGTCAGACCGTAATTTTCATGCAGTCTTTCTTTTTTAATTCCTAGAAATAACTCTCTGCGAGTTTTATTATACTCGCGTTTTCTTTTCAGTCCCGTAATATAGTTTTTAGCGAATTTTCCTGGACTACGCCCCCTCAGATTTTTGTGCAACTGGGCAAAATATTCTTCCTTTTTATTATATGAAATTTCAGCTGCTTTACATAGTATACTTCATAGCTGTTTTTAACAGAAAAATTTATTCCTTTGCCCCCTATAAATTTACAAACGATAGAATTATAAGTTTCTGCTGCATTATTTTTGATATTCAAAATTAGGCTATGCTCATTTTGAACAACATTGGCCAAATTCGTATATTCATTGTAACATATATAGTAAAGTGCACGATAATCTGACACCCATAAAACGTGGTCTATTGCCCACAGTTATCTTAACAATTTAGGACTGAACCCAGCCATAAATTTCCGAGACCAAAGTGTGGTTCACTCCGAGAGCTTTTTTGAAAGCGTGAAGGTACTTTAAAATTGTTTTCAAAACGTTTTACACCGAAACTATCCTAAATAAGTAGTGTATTTTATTTTTATATTGTATTTTTATATTATGTGCAGATATTAAAATGCGAAAATATGTATTATTTATTAGTAAAACTAGTTGTAGAAGTTACTATTGTACAACTAGTATAATATTGTAATTATTGTATAATATTCAGTGTGAAACGAAAGTAAGGCATCCAATTTATAATATGAGAAAATAATAATCACAATAATGTGCAGGTCAAATTTCAGTTAAATGTGTATTGCTATAAAAATAAATTATGGTCCAGAAATTTCGAGTCCGGTTCGCTTTCATCCACCAATAAACAAGCAACTCAAAGATGTTGCCGCTTCCTGTTGATTTACAACAATGGACCTTTCTCATTGTGCATCTAATTTGAGGCACTGTGTCCCGGTTTTACAGATGTCAGATTATCGTGCCTCGCACTTTACATATTATGTATTAGAGTGGAGCAAAACTGGCAATTTTTTAAAATTTCCTGTATCTTTAAACGATGACCTGATAGGAAAACTTCATTCGTACAAAAAAACAAAAATCTACGACTTTATGTTCAGGTGGCGTACCGTAAAAGTAGTTTACAGAAAACTGTCATTTTCAATTATTAGTTGTACGTGCAAAATTGAAGTCATTTCGTAACTTTGGTTTAATTTATTGAGGAATCTGGATTCCAAATAAATGGAAAACTCAAGGAAAAGAAAATTTCGATGTGCCGGTACATCAAAGGGTTGATTGACAGTGGCGAAGTTCCAAGATAACAGGAGCTCTCCATCCCGCATAACTTTGTTTAGTATAGGTCTAATTGTAATTTTACTCGGACTGTACATGGCAATTTTGTAGCATCTCTGTATAGGTGGAGCTACTTTCTTGACGTAGAAATCAACAAAACTAGGTTTTATTTTAAACATTATTACATATGTAGTTGTATTTGCGCTTCCATCTTCAATAATGTTGTGAACAATAAGAAAAAACTATACGCAAAGTGATACGCATGTTTCTTGCTAGGTTTTAAATTCGTACGTGTCAAAAGTTACGTATGTTTTAGCAAAACAGTTTAAAAAAAATATACACGTAGGTTCTAAAGTAATCCTTTTTCTACAACTAGTTTGAAAATTATTGATCAGTAATTAACAATACAGCGATTTTTATAAACGTACACTGCAAACATGGGGTGAGAGGAGCGTCTTTTAAGACCTAAAGCCAGAAACCTGAATACAGTGCACACACAATGGACCCATGTATTTTTACCTGGGCTGCGCGCGCATCTGAGAGTGTAGTGACATTTCCAAAATTAATTTGTTAAATGTCAGATGTGAAAGCACCAGCTATATAAATAAAACAATATGGTGTATAACTGCTTTGTGCCTATTTGTACAAATCGAAAACATACCGAAGAATTAAACAACAAACGCCGTTGCTGTGATTTTTTGACAGCTGCAGAAGGTCTGTTCAGTACTGGGCCTGTCAAACAAATTTCAAATGACCCGCTTTTTTGCCGTTCAGACAACTCTTCTATTCAGTACATGGGTCCATTACGACTGTCGACAAAACACGAAGTGTTTGTTTTTAAGGCTGTAATTTTTTTTTAACATATTTGTTGTTGTCGGCATCTCACGCCCGTATATTATTAATTATTGTGTACTTGATAAGTACTCGATAAAAGTATTGACCGCAAAAATCTGGGAGATTTCCTTTCGATGTACAAAATTAAATGTTTATAAAATAGAGTAATTGTTTTTCGGTCAAGAAATACATGCCAGTGGAAAATTATTTTAATACAATAACAACAATAAATAATTTATGAATATTAACTAATTTATTTATTCATGTTTGCATCCAAATTAGGTTAAAATATAAAGTAGATCTCACTAAGCTGTGAACAAAGAAAGTGTTTTTTAATCTAAAAGTCCACTATACAGGCTGTCCCATTTAAAACTCCCCAGTCCAGATTTCTCCGAATTGATTACTGTGATTGAAAAATCCTCGAACAGGTCGATTTTGTTTGCCAGGGGCACATCTTTTCAGATTCTTTTCAAGTTCCGGCACTTCGCCCTCTTTGCGAAGGGGCTGTTAGCCCCAAAATCTTGAATGGCACTATGGGTCGAGTGATACCTCATTTGAAAGGTATTGGAGGCCTCTCTACAACTAACGGTTATTTTTCAATATTTCGCAGTTTTGACCGTAAACACGATAATTTTCTATTTTCAAGATAAACCACATCTTCTCATGTTGTGTCTCACATAAACCACAAAAACAAACATGTAATTGCTGAAATTAGACTTATTGAAATTGGGGGAACAGGTACAGTTTTGAAAATAGTTTGTATTTTTGCATGGAAATGAATGGTGGCAATATCCAACATTTATTACGTTAATTAGATCATTTAATGAAAAATAATCGTGTCGTATACTCTACATTCAGTTTTAAGTCATTTGCGCTATTTAGCAATCAAAAGCAACAACCTAATGACACAAAAGTTTAATTTCAGCAATTACATGTTTGTCTTTGTGGTTTCTATGGGACCCAGCATGAGAAAAAGTGAATTATGTTGAAAATAGAAAATTATAATTTTTACGGTCAAAACTGCAAAAAATTGAAAGGTAAGCGGTTAGTTGTAGAGAGGCCTTCAATACCTTTCAAATGAGGTATCACTCGACCCCTAGTGCCATTTAAGATTTTGGGGGTAACAGCCCCCTCGCAAAGAGGGCGAAGCGCCGGAACTTGAAAAGCATCTGAAAAGATGTGCCCCTGGCAAATAAAATCGACCTGTTCGAGGATTCAATCATTGCAATCACAGCAGTCAATTCGGAGAAATCTGGGCTGGGGAGTTTTAAATGGGACAGCCTGTAGAATATCCTGGATGTATACAGGCTGTCCCATTTAAAACTCTCCAGTCCAGATTTCTCCGAATTGATTATTGTGATTGAAAAATCCTCGAACAGGTCGATTTTGTTTGCCAGGGGCACATCTTCACAGGTTCCTTTCAAGTTCCGGCATTTCGCCCTCTTCGCGAGGGGGCTGTTAGCCCCAAAATCTTAAATGGCACTATGGGTCGAGTGATACCTCATTTGAAAGGTATTGGAGACCTCTTTACAACTAACCACTTACTTTTCAATCTTTTGTTTTTTTACCGCAAAAAAAGATAATTTTCAATTTTCAAGATAATCCACATCTTTTGATGCTGTCTTCCACAGCAACCACAAAGACAAACATGTTATTGCTGAAATTAGGCTTATTGAACTTGTAGCATCACGAGCAGTTTTGAAAATCGTCTGTATTTTTGCATGGAAATGAATGATGGCCGTATCCAACATTTATTACGTTAATTAGATCACTTTATTGAAAAATAATCGTGTCGCATACTCTTCATTCAGTTTTAATTCTTTCGCGCTATTTAGCAATCAAAATCAACAACCTAATGACCCAAAAATTTCAATAAATTAAATTTCAAAAATACATGTTGGTCTTTGTGGTTTCTGTGGGACATAGCATGAGAAAATGTGCATTATGTTGAAAATTAGAAATTATTGTTTTTACGGCCAAAACTGCAAGATATTGAAAAGTAAGTGGTTAGTTGTAGAGAGGCCTTCAATACCTTTCAAATGAGGCATCACTCGACCCATAGTGCCATTTAAGATTTTGGGGCTAACAGCCCCCTCACGAAGAGGGCGAAATGCCGGGAGTTGAAAGTAACCTGAAAAGATGTGCCCCTGGCAAACAAAATCGACCTGTCCGAGGATTTTTAAATCACAATAATCAATTCGGAGAAATCTGGACTGGGGAGTTTTAAATGGGACAGCCTGTATAATTATAAACCAGAAGAATGTTCTTAAATCCAGGTGGAGTAAATTTAAATTAAGATTTAAATATATCTAAATCGAACTCCACAAACTTTAATAACTGTAAAATTACTAATGGAACATGTTTCGGCAGAACACTTCTGCCATCATCAGCCCTAATTTAACAAGAGATTAATGATACAATTGATGAATTACAAGAGGGGTTCTTACCTTAAAGAATATAAAAAATTATGACGTTGACGTTTTAAAAATCTGGTTCCTTCAAAATTGCCTCAAGCTTGATATCACCCCAAAATTTATCTCTATAAGGACTGGAATCAAAAACCACATACCTTGGAAGATTAAACGACAGGCGGAGAGAAACTGGATCAAAGAATGCATCAAAGAATATTATCGCCACCTCAACATCGTGAATAGAGACCTCAAATGGCTTTACTATGAAATCAATTTCTCCCTGGACCACCTACAGTTCGACCATGTGGACAGTTTTATTAGAGATAGATTACAAGACTTAGCACATAGGAAATACGAGAATCTAGTAAGAAAGTTAGATCACCTTTGCTTTGAACAATTAAACATACCATTTAAAGATAAAAGGTCCATCTTAGACCATCATGTAGACTCTTTACCTATTCAAAGTAGTCAAGCTATAGGTCATAAATTTCACAATAGAGTTTTAAATGACAGTAATACCTTATTTTCAGAGTCTGAAATTAATTTTCTTTCCAAAGGCTTTAAATACAACGTCCAACCACTAAATATCCAACACGTAAAAGAAACACTTGCAGTTGAAACAGAAATCATCATACTTCAAAATTTGTTTCCAACCTTAAATCTACGCTCAAAGACCTTTCAGAAACTGTTAAATATTTTGACCCACAAGCTTTCACACTAATACCCATGAATCCTTGCATACCTAGACTATACGGTCTACCTAAAATACATAAAACTCAACATTTTCCCATTAGACCAGTAGTTTCCTTTGTCCATTCACCTGTATCAATACTTTCAAAATGGCTTAATACAATTCTTAGACAACATTTAGATTTAGTAACAAATTTGCAATAAAAAACTCAATAGATCTTTGCTCCAAAATTAGAAATTTCCAAATTCCATCAGACACTAGACTTGTTTCATTTGACGTAGTTAATTTATTCCCCAGCATCCCACCCATATCTTGCTTATTAATTTTAAAAAACCTACTATTTAATTCTAATATGCCAACCATACATGCACTAAATTTACATTCACTTTGTGAGACTGTCCTAGAACAAAATTTCTTTCAATTTAATAATATTTTTTTTTCACTACTAGCTGTACGATTATATAGTTTGTAGAGGAGGTGTGAAGTTGTTTTTCTTTCCTAGTAGTTAATAATTTTTTCATTATTGACCAGTAGTTAATAATGGGCAGAGACCGGATTTGATGCAAAATGCATATCATATTATTTTATTTACCTACTTAACAACAGCGCCCTTCGATTTTCACAAATTGCACCAGTTGCAAATATTACACATTAATTAACTGCAATTTATGAAAAAAAAAACGAAGTTAAATGATTACAAAAGCACAGGTATGCATTGTGCAGGTTTTCACGAAAATCCGGTCTCTGACGGAGAAATGTCAGAGAAAAAATACATAACCTTTACTTTTGATAAAAAGCGTCTAGTGGGTGCCAGTCACAGTTGATCCTGTCCAAATTTCGAGTTTCACGTACAGGAAAATATGACCTTCTTGGAGTAGGTTTCTTTAAGGGGTTGAGCGCGAAGCGCGAGCCAAAATTTGCAATGATCCACGGAAAAAACAAATGTTCACAGACGGCAACGTCTATTCAGGATTAACTGTGACTTGGCACCCGCTAGACGATTGTATTTTTGATGCTTTATTTATTTAACGATTTAAGCTGCTAGTAGTGAAAAAAATAATATATAAACCACGGTAGAGAAGCCCTTTCTCAGCTTCGCAACTTAATTCCCTCGATGCTTCGCATCTCGGGAATTAATACTGCTTAGCTGAGAAAAATTACTTCTCCACCTTGGTTTATAATATACTATTATTCTCAAAACTCAGGCTTAGCAATGGGCTCTAATTTGTCACCTCTTTTAGCAGAAATGAATAACTTAGAAGATCAGTTTTTAACTTCTTCACCTTTTAAAGATCATTTTCTCTTTTGGTACAGATATGTAGATGACATAATTGTTTTATTCAAAGGATCTGATTCTGAACTTGATAACGCACTCAGCAACTTAAATTCTTTAAACCAATCCATTAAATTCACCGTTGAAATTGAAATCAATTCCCAAATCCCCTTTTTAGACTTGTTAATCACTAGAAATAACAATACTTTTAAATTTGACATTTATAGAAAACCTAGTATCACAGATTGCGTAATACCTTTTTTCGGCCTCCGTCTCAATTTAGTTATTTTCCAGTCGTCCAAATCGGCTTGAAATAGTATATTATATTATAAGTGTGGTAGGTTCAATTTTACATCACGAAGTTTTAATAAAACTGAGTGATGTAAAATACCTACCACACACATAATGTATACAACTTTTTAGCCGATGACGAAGTTTTCCACTCGGTGCCCCCATTTACAAAAATTATCGTTGCACCGAAGTTACATTCACATTATTGACATTAAGATAGGTGCAGGATAGTGTGACGCACGCGGATTTTGCCCAAAAGGATACGGGAGTTGTAGGAATGCATAAATAGCATAAATAGGGCACAATTCCTAAAAATATGAGAGAGGTTATGTTTTTCGAGTGTTTTGTTGCCTTACCTTAACTTTTTCATTATCTTATTCTTGACGTGTTTTACTTTTAGTTCAATGACTTCACCCATTTTGCCATATTTTTGTATTTTATGAGAGTAATAATCGCAATAAATTAACATTTTTAAATTGAGTGACTGTAAATTGACAAGGTAAATAGGTAACGGAGATGCTTACTATTTATACCACGAGATGGTGCGCCTCCGAGTGTCTTTAAATTGGTCATTATTATATTTTAGAAACTTATTCAAACACAGTTAAGTACGGTATCCTCCTTCAAAATATACGACCAATATTTATCATAAAGGATCTTGTTTTTTTGCGCGTTTCTTAAAGAAGAAAATTTTGGACTCTTTTACCGCTTAAAGGCGGTAGGTGACAGCTTCAATGTGTAAAAAATGGGTTACCATGGCTGTTTAAAATGTGGTAGAACGTAGTTTACAACTGTCAAGGCTAAAAACGCTATTTGCCAGCCTAGGCTAGAAAATGGAAACTAGGGATTTTTCAATGCAAGCTTTTATGTTTGTTGGATTTGTCTCCGCCCCGAATAGCAGAATAACTACTATTAAAACATCGGAAAAATTACAGGGGGGCCCCTTGGTATAGGGCAACGACAATAACAAAACCCCTTGAACAGGGGGGCCCAAGGGGGCCCTTTAAGACATGGGGGGGCCCCTTTCGACATGTGGAGCCCTTGAAACAGGGGGGCCCAGGGGGGCTCTTTAAGACACGAGGGCCCCCATGCGTTATGCGGGCCCCCTTAGACTTGTGGGGGCTTCTGCGACATGGGGGCCCAAGGGGGCTCTTTGAGACACGTGGGCCCCCATGAGGCATGAGCCTCCCCTACAAAAGTAAACAATGAAAATCTTTTGTCGGCCGAAAAAGTTTCGTTTATCACATGGCCCGAAACTGTTTTGCAAGTGCTTGCACTTGTGAAGTCTCGGCTACGCCTTGCCTCCACAAACTGTACTCGCACTTGCAAAATGACATTTTCTAGCCTTGTAATAAAATATACTATTGACTCTTGTCACTCTGTTTCCCATAAATTTGCAGCTTTTCATTCATTTTTCCACCGATTATTTTCTATACCACTATCAGATTCATCTTTTCAAACTTAATAACATTAAACAAATTGCTTCAAATAATGGATATTCTTTAAAAACAAGAAGAATGTTCTTAAATCCAAGTGGAGTAAATTTAAATTAAAATTTAAATATATCTATGTCGAACTCCACAAACTTTAATAACTGTAAGATTACTAATGGTACATGTTTCGGCAGAACACTTCTGCCATCATCAGCCCTAATTTAACAAGAGATTAATGATATAATTGATGAATTACAAGAGGGGTTCTTACCTTAAAGAATATAAAAATTATGACATTGACGTAATTTTGAATTAAATTTGACGTTTTCAAAGGGTTACATGATTTTTAAAAGATTTCGTAAAAACAACATTTTATAAATGTAAAAATTAAAAATGGATCAAAGAGAATCTGGTAAGTTTGTTTAAGTGAAAAATTAAAATAGTGGATTAATAATGGGATTATTAAGTAATTATTAAGTAAATAATAATTATATTATTAAGTTATTCTGTTCAATTAAACAAGATCTGTTTTCCAGTTTCAAGGCTTTCCTTATTTCCAAAGTCTCGAGAAAATCTAATTTCCGGCCTTTATTGCATTTATGAATCAATTTGGAATTTGATGGTGAAAAATTATGTTTCGTTATTAATATATGATTGGCGAAAGAAGAAGGTGTTGATGGTGGAGGATCAAGATCTGTGTTGTTATAGATGTGCCTGAAATGTTCTTTAATACGGTCTGATATTTTGCGACCTGTCTGACCTATGTAGAATGACTCACAAGAAGAGCAATTTAATTTGTATACATCTGATAATGATTTGTAATCTAATGGATCTTTAGTTTTAATAAAAAATCTGGATAAGTTGTTATCTGTTTTAAATGAAACTTTAAAACCGTTTTTCTTAAGTATTTTAGAACATTTCTCTGAGACGACGCCAAAGTATGTTAATGAATTTGAAAAGGAAATTGTTTCTGAAGGATTTTTAACCAAGTAGTTTGTGTATTTGAATTTGTTATAGTATCTATAGTATAATTTATTTATAGTTTTTAAAGAATATCCATTATTTGAAGCGATTTGTTTGTCTTGAGACTTTGGAAATAAGGAAAGCCTTGAAACTGGAAAACAGATCTTGTTTAAATGAACAGAATAACTTCAATAATCCCATTATTAATTCACTATTTTAATTTTTCACCACTCAAACAAACTTACCAGATTCTCTTTGATCCATTTTTAATTTTTACATTTGATAAAATGTTGTTTTTACGAAATTTTTTAAAAATCATGTAACCCTTTGAAAACGTCAAATTTAATTCAAAATTACGTCAAAGTCATAATTTTTTATATTCTTTAAGGTAAGAACCCCTCTTGTAATTCATCAATTGTATCATTAATCTCTTGTTAAATTAGGGCTGATGATGGCAGAAGTGTTCTGCCGAAACATGTTCCATTAGTAATTTTACAGTTATTAAAGTTTGTGGAGTTCGACTTAGATATATTTAAATTTTAATGTATATAATTATGATGTCCTTTTTTTCGAAAGGGAGTCTATTGTGATTCGAATCCATTTTATCGATTCTCTTTACTTACCTTGGAAACATTACACTCAAATATAGTTTAAACAAACTTAGTATATTCTCCTCAATCCATTTTTATTTTTACATTTCAAAAAATTCAATTTTTCCATATTTTTTAAAATAATGTAATTTTTTCAAAAAACGTAAAATTTAAAAATCTTTTAGTAACATCATAATTTAACATTCTTTAATGCTGAAGATGGGAGTAGTATTCTCCCAAAACTTTGATTAAAGTTTGTGGAGATTGACTTAAAAAAATTTAAATTTTAATTATTTAATTTTATTTACAGTTAATATTGTCCTTTCATAATGATTTCGAATAGGTTTGTTCTGAACCAGTTACCATAAATGATTATTTGAGTTACCTTCATAAAAACAACAGAAATAATAACACTTTTACTTTAATAACATTTTAGTACTGGGCTATTTGAAAAACTATAAATAATTATTATTTAGCGTGTAGTAGTTACAATTAATATTTGCTTATCATTGCCTGCAAAGTGCTGCCTCATTATCGCTTCTTAGTCGCAAATCATTCTGTTTTATAATTAATTTTAATTCGATCGATAAGTGAATGTGTTGGTCAAATTTCCATTTACAAGAAACATAATTGTTGTTTAGAAATTTTAAAAGGGTTTAAAATGATTTACTGTTTGTGTTTTGTTACTGCCCTTTTTAATGTACAGGTTCTCGAAGTGACAAAACGTCAATTAACCGAATTAACGGTAACGTACATGTTGCGTTATCGGACAACAAACCGTGTAATTCTAATTTTGCAGCAGCTAATTATATTATTATTAATTGTTGCTTTTGTAGTCTAACTATTGAAAACTGTTAAAAATCCCCTGTAATTATGTTCATCAATGCTTCGTTTCCCAATTTGAATTTGTTATAATAGACTTAATCTTCAGAGCAGTTTTTGTATATTTTTGTAAGCACACGATATATACTTCAATGCTAATTAACAATTACTTCACTACGTATTAAGATAATATCAATATACATTTTTAACACAACTAATGACACGGTTCAGGTAGAAGCCACATCTCTTTATATTGAGCTTACTAGAGGCTTCACCCTAAAATTCAAGCTTAGTTTGATCTTCGTACTTTATGATTGTGCATCGATACGTGCTCCCGGTTAAGCCAAGATTACCCCATTTGCAGAGCAACTCGTTCTTAAAATCTGACGTTTGTTACTATAGCCAGTATAATACATTTCAAGAGTTGAGAACTTCGGAGACAAGAATTTTTATTGGAAATGTCAAGATGGTTTGAACGGTCGCGGAAAGATTTGGTGTAAATAAGATACATCAACAGTGTATCAAAATAGCCGTCGTATTAACAATAATAGCTGGATGAAAGATTGTTATATAAAAACAAATAAATTTATCAGTGACAGATTGTACGTCCGTATCAGCAGGAATGTTATGGAAATACATAAAATATCGTTGGTCATTATAATTAGTATTAGTGATTTGCTAAAAATTAGTCACCTTGGCCGAAATCCTTATATAAGAGTCTTCTTTTTGTTGTTAAGTGCTTTGAAAACACTTTTTCTTGGAATAACACATAATACAGTGTTATCATTATAGTTTGCGCAGAAATGCACGTAAACAGAGCGAGATAAGTTCTCTTTAAAAACGCGCCTCGAAGAGTAGGAACTCATTGTAGACAACTATCTTCAACAAAACACATCAAGATGAAAGCCTTCTTCTGCCTCTACTTCGTAGCCGTCTTGTACACCGCTCTGGTATTTATTTTTTAATTTCAAAAAATATTATTGTTACAATTCGATATTTAGGCCGTCAACCCCAAGGAAAAGCTCCGCGAATTTAGCGATGCCTGCAAACCCGAATCTGGAGTATCCGATGAGGCTCTTACCAAAGCCCGTAATGGCGAGAACCAAGATGACCCAAAACTTAAAGAACACGCAAACTGTATTTTGAAGAAAGCCGGTTTCCTCGACGCTAGTGGACAACTTCAAATTGAAACCATCAGGACTAAATTCAACGAAGCTAGCCCAGGCAAATCCGAATCCATTGAGAAATTCATCAAAAAGTGTGCCGTCCAAAAAGCTAGTCCCCAAGAAACCGCTTCCAACTTTTTCATTTGTCTCCATGATGTCAGAGAAGCAGCAGCAGCTCACTAAAGTATTTTTCGGTGTGTCGAAATGAACATTTTGCAATTAAAGTAGATCATTATACACGTTCTATTTTATTAATACACATGCACAAAACACCCTTACTTACAACCCTGCATGAAGTTTGTTTTTACCGATAAAGTTTTCAAGTAGAAAAATCATTACTACTGCTATAATACTCACTCCGCTGTCGTTTATATTAATGACTATTGCCCTCAGAAAATTTCAACCAATCCAGAGACAGCATTATTTAAAATTTATCCAATCAAGTGAGAGTATCATTGAATATTCTTGCACATGTGCAATACCCGAATACAACCACATGTGCAAATATTCAACAACAAAATTAATAAACAATCCAAAATTTTATTAACAAAAATTACAATTACTAAATTGACAATTTACAAATGAAACCGTTTCGGGCAAGAGTCTTCCCGTATATCCCTCGTGCACGCCAAATACAATCACCACGTGCGCTCGCGAAATATTCAGGTATTTGGCGTGCACTTGGGATATAATAGTTGATTATTTCTTCCGTGTGATGTACATTCAATATTATGATCCTTTTCTCTGCAGCTACTGCAGCGAATTTTTCTTCCGCCAATCTCCAAGTGTAAGATCTTTGAATCACGAGTGCGATAGCATGCAATGCAATGAGCAAAAAAGATGTGCAGCATCTTCGACATTATCAATATTATCTTCGATATTCCATTATTATGCTATGGCAATTCCGTACTTTTAACTATTTTTTTGCAATTCTCCAAAACGGTGATGGAATCACTGATTTTGAGAACACAATAACTTTAATAAAAATATCAGCATAAAAAATTGTTGCGTCGAACCATGTACCAAATTTGGTAATTGGACACTTCTCCACTAATTGGGCAACTTAGTGTCTCGTACAATTTTTATTACGCGACTGCTTAATTTTGCTGTAATTAAAATGTATACCATGAAAATGCGTAATTTATTCTATGTGTGGAAAGTCAAGAAAAGTCCTAGTAATAATTATTTATTTCTTCTTCTTTAAATACCAAAAACACAGTTCTCTGGTTGGCAAATTAAAATACATTTCAAAATGATTGTTTTAAATACAAGGAATTGTGAATAATAAATTTATTCATTATCGATTTTACATACATTAATAGCTAATCTTTATAAATACCACATTTCAGTATTATAAAATTGATTTTGAATTGTCGAAATATGAGCTACAACTTACTCCCGAAATTTTGAGCACAGTCCCCTGATTTGATTATAAAACTATACCATTCTGTTCTCTATGCCCTGATACACGATGATATGACTGCAATAGCAGTCTGAAATTAGTTCATTTTTATTCATTTTTATGATCTTTGATTTGTTGGAGTTGTCTCCGCCCCGAATAGCAGAATAACTATTAAAACATAGACATGGGGGCCCAGGGGCCCTTGGGTTTGTAACTCAAGAATGGCTGGACCGATTTTTATGATCTTTGACTTGTTAGATTTGTCTCCGCTCCGAATAGCAGTATAACATTGACAGGGGGCTCAGGGGACACCCTTGGGTTTATAACTCAAGACCGGCTGGACCGAGTTTTATGATCTTTGATTTGTTGAATTTGTCTCCGCCCAGAATATCAGAATAACTATAAAACATCGACAGGGAGCTCAGGGGGTCCCCTTGGGTTTAGAACTCAAGAAAGGCTGGACCGATCTTTATGATCTTTGATTTGTTGTTTTTGTCTCCGCCACGAATAGCAGAATAACTATTAAAAGATGGACAGGGGGCTCAGGGGCCCCCTTGGGTTTATAACTCAAGAACGGCTGGACGGATTTTTATGATCTTCGATTTGTTGGATATGCCTCCGCCCTGAATAGCAGAATAACTATTAACATAACCAATTGTTTGTAATGTTAGCCTAACATAACAAACGATGTTTGGATGCTACACTAGACTAAAGACTATACACGAAAGCGAACAGTATTTATAAGCTTAATAGTGCCAACATGGCAAAAGCAAAGGTAATTGACTATAAGCACTAGTAATAGACGTAAGACCATTGCGTAAGCAATGGTGTCTTTTATCACGGGTACGTAACTCGCGCCGCATTGACAATATAATAAAATTCGGAAATTCGGAGAGATAGGTGACCGTAGCAAATAACTTTTTGAGTGGACGGTTCATAACTTGATTATGAAGCTCCTCAATTTACTTCAGTTTATGCGCCGCTAATGGTCAGTTAAATCAAAGAAATTGTCAGATTTTCGCCGCTTAAAGAAAAAATAGCATGTTTTATTCGGAGAAAAGTTTGTGTTAAACTCGGGTAATACTCGATTCGATAAGGCGTAATTTTTCTTACCCGGAAACGGAATTTCCGCTTTATTGTCCGAATCATCAAATAATATCCCTTATTTCAGGACAATCTTTGTTTCCATTTTAACTCGTGTAATTAGCAAGTACCTACCGGCCATTTATTATTAATTTAAACATTATTAAATTTGACTGGGCTGACAATAACTACAAGCGCTCTTTTGGCAAGACCGAGCTTATGGAAGTAATGAAAGGTAAGAATTTCTGATTCAATTCTTATCAGTTGAACAGTTGTTATAACTATTTTCCAGAGGCTGTATGTCTCTGCTTTGAAGGTTTTAATTTATTTATGTTGCAATAATATTACCTTATTAAATTAAGAGATGGAAAATATATAATTTTTTAAATTAAAATTTAAATATATCTAAGTCGAACTCCACAAACTTTAATAACTGTAAAATTACTAATGGAACATGTTTCGGCAGAACACTTGTGCCATCATCAGCCCTTAAAGAATATAAAAAATTACGACGTTAAAAAAAATTACGTCAACGTCATATTTTTTTATATTCTTTAAGGGGCTGATGATGGCAGAAGTGTTCTGCCGAAACATGTTCCATTAGTAATTTTACAGTTATTAAAGTTTGTGGAGTTCGACTTAGAGATATTTAAATTTTAATTTTAATTTACTCCACCTGGATTTAAGAACATTCTTCTGGTTTATATAATTTTTTGTTCTTTAATACCTGTTATTTGTTTTCTACATCATCATACTCCAAAAATTTCCACAGATCAATGTGGAAACGAACACACAGTATGTTAAAGATTTTTACAAAAATTGTTTATCCACCATTTTCCATTTTCCATTTTATGGAATTTTGAATAACTATAACGAATTGTAAATTGCATACTTTTATGTGCTGCAATTAATCAGGAAATTACTAACTCAAATTATTATTCAAATCTAAAAGTTTTCCAAACTCTAGTAGAAAACAAAACTTCCTTCTTTTATGTTTATCACCGTTATTACCAGTTTCAAAGATGAGTGCTACTTTTGGTAGTTTACATAAAAGTCGTAGGAAATATATTTTATACCCGACTAACATCAAGATGACTATTTTTGCCTCGCAAAAGGAAGGTATAATGGAGTATTTCTCTCAAAATTGATATAATGATAAAAAGGGGTGAATTACTATGGTTACACAATGGTAAGACATGAATAATTTTTTGAAACGTCATTTTGACACTTTCATTATTTTTTGATTTTTAACTTTTACAAGAAATTACACGTCGGGCACAAAACGTTGTATCTTACACGTGACCGAAATGACATTGTAAGCTCGTGAGATGTGTATCACTCGTGCTGTCGCACTCGTGATTCAAAGATCTCACTTCGTGACAATGAAGCATTTCTTTCACTTGTAATATACTCTACTATTATACCCGACTAACATCTAGATGACTATTTTTGCCACGGAAAAGGAAGGTATAATGGAGTATTTCTCTCACAAGTGATATAATGATAAAAAGGGGTGAATTAGTATGGTTACACAATGGTAAGACATGAATTATTTTTTGAAACGTCATTTTGACACTTTCATTAATTTTTTGGTTTTTAACTTTTACAAGAAATTGCACGTCGGGCATAAAACGTCGTATCTTACACATGACCGAAATGACATTGTAAGCTCGTGAGAGGTGTGTCACTCGTGCTATCGCACTCGTGATTCAAGGATCTCACTCGCTGACAATGAAGCATTTCTGTCACTTGTAATATAATCTACTATTAAATCAAATTGCATAATACCGAAATATTTACTTACCTTTATTAAGTTATATGTACTGCGTTTAAATAAACATTTGCATTTATGAGAAGTAACAAATATGAACAAAAGCCAGCACAAATTATTAACCACTAGACTAATATTAGACGATAATACTGTATATTATCGTCCCAAAGATGCTGTGTCATTATCGCTCCTACTTTGCAGGTCATGTTAATGTATAAAAACAATAACTTTAAGTCATTTAATAAAACCAATCTCTATTTTTATATCTTGTGTAAATTGTGTAGGTATATGAAAGAGACAGGGTTAAGAAATTATAAATTACAGCAGAATCTATATAAAAATCAATTGCTTCATGTTTGAAAGATCATGACTTGAGAACGGCTCGACCGATTCGGCCGGTTTCTAAATTTGGATGAAATCTTTGTATTAAAATCTCAGTAAAGAGAGAACGGCTGGACCCATTTGGCGCTTCTTTTTTAATATTTGTAATAGTCCAAATAAGGTTTTTTGACACGGAAAGAAAAATGGAAAATTGGGGATAAATTGAAAATGCTTTTTGGGATTTTTGTATAAACCCAAGATTCGAACGATGAATATGGCCCTAAAAAAGTTTTCAGGAAAATAAAATTCGTGACAGTTACAAAGAAAAGTCCAAAAATTTGGACAAACTGCAAAAGTCATAATTTTTGTATTACTCTCGATCATAACTGACGATAGGAACGACATACAGGGTGTATCAAGATGTACGCACCAACTCCTCAAGATGGTATAATAGGGATCCTATTAATACCCAAACCGTTTATATAACAAACCACAGAACAATAGTTTACGAGCAGGAAGTCGATAAAGTTGACCAATGAAATGCCTAAAATAATGTAGGTAGTAATTCCCAGTAATTTAGTGGTTCCTACTTAGTGAAAATATTGAATATTTATAAAGGGTTCTCACTGGCCAGTTTAATTTATGGATAGTTCAAAAGCTGTTACGTCCAAAGAAAAAGTAAAAGTGAATGGAGGTCCAGAAAGCTCAAGGAAAATAGTTCTGAAGAGTTAGTGCGCACTTTTTGATACACCCTGTATATATGGTTGAATTTTTTTCTGTTTTGTTCGTTATGCTCCCGGGATGGAAAATAACTCAAATTAATGTTTTCAATTGAAAAAAGATTGGAGAGACGCATTCCAGCCTAAATTAAAATAAAATTACATTTGTTTTTACTTTTGTGTTGTTTCGAGATCTGTCCAGAAACAAATTTATTGAAATTTGGTCTAGATAACGTCTGTCAGGTCAGCTAGTAATTAATAAAACATTCATGCATTATAACTGTTTGTGAACTTAAAAAAGGGTACATAGTTTAAACATTCCATAAAGCTCTCACTAAATCGATATGTAGTAGGTCAGTATTAATAAAATAAAAAAAAAACTAATTATATAAGATATCATTTCCTTACAATAAATTGTGTACAAACGAAATGCAGTAACAGACGGGATTACTCATTATCACATTAACTGTTGTAATTTGAGCACTTAAAATGACATAAAGTGTTGTAATTAATGTTCAATCATTTTTGTTTAAACATTGTGGACGAGGCTTCTGGCTTTATTTCGTCCACATTCCCGGGTTTGATCAAATTGACTTTAGCGAATTAAATCATATTTAATATAACATGTAGATAAAAATATAATTCTGTCTCTCAACTCGAATTTCATTGTATAAGAATAGAAATGATATAATAATTATAATTTTTTACTTTTAACTTTTTAACAATATGACCATAATTTTTGCGATATAAAACAGTGTAAATGAAAAACGTTCTAGATGCAAATCCAGCAAACCAGTTCTTATAATAATTAGTAAATTTATTTGAGTTAATGTCTACAATAATAAAATTGTCAGCTGAATATTCATGTCAAATCAATTAATTTATTAAAAGCCCCTAGTTCTGCATTCATGTTATACAGGATCTTTATAACAGGTTTTGGACGTCAACATTCTCTATTCTGCATATACATTCGCTGATCTCTGCAACTTGATGTATTAATCATTTGTAAAGACCCAAACCAAAACTGAACATCTTGAAAAATCTCCATAAACTTACCAACCTGAACTTTATTCTTGTTAACCAGTTTTAACAAAACTATTCTCCTAACAAACCCTCTTGATCGCATGAAGTTTTATGTAGTCTATCAAAGTTTAAAGTTTATCAAAAGTTTTGGTAATTGTTTTCTCTAAAACCTAATTCTCTATTTTCGCTGTTAATTAATTTTTGCTATTTCCATTTATTATCATTAATTTTATAGAGGCCAAAACTCCTCAAGAATAACTTCGCCAATACAGCGATGTCTCTATTGAAACGGGTGTATCTGAAGTAACTCTTACCAAAATCCAAAATCATACAGTTGCATATGAGATAAAAGCTTGTCACGAGATTTTCGTATGTAAATTTCATTTATAGAAAAATACAATTTCTACTTAGAATTATTACTTTCAACATAAGCATATAAACTCTCGCGACAAGCTTTTATATCATATGCAATTTCCTACTGAACGTAATTGCTTCCCAGGTAGCAGACGAACGTGAATATGACGTCAGTTTCAAGTGGTTCGATGACGATCGACCAATATTTCGACGTAACAATGACAGAGAAATGTCACAGATCCTCGATGTCACGCTTGACGTGAAATACACGTGATTTTCCGACGTGAAAAACACTATATTTCTCGTATATTCTTGCCTATTTAACGTGATTTATGACGTAATTTTTCTGCATTCTCATCAATTAGGCGCAGGTAAAAAAAAAACAATAAATTCACAAAATACATATTATTTTATTTTTACAGAAAAAAGGTAAGTAAATTATCATTTATGCAGAGCATTCACATATAAATTAAAATTTAAATATATCTAAGTCGAACTCCACAAACTTTAATGAGCGTAAAATTACAAATGGAACATGTTTCGGCAGAACACTACTGCCATCATCAGCCCTAATTTAATTCGCATATAAATAAAATATACATCCACTTTAATAACTTTCGCTCGCCCTTTTTGGTCTCTGGGGTTGTGGGCCTACTAACCCCACAATTTATTATGGTTCGTGACGTTGAAGTAAAACTTAGTGTTACTGCAATGTTCACTTATCTGAATGTACATACAGTTACTTAAAAGAAACACAAGATTCGCGTCTATTAGAACTTAAATACTCGTCCGTTCTGGTCCCAGTAGCCTAACAATTTATTCTATCTTGTGACGTTAAATTTTGGAAATGATTTTTCACAACGTAAAAAAGAAGTACCTGCATAATATCCGCCAAAACATTTGAAGTTATTCAACTAAATTTATGGAAACGTCAATATCCCGTGACATAAAATACGTGAAAATTTGGTAGAAACAATGACGTGTTTTCGACGTCACCTACAGGAACGACGTCGTCGACCAATAACCACCAAAAATCGACGTCATAACTACGTGTTAGAACGTCGTTCTGCTACCTGGGTTATAAACAACAAAAAATTAACGTTTTCACTTAATACAGGCTGTCTTACGAAAAACGCACCACGCTATAACTCTGTTATTAATAATCCGATTTCAGAAATTCAAAAACCTTGTAAGACAGGTGTATAAATGCTACAAAAGAGTATGATTTTTAATTTTTTTGAATAAGTCATTTTTGTCAAGCGATAGTCAACCTTTTTTTTTAAATAGCAACACATATTTTTTTTATTTAGTTTGGTGGGGATTTTTTTTCTCAATACAATGGTATGTTCAACTTGATTTTGTAAAATATTCTTGGAATTTTTTTTTTTTTCTAAAATTTTCAAGTGTGCGTCGGAATCCAATGAAAGCGCACAAAAGGCGCACTGCTTGACCAGAATTTCTGTGGCACTCGAAAAACACTTGTATCATATCAATTAATTTATTGTTATCCGTAATGAAATAACAATATGTGATCACAAAATAATAACAAAACTGCAAGAAATAATACAAACAATAAATAAAAACAAGTTGACAAATCTTAAATGACAGTTATTGTTTTGTGCGCTTTCATTGGAATCCGACGCACACTTGAAAATTTTAGAAAAAAAAAACTTTTCCTAGAATATGTTACAAAATCAAGTTGAAACATACCATTGTATTGAGAAAAAAAGTCCCCACCAAACTGGATAAAAAAAATATGTGCTGCTATTTAAAAAGAAAGTAGACTATCGCTTGACAAAAATGACTTATTCAAAAAAAAAATAAGAATCATACTCTTTTGTAGCTTTTATACACCTGTCTTACACGGTTTTTGAATTTCTGAAATCGGACTATTAATAACAGAGTTATAGCGTGGTGCGTTTTTCGTAAGACAACCTGTATATAATATTATTTTTTCTTTATATGCTTGATAGTTGATGAAACATTGACCGCAAAAAAAAACAGGGAAATTTCCTTTCGTGTACAATATGAACTGATGGATTGCCTGGATGGGGTGCCTATGAGGTGATTTTTACCGACTTCAAAAAAGGAGGAGGTTCTATGTTCGGCTGTATGTATGTTTTTTTTTTTCTTTTATGTATGTTCACCGATATCTCCGTTAATTGTGGACCGATTTTGAAAATCTTTCTTTTATTTGAAAGGGTATACTCCAGAGGTGGTCCCATTGTCACCAAGTATGGATCTGATAAAGGGCTCCCATGGAAATCGAGAAAAATTGTCAAATTTTTCCTTTTATGTATGTTCAGCGATTTCTTCGTCAATTGTGGATCGATTTTGAAAATTCTTCTTTTATTTGAAAGGGTATACTCCAAAGGTAGTCCCATTGACAGCAAGTCCGGATCTGATCAGGGGATCCCATGGAAATCGAGGGAAATTCTCAAATTTTTCCTTTTATGTTCGTTCACCGATTTCTTCGTCAATTGTGGATCGATTTCGAAAATTCTTTTTTTATTTGAAAGGGTATACCTGATGAGGTGATCGCATGGGAATGGGGCGAAATCCTCACATTTTATAATTATTATGAACTCTCTCGAATGTAGTCGTTCAATAATTATGCAGGTCTTTGCGTCTGGGAGTCATCATTGCCTTAGATTTTTCAGGTAGTAATATTAATTCATCATTGTTTCAGTATTTCTGGTTTTAATTTTTTATAGTTTGCATTTTTCATCTTCATTTTCAACCAGCCGTCGTTTCCTCATTCGAGCAGCGTCCTTACTAGGTCTACCCATCACTTAAAATTGTAAAATAATTAGCTTTTAAAAAAAAAAGAAACCGACTTCAAAAAGCGAGAAATAACTCAGTACATGTATTATTACATGTGCTACCTACTAATCTGGTTGAAGTCGGTGCCAAGCCAAAAAAATAGGTAGTAGATAGATAGGCTGTCCGCTCCCGTCACATCGCAAGTCCCACCGCGCGCGCGCCGGAATGCGTTACCGTGGGTGGGGGGCTCGCTCTGAGCAAAACATCCCAAACGGGCAGACACGTGCGGGGGAGACGTCGTTGACGGCCTGATATTGAATTTTTGATGCGCTATAACGTTGTTGATATATTTGTATAATGACAATAGGTTACAAATTTGTTAACCTCTTTGGCTTGGCACCGATTTCAAACAGATCAGTAGGTAGCACATGTAATAATAAATGTACTGAGTTATTTCTCGCTTTTTGAAGTCGGTTTCTTTTTTTTAAAAAGCTAATTATCTCTATTAAGTTGTTTGGAGAGGAATATTTTTGGTCTAGACTGGTTTTGCTTGTCTTACAACTGTAGAAAACTAAAAAAGTCAAACATTTTAATCAACCTGTTTTAAATTTAAATTTAAACTGAAGGCAAAGTTGCCTAGCAACCTGAACACAGTGGCAGTCACGGCTGATACCTTATTTCGAGTAAAATAATTAACAAAACAATTTGAACAATCCATTGCGACTCAAATGAACACCAGGAATTTTTTCTTGAAATTCTTGGATTACGTGTTGATATGGTAGGTCGCCAAGACCGTAATACTGAATTAAAAAAATTCTTTGCTGAAGACTTAGTATTCCGATTTTTTTTGACAACAATGAAGTTTCAATGGTATTTTTTAGGCGTTGCTAGGCAGTGTCCCGCTTTAAATACTAGATTTATAAAAAATATTGGGACTATTGGGAAAATTGGGACAAAAATTCGATCCTATTCGAAGAAAAAGCCCCCAATTGAAACATATCAACTATGATTTGCAATGTTTTATCTTTTTTAGTAATTTTATAACAAGCAAAACCAAAAATATTCTTCTCCAAACAACTTACTAGAAAAAATCACCTCATGGGCACCCCATCCAGGCACACATTGTACATCAAATTAGTTTAAAATGTAAAGTAGATCTCACTGAGATGTTTTTCTAATCCAACAGACCAGCAGTCTATAGTAATGACTAATAAATAATACACTTGTTAAAATAAGTCTTCCGAGTAGGCTTTGTATATTTTTGGAACCTTTACTATTTATCAAGATATCAATACATATATACATGTCGGCGCCTTCCCAAAAGCAACGCCACTGGGATATCTAGGCACATGGTTTGGACGGTCAAGTGCGCGTATTATGTTACCACGAGTGTTTCTAGAGAACTGAGATTGAGCGGACCGTTACGTTCTCAATCTTTGCATTCAATTTCTTATAATTATTATTATAATTAGCAAAATTAGTAGTGTGTTAGTTGTTAGCAATAATTTTGAAAAAGAAACTATATTTTGAGTTTGTGGTCATTAAATTTGTTACGTGTGTGTCCGTGTTCTTTTTATCGGTATGTCGTCAATTATTGGTCATTATTCGTCGGCGACGTCATGGGCCCAATAACTGACGTACATATGACGTGACAAACGTGACGTTCAGGACACGTCAGTAAAGAACGTCGTTTGGACGTCTTTATTTGGTCATGTGCGGCCTTTTTTATGGGTCAGTTACAGTCAACAATTGATTACTTTATAATTTTATAATTATTAACTTATTTTATAAACGCGCAGTCTCAGTGACAGGCTGTGTTAGATCTGGACGAGTGTTAGATTCTGAACAGTTGGTTTGTCTTGATCCTGCCTCTAATGTGAAATTCTGAAGATACTTTTGTAAACAAATGGTGTGAAAATTTGAGAAAATATAGAACTAAATATTAAAAAATTAAATAGTCCCATCATATTTGAATTACGTGCATTTCCAAGTACTAGCGACGTGCATGATTCGTGGTGATTCGTGTCGATTCGTGTCGATTCGTGTCGATTCGTGACGTTCGGGTTTGCCTTAGCGCCTTTTCTGCAGTTCAGGTCTGGTGCAGGTAGTCTTCCTTGTCTTCATTCGTTTGGCCTTGCTCCCTTGTTTTGCAGACAATTTTATTCTTGTTTTGTGACTGAAACAGCTGTTGTAATAGGTACATAACCTTTTGTAATAATTTGTTCATTTATCGTCGTATTGTCGTCATCATAATTTCCTTAAGGTAAGCGCAAAATTTAGAACTAGAATAACATCTCGTTCATTTGCAGATGGTCGCAAGTGCCGGTTGCTATGAAAACGTCTTAACTAAAGACCAGGCAGTAAGGCTCAATTTCATGTTTCTTTTAAATATTTACCATCTACAGGATTTATTTCAAAATGTAGAATTATGGCCAAGAGAACAAATCGTTTCAAAATGTGTTGTTTTCCCCCTTCACGATCAAGCTTGGGTGTCTTTACCGTTACTTCATAACCAATTAGTTAACATAATAATTTATTAAATTATAACATGCAAAAGCAAGGTTTATTTTTATGTTAATAATAAGTAGTGTATTCTAATGTTCCGTTTATTTTATATTGGTACCTAATAAAACAGCAACTATTGAATTTACGCTGCATTTTTATTTTTTGGCTAGCTTTTAAATACGTCACTTATGGCAAAACACGGCACGTCAATTTGACGTCTTAAGGGGGAACGCCATGATCGGTAGAATTGAGGTTCGACGGCGTTTACGTTATACCGTACTAAAGATCAATTAAGATACATATTTACATGCGGTTTTAAAAGTAATAAGGAGAAAGAAACAAGGTAGATCGCTATGCAGAGATATTTGCAATTGTTTTTTTTTTAAATCAATCTAAATTCGAGTTAAAAATTGACAATTTTTCTCGGAGAATTACTCCGAAACAATAATAGTTAGAACAAAAAAAAACTACGTAGCGACATTAACACACTATTTAACTTTGAATTGATACCCTGTACATCTCAAAATAAAAAATACTCAAGTAATGAGGAATAAGTTCCCGAGCGTCTATTTGCGAAAAATATGAATGCAATTGCCTAACTTCCAGGCGCTACCAAAGGAAATCACTTCTTCTACCGAACCTGGCGGGGTCGGTACGTCTATCTCAGTCCACTCGTTAGAGAAAGCGAGAGACAAAATAATTCTAAGAACCTACCGATCGATTCACGTCCGTTCGCATTTTTCGGGTTCCGTTCCTAAAGAGTGCCAATGAGACCCTATTGCTAAGACTTCGCTGTCCGTCCGAAAAATTCATTATTTGAACAACGCGTGGACTCGAATTTGAAAAAAATGTAGAGACGATAATTTTTGGGAAAACCAGATGGAACGTCCACTTTCCAAATTTTATTTATACTGTTTGTTGCCAGAAATCGTTAATCCCCAAAAGACGGAAAAATTGCCTATTCGAGACTTTTCGCTCCAATAGGCAGCTGCGGGTGTATAAATAAGTCTTTGGTCTTCTTTTTCTTTATAATAATTATTATGTTTCTGCATTTGTTTGTTATGCAGACCTTATACGATCAATAATTGTAATGTCATTACTATCTACGGAACCGGAATGATGGGGAATAATATTTCATCAAAAGTGTTAGTTCACATTTTTAATATGTTTTTGAATTGTGTTTACACATGAATAACGCGCTTAAAAATTATTTTGGCATATATACACTTCAATGTAACAATTTAAGAATGTAATTTCAAAAATTAATTTTATATTTTGTTACTGGTGATAACTACCCTTTATTGAAATGCTAGGTCAGTACTTTTAATCAGTTTTTCCCTAAAACACCAAAAACAATTTTATTACAACTGCCAACGCACGTTTCGCCAACAATGTTGGCATCATCAGGGCGATGATGATTCAACAATGGAATCAAAATTTAAATTGAAAAAAATAACTTGTCAAAATTTTATCGGGGGTTACGGACCAATGAACAGTCGCTATTACACAACGTACCTCATTTTTCAGCGAAAAAATAACAATTGCTGCAGTCACTGTGGCAGCATACTGCATGTCAAATACCTCAATTACCTGTTACCTTCCACCACATTATCAATAACTTGGGCGTTTTCGTGAAATAGTCTGGCGAATATAATTCGAGTTGAGATTTCTCTGGAAAAATTTACCGGGTTCTACAATTTTGCTCATGACATTGAACAAAAATCACTCAACTGCGTTTCGTGATTTTTATGACAATGTCATTCGCCAATTTTTTGACAAACTGTCAATCATTGAAAGAAATTAAGTTGCTATAACAACAGCCAAATGTTGCCAATTTTCTTCTTGTTTTATTTTTTGTAAAAACACTAAAGAAAGTACTTATTTTAGCTATTACATTGATTTAGAAAAGTAAAATTCAGAAAATACTATTTTATCAGTTGCGTTATCCCATTTTTTTGCATAATTACCAATAAATATAATATCTTAACCATGTTGCTTTTACATCATTGGAACGCGATAGCACCAAGAGGAAGGCTAAGAAAAAAATAATTGGGTTTTTGAACTCTCAACATCTTATAGAATGACTACCTAAGAGCCTGTCCGAGACTTTCGACACACCCTGTATTATAACTGACAATTTAACTTGTGTTTTTGTGAACCATCAATGAGATAATTAAATTTCAAAATAAACAACTATCAATAGGACAATTATTTTAGTGGCAACTTTTGTAGAAGCTTAATTCCAGCGACATTTTTTTGTAGCTATTTAACATTACAATTTACAAGTTAAATAGAACTCTAGGTCTAAATATTGCCGTCGATTTTGCTCTTCAGATTGACTCGTTTCTGTTGCTTGAGAAAGTAATGACTCGTGCAAGCACTCGTCATTATTTTTGTCGCAACAGAAACTCGTATCTCAATCGCAAAAATTACTGTCGGCAAAATTTTCACCTCTCGTGTTATTATTATTGAAAATTTTTCCAGGAAACAAATTAAAAAGAATTACGTTTGAAAGTTGATCAGTTAGGACTATAACTAAGTGAACTACGCTAAATACATAATATTCGAAATCCCCTTTTCGATCCCTATTAGCCTGCTTACCCAAGCAGGTACCCACGGCAGTGGTAAAATTGACCAATACATGCTGTAAAGTGTAATGAAGTAATCTTAAAAGCACTCGGCAATACTCGGCATAATACACGAGTGGCTGTTGTGAAGACTGTCTATTGCGGATCAGGGGGTCTACCATTGAAACGATCGAGTGAGTATGATGGTATTGTTGGTTGTCTACATTACCGTACTTCGAACATTATTGTAAATAAACTAATAACTTTGTCTAAAGGGCCTAAACCGTAAATCGTCTAAATTTAAACGTCTTTCAAGTAACAACGAAGTCTCCCACACTCATTTAACCGTTATAAGGTTGTTTTACAATAACTTAGGCTTAATATCAACATTTTATTTCTTATATCTATTATACACAATCATAATGAATAATTAAAGAATGAAAAATTAAGTGGCGGAGAATTAGACCTACAATGCTGGGTACTCCATACTCATTGTAAAAATCTTTAAAAAAAAACAATCATTTAAGTACTTAGTAGAGAGTGTATGTTTACTTACTTTTGTCTAACTTTTCTAAGGTGTTCTATAATTATACAGGAACTTAACAAAGTCATCCTCCATTTTGTCTTTAGCTGTTTAAGGGCACAAACTATACAACGAACTAATGTTAAAATACAATTATTCCAATGCACACTACTACATAACCAATAAACAGACATAACCTCACTCTTTCAAGGCGGGGAATAAAGACTAAATTAAGTATTTATTCCTTTTTTAACTCAATATAAGAGGTTTAAGGTTTTACAACACTCTCAACACTTTATTTGAGTATTGACATATTGAATTTTTCAACTCACGCGAAATGTCAAATAAAGTCACTCACAAATTCGCATTCGAGAGAAGTCATCGATTTTTAAATGACATTTACGTTTGTGTTTGTTTACGATGAGAAATGTAAATAAAATGACGTCACTTTTGTGAGTGTTATTACGGCTTAATAAGGGTGAAATGAGTGTGGAAGACTTCGTTGTTACTTGAAAGACGTTTAAATTTAGACCATTTACGGTTTAGGCCCTTTAGACAAAGTTATTAGTTTATTTACAATAATGTTCGAAGTACGGTAATGTAGACAACCAACAATACCATCATACTCACTCGATCGTTTCAATGGTAGACCCCCAGATAGCGTTTGCCCTACGTGAGAAACTCCATTCCTGTCTAAGCGATGTCTCTTTGTCGCCAATAGTTGGTCGAATTGCTGGCGTTCCCCCTTAAGTGACGTACCAGATTGGTCGCAGGTTGACGTCGCTGGGCTGTGACATTAACAGGTCATTTTGACGTCACGTGTACGTCATTTTACGACGTCCCAGTTGGTCGCTAATGACCAATAATTGACGACATTATGACGGGAGTGTGCCGCCTGGGACCCTACATCCCATCTTGAACACAGCGAATGAGAGGGTTTAGGTAGAAGCCACGTCTTTTTATTTATAATGAGCTTACTAGAGGCTGTTTCGCTCACCCTAAAATTCAAGCTTAGTTTCAATTTCTTGCTTTATGATCAATACGTGATCCCTGGTAAGCCAAGATTACCCCATTTGCAGAATAAGTCGTTCTTAAAATCTAACGTTTTGACGATCAGTATAATACATTTCAAGAGTTGATAACTTCGGAGCCAAGAATATTTCTTGAAAATGTCAACATGGTTCGAACAGTCGCGGAAAAATTTGATGTAAATAAAATACATCAACAGTGCATCAAAATAGCCGTATTAACAATAACAGCCGGATGAAGGATTGTTATATAGAAACAAATAAATTTGGCAGATGTTACGTCCGTATCAGCATCGAATGTTATGAAAATACATAACATACCGTTGGTTATTTTAATTAGTGTTAGTGATTTGCTAAAAATTAGTTACCTTGACCAAAATCCTTATGTAAAAGTCTTCCTTGTGACGTTAAGTACTTTGAAAACATTTTTTCTTCGAACAACACATAATACAGTGTTATCGTTAAACTTTACACAGAAGTTCACGTAAACACAGTGAGATAATTTCTCTTTAAAAACTAGCCTCGAAGAGTGGGAACTCATTGTAGACAACCGCATTGAAGAAAACTCATCAAGATGAAAACCGTCTTCTGTCTCTACTTCGTAGCAGTCTTGTACACCGCTCTGGTATTTTTTTTTTTTAATTTCAAAAAATATTATTGCTACAATTCGATATTTAGGCCGTCAACCCCAAGGAAAAGCTCCGCGAATTTAGCGATGCCTGCAAACCCGAATCTGGAGTTTCCGATGAAGTCCTTACCAAAGCCCGTAATGGAGAGAAACCCGATGACCCAAAACTTAAAGAACACGCAATCTGTATTTTGAAGAAAGCCGCTTTCCTCGACGCCAGTGGACAACTTCAAATTGAAACCATCAGAACTAAATTCAACGAAGCTAGCCCAGGCAAATCCGAAGCCATTGAGAAATTCATAAAAAAGTGTGCCATCCAAAAAGCTAGTCCCCAAGAAACCGCTTCCAACTTTTTCATTTGTCTCCATGATGTCAGAGAAGCAGCAGCAGCTCACTAAAGTATTTTTCGGTTTGTCGAAATGAACATTTTTTCAATTAAAGTAGATCATTACTCACGTTCTATTTTATTAATAATATACATGAGTAGACGTAGTTCGTAACGTTAAGAATTAATATTTATAACATTGTCTTTAACAAGACATAACATCACCCTTACTTACAACCCTGCATGCAGTTTGTTTTCCAATTTGAAATGAGTTGATGAGTTTGAAACTCATATTTCGACTGTATTGTTTGTATATTTAATCCAATTACATCGATTAAACAAACCTTCAATAAACCCTTCAATTTTTTGGTCAAAACTCATTCTCAATTGAGTCTGTCATGAGGTATAATCTGGTGTTTAAGGCGAAAGGTGACAACGAAATAGTGAGAAGCAAATCCGCTAGATGGCTCTAAAACCAGTGAAAAGTATCCCCGCAATAAAAATGAAACGGAAAGGCCAATTTCAATTCTGAAAACGGTTTTGTATTCAAAAGATCAGTAGAATTCACGCTTGTTTTCAACTTTTTGAATTTTCTAATTTTATAAAACTTGAAAGTGAAAAAACCCAGTTTTTTGGAAAAATTTCAAAAATCCCAGGTATACATTTTGCAGCTGACATACAGCCATTCCAATTAACAAAAAAAAAAATAATTCAATTGCATTATTTTTCCCTATCAAAACTGCAATTTTCTATTATTCCTTTGACAGTTTTGCCGCCCGTCCCGTACAATGGCCGTGAAAGAAAGCCGACTTTTGTACCTAGTCAGCGACGGATTAGAAATTCCAGGAAATGTTATGAAGATTTTGTTTTGTCTCGGTCAATTTGGATCAATTTTTTTCTCGCCTTGAATAAACTACTGTTTTTGAATCCTTATTCTACCCTTGCTTTACACTGACTACGTATCGAGCAGAATTTACAGCACTTTGTCACTATAGTCAGCGGTTTTAGTGTGGAGTGTTTTTTTACATTGTATGAGAATGAATGAAATTATTTAAAATAATAGATCCTCGCTTCAACAGGAATAATGGAGTTAAAAGGAGATATAATCAAAATGATCGTCAATTATTTATATAGGACGCATTTTTTCTTATAATAAAATCCTGAAATTAGACTTTTAGTCTTGTTATTTCCGACAATTTCATTAATTTTTTTACTTTTTAATGTTTCACAAGAAATTACACGTCGGGCATAAAACGTCGTATCTTACACGTGGACCGAAATGTCATTGTAAACTCGTGAGATGTGTCACTCCTGGTACTAGATTCAAGGATCTCACTCGGTGACAATGAAGCATTTTGTAATCTACTATTATTTTAGTTTTAATTTAGGCTGGAATGCGTTTTCCCAGATTTTCCTCCCGATTTTTTTTCAATTGAAAACATTTCAGTGAGTTATTTCTATCATTTGAAGCATAACGAACAAAACGAAAAAAGAATCAACCAAATACATATTATGTCGTTCATATCGTCAGTTATGATCGAGAGTACAGACAGATTTTTGGACTTTTTTTGGATTTTTGGTCCGTATTTTTCGACTTTTTCTTGCAATTTTATTTTTCTGAAACTTTTCCAGGACCACAATGAAAAAAAAAAAAAGAATTATGCATATCCATCGTTCGAATAGTGAGTTATGGTCTTGAGTTCATACAAAAATCTCATAGAAAACAGAATTTTTTTTCCCATAAGAACCTAACCTAGACCATTACGAATAATATCCTAAAAAACAAAATTAGCCAAATCGGTCCAGCCGTTCTCAAGTCATGCGCTTACCAACGTACAGCATTTAATTTTTATTATATAGATTTTTGTTTTCATTATTTTAATATTATATTCTTTTAGTTATATATAGTTTCATTTGTATTATTTTTTGATACTTTAGTTCGTTTTATTTTCTGATACTTAAGTAGGTAAGTAAAAAAGTGTAGAATACAAAGCATGTAAATATGTACCTACTTATTTATCCTTTCACCTCTATCGTAACTGTTTTTGCAAATTTATTTGGATGGTTTACCGCACTTATATTTTGCAATTTTTTTTGATTTTTTTTTTTCATTTTTATTACGAAATTAAAGATGCCATCTAACTATTGAAAGACTTATTATGTTCAAATAACAGGCCAAAATAAGTTATAACAATAAGCCCTTCGTTTATTTTTCCCCGTAGTCTGATCAAATTACTCTTTACGTCATTGCATGTGCCCCATACTATCGATTTATTATTCTATACTTCAAAATTAAATCAGTAATAATAGCAACCAGAGAAAATTAAAGCCTAACTCTCGTAACTAGCCTCACGTCTTTATTTTAGAATGAAGAACGGGTAACGGAATCGTCGAAATGCTCAAAGCTAGTTCTCGGCAAATTGAAAAGCGCCATGTTAGGTAGGAATGAAAATTTTGGGCTCGGGACATTTCCAATGCTCATTTCTATTTTTAAGCACTTTATTCGGATCTGCAACAATGGTGAATCTAATTTTTAAAACCCATATTTGTAGTGGGCCGAAATTTACTCTGAATATTTTATTAGGTACGTTATCTACATATATTATGTATAGTATGTATATGTATGTAAAAATAGCATTGGCTAATGACAAATGGAGTTGGCCGGTGTTAGAGGCGTTATTTCTTATTATTATCGACGTAAAAACGATAAACCGCACGCATCGGCAAGAACATAGGACGCGGCAAAATCGTCAAAGGCGAAGTGAAAAATCAATTTTCTGCTATGAAGAATTTTCTAATATTTTCAAACTTTGGGTTATTTGTATTTCTGAATGGATTCTCCACAATTTGTATACCTTCAATTTTGAAAAAAAATCATAATTCTCAATTTTTTTTTTAAATTTCCAAAAATTAAAATTTTTGAAAATTTCGAAAACAAGCGTGAATTCTAATGATTTCTTGAAACATAAGCTGTTTTCAAAATTTTTTCGTAGAAAAAGCGGGGACACTTTTGCATGAATTTTGTCTCTGTCGCACACCAGGCAATAAAATTCAATCACCTTTAGCCTTGAAATGCTAGTGACTGACGCAATGCTTGATCAAAATTGGCCTAGACGGTCCAGCACACTCGTCAACCACTTGGGATATCCTAACTTTCTTGGCTCAAGCGTCAACAGGTTCGTATAGACGGTTAATCATACTTGATTCAATCGATTGAGTCCAGCTTTTGATCAAAATGATTGACCGTCTAGGGCCTCCTTAAGTCAAAAGCGCTAAAAATTAAGATTAACGACGGGGCTCCCACGATGACGTTGGGGAAGACATTGTCACCTCAAAACACCTGTAATTAACTATAGAACGTTTAGCATGTTTCGAAGATAACTGGAAGTTAAAAATTCCTAAAATTTACGACTTGTTCATATTTCAGATTATTTTCAATGCTGGTGAATCTTTGGATTAAAATTTGAATAACATTCACAATTTCAAAATTTTACAAAGATCACAAAGTGCATTTGTTTGATGCAAATATTTTCTCACTCTTCGTTGTGGTTGTAGGTTTCTTAGATTTGCGACAAAAATGGGCTTTTATACATCTGTTTTTTGAAGGGTAGGTTTCACAATTTTACATTTTCGTACATGTTTTTAAAGAAAAACTTTCTGTGGGCAACTTCCGTCTTAAGGATAAAATTTAATGATTTCATTTGCCCACATAATTTTTTCTTAGACTGTCTATAGACTTTAGAGATCAGAGCAGAAACAGAGACCTCCTGACAGGTGTTGCTAAGGGCGTGAGTTCTGGCGTCTGCCTCGGTTGATGTACGAGCGGAAATAGAAATACATGTTCGGAAAAACATTTCATTTTTAACAATAAACATTTCATTTTTACAATAAAAATCGGATTTAAAAAAAATCGTTTTCCCCTTTACATATTTTCTAAAGTATCGATCCAAGCAAAAAAATGTATAGGGCTTTTTTTGTAGAGAATTTTCTGTAGAATACATTAATATCTTATGAACGTTTGTTGGCTAGAGGCAGTAGTTTTCGTGTTACACCTTTAAAGACCCTTAGCTCCACCCCAGCCATTAGTGCTTTTAGTATGATGTTCAGAACACCTTTCCCTGCAACTGTGCCAAAATTGGCTTCTACATGAGTTATTTCCGCTATTTGGCTTTTTTTCGACTTCGTTGCCTCGACTATTTATCACTTCTTGCAAAATGTGTAAAGGGATTTTGGCAGGAAAGTTTTTTGCTACGTTGTAAGTTTTTCTTACGTTTTCCTGATTTTAAAAAGCGATAGCATTTCATATTTGCACATTTCCAAATTATAGTTGAGCTTGCATCGAGCATCGCAAATGTTATAAATAGGAGTTCTAAATCTCAACAATTTGGACAAACAAATAATTACAAATTTTCTGAGAGCCTCCCGAGACCGTCTTCTTTCAGTCTGAATGTATGCATCCCAAGTCGATCCACGTCACCGGGAAAGAAATTTTAAACATTTCTTTGGCCATCTTGGTACCACGAAAAACGGCATAATGAGCTCCACTGCAGCAGAGCCCTACATGCCACAGTGGGAGGATTTAATTATAATCGGAAGCCACCGTTAGGGACTCACGCTGAGCCCTTGCCACGGTTGAGCACACACTTGAGATTGTGTCAATTATTTTCTTCATGGTGTTGCATTTTGTTAGGTTACTAGGTATAATTATTTCTAATATGACAGGTGAGTTTGGATTCACAAATTCATCAAAATTTGCATCATTGACAAAAAGAATCACTTTGACTGGTTGATCCTTAGTTACAACCAAGTGTTTATGGACAACCGATTTTTTATAGAATCAGGCCTAATAAATATATTGTTTTATTAATATACGGGCGTGAGATGCCGGCGACGGCGATAGGCGGATAGTGCAACAAAACTGTTCAAGAATTATTATTTTTTCAGCATTTATGACAAATACTCGTTTTGTTGACATTCGGAAATTCTATGCAGATTGTATTCCGGTTTCGGTTTTATGTCTTAAATGTTATTTATTCACAGTCGGTTCGTAATATACTGCGTTCCAACTGCAAAGGAGGTTGGAAAGTGACCAATTCCCTACCTCCAATTCCATTACTCACCTGATGTTGCCAGACAACCCGAATTTAAATTATTATTAAAAGTATGATTGGTAATAAAGGCAGTCAAACAACTGTTGCCGCAGCCTCGCGGCAACTCGTGAGCAGTTGACAAATATAAAATTACGATTACAAATTACTCTTAGTGTGATTTACTAATTTGTGTAATAGTACAAATTCCAAAAAATCCTTTGACATTTATTTGACAAATAATATCAATTGTGGCAGTTCTTACTAAGTGCAAACATTTGACTGAAATTAAACGTGGCAATAATAGTTCAAATTGATATTTAAATATATTCTAGTCAAACTCCACAAACCTTTTCAAAACGTCAAATTTAATACCTTCAAAATAACGCCATAATTTTAAACATTCTTTAAGGGCTGAAGATCGGAGTAGTTTTCTCCTGAAACATGTTCTTATTATAATTTACGTTTATTAAAGTTTGTGGAGTTTGACTTGAATATATTTAAATTTTAATTTAATTTTTTTAATCGACATTCTTCCCGGTTGTAATAATAGTTCATGTTAATGAGATTTTATTATTAAATATCGAATACCTAATTGTGAAAATAGTATAGGTACAAACTTCGGCAAAAGTTCCATTCCTATGTGTCGAGAACTAGTTCAACTCGAGGCTATGCCTCTCGGTAAAGTACAGTTGCCAGGACAGGAATGGAATACTTTCCGCGTCAGTACGTAATAAATACTATTACCTATCATAGTTTTTTTTCACTACTAGTTGTAAAATGTACCATTACATAGTTTGTCGAGGATATGTGAAATTGTTTTTCTTTCCTATTAGTTAATAATCATTTCATCATTAACTACTAGTTAATAATGAAGAGACCGGATTTCATACAAAATGCATATCATAAAATGTGGTAATACCTAGGGTAGGACTTCATGAGAAAAAATCTTTCTTAGAACATTTGTGAAATTGTTTATGTAATTATAAATACAAGAATGGACAGAAAATTATTATTTATAGGATTTAAGTTGCCAGTAGTGAAACAAATATTATATAAACCACGTAGAGAAGCCTTTTCTCAGCTTCGCAATTTAATTCTTCTAATTAATACTGCTCAGCTGAGAAAATCGACTTCTCTATCTTGGTATATAATATACTATTATTGTTATTCAGGAGCCGGTGACGCCGAAAGGTCCGCACTGGGGGTAAGAACGTGAAGTAAGAGTGTTAAAAACATGCCCAGTCTGTGTAAATAACAATCTTATTTTTTTCAAAGGGAGCACGTTTTCTGCTTACGAATTATTTAATTACTTTCTTGTTTTTAACCGGCTATGACAAATTATGTCGTGTTATCTCTAAGTAATAATAAGTAATAAATAAACACAAACAGAGATAATTTTCCTTTATAAATTCCGGCAATCGCCCGAAATTCCTCATCAACATGAAAACCTTTCTCTACGTCTTCTTCGTGGCCATGTTGGGCCATGTTGCTTTGGTAAATTTTATTTACTTATACTTTCCACTTTTATATTTAACATGCTATAAATTTAATGTAAAATCTGTTATTCAGGCCGAAACTTCTAGAGAAAAACTTCGCCAGTACAGCAATGATTGTAAAGCCGAATCCGGAGTATCCGACGAAGTTCTCAACAAAATCCGCAAGGGCGAGCACGTTACTGGAGATCAAAAACTCAGAGAACACGGTTTTTGCGTTCTGAAGAAAGCTGGTTTCATCGACGCTAACGGACAACTTCAAGTTGGGACAACCAAGACGAAATTCAACGATGGGTGCTAGAACAGGAAAAACCGAAGAAATTGAAAAAATCATCACGAAATGTGCCATCCAGAAGGCCACTCCTCAAGACACTGCCGCTAATTTCTGGATTTGTTTGCACAAATCTGTGGAGGAAGCTAAGGCCCATTAAATCGTTTCTAAAATATCATGTAAACATGATTGTGTTTGTTATTAAAGAAGTAGCAGATAATATTATATTACTGCAGATTATAAACCTTACAGTTTTTAGAAAGGTTAATATGACAGTTAACATTAATGAGTTTGATAATAAAGTTGAATCAGCCTGCGAGTTGAGCTACCTACTAGGCGAGTTTCCAGGTGGCGGATAGGAGAACGGCTGGAACCTTCACAACCTCTGGTTAGTGGAAGCTGAGGTTCACGACACACACCCTAAACCACCTGACCCGGGCAAAGACCCTTCACACATGTTGAGGGTAGTGCGGGCAGGGGAAACGGGGGCGTGAGTTCAGTGTCTGGCAGCATGGATGAAATACCAACATAAAAACTTCGCCACTAAAATATTGTGGAAACATGTGTGATTGTTAATTTAAACAATTGATCCAGTTTTTTGTACAACAGTCATCCTTTTATTGTTAACGGTTTGAATGAATTATTGGCCGAAATCCGGGATCAGTTGCGAAAAGGTTTGAATGTATTGGTCGATCCGAATGAAGGGGTAAGTGGGAAAAGAACAAAAGTCTTCTAGAAATCAGTTTCGTGTGACTCGCGAGGTTAAAAGTAACGAATTAGCCAGAATGCAAGCTTGTGCCCTTGTGACTCAAAATCCGAAAGCTGTCAAAAATTGTCCTGTGCAGAAGGGCACTAGAAACGAATTGCGAGTCACGCACATGGGGGGAAACTAGATTTTGAATGTGATTTTTTGGTAGTGGTTTCATATAAAATTCTGTCCGGGTTATATTTTTTTTAATTCTTTGAAATTTCCAAAACCCCTAAGAGTCTTAGGCGAGCGATAACTTCGGAGGCGAATAACTCGAAATGATACCCGCTAAAAATTCGTTAAATTTGCCGCTTTTTTTTTCGTTTCCACTGGATTATCTCAAAAACAAAACCCTAACTTAAAAAATTCGTCTCTTGAAAAAAGTTTGCCCCGAGTATGTGGATGCCAACCGTCTTTGTTTCAAAATTTTTGAGAGTATGGTAACTGTCCGGCAATTAATAATGTACTTCGATGTCTTATTCCGCCCGCTCCGGCGGCGCGAACACCCTCGCGTCCCCACTCTGTTTCTATTGCGGTCGGCACCGCACTCCTCCCGCATTTCGCCCATGGCTGGGGAGAATTTTATTTAATTACTAATTAAATTAATAATAATATGAAATACAATTTAATCTAATGGATATTAAACATGAATACAATTATGATTATAAAAATGTATAACAAGAATTATAAACTATTGTACTGAATAAACAAAATATTCTGTACCTTAGAGATTTATTTTTACAAACAGTAATTTGACAAAAATTGTACATTTATCTGTAAATTTTGCTCAATCTTTGTCGTCAGATAATCGATAATCTTGACGGTGGTGGTGGTGGTGGAGACAGAAGCAAGAAGATTTTTGCCCCATACATCTATAAGAACCTAAAATTTAAATATATCTATGTCGAACTCCACAAACTTTAATAACTGTAAGATTACTAATGGTACATGTTTCGGCAGAACACTTCTGCCATCATCAGCCCTTAAAGAATATAAAAAATTATAATTTATATTTTTTATATTCTTTAAGGGCTGATGATGGCAGAAGTGTTCTGCCAAAACATGTACCATTAGTAATCTTACAGTTATTAAAGTTTGTGGAGTTCGACATAGATATATTTAAATTTTAATTTAAATTTACTCCACTTGGATTTAAGAACATTCTTCTTGTTTATAAGAACCTATGCAGCACAATTTTTTTTTGCAACTGCACACTTTATACTTGGAAAAAAATTATGTATTTTAAAAGAATTTAAAAAAATATGTACCTTTTTTGCACCTACATGTTGCTAATGTAGGTTTTCTGGGATCGCTGGAAGAATATTTAAGACAGGATTTTTTTTTTCGTCAATCTTCCAATCAAAGTCAGTCACGTTCGGTAATTGCGGACAGGGTGTTAAACTGTTTAACCACACTTTGGTTTGGAAATATGCTCTTAAACAATGCTGCTTTAACGAGTCTTTAGTTGGTGGTTATTTAAAATCACTGTCCTAGACTGTCATTATTCCTCTCAAGGTATTTATTGTAGGCTCAAGAGATATATCGTACGGAGGTGGAGTTTCGAAGGACATAAAAAACTTGTCGAACGTGTGCAGGTGTAAGATGGTGTGCAGGCCCGTCTTCGATTTTTTGTGTTATTACAATTTTGATCAAATATGCAGTTTTACACCTACACTTTAAGTTAAGTATCGCCCAAATTAAGACTTAATAAAACAACGTTCAATCGCACTGCATAAATCGCAAGTGTTATAGTAGCCTCAAGCTTAAATTGTCACGGGGTTGGGAGGGGAAATTATGCAGGGCCAACTTATTTATGAACGTCCTAAACTGGTTCTGAAATAAACATTCTACTCTTGATCGACTTTTCGGCGAAGATGTAAAGGAATGGTGACAGGACCGTATTGCCAAAAATGTAAATTGAGTTGATCACTTCCCTCAGTACGTGTAACAAATTCATATTTTACTGTTCAACTTTAGAATACATTAAAAGTGCAAGCCTTAGAAAACATATTCTGGACCAAATAAATAAAAACAAATACCTCACTTTAGCTAGTAATAATTCATAACAAAATATTAAATACGTGTCTGAAGAACGGCGCGTGGCCGTACAGAAACCCCGTCTTGCAATCGAGTCGACCAGTTGCAACAAGACAATCAAAACCGGTTAGAGTCCATATGGTATCGGTTACGACTTACTTGTTCCGCAATGTCTCGATTCCGATAAAAAATTCGATAAAAAATTCGTGACAATTTAAGGTTGAGGCTACTATATTAGTAGAATCGAGCATGTCTTTTACCGAAACCTTAAATTCTGTAGTTCGTCTCTGTCGACCCAATTCTGACACGCGACAAAACCGGTGCGGCTACCTTTGAGCAACTTTTTTACGTACCTCGAAACTCCACCTTCGTACGATATATCTCTTGAGTTAACAATATATACAAGTCACGTCAGGATTATTAGTGTATAGTTTAATTACAAATTTACGTTTTTTTTTAAATAAGTCCTCATTAAATTTATCACTTCCCATGCCACCTAATAAATTGAAATAATTTAGGTACACTTTCCAGCAGTTTTTCTCGCCAATGACTTGTAGTGTCACACCCAGTCAGCGCATAATGGAAAGAAGGTAAATTTTTGAGGAGAAGATTGTTTAGTCTATTTCATGTACAGGAATAAATCGTGTTGTTTCATCTCGTCCAATTTTCATCCATAGTTCAGGTTTCAAATGCGCTTTAAAATGGGCTAAAACCATCACATCAGTGTCACTGCAATTGATAATGCACCTAATGTAGCCTGCCTTTTTGGCTGACAATATGTGAAGAATAATTCTTGTATCCGCTTCTTCGTGATTGGCTGTCAATATTTCTTCATCGTTTTCTTTTATTATAAAATTTGTTTTGTGTTGTAGTATATTTGTGAAACCACCACTTGTAGCAAACTGAACCGGAATGTTGGAATAGTAGTTAACAAGGTACTCGGATAAAAAATTGGTTAACTGGTTTTTATTGAAGACCGAATGAATAAATAAAGGTCACTGTTGTGGAAGTGGGGCTTCGATATTGTTTATAATCCGGTTAATAGTACTTTTACATCCCCGTTTAGATCTATTAGTGCTTTTTATAGAGTCATCTTTGTAGTTATCCAAAATAACATCAATTCGTTCAGCTTAATATTTATTTTTAAAAATGAAGTTGGTAAATTTTTTTGCATATACAGTGAGCGGCAAAAGTATGGAATAAATTCATTAAAAATTAAATTTCAAAGAAATCTTTAGACGAGTCAATTTTAGCTTATAAAAATACATATTATTTGTCATTTGTTTTCGAGTGATGACGTCATCGATATTTTTTTAAAGAGAAACCCCCTTTATTTTCTTGATTCTGATAGCCCCTTTAATTGTCTACACGACAGTGTAAAAATTTTGTCATCTTACATAAGGAAAGTTTTGAGAAAAAAAAGATGGAAAACATAAATTTTATAACGAAAGCTTGTTGTACTTATTTCGTATCGAATACCCATGTTTAAATCTTCTAGATTCTGTGGTCTAACATAAATCTTAGACTTTAAATATCGACATAAAAAATAATCAAGGGGTGTGAGATCTGGAGACCTTGCAGGCTACTCTGTCGGTCCTTGTCTCCCAATCCACCTCCTAGGAAACCAATTGTTCAAGTAATGGCGAACAGGAAGTGCAAAGTGTGGGGGTGCACCGCCTTGCTGGAAACACAAATCATCATTTACGAAGGTCTGATCATTGTTATTTGGAAAATTTTCTACAAGGACGTACCTTCGTTAATTTTTAGACGCCCCGTTCTTCTAATCGCTTTAACATGCCCAGTTCTTCTAAATTTATTTTCAATTTTACTGACTGTAGATTGGCTGATGAGTCTATCCGGATACTTTGCATTGAGCAAATTGCAAACTTCTTGTTGGGTTCTAGTTTATCCCCGCACCCAATCAAAATTAAAATTTCTATACGTTGTGGTTTTGTTAAATAAACCATTTTCGAAAACGTTTTGTAAAACAATTTACACATACAAATGAAACCGACAGTACCATTTGACTGTTTGATTTACCTACTTGATTTTTTGACTTGTTTTTGTTTGTCAGAAAAAAGTTCAATTGTATTTTTTTCCTCAAAACTTTCATTATGTAAGATAACAAAATTTTTATACTGTCGTTTAGACAATTAAAAGGGCTATCTGAATCAAGAAAAAAAAATGGGGGTTTCTATTCAAAAAAAATTACGATAACGTCATCACTCGAAAACAAATGACAGCTTTAAATTTTATTTGTGATAAAAATATTCATTTTTATAAACCAAAATTGACCCGTACAAAGATTTTTTTGAAAACAATTTTGTTTAATTTTTAATGAATTTATTCCATACTTTTGCCGCTCACTGTAGAAGGATTTACATTTAGCTGCTTTTCCCAGAGCTTGAACAACTGACATTCCGTCGAATATGTGGCAGACATTTGCAAAAAAAAATGTTGTGCTGCATAGGTTCTTGTACATGTATAGGGCAAAAGTCTTGCAAAAATATTCTTGCCTCTGTCTTCACCACCACCACCACCATCGTCAAGATTATCGATTATCTGACAATGAAGATTGAGCAAAATTTACAGATAAATGTCAAATTTTTGTCAAATTACTGTTTATAAACCAGAAGAATGTCGATAAATCCAAGTGGAGTAAATTTAAATTAAAATTTAAATATATCTAAGTCGAACTCCACCAACTTTAATAAGTGTAAAATTACAGATGGAACATGTTTCGGCAGAACACTACTGCCATCATAATTTAACAAGAGATTAATGATACAATTGATGAATTACAAGAGGGGTTCTTACTTTAAAGAATATAAAAAATTATGACGTTGACGTAATTTTGAATTAAATTTGACGTTTTCAAAGGGTTACATGATTTTTAAAAGATTTCGTAAAAACAACATTTTATAAAATGTAAAAATTAAAAATGGATCAAAGAGGTATGTTTGTTTGAGTGGTGAAAAATTAAAATAGTGAATTAATAATGGGATTATTGAAGTTATTCTGTTGATTTAAACAAGATCTGTTTTCCAGTTTCAAGGCTTTCCTTATTTCCAAAGTCTCAAGAAAATCTAATTTCCGGCTTTTATTGCATTTGTGAATCATTTGGAATTGGATGGTGAAAAACTATATTCCGTTATTAATATATATGATTTACGAACGCGGAGGGTGTTGAAGGACTAAGGACTAGATCTTTTCTCCCGAAATATGTTCCTATTATAATTTGCGTTTATTAAAGTTTGGGTAGTTTGACTTGAATATATTTGAATTTTAATTTAAATTTAATTTACTCCACTTTGATTCAACGACATTCTTCCCGTTTTTTAATTATTGTTCCCTTAAAGTCTAATAATTCAAAAATCTTAAAAAATTTATGTATTCTAATAGTTATTAAGATACCAAGGGGGTTATAAGGTTGATAACGCCCCAAGGTCGGCAGTGTACAACCCGAGGGCCTTTGGCCCGAGGGAAGTACGCCGACCGAGGGCGTATCATTATAACACCCGGGGTGTCTTCAACGTTTTATTTTGCACCCCTTTTAAACTAAAAAATTACTTTAATTTGCATGTTTTTTTTAGTATTTATTGAATAGTGAGCTTCTATGCAGTTACTACGGAAAATTTAAGAGGTTGCTAAGGGATCTTTATTTTTTGAATTGACGTGACTGTTGGTGCTGTAAATTTAAAACGGTTGTGTTTACAATAATTATTGTAGAGATTTCACAAAATGTGTTACTACAGGCTGACCAAGCCAAAGAAAATTTACTGCCGGTGAAGTCAGTAGTAATAAATGCACTTTTAGACCCCGGCACTTTTGGCCCCGGCACTTTTGATCCCGGCACTTTCGATCCCGACACTTTCGATCCCGGCACTTTCGATCCCGGCACTTTCGATCCCGGCACTTTCGATCCCGGCACTTTTGATCCCGGCACTTTCGATCCCGGTACTTTCGATCCCGGAAACAAATTTTTAATTGAGCAAATACGTTAAGGTTTTTTGTGACTTTCATAAGATAAGGATGTTTTGATGGTTGCATAATTCATTTTAAATACATTGTTAACAACAATAAATATTAAATAGCAATTACATGTGAGGGGTTTTTATAAAGAGTTTTAAGCTACACAAAATTCAAGAAAAAAATTTAAAATATCAAAGTAAATTTATTGTGAAATTAAAAACTATTGAGCATAATTCATCTGTAGTCCATTAGTTGCATTTTAAATAATAACAATAAGTGACGGCTTCTCGCGAAGAACTCAATGTAGCCAACTTAAGAACAAAAAAAACGAACTTCACATGTTTTCTTACAAATTGAGAAAAATATCCAAAAAAAAAAAAAAAAAGAAATTACAAAGTTAATAATGATTATTATAATAGACATTTTAATTAATCTAATCATTAAGTTGAGCCCCTATTTACATAAAGCGGTTCATATTTACATTAAAGCGGTTGTTTCTTAAAATGGTGTGGCTGTTATTATCAAGGGTGTGAAAAAATGATCCTCTTAGCAGGTTGGTACCAGATGGCTTATAAAATTATCAAAAGTCGTCATCCGTTCAGCCCCTGATAAGCTAAGAGTTGACTCGGCACTTATTTTAGAAGTGTACGATTGGATGCGTAATTATAACATCTGTAAATTCATGTTAAGCTACACAAAATTCAAGAAAAATTAAAAATATCAAAGTAAATTTATTGTAAAATATAAACTATTCAGAAAATCACTGTGGACACATTGCAAAGTTTTAAACGTCTTGACAATAGGTGAAAAAATAGAAAAAGATACAGAAAAATTTGAAACTTTTTTAATTGAGTAAATACGGTAAATGTTAAGGGTTTTGTGAATTTCATAAGATAAGGATGTTTTGATGGTTGCATAATTCATTTAAATACATCGTTAACAGTAATAAATATACAAAATTTTAAACGTCTTGACAATAGGTAAAAAAGAGAAAAAGATACAAAAAATTTGAAACTTTTTAATTGAGCAATTAATATTTAACTAAATAGTTAGATATTCACTTTTTGAAAATTATTATTATTCTGATGTGGTAATTTTTGGATTAAATAAAATTAATATTTTGAAATTATTATTATTCGTCGGTCCCATTTCCATATAGCAACGAAGTAAAATTAAAAGATTAAATCGCCGTAAAAAGAAGAAGCCAATATTTAGAAAGTGTAACAAATGTAGATAATTGTAATAAAATAATAATAATGATATATAAAAATATACATTTATTTACATATATATTTATTCACAGCTTATTTCAAATGATTATCAAGAAGTCGATAGTAACAAACGATAGACAGATGTAACGTATAAAAGGGGTTAGTCCCAACTCTCCTCCACCTCAATGTTAGTCTCCAGTTGCTTGAGGTAGCTTAAGTCCTCCCACTGTGGTCTAGGACCTTGTTGTTGTTGCTGTTCTTTTAATTGTTCACGTTGTGCCTGGTACATCTGATCTAGCCTTAGTCTATGTTCGGCACGGTGACAACGAATTATATGATTTGATAGCCTATGGGCTAGCATAACGTGGTTATTGTTGTAGGGGCACACCCTAATGTCCTCTAAAAACAAAAGAAACAAAAAACTAATAGATTAAACTAGAAAGATGTAGCTTTATATGTCACTTACCTTCCACCGGATCGTAGTAGAAGTTAACTTTTCTTTTATTTTGTTTTGCAGCCATCTTGTGTGTTACGTATATCTTCTAATGGTCGAACAAGAGTGTATTTGGAACTGAATATCTGTACAGGCTAGTGGCTGGCTTTTATACAACGCTGAGTTCTCCTATGAACATAAAATTCCCACGCATAGAAATAACCATTTCCCATGATAGGGATGTCAATAAATTCTCGAGATATATTATTATTTAATCTCAAGTTTTGGAAAGGACCCGTCAACTCTTATCACAGGCTGACCGGATGACGACTTTTGATAAATGTATAAGCCATCTGGTAACAACTTGCTAAGTGGAGCATATCAGCTTAAGACGAAAATAATTTGTTTTTTCATAATTTACTATGACCTAGCTTTTAGCAATTTTTTCATTTTGCAATATAAATTTATAGTTGACAGACAATTTTGTCCGTGCTAACATCGCGCCAGATGTAATTTTAGTAAAAATTGAGTTCTTCACGAGAAGCCGTCACTTATTGTTATTATTTAAAATGCATACAATGGACTTACATATCAATATGGACACATTGCAAAGTTTAAATGCCTGGGCATAAAGCGTTTTAAGTTGCACAAAATTCAAGAAAAATATAAAAAAATGTATCAAAGTAAATTTATTGTAAAATATAAACTATTCAGAAAAATCACTGTGGACACATTGCAAAGTTTAAATGTCTGGGCATAAAGCGTTTTAAGTTGCACAAAATTCAAGAAAAATTTAAAAAAATGTATCAAAGTAAATTTATTGTAAAATATAAACTATTCAGAAAAATCATTGTGGACACACTGTAAAGTTTTAAAACGTTTTAAAACGTCTTGATATAAACCGTTTAAGCTACACAAAATTCAAGAAAAAATAAAAAAATGTATCAAAGTAAATTTATTGTAAAATATAAACTATTCAGAAAAATCACTGTGGAAACATTGCAAAGTTTAAATGTCTGGGCATAAAGCGTAGGACACATTGCAAAGTTTAAATGTATGGGCATAAAGCGTTTTAAGTTGCACAAAATTCAAGAAAAATTTAAAAAATGTATCAAAGTAAATTTATTGTAAAATATAAGCTGTTCAGAAAAATCACTGTGGACACACTGCAAAGTTTAAATGTCTTGGCATAAAGCGTTTTAAGCTGCACAAAATTCAAGAAAAATTAAAAAATGTATCAAAGTAAATTTATTGTAAAATATAAACTATTCAGAAAAATCATTGTGGACACACTGTAAAGTTTTAAAACGTCTTGACATAAACCGTTTAAGCTACACAAAATTCAAGAAAAATTTAAAAAATTTCAAACAAATTTTGCGTAAAATATACCATGCAGATTCCCACGCTAAAAACAACCGCATTTATGTAAATATGGACTGAAATTTATGATTTCTCATCAGATATTTAAAAATCAAAGTTTGATATCTTATAAATCCCTACAGGTTACAACTTGATAAAACCTTGCAGGTTAACAGTGTTTTGGTAATTATTCGTTTCAAGTTCTAAGTTTTAACTTTTAGGTTCCAACTTTTTTCAACATTTCATTTTCTCATTTTAGAGGTTTAAAGTTTCATAGATTTAGTTTACTCATGTCCTGAAGATTATTTTACGGTATGTAACTATTCGTATCAAGTTCTTAGTTTTTAGTTTTTAGGTTCTAAGTTTTCTCAACATTTCAATTTCTTAAAATATGATAAATTCTTATTTTACTCAAGTCCTGAAGATCTTATAACGGTGTGTAACTATCCGTCTCCAGCTCTTAGTTTTTAGTTTTTAGGTTCTAAGTTTTCACAGCATTTCATTTCACAACTTAAAGGTTTAAAGTTTCATAAATTTTTATTTTACTCAGGTCCTGAAGATCTTTTTTCGGATATTTTATCAATTTCAAATTATAACTGCATTGAAATCACCTAATCTGGGACACATTGCAAAGTTTAAATAATAACAATAAGTGACGGCTTCTCGCGAAGAAGCTTTAACTTTTTCTCAACACTTCAATTTCTCAACCTAAAGGTTTAAAGTTTCATAGACTTACTTTACTCAAGTCATGAAGATCTTATTACGGTGTTTAACTCTTCGTCTACAAAATTTTGGACTTAGAAGTCTCGTCAGGAACAATCACAAAAAATGGGATAGTTAATTAATTTCAAAATATACTAAATTAGACCATTACTGACTACTAGAATTCATCACATTTGAAAGAAAATTTATTTATTTATTTATTTATTTATTACAGACCAATTAAATATCGTGGTGCTCCAAAAAACAATTTTTTTCTCATTAGAGCACAAAAAAAAAACTCCACAGGTTGAACATTTGCTGTGTGGTCTGGATTGCACACTTTTTGAACTGCATAGTTCGCATCTGCCCGTGCTTTTTCATAAACGACCCAATGACTACCCCTGTTGCCAAGACAGATTCTTGTTTACTCAGGTAAGGTCGTGCGTCCGTCTTTTTAATCCACAGTAACAAATTTTCATTGAGAATATTTATGTTATTTTATTTCCTTTTGATATTACTAAGGCAACTTGAAAAGTAGTTTCAAATTCCTCACAGATTTAAATATTATTAACAAGTCGTGGTTTATTCAAATATTATATGTTTCGGATTGCTTAAACAAAAGAACTTCCACGGCCATACAGTCACATCTTTTGGACTTTCGCACTTATCACTAGCAGAGATTCCGCTTAATCTCTATCTATCTAGCAATTGTAAAAACCTACCCGTTTGCTTAATTCTCAGTACCTAACAAATTTTCAATGAGAATATTTATTTTATTTATTTCCTTTTGATATTTCTAAGTCAACTTGAAAAGCAGTTTAAAATTCCTCACATATAAATATTACCAAGTCGCGTTTCTTCAACTTTAATATTTATTTATCGGTATGCGTAAACGAAAATTCTAGGTGGAACGTCAATTCACCGTTAGTTACATCGATACGGTAACACAGGATGATAGAAGAAGTTTGCCAGTTTATCTTGAGCGTTTAAAATTAATGTCGGGTTCCACCCTGCAACGCCGGGTTCCGCGGCGCGTCCGAGCGCCGCGACACCCGCCACCACGATGCCCCGCCGCGCTTAATTTTTTCAAGTTCTTAAGTTTTCACATGGCGGCTGGGGTGCTTGGCGGCGGGTGTCGCGGCGCTCGGACGCGCCGCGGAACCCGGCGTTGCAGGGTGGAACCCGACATTAATTTTAAACGCTCAAGATAAACTGGCAAACTTCTTCTATCATCCTGTGTTACCGTATCGATGTAACTAACGGTGAATTGACGTTCCACCTAGAATTTTCGTTTACGCATACCGATAAATAAATATTAAAGTTGAAGAAACGCGACTTGGTAATATTTATATGTGAGGAATTTTAAACTGCTTTTCAAGTTGACTTAGAAATATCAAAAGGAAATAAATAAAATAAATATTCTCATTGAAAATTTGTTAGGTACTGAGAATTAAGCAAACGGGTAGGTTTTTACAATTGCTAGATAGATAGAGATTAAGCGGAATCTCTGCTAGTGATAAGTGCGAAAGTCCAAAAGATGTGACTGTATGGCCGTGGAAGTTCTTTTGTTTAAGCAATCCGAAACATATAATATTTGAATAAACCACGACTTGTTAATAATATTTAAATCTGTGAGGAATTTGAAACTACTTTTCAAGTTGCCTTAGTAATATCAAAAGGAAATAAAATAACATAAATATTCTCAATGAAAATTTGTTACTGTGGATTAAAAAGACGGACGCACGACCTTACCTGAGTAAACAAGAATCTGTCTTGGCAACAGGGGTAGTCATTGGGTCGTTTATGAAAAAGCACGGGCAGATGCGAACTATGCAGTTCAAAAAGTGTGCAATCCAGACCACACAGCAAATGTTCAACCTGTGGAGTTTTTTTTTTGTGCTCTAATGAGAAAAAAATTGTTTTTTGGAGCACCACGATATTTAATTGGTCTGTAATAAATAAATAAATAAATAAATAAATAAATTTTCTTTCAAATGTGATGAATTCTAGTAGTCAGTTAATGGTCTAATTTAGTATATTTTGAAATTAATTAACTATCCCATTTTTTGTGATTGTTCCTGACGAGACTTCTAAGTCCAAAATTTTATAGACGAAGAGTTAAACACCGTAATAAGATCTTCATGACTTGAGTAAAGTAAGTCTATGAAACTTTAAACCTTTAGGTTGAGAAATTGAAGTGTTGAGAAAAAGTTAAAGCTTCTTCGCGAGAAGCCGTCACTTATTGTTATTATTTAAACTTTGCAATGTGTCCCAGATTAGGTGATTTCAATGCAGTTATAATTTGAAATTGATAAAATATCCGAAAAAAGATCTTCAGGACCTGAGTAAAATAAAAATTTATGAAACTTTAAACCTTTAAGTTGTGAAATGAAATGCTGTGAAAACTTAGAACCTAAAAACTAAAAACTAAGAGCTGGAGACGGATAGTTACACACCGTTATAAGATCTTCAGGACTTGAGTAAAATAAGAATTTATCATATTTTAAGAAATTGAAATGTTGAGAAAACTTAGAACCTAAAAACTAAAAACTAAGAACTTGATACGAATAGTTACATACCGTAAAATAATCTTCAGGACATGAGTAAACTAAATCTATGAAACTTTAAACCTCTAAAATGAGAAAATGAAATGTTGAAAAAAGTTGGAACCTAAAAGTTAAAACTTAGAACTTGAAACGAATAATTACCAAAACACTGTTAACCTGCAAGGTTTTATCAAGTTGTAACCTGTAGGGATTTATAAGATATCAAACTTTGATTTTTAAATATCTGATGAGAAATCATAAATTTCAGTCCATATTTACATAAATGCGGTTGTTTTTAGCGTGGGAATCTGCATGGTATATTTTACGCAAAATTTGTTTGAAATTTTTTAAATTTTTCTTGAATTTTGTGTAGCTTAAACGGTTTATGTCAAGACGTTTTAAAACTTTACAGTGTGTCCACAATGATTTTTCTGAATAGTTTATATTTTACAATAAATTTACTTTGATACATTTTTTAATTTTTCTTGAATTTTGTGCAGCTTAAAACGCTTTATGCCAAGACATTTAAACTTTGCAGTGTGTCCACAGTGATTTTTCTGAACAGCTTATATTTTACAATAAATTTACTTTGATACATTTTTTAAATTTTTCTTGAATTTTGTGCAACTTAAAACGCTTTATGCCCATACATTTAAACTTTGCAATGTGTCCTACGCTTTATGCCCAGACATTTAAACTTTGCAATGTTTCCACAGTGATTTTTCTGAATAGTTTATATTTTACAATAAATTTACTTTGATACATTTTTTTATTTTTTCTTGAATTTTGTGTAGCTTAAACGGTTTATATCAAGACGTTTTAAAACGTTTTAAAACTTTACAGTGTGTCCACAATGATTTTTCTGAATAGTTTATATTTTACAATAAATTTACTTTGATACATTTTTTTAAATTTTTCTTGAATTTTGTGCAACTTAAAACGCTTTATGCCCAGACATTTAAACTTTGCAATGTGTCCACAGTGATTTTTCTGAATAGTTTATATTTTACAATAAATTTACTTTGATACATTTTTTTATATTTTTCTTGAATTTTGTGCAACTTAAAACGCTTTATGCCCAGGCATTTAAACTTTGCAATGTGTCCATATTGATATGTAAGTCCATTGTATGCATTTTAAATAATAACAATAAGTGACGGCTTCTCGTGAAGAACTCAATTTTTACTAAAATTACATCTGGCGCGATGTTAGCACGGACAAAATTGTCTGTCAACTATAAATTTATATTGCAAAATGAAAAAATTGCTAAAAGCTAGGTCATAGTAAATTATGAAAAAACAAATTATTTTCGTCTTAAGCTGATATGCTCCACTTAGCAAGTTGTTACCAGATGGCTTATACATTTATCAAAAGTCGTCATCCGGTCAGCCTGTGATAAGAGTTGACGGGTCCTTTCCAAAACTTGAGATTAAATAATAATATATCTCGAGAATTTATTGACATCCCTATCATGGGAAATGGTTATTTCTATGCGTGGGAATTTTATGTTCATAGGAGAACTCAGCGTTGTATAAAAGCCAGCCACTAGCCTGTACAGATATTCAGTTCCAAATACACTCTTGTTCGACCATTAGAAGATATACGTAACACACAAGATGGCTGCAAAACAAAATAAAAGAAAAGTTAACTTCTACTACGATCCGGTGGAAGGTAAGTGACATATAAAGCTACATCTTTCTAGTTTAATCTATTAGTTTTTTGTTTCTTTTGTTTTTAGAGGACATTAGGGTGTGCCCCTACAACAATAACCACGTTATGCTAGCCCATAGGCTATCAAATCATATAATTCGTTGTCACCGTGCCGAACATAGACTAAGGCTAGATCAGATGTACCAGGCACAACGTGAACAATTAAAAGAACAGCAACAACAACAAGGTCCTAGACCACAGTGGGAGGACTTAAGCTACCTCAAGCAACTGGAGACTAACATTGAGGTGGAGGAGAGTTGGGACTAACCCCTTTTATACGTTACATCTGTCTATCGTTTGTTACTATCGACTTCTTGATAATCATTTGAAATAAGCTGTGAATAAATATATATGTAAATAAATGTATATTTTTATATATCATTATTATTATTTTATTACAATTATCTACATTTGTTACACTTTCTAAATATTGGCTTCTTCTTTTTACGGCGATTTAATCTTTTAATTTTACTTCGTTGCTATATGGGAATGGGACCGACGAATAATAATAATTTCAAAATATTAATTTTATTTAATCCAAAAATTACCACATCAGAATAATAATAATTTTCAAAAAGTGAATATCTAACTATTTAGTTAAATATTAATTGCTCAATTAAAAAGTTTCAAATTTTTTGTATCTTTTTCTCTTTTTTACCTATTGTCAAGACGTTTAAAATTTTGTATATTTATTACTGTTAACGATGTATTTAAATGAATTATGCAACCATCAAAACATCCTTATCTTATGAAATTCACAAAACCCTTAACATTTACCGTATTTACTCAATTAAAAAAGTTTCAAATTTTTCTGTATCTTTTTCTATTTTTTCACCTATTGTCAAGACGTTTAAAACTTTGCAATGTGTCCACAGTGATTTTCTGAATAGTTTATATTTTACAATAAATTTACTTTGATATTTTTAATTTTTCTTGAATTTTGTGTAGCTTAACATGAATTTACAGATGTTATAATTACGCATCCAATCGTACACTTCTAAAATAAGTGCCGAGTCAACTCTTAGCTTATCAGGGGCTGAACGGATGACGACTTTTGATAATTTTATAAGCCATCTGGTACCAACCTGCTAAGAGGATCATTTTTTCACACCCTTGATAATAACAGCCACACCATTTTAAGAAACAACCGCTTTAATGTAAATATGAACCGCTTTATGTAAATAGGGGCTCAACTTAATGATTAGATTAATTAAAATGTCTATTATAATAATCATTATTAACTTTGTAATTTCTTTTTTTTTTTTTTTGGATATTTTTCTCAATTTGTAAGAAAACATGTGAAGTTCGTTTTTTTTGTTCTTAAGTTGGCTACATTGAGTTCTTCGCGAGAAGCCGTCACTTATTGTTATTATTTAAAATGCAACTAATGGACTACAGATGAATTATGCTCAATAGTTTTTAATTTCACAATAAATTTACTTTGATATTTTAAATTTTTTTCTTGAATTTTGTGTAGCTTAAAACTCTTTATAAAAACCCCTCACATGTAATTGCTATTTAATATTTATTGTTGTTAACAATGTATTTAAAATGAATTATGCAACCATCAAAACATCCTTATCTTATGAAAGTCACAAAAAACCTTAACGTATTTGCTCAATTAAAAATTTGTTTCCGGGATCGAAAGTACCGGGATCGAAAGTGCCGGGATCAAAAGTGCCGGGATCGAAAGTGCCGGGATCGAAAGTGCCGGGATCGAAAGTGCCGGGATCGAAAGTGCCGGGATCGAAAGTGCCGGGATCAAAAGTGCCGGGGTCTAAAAGTGCATTTATTACTACTGAAGTCTAAACACGACGATGAATGATTGACACAATGATAGTCCATTCCGAAAAAGAAAATGCGTCCGTTATCGTTCCGAATGAAAACCAATGCAACACATTGAGGAGTTCATCATCGGTCAACTCACAGAACTTCAAACTTGGAACTATCTCATCTTTTTCAGGCTCATAACAAAATTGTAATTTTGACTGAAGAGAAAACAATTAATTAATTTGTATGTATTATAGTAATAAATAAATGTTTTCTAAATAACTAATTTATTTAAACAACAACAAAATTGTTTTTTTTAATTAGCGGGCATTATAATCCATAATGCCCTCTATAATGCCCTCGGGAATTATGAGCCTGTTAATAGTTATCGTTGCCAAGGTATTATAAAGCAATAATGGACAGGTGCAAAATAATAATATGTTCGTCACTGCTTGGTAATTTCCTGACTGAATTTATTATGTATAGACGTAGGGCCGTATTTATACTCGAGACTTGAGTTCAAGTCTAGCTTGGCATGTTTATCTTTCATATGGAACCATGACAACACGATTTCAAGTCAGACTTAAGTTCGACTTTGTGACTATAAATTCCACCCTTATTAATGACTACTAACACACTTGTTAAAATAGTAACTTTTGTACAATCTTGTAACCTTAAAAACAATGTTAATTAACAAATACTTCACTATGTGTCAAGATATTAGTATACATCTTCTTGAACACAACTAATTACAGAGTTCATGATTCGTTCATTCTAAAATTGAAGCTTAGTTTGATCTTACTGGTTTATGATAGTGCCCCTGTTAAGCCAAGATTATCCATTTGTATAACACACTTCGAGAGTTGAGACAACAATTTCTGTTGGAAATGTCAACATCTTTCGCGAAAAAATTAGGTGCAAATAAAGTATATCAACAGTGTATCAAAATAACCGTACTAGCCATAATAGCGAGATGAAGGATTGTTGTCTGAAAACAAATTAATTAAACTGGCAGATTTTCCGTTCGTATCGGTATCGAATGTTATGGAAATATATTAATTATAATTGTCATTATAATTAGTACTTGTAATTTGCTAAAAATTAGTCACCTTGACCAAGATCCTGATGTGTCCTCATTCCTTGTCTTTTTAAATGCTCTGAAAAAACTTTTTCATGAAACAACACAGTGTTATCGTTGAACTCTACACAGAAATGCACGTAAACACGGCGAGATAATTTCTCTTTAAAAACCCACCGCGAAGAGTAGGAAGCCATTGTATACAACTGCATTGAAGAAAACTCATCAAGATGAAAGCCTTCTTCTGCCTCTTCTTCGTCGCCGTCTTGTCCACCACTGTGGTAATTTTTTTGTTATTTAAAAAATATTATTGTTACAATTCAACATTTAGGCCGGCAGCCCCAAGGAAAAGCTCCGCGAGTTTAGCGATGGCTGCAAACCCGAATCTGGAGTTTCCGATGAGGTTCTTACCAAAGCCCGTAATGGCGAGAACCTAGATGACCCAAAACTCAAAGAACACGCAATCTGTATTTTGAAAAAAGCCGGTTTCCTCGACGTCGGTGGACAACTTCAACTTGAAACCATCAGGACTAAATTCAACGCACATAGCCCAGACAAATCCGAAGAAATTGAGAAATTCATCAAGAAGTGTGCCATCCAAAAGGATAGTCCCCAGGAAACTGCATCCAAATTCTTCATTTGTCTTCATGATGCCAGAGAAGCAGCAGGAGCTCACTAAAGTATTTTTAGGTTTGTCAAAATGAACATTTTTAAATTAAAGTAAATCATTACATATACACGTTTTATTGTATTATTGCACATGAGTATACGCAATTCTATAACTTAACATAAATTAATATTCAGCATGCTCTTTAATAACGCATAACACCTTTACAACCTTGCATGCAGTTTGTACCGATAAGGTTTATAAGTAGAAGTTAAATGTGGCAAAATGTTTATCGGCATGTTAATAAACATTGTTAATAAACTTGAATTTCTTGAAAAATATTACCTATGACTGTTTTATAGGTTTGAAACTATTTTGACTGAATTTTTTGGCTTTTCGGCTGGGTCCAACAATGAACTTCATAGTAACCATTTTTGACGTTTTTTAATAAACGTCAAATTTTCGCATTTTTGGGATTGCTTTGGTTATATAATCGTAACGAATAACACTCGAGCAAATGAATATAATCCGATTATACTAACCTCCGCTGCGCTGTCGTGGTGTTTCGCGGAATACGTTTCATGAAGTATAATCGATTATTTTCTATGCTCTTGTGATATTAAAACTGAATAAACTGTGGGGAAAGTCTAGGGACGAGTAATTGCCTGAAACTCGACAGCAAAATTTAATCACTTCCACGTGGGGGAAAAAACAAAACACCGGTAATGATAACTCGAAGTTAAAAATTCGTAAAACTTACGACTTGTTCATATGTCAGTTTATTTTTAATTCCGGTTAAAAATATCAATTTTAATTCTTGGATTAAGTTTCAGAATTACATTTAGAATTACAAAATTTTATATAGAGATCAACCCCCACCCCGTTACCCCCTTAAGAATGGAATTTTGAAAACCGTTTATTATTGAGCGCCTATGTGGTAAAAAGTAAGTGTGCAAAATTTCATTGTGATTGGTACAGTGGATTGGTACAAATTCTCCACCACATCTTTTCTTTGAAGGGTAAGTTTTACAATTTTACAATTACGTACATCTTTTTAGAGAAATGTTCTTTGGGCAACTTCTATCTGTCGTAAGATTATAGCTGTTAACATACCTAGAAATGTCGTTTATTACAGCCGCAGATGTCAGATTGAAATCCGAGCTTGTAGAGCGAGGATTTTAAGACATCTAAGGCTGTTATAGGTCATAACATTCGTGGTTTGTTCAATAGTTTATCGGTTTCAAGTAACTAGCTTCTCATTTATGTGAATTTAGTGAAAATTTCCGTAAGATTAAGATGGCAAAAAGAACGTTTGGAAGTACAAATTCAGCGGTTTCTGGTACATCTAGTTCGGCGGTTTCAGCATTTTCAGCTGAAATTATTTACAATGACCATACAATAGAAATACTCCAACAAAATTTGCCAGGAATTACAATTTCTGGTTTATGAAAGAAATCTTGTACCATAAATGTTTTTTGTGATGGCATCATAAAGCAGTTCTAATTTTTTTTCTCGTTATTTTAATTATTATTTTTGAATTATAATTATAGATTCGTGTTCCCTTATGCTATTTTAATAAATAACGTTACATACATTTATTAGTTTTCACATTAATTCGTTTTTACTTTCTTGACAAATGTTGACATTTCGGTAAGGTAATATTAAGGTAATATACAGGATACATTTATGGCTTATCAACCAGCCAACTTTTATAAGTGTAAACGTCTGTTTAATATCCTAAAACTGATAAAATAATATTTTTCAAAAACTGAATGATCTTAATAATTGTTCACATAATTTTCTCTTAGTCTTGACTTTCTGCATCTATAATGACTTGATTTTACGCAACATTTTACAAAAGATGACTTAATTTTGTTTACTTTCCGCTGTAACCGTCGGGGCGCGGTCACTTGTTATTCACTTGTTACACAGTTACACAGTAGTTTACTAGATATCGTAAAGATAGACGAGAGACTGACTTGGGTATGGAAAGACATGTGAACCTAACAGTAGGGGTAATAGTTTATGGTAGTCGGTCATCCCTAGTACCTTTTCATTCGCGGTATCATGAAAGCAGCTCGTCCCGTCGATGACGTTATTCAGCATTTTCTCCAGCCGTATATAGAAGGCCTCCCAAACCCTACATATCAGCAAGACAACGCTCGCCCACATATAGCCCGGACAACAGTGAACTTCCTGCAAACATCTAAGAACAATGTTTTCTCATGACCTCCCAGATCTCCCCATCTAAACCCTACAGAACATGTGTGGGATATGATTGGGACTAGTCTTCTCCCAGTCTCCGCAAACATCTCCAGTCTCCAACAAGAAATTCAGAGCATAGAACATAATAATCGATTAAACTTCCAAGTCTTGACGCGTATTCCGCCAAAATACCACGACAGCGCAGCTGCAGGAGGTTAGTGTAATCGAGGGGTATTCGTTAAGATTATGTAACCAAAGTGATCCAAAAAATGCGAAATTTTGACGGAACTTTTTTTCTGACGTTTATTAACAATCATCAAAAAATTGTTACTTACAATAAGTATGACAAAGTTTATCGTTGGACCCAGTGCAAAAACCGAAGTGATTATACCATAATTGCTATTGACTCAATTTATTATGTGCTATATAAACTTTATAAAACTTAGAAAACGCGGTAATGTTTGCAGGCTGGTCCAAACTCTGCTGGACACGAGGTACCTAATAATCTTTGATGCAGCGGTAAAAGCCCACTCTGTCTGTACCCACCATTAGTATGTAGTGTCCAGTGAGTTGTTAAAAACACTTTTTCTTAAAAAACAAGATTGTGTTATCGTTGAACTCTACAGGTCATGATGCACATAAACACAGCGATATAATTTCTCGATGCGAATGGTAGGAGCTCATTGTACAACCACTACATTCAAGAACGACCACACCAACATGAAAGCGTTTTTCTCTCTACTTTGTCGCCGTCTTGTATACCGCTATGATATTTAAAAAAAAATCTGAACAAGATTATTATTACAATTTCATATTTTGACTGTCACTCCCAAGCAAAAATTATATCAATTCAGCGATGTATGTAAACCCGAATCTTGTGTTACGTCCTCACTAGAACCCATTGATGAACAAACACTTAAAGATTCTGTGTTTTAAAGAAAGCCCAGTTGATAAACGTTACTAGATAACTTCAAGTTGACATCGTTAGAGTTGAGTTATTATTAAGGTTTTTTGTCAGTCACCCTATATATTATTATGTAAGAGATATCGCCTATCCAATTATAGGAAATAGCAGAAGACTTGAATATAAGCAAATCGCTTACTACTATAAACTAGTATTATAAACAAATGAGTGAAGCATGGAAGAAAATGTAATTAATCAATTAAGGATATCCTTGAACATATTTTGATAGGCAATACATTCGCGACATATTCATTTATACGAGGGGAGATTTTTATATTATCTACCTAGCCATGAAAGAAAAGAGTTAGAAGTTATTAGTTCGCTGCTCCGGAACAACAGTGACGCAATTGCAAATTTTGTAGATTTTGACTTCTTGAGTTAATTATGGGATAACTCGAAAAAATGTGTATTTTTCCACTGGAACAAGGACATAATGTTGGAACCTTTAGTGACCGCTAGTTATGCCATAATTAACACAAAAAATCAAAATTTGCAATTGCGTCACTGTTGTTCCGGAGCAGCGAGTTATTTTTCGATATAAGATCCACTAACGGTTACACACTTAATCCAACGTTTATCCAAAAAGGCTATACCTTCCAAAAAAATTCTTTCGGAAAATCTTTTCAAAAATCACCTCTACTTCTTCTTTCAGGCATTCATCTGATGAAAAACGACGTCCGCACCACTGCTTTTTTAATTTAGGAAAGAGATATTAGTCACACGGTGCAAAGTCTGGACTGTAAGGTGTATGTTCCATCTCCATAGAGTTGCACTTGTTGATTACTTCTCGGACTTGGCGAGCTTAATGGACTCGGAAATTTTCTCGGAAACTCGCTGACACCTTATCCATTCCTAAATCTTGAAATCTTTATTCTTCGATCGACTAAGACCAATTCCTTAACTTTCTTGATATTTTCCTTCAACAGGCTCTTCCGCATCTTGAGTCTACTCGAATTGATCCCCTTGTATATAAACCATGATAAAAAAGAATTTTCATCTGGTAAGCAGATGGGTGAAGGACGACCTCCATAGGCGGTATTACAATTTGATTTTTGCCGCGCATTCACCATACAGGTTCAGAAACGAATCAGCATTTAGAGATAACCGGCACACACAAAAAAAACACATCTCAGCGTAATTTTCTCTTGGACAAAGAGATAGGTCTAGAGAATCACGTAAAATACGGATAATACTACTGGGTGTTCAGTTATTTATATAACGAAATCGCGTTAGCGGATAAAATCGTTTAGGTGTCGATTCGGGGAAAAAGAGGCAGATTCACCAGCATTCAGCAGAGGATCTTTCTTGTACCATTTACTTTGGAATAGCTGTGATATTCTTTCCTGGACTCACCAAGTCTTCACGTGGAATCAGGGTTAATTTCCCAGGAATCGCAAACCCTCAGGATTCGCAGGAAAGCAGTAACGACAGCTCCAAAACCAGCAGGAAAGCGTAATATCGTTCAGAAGATAAGTAGTAGATAATTTTTCATTAATTTGTTTTTGTGTTATCAATTCATCTAGTTTTTTATTAGAGTTCCATTTAAAAACTGTAAAACTTTAGTAAACATATTAATGTAATTTAACCTTTAAGTGTAGTGCATTAATCATATTTTAACTGTCATATTTCCATTTTCATCTATCATATAGTTATTTATTTAACCAACTTGTTACCAGTCATTATAATTTCAATCTTCACCACGTTATTTTGTTATTGTTTAATTGTAGAAATTTCATGTATTGAATTTATTTGTTCATTATATGACTTTTGGGGACATAACTGTATTTTTTGTGTCACCACCCACACTTCACAATTTTGTCAGGGCGTTACAACAATTTAGGTTGTAATAGCGGGTATTGGTTTTATGGGTCAAACTATTGTTAATTTTAACTCTAGCGTTTGCCAAAGAAATGATAGATAAAAAAATTGTTTCCTTTGACGACTTCTAGTTGTAGTTAAATTTTTTGCTAGGAGTTCCATAACATCCTGTATAGTAATTGGACCTAATTTTATTTTCTCCGGTATATAATATATAATTTAAATAAAGTTCGACCACCGTCACTCTATTTGATTTACTCCCCTATCGCCAACCTAGACAGCTGACCCCTGGTAAACCGTACTCCGAGTTAGCTACCCGTGGTCCCGTGGAACATACCACGTAAAAAACTGGCCCATGTTTCACTCGTGCTTTTTAAGCGCCCAATTTACACAGAAACTCGTATAATAAATTACTATTTTAGTTCGACACTGTTTTTGAAATTTTCAAATTTTCGATTGTGTAATCACGTTTTGACCAATTTACATGAAAAGAATTTTGCCTCTTGTACTCTAGTTACAAAATAATTTTTGAAGAATTTAGATAGCAATACGAAGATTTTATTCTAGCTGCCGCTTCTCCAACGAGTTAGTTTCCATAATGTTATTCGGCTTGATTCTGTAAAAAAATGGTTATTATCGTTAACACTTGGTCACGTGGTTGTAGCTAAGAACAATATTAGTGACAAGAGTGTTATGGGTAACCAATTTTTAACAATAATTACATATTTGATTCATTAAAAGTACACATTGTCAATAGCTCAAAAACTTTAGTCCAACAGTTGCATATTTTAAGTGTTTTTTACGTTGATTTTTGTCACTCAAAACCAACGTAAAATAAATCTAAATTTCAACTGTTGGACAGATATCTTTTCAAGATTCTGTATTGTTGAAAAAATATATACTAAACTGTTTAATCAATTTCACATTTTTTAATACGTAGTTGGAAACTAGATATTCTTCAGCCTTCAAATGTAAATGATTTCACTTTTTTTTTTGCAATAATTGATGTAAGTGCGTAAAGATGGTTGCCCACAATTTGTTGTATTAGTACTTTCTTAAGCCGACGGTACACGGGTGAAATCGCCAAACAAATCTAAATGACCGTGTGTCCATGAAACATATAAATTTTTGAGATTAACATAATATCTATTTTATAGTGTGTTACCGGTTTGTTGGGTATATACCACAAAAATTACATTTTTATCTGAAGGACTAACATCTCACTAACATCAATATGTATTGTTACAACTTGAAATACTGTTGCCCGGAATAGGCTGCAGACTTACTGGAACTTCTGGTGAGGGGTGAAATTTAAGGAAAACTCTCTAAACACTAATAACTATTTAATGTACAAGGAGATTACTGATATGATACATTAACAATGTTAGAAGAATTACTATGTAATACAATCTGACAATGAGCGTAAATGACCAGAATCAGACACTATTTAAACCATAATTTTTGTGTCATCAATTTACGCTCGACCCCCGATAGCTCTCGCCACTACTTTGTCTTGTTAAAAAAATAACACAGCGTAGGGTTCCGCTTTCTTTTCAATTTTCTGACGATCACTGGCCAACCTTTTTAAATTTCGCAATTTGTTTCAAATTTTTGAATTTGACATTTGATGACGTCATTGACGTTCCATTTGATGTTCATATTCAAAAAAGTGGCGGTAATGTAAGGGGGGGGGTTATCACAATTCATAAAAAATAATAATATTTTATTGCTTCATATAATATAATAACTCAAATTCAAATTGCATTAAACATACCTTCCTCTAAATCACCTGTTTTCTATTTTGATGTTTAGTTTGAAACGCCTTATATTACTTGGATTACTCGGATTACATCTAAATGGATTAGTAAGTTACCAACATGTCTGCAAACCATATCCATTAAGCACACTACCGAAACTGACCAAATCTTCTTATCTATGTCCACTTTACTATGCAACTAACTTTAATTGGAGTTTTACGCTAAATTGGTGTTATAAAGTGAGCTTAATGCATTCCCTTTGTACTTTGTTCACATCACGATAGGCGGGACTTTAATTATCACTCTAGGGTTTAATCAACAGTGGGTGGCATTTTGAGGAAAGACTGTTGGACACGGACACTGTATTGTAATGGATCGGGAAATTCCTAATGTCATTAACCAACAAGCTGAGTATCTAATCAAATGGGATTTAATTGACGGAAGTTACATAGAAAGAGTTGCATCAGAATTTTAATTAAATGTAATATCAACAGGCAGATTTGGACTTCAGTGGGTGTATTTTAATGTTACAAAAATATCACAAAAGATAAAAGGATTACAATTAACAATGAAGTTTCACTTTGGTGAAATAATCGTCACAACTGAGCGAGAATTCTTAAAATTGCAATTAATTGTCAGAGCTACGATTTTTTCTGAATGTACCTAAATAAAATGTAGTAGCGATAAAAGCAATAGATTTATTATGACTCATTAATTTACTGAATTCTTATAATATTATAATTCACTGAGTTTCTCAAGTCAGTGAACAAAGTTGTGATCGCATGGTGAAATAATTATGGTAAAAGTTGACTAACAATGATTTTGCAATGGTATAACCCATAAATTTGTTATAAAAAACTACTATATTATACTATGTTGTATTATTATGTCTTGGCGATAAACAAAAGGGTTATTACCTTTATAGCATTGTCTTGAGTTAATTATTAAAGCATCTCACTGAGCCAACATTACTTCTTTTAAATTAAATTATCTAACGTATCCTCTTTGAATACATTATTATATTAGCCGTCTAGCAAAATATGCACCTATGGACTAAACTAAGTTTTCTCTGCTTTTAGGTAATACCATTTTATCAATATTTGCAACCTTTGAAAACATCAACAATAAGTGCACACAATAACTTCTAGATACTCTCTATAGAATTCGCAAACAAAAGCTTTGATCAGCCAGAATAACCAACATATCTGGCGGTTTCTAAAGCTGTTCTCTCTGATGAGAACTTATCGATTGAACCTAATGCAGGATAATTGCCAATTTTATCAAAAAACAGTACACAATTTATTTATTGTCAGGACAAACATTTATGTTACAGTTCTTGTGCTAATTACTGCTTTGTGCATTTGGCTCATCATTGCTTGTTCTCTCTTTTGTAAGCATGATTTTCATGTGAATGCACAATCTTCTCCTAAATTAATTTCTAAATAGCACAGCTTATGGTAACTGCAGGTGTTTACGTTTTAATATCACGTATATTAAGGGAGACTAAGTAAGCTCAGGTTTGCAGAAATTAAACAGTTACATTAGAGTTTGTGGAATTTAGATTTGAAGGAGGATTTAGTTTCCTTGAAATACTACACCGGCTAGATATTGAAGAAATTACAAAAAAATTAACAATATATATATTTTGAAGGAGTGGAAAATGATTTGATTTATACGCGTAGATAATACTGGACCAGTCATTGTATTTTTAAAGATTTAACTGAAATGGCTACACTGCTGCTAGTTCCATGTTTGCTTTTATAGTCTGGTATCAAAATCTGGAATATTAATGATTAAAATATCGTCTTTGTCAATCACATCATTTGTGGTATTTTTTGTGAGTTTATCTGTTCTGCAAGCACCCGAAACTTCAATAATGAACACCACCTGAAACAATACGGTTTAATCTCTTTGGCTCTGTCATTTATTTCTGGAGGAGTGCCATACTCCATTTCTTCTCAATCTTCATCTTCACCTTCGCAAGAACAACCAAGCACAGCACAACAATGCACAATTTTATTAATAAACAGTATAGTGCCCTTCACGATAATTCGTTAGAGCAGAAGTCCATGAAAACAAAAAGATAGTCGTAGATTACGTTACATTTATTTTTCATTTCCTAAAATTATTCTAGCAATTACCTTTACCCTATGGTGGTAAAGTGAGTAAATTATTTTACCGCCTAGCCGTTTTTTTGCATTTTGCTGGGCTAATCGTGGAATAGTAAGTACTTTACGTTATAAGTCCGGAAAACTCATTTTTACAGTAACGAGTCGAAATGTTTACAGACGAGGCGACGAAGGAGCCGAGTCTGGAATTTTGAGACAAGTTACTGTAAAAGTTTCCGGACGTATATGGGACATTCCATACCAAGTGAGCCACCCAAAATTTAGATTCTGTTCGAATTTGGCATATTAATAGTACTTGTAAATAGCAACTCTCAAGCGTCATCTGAGATTTTTTTGGCTGCTTATTTTTGGTATACATGGGGGTGAATTATAGATGAGAATATAGGACATGAGTGCACTTAAATTTGTTTTACTCAGATCCTACTGACATTATTTCCAATTTAATAACGGTAGTAGAGGCACAATGAAATACCCTTTCAAAATGGACCCATGCAATTTTGACCTAATCCAATATTTTGACCTTGAAAATGACCCAGAAATTTGAAAAATGATTATTTTCCATCTTATGACTGTTTTTATTTGCTTCAAATGTTAGCGAAAATGTAGCTTATGGCTTCCTCTTTATTGGCCATGAGTTTTATTGTTGGCTGATGTTGGGTTCAGAAGATATATTTTTTTTCAAAAGCAAAAAGCAACAAATCGACAATTTCACGTCGTGAGGATATACAAAAAAATTATATCTTCTGAACCCAAAATCAGCCCGCAATAAAACTCATGGCAAATAAAGAGGAAGCCATAAGTTACATTTTGGCTAACATTTGAAGCAAATAAAAGCAGTCATAAGATGGAAAATAATCATTTTTCAAATTTCTGGGTCATTTTCAAGGTCAAAATATTTGATTAGGTCAAAATTGCATCGGACGATTTTGAAAGGGTTTTTTATTGTGCCTCTATTACAGTTATTAAATTGGCATTAATGTCAGTAGGAGCGGAGTAATAAAATTCAAGAGTACTCATGTCCTATATTCTCATTTATACTTCACCTCCATGTATATCAAAAATAAGCGGCTTAAAAAAATCTCAAATGGCGTTTGGGCATTGCTATTTATAAGTACTATTAATATATCAAATTTGAACGAAATCTAAATTTTCGGTGGCTCACTTGGTATGGAATGTCCCATATCGTAATGCGTTTTATTTTATGCTACAGATACTAAATCATTGTTTTCATTTTAAAAAATGAAATTGAAATTCGGAATTTAAACATCCATGAATTGAGTATCTATGACAACAGTTTGATTTGTTGGTTGTATTTTTTTTACAGGACTTGTACTCTAAAGTCCCATTTTCCGGACTCAAAACTCTAACGTAAAACTAACAAATATGACACAGTATGAAATAAATACATGTTTTCTCCTCTCTGAAAAGCCGGTAAAATTGGATTTTCTAATAGTGTATGATAAAAAAAAAATATTCACTGATTTTTCATAAAATGAGCTTATTGTTAATTAATTAGTTTTTTTTTACACTCTAGTGTCGAATATTTGTAAAACTAAAGCTCCTAAAATTATTCCGCTTCATCGAGACCTTTTAAAAACTATACTTAAAAAAACAAATGAAAATTTAAACATCTTTTTTGAAATTCTTAATTTTGTTTAAACAAATCATAATTACATAATCTCATTAAGTATAGTTATTTAAAGGTTTATACGAAGCGTAATAATTTTAGGAGCTTTAGTTGAAGAATTATTATCCGACTTGGAATGTAAACGATAACTCTAAAATTAGTTACTAGTCCAATCAAATAAGTCAGCAAATCAAAATTTTGAGGAAGTACAAAAAATTTTGATATAAGTATCTGTGAAGTATTTGAAGAAGACGAGTGAAAAATTTTTTTTTCCCAACCACCGAGAAATGGTGAAAAAAATATAATAAAGTTATTTTCTTTAATTATTCAAAATGGGTAAAAGGTAAAAAAAAAAAGTTTCAAATAAAGATTATAAAGCATAAAATTCTACACAAAAATGAACTTTTGACTTTTTTGCTATTATTAAAATTAACAATGTTACGGCGGTTACAAGTTAAGGGATGTTGTGTATAACTTCAAAAAATCATAGCGTTCTGAAAAGTTAATGGATCTTAATTTTTTTTGAATAATGTACTCAGAAAAATATAAAATTTATTATCGGACAAATGTTTTATTTTTTATTTATAATAAATAAGTTATAACAAATTTAGTTTTCGAATTTTCAATTTAAAGGACGTTAGACGATGGAACCATTTTTTTAAATTTCATTTTAAATTTACCTGTTTAAATTTTTCCTATACCTACGACACTGCTCTTCTGACGTCACGATCACTGACAGAGATGAAATTTTGTCGGCTACACAAAGATGAAATTTTGTCGGCTACTTCTTCGCTGCTTAAAAGACGCGCATGCGTCACATTTATATTTCACTGAAGCATAGAATGATTAATACTCATCTTTATATAAATAAAATTCCGGTGTGCGTGTGTTAGTAATTCTTCTCATCCTAAACAGCTTGACAGATTGTGCAATTTTTTTTAATATTATAGCACAGATAAGGTTTTTACGGAAAGAAACACTAAAAAGTTGCCTGGAAAATCGGGAAAAAACTGAAAGTGCACTGTACGTGGGTAAATGTAATGCCGTTCCTTTGTAAGCGCATCACTTGAGAACGGTTCTACCGACTCGGTTATATTTTTTTTTTTTAATATTTAGGGTATAGTCCAAATAAGGTTTTTACTACGAAAGCGCTGAACGGACATGAATTGAAAAATAACTGTAAACGATTTTTTTTCTGGCAATTCCGACTCTTTTCTGGTAGTTCTGACTTTTCTCTGGCAATTGCGACAGGGGTAGAACGATGGCACTGTTTTGTTACCCAAACTTAAAATATAAAATACTGTCCACATTTGGTATATAAACATATTTGGAGTGTTTCTTTAAGGGGTCAATCGCGTAGCGCTGGGCACCAATTTCAATGATCCACTGAAAAACAAATTTTCACAGACGATAATTTCCGTGGATCACTAAAATTGGTGCCTCGCGCTACGCGCTCGACCACTTAAAGAAACATATTGCAAGAAGGTCATATTTCCCTTTACATGACACTCGAAATGTGGGGAGTATCTCTTATTTTATGATTTTATCAATAATAAACGGAAAAACAAATTTTTCCAGACGGTAACTTCCGTGGATCACTGAAATTGGTGCTTCGTGCTATGTGCTCGACCAGTATAGACATTCTGTCTGTTGGAAATCAACTTCTATTATTATTATTATTAAAGAAACATACTCCAAAAAGGTCATATTTCCCTGTACGTGAAACTCAAAATGTAGACAATATTTCATTGTCCTACCCCTGTCGCAATTGCCAGAACAAAACTCAGAATTGGCAGAAAAAAGTTGGAATTGGCAGAAAAAAGTTGGAATTGCCAGAAAAAAGTCAGAATTGCCAGAAAAAAGTCGGAATTGGTAGAAAAAAATCGTTGACAGTTATTTTTCCATTCATGTCCGTTCAGCGCCAAAAAAAATGGAAAAATTGACCGGAAAATTGGAAACTTTTTATGGGATATTTGTATGAACTCGAGACCATAACTCGCCATTCAAATGATGGATATGCGTAATTCTTTTTTTGTTTTGTTCGTTATGATCCTGTAATGGATGTTGGAAAAACGAATTCCAGACTAAATTAAAATATTTTTTTTTACATTATTTGTCGTTTCGCGATCTGTCCAAAAACAAATTTATTGAAATTTGGACAGGACAACGTCTGTTCATAATAATTTAATAATTTTAATATATATGTATTTTAGAAATATAATTTTTTATTTTTTTATTTTAAAGTTTCTCTAAAAATGTTAAAAGATATGATAGTCAACTTCCATTATTTCATCAGATGAAACGATGTTTCAACCAATTATTTTCAAAAGTAATTTTTTTTTAAATGCCACGAATATCAGTCCCAACGACGAAAATACAAGCATTAGTTGTATTTTCTTAAGACTGGGGTGGATGAGTTGAGCGCATTTAAAAAAAAAGGTTTTTAGGCGTACCGCGAATTATAACGAGCGTTCAATAAAAAACCTGGTTAGAGTAGGCTTTGAAATTGCGTTTTTGTTTTATTTTTTTACAGTGTAGAGCTTGACTGATTAACACGAAACCACAGATCACAAAACTCTCCATGACAGATAACATAACCCCAAAATTTCAGAGAAGCTGCAATTTTATTAATAATTAATTTTATTATGGATCTTAAAGAAGTGTTGACAAATGTTTTAGGGTATTAGTTAGCGGTTTTATATAGACCGACATGATTTGGGGGTTTGGGCTGCAAAATGTCTTGCAGGTATCTCCAGGATTCCTACAACGGTTGGTAAAAAGTAAAGTGCATTCAGACCTTTGGGTGTGATGTTAATCGGGTTATTTTTAGATATCGGACACTTTATGATTTGGTTTTACACCTTTATTTCTTCAAAATTTAGAAATTAAAACACTCTTCGAAAGGATATGACCAACTGACAGTTTCTAACCAAATTTCTACAAATGTTTATTGAGAATTTTACAATCCCTTAGAAGGACACAAGACAGTTACAGTAAATTAATGGTGAAAATGTTTTCGATATTTCTTGTACAGAATTGTGCTTTTTTTCTGATCCCATTAAAAACAGTGCAAAAAATCTTCAGTTTCATATTTTTTCTTACATCGGCTAGGGATGCTTGGTACATACATGAAATTTTTAATGTGGCCAAAGGAAGAAATCACTTGCAGTTTCGCTTGTTACTTTATCATATTTCACACTCAAACTTGTTCTCTTAAATGCGCAAATCTGAAAAGTATGGTTAGGTAGAAGTTTTAACTCTTGAGTTTCAGCAGCAAAAGACAAACCTTTTCTTTTGCAGCTGTTATTAGATCAGGGCGAGCCTCATTAAGTTTCATTAAAAAAATGTAGAGCATAATATGTAAGTGTCTTTAGTGATATCCTCTATGTTTTATAGGTACATTCTTTCTTCGATGACACTTTCACCTACCTGTCAGCTTTGGCACAACTCACGTATTTTCTGATATGTTGGGACTGTCTTAAATTCATGTTTGCAAACAAGGTTTAAATATAAATTCAATAACAATTTGTCCGAATTTAGTGCTGGTTGCCTAACCTAAACTGAATAAAATGACAAGTTAGTTTTTGTAACAATTGCAATGTACACTGTTATAAAAATGCCCAGCCTCCTCTAACCAGGTTTATTTTTGAACGCTCGTTATTTAGGAAGAGAATATAATGAGATACACACATTAATTAACAAAGATCTTGGACTGGGGGCACAACCAGGGCGTAGAAGTTGGCATCGAGGTCCTTTTTAAGCCAGCAAGGGTGCTTTTACAGGTACTGATTATTAGATTTTTTTTTTATTTGAAGTAGTCATAGCAATGGGAATGTAGTATGCGTCTCACAGTGACAGTACAACAATATTGTAATGTCACTTATTAATAACAAATAACAACAATTATTATATTCTTAAAAAATTAATTCGTATCCAAAAATTTCTAACAAAAAAAAGTATCTTAATTTGAATTTATATCGGGTGTCCCAACTAAAATTTGTACCCCCAACAATTCCAATTTCGAAATACTCAGAAGAAAACGCTCGAACAGGGCAATTTTGTTATCAAGGGGGACCAAATTGTACCAAACTTTCAACTCTTACATCTCACCCCTTTAGCCAGGGGAGCCACCCCATTAAAAAAATTAAATGGTACGGGGGGTCGTGTGATACATCATTTTAAAGCTTATTCAATTCTCTACCCCCATCTACTTTGATCGATTTGTTTTTCCAAAAAAAAGGATGAATTTGTTATTTTCCATATCAAGAGTATTTTATGTAGATTTGGAAAATAACAATATTTTATGCTCTTTTTTGTAGAAACAAATCGATAAAACTAGGCTTGGATAGAGGATTTAATAAGCTTTAAAATTATTTATCACACGACCCCCCATGCCCTGTATTAATAAAGTCGAGAAAGCAAAACAAAATTTAGTATCTGTGAGTATTAGTAGTAATAAAAATTTCGTTTATTTCATACCTGTATCTAAACTGACATTTTTCGGATTATTTATGATACCAAAAGTGGAACATTAACGTCCTAGTACTTTAAAGACAAATTTTAAAGTCCTAGTACTTTAAAATTATACGTCAATCATCTCTTATATTGTTCCAGAGATTTCTGTGGCATCAAATTGTTTTTCACGCGATCTGCTTCATCTAGAATATCTTGAGGCATCTCAATTTTATCCATTTTAAACTGAATAATCGAATAAAATATCCAAAACAGTTCACCGTGACCCACTTTTTTCGTTGTCATTTTTGACAAACGTTTGTTACTATGGGAATCCTAGTTCCCGCATAATTCATTATTACGAAAAATTTGTGCAGGATAAACACTCAAGATTTCTTTTTATTTTAATCTAGTTCATTAAACTTGCAGTATGAAATAAAACGTTGTATTTACCTCGAACGAAAAGTGTTTTTAAAGGTGCGCACAAGTAATTCCAGCCTCGGCTAGGCGCCTCGGCCGTAAACAACTTGCTCGTACTTTAACCTTCACATTTCGTTCTAGATAAATAATATACTATTATTACAAATGAAAAAAGATTTTGAAAGTATTTAGATCATGTATGTAAGCAAAATTCCAAATTTTTAATAAAACTGAAATGTACATAAAACAGACCGTGTGTAAGACTATAGTTCGCAAATTATGGATAACATTATATAATTATCCAAATTTTGCAAACAATTTTCAGGGGCATTCATTAACTAAATCAAACACTCATGAGATATAGATGCGACGCATGCGCGTCTTTTAAGCAGCCTAGGAATAGCCGACAAAATTTAATCTCTGTGTAGCCGACAAATTTTCATCTCTGTCGATCACATTATCGATTTCTTTTTAGTGATCGTGACGTCAGAAGAACAGTGTCGTAGGTATAGGAAAAATTTAAACAGGTAAATACATTTATACCTGCCTGAAAAGGAAAGGTAGAAAAAATATTTAAGCAATTGGTTTCACTGTCTAAAGTCCTTTAACAATTAAATTAAAAAATAACAATTAAAATATAAAACAATTTCTTTGACTATTTCACTCATATATATTTTAACCAATCATATGTGATCATTCAACAATGGAATCAAAATTTAAACTGAAAAAATCAACTTGTCAAAATTTTATCGGGGGTTACAGACCAATGAACAGTCGCTATTACACAACGTACCTCATTTTTCAGAAAAAAAATAACAATTGCTCCAGTCACTATGGCAGCCTACTGCATGTCAAATACCTCAATTACCTGTCACCTTCCACCACATTATCAACAATTTGGGCGTTTTCGTGAAATAGTCTGCCGAATATAATACGAGTTGAGATTTCGCTGGAAAAATTTACCAATTGTGGACTCGAGTTCTACAATTTTGCTCATGACATTGATCAAAAATCACTCAACTGCGTTTCGTGATTTTTATGACAATGTCATTCGCAAAATTGCTAGGCGAACTCTCGTAACAACCGGTAAATTTTTCCGACGAAATCTCAACTCTTATTATATTATAACTGATAATAAATTTTATATTTTTCTGAGTAAATAAAAAAAATGAAGATCCATTAACTTTTCAAAACGCTATGCTTTTTTGAAGTTATACATAACATCCCTTTACTTGTAACCACTCTAATTTGGTTAATTTTAATAATAGCAAAAAAGTCAAAGGATCATTTTTGTGTAGAATTTCATGCTTTATAATCTTTATTTGAAACTTTTGTTGCTACCTTTTACCCATTTTTAATAATTAAAGAAAATAACTTTATTATATTCTTTTTCACCATTTCTCGGGGGTTGGGAAAAAAAATTCTTTCACTCATCTTCTTCAAATACTTCACAGATACTTGTATCAAAATTTTGTGTACTTCCTCAAAATTTTGATTTGCTGACTTATTTGATTGGACTATACTAAAAGAATTAGACCCTGCTGTACTGTTCGGGTATTTGACCCGAAATAAATTTTATTTCGCTGTAAGATGAATATTTATCAAAAATGTTGATGGCATTCACTGACTTTACTTGTTACTTTGTGGACTTTAATATTTCAGAGGCATTTTATTTAGTTACTTTTGTTTAAATATTAAATTTATTTGTATTTGTTACCTTTGTTACGTTCGGATCAATATGACCCGACCCTAATTTACGTAAATATTTCTAGAACATGTTTTTTTTTTAATTTATATTGTTTATTATTCTGTATAACACAATTGTACACACAATAACAATTTTATCCATTACCACGAGAAACAAACACGTTTTATTTATATGCGAATTAAATTAGGGCTGATGATGGCAGTAGTGTTCTGCCGAAACATGTTCCATTAGTAATTTTACAGTTATTAAAGTTTGTGGAGTTCGACTTAGATATATTTAAATTTTAATAAAAACAATTTTATCACAACTGCCAACGCACGTTTACTCATCGCCCTGATGATGCCAACATTGTTGGCGAAACGTGCGTTGGCAGTTGTAATAAAATTGTTTTTGGTGTTTCAGGGAAAAACTGATTAAAAGTAGTTATCTACCACCAAAACTTATCCAGACAATTGTTTTGTTTTTGACAATATGCTTTAAGTAAGAATTATGAGCCGAATTTATAAGACGTCTAGAAATTCTAGCACGAGAAAATGTGGAATATCTTGAATTAGGAATTGAATATTAGCAGTTAGTTGTAGAGAGGCTTTCAATACCTTTAAAATGAGGTATCACTTGACCCCTAGTGCCATTTAAGATTTTGGGGCTAACAGCCCCCTCGCGAAGAGGGCGCAATCCTGGAACTTGAAAGGAAACTGAAAAGATGTGCCCCTGGCAAATAAAATCGACCTGTTCGAGGATTTTTCAATCACAGTAATCAATTCGGAGAAATCTGGACTGGGGAGTTTTAAATGGGACAGCCTGTATATAAATGCGAAACTGATTTCTCACTGATCACCGCACAGCCTAGACCGTTGAGTCTTGAAATATGAAATTTGGTAGGAGCATAGTTTTTGGCCTCGTGATATGTAAACATGAAAATCAACTGAAATGTAATTAGGGAGGTGATGGTTTTTACGCGTCACAGTGCGGTAAAAATTCACACAAATTTTCGTTCTTAAAATACGTTTATAAAAAAGAAACTGTTTGTTGAATGAAAGCATACTTATTAAAACGCCAATTACACAAGTTTTTAATTGTTGAGTGTTTGAAAAACATACGAAAATACACAAAGATAAGTTCAATGTTTCGACGTTTTGACGTTTCAAACGATTAGATTCGGATTCATGGGCTGCCCATTACTTGAACTGTCAAATGACATTGCAATTTTTTTCAAATTTCGTCGCCCAAAAGGTCTAATACAAATCTTGCAAGTTAAGGATTTTATTTCCCCCTTCTAAGTAAATGACACATTAGAGGTATTTATGTAATTAAGTAAATGGCTAATTACAGGAACAGACCTGTAAAGTTTTACGGGCTTGTAGAAGAGACCTGTAAAGTGCAATACCATGACAACGCATCGTCACAGACTGTCCTGCCGTCAGATTACAGAATTTTATATCTATAAAAATTGAAAAAAAGTCGTCTTAAGGTGGAAATAAAAGTTTGTATGGCTCCCGGCTCACCCGTAAAGACTGATTAACAAGACTTTTCCCGTAAATAACTATTACAGAGCTCAATCATTAAAGCACTCCGCTGGCGCGTCGTGCTTCAAATTGATTTCGCCATGTAAAATGTTAAGTTACCGCACACGAATGTAAATAACCATTTTAGTGCGTATAGGCGCACTAAGAAAGGACTTTTAAAAAATCCGTTTCTAAGGGGTTGAAAATAGGGTTAAATGGTCTCAGTAGGCTTCACGTAACTTGAAAATTTAAAATGGCAGAGACGTGAAAATTCGTACCCGAACTCGATTTTGAAAATAACTCGACACCTTTTTGATGATTTTTCAAAATAGTTATTTACATTCGTGTGCGGTAACTTACATTTTACAGGGCGAAATCGATTTGAAGCACGACGCGCCAGCGGAGTGCTTTAATGATTGAGCCCTGTAAAATGGTTAACGCGCAAGATTTGTATTAGACTTTTTGGCCGACGACAAGTTTAATTCAACGAAATTTGAAAAAAATTGCAATGTCATGTTGACAGTTTAGGCCATGAATCCGAATCCGTTCGTTTGAAACGTCAAAACGTCGAAACATTGAAATTGTCTTTGTGTATTTTCGTATGTTTTTCAAACACTCAACAATTCAAAACTTGTGTAAATGGCGTTTTAATAAGTATGCTTTCGTTGTACAAGCAGTTTCTTTTTTATAAACGTATTTTAAGAACGAAAATTTGTGTGAATTTTTACCGCACTGTGAAGCGTAAAAACCTTCACCTCCATAGTTACAGTTCACGTAGATTTTCATGTTTACAGTTCACGAGGCCAAAAAGTGCAATACCATGACAACGCATCGTCACAGACTGTCCTGCCGTCAGATTACAGAATTTTATATCTATAAAAATTGAAAAAAAAGTCGTCTTAAGGTGGAAATAAAAGTTTGTATGGCTCCCGGCTCACCCGTAAAGACTAATTTACAAGACTTTTCCCGTAAATAACTATTACAGAGCTCAATCAATAAAGCACTCCGCTGGCGCGTCGTGCTTCAAATTGATTTCGCCATGTAAAATGTTAAGTTACCACACACGAATGTAAATAACTATTTTAGTGCGTATAGGCGCACTAAGAAAAGACTTTTAAAAAATCCGTTTCTAAAGGGTTGAAAATAGGGTTAAATGGTCTCACTAGGCTTCACGTAACTTGAAAATTTAAAATGGCAGAGACGTGAAAATTCGTACCCGAACTCGATTTTGAAAATAACTCGACACCTTTTTGATGATTTTTCAAAAAAATATTCACAAACGGCGGAAAAGGGGCAAACGGTTTTTCTCAAAATTTTCATAACTCGAAAACCCAGCATGCTAAATGATTGACAATTTTGGAAAAAAAATACCAACTGCGAAATAAGGGGAGGGTGAATTTGGGAGTGATTTTTTTCAAAATTCTTATTGGAAGATCGACAATGTTACAAGCATGAGAATTTGCACTGAGACTCTCATTTAAAAATAACTAGACCCGTGCTTGCCGATTTTGCAAAAAAATATTTACAAACCGTAGGGGGAACGGGAAGGGTAGTTTTCTTGACAGTTCTCATAACTGGAAAACAAATGGTGTTACATACGTGAATATTGGGATGTAGATTTTCATTTAAAATTGACTAAAGTTGACTGGGGGCCTGAGTTTTGTACTATTATGAAAAACGTTCGAACAGGTCGATTTTTGTTTTTAAATTCCTATCTTTTGACATAAAAATTTTCTTGATGACGTTATCTGCTTTTGAACTATGAAATCGTCATAATTTTTTTTAAATGGCAAGCCCCAACGTTTTTTTGGGCGTCTACATTTTTCAATTATTATCTATTCAACAAGAGTAGAAAATTGATACTGTATAACTTTTTTTTTTTAATTACGTTTTACATAAAGATATGTACAATTTTTATTCTTTGAAAATTAAATTATAAATTTTGTGCGGAACTTTATGATCACTCTGTACAAGCGCCAGTAAAGCCAACCCCAACTTACGCGGGAAAAGCAGGGGGTACCTGCTAGTTAACTGATAAACTATTCATTATTTACCCAATATATTAAATAAAATAGAGAGCAACACATGTACACCATACTATAACGCGATGTGAACGCTGACGTGATGGTAGACATAGGTCTTCTGATAGTACACCACACCCCAGTTTGCGACCTCGAGGGGTTGCCGCTCGAGGAGTGTGGGGGAAAACTCTGCACCGCGACGCTTTTCGGAAAATAGCGCCGTTGTTGTAAGTGCTCTCGAAAGAAAGTTCAAATAAAATATATACCGGGTGTCCCAACTAAAATTTGTACCCCCCAACAATTACAATTTCGAAAGACTCAGAAAAAAAAGGGTCGAACAGGACAATTTTTTTATCAAAGGGGACCAAATTGTACCAAACTTTCAAGTCTTAGATTTCACCCCTTTAGCCAGGGGGGCCACCCCCTTAAAAAATTTAAATGGCATGGGGGGCCGTGTGATACATCATTTTAAAGCTTATTCAATTCTCTATCCAGTCCCACATTAGTCATTCTTTTCTACAAAAAAAAAAAACATAAATTCCATATTTTCCAAATCTACCTAAAATATTTAACTAAAATTTGTACCCCCAACAATTCCAATTTTGAAAGAGTCAGAAGAAAACGCTCGCACAGGTAAATTTTGTTATCAGGAGGGACCAAATTGTACCAAACTTTCATGTTTTACATCTGACCCGTTTAGCCAAGAAAGCCACCCCCTTGAAAAAATTAAATAGCATGGGGGGTCCTGTGATACATCATTTTAAAGCTTATTCAATTCTCTATCTAGACCTCTATCGATTTGTTATTTTTCAAATCAAGAGTATTTGATGTACATCGCAAGTCTCCCTTTGCGTTCGTACTGAGGTTATTACGATACGCTTTTGCGTGACATAATAGAGAGTATAATTTAATTTTTTAATATTGGCGCCCTGGGCTGATTTTGGCAAGCCTAACCTATACCTCGCTGTCAAACTGTTAAAGCGAATTGGCACTATTATTGTTGGCACTTGTTTGGGGGGTGGCTTCACGTGATTTTGGGCATGCGATTTTATTGGGATATTATGTATGGGAAGGGGGGGCAAGATGTTAACACTTGGCACATTGGAGTGGGACGGGGGCTGGCGTCTGGATTGCTCGCACTAACTTTGTATGTATGGGAACATTGAAGAACTTCAGAACTTATTTTTGGAAGGACAAAAATACGAGTATTGGCGTTTCAAATTAATTATTTTACATAACCGCCGTTAATGCACCTCGCAAACGTGGCCAACCGCAGCGAAATTTCATAAATTGTGAAATTTCATTATTCTGTATAAAAAGTGGCAAAATAGAAAAAAATACTGTTTATATAATATAAGATAACTCATTTAGAAGGCATTTTGTCCTCGCTACGCTCGTCTTGCCCTAAACCCGTGCGTGCGACAAAATGCTTCTTATAAAAATCGTATCATAATATACTATTATTACATTACAGTGGCAAGAATTAACACCGTTTTTAATTTGTCAACCAGACCAGAAGACGAATTGGCTTACGCAATGATCGGTATGACGAAGGTTATAGACGTATAATTTGGACTTTAGAACTTTGCAAATGATGATATCAGCATAAATCAATTTACTAGGAAATTAATGCCGTAAATTTTAGATGATAAGGATATATAACCGCTTCAGCCTAATGTAAGAGACAGTTATTACCTATGAAATGTGTGAATATCAGAAAACAATAAAGAGCATTTAGCCTTGTCACCTGCAATATCACATAGCAAAATTACTGTTTCTATGTAACTTTCTTGTAGAATACTTGAACTTTATATGAGCTATTACACCAGTACGTTTAACTTAACGTCTGGTATATTAGTCAAAAGAATAAAACAACATGTACGTATTCAAGATTTCAGTCGTCATTCGGGACCAAAGTTACTTCAAAGTTTCCTTCCTCTGCTCACACAATATTCTTAAATTTTGGTAAAGTGGAAGTGAACATACATACGTATGTGCAAAGTATACAAGAGCGTGTGGATGGAAATTTTCAAACCAAGTTCACTTGTACAAAGTATTTGTGATAATTAGAATAACATGTGACGTGGAAATATTTATTTGGTTGTTATTGTGTGATTTTGGCTTTAAATATTTAGAAAATAGACTACCGTCTTATCCAAAAGTTTGCAGATAATATGAAGCTTGTAAGAACAAAACAGTAAAAACCGCATGTGGCAATTTAATTATTAAATTGAACGTCAGTGTAAATGCAACTGTCATTTAAGTGGATAGAAGGGACTGTCTGCTTTCATCTTTGTGGGGTGGGATATTTCATAGGTATTCGCAGGGTATCATGAAAACCTACAATTAATTTAGGGCGTGGTGGAGAAATTAGTAAATATAATCCTAATTCTTCTATAGCAAAAGATCACACATTTATAGAGAAAAATCCATGGAATCGATCCGTGTTTACCACTCCTCTGATCAGTAGCTGTTAAACAATATCTCGTTGTCATTCGAAAAACATTAATAAATACAATCAATACCCTTTTTAATTACACACCCTTTTTGAAATCTAGTCACTTTATTTGAAATTAAATTATTGCTGATTTTTCGAATGCTGAACGTCCCGATTTGGCACTTCTCTCTTGTGGATCTCGCGGAAAAACAAAACATTGACCAGTTTTCAAACCGACCAGCAAGGAACCTCGTGAAAGTAGGAATCACGAGGATTTTCTTCTGGTCAATTAAAAAAAATTGCTTCTGACCTACTTGGATATTCTTTTACCTAATAATGCAAAAATTTCAATATATTTTTCCTATTTACCTACATCTGTTTAATTAATTTAAATCCTGCATAATGAGACATTCATACAAAAATAGACTTACCAATGTGGTCACACCAAATTATTGCTTACCTGAAACAAAAAATAAATAAGTAATAATAAACGTTAATGTTTTTGATGTGTAACATCTTTCCTCTCACTTTCCTGCAATCTGTGGGAGTGATTTTGTGAAAAGGGACGGAAGTGTGTAACAGGAAGCCGGGGAAGTGTGTAACGCTTTGAAGCGGCCCAAGGGGGAGCCCTGTCGCAAGAGGGCCCCCTTGTATCACGAAAATTATAAAACAACATACAACGGCCTAATACAGTTATATACTTTTCAAATAAGTATCAAAATAATTTTTACACTTTTATCGGACGATTTTTACTCAATTATATCGGCTTTAAACACATTTTGTGTTGATTTCGACGGATATTTTCGCAAAGTATACTCGCAAATTTGTTCCTTATAAATTAATTGTGCTCATGTAGATTCAGACTGAAAATCTCAGATAGACCAATTTAATTGGTGTTGAGTGCATGTCAGATGTCAGATGTTACACACTATATGCGACTACTGAAAGGCTCGCTCGTTTTTTTAAATTCCAATTGTTGATGCAATAAATAAATACAGAGTGATTCAGAGTCACCTTAATCAATTTGATTCTTTAGTCGGACGTTTTGGAGGGGTTGAAGTTTAAAATTATATTAACATTACAACCAAATAAAGTATGACACAAAAATGTTGAAAATTTTTTGAGATGTGGCAACGTTGGTCAATTTGATGAATAAACAACATTTTCTGATAACGCCAGAAATAATAAGACTTGTGGAACGTATTTTATTTATTTTATAAATAGCGTGATTTTTAATTTTAATTAATTTTCAAATTTCTTCTTTGAAATATCTATCTCTTTTCCTTGCTATTCCTCCATCTTCCTAAGAAAAGTACATCACATGTTGTTGCTCATGCTGCTGTTCAAGATACTCGATGGCAGTATTAAGGGCCTTCATTGCAATTGAATGCGAAATTTTTGTCACTTCCATGTTCACATTTGTTATTTCTTTGTCGCTATTTCCATCTGTATTTTGGTCCCTCTCTTTAGTCAATTGTATTAATTTCCTATTCGTTAACTCCTCTTCAATGTAAACTATTTTTAACCATGCTTCTGCATCACGATACACTTACAACGGTATGCCAGGTAGCCGGACGAAAATCGTTCGGTTAGCGCAGGACGTCAAGTGCGAGAACATTTTCAACAGCGAGCATTGCAGATTTATCAAAATCGTTCTTTAAAATCAATTAAATAAATAAATAAATATGTTTTTTGTTTTTATTTATCATCTGCAATACAATTAACGTTTAGTTAATACGACACTGTTCCGTAAAATGTTTATTTTATTATTTGAAACCTGGTTTACAGGATGTTTAAAGAGCACATACGTATTATTGTTCTTGTAAGTTATATTACGTAAATCTGCTTTGTATACAAATTTGTCATTTCAAATTTTTTTAATATTTACAAATTGTAAAAAGATGTTACCCATGTCACGAAAAACTGCGATGATTAAATAAGTTTAATATTAAAAGCCAGGAAGCATTTACACAACAAAATGCAATTTTTTTTTTAATGTTTGGAAATATTTATAGCGGAATGAATAAAGAAAAACAATTTGCCAGCAGGTCACATTTACTTTGGGTCTATTATAAAACCTTTGTTCCGTAGAATTACTGGAAATATATAAAGCTACTGTTCAGTAGAATTACTGAAACAATATCATAATTGTATGATTAGTTAAAATTCGACTGAAATACAGGGCTTTGAATCATGGAGCCTTCCCGTCTTTAAGATTAATCACACAATTTATTTATTCCTCTATAAAAACTACCCATATCATGATTTGCCGAGGAATTTGCGATTATTTTGCAAATGCATGTGTGTGCGTGGGACATCAGTAATTCAATAACGTAAGAATAATGTCTGTGCTGTGGATAGTGATTTTTTATTAATTCGCAAAGATACTACATAGTAGCGATTAAGTATTTTTATTTGTGATTATACTTTGATAAACTAACATTTTAACAATATGCTTATATTATAAAAGTATCATTTGAAAAGGGATTGATGCCGGCAATTTTTAAATTCACTTATCGCCAAAAAACAGAGCGTATTTGTCTATTTACCCTAATACATTACTGAGATTTCCCTCGCAGGTGACGTCATTGGAGATAGCGTTTCGCATTCTGGTATCTGTTTTCCAAGATTAATAAATGGAAAGTTGTCGTCTTCTTCAAAGTTGCTTTCTTTGTCAACATTATGGTTTTGGTGTTTTTGCAACGTCGAAGGTTTTACTTTTTGTGTAGTATATGCGGCCGAAAGATTGTATCTTGAGCTACCTACCAAACGTATCCCCAGGTAGCGGATAGGAGAATGGGCGGAGCCTTCACGGACTTTGCCTAGTGGGGGTTAGTGGGGAAACCCGCCGGGGTCTAAACCCCTCGCTGTGGTTAACGAAAGCCTCTCGCCGCGGCCAGCTCGTGACGCATACCGTAAACCGCCTGTGTGCAGACAGGGGGCACGGGGCTTATAGTTTAAGTCTCTTAAGTCTGGCTGCGTGGATTAAGTACCACTATAAAAACTTCCCCATGCAACATGGTGACTGGTGTGGCGACCCGTGCGGATAAAGGGATCCTTACCCTTGTTAGGGCAAGACGCCAATTTGGCCCGGATTTCACCCTAGACGGGCGGTCAAGACTGACCCACCTCGATCAATCGGTTGGGCCATTCAGTCAGAGGGCCGACGGGGTGAGCCCTTGAGGAGGATTGGGGCATGCGACTGCGTGGTCGCGGAGCTTGAGAAATGAACAAAAATCCCACAACATGTACAACAATCAAAGAAAAAAAGACCCGGGGTCACAGGATCCCAAGAAAAAACTCTTTGGAGCTTTTGTAGGAAGCTGCAGAGGCACAGGCGTTAAGGCGCCCTCCGTGCATCAAAAGTAGCTGACGTAGGATCAGCCGGACGGGAGTGGCGACTGGCAAAGGATTTCGCCCCGACGGCTCCAACCCGGCGAAAGATTGCGGAAAGGGGGCTAGGAGGGTCGAAGGCCAGCGCTCACAACAACAACGGCAACCCCATGTACAGCAGCCACAGTCTAGACCCGGACCCGCAAGGACCACGGGCAACGCTTCAGAGTGGGGATCAGAGCTCTGTCACGCCTGATCACGCTCAGTTTGGTTTGGACCTGGGGTTTGAACAAACATCTAGAGTCGTATGGATCGGTACACTTTTTTACCTCAGAAAACTATCGGGGAAAACTCGGGAAGTTTCATGGAGAACGAAGCTCGGCAGGGGTGGGCCGATAATAATAATCGAAATCATCAAAGTGCTTCAACTTCCGCAGGAGTTAGTCTTACTTTATTAAAAAGAATTGCCAAAGAAAGAAAACAACTTAATACCGGCCAAATTTTCAACTTTACGGAGAATTCACAGAAAATGCTGTGAAGATACAGAATATGCAAGGTGTCGCGAAGCTTTAAGGAAGGAATTGCAGAAAATTGGATTTAGGAGGCGAAAAACTAGAAAAAATCGAAAAATGTGTGAAAAACAAGATAATTAAACTATTTGCGGTAAATTAAAAAGTACCGTCAACAAAATTGGACAATTTTCTACATGTGACGGGACATCACTAGTAGGTATACTATAAAAACCGAACCTGGCTTTCTGTGTTTAATAGACCTAGTTGAGTATTCATAGTTACAAGTATAATAGGTCAATTATTAATCAGTTGAAGATAAAAGTACATACAGGGTGTTATGGTCCTATCAGAAAATTTAACCACAAGTAGAACTCGTCAAAATAAACCATTTTTTTTCTACCATTTTTTTCGCAAACGCTCCCTTACGGAGTAAAAATTAAGAATCGAAATAAAAACTGTTTATCCGCAAACGTCACAAAAGTGACAACTTATGTGAGATAATATAAGATAAGATAATTTTATTAGTGCGGAACAACTGTACAGTTTTAGCACAAGTCACATACAATATATAAAAAAAACACAAAAAAAATATATAAAGAACATAACAAGGTAAACAAGTCAATAAATACAATCTGTATCTTTTTTTAAATCTGACAGAAATTCTTCAAAACTGTAAAACGCTTTACGAATTAGATATTTTTTAACTTTATTTTTAAAACACTTTAGGTCTAACATTTTTATATCTGCAGGTAGACTATTATAAAATTGAATTCCATAGGAGTCAGTGCTTGTGCGAAGTCTACTCAGTCTTATTCTATTGTTAAGTATTGTGTCACAGTTTCTAGTGGGGTAGCTATGAACATTGCTGTGCATTAAATATGAATTGACATTGCGTTTAATATACACCAGACAATGGTATATAAACAGACAAAGTGAGGTGAGGATATTTAAGTTTGTGAACGCTCCCCTGCATTCCGCCCTGTATTCCAGGCCAACCACAATTCGCACAGCTCGTCTCTGCAATCGGAAATTTCGAGTTCTGCAACCTGAGTGACCCCATAGAAGCAGACTGTAGCTTATATGGGTTTCGACCAATGCGAAATATACTACCCTGAGTGCTCCGTTGTGCTTCCAATGACAAGGTAAAAGTATCACTTTATCTGAATAGCCTCATAAAGTAGACAAAAGGTGTTATTTTATGTGCTTAATCAGATAAAGTAAGTGACACTTTTACCATGTCAATGAATTCTTTAAAATTCTTACTAAATTGTTATTTTCTAATTAATTTAAAGTGAAACTAGCGAGGTACTGAATGGGGACGCGTGTAAATGAAACCATAAGGCCACCATAATATTATTCATAATACTGAAGAAGGTTCGTATGTAATAATAAACTCCCTAACTTATATCATTGATAATCCTTGTTGGTGTACGTGCGGGAAACAATAAAAGTTGACACACCGACACTTCGAATATATTTCTAAGGACATCTTCGAATTCTTAAAAATTTCAGGTTCAATTTCTAAAACGCGATTACATCTGGGACGTCCAAAATCTGGAGTTGGAGAAGAAGATTTGCCATAATCAAAGTTGCACTGTGTTCTCACAAAAAGACCTCACGTTGCAATTTCGAGATTTGAACAACGTTCCATGCACAGACAATCGGCGCGGCGGGCTTGTACAACTGCACCAATGGAAAAAACATTTTCGTGGAAATTGCAGTGAACAAATCTTTAGTATTTGCTTAAGAATCGAGCACAGGGCATAACATAGCAAAAAATCTTCAAAAATGAAAAAATTACATTCAACGGCGGGCAAAAATGTACAGCAATGTGCGGCGTTGAATGTAGTTTATTTTTTATTTTTGAAGATTTTTTGTTGAAATTTTGTGGGCGTATTGATAATATATAGATCTTTGCAGCTACGGAGCGATTTTTTGAAATTTGTAAATTAAAAAAAAAGATATTGCTGGAAAATGTACTTCGACCGGCAGAAATGTACATGCCATTGGAGAACCCTCTTAACTCTACCAGTTTCTTGAAATCTTTGTAAGGTTTTTGAAACTGTTGAATTTCATTAAAAACAGTCACTACTTGAACACAACTTCAGTTCAACTCAGTTTCACTCAAATGTTCCATTGTTAACCTAATTATTGCACACAAGTTTAATTTTTGGCTAATATGCAAGTGACAGATCGCCAATAACAGTATTTTCAAAGCTAACTTAGTTTTACTTTTCTAGAATTAAATTTTTGAATTTTTATATTTTTTTACCGTTTAATAAATATAATGTGAGTGTGTTACATCACTAAATTCAGAAAAAAATTCTTTTTTTTTAATTATGAAATTTGACTGTGCCATTTATTAAAATGCTCTGCTAAACCATTCTGAAAATATTTTGCTGTATCCATACTTTTTTGCGACCTATTCATCTGCAGTAAAATAAAGCTTACTGAAAATAATGCAGTGAAATTTAAAATTTTATTCAACGCAATAATGTAATTTTAATTCTTCCATGTTTACCAAATCTCCAATTTAGCCATATTCGCAATATACGAGTGTGTAAACAAACCCAGTTGTGTCTATTTTTAGTGCAAATTAACATCCAACAACCAACAAAATACAGATTTATCCTACTAACAGGTAAAGCGTGGTGTCAATTAAAAATTCGTCAATAGCAAACACTATCAATAAAACAATTTGAATTGCATTTTGTTCCACTGCAAAACAAACTGAACAATATCGTGACGATGACGCTTCGACTCATTTGCGAAATTGGGTCAAACCTCACGAAATGCCCGTGAAAACTGAGTGTTTTATTGCAAAATTGATGTGCAGAGAAACATGCAATCCTGTTAAATACGTGTGGGTGAAAAGTTTCATATTATTTTATTATGATATGAATTTACGACACTTAAGTTATTTTGTAAAAGTTGCTTCATAAATAATTTCGCAAGCTGTAAAAAGTATTTGCTTGTTGGCGTTTTAAAAATTCTCTTGTGTGAAGCCGGAAAGTTTTAGTTGACTAATTCGTCAGACAAAGTTAGAAAATTTATGGCGTTCTCTCCTAGTTCTGCTAATTTGTTTGCAGTTTATTATGAAGATGGACATTCTAATTTTAATAGAGCAGTGATTACACAGGTCTAGAGATGTTTTGGTGCCGGGGTATTTGGAGCTGATTCGATATGAATTTGTTGCCCTGAATTCAAATATGGCATTACTTGCCTAGTAGTTCAACTTTCGAAGTTACAAAGTCAGAGTCCTTAATTAGTTGCCTAATTTGTGGGTGGTCAAATATTCCTGCTTTAATTATTTCCGTATACTCAATTTAGACGTACTCAAGCATGATCCGCTCTTATCAGGAGTCTTTACGAACTGGTTCATAAGGCCCAGCTTGATATGCAGTGGAGGAAAGATGATTTTCTCTCGTTCAACTAAGGAATCGTTAATGACATTCTTTTCCCCAACGTCCTCTTTTAGGCCACTTTTTTCTATCCCAATGATGTATCTTGTCTCGGCTATCCCAGAGGCACAAGAAGCAACTTTTTTTGATGTATCAACTTTGCTATCCAAGGAGATGTTTATGATACATGATTTTCTCTAAGACTAAAACTATGGTGGTATATTCTTCTTTCATTTTCGTTGAGTGAGCAATTGGTATTGAACCATATTTGTTCTCATTGTGTAGAAAGACACATTTCAAACTTCGCTTTTAACTGTCAATAAATAAGCGCCAATCATCCTGAAAATATTCAGGAAGACCCATTTTATCCAGGAGTCCTCTAATTTCGTAACAAAATACAAGATTCTCTTCTTGAGATAAGAATTTTGGTTCCTTGTTCCAGTAAATTTTTGTCGTTCAACCTGGAAACAAGTAATTCAGAAGCTTCTTTTGACAGGTTGAGATCTCTGGTGAGGACAATCAAATAGTCTGTAGACTGACAATAGAGCAAATATACAGAAACCAGTGATTTAGAGGTGTAAAACATGGTGTAAGATCTGCACAGTTCGTGTAGAACTGCATGTTAAAAGATACACTGATTTAAAAAAGTAGAGCTGATAAAGATACACTAATTTTATATTTAGATTCAGCGACATAAATATACGAGGCTGGTTTGATAATTCCGTGACTTCTCGAAGAACGAGCCCTCGAATCGCAAATTCTATTTTTTGCTAAAGTTGGCCATGATTTTTAAACAAGCACACGAAATTTCAATTAGATCTGTCATACAGAAACTGCGTTGGGTCGTCTGAAACAAGAGTATGTCAAGTGTCGTTTGTGTCATGGAGAAAAGTGAATTTCGGGTACTAATAAAAAATTATTTTTTCGTGGTAAAACTATTAAAGAAGCTAAAGAAAAGTTAAGGAAATATTACGGGAAGTCTGCAACTTCGCATGGTATGGTCTACAAGTGGTTTACTGAATTTCGTTGTGGTCGTAGCAGAACCAATGATGCTGCGCGCACCGGACGTCCAAATGAGATCACAACCGAAGAAATGATCAACAAAATCCATGATCTTGTATTGGAAGCCCGTCGAATCAAGATACGCGAGTTAGCTAAGATAACAAACATCTCAACTGAACGCGTATTTAATACTTTGCATCAACATTTAGGTATGAGAAAGTTAGCAGCAAGATGGGTGCCGCGACTGCTGATAGTCGAACAAAAACGGAATCGTGTAACCATTTCAAAGCACTGTTTAGACATGTTTCAGCGTAATCCAACTGAGTTTTTGAGAAGATATGTAACAGTTGATAAAACATGGGTACATTACTATCAACGAATAGTCTAAACAATGGGTTTTTCCTGGTGAACCTGCGCAAAAGAAAGCCAAAACAGTTCCCTCAGCCGGAAAGGTCATGGCGACCATCTTCTGGGATTCACATGGCATCATATTTATAGACTATTTGGAAAAAGGAAAAACAATAACAGAGCTCTATTATGCTGAGTTAATCGACAAATTTCATAAGGAATTGATAGCAAAACGGCCCCATTTATCAAAGAAAAAAATCATTTTCCACCACGACAATGCACCTGTGCATACACCTGCTGTTGCCGTAGCCAAATTGATTGAATTACGATATGAAATACTTCCTCAACCAGCCTATACGCTGGATTTAGCTCCTTGCGACTTTTTTCTTTTTGGAAACATAAAGAAATGGCTCAGTGGAAAAAAATTCGACTCAGATGAAGAGATCATTACCGAAACTAATAGCTATTTTGCAGACTTCGAAAAAAGCTATTTTTTGGAAGGGATAAAAAAGTTAGAAAAACGGTGGGCTAAGTGTATAGAGCTTAAAAGAGACTACATTCAAAAATAAATATAGCTATATTGAAGAAAATGTTTTCTTCTTTGAAAAGTCACTGATTTATCAAACCAGCCTCGTAGCTAAAATCAGTGCCAAAATCCTCGGCACCAAAAAAAAATATATTAATTTTGTAGGCCTGTGTTATTAATTGAAGAGCCTTCCGGAATAGTTTCAGCAGAAATCGCTATTCTGCTAAAATAAGTATGGGTTAAATTATTGTTTTTACAACAATACAAAGTGCAACAAGGAACTGTACCCAATAGCGTCCGTTCTTTGTCTAATCTACACAAAGCAATGCTTCTCTGTTAGACTTTGTATTAGCCTTTGCAGCTTTGTTTATCTAATACACTGCATTCTACATGAGAATTAATCGGCAAAGCTATCAAAGTGCAGCCATACATTAATTACATTAATTTAAACCTTCGTCGCCAACCGTCTTGTATCAGCATTAATCTTAATAATACTCACTCATCATCGGATTATCTTCTTAACTTTATCTTTGTCTAAACCCGTATTGTGCTCCCTACACAATATATGATAACAGGCACTATTAAACTATAATCTGCTAATTCTAGCCCAAATTGTAAAGAAATTTCAATCTACCTGCTAATGAACATTCACAACACTAGTTTATTAACACCGCTTTTAACCTGTTTTTAGCTGTGATATTTGCGGCGCACGTAACGAGTCGCCACAGAATAATAAGCGGCATAATGATGGCCCTAATGACCTAAAAGCACTGTTGCTCCTGCTCTTTCAGCTCTTAACGTGAATCTCTAATTTACGCTGTTAAGTATACAGCCATTCTCAGTGCTGCGCCACCTCTCAGATGATACTCTACTATTTTACCGCCATCTTCAAAACATAAAAGGAACGCGTTTAATGAGCCACGGGTTTGCAGTTTCGACGATGTCGTGTCGTTACATTGTTTACTCATTTGGATCAATTGGTATTAAAAGCACAATGATGGGGACCAACTCTCTTCTGTTGTGAGGAAAGTGCTTGTGCACACACACATTTTTAGTTATTTTATTTCATCCACACATTCCAAAAAAGGTAACATAAGGTTTCCTAATAAAGCAGATACCTTACAGTTGTGTTTAGTAATTTTTCTCCTCCTTACATGTACACAAGGAACTCCTCGACAGGTAGTGTGCTCAATAACTGCAATTCTACGATACCTCAGTAACTTTCCCGCAGCCGGGTGTGGTAAAAATGCTTAATATTTTTTTTGTCTTCAGAAAAAAATGCTTTATAAATAATAAAACCATAATTTTTACCTAAAGCACTGCTCAATTTAATGTTGATCAAATAACAAAAACATTTTTAGGAGGGTTGGGTAAGCAGGCACATGCATCGGAAAAGGGGTTTTGAATATTTGGCGTAGTTTACTTAGTTACAGTCCTAATGGATTATTTTTTTTTTGTTTATTAGAAAAAGAATGGAGTTAACTTACCAAAATTAACGAAAGAGTCAGTCATCTAAACGTTCGCGAACGCCTGATCAAATATTAGTTTTTTAACGTATTTAAAAAGTTCGAAATTTTAAGCCTTGATAGAAAAAATATCCTACTATGCTTCCTCAGTTGTACAATTTTAAAATATCCAGTACTTATTTTGCATTTGGCTCTAAAGTTACCCCTACCTTAACAATGATTTATGACGTTAAAACTTTTTTTTACAAATGTACGACTGACGAAGCATAGCTCTATTCTTTTTCTACTAAGCAAAAAAAAAATCAACTAGCACTGCAACTAAGTGAACTACGCTACATATTCGAAACCTCTTTTTAGATGCCTGTTAGCCTGCTTACGTAACCCTCTTAAGTATTAATTAAGCACAACGCCATCTTCTGTTTAATGAGCTACCAATTGATAACAGTGCCGTTCTTCCGTTCATTGTCATTAAAAGTCAAACGATATATCGCACAATTCGTACATAAATAAGAAAAATCTGTTGCTATCACTATGCTGAATGTAAGAATAAGTAGTTCTTTGGGTGCTGAAGATAATTTATAATGTATGAAATTCACTTAAATTAATTCGGATAAATAAAAATCTACCAATAGTCGGAGAGCTAGTGAACATTTCGCGTCAGCCAAAAATTTTCCAAAACATTGCCATATTGAATTGCCATTTCAAACGTTTCGACTTGGCGATAGGCAGAAAGGGGTGCAAGAACACCCCAAAGTCTTAAGTAAGCAGTTGAAATTTTCATTATCGCAAGTCGGTTGAAACTTCGTATTTTGCTTGAATTAAGGTACACAGGGTGTTATGGAAGTCCTAGCAGAAAATTTAACCACAAGTAGAACTCGTCAACATAAACATCTTTTATCTATCATTTTTTTTTCGCAAACGCTCCCTTACGGAGCTAAAATTAAGAATAGTTTGACCCCTAGAACCAATACCCGCCTATGGATTGACGTTCATTAATTGTCAGGAAGGCACAAAAACTTTACCCGATAAACGTATCGAAATAAAAACTGTTTAAATGGTAACATGTACTCACCTACCATAATATGTATAATATTGAAGTAAGTTAGCATATAATAAAAAACTCTCTAAAATAACCTTGATCACGGATAAATATTGACACACCGAGAGTTCGAATACTTAAAAATTTCAGGTTCAATTTCCAAAGCGCGATTACATCTAGGACGTCCGAAATCATAATAAAATAATCAGCGAGCATAAGAATTAAGCACACATAACAATATATAGCGTTGCGACACTCAACTTACTATCAACGACAAATTTTTTGTCCCAATAAACTTAGAAGGTGTTTACCTTCTTCATAGGCGGAGGGTGAAATAAGGGGTCAGAAATTGCGGAATTCAGCAAAGTGGTAAATAGAAAAAATGTTTATTTTGACGAGTTCTAGTTCTGGTTAAATTTTCTGCTAGCACTTCCATAACACCCTGTATAAATAACCATACAATTTGTCAGACGAAAATTTCAGGCAGCAGGGGGTGCAAGAACACCCCAAACATGTATTTTTTTTTATTCGCTTATGTCTGACAATTGAATATGTTATTCTAGAGACCTTTTTGACTGCATAATTTAATTGTCAGACAAAAATTCGGGGCAGCACATTTTTTAAATTTTAGAAGTGATTTAAAAAAAGGTAAGAATAAAAAATATTGATATCACGCTTAATTTTCAAAATACACTCCATGGGGTCGTCCCCCTCAACTGAATTTGACGAATTCGCCTATAGCATCTCATAGATTATATAACATGCAGCCCTAAAACGTGTTCTGTTCTTTAAGAAAGTTGTTTTGTGAGATTACAAAGCGTATCAAAAATCGCAATTTCGACTTGCATTTTCAAACGCTGTACATTTACCGCCGCTTGTGACGTCATTTCGGGGGAGCGTTCTTATTGGCTAGTGCGCTTCTCATTAGTCCGCCCATCTAGTAACTTTGAATTTTGTCTGGTGATTTTTTTCCCGTGTTGACGTCACAGAAAGGCGCGTGTTTCAAATAAGACAAATGTTTCGGATTTTTTTTTCCCTAGTAAACACGTGATTTCGAATAAACAAAAAAATAGGAGTATAATACTTTTTGGTCTAGTTTCTAGAAAAGCTGTTTTTGAAATCTGTGGGACGACCCCATTCTCCGATTAAACAATTAATGCACAATATCTTTTTAAGTATTCTATTTATTAAAAAATGTATACATATAAGCATTTACGTTGGCAATTTAATTGTCTATAAAAGACATTCAATGACTTTTTTCGTTATCTCACTCAATTCTCGAGATATAAGAGATATAAGTATAAAAGGAAAACTTTAATTTTTTCGGAAATTTTTAAAATGGATTAATTGAAGCGCAATATTATGACATATGTATTTTCAAACTAAGTTTCATTCGAGTGGGATTGTTCTTATTGAGGATTAAGATTTGATTTTCAATTTGTGAAACCTCCCACACCTAAAATGATTAACTTTCTTAATTATTTATTAAAAACGGCTTAAAAAGGGCTAATTACAAAAAATAGCATAAAATACTCGTTTATAAGACTTTGCAGAACTCATTCTTTACATTAACTCGTGGCTACGCCACTCGTTTTGTAAACTTAAATTCGTAATTTAATGAAAATGATCTTAAGAAACTTGTTGTATTGTGTTTATCTAATTATTATTATAAATTAAATTAGTTAAATACATAAAACAATGAAATTAAGTTGGTTCGTTGCTCAAACGACAACAATTACTAAATTAAAATGCATATTAACCGATTTGGTACCGACGAAATAACCCAAAATAGCAATGCGTAGATATGTCGCAGGCAAATAGTCATTTTAGGAAAATAGCTTTTGCCTAGGCAAATACCAACTGCCTGGGCAAATAGCTTTTTTTATAATTAATTGCTAAATGACCGGGCAAAAACTATTTGACTAGTCAAATAGTATTTGACGGAACCGTTGTTGGGCAAATAGTATCCATATGGAAATAAATAATTGTATTGTATAGAAACATAAAATTTTTATAGAAACTTTTTTTAATAGGTAGATACCTATATCCACCAGACTTTTCTTATACCAAATATATGATGGCACTAAATTAACAATAGAATAATAAATAAATGGTAACTTTAGTAAGCGTTCTGGTGTTAAAACAACTTTAAGTTAATATCAAAATCATTTACATAAAATTAAATGTTATCTAAAAAAAATCAGTACAGAAACTAAAACTTATTTATTGGAGTAAGTAACATAAAGCCGGATCCAGACTGAGTAACATTGCTATATAACTCTGCTATGAAACTTTTGTTTAAAACATTGTCGCGTCCACACCTTAGTCCAGTCAAGATGGATGCAAAAAACCAACTACTTGCAGCAGCGGCGTACATAATTTTGCTTACCAAGAGTAAGAAAAAACGCTTCACTCAAAGACACTGCACAGCCCTGATCGGTTGTTGACAGAAAATATAGCAAGTCTGGACGCGTTTGAAATAGTAGTGCTATATTATAACTTCTTTTGATCTTTTCGGCCTTTACCGACTCTAGACGGATAACATCTAGCAAGTTATATAGCAAGGAAATCTGCTACAATTAGCGTAAATTTCAGTAACATGTTATATAACTTTGCTATAGAGCAGTTATATTATAGCACTGGACCCGGCTTAAAGCTACTTATTTTGGCAAGGATTGCTGGAATGGCACCTGCTGTTGCACAAATGTTTAGCTTTGTAACAAGCACTACATCGTTTGGAATTGCACCAACTTTTTGAAGGCTGATGGCATTGGCATCTTAAAAAGCCCTGACATGAAATTATTGACTGAGAGGCACAGGCTTTTCTTAATGAAATAGATTTTTCTTAAAGAATATCAATAAAATTAAAACTATATGATACGCATTTAACCACAAATTATTGAATAATGTTATCGACTGGATCCTATTTGCCCAACAACGGTTCCGTCATATACTATTTAACTAGTCAAATAGTATTTGCCTAGTCATTTAGCAATTAATAAAAAAAAGGCATAAAAATTTATAAAGGTACCGTAAGGACATTGGAAGCACCTTTAAACCTAATACCGATAAACCCCACAGAACCAAAGTTGTATGGACTAATCAAACTACATAAAACAGATCACCCAATAAGACCGGTTGTCTCCTTTATAGACACTCCAGCATATATTCTAACAAAATGGATTTCGAAAGTAATAAGAGAAATAACAGAACTTCCCAATAGACGAGACGATAAAACTCACCAAAACACACATAGAAAAAAACACTGTAGACGAAAAACACAAGGATGACATGGTAAAACTACTGGAACTGGTAATGGAACAAAATTCTTCCAGTTTAGTGGAAGAATACTAGAAGTAAAAGGTCTTCCAATGGGTTCTCCCATGTCTCCTCTCCTAACAGAGATATATATGGATAATTTCGAGCAAAAAATACTTAACAACAACCGCACATTAAACATAACTGACAATATAAAAATATGGCTAAGATACGTAGATGATGTATTTTACCTGTGGACGGGTAACACAGAACAGCTGGATGAAGTGGTACAGAGACTAAACAGTGTGGACCGGTATATCCAATTTACTATGGAAATAGAAAAAGAAAAGAAACTCAACTTCTTGGATCTTACAATAGAAAGAGAACAAAACAACCTAAAATACAACATCTATAGGAAAGAAACCTACACAGATACAATACAGTAGAACCCCTCTATAACGAGAACTCAAGGGACCAGTACATTTACTCATTATAACCGATTTTCGCTATAAACAGTGATAGCCAATAAAAGTTTATACATATTATATTATGAAATAAATTTATTAAATAAATAAGTTAAATTTACACAGATATGTATCTATTGACAAGATTTCGAAAAGAAGTCTGTAATTTTGGTGTGTTTGCTGTAATGCATAGTTTAATTTTATCAATTGCACTTTCTAAGTATGCTAAATTATTAAAAAGGGCATCGTGATAAGTTGTGGAAACACCCATTAACAAAAACTCTAACTGCTCTAGAGGACGACATAATGGCAGAGGATATTACACGAAGTGTTCTTTGCTTAAAAAGTTGCTCAAGACTGACAAAGAAATATGCAGACGTGACAAGTAGACCCAAAATACATTTCGGATAAAAAAAAAAACTTCCAGGAACTCTCGTAATATCCAATCTATGTCCAAAATTTCCCACAATTTCTCGCTATAACCGATCTCGGATGAAACAAAAATCTCGTTATATCCACCTCAATGCCAGAAACTTACTCGCTATAGAGAGGAAATTTTACAAGGAGTATGGATACAAACGGCAAGGGACCAAACGATGTACTCGCTATAACCGATTTTTCGTTATAACCGGGACTCGTTATAGAGGGGTTCTACTGTAATACAGAAATCGTCCAATCAAATCAAACCCAGAACAACATAAAAGAGTGGCAATAAGAACATATCTCGACAGAATGAATAGAATACCCCTCCACCCGGAAGAAAAAGAAAAGGAACTTAATACTCTAAAACAAATAGCAATAAACAATGGATTCGACGAAACATATGTACAAAAAATTTAAGAAAACCGAAGAATAACATCGAGACAAGAAGAATCAAAATCGAAACAAATTGACGAGACACCCTACCACACCCTGACATACATAGGAAGAATAACAGATCAAATAGACAGGATATTAAAAGAAGGGAATATAAAAATAGCCTATAGACCAACGAACACGTCCAACAACTGATGGAAAACCCAAAAGAAAAAAGAAAACCAAATGAAAGAAACGGAGTATTTGAATTGAAATGCAAAGACTGCGCGGCGAGATACATAGGAGAGACAGGTAGACAGATAGAGACGAGAATAAGAGAACACCTGAATCCAAACAAATATTCAGCCATGGGAATTAAAAGAAGAAAGACATCAACTAGACACAGACAACATTCAAATCTTAGGAAGAAGGAAGAAAACTAATATTGATGGAAGCAATGGAAATTCATAGAAAGAAAATAACACGGGCAATAAGATGCCTGAACGAACAAGTGGAATTAAAATACAATCCCATCTTCAAAACCCCTATATATAACGATAGGCCACCAACCACTCAACAACAAGTGATAACATCCGCTGAACCGAATCATCAACGAGAAGATGATCGCGCAATCGCTACCAACAAATAACAGAGGTCAATCGCCATCTTAATTTTAATTTTAATAACCGTGTCTTCATGTCGTTTCTCAGATTTAAATTGTAATTTTTAATTGTTTTAAGACACGGATTATGTGCAGATTAGGAATTTATTTAGGACGTAAGCAAAAAATGTAAGATTATAATTCATAGTTCAACATTCTTATTATAGACAGGGCTGAAGAAGGCCATTACGGCCGAAACCGGTACCCATTAGAATAAAAAATAAATAAATTTTGACTGGATTGGGCGTTATTTCCAAAATAATACATGAAGTCGGTTGATAAAACGGAGCGAAAATTTGAGGATTTTTCTCGATTTCCATGGGATCCTGACATGCTGACAATGAAATTGAAATAAAAGAAGAATTTTACAAATCGGTTTATAAATGACGAGGTTATGAGGTAACGAACATTAAAAAAAAACACAACCGAATTGATAACCTCCTCCTTTTTTGAAGTCGGTTAAAAAATGGATAGATCTGACTTTGTATTTCCACGGGAGATCATTCAACCCTCGGGAGTCCAAGTCTACCAGGTGAAGTAGAGAATTGGCTGCAACGAGCTCTCTAAGAGGAAAAACGGGAAAAGAGAGTTGTAGTTCTTGGAGGAATGTCGCTAGCAGCGCAAAGAACGATAAAACGGCGGTGATTTTAAAATATAGAGTTTCTTAGAAGGGTGCTGCAACCAGCAACAGTGTATTCAGAAATTATGCATACGTTTAGTAGGTTCTGTACGTCACAATTCTCCATCTAATAGAGCGAGAGCCTGCTGCAAAAAACCTGGCCGATCAGGTTACAGGGTGGAATGTTTTTTAAATGTTACTCCCATTAACCTTAAGAAAAACCATGGTGTGCCTGGTCAGAGTGTAATCGAAACATTACTGATAAAGCTGCACTTACATATTATTCAAAGATTTTCCCATGTCAGTTGTTGAACTGTCACAATATTTGAGTTGGCCCCATTAAACTTGTTAACAAACTCTAAGTACTAACAGTTAAAAAACATTCCACCCTGCAACCTGATCGGCCAGGTTTTTTGCAGCGGGTCTTGTACATAACTACATGTAAATTTTGGTTTCCACATGCAAAATTATTTGTGCGTCATTTATGAACACTCGGTGTAACAAAAATTTGTTCAGAAAAAAAGTTTCCCCCTTGAATTTTGCTGAAAATAGTTATTATAAAAAAAGAGTAAGTTGTTTTTGTAAGAGCTGATTCTTTTTTAACTTTAACATCCACAAAAACTGGTCTTCGCCATATTACCGGTTTGCTTTTGTAAGCTAATTACTCATAAAAACTCCACAAAGTTAACTAAAATAGATGTAATGTAAATGTATGTAACACACCCTTTCTTAAAATAAATAGTTCTGAACACATAATTATCACCTAATTAAACTTGAGTTTGCATTCAATAAGGTGTACTGAACTGGAAAAAAATTCAATACCAACGTCCCTAAAAAACGCAGCGGTAGCAATCATCAAAAACTGCCGTGTAGCATGCGGAAAAGGTACATACATCCTCAAACATTTTAAATTATTCAAAAAAACATTAGACTCTGTAAGTCTGTTTTCTTTTTGTAGAAAATTACAGACTCAACTTCCTAAAAAACATTTTGTAAGGTCAAGAATATCTTTATTTATTTATATGGGGATGGAACCCTATTTTCTTCATTTATACTCCTATACCTGCCGTGCCTCTTTATTCGGTCCGGCGGTGCATATAGCCTTACTCAGGTACGGAGGAGTAAAAATTTGACTTGAGTTCAACGTTATAGTAACAAGACTATCGCTTGAATATTTCAAAATATTGTATTACTAGCTGACCCGGCGGAGTTTGTACCGCCTCAGAATCAATAAATGTTGTGGCAACTTATTAGCTAAATTAAATTCATTTTTTTTTAAAGGATAATGTTAATTTTTGTTCCTGTCACGTATCAAAGATGGCGTTATATACGGATTCCACACAATATGTATGAGAAATTTTTTTCGTTCATTTTTCTGATGTTTTAATAGTTATTCGCCCTCGAAAAAAAAAACAGTAAATCCATTCTCGAGAGTCCACGCGCAACAGAAGTGAAACTTTGGAGTTTACTCCTTAAAAATCGATTTTCATTTTTAAAGCCCGGTACGACAAATTTTGGTGGCCGGCGTTATTTGTTATTGTTTCCCTGTACCAGGGCGTTTGTTATTGTCGTTGCCCTGTACTTAGTTCCTCGCCCTCCGTAAGTTTTCCGATGTTTTAATAGTAATTCTGCAATTCGCGGCGTAGACAAATAGAACAAATTAAAGATCATAAAAATCGGTCGAGCCTCTCTTGAGTTATACACCTAAGGGTTCCCCCTGAGCCCCCTGTTCACGTTTCAATAGTTATTCTGCTATTCGGGGCGGAGACAAATCCAACAACTCAAACATCATAAAAGCCCTTTTTGAGTTATAAACTCAAGGGCCCCCCTGGGCCTCCATGTCCATGTTTTAATAGTTATTCTGCTATTCGGGGCGGAGGCAAATCATGTCTAATGTAAAAAATACTTTGCGACTTATTCCCATACCTACCAAATATAAAAAAAATACTTCATAAAAATCGGTCGAGCCGAAAAATCGGTCCACCTCAAGGGGGCCCTCTGGACCCCCATGTCCATGTAAAGAATACTTTACGACCTATTCCCATACCTATCAAATATACAAAAAAAATCATAAGAATCGGTCGACCCAAAAAATCGGTCCAGCCTAAGGGGGCCCCTGGGCCCCTATTTCTATGTGAAAAATGGTTTACCACCTATTCTCATACCTACCAAATATAAAAAAAAATCATAAAAATCAGTCGACCCGAAAAATCGGTCCAGTCCAAGGGTGGCCCCTGGGCCCTCATGTCTATGTGAAAAATAGCTTACCACTTATTCTCATACCTACCAAATATACAAACAAAAAATATCATAAGAATCGGCCGAGCCGAAAAATCGGTCCAGCCCAAGGGGCCCCCCGGGGACCCCATGTCCAAGTAAAAAATAGTTTTTTCGAATTTGGTTTCATAATTTGCAAATTATAACACCAAAAACAAAATCATAATGATCTAAATTATAATCCTGCAACTTTGCAACTGTACTGCAATGTGACCGCGACACGACGTTATAAACGTCAAGTAATCGCGCCATATGACAGAGGTGAACCAAATGTGAACGAAAATAAAGCAAAGAGAAGTAAATGACTTTCGTTCCATGATTAGATGTAAACATTGGTAAAAACAAGAATTGAAAAAATGGCAATCAAACGTGAGGTACAGCTTGTGTCTACATAATCAAAAATTTCCAAATCTAACCTCCAAATCAGAAACGTCATTTAGCAGAAATACCAATTGTACTGAAATACCACTCGTGTTATTCAAAAGTCCCAAAGTCATCAATTTAGCACAAATTTTCAGTTTTTCTTAATTAAATAAAGCCAAATTCGAAAAAATAGTATATTACACGCGTTTCACAAACCTAAATTGTAGAACTCGTGCCTTTGGAGCACTTCTCGCTGCGCTCGTCGTGTCCCAAACTACTCGTGCTACAATCAACCGTCTTGTGAAACTTGTATAATAATATACTATTAAACCATCCCTGGATTATGTCGAAAAAAACAAAAAAAAATATATTCAAATTGGTAAAGCCGTTTTTGGGTTTTAGCGTGACATACGAACGACGATTCATTTTTATATATTATATAGAATAGAAATATAGATAGATATAAGATAGAAGATGTAATGATATTTCTCTCTTCTTCTGATTTTAGGTGATTTTGAACGGATTTCGTATAAAGCCTGTAAACGATATGAAACACCGACGGCTCGCTAAAAAACTTCACATAAACCATCTACCAAATAGTCCGAACAAAGCCTAAACATTTGGTTTGGATAGGTGAGCCCGTTCTTGAGTTATAAAATTACAACGAAAAGTGGCATTGATTTTTATATATATAGATTATTATTCTTATTGAAAAATTGCAATGGCAGACACCTTTGAAAAAACAAAAAATTAACAATTTACCGTATTTTAACAAAGCGGAAATTTTAATTAATATATTGTTAATATTATAAGCCTATATTTAGCACGGCAGTTATTTTATTTTCTGCGGTTCTAACATCCCTGCAGACAATTAAGGGCAAATTGATTGGGTGTTGGAGTGAATGAGATCTTCGCGCCAGAGGTAACGTATCCGGAGAAAATGTTAAATATAGGCTAACAGCCCGATTTCAAGTTGACTTGCGACTGGTCGCAAGTACCGGTTGCTATGGAAACGTCGTAACTAAATACCAGTCTGTAAGGATCAATTTCAAGTGAAATGAAACATGAAATTAAGCCTTATTGCCTAATCCATTGCACCTAATCGCAAATTACGACCCAAAACATCAAATCGGGCTGTTAGAATATCATTATTAAAAGTACACTTAGCGACACAAAATTCGATCCAAAAGCTTTATTGGACCTTACTTATTCAACTTTGGTCTTACCAAGTAACGATTTTAATACGTGCTTAAACAACTAATTTAAAAGAGGTATAACACAATTTTAGAGCAAATTAAACACAATTTAATTATTTAACATAAAAAACTATAATAACTATAATATGTTCAAAGCGTCGTCCATTAGCTTCTACACAAGCACGAGCCCGTTGCCGTAAGGAATTCCTTAAAAAGATAAAAATCTTCACATTGTTCGAAGTTTGTTCTGCCCCATTTTGAATTCTTTTCCACAATTCATCGCGGTTAACTTCTGTTTCGTACACGACTTCTTTAATATGTCCCCAAAAATAAAAGTCTAATGGATTAAGATCTGGGGACCTAGGGGGTCATGCAATTGAACCAAATCTGCCTATCCATTGGTTCCCAAATTCTTGAGTTAGATAATAATCAATGACGGTACGGTGGCAATGCGGAGGAGCAGTTACTAGTAATTTCATTTCCCAAAAATCCTAAATAATAGATGCCGTTCAACCTGTTTGGTAACACAAACAGGCCTACCAGACGATTGCCAAAAATTTCTGCCCATATATTAAGAGAAAACAAATTAATGTTAGTTAGAACCATTTCTGACCACATGACGATTCACGACAGCCCAGTAGTGCATATTAAATTCAATACACCATTTCGGGAGAAATTTATTTCATCGGTAAACACAATACTTTCAATTAATGCAGGATTTTAAGCATCCATTTCTAACAACCACGTACAGAAATTATTTTTTCGCTCCTAGTCTTCTGAAACTAGAGCTGCAATTCGAGGAGTGTAGTGGTAAGGTGGTGAGTTTTCACGTTGTAGTGTCCTCCATACAGTAGTAACTAAAGTTCCAATAATTTGACTGGGCTGATGTCGTTCGCTTATGTTGAGGTTCTCTTGTAGAATCTGTAAGACTAGCTCCTCACGCTCAACGTAGGCGTCATTTCGCGGTCTTCCTCTGTCCAAATTGTTAATGACACACTCCCATGTAGAGTTCTTCTGTTCGGAAACAACTCCTTGTAGCGCCGAAGGCCTTCTAAACTCCTTCGGTGAGTTGAAAGACGAGCCAATCGTAAAACACGACAAAACTAATTTTTAATAATAATAGAACGCCACTGAGTGAACGTCACATCTGACAGATTTCTCGCCATTGTCTAACATTGATAACTTGATATATTATTTAATGCCGATTTATTTTCTTTCTGTTGGTCTATTTAAAAACATCAGCATTTTTAAACCGAAACACCCTGTATATGTATAATCTTTTCTGAAGCTAGTAAAATAACATCAATTTGTTGGCATAAAAACCATTAGGAGACAAAAAATGAACAAAAGTGAAATTACAAATAGGGTTAAACGAATTTAAATGAAAAAAAGAGCAGAAAAGAATACTGAAGAATCTAATATAAGACAGCATCCTGTTTTTTTGTTTTTATGAGTGTCTTAACTAATGAAGTTATGTTACCTAAAAGTACTGTTGCTCCAATTCCCTAAACTCGTACTGCGAATTTCTAACTTATGATGTACAACCACAGCCATTCTCCTCCCAGTCCTCCCTCTGTCCAACATCCCCCCACGACCTCTCACAGGATATTTCTTCACACTCATCTCCAACGCACAAAAAGCACTCTATTTAACAACCCGCGACGTCGCACTTGCCACAGAAATTGTTAGTCGAAACCGCATCATCTCTCACACCGTTTACTGATCTACATCAATTGACACCTCGTTGGATTTGTCAATTTTCAAATTCGCGCATGTCCTTTATTTACAAAGCTTCACTTTCAAAGAGGTCATATTCCGTCGCGTCGTCAAAGCTTTAGAGTTTATTAATTATGTGCATGCGCGTCGTTTGATGGGAATAGGGTATGCAATCGGTGGTGGATGAGATTTCAAAATGAGCTTCTGTGGGAAAACAATGAACAAGTTTTAATTGAATTTGAAATATTGATTCAGGGGTAAACGCAGGAAAATTAAGTTTGCTTCATTTTAAATTGCTTTTTAAGATTTTTTGCACTGGACGTGAACGTACACTTTCAAAGCGTAAAATGTATGCGGTATGAAGGTTGGGTTTTGTGTGGAGTTGAGAACGAAATTTAAGTTACGTGACCCAAAATTGAAAACGTGATTAGCGAATTAATGTCGTTCTATAAAATTACATTAAGGGTGGCGAAAATAATCCACTAAGCAAATTTAATTTTATGAAGGACCACTTAAGAACCTTTGCTATTTTAATTGGTCCTAACAAATAATATAATTATTACGCTGTTAATAAGATTGTACTATGATTGTACTTTCGTAGTAAAACTTCTATTCGCGGGTTCTATGGCTCTTTAAACTTTAGCCGTACTGCCGGTCGCGCCGCTGGGAACTTGGAGAGTGAAATGGTAAATACGTTTCTGTTTCAGAATCAAACACAATAATTTCAGATATATCTGAAACTGGAAATAACTTCGAATATTTGCAACTCAATAAAGACTTCTATTTAAAATCAAGTTAAATTGTTGAGTTTGATATGAAAACCTACTATAAAAAAAATGGGGGACCAAAAAGGGGGGAAGCAAAAGGTGCAACCAGGGTGGTGATCTACTCACACTAAAAAGCCATAGAGGTTGGAAAAGCGGCCCAGTTGCTGAGGGTAGAAGATTATTTAAAAAAAAAATAATATGTGGCAGAAGCAAGGCATTCAAAAATAACGTGCGTACAAATTGAGATAGCTTCATCTCTAGTAGGATAATACAAGATCATAGTAAAAAAAAATTTCTAATGCTGAGAATTCTACAATTAATGTTAAAATTTACATTCTATCTTGGGAGTCCGTAAAAATACAGGTTAATAAGAGTAATTAAAGGACCATATACCGTGACAAGTTTTAATATGTGCAAAGAAAACAACAACTGGCATAGGGACGACTGCGCATGACATGAATACGCGCCATCTACATTTACATAAGATTACACTCGAATTACACTCGAGATTACATAACTAAACTGAATCTTAATTCTCTAACATTCTATGTGAACATGGAACAGTTTAAAAATTGTGGGTGTCGTCAAGAACATTAGGAAGGTTATTTATTTTATACCCGACTAACATCTAGATGACTATTTTTGTCACGCAAAAGGAAGGTATAATGGAGTATTTCTCTCACAAGTGATATAATAATAAAAAGGGGTGAATTACTATGGTTTCACAATGGTAAGACATGAATTATTTTTTGAAACTTCAGTTTGACACTTTCATTAATTTTTTGATTTTTAACTTTTACAAGAAATTACACGTCGGGCATAAAACGTCGTATCTTACACGTGACCGAAATGACATTGTAAGCTCGTGAGATCGCACTCGTGATTCAAAGATCTCACTCGCTGACAATGAAGCATTTCTGTCACTTGTAATATAATCTACTATTATCCACGACTATTGTATAATCTACCCATTATACGTTTGTTTGCTCGATCTTAATAATACACATTAATGACGGCAGTGATTAATGAGTCATTAATCACTGCTGTCAGATGCTTCCTTAAAGGCCCTGTTAGGTCATTATACAAGTTGGCGTTAAAAGAAAGATAATTTTTTTATTAGAATTTTCGTGTAGACGGCATGTTTATATCTAGACAAATAACGGAGTAAATAATATATTTATCGGCAGCGACTGCCCGTGATGACGTCATTCACTCATCGTGCTTGACAATGTGCTATAAGATTACATGCGAACACGCACTGAACTTTCGGATTTCGGCTTGCATTTCGAATAAAGTTAATGCAATTGCACTGTGTATATCATGGGTGAACCAATAAAACCATACGCTTTCCAACCACGTAAAAAACAAGTAGGAGTAATGGAAAATAATCCCGATGCAAGGACCCAAGGAATACAAACACGGAGGATGGGAAATACAAATTGGTGCACATGCGGTGAGTGCGAAATAATGGAGACGGACGAAGAAAGTATTTGTTGTCAAGAGAGTAGTATTATTAGTAATGTACGTGGTAATTTGAAATGTATTACACAACATGATTCGTTTAAAAGTTTTGTACTAAATTTGGATACTTTGAGTACCGCTCGTTATTACATTCTGAGGCATTTGAAGAACGAATCCCAAACTGAAGACTTGCAAACAGTTTCAAATAGAATGTGGAGACATGTCGCTTATAGGCAGTTCGTATATTGGATGAACTCTTGGAGTAAACTTGGGAAAAAACGCCGGAAGATTTTAAAATCGTGCGTAATTGGTGCAGTAAGAACGGAATATCCAAATCCATCCGGTCAAGAATACGTGGGATTTGTTGGGGCTGAAGGGACGGTCCCGGAGTATTTTGATTGAAAAATACATTAGAAAACAAGGGAATCCCACGAGAGGTTTAGTAGCATTTGTTACCTATATTTTACTCTATAATATCATGATTGTATTATACAGATAAAAATAAATTTTCTTCGGGAAAAAGTTGCTTGTCCACTTCCATCATACCTAACAAATAATTACATATCTATAAGTCAAAGTAACTGTATCTACTTATGCCGCTAGTAGTGGATGTTTCCGCCAAAATTTGAGAGACAGCCGTGTGTAATTAGATCGTCTTACTGTTTTATTTTCGCTGTCTTTATTTTGCTTGCCTTTCAAAATCTTAGATGGTACAAGCTGTTTTTTTCAAAGCAGCTCTTGATTTTACGGTTAAATTTTGAGTAACGACAGGCGACACTACGAAATCCGCAAGTGTTTCGAATAAACGATTGTTTTCTTATGCGGTGTAAAGTTAGCACGGTTTATTCTGTTCACCCATGCTTTGTACCGAAGTGGCGATTTTTGACGTATAGGAAATAAATGAAAACTTATATTCTCATTAGACTTTTTATCGGGCTTTTCCGGACATCCAACAACACAGCATTGAGGCATTTTGATAATAGATTTCGGACCTTATCTGTCTATCTCATGCACTTGCCGACTGCACTGATCGCCCAACGGCCCAAGCGGCGATCGGGTGGGAATGACGTCACCTGTGGCGCCGATTGCACTTTCATGAGCCATTATCTCAGCAATTACATTATCAATTGAAAAACGGTTTTCGACATTCGCATTGTATATAAAAGTACTTCCATAATTGACAAAAAAGTTATAGTGCTCCAATGACCTAACAGGGCCTTTAATTTAGCTATAATATTATAGTGCTTTGCTTTACAAACAATCGGTTTTTAAAATTTTATCGTGTAAACCACTAAATATTTTCAATTCAGTTCTGTACATATAAAAAAAAAAAAATAATTTTTATAAACCAGATTGGAACCCGGGACTCGCGATGAAAGGCCATCAGCAACTTGGAATATGCGTGTCGTATATCTGTTTCTGAACATACCATATTTTTCGAAACATTTTATAAATCGAAGTAGCTTTTGAAACAAAACAAATTTGACTCTCAAACCTGTCAACATTATTGTTTGTGTGCGTAGATATCTCAGTGTTTTGATAAATTGTGTTAAATTGTGTAAAAAAAAACGAACTAAAAATGGATATAGAAAATGCACGGCTTCCTAGATTAGAAAGGGACGGTGTCCCTTCTCCGGCTGGTCGAGTTTGTAGTTCAGGGCTTTTTTTGCGTTCCATAGAGAGCGCCACAGTACTCCCCCATAATGATTGACAGGATTTTGAGGTTTAAACAATTTGACAATCAAAAAATTGTCAGTTTTTCAATAAAAATCATAATTAGCATTTTTAAACAGAAAAAGGTCTTTAATGCATTTGTTATCTGCAAGATTAAGAATAAAACACGGTAAGCAAAAATCAAAAATCAATTTAATTTCAAAAGTTTTCGTTTTTTAGAGTAAGCATTAGTACTTCTTTTTCTGAGGTTCTGAGTTTGTAGGTTGCAAAAGTTTACTAGTAAAGGGGGTATCAGTTTGGATATTATGAGATGACAAACTGCGTTATAATGAAATTGACACTGGAATATAGGATTGGAAGAATGGTCCGAAACAATTATTTTTCTTAGAATTGCTTCCACATTTTGTTTTGGTAAACTCGGTAAAATTTATATATATTGGGTCAAACCAACAAACCTCTCATTTGAATAATTTAGCTTTCCCCTGTCTTGATTGTAAATTAATTCTAACAAGGGGCTGGTTCTTCGGTTGACCTTGTCACGTAGAAGGGACAAACAGAATACACAGTTTATGGATTCTTCTACTTTCACTATAAGGTAACCACAGAGAAAAGCAATGGCTGGTGATTCAATCTGCAGGTCACCAGAATAACTGCCTGTGAATGTATTAATGATGTGTTCCAGCTTTTCCAGACTTGATTTAAGGTAATATCAATTTCATCATTAGCATGGGATTTTTGAACAATTATAACAAATTTTGCAGTGCCCACGTACTTAACATCAGGCACTGTGTTACTGTTGCTGATACTTCTTATCAGACCACTTCTTAAAATTTGACGCAATGCATATTCGGCTGCTCTGCAATCCACTAAATCATTGGATCCACCACGAAGTCGGATATTTGTAAAAATCGATTCAATAGTGTCAGAGCTAAATCGTCTGGTTAAAACATAATGAAAATTTAGATCCTTTATCAAATATTGAATGCAGAGATATGTGCTGCGTGCAGTAAAGACTAAGGCCTCTTTTGTTAAGCCACGAATATCTTTTTCAGCCGAAGTAGATTCAATGTCGGCAATAAAATGGGGAAAGTCTTCATTCAACCAAGATAGTCGTGGGTCTTCAGTGTCAGTGTAAGGAGAGCGGTATTGGGATCTTGTCGATGGACATGCTGTGTTCTATTGCTGACGTCGTGAATTTGAAAATATTTGTACCTGTTTTCCATAAATAAAACTGTTGCAGTACAATGTTTAAAGAAGGAACATTGTTCACCATCATGATGAGCAAGATACTTCAAAGCGGCTGTTACTGGGCGAGAAAATATTTGAATGGCCAAATTTGCTTTTATTTTTTCCAAATTTGAAGGACAAAGATTTTTTTTTTTTGTTAAATATCTCACTGGCTTAATAATAAAATTTTCTCGAACTCATCTTTGAGGTAATTTGCCGAAATTATTCCATTGGATGATGCCATGTCATGATCCAAAAATAAATTTCTTCCATTTTTACGGCGTGACAATAATCAAAACTAAAAAAAAGCTTGAATCCAGGATTATATGAATTAGGCAAAAAATTTTGAAGTGAACAAAAAAGTTTAAAAAGGATGTACACATTTTTGCTGTTTAATTTGCCATAATTACTTTGGCGGTTCGTTTTTGATTTGAAAGACGCTGTCAAGGTAACAGTTAAAAGTTCGGTTAAAAATTCGCTAGATGGAGGTACAGTACAGTACATTGTCAGAAACAGCTTTTTTTCAAACTCGACCAGCCGGAGAAGGGACACCGTTCCTTTCTAATCTAGGAAGCCGTGAGAAAATGAAAATGACTTTTCTTTAACACCACCAGAAATTAGAGGAGCTGCTGAAGTTGCCTCATTAAATTTATTGCCGGAAAAGTCAAAAAAAGTATATAATATGGCCTATGAATTTTTTTTGAAGTGGCAAAAGGAAAAGAAAACCACGTCATGTAAAAAAACAAACAACCAAGCTTATTCCAGAGATAAATTCCCAGGATGAAAACATCTGTTCAGCGCTAAGGATTATATTATGATATGGGCAGATTGGATTTTTACAGCGTGAAATATTTGACAAAACATCCTTGAATCGGCTTCTAAATGGTTTGAATTTAAGTCAGGTACTTCAAAAAATTAAAAGCCTTGTAATTTGAAACATCTTGTTGGATCATCAAATCCTCCACAAATATAACTCGAAATCGTCTTTTACTTGTGCATAATATCTAGCCGCAGTACAGGGAAATCTAACGAGCTGTAATACAAAAGCGACCGGCTTTCTTATTCCAACAAAATCTTCAGAAAGGTATAATAAATAAAGACACTAATTTGTGAATGGAAGAAGGAGAATGTAGTTAATGAAGTCAATGATAAAGTAATGACGTATCTATTCGCTTTGGTAAGTTTGTTTTGGAGTTTTTTGGTGGAATATTAATTAGTTTCGTTATAGTCTAAGAAAATGTGTTGTTCATCGTTCTGCGGACGATGCATTTCGCAACCAGTAGGGATTCATACCATCGGAGGGGTTCCGTCTACGTCTACATCCATTCATATCCGTGGAATGACTGTTTCCGGAAATTCGAATTGTAAAATTAACATAACCATTCATAAATAATCTACCGGACAGTATGAAATAAATTATATTACAAGAAAGCATTCCGAGAACAACACAATTTTATTCTAACAAAATTGATATCCAAAAATTTCTTTTGTAAATTTCCATCTGCTAAATTTTAAAATATTCCTTCAACATTGAACATTTCACAAGCGCAGTCGCATCGCAGTCGTAACGAACTATAAATTAATATTTACACCCTTTTCAGCTTTTCCGCTTATCTAAGCACGTAAGGAGATGATCGAGCAGGTAGTTATAAATTCTAAATTCCCACTGCGCTCTGGAGATTTTGTGATATGACGATATTTCATAGACTCACAGACACCTGAGCCCGTAATTATATGATGAAGTAGGTAATGCGCTGGGGGAGTTTCATCCTATCTTCGCTCTTATATTAAATCTGGTTTTTGCTATCCTAAATGAATACGTGAGTACTCGAATTTAGGGTCAATGTACTGGGTTGGAGCTGGAAACTAAAATTACCAGGCTACCCTAAATGCATACATACAGTGTGGTGATAAAATCTAGGAACAAAATTTATAATCGCGTTATTTAATGTTTGTAAGCAAAAAGCTCGGACAGGGAAGTTTTATTTTTAATTAGCCACCTTATGACATAAAAACTTTACTTATGACGTCATCAATTTTTGCGTCATGACGTCATTATTGTTTTTGATGTGAAACATCTATAAGCGCGTTATACTAGGGTAAAACCAAGACGTCTCAAAATTCAGGACACGCTTGGTTTTGGCCTAGGCCGTTGTCATGACGCTCGGGCATTCAGGAGACGCTTGGGGAGACGTATTCAGGAGACTCATTCAGGAGACGCATTCAGGAAAACAACACAAAAGACACAAAAGTAAAAAGATGTAATTTAAGGGCCAACAAGGGGGCCCTCCTTGGGACAGAGGGGCGTAGCTACCATAGGTGCCCCCTTGAGGCAGGGGAGAGTAGCTACCATAGTAGTCCCCCTCGAGACGGGGGCAAAGCTACCATCGGGGGCCTCCTTGGGGCGGGGAGCAAAGCTATCATCGTTGGCCCCCTTGAGGAAGGGGGCGCAGCTACCAGTGTGGGCCCCCTTGGGGCGGGGGGCGAAGCTACCAACGGCGCCCCCTTGAGACAAGAGACATGGCTACCGTTAGGGCCCCCTGTCTGGGGGCGTAGCTACTATAAATCATAAATCTTTTGGTGTAAGGTTAGGTTGTTGAACATTGGAAATTAAAACTTTATAAAATATAAACCAGAAGAATGTCGAGAAATCCAAGTGGAGTAAATTTAAATTAAAATTTAAATATATGTAAGTCAAACTCCACGAACTTTAATAATTTTCCTTCCTTTTTAAAATATTCCTCAACATTGAAAATTTTTCAAGCGCCGTCGCATCGCAGTCGTAACGAACTATAAATTAATATTTACACCCTTTTCAGCTTTTCCGCTTATCTAAGCACGTAAGGAGATGATCGAGCAGGTAGTTATATTTACTAGATTCTGTTTGATCCATTTTTAATTTTTACAATTTATAAAATGTTGTTTTAAAATCTTTTAAAAATCATGTAACCCTTTGAAAACGTCAAATTTAATTCAAAATTACGTCAACGTCATAATTTTTTATATTCTTTAAGGTAAAAACCCCTCTGTAATTCAATTGTATCATTAATCTCTTGTTAAATTAGGGCTGATGATGGCAGTAGTGTTCTGCCGAAACATGTTCCATTTGTAATTTTACACTTATTAAAGTTTGTGGAGTTCGACTTAGATATATTTAAATTTTAATTTATAAAATATAATAATATAAAAATATAATATGAAATGGCGACGTTGGCCAGACTCTTATTCAAGTTTTAGTTTGAAGTTTCAAGTCTCTAGTTTTCATCTTCGCCGTCTGCGCCTACCGCTGTGCGCACGAACCCTCAATTTCGATGTTTCACATCTGCCGGGTGTCCCGTGACGGCTGAATCTTTTTTTTTTCACTGATAACTCAAATTTTATTTGCTATTTATTATTTGGTCCAAATACTTAAACGCTGGTATAAAAAAATTTGTACCTTAGGTAACAATTTTTTTAAGAGAAAGTTAAAAATTTAAACAAAATTATTAAGTTTATGGTTTTGTTTATGGGTCCACGACGGACGTAGAAGAGTAGAAGTAGAAGACGTGGATTTATTGTATTTTCAAAATTCAGTTATAATTTTTATGATAGTAGTGATAATCTGTCATCTCATGTTCTATTTTTTCTCGATCTGTGTTGGTCTAAGTTTATGATATTTTGCAACAGAGGCACAGGTTTATGAAATTCATACCAAGGGCCTTCTTTCAGCTCTTTTATTGGCCTTACATCGGGATGATTAAAACCAGCACAATTCTATATTTTTATCTACGACTGCTACTTAATAATATTATTATATGCGTAACCATAGACACCTAATTTAGTTCATAGTACACTAGTGAAATATAAATTCATATTCCATGAGTCGAGTCGTGTAAATTTCCGTTTATTACTTCCCTTATTTTTACAAAGTAAAATGTAAATTAAGAAAAACAAAATTAGTGCGCACGTTTAATTTATTTAGTTAAGAAAAAAAGCGTCTAGAGACGTACCTTGGTGGAAGGCAGAAATGAGCAGACTCAAAACAGCGGCCAGAAAAGCGTTCAATAGGGCCAAAAATTAGGTCAGTGGGAGGCAAGGCAACCCACCAAGTACAACAAGAAACTGAAAAAGGACAAAAGACAGGATCGACAACCTCGCCCAAGCGGCGAGCATCCAAAAACTACTGTCAAAAGACCACTCAAACCCAATTAGGCTCATCAAACAACCAGATGGAGCATACACCGAAGACACCAAGGGAAGTTTGAAAATGTTGTGTCGACACACTTCAATGGGGCTAAGGAAGTCAAAAATTTTGAACGCCACATAGATTCGGAATCCCCAACCAATGACGTTACAGGTCCAACCGGGAAAGTCGAAATCGGGCAGGAAGAATATTCACCCTAGAAAAAAGGAAATGGGCGATTAACACATTTCAGTCCTACAACTCACCGGACAAGGAAGGGATCTTTCCAGCTTTGCTGCAGAAGACCTCGTAGCCCCCTGTTTAAAACAGATCTTCAAAGCCAGCTACGCACTGGGCTACATACCGAGGGGTTGGAGAGACGCTAAGATTATCTTTAGACCGAAAACGGGAAAACCGCCTCCAAAAGAGCCCAAATCTTATCGCCCAATAAGCATCTTTTCTTTTCTCCTAAAGACTATGCAAAAAATTGTGGATAACCACATGTGAAGCGAACTCGTGGAAAGAGCGACACTTCACAAAAATCCGTTTCCTTACCATCCAGGCAAATCCAACGTAAATGCTCCACACCAACTGGTGAACAATCTATTGTGGCTAACGAAGTTGCTGATGGAATATTTATAGACATAAAGGGTGCATTTGTTAACACTTCATAACAATTCACAAATTCAGCGTTGAAACTGAAATTCTGAAGAACCGCATAGTAATGGCTTCGCTAGTTGGGGTGGGGAGGAAACATGGATAACCACAGCATAGGGCTGCCCACAAGGTCGGGTGCTATCGCCCCTGTTGTGGTCTATCGCCCCTGTTGCACACTATTTAAAGAATTAACTGGAAAAGGTTATGATGTAGGAGGGTACGCGGACGACCTCATCATTTCAATTCGAGAGACGCATGAAGGAATTATATCAACCCTATTGCAGGAAGCCCTAAAAATATTAAACCCAAGAAAACCTAAGTATGCATGTAAATCCCAAGAAAACCATCATAGTTCCATTTAGTAAAAGTAGAAAGCTAAATCTAAAAGCTCCCCAACTACATGGACTATTTGATACAGCTTTCCAATGAAGTGAAGTATCGAGGGGTCACTCTGGAGTCTAAACTAAATTGGAAAAAACATGTTGATAAAACTGTTTCCAAATCAATTAAGCCCTTTGGGCCTGTTGCAGACTCTTTGGCGAAACCTGGGGACTAGAACCGCAGATGATTAAATGGTCAACCTAACGGTTATAAGACCCATTGTCACATACACGTATGGTGAACGAGAACCACAGAGAAAGCGAGACAGGACAAACTGGGGACACTACAGCGTCTTGTTTCTGGGCAAGAAAAACAACTCCAACGACAGCATTAGAAGTGTTGTTAGATCTACCACCACTCCACCTCCATCTGCAGAGGGAAAGTCTACAGAGTTCATTGAGACTAAACCAGACCCAAACCTTCCTGCCTAGGTAGGTGCTGACCAGTTAAGTACTAGGTAAAAAGAAACTTTTTATTGAGTACTATATGCATAATTAGTCATTTTTAGTTTTACTTTTATTGCATTACAAAATTAAAATGTAAATCAACAAATTGTGAAAACTCTACCATAACATAACTACAACATGCTGTAAACGTGTCCTAAGAACTTTGTACAAAATAATTATTTCAGAACAAGTCTTTGTCATTGTTTTTGATGTTTAATGAATGTTTAACAATCTCTTAAGACTTATTTTCAGAAATTAGGCCAAATGAAATTCTTAAATGAATTATTTACAAATTGCGGATTTTAGCAATACATATTTTCTTAAGTTTCGATATTCTCACTGTCATTATATTTTGCTCCTCTCTTCGGCGCAAGAGCTAACCAATTTAGATAACAGCTTTAATTCGGAGACAGAAGGCAGGAATTTGGGTCAGCATCCATCGATCCATTGAGAACTTTCAGGTTAGTGCACAAGATATCATCACATTTTTCTTAAAGTTGGTCGTCCTGTTATATCAGTGGGGTGTTGTAAAAATATTATGGAGTTGAAATGGATCTAGCTCCGAGAGGGCTTATATTAGGTAGCACTCCATGTAATATTTTTACAAGGAAAGTAAATTTATTTAGTAAGGTTTGGTCCGTTAACAGTGTGTTTCGTTGGTTGATGCTGTAAAATCTAGCCAATTAGCCAGTTTGACCTGTTATTTGCGCTTGTTTAAATACAGGATGTCATCGATGAGTTGTCAGAAATTGCACCCACGTATCGGCCATGGATAAACAAATAAAAAATGTTTAATGAAGCAGGGGGCTATCTGTAATGGTTTCATAGATAATCGGAAATTAATTTAAGACCCGATCCGAAAACTGGCAAACTGCACAGTAAAAACTCCAAAAAAGCTGAAGTTTATTGTTTGCATTCACGAATCGCGTTTCTTTGTAATTATTAATTACTTAGTGTTACACAATTAATAATGACAGTATTCGTTTACGGCATCCGAGTTGTTACGCGGCATCCGTGAGTCGTTTTCAAAAACAGTTTCGTGTTAATGTGTAGGCCGGTATAGTGAACAACGCCAACCCACTTCCAAATCAATGTTCGCGAATTTTTAAACGAAAAGTTCTCAAATCATTTGCATGAACCCCTTGGATTTTTATTTGTGGGGGCATATGAAAACATTTTGTTTACAAATATCCCATACACTGTGGAAGAACTGCGAAACACAATAATTTTTCAAGTCGCCGAACACGCCGACAAAATGCGGTGGATATTTTCCGGGGATGCCTGTCTTCTTGTTAAACAGGGCTCAACGTGTTATCGCTGAGAGAGCTGAATACAAGAAGCCACGGCAGTTTTAAAGTGCGCCTTTGGATTTTTTTCAAATAGATCAATCGTTCTTGAACCCAGCAGTCCCCAGGCAACTGCTAAAATATGTCTTTTAAATTTACTTTAATTTCTGACAACTCATCGATGACACCCTGTATTTATTTACGTTGAAAGCTGAGTAACAACTAGAAATAATATTCCTTATCAAAATGATTTCCATGATGCACAGTCAAATTATTATTATAGAAGCATCTTCTGATGAAGTGCTCACAGATGACTGGACTTGAATTTCATTAGAGAAACACGCAATGCTTAATGTTTCTTTGAAAAATTTTCTTTGCTTATTGGCAGAATTACTTTACGTATATATCAGTGCTGAAAAGACCATGTTTCTATAACACTTTTCGGTCAATTATAACACAAACTGTCAATCGACAAATCAGACAGAATTAGCAGATGCAAAAAGAATAGTGGCATAGAAAAATTTACATGTAAAAAATTCCAAAGTCATTTTGTAACACCCCATACATTTTTTGCTCCCACTAATGGTTTTTGAGACAATCGCCGCAGAAGACGTTCGCGATATACTCTTTTTTCAACGTCATTTATGAGCGTTGTGTGGGAGACAAAAACCGGAGTTACCGTTTACGAGAAAAATGCAGAAAATCTTCATGACTTTTTAAATGGGCACTGATAATATTTTCAAACATGTAGGTATATGCACTTGTCGTGGGTGTGATCTTTGTACAGATGCTGACCATCACTGCACTTGTAGATGCTGATTTGTACTGATCCTTTCTTAAATATCCGACTAGAAGATATTGATCGATGTTGGTTCCTACGAAGGGTTGATACCTAATTTGGGGGTTGTTTTCTTGAAGAATCAATGATAAGTTAGCATAAACTGGGCTTTATAATAATATATTGTAATAGCTAACCCGGCAAACTTTGTACCGCCTCAGAATCAATAAATGTTGTGTTAACTAATTAGCTGAATCAAATTCAGTTTTTTTATCAAAGCATAATGCACACAACGCCATCTACTGGCTTTACCGGAACCAACATACAACGCCATGTTCATGAGGTATGAGGTATGAGAAAATTTTTTTCGTTAATTTTTCCGATGTTTTAATAGTTATTCGCCCCCGAAAAAAGTCAGTCAATCTGTTCTCGAGATATCATCAAAAAAATTTTGTGTGGAGTCCACGCTCAACAGAAGTGAAACTTTGGAATTTACTCCTCAAAAATCCCGGTACGACAAATTTTGGTGGCCGGCGTTATTTGTTATTGCCCTGTACCAGGGAGCCTTTCGTTATTGTCGTTGCCCTGTACCAAGCTCCCCGCCCCAAGTAATTTTTCCGATGTTATAATAGTTATTCTGCCATTCGGAGCGGAGACAAATCCAACAAAACAAAAACCATGAACATTGGTCCAGCCGTTCTCGAGTTATAAGTGTTTAACAAACCCGACTTTGTTTTATATACAATGTGGAAATTAAGTAAGGAATAAATTCAGTAACTCCGTCAGTATTTGCACTAAAAATATAAATTAAAAAGCATGTGATAGGGCTAATTATAGCGCATCCGAGGAACGTATACAATTTTTTTTTTCATAAGTTTTCTTTGACAGTTATGACGTCATCAATATTTTTTTTAATGGCAACCTATGTTTTTTATTTTACATCTGAATAGACTTTTTAATTGTGTTTTCAACGTTGTCAAATACTTAATAGGTTAGATAAAATTTAGCCAGGGGAGCCACCCCCTTTAACAATTTAAACAACATGGGGGGTCGTGTGATACATAATTTTAAAGCTTATTCAATTCTCTATCCAGATCTATATTTATCCATTCATTTCTACAAAAAAAAAACATGAAATCGATATTTTCCAAATCTACATAAAATACTCAACTAAAATTTGTACCCACCAACCATATCAATTCAAACCGACTAAATTCGTGATTTAATATTTTCTTAAATTATAATCTTAAATCCCGTTTTAACTGACTTCGCAAGATCCAATAAAACATTCGTTTTCAATCCTAATATCTACTACGACGTTAAATTCATTTGACTTCGCAACATAAAGGAACCATCCAACCAAGGTTAAGCCAATTTAGCAACTGCTACTCGGACGAAGCAAAAGTTGTGACGTATTGTTCAAACTTGATTGTTGAAGTTTGGCTTCCGTTGTGAACTGCTTGAGTTTTCATTGTCGTTTAACCTGCTTCGAATGGGGAAATTATTTACCTCCTATACGTTGGGTTAAGTCATTAAATATTATTGTAACACACACGGGTTGAGAGGAGATGAATGAAAATTTTACGCTAAAATTTCGGAACTAATTTCATCACGGTACCAATTTCATTATTAATTATTATTTAAGTGGGGAAAAGGGTGAGGGTAGATGATAGAATCTATTTTCCGATACATGTTTGTGCTTAAAGAAAATATAAAGAGAGTTTTTATTTAGAAGGCTGTCGGTGCTTATATTTTGTATTGTATATATCGAGCGATCAAGTTAATTTGTAATCGAGTCATCCATGAATTCGAATCCGTGTGTCTTTCGCTATTGATATGCTTAATTGTGGCATCTAAAGTTACGTCACTCAAGAAGTTTAAAAAATAATTTTGAGGTTTCAAAAAATTTAGGAAATAAATTTTTAAACAGATGCGAAAAAAGTGTAGCCTCCACAACCTATTTTTTTATTGTTAATTTCAATTTTTCGCCAGATCTGCGGTGTGACTTCAACCACTGCCATGAAAAGTCATTAACCTCAAATTTCAGTATCTTGCGTTGTTGATCCCTGTTGTGTTATTTTTGTCTAGTGAAACAGTGTCTTTACTCTATAAAATCAATTGTTTTAAGAACTTCATTTCTTCACTGCTTAAAAATGGCATTTTCATTAGAACACAAAGCGTTTATGGTTGAGTCGTATTTTCGAAATGGACAAGAACAAGATGCATGGACAGAATTTCGTGAGCAGTTTCCCAATGATATCGTCGATTATGCTAATTTCTCCAATACATTAAATCGTTGTGTTACCCAGTTTCGACAAACATCCACTTTAGAAAGAAAACCAGGAAGTGATCGATCAAAGGATAAAAGAACGCCAGAAAACGTTGAGATTGTCCAGCACGTAATGGAAAAAGCCCCTAGAACATCCATTCGGCAATTGGCACAGCAAGTGGACCTATCATAGTCATAGGCACATGTCAAGCAATACTTAAAGAAGATTTACTTTTGTCTCCATATGGATTAACATGTGTACAAGAACTGCATCAAGATGATTTTCCATTAAGGGCTGCATATTGTCAATGGTTATTGAACACGTTTGACGATGATTTGTTGGAGGAAACGTTCTTTTCAGATGAAGCATGGTTTTATCTAAGTGGATACATTAATGCACAAAATATGAGAATTTGGAGCAGTGAAAAACCACATGTTTATGTGAGGTCCCAGTACATCCGCAAAAAATTGGTGTTTCGGAAGTAATTTGCCGATGACGTATAATAGGACCAGTATTTTTTGAAGGTAAATCATTCATTATTCGTTATTTAAACCTAAACATTTTTTAATCCTCCAGGTAACCTAACTGTACTCGCCTAACAAGTGATTTTGGAAACTTTTATTAACGAACTTCATGAAGACGAATTGGCACTTGGCTATTTTCAACACCTGCGGACTTTTTTGTGGCCTTATTTAAAAAATTCCATTTACCGAACACCTCTTCATAATTTACTCAAGGTTAAGTTATCCATTGTGTTAGACGAAGGCCTCATTTGTGCTTAGACCAAAATTGAGAACATTTTCAGCATTTATTATAACAGTTGAATGAAATAAATGTATTTTCCTTAAAATGTTTCGTCTTGTTGGCAATAAAATCCTGTTTGAGAATTTCCACCATTTTATCTTTCAATTGACACATTATTTGAAATTTATAAGTGCAGTTTAAGTGCACGACATACGTTTTCGGATTCATGGATGACTCGATTACAAATTATCTTGATCGCTCGATATGTATGGTATGAGTTGTTGATTCAATGTCCAACGAAGTGGAAGACACAGACTTTGGCAAAGACGAATATTCTACTACTTATATCTACGAGAAACAGTTATTTAAGAAATAAGTTCGCAAAAAAATTAAAGGACGAAATCAGCGTACTGAGAGAAACTTAAAATTTTTATAAATACTGGGTTCATTAAACATAAGGCCCACTGCATTGAAAGCGACTTTATGGCCATATTCCCCGAAATTCCCATAAGCGGAATGATTCGCGCTAGTGTCGCTTAAATACGGTAATCAACGCCACAATTTTTCTTGCAATTAAAAATTCCGATCGATAAAGCAGTAAACTTGTGTCGTGAACGTTACACAGAAAAGAATCAAGCCGAATAGTGAAATTTTTTCATTCATAACAATTCCTTTGCAATCAGTGTATTCATTCCGGTCTATTGACATAGCATGGCTGCAAAGGAACTGCGCAAATAGTCCAATGTCATATTTTCAGAATTATGGTCAATCATGTTCACACCGCTTCAATAATTTAAAATGTGTAAAATAGGAAAATTCCAAAATTTTGAGTAATGAAAAGCAAAGAGTAAATTGTTATTTTTATGGTTCACAGACTAGAAAGATTTTCAAGAACTTAGACGGCCTATAAACATCAAAATACACTTAATACAAAGTACTCTAGCTCATTTTCCACAACATTCTGGTTATATTTATGCGAGGAACTTGGAGAACAATTCAACCAAAATATTTACAACCTGAGAGGGACGCTACCAAGGACGCTAGGATGTTTATATAATGTCCGACTCTTTTTAGAATGTTTACGTCGGACTTACGTAAACCGTACCACCGTACAATATTTACAATAATACATATTTCTTAAAAATACTTTATTAAAAAAAACAACACTTGTTTATTACGTAGTCATAATAACGCCGATTTTGAATGGATTATGAGGTCTATAAGACACATGTGACTTATGAAAAAAGAATTCAACGGTTTTCTAATTTATCATAGCAACCAGTTCATAAGCCACAGTTTTGAACGTCAAATAAAAGTCATAATTTTTTGGGTTTTGATTAATGTTCAAGAACTGTTACAGAGGGAGGTGTTGGATAAACCTATGTATTTCACACGTGTCTTAACAGCAAATCAGTCACTCAAGAAAAATTAGCCAGGAGACCTTGCTCAAACATTTCTTTCGTGACTTATTTGCGTTATAAGACACTAGTACAATAAATAGCTATTTTAAGTCTATTCTATTTTTATTATAGTTGTTATAGCGGCCATAGTAGTACATACTCTGTGAAAATTTCAAGTGTCTACATATTACGGTTCAAAAGATACAGTCCTATGACAGACGGACAGAAGGAGAACGGTGCCTTAGGAATAGGGTCCCGTTGACACCCTTTGGGTACGAAACGCAAAAAATCCCTCGATCACCAAGGGCTTGGCAAAAATCTTCAGTGGACTAGATTTAAAAGTAGTACACACTTCTGGGCCTAGTCTTCAATGTCTTCTGGGAAACCCAAAATACAAAATTGATCAGTTGGAGAAATCGGGAGTTTATGAAATTAAATGTAAAGATTGTAATCAAAAATATATTGGGCAAACACGACGATCAATTTCAACTAGATTTAAAGAACACATTGCTCATCAGAGATTAGGTAGATTCGAAAAATCAAGTGTAGCTCAACATATTTTTGACCATGACCACCACATCGACATAACTTGTGTTAAATTAGTTAAAACTGTAAATAATTGTAAATTTACGAAAGTCTACAAATACATAAGAACAGGAATTGTGTTTTTAATAGCGACAAAGGCCCGATCCCCTCTTCCGCACTATTCCCACTTTTGAACAGTACGGTTAGGGATGCGAGCCATAGAGTATATATAGAGCGGTACGTAGCATGTAAGTTTAGTTTACTTATCGCCCTGATGATGCCAACATTGTTGGCGAAACGTGCGTTGGCAGTTGTAATAAAAATTGTTTTTGGTGTTTTAGGGAGAAACTGATTAAAAGTAGTTATCTACCACCAAAAGTGATCCAGACAATTGTTTTGTTTTTATCAATATTCACGCTAACAGACAATAGTTGATACCCACAGATTGGCTTGTACATTTTCCATCTATATAATAAAAAAAAATCTGCCCTCGGAAGCGATAGAAGCTGGACGTAGTTTGTTGGACATTTTCAATTTTCAAGTACCTACGTCAACTGTTTACCTCATTACATCTACAAGTGCCAGCTACAGACATTATAAGTCCCACCTAAGGAAGAAATTTGAATGCAAACAAATAGAAATCACAACTATTACCTTCATCATCGAATATTTTTCATCTGGAGCCTCCTTCAAAAATTGCTTGATCTGTTTGTTTTTAAGTACAAGTCCACTAGTGTCTAATAGAGCTCATAATACATTCATAATCGGCATTATTATGACGGTTTAATAAAGAGGTGTTGGAAAAAAAACAGTTTTTTCAATAGAAAGTCATTTTCATCTTAAATAGTAGGTTATATTATAAGTGATAGAAATGCATCATTATTAGCGAGTGAGAATTTTGACCCACGAGTGCGCTTGCGCACGAGTGGGGCACTTCTCACGAGCTTTATAATGACATTTCGATCACGTGTGATATACGACGTTTTATCTTACAGGTGCTTTGTATAACAATTTAAGAAATATTTATTCAAGTAAATATCCGCCTGTAAGATTAGCATGGTTCTAATATCAGTTTCCGTAGTGACCTGTGATTGTTATAGTTATGAAATAAACAGTCTCGTTGTTTTTCACAACTTTCACTAAAGTAATAAAAATTCACTTTCTACCGAAACATATTCAACTAGACGTGAAAGCCGCTGTTTCCAGCTTGCTCCCGGTAAGGTCGAGACACATGTACGAGAAATGATCTGTATGATCTGTTCGTGAAGTGGAAGGCAGAGAGTTACATTACATCGCATGTAATACAATAATTACAATTTTTAATTACAACTGACAGCTGTCAGATTTACTCACTTGTGAGTAGAACTGACAGCTTTATCTCTCTTGTGAATAAAATTTGATTTCTGTCACCAAAAACCATGGTATAAGGTATCTAAAAAACTACACCTGTAAGATAAAATAATTTAAACGTAAGATTCAGTATTTTTGAGTAAAGTACATATCGGTATTAGAAAAAAAAATAAGTAAAATTTGTATAGTTAAAAGGTTTTATTGTAAGGAAACATAATAATGATGCAGCTAATGTACTAAAAGCTAAAAAATAATTAGGTATGTACGGGGCACTAGTCATCACAACACTCTCCTCATCAATCTAGAGCATTGATCAGACTAAAATAAAATCGTGGGTCGAGTCGAATTTCTATTATCTACAGTCAACCGCTCATGTCATTATAGGCATGCTTTAGATGCATCTTCCCAATAAACAACGTATGCAAAATGTGTGTAAAAGTAAATCGGTCACTATCATCGTGCGACCTCTCAGAACGATCATTTACAAATTTACTCAAGTTACACTACCTAATTATTTTTTATCTTTTAGTTCATTATCTGTATCATTATGTTTCTTTACAATAAAACCGTTTAACTTAAGAACAATTTTTAAGCACTAAAATGTGTGGTTGCGACACGAAAACGCAAGATCGGACCGTGGGAAGAAAAATTTAGACCGGGAGGGGAGTGTGAGTAGCAGCGGCAGCTAGTGACCTTTCCTTCTGAAGCGACGAACCTCGAGTTAGTGCAGTGTTGTTCAATAAAACGTTTCACTTCTCTCGCGCGTGTACTCCACACAAATTTTAATTTTTTTACTTATTTTATTTTTTAGTTTTTATAAAGTGTACTGTGTTCTACTTGTCAAGCCCTTTCACTTGATACCCATATTGAAGCGATTGAAGACTAAAAAAATAATGCGCCATTTTGTGTTGGCGGCCATCTTGTTTTTTTTTAATGGTGTACTGCATTCTACTAGTTAAGCCTTTTGATTTGAGACCCATATTGAGGCGATTGAAAACTAAAAAAAAGAATCCGCTATTGTGTGATGACGTCCATATTGTATTTAGAATTTTTTTATGGTGTACTGTATTCTACTAGTTAAGCCCTTTCATTTGATAGTCATATTGAGGTGGTTGAGAAAAAATATGTAATCCGCCATTTTGTGGCGGCGGCCATCTTGGATCGACAATGATACTGAATATACATAATTGTATTGTCATCAAAGCTAAAATGTGTACCTAATTTCAGATGAATCGGTCAACAGGAAGGGGGCAAAATTTAATTTACTAGATTTGACTCACACAAATACAAGTAACAAACAAAGCAAGCTAAATACAGTGTTTTTTTTTGTTTTCCTGTTTTGTCAATTGTATTTCACTATTTCTCAAAAGTATTTCATATGAAATAGTGGCGTCGACATTATAATATGTCAAATGAAATTCACTAATGTGAAAATTCTTTCACGTTATTGTAAATGATTTTCTTCTTTTTCAAAATTTATATATAGAAGAACACAAACAGCTGAAAACACAATTTATCAGAAAAACAAGAATACTAACATTGTGTAACACAATATTTGAATATGTATAAAAAATTTGAATTAGTTCAAAATTTCATTTCTGTTGACGCAATCTCCCAAATATGTGTCCATATGTAGAACATAATTTTGGTAATGTTCTTGAGTTATATCTTCAGAAGCATCATAGATTTTTGAATTTTTTTCTTCATTGGTGGGCTGATTTCTTTTTATTTTATTTTTCCATTGGCTAAACAGCTCTTCAATGGAATTTAAAAAGGAGCGTATGGAGGCAGAAAAACTGGAACATGTTCATGAGTTCTTATAAGTTGTTGAATTTCGTCCGTTTTATGAAATCTGAGTTTGTCATACACTGTCTGGCAATACATTAAATTGTCGTCCTATTTGAACTGCCTAAGTTCCATCATTTATTGCTTTGATATTTTTGATTAATAATGTAATAATAATGTGATTGATTTGACAAATAAGGAAAATCTTCTGCTAATATTGGAAATAATATTGGATGCAACAAACTTACTGTTTGATGGGTTCCCTCGCCTACATGAATGTGTGCAATAAGAAATTTATAAATACCTGACTTCCATTACATATCAAATACTTTTGTAAATAGTTGTTTCGTACCACCTTTAGTTAATTTTTATTCGAAAATTAAAATAAATCTTTATATTATCTTTTTAGAAATTTATTATTATAATACTAACTCCAGCATGTTTTGACGAGCCGGCAACTACGTTTTTAACAATTTGATTGATGCATAGGCCAAAATATGGACTCAATGGAATCGTCAATAATTTTGGGCGCTAATGGGTCAAGTTCAAAATATACTTTTTAACTAATTTTTGTCCAGACGAATAATTACTATTAAATATAGGGAAGTATGACTTTTCATGACGCGCCTGAAAAGTCACTTCTCCTCCAAATTAAATATGCTATTCTTTCTTCAAACGCTTTAAAATATAAACCAGAAGAATGTTCTTAAATCCAGGTGGAGTAAATTTAAATTAAAAATTTAAATATATCTAAGTCGAACTCCACAAACGTTAATGAGCGTAAAATTACAAATGGAACACGTTTCGGCAGAACACTTCTGCCATCATCAGCCCTTAAAGAATATAAAAAATTATATATAAAATAGTGTTCTGCCGAAACATGTTCCATTTGTAATTTTACGCTCATTAAAGTTTGTAAAGCTGCCATGTTTTTGTGTTTTTGATACTCAGCTCTGGGTTTGATTTATGCATACAATACTAGAAATGTAGTATATGCTTCTAATAAATGCGAGTAGTTTCGATTGTTATACAAAAACGTTTTGACGGATATAAATTCTTCATCGTTGCTGTTAGTTGTGACCGGTTAGTTTTTGAAATGCAACCGAGCTTGTCGGCAGAAATTGAGGCTGCGGCCAATGAGGCTGTCTTCTCTCTTGGACCCACAAAATCTAGCGAGAAATATTGTGCCGCGTACGATCCTTTTAAAAAGTGGTGCGATTTAAAGAATATAAATAAATTTGAAAAAAATGTGTTTCTAGCATATTTCAACACAATGGGTAAAGAGAAATGGAAATCATCGACCATGTGGTCGCGATATTCCATGATCAAATCGCAAATAATAATTAAAAACGGAATGGATATAAGTAAATGTTTCCATAGCAACACTTTTCCCTCCATGGAGAGAAAAGGAAAAGTAAAACTGACGCCGGCGGAGAAGTTGCATTTTTCCGCACCTACCTCAGTCAAATTATGACCTAATTATTTTACGTTTGAAGAAAAACATGATTAGCCAACTCGTACAATTAGCTGTCCATTGAATTAGATTTAAGCAATTATATGTCCAAATTGGCGTTTCAATAGGCATATAATGATTGATGGATGTTCAATTAACCATTTGTGCGCTGTAAACCGGTGATTACTAAATACTCGTAAAAATTTATGCTATCCTGACATTAACAATTTGTGTGTTGTTTTCAACATTCCTCATGTTTGAAATGCCATTGACACAAAATTAAGTAAGGAATCTAATCTATCTATATATATAAAAGAAAGTCGTGTTAGTTACACTATTTATAACTCAAGAACGGCTCAACCGATTTGGCTGAAAATTGGTGGGGAGGTAGCTTAGAACAAGGAGAAGGACATAGGATACTTTACATCGACATGGGGGCCCAGGGGGGCCCACTGGGTTTATTACTCGAGAACGGTTGTACCAATTTTCATGGTTTTTGATTTGTTGGATTTGTCTCCGCCCCGAATAGCAGAATAACTATTAAAACATGGACAAGGGGGCTTAGGGGGCCCCCTTGACTTTATAACTCAAGAACGGCTGAACCGATTTTTATGATCTTTGATTTGTTGGATTTGTCTCCGCTCCGAATAGCAGAATAACTATTAAAACAGGTACATGGGGGCCCAGGGGGGGCCCTTGGGTTTTTTGCTCGAGAACGGCTGATCCAATTTTCATGGTTTTTGATTTGTTGGATTTGTCTCCGCCCCGAATAGCAGAATAGCTGTTAAAACATGGACAAGGGGGCTTAGGGGGCCCTCTTGGCTTTATAACTCAAGAACGGCTGAACCGATTTTTATGATCTTTGATTTGTTGGATTTGTCTCCGCCCCGAATAGCAGAATAACTATTAAAACGGGGCCATGGGGACCCAGGGGGGGGGCTTGGGTTTATTACTCGAAAACGGCTCGACCAATTTTCATGGTTTTTGATTTGTTGGATTTGTCTCCGCCCCAAATCGCGGAATAACTATTAAAACATAGACAAGGGGGCTTAGGGGGCCCCCTTAGCTTTATAACTCAAGAACGGCTGAAACGATTTTTATGATCTTTAATTTGTTGGATTTGTCTCCGCCCCGAATAGCAGAATATCTATTAAAACAGGGACATGGGGGCCCAGGGGGGCCCCTTGGGTTTATTACTCGAGAACCGCTGGACCAATTTTCATGGTTTTTGATTTGTTGGATTTGTCTCCGCCCCGAATAGCAGAATAGCTGTTAAAACATGGACGAGGGGGCTTAGGGGGGCATTTATTGGATTTGTCTCCGCCCCAATAACTAATAAAAACATGGACATGGAAGCCCAGGGGGGGGCTTGGCTTTATAACTCAAGAACGGTTGGACCGATTTTTATGGTCTTCGATTTATTAGATTTGTCTCCGCCCGAATAGCAGAATAACTATTACAACCTGAACAGGGTGCTCAGCTCCCCCCCCCCTTGACTTTATAACTATAAAACAGAAAAAGAACCGGAAAAAGAAGGAAAAGTAGAAAGAAAAGGGGTAGAAGAAGAGAGATGATGAAATAACACAACATTTATTGATTCTGAGGCGGTACAAAGTTTGCCGGGGCAGCTAGTCTATATATATAAAAGAAAGTTGTGTTAGTTACACTATTTATAACTCAAGAACGGCTGAACCGATTTGGCTGAAAATTGGTGGGGAGGTAGCTTAGAACCGGGAGAAGGACATAGGATACTTTTTATTGTTTATTGAACATGGGGGCCCAGGAGGGGCGCTTAGGTTTATTACTCGAGAACGGCTGAACCGATTTGGCTGAAAATTCGTGGAGAGGTAGCTTAGAACCAGGAGACGGACATATGATACTTTTTATTGGACATGGGGGCTCTTTGAGTTTATAACTCGAGAACGGCTGAACCGATTTGGCTGAAAATTGGTGGGGAGGTAGCTTAGAACCGGGAGAAGGACATAGGATACTTTTTATTGTTTATTGAACATGGGGGCCCAGGGGGGGCCTTAGGTTTATTACTCGAGAACGGCTGAACCGATTTGGCTGAAAATTCGTGGGGAGGTAGCTTAGAACCACGAGACGGACATATGTTACTTTTTATTGGACATGGGGGCCCAGTGGGGCCCTTTGAGTTTATAACTCGAGAACGGCTGAACCGATTTGGCTGAAAATTGGTGAGGAGGTAGCTTAGAACCAGGAGACGGACATAGGATACTTTTTATTGGACATGGGGGCCCAGGGGGCCCTTTGGGTTTATTACTCGAGAACGGCTGAACCGATTTTCATGGTTTTTGATTTCTTGGATTTGTCTCCGCCCTGAAAAGCAGAATAACTATTAAAACATAGACATGGGGGCCCAGGGGAGACCCTTGGGTTTATTACTCGATAACGGCTGGACCAATTTTTAAAATTTTTTTGGTATATTTGGTAGGTATGAGAATAGGTCGTAAGGTACTTTTTACATGGACATGGGGACATGACCCCCTTGAGCTGGACCGATTTTTTCAAATGGACATGAGGGACAAGGGCCCCCCCTTGAATTTATTACTCAAGAACGGCTTGACCGTTTTTTATGATCTTTTATGATTTTTATTACGGGGAGCTTGGTACAGGGCAACGACAATAATGAAAGCCCCCTTGGTACAGGGCAACAATAACAAATAACGCCGGCCACCAAAATTTGTCATACCGGGCTTTAAAAATGATAATCGATTTTTGAGAAGTAAACTCCAAAGTTTCACTTCGGTTGCGCGTGGACTCCACACAAAAATCTTTTGATGATATCTCGAGAACGGATTGACTAACTTTTTCGGGGGCGAATAACTATTAAAACATCGGAAAAATTACGAAAAAATTTTTCTCATGCATTTTGTATGGAAACCGTATATATGTTTGATACATGAAAAAAAAGCAAACAAAAACTAACATAGTTGTATGCTGGTTTCGGTAATGCCAGTAGATGACGTTGTGTGCATTATGCTTTGAAAACTGAATTTGATTCAACTAATAAGTTAACACAACATTTATTGATTCTGAGGCGGTACAAAGTTTGCCGGGTCCGCTAGTTATTTATAGAACAAGAATACCGGGCAATCGTGTTAAAAAGATAGAACATAAGGTCGAGAGAACATCACAAAAAACTACAAAACGGATTCTAATGTGGGTTTCACTGTTCGAGAGCCCATTTCTAAACTTAAAAACTTTCATTACGATCGTTACCGGCGTTACAGATTGATTTATTTTATCTTCACGATTATTATTATTGTTCTATTCTCAAAAAAAGCAGTTTTTTTCTAAGGTTGGCGATAACGCTACCTGTCACTATACGCTCATATTATAACCTTAAACGTCAAGTGCAATAATTGTTATTTATTATACCAAATTTACACAATTTTATCGTATCTTGTTTATATTGGTTCGTGGTCATAGTAATGATTGTAACGATTTCTGATGATATTGGATGAGCGTGTTACATCAGCAAAAAGGATACTATTTCGTTACCTTTTTGTGGCAATTATCACTAAGGGTGGAATTTATAGTCGCAAAGTCGAACTTAAGTCTGACTTGTCAAGGCTCCATATGGAAAATTAACATGTCAAGCTCGACTTGAACTCGAGTTGACTTGACTTAAGATTCGAGTATAAATACAGCCTTAGTTGAGGGAGCTAAGTTTCAATCCTCTCATTCATGATGATTAGTTGGTTGTTGGGGCCCTTAAGGAGTCTTTTAAACAGTCTCATCTATTCCTTCTTTTTGCCGGTATCAAATGGTGGGGGCAGTTTTATACAATACATTTTAGTGTCCTTTTATGTCTGTTAATGTGGGTGTGCAGTCGATTACACTAAACTTGTCGATGTACAAAATGTTTATTTCGAAAATTGTTGAAAAACTATGGGAACACATGCGGTTGTGACCGTTAGAAAAATTGACTGCCGCAATGGCTGAATGACAGAACGAACCAAAACGTTCGTCCTCGAGATTTAAGTTATAATGTGAAATGTAACCAGTAAAACACTAGAATCTACACTTACATCTGAACAATATGTACATTGATGTTGTATGCAACCAAGAAAACACTAGAATCTAAACTTACATCTGAACAATGTCTATAAATAATTTGGTTACATTCAGTACCTTTCTTTTTCCAAACAATCACATAACCTATAATTTTGTTTACATTTTGGTCGATGACAGATACTAGTTTGATTAATAGTACCGACGTGATGCCAACTGCATGAAAATGGGCGATGGAGGTTTCTGCTTTTTTTTGTTGGAGAAGCATTTCTTTAAAACTAATCGACGGACATGCGTCATGGGCACTGGTAGCGGATCGCTGTTGTGATTCAGGTGGTAGAGAATGTTGATATCGGACAAATCCCATTTCTGTTGTTGTAATAAACTTTATTTTCTGAGCTTCTGTGTGTTAATAAGAATTAGTTCATTTTGCGGAGATCGACATCCTGAGAGATTCCCTCGTTCTCGGCTCAAGCCAGACCGGCACAAAACCGCGTAACAATACAAATAGAGGAAGCACACAAAACTGAACCAAGTCTACAAGAATCTAACTGTATCCGTAAAAACTGTACTTTATTGAGATTGAAGTAACCTAAGGCAATTCCTTTGGATACTTTTCCCATGGGACTGCGGCCGCTTCTGTATGTCAAGAAAAGCTGTTACGGTAGGCTTTTGAGTGTCATAATAATAATTATACGAAAAATAGGATAATTTATTTTTTTAAAATTGGCAATCTTGGCAATCCTAACCTATACTAGCCAAGTGGCTGTCAACAATTGTCAATGTGAATTGGCATTATTATTGTTGGCAGTTGTTTGGGCGGTGGCTTCACGTGCATTTGGGGGCACGGGGGCTGGCGGTTAGAATGGCTCGCATTGTTTGTGCGGCGGGATTTAATTATCCACCTTTTGTGGATGGGATGGAGAAATTGAGATTTTACAGGTTCAGAGGGATATCGCGTTCCTCGGTGTCAAGGTCCACACCGTGGATCACAAAGGAAAAGTGCGGGTTCTTTGTGGTTTGAGGGCGTTTGTAATGGAGGTTATTGTGAGGTTTCAGCCATGGCTGACAGACGTTTTTTGATTTTGAGAGGTCGTTGGGGATGGGTTTGGTGGTGACCAGGAAGTCGGTTCTATTAAAATTTACAATCACGTTTTTGATACATGTCAAAAGGATATAATTAAACCTCAGTGAGTGTTGCAGTGAGATTGTAGAGATCTTGTTCTGCTTCCAACAATTTTAAAATTTTCATATACCTCGCGAGACTTTGAAGGTTGCAAATTGTCCATCGTATTTTCGCCAAAGCCCGTATTTCTGGGGGCATACATTGAGAGAACTTCAGAACTCATTTTGGGAACGGCAAAAATACGAGTAATAACGTTTCAAATTAATTCTTTTTTATAGCCGCCGTTAATGCACTTTGCAAACGTGGCCAACCACCGCGCGTGCAACAAAATTTTTCTTATAAAACCCAAATCATAATATACTACACTACTCACAAAAATTAAAGGAGCAGAAAAAATCCAAATTTTCCGGTGATTTTTGACGGGCTGTATTTATGTGAAAAATGGTCTTACCAAGGATTTAAAAAAAGCATTTTAAAGCTCCAAGATTCTAGTTTTCCGATCTTTTGGCCAAAAAATTTTAGGAAACATGTTTTCCACCCAATCCAAAGAAATAACGCGGAATTTTTTTTTTACTCCACGGGCTCGGAAAAATTATTTCGACCATTTTTCGCGGAGATATCTGAAATTAAACGAAAAAGGATACTTTTGCCTTCAATCATCGATATCTCGGCAACCAATTATTGTACAGGAAATCGAAGGGCAGTTTCGGAAACTGGAACAAATTTGCTCTAAAATCCAATCAAAACATTTAAGAAAAAAATATTCCACCCACAATATCGACTTGAAAATAGTAGAAAAAATGGGCTTTCTCTCTTGTTTTGGTAAATCGACCGCATCTTCACAAATATTGATGAGGAGGCTAAGAACCTTAGGGATTTTTACACCTCAATGTTCCCCCAATTGCCCTGTGAAACGGCAAATCGATCTATCGAGCGGTTTTTTTCCCGTGGAGAAAAAAAATACGGTAAAAAAATTTGGAGAAAAAAATGTTCGCGTTATTTCTTTGGATTGGGTGGAAAACATGTTTCCTAAAATTTTTTGGCCAAAAGATCGGAAAACTAGAATCTTGGAGCTTTAAAATGCTTTTTTTAAATCCTCGGTACGAGCATTTTTCACATAAATACAGCCCGTCAAAAATCACGGAAAAATTTAGATTTTTTTTTCTGCTCCTTTAACTTTTGTGAGTAGTGTATTTTAAAACTAAAAAGCGTGCAAGATCGGGCTTTTAATAAAGCACTAATGCTTTAAAGTTACCTAGGTAATAAAATATTCACCTACAAAATTTGAACAATGATAAAAACACAGGTAATCAGAAATAATCTTTATTTCATTAAATGAATATGAAACGTACAATAATAATAATTGGTGTTGTTTGAAACTTGTAAACCAGAATTCTTAATTTGCTCATTATTACTCATTACGTTCAATTTTGAGGACGTTGATGTAGTATTATTACTTCCATTAACAGCCTCAACAATGCGTCTCGAAACATCTAATTTGTTCTCAGTTGACTCTTCAACGTAAGCAGCTGCTACCGTCTAGGATTTCCATCCAACCTGCCGCTTATTAAGCTCATCCACGCTCATTCCACTATTGTCGCAGACTTGTGTCGAAACACGTGGCCGGTGAATTTTTTACTGTCTGGAAAGTTCAGATATTTCGCCACAAGAAACGGGCATTTGCCAAAAGTATTCACTCGGACAACCTGCTTGATAGATCTGCTGTATTTTAAGAATACTCTATCCATAGGTATCTGATCTGGGCGTAATGAAAGCTATTTTTGTAAATCTGAACCTATGAGGTATTTCACAATCATCAGTTATGGCAAATTTTCTGCCTTTTTCGGTCATACATGGTCAAATATTAATTTATTATTAAAACAGACCCGAAGACTTTTTAGGGTCAAACCCTTTGTTTGTGCTCTTCATAAAAGCGTGTAGTTTATGAAAAAAGCAATGTTCACTCGGTGCTTGATTCGACTGCGTTCGCGTTGGTATTATACATCACTCCGTGTTAACTTTTGTTTCGAGCAAACCTCAGAGTTGAAATTTTTACTCAGCATACCTGGACACTGTTTCTCTCAATTTCGAGAACCATTGAAAGAAAACTATCTTCAAAATAAAATAATTATCTTGACGTTTTCGCCCAATCAAGTCCTGCCATGATCTGACGTTTTAAAATAGGTCAGTTTCTTGGCTGCAGTGCGCATGGTCAAGAATTTGTTGCGGCGGGAATTTTTAAATTTCCCTCCAAACTGGTTATTTTGTTAAAGAATTAACTTGTAAAAGTGATAGTCATGCCGCGCATTGTGATGAATGTAACAACAGAGGGTGTTGATTAGCACCAATAACAAAAAACGGTTCGTTAATGGCAGAAATGCCGATTTGGATCTGTTAAAGGAATTACTTTTGCTAGCCTTTAGTGGAATTTGGCAATCGATATAGAAAGTTAGCATTTGTGAAGTTGGCAACAACGTGCGATTGGCGTTTAAATGACACTTGACGTCTGGAGTCGCACGTTTTCAGTGTTTGTGTTTACTTTATGCAAACAACGACATCGCTTCTTCATTAGCCTTTGCGGAAGTCGTTTTGACATTTTACCATCACGAAATATACGTGAGAGTAGTAGCGTTATAGCCCTAAAGAAATTTCGGGCTTGTCGCAAGTTATCAAAGGCTGCCAAGAAATCGGTTTTAATACAAAGGTAATAAATTATTTAAGTTTAATAGTTTGCATTTTTGTCGTTACCATTTTTGAAAATATCATGATACTTTCAGCCGAATATACGCCCGCGGGCGAACCATTTCTATGCAAAATCTATCAAATGACGGGAAAGTTTAAATTTACCGCTCAAACTGGACTATGCGCAAATATTATGCGCACCATACATTACTATTGTCATTGATAATTATTGTTGCTGATTCTGAAGACCTATATGAGGAAATTAGGGCTTCCTATAACATTATGACGATGTAGGAGTGTGTCGTTGTAGTTTTGAGGAATGACAGTTTCAGACATAAATGTTTTAAAAGGATTAAAAGTGTCCTATTTTTGAGGAGTAAATTTTTCAACTGGGAGGGGACGCGAAATGGCGAGTCAAAAAAATCATTTTTAATTTGAATGAAACATGCTATTTTTTTCTCCAGCCTCCAGACACAGCATAAAAAAATACGCAATTATAAATTATAAATATTAATTAATAACATGCAAGGTAAATCAATGTATCTTTCATAGTTGCTTGTTTACGTCTGCTATTGTCTTTTGTGAAAAAAATTGAAAAATTGAAAAGTTCAACAACGTGGTAAAGAAGAATAATTATTGTGAAGATGTACTTGCAGATGTGGCAGAAGCTGCCCAAGAAGTTGTCTTAAACTTACTTCCGTCAAAATCTCGAGAGATCTACGAGTGTGCCAACAATCGTTTAATGAAATAGTGTGAGGAGAGAAATGTAAAAAATTATTCAGAGACCGTTTTGTTGGCATATTTTGCCGATTTGGCAAAAAAGTTGAAGTTATGCTCATTGTGGTCACAATAGTCGATGATTAAAGCAACGTTAAGTTTAAAAAATTAAATCGAAATAAAAAAAAATCTAAACTAGGTGCTGTCTTAAAAAGGAAAAGTGATGGATACATTCCGAAAAAGTTTTAACCAGCGAACAAGTTGAGCTTTTCCTAAGAGCTGCTCCAGACAATAAATACTAGGATGAAATAAATACTAATAGGATGAAAGTAAGTTTTCAAGCGTCATAAAAGCCCTATATAAATTTCATAAAATATTATCTTTTAGGTTGTAACAATCTGAAACTACCACTAATGAAGAAATTATCACTAATGAAGAACCTAGCAATGAACTGAACCTGAATGAAGACATGGTCAAGAATGACACAAAAAATAGTAGATCATTATTTAATTTTCAACAGTTGTTCAAATTTTACTTTTAATATAATTTCAAAAATTAGAAATACCTATAATAAAATGTAGTAATTTAATAAAATCTTTCTAAATAATATTGTATATAATTTATTCAAGCTAGGATTAAAAGTGAAGGTTGTCTTAGTAACGTAACCTTGTTTTCCGAATAACAAAAACAGAAACTTTTTCTTCCAAAAATGGCATCAAAAGTGACAGGTTTTTAGACAGCTGGTGAAAAATGCTTGTTGTTCTGTATGCATTCCAATACCATTTATCCGATTGCGATGAAACTTCCCAACCCTTCGAAGTAATTCCTCAAGAAGAATTTGATATTCCAAATTTGAACAACATTCAATATGACAAAAGTTATATTGATTTTTCAAAAGTTAGATTAGATCACTGTAATTATGAAGAAAAAAAGCAACTAGTCAAACTACTAAAATCATACTCTGATATTTTCTATTTCGAATCAGAACCTTTAACTTTCACTAATGCAGTTAAACATAAAATCAATTAGGGATAATTCGACCGTCTGACTCTCCCTGGTCGAGCCCAATTTGGGTAGTCCCAAAGAAACTCAATACCTCCGGACAACGTAAGTGGCGGATAGTAATAGACTATCGCAAACTAACGAAGAGACGATTGAAGATCGATACCCGTTACCAAATTTCATAACGACATTCTTGATAAATTGGGTCGTAGTCAATATTTCACAACAATTAACTTGGCGTCAGGTTTCCATCAAATAGAAGTCAACCCAAATGACATTCAAAAAACTGCATTTTCTGTTGAAAATGGGCATTACGAATTCGTCCGAATGCCCTTCGGGCTCAAAAATGATCCATCCACTTTCCAACGTGTAATGGACAACGTTCTACGAGGCGTGGTGAACGATTGTTGTATTGTTTATTTGGATGACATAATCATTTTTTCAACTTCACTTCAGGAGCACATTGACAAATTATCAGTTGTTTTCGATCGATTACGAAAACTTAATCTAAAAATGCAATTGGACAAGAGCGAGTTCTTAAGAAAAGAAGTTAACTACTTAGGTCATGTCATAACCCCAGAAGGAATTAAACCAAACCCGGACAAGATCAAAGCTATTCTAAATTACCCCATTCCAAAAACACTAAAACAATTAAAAGGATTTCTAGGTCTAATAGGTTACACTGGGCAACAAAAAAATTTTTTTTTACTGTTTTATGCATAATTGACATAATTTCTACTTCATTTAATTTCGCTAAACACGTACATAATAACAAAAATACTCAGTTGGTTACAGTTTTTAAAAACACTCAGATCTTCTTTTCTTGCTTTGTTGCTTGAATTTTGCGTCTGTTGCATCGCGAATAGATATCCAGCAGTAATCCGCCAACATGGTAGTTCTTTGATACCCCTTTTTCCATTGAGGAAATATCTTGGTGGAACCGCTCACCATGTTCGTCGCTAACGCCGCCACAATTTATGGGGAAAAAGTTAACTTGGGAATGTAAAAAGTGCACCTTCAAAGACATATTGCACCCCATATGTTTGCAGACCATCAAGAGATTTTCCACCAAATGTACATAATTTTCAGCTCTTTGGTTGCCCAAAAATTGTTTTCTATGGTTGCTAGATCTTTGCAATGGTCGTTAGACTCCTATGATAAATATGAAAAAAAGAAAAACCCAAAATTTTTGCATCTCAAAAACGGTAACCAATGAGCATTTTTTATTGTCATTTTTGAATTTAACATGGTACACATGGTATGACTTCGGTACTTATGTTCAGAAAACAAAATGGCTGTTGCCCAGTGTTATTATCGGAAATTTATAAACAAATTTGCCAAATTAACAAAACCTTTAACAATAAGATTGAAAAAAGATAAGAAAATTGACCCCAAAGAATTAGACTATAAAACATGTTTCGAATTTTGGAAAAAACATTCTGACCAATGATCCTATTTTACAATATCCGGATTTTGACAATTTTGACAGTTCTTTCTCAAGGACCTATAGGAAGCGACCTTGCAGTAGCATACGCGTCACGAACACGAGATTAATAGCGTTCTCTAGTCGGTCAAGTTTTCAAATGTAAACAAACATTCGTCTTCCGTCTCTGTAGAAACCACATGCCCTAATGCTGTCGGTGTGTCCATCTGTACTACGTATAGACACGAATGCACCTTGCGTTGCATCCCACAAGCGTGCGTCGAAGAGAGAGACTAAATAGTGGGAGTGCTGAGCTTGTTCGTACTCTTAAAACGATCTGACAACACACTAGAGTCTAGTCGTCAGACTGGAAGACAACGCGAGAATATACGAAGTCGTTCGAAGATGTCGCAGTGTCGAACAAATTGTATGTTTTTGGTTAGCAGATAGAGTTTGCCAGTGATCAGAAATCAAAATCACGGAAGATTCTAAACGCCGTTTTGCACAATCATTATAACAGTACAGTGACACGACTGTATGAGTTTGTCCCCCCTAATACACAATTTAAAAATATTATATCAAATTTATTAATTAAATAAAAATATAAATGTGTTTATATTGTGTACATAATTAATATTGACTCAAATAGAAACATTAAACTTTCGGGACATTTGCCAACATAAGTTGCACTGCTAAATGGTTTTTTTCATTGTTAGAAGGTAAAATAAATTTTTCTTTCGGTTTCCTCTTCTTTGTGGAAAACAACTTCCTACATTGTGGTTCAATTTTTCTTTTTTGTCCTTTCAAGGTAGAGTTAAAATTCTGCGCAACTGATTTATGAGAGTCCATTGCAATAAATGCAGCTTCAAGAGGGAGTATTGCTTTCTCAATTTCTTTGCATTTCTCTATCGTATTTGCAGAATTTAGGAGATGCTGTAGTTTGGTTGCAACATTTTCTTTGTACTGATCTAAGTCAATCACAGCTTTTGTTCCACTAGAAAGTTGATTTAAAATAAAATCTTCATTTTGTTTCACATTATTCTCTTCATCAATTACTAAGTTTTTTGCTGTCATATCATTTACAATTTCAGCTGGGCGAGCCAAACGTGTGCATACAAGATGTATATGTTTGCACATATTCCATTTTATAGAGGAATCAGGACATGAGCAAATGTAGGCATGTATGCAGGCATTGCAGTCAGTACATTTGAGTTTGCAATTACAAGCTGTGTTTACGGTTTCAATTCTGTAAAGAAAATCCCCTCCTTTTGAGAGCACTGTCCATGATCCTGATGTGTCTTCTATAATTGGTGTATTTAAATCCATGGTTTTATGTCTTTTCCTCAATTCACTTAGTTTTGTTGTAATTTTTCCTACATTAAAAATTGTTTAATATGTAATATGTTTAATAATACTAAAACTATCTTTGTTTAAAATTATAACCCGTTCAAACAGTTTGTCCCTTATGAGTTTCATAATGGCCGTTATGGCCTTATCTAAGCGTTTCACTGTTTTGCCTTTTAAATAGATATATTTCAGACTTTCGTGCATTCTTTCGAGATGCATATTTGTGTTTAGGCCAGCATGTAGCCGGTAACAATAAGCCCATGACTTCCTGTTGTTGACATAATAATCCTGGAAGTACTTCCCAAAGTTCTGTAAATCTAAATCGGATAAGAAGTCACGTAAACTCTCAGGTAACATTTTTTCAAAAGCTTCTTGATCTTGTTCTTCTAGGAGTGTTCTAAGTATTTTGTAAGCGGATTTTTGTTTCTCAGTGTCTTTTACTTTAGCACATAAGTTTTTCTTCCATGCTCTTACAACATGCCACGTACAAAATAATCTATTATCCACAGGACCTACAACGGTACACCAAGCATTATAGAAAGTCTCTGACATATCAGACATGAAAACTCTGGGTTTTATCATGTTATCCTCCAAAAGAGATTTAAGAATTTCAAACATGATTTTTATAACATCCACATCTCTCCTATTACAGAATGCAAACATACAAGGGAAACCCTGCCTTAAATCGTCTAGTACCATCAAAGTTATTAATTCGAAATCATACGAATTTAAGCCATGTGTACCGTCGATACAGACGCAATCATTCCCATATTTTCTTAGTACATCCAGCTGGTCGTCATTAATGATTATTAGTAAGAAATCATTAGGCTGAAGTTCTTTATGATCTTTATCTAAATCTCCTTGCCTTTTATAATATCTTACTATTGAGTGAGCATTATTTTTGCTCATTTCCGTAATCCACGCTTCCACGCTGGTACAGTCGTTAGCATGTCTTACAGATTCTTTGTTTAGATTATATAGTTGTTCTATATTAAACAAATCTTTCCTTGTTAACAAGTGCAGGCGGTCAAAATTTTTTTCATTAAAATTATCTCGTATGTCATCTAAAATCGTATCAAATGGAATTTTCTGGCTGATTTTTGATGCTAGAAAATTCCGCTCAGATTTTTTTAAGGGAATTTTTCCCAAATCTCCAGTGTGACCTACGTGAGCCCTCACAAATTCCACAGAAACTTCTTCCTTGCTTTTATATACAACGGCGGTAATCTTGGAGGGACAATATCCACCAATTTTGTTACTACCTTGCATTTTTAAGTGGCGTATATTTTTTCCTTCACTTTTATAAAATCCGTCTCTGTTACATTTATAGTAATATATCGTTTTGTCATTGGCCTTTTTCAAATCAAATCGTACATACCTTGACACATCATTTTTTTCCATTTCATCTTTCCACTTTTGAAACTCGACAAAATTGGTAAATTTCAGTTCTTTCACCGATACATCGATCTCATGATTTACATTGTAATGATTCAAAAGATTTGTTTTTGAACCGCTGTAATTATTGCATAAAAGGCACCTGATGATTTTTGAACTTACATTGTAATTATTATTATTTTTGCACTTAAAAACATGTTTTGTCAGATTCGACTTGTATCTAAAACTTTTGTGACAGTGATGACAAATATAATTTTGCAGAACTGCGTTGTGAATGTTAGTGATATGACGTTTCAAGTTCTCCTTTTTAGTAAATGTTTTGTCACATATATCGCACTTAATATTCACTGATTTGCTCCTGTTCTTCATTTGGATTGCACTCAAATTGCACTTCAAATTTTAGGTTACAACTTATTGTTAGACGGCTACAAAGTGTATCGACACTGGTAACAACCATAGAATAATTATATTTGGATAACTATTCTTTGGTAACATAACATGTTGTGTTCCCCATCCCAACATTGCCATGCGTCATCCCTACTCTTGGCTATCCGAAAACCTCTTCCGGTCTGACGACTAGACCCGAGTGACAACACAGCTTGTAGCGCTTGCTTTTATATCATTGAACGACTGAGCGATGGAAGTTGGAAAATCGCAAAGCGGTGTGCACTGTTAGGAATGGAACGTAATTTTAAAATAATCATAATTTCAAATGATTTATTGAATTGAATTAAGTTTGACAGTGAAAAAAGTTAGCCCTAACTTTTAATCGAACAAATTATAGTTTTCTAGAAACATTGTATTTTCTGACCAATAAGGGTTCTGCCAAATGCGTAAAATTAATCGTATCTATGTAATTACACGAGAGGCTATTGTTCTACCGGATCAAATTTACTTTTGAAAGAAATTTTGTTCCCCGGAAATTTTGCAAGTAAAACTGCCAACCTGTCAACGTAACAAAAACGTGACACCGAAAGTAGAGCAACAAAATTGAGTTTACAAAAATTAACTTTGTCGTAGAGGTAAAGTAAATAATCAATTCAGCTAGATAATTTCATGCATAAAATAAACTTTGTATTATTGTCATGGTAAAACGTCGTGGCAAAAGGTAATAGTTATTTATGTGGTATATATTAATTATTTAATAACGTGGACGCGTTAGCCGAGACGTTAAAGTCACTCGAAAAGATAGATAATCATCAATTTTATCGTCGTATATAATATAAAATTTTATTCAATCTTCACGGTTTTTACTGCAACATGGATTTAATTCTTTGACGTGAAAAATTCAACTGTCAAACAAAATGTCAAGAAAACGTTAGACAGTAATACAACAATGGATGTTGCTATAGAAGTTTTTTTTTTAACTTCTAAACGATAAAATTGCATTTTAACATGCGGTAAAGAGTAGATAAAATTCAATTTTGACATTAAAGATTAAATAAATAACATTTATCGTTCGACACTGTCAGAATTTTCAAATTTTCGCTTGTGTAAACACTCTGTCATGAAATAATTTAAATGACAGATAAACGTCAAACTATTTTTATGGATTTTAAGCAATTTAAAGGCTTTCCAGGGTTGTATCGAACGATAAAACGTTGTATTACACTCGTTCCTGTGTAGATTGAACGCTTTACGCCACTCGGGGTTCACAAAAGCACTCGTTTCACTCGTGCTTTTATAAACCCCTTGTGGCATAAAGCGTCCAATTTACACAGGAACTCGTATAATAATCTACTATTTTAGTTGTGCAGAAATGGAGAAAGAAAATAAATCACAAAAATAATAAAAATAAAATAAACAATCATAATAATAACTATTGGAATGCAGAAGGCGCTTATCTTGAAGTCGTTGCGTTCGCTCAGGGTAATTCTCGGTATTCGTAGTTACTCACCCCATGGTTTTCGGGGTGGCTAGGATGTGCGATTAAAACATCTGACCAGCAAGAAACCTCGTGAAGGTCGGAATCACGAGGATTTCCTTCTGATAAATTTTAAAAACAATAATAATAACTATTTAGTATTGTCTAATAAATTCAAAAGTTAATTCCTCATTCCTTGGGGGGTTCCTTATTGTTTTTCCTCGCTTCTGCCTTGGATCTAACAACTCAGGTAAAAAACAATTAAAATAAAAAATCCTTAAATGCGGGTACATTTGTTCTTTCCAGAATTCTTCGTCAAAATTAATCTAAAAATTGCAAATGTTGGTTATTTTGTACATTTTATACAGTCAAATAAAACTACCACTTCATATAGAATTCCTTTTGGACTCCAAATAATAAAAAAAACAGGTATACAATTATATAAAAAACTAGCTGACCCGGCGAACTTTGTATCGCCTCAGAATCAATAAATGTTGTGTTAACTTATTAGCTGAATTCACTTTTTTTATTTGGAGCGGAGGCAAATCCAACAAACCAAAGATCGGTCCAGCCGTTCTTGGGTTATAAACCAAAGGAGGCCCCTGAGCCCCCATGCCCATTTATTAATAGTTATTCTGCTATTCGGGACGGAGACAAACACAACAAATCAAAGATAATAAAAATCGGTCCAGCTGTTCTTGAGTTATAAACCCAAGGGTTCCCCCTGAGCCCCCCTGTCCATGTTTCAATAGTCATTCTGCTATTCGGGGCGGAGACAAATCCAACAAATCAAATATCATAAAAGCCCTTCTTGAATTATAAACCCAAGGGCCCTCCTGGGCCTTCATGTCCATGTTTTAATAGTTATTCTGCTATTCGGGGCGAATACTTTACGACTTATTCCCATACCTACCAAATATAAAAAAAATACTTCATAAAAGTCGGTCGAGCCGAAAAATCGGTCCAGCCCAAGGGGGCCCCCTGGGCCCCCATATCCATTTGAAAAATACTTACCGACCTATTCCCATACCTATCAAATATACAAAAAAAATCATAAGAATCGGTCGACCCGAAAAATCGGTCCAGCTCAAGGGGGGCCCCTGGGCCCCCATGTCTATGTGAAAAATAGTTTACCACTTATTCTCATACTTACCAAATATACAAAAAAAATCAAATTTAGTGTTCAATGCTACAGTTGCTTTATCGCTCAGGAAATTAACATGATTATTTTGTTTTCAGTTTATTTATTTACTTATTGTTAAGGATTGGTATAAATGAGTATGGATGGCGACAAATTTGATTACAGCATTATTCAGATCAATAATAAATTGTCTAATAATGTTTATTGCAAGCTTTTTATCGTTATTTGCAGGCATTCCTAAATACAAAACAAATCCGTAAAAAAATGTTTCATTTTTAATTACTAACTTATAGACTATGCAAATAAAAAAAATATTATGTGGCCGAAAAGACAATTAAAAGACCTTTCAAACGACATGTTGCTCGACCCCTATTCCCTATTTAAAAAATCGAGGTTGCTCCTGTCAGGCGTATGGGGTTGCACCAAGCCTGCTTACTATTGCATCAAAACATGTCCCCCTCGAGATAAAAATTGACCTGTTTTTAAATTTTTCTTAAATATCTTTTCCTAAAAAGTTTTTGAGGGTGGCTCGTTTCGATTGAAACGGTCTGTATATCGATTCTACACTTATCCGTGCACAAATCTAAAAAAAAATTCTCAATACCCACCTCAATTGGGCCAATCGCCGGTTTTTTCTTTTCCCCGATAAAGTTCTGTTACCCTTACCACTATCGCGTCTTTTACACACACCCCCCATATCACAAAAAACTATCACTAACAATACTATTAACACTATAACAATAGTCAAAACTAAGAATACAAAAAACGCAAAGTCTGTTGGAGTCAATATGACGAAAGGTCTAGTTTTTACACTAACAATTAGTCAAAAGTAACAACACTTGAAAACACTAAAAGCCTACTGCAGTCAAGACTGTTCTCAGATTCTGTGCTCTTATAACTGGCATTATTAATTTTTTTATTTTGTTTCTTAACGCCATACTGAAAGGCGCCGGCGGTCTCTTTGACAACCAAGAAGTATTTTTTTAAGAACTGCCAAAATTATTATGTGTGTTCGGCGTTTCTTTGTATCTAATTCGTTATTAAAATGGCCCTTTTGATATCATGAACTGATCTCCAGAAAAAAAATCAATGTAAAAGTATGTCTTGGGAAATACCTATTTTCATAATAGGCAACTCAATAACAATTCATCATAAAGCTAATACGCAGCTATACGCAGTTACTGTTATAATTTATTGAATTCCTGTAAATTTTTGCTCTAATTTGATTCGTTTTCTCACAACCCATAAAACAAAAATACACGATTTTTAAAATTCTGACGTAATTCAAAAGGACCCTTGAATTGGTTTTTGAAAAATTAACTATGTGGGTAATAACTTCTTCTTTCATTCTAAAATTGCCCTGAAATTTCAATCGATGTTGGTCTTTATTTATCGATCATCGATCTACAAAACAAGTACATCCTCTACGAGCGCTGGCTGCCGCTCTACTGAGCACAAAACAGTGCGTTGTGAGAGCCGTAGGACCGAGAGCTTTGTTGCCAAATTGTTTACAACCCTCAATCTGCTATAGATGGCGACACCAACCGCTTAGAAAATTATTAAAACAAATTTTTCCATTCATGTGCTTAGTACTTGCGTAAATGATTTGTTTTTTTACACGGAACGTTTTTAATAAGTCGTAGCAATGTTCGAAACTCCCCTAAACTAAATTTTTCTGTCAATTAACGATTTTTTTTTCAATTTTTTTTAGAAACAAAAAATTTTGGACTTGCATCGGTCCAAGATTCTAACTTTCCGCGTTTTTAAAAATCGATAAATCAATATGGTAATCGATTTATTCGAAGAAACAAATTATCCAAGATGGCGTCTGGTAATGAACGCTCTTAACTACTCAACAATAGAGAAAAAGCTACTTGCTATTGTTTGGGCAACAAAATATTTTCGCCCCTATCTATATGGTCGAAAATTCAAAATTGTAACCGACCATCAACCCCTAAAATGGTTCTTCTCTCTCAAGGAACCAAATTCTAAATTAGTCAGATGGCGTTTACGTCTAGAAGAGTTTGATTACGAAATTCACTATAAAAAGGTAAATTGAATAGCAATGCAGATGCTTTATCCCGACCTCCAAATTTCAACATGAATTCAACTTCAAGTTCAAGTTCAGACACACCCGAAAATAAAAATCCATTTTTGCGCTATATGGAAGATTTTAATAAAAATCTTAGCGGACCTTCTAGTAGAAACCAAGATCTTAGCTCTAGTATAGCAGAACCTGATGAGGAAATTGACGAAAATTTTGATGACAATAGCGATAATATTACAGTCCACACAAGTGAAGCAAATCCTGTTTGTTTAATACACATCTCAGAAGATCCACTTAATTTCGGCAAAAATCAAATTAAATTTATTTCAGTTGCAAGTGACCTTTCGGAACCAGTAATCGAACATTTATTTGAAAATTCAAAACAAAGAATGACTGTTCAAATTTCACGAAATAATCTCAGAAACGATGTTTTAAATTTTATAAGGAGCTATATTGTTCCGAATATATCCTACTCTTGCCATTTCGAAAATGATAAATTATATAAAGAAATCGGAGAAGTTTTGAGAGAAAATTTTAACCAATCCATATTATTTAAAAGACATCAAAAAATTCTGGAAGAGGTTTAATCTTTAGAAGATCAACTTGAGAAAATTCAACACTGTCATTTGAGTAAAATTAACCACCGTGGAATTAATGAAACACTTATCATATATAATTTCCTTAGTGCGAGGAAAATTATCAAATAATTCCGAAATGTCAAACACTTGGTTTGCTGAACCACTTAAAAAATTCAAAATTTTATCAATAACTGTGACATTTGCAAAGTAGTAAAATATGACCGCAAACCTTTAAAACTGAACACAAATTTTTTACAAGCATATCTACTCGAAACCATGCAAGCTATCGAAATTATGAAGAAATTACTGCTTTACTTTAGTCATCATTCTGTTCCCAGTCTAAGCGTGACTGATAATGGATCAGAATTCGATAATGGTATAATTACAGAATTTTTCAAAATTCATAATATTGAAGTTCAATTTGTAGCCCACATCATCCCTCCAGTAATAGTCTTATAGAACGCTTTCACTCGACATTTTTAGAACATATAAGATTAATTAATAATCGACCAGAGTTCGAAAAGGATTCAATTCCTACAAAGACACTGTACGCTATAATAGCTTATAATAATTCAATCCACAGTACCACCAAAATGTCCCCTTTCAATATTTAAAATTTAAATAATGAAAACGAAATTACTAATATCGATTTGGACCACTTAATTGTCAATAATTACCTACAATCGCACAAAGAAAAACTTCAAGCAGTTTTTAAAGAAAGCTAGATTAAATAAGACTAGAGAAGATCTGCCAGTTGAACTACCTAAACAAGTTTTTGTCAAAAGCAATTTCAGATCAAAGAAAAGAAATCGATACAAAAAAGAGGAAATTTTGGAAACAAACCCTGAAAGGAAAACGGTTAGACCAAAAATTGACCATTCTAAAACTGGTAGAAAATTTCACAAACTTCACATGGACAATATCAAACGACCAACTAAACAAACGTCGTCTATTCCAGGTACATCCTCATAACGGCGACAATGGTCGGATTCATCGCAGACCGAAATATTTCCAATAATCCCGGTATTCTTCCCATAAATTTTGGTCCAGCTAGACTTGGAATTTCTTCGTATCATATGATCCATTATTTTAACATTTCCTCCCTAATAATAAAACACAAGAAATTACAACATCATTTATTAACCATTAAAAATGCATTAACAAATGAAACCGAAACTCAGAGAGACACCCTACATTATTTCAAAATTATTCAATACAATATTGAACTTATAGACGAAAAGTTGTATCACTTTCATCAACATAAAAAGGTTAAACGAGGAGCTATCAACGTGCTAGGTTCCCTTATCAAAGCAATCACGGGTAACCTGGATTCTGAAGACAATGAAAGAATAAGCAGTGTCATAAATACCATCAAGAATAATCAGGATAACATTGCTCACCAACTCACTAATCAATATTCGATTAATCAAGAAATTATAAGTAAATTTGAAAAAATTATTATCCATAACATAATGAACGCGCTTTATACTCTATGATGTCAAAATTCTAAAATATCAAAATATCGAAAACTCAATTACATTTTTCAGGTTAAAAATCGTTCATCTTAGTATAATCACAAACGAAGAATTTTGAAAGAATTGACTAAGATAAATTCAATTTATAACGATCAATTGCCATTTCCAGTAAATTCTGAAAATATTCAAAATTTTAGAAATATTCTGAAAACAAAATGTGTAGGTAATCAACAGATTAGAAATAATATATTTCATTTCATTTCCCTTATTTGAAACCAGGAAATATGAACTGTTCTATTTGATACCTCTTCCTGATAGTCAATTTCGAACGATCATCCCAAACGCGAAATACATTATAAAATCTGAATCCGATATGTGGCCGTTAACAGATAATTGCGACAAAACCCAAAACATATCTTTGTGCGAAAGAACTACGTATGTACGTCAATATCACTTGCGAAGCGAGAATTCTGTCCAAAAATGCTTTTGATCAATGCTCCATGGTCCAACTCAACAAACTTCAGTCTTTAGAGTTTATCCCCAAAATTAATCAATATCTGGGCATCTTTCCTGAACCTGTACCTATCAAAACAGCCTGTACATCCGTCTTGGCACAAGGTCAAATCCAAGGCGTTTTCCTGATTGAAAACCAAGTCTTCTGTGAAAAGTTTCTGAACGGACAACTGCTGACATTCCACGAAACGACCATAGAACGACCAATCATTCTCGAGGATATCAGTTTTCCTGTGAACAACAATACAGCGGAACTTCCCAAGCTGACGTTAAGAACATTGCAAGTCACCAAATTAAGCAACAACCTTCCCAATCTGGAACTTATCCACATTGACAACAAAAACTGGTGGCATATCCCAGGAACCGTCTTCCTCTACACCCTCGTGTTGGCGTTAACCCTTTGGCTCATTTATAGAAAGTTTCAGAAAGACATGCAGCCACCCCACAGGAAGTCACCAGAACTGAACATCTATCCCAAGATGCCACATTTTAACCCGTCCTATTCGGAGCTTCGGACTAAGAGGGGAGGAGTTATACCACCGCGCTTTCGTGGAATCCTAGTGTAGTGGCCGGAGTGCTGAATAGACGCTTTAAGTTTATAAAAGTGTTGTTAGTTAGCTTTCTCAGACACTCTGCTTCTCGCTAGTAATTTGTACGCTTCGTAATAAAAATTATTATTTTTAAAAAGTCTTGTCGTCCCGCACATAACTTAATTTACATCAAATAGGTTTTGAGCGCCAAAATTAAACTGAACACCACGTAGTCGTAAACGTAGTCAACGAACTCGCCGGCAACAGCTAATATTACAATAAATTGGTCTTTAGCGTAATTATTGACATTAATTTGAGTGAAAAACAATAATAATTATGCACCAAGGTTAAGAAGCAATTTTTCCTAAGAAATGGCTTCTCAACCGTGGTTTATATACTATTTTTTTCACTACTAGTACGTTTTGTTTAACTTTTCTTCAAATGATAATCATGATAATGCTAAAAGCCGGAACGAATTTGAGGTTGTCTATTTTTTAGGACTGACATTTCTCAGTCAGCGACCGGATTTTCATGCAAAATTACACAATAAATAGTATAAATAGTAATAGTTTAACACTTCGTTCTCTCTAGAAAATGAGGACGTACAATAACCGGTCGGAAGAAAAATAATTTACAATGCTCAATTAATTATATAATTATATAAAAATCCAACACGACTTATATTAATACGATTCTTCAGAAGAAGAAATTTGGACTGAATACGACGACAAATTTCATTCGCTTATCAAAACACAGCATTATATTTCTGATTTACACTACGTTTAATGATACTAATTTTTGGTACAGAACGTAAATAATGTTAAAACATAATTTCGTTTTGTTCTTCGAAGCTAAAGTACTTTTACAACAATAAATGATGGATGCGCCGGGTGAGTGTATCAAACAAAAGATCTGAAGTAGTTTCTGAAAATCAATTAAGAAGTACAGAATCGTATGTATAGACCGTAGAGTACAGTTAAGAGCAAAGAAATAGAATGTCAATTAACGACGAAAAAGTAGTGGAAGAAGTTATCTGAGGTTTTGCTTTTAGTTCCATTTGTATTCGAATAAAATTGTAAATTGCTACACAAAATTTATCAACTTGACAACAACAGTAGACACAACTCCATGTGGAGAGCAAAATTATTGTTACAGATAGGACACGTGCATGATTTCATTCACCACATTATTGCGTTGATTAAATCTTATTCGAAACTGTTATTCACACATTTTCCTGTATACGTCAAACTTAATTTTACGTAACTATATTTACTGAAAACATGTATAGAATTCATGAGTGAAACTAGCAGTCATTTCAATTTCTGGAAAGAAAACAATACACTTACAAATTAAACTTAAAGTAATTTAAGAGAAGATAAGAAAAACTCTGGTAGACCACTAGGTATAAGACTACAATTACAATTAATTGTTATTAAAAATTTAAACCACAAAGTCTGTATTGTTCGTTGCCTCGTTTTTAAAATTTAACATAGCAGAATCGAAATGCTGGAGTGTCCTCCTTCAACAGTAACTTAAAATTTTTAGAGATCACTATAGATTGGGAACTGCCTGCTTTAGACAGCTTAATCGATCGTTCGTAAAACCAAGATTTGGTTGGTGCAGCCTACAAGAATCTATTGAAACGTTTTCACAAAATTTTCCGAACTATGATTCATGCAATGTTGAAAACATTAGAAGATGTTTTCAAAGAAAAATGATTTCAGCCACATTAAAATTTAATGCTTTGTCTAGTAAAGTAAATAATTATTAATATTATTTGCTCCTTCGATTACGGCTTGTTTCAATTATCAATAAAATCCTTACAACCGTATAACTTTTTTATTATTTGGCAGCTGGCTGATTAATTGATAAATAATTATTTATTCACACTGTATAATGTTACATGTAAAGCAACAACAGGTTTTAATCAACCACTAAACCTAAAAAAAAAACTCTCTCCAAAGAAACTACCTTTATCCGCAAACGTCACAAAAGTGACAACTTATGTGCCTCCATTGACAAGGTAAAAGTGTCATTTTATGTGATTAGGCTCATAAAGTAGCCAACAGGTGTTATTTTATGTGCTTAATCACATAAAATAAGTGACACTTGTACCTTGTCAATGAATTCTTTCAAATTCTTACTAAATTGTTGTTTTCTAATTTATTGAAAGTGAACTAGCGAGGTAGTGGATGGGGACGCGTGTAGATGAAACGACTAGCTCCTCCCTGTTTTATTTACAGGCGCTCCCGACCAAGGGGGCTCCCGATCAAGGGAGGACTGGACCAAGAGGGAACCCGAACAAGGGGGCTCCTGACCAAGGGGGCTTCTGAGTAAGGTTTGCGAATAAAATAGTATTATTATAGGGTGTTCATTTAAATTAGTCATCAAGTCTCCTATGAATTTGACATAACATTTTAACGTATGTCTGTTGCAATTTTTTTTTAACTTGACAGTTGTAACTTTCAGTCGTTAAATTTAAATTAATTAAAATAAAAAATAAACTTTTACTCAGTTACCCCAGTTAGCTACCTGGTGGTAGAAGTGCGAGGACAAGCGCAACACCTGTTTTGTGCGCAAGACCGATCGTGTTAAGCCTCCAACTTTTTCGTGTCGTCTTGTCTTCGGTTTTTTGCGTTTGTACACGCGCGTTTTCAGATAGTTCAGAATTGGATAAATGGAAGAAAATTGAGGAGTTGGGACTGAAGCCCCAAACAGCTGGTAATCTGTTTATACACCTTTGTTGTAAAGCACTACGAACAAGAACGCATTTGTTTAAAACTGGCGTCCTAACCGAGAGGAATTGGAGGTTATGTTTTTCACATTGGTTTTGGTTTATAATGGATTTAGCTAAACTTATTTCATTGCAGGTACATGACCGAAAATGGCAACATTTTGTGCAGTTCATGGTTACAGTAACAGAAATAATAGGGAAGTCAATAAAAAAAAAATTGGATTTCCTTCAGTGCGAGATCGAAGGGGTCGCGATTTACCTGAGAGCATTAAACAACGCGAGTGTTGGTTAAAAGCCATTTAGACACGTCCAGTAATGGTATTACCTAGATATCAGAGCGCAAAAAAGCGAATTTTAGAAGTGGTTCAAGAGGTAATAGTATTAATTAATTTGTTGTGATTATGATATGTAAAATTTTAAAAGTAGATAAAAATTCTAATCATGGAGTTTTCGAACTAATATGTTACACAAATAAATTAAGGTTCAAAGGATTAACAGAGCATGGGAGATTCAAAAAAACATTACTTTGGTGTTTTATGTATCCTTTTAAATAAATGTATGTTTAAAAGAAATTAATAACTGAAGTTTTTGGAGATGTTCTGGCGTTAGATTTGGAGTATTGGTTAAAATTATTTGTTCTAAATATACAAATTACCAATTTAAACTTAAAGAAAACAATACTTATTTAGAAAAAAATTTGCTTGTGGCAGGTTATGGTGAATTTCTTGCTTGTGTGTGTGTTTGGTATTGGGCTTGCAAAATATTTTATTTTTAATGTTCTAATCTTATTTTCATTTTCTAGGTTTTTAATTAAAGACCTTGTGGGATTACACATGGCTGAGGTAATAACGCCAGCATTTTTAAAGGGAAAACGTCAACTAGAACCTATAGATATTGAATCGACCAGGACGTTGGCAAGTGTGAGAATTCACATAGAAAGTGCTATTGGGTTGTTGAGACAGAAATAAAAGGGACAAAGAAAAAGGATGAAAATATCGCTGTTTTAGATTAAGGGTTATCAGTTTGTAGTGCTTTTGTTAATCTTTGTCCACCAATTATATTTATTGAATTTTTTTCTTAATTATAATTTTTATTTGTAATTTGCATAATTTGGATTAAGTGCATGTTGAACGATACGATTTTATTTGCGCTTTTTGTTTGAATATACCACCATTTGATCCCCATCATCGGGTTGACGGCACTGACACCATAGCTGAGTCTGTAATTTATTTAATAATAATTAATGTAGTTATTGTAATAAGTCGATGTGACCATTGTCAGGCTTGTTTTTTTTCTTCAATCAATTGGCATTTGCTGGTGTCCTTAGTGCAATACAGACATTTTACTTTCACACAGCTTTGACCACAAATGTCAATACCTACTTACAGATGGTTTATTAATCGACGTTCTACATGCCTCTTTAAAATTTGACCACTTGCTTGTTTGCCTCTGTTGGTGGGTTTTAGCCTGAATGTTTTGAATTCGCAAAGGCTGCTCACAATGATTTTTTGTATGCCCTATTGCCTGGAGTTCTTTCAAATTTAAGGTTTTATATTTCTCATAAAATAATTTTGTAAAGAGCAAATCCTGAAACTCCTCAGGGTTTTCATGAGTGTTTTCTTCTAATAATGTGGAGAATAGACACAAATTGAATTGAATTGAAAATACATTTGTTTTCTCACTTTTGAATTACAATTTCTCTTGCTTAGACTTAGGGCCTTTTCAGCACGTGACTATATAATCCCAAGGTCTTAATTATGTCAAATTTACAATGGGAATCTTAAATCTAATACAATGTTCATTTGAGAAAATTGAACAAAACAAACCAAAAAGAAAAGAATGTTCTAGTGGTGTCTTGTTCCGTCCTGAGCTCTTCTCCTTTGTGGTTGTTCTTGCGTTCTCGAGTGCTCTCCGTGGGCACTCTGGTTGGTGGTCTTGTCTACGTTGGTTCCGGGGTACTGCCAAGGAGGCCAAGGAATTGTTGTATTTCGGCTAATTATTCGGTCATCAAAGAACTCTCTTATGTATGTATGTATGTAGTTAAGCGTTTCCACTGTTGTATGAGGGGTGGCTCCATCTTGCCAATATTGAAGCTCATCATCGTGGAGTTGTTCAAAAAATTGCTTTAAAATTTCTGTCCGATATCTTTGAGCGTTCAATGTACCTAATAAAAGACCATAGTGAAATCAACTTAATAAATATTTTGGATGTTTAAATTTACCTTGAAAAAATATGGGCCCAACTATTCGTCTATGGGTACATCCAGCCCAAACACCAATTTTAGGTGAATGAAACGGCTGTTCCAAAATTTTGTGCGGATTTTGTGTACTCCAGATTCTGGTGTTTCGAGACTTTAAATAACCGGATTGATGAAACCACGCTTCGTCAGAAAAAATTACTCTGTGAAAATTCCCCATTTTGATTCATATTGGTAAACCAGTTGCAAAAATTCAGTCTTTGCGGATAATCGGCTGGTAACAATTCCTGTACCATTGAAATACGATATGGAAACATCTCTAAATCTTTGTGCAACATTTTGTGGGTTGTTCCAATCGAAAGATTCACTTGCTGGTGTAGTCGTCGAATAGATGTTTTTGGATTATTTTCCATTATTTGTTCCGCTTGGCGTTTCCTTGGGGCCCCACTGCCAGGCTTTCGTAAAAGACTACCAGTTTCATTAAACTGTTTCAATATTCTGTCCAAGGTTTTTTTAAATTGCATATAGTCCACTACAAAATTTGGAAATTCTTCGTGAAATTCTTGTCCTCTATTGAATGTACCCAAACTCCATCCACTTTGGTCCCATTTCGGAAATAGCTTGTTAGTAAAAACACTTTTTGTTCTAAACGGTACGCCATCGTTTCGCCGTAAACAGTACCAACGAACTCAAACCTGCTCAAAAGGACTGTTGAATTTTCTATCGATATCACTGTCGATATGACAACTGTTAAAACACAATGGTAAAACGTCAAAGAAAACCGCCAGCACTAGTTATCCAACAACTGTCAAATGTCACTACCATTTTAGATTACTGTGATGTTAGTATGAATTTTATGAAGCAAAAAATCACATGCGTTTTTCAATTCGTCTTCGTCACTCAAAAAATCATAAGCAACTTGATGACTAATTTAAATGAACACGTGTTATATATCATTCAGAGCATAAGTCGCCTGTACTTAACCGAATCACTTCGTTCGTCGGTCAACAGTCCAGGCTCAGCACATAAAGCGTAACTTATGCTCTTAATTATATTTCGTCCTTCGTCCTCCATGATCAATTGTAGTACGCCCTTTCTCCGGTAACTGTAGCCACGATTTTTAAAGTGTGGGAAAAATTGTGGCGGTGGTGAGGCGCGCATGTGCTCTCGTCCGTTACGTGCGTCATTGTTCTTTCTTCGTGCTAGCTGTAAACATCGCGTCGCACAAACAAAATGGTTTCCTCGTCAGACGAAAGTACCACCAGTTATTCGCAGCTTATTCATCGTGTCAAGAAGCTTGAGAAACGCATCAGGAAGGCCAAGAAACGTCGTCGTCGTCGGAATTCCCGCTCCTCTTCTCGTCGCAGATCGAGATCGCCTCGGGCGGACAGTGCAGTTTTACATCTCTCTCCACCACCTGCCCCGGCTGAACAAGGTAGCGCCTTAGACCTATGTGTCCAGCAATCCCTCTATGTAGGGCTCGTGAGCATATAACCTCTATGCAGGTTTTCTCACAAATGGCAGTCCACAAATGGCGCGCTGCTGGATTTCTATGCAGGTCCAGCGGCACGGGGCTATGTCCTCGTACGGAGTCTCGGGCTTTGAATATCCTCTATGTAGGAAGGCAAGCCCTCGAAGGGGACGGACTGGAAGGAGCATCCAATGGTGAATATTTCAGTTTAATAGAAAAGCCGATACCACCCGCTATGTTCTGGGGTATGCGGGTTGCAGAGTTCACAGGAATTAAATTTCCTACCACCCGCTATGTTCGGGTGTGCGCGGGTTGCAGCATTCACAGGGGTTAAGTTTCATACCACCCGCTATGTTCGGGGGTATCCGGGTTGCAGTGTGCACAGAAGTTATATTTCCTAACACCCGTCATGCATGGATATGTCATGTTGCTGCATTTCGTGGCAAAATTTTTATCCACCAGTCTGTCCTCCAAACGTTGAAAGACAGCCGTTCATTGCACGATCAACATAAAGGCATTGCTGAGACCATGTTAATTCTTTTGTGCTATGTCACGTAACTTACTTAAACAAAAATTCCCCGTATTTAGATCGAGTGTCTGAAGCTCTCCCACATAGAGAAGTGGAACTGAACCCTGAAATTCTATCGCTTCTCCACCGCCGGACCAATTAATCGGGGACCCAATCCATAGCACTGTTGCCAAGACTTGGGAGGGAATACTGGTCGGGGGTCTAGATGTAAACCTCAGCAAGGAGTTGATTGCAAAATACCCGTTGCGGGCAAACTGTCAAGCGACAAAACCTCCTATGGTAAACGCGGAGATTAAAATTTCTGTTACCGAACCGTGTCTTAGCAGAGACCGTAGACTCTGCGACAAACAACAAAAATTAGGTGCTTGTCTATCGGCCGTTGGCCAAGCCTTGTCTGTCATTTTAGAGCAGGAACCCACAGAGACGGAAGACCTTACACAAAGGAAGCCTCAACGCGAAATTCCGATCAACGCTGCAGGATGCTCCAATCGATGAATGGCTATTCGGAACTAATTTGACAGAGAGGCTGTCCACAGCCAAAACATTAGAAAAATCGTCTTTCGAACTTAAACCGACTACGAGGCCAAGACCAACTGCATCGGAAAACGCCGATCGCCCGTTCCACCGGTCCCAACGGAACGGGCGACCTACACAGGCATCGAGGGATCGAACCAAACGGATGCTGACAAGTCGAACCAACCGACGGGCATTCCCCGATCGATCATTCGGATTCAACCGTAAGAAAACCCAATCAACGAACAGGTCGTTCAACGGACAGGGCGACAGACGGCACTAAGCAGAGTTAAGCATGGAGGGAGACTGTCTCTCTTTAGCCAGGTATGGAAGGACATTACGAATGACAGAACTATTCTGTCTTACGTAGATGGGCTAAAAATTCCCTTTAACAAGGACGTTTTTCAAACCCTGCCTCCTTCGGAGCGAAAATGGTCCCTAGCAGAATCTAGCGACTTACGTACTCAGTTATCTCATCTCTTAGAGATTGGAGCTATACGACGTTGTTCACCTACCTCTGGCCAATATATTTCTCCCATATTTCTTATCTCAAAAGCTGACGGCTCTTCACGGTTTATTCTTAATTTAAAAAGCCTAAACCAATTTATTCCCACAGAGCACTTCAAAATGGAAGATCGGAAGACGATTCTTCGTATGCTTAACAAACATTGTTTTATGGCTACATTAGATCTTAGAGAAGCTTATTATTTGATTCCCATTCATGAGAAATCTCAAAAACTTTTAAGATTCTACTTTGATGGACAGCTCTACGAATACACGTGTCTGCCATTTGGTCTAAATATTGCACCGTGTGTTTTTACAAAACTCATGAAACCTGTGATGTCTCTTCTCAGGTCGGAAGGCTGGTTGTCAGTTATTTACCTAGACGACATTTTATTAATCGGAAATAGTTACTCCCAATGTCGAGCCAATGTCACACGCACCATCTTTGTATTAGAAAGTTTAGGATTTGTAATCAATTACGAAAAAAGTCTTTTGACACCTTCCCAAGAGTGTAAATATTTAGGCTTTGTCTATGATTCTGTGCGTATGACTATTTCCTTACCACAGGAAAAAAGGACATCGATTACAGCGTTATTGGACAAAATTACTCTTAAAAACAACTGTAAGATTCGTGAGTTTGCTCACTTGTTAGGTACCCTAACGTCTGCAGCCCCAGCTATCCGTTATAGCTGGGTTTACACCAAAGTCATGGAAAGAGAAAAAACTTTAGCGCTGCATCAAAGTCAGAACAACTACGAGAAACAAATTTCCATCTCCTTAGGAATAAAAACAGATCTCGACTGGTGGAGGTCAAAAATTACAAACGCATTTAATTTTATTAAGTTTCCGGAATTCAAAACTTCAATCTACTCGGATGCGTCACAATCAGGTTGGGGAGCTGTATGTAAAGAGCAACGAACCCATGGGTTTTGGTCGGCCGACGAGACCAAAAGTCACATAAACGAACTAGAGCTCAAGGCTGCTCTCTTTGGTCTGCGCTGCTTTGCGGCGGATCTACACGATTGTGATATTCTCCTACGAATCGACAATACAACAGCGATCGCTTATATCAATCGTATGGGAGGTACCAGATATCGACATCTAAACCAAATCGCTCGATCAATTTGGCAGTTCTGTGAAAATAGAAATATCTGGGTCTTTGCGTCCTACATCGAATCCTCACAGAATTGGAAGGCAGACCTTGAATCACGTAGGCTCAGAACTCAAACGGAATGGGAGCTTGCAAATTATGCGTTCCAGGAAATAGTAAACCGTTGAACCCTCCTGATATTGATTTGTTTGCAGACAGAATTAATGCAAAATGCCCCAAATTTGTTTCCTGGGCAAGAGACCCAGAAGCGTTTACTATCGATGCCTTTACTATCAACTGGAAACCGTACTATTTTTACGCGTTTCCTCCATTTTCAATAATCTTACGCGCTCTCAGAAAGATCATTAACGATGAAGCGACCGGCATCTTAGTCGTGCCTCACTGGCCCACACAGCCTTGGTACCCTCTGTTCACTTCCTTGTTAATCGGAAACCCCATTTACTTCTCCAGCTCAAAATACTTATTGTTTTCTCCAAACAGGGACCCACATCCTCTTTGGGATCAGCTTTCCCTGGCGGCAGGGAAGTTATCCGTTAACGTCTGTGAACATTATGTTAGCATCCATCTCAAACTCCACTCACAAACAATATGCTTCGAAACTAAAGCAATGGTGGTTATTCTGCAAACGCCGAAATTTCCCCCCTTTGAGTTTGATGTCCCGGTTCTTTTGGATTTCCTTAGTGAGTTGTTTTCAACAGGAGCCTCGTACGGCACGTTGAACAGTACAAGATCCGCTTTAGCCTTGATCATTTCGCCGGAAGTGGGGTCGGATTTTCGAATAAGGAGATTTTTCAAAGGAATCGAAAACTTAAAACCGATGAGACCCAAGTATGGTCTGACATGGGACCCTCAGGGTGTGCTCCAACACCTACAATCGCTAAAAAACCCTGATCTTACACTCGAACTTCTTTCGCGCAAATTGGCGACTCTAATAGCCTTGGTTACCGCTCATCGTGTCCAAACTTTATCTTTAATCAACGTTAAAGACATCGAAATCCTAGCTAGCGAAATTAGGATAAAAATCCCGGATCGGATTAAGACGTCAAGGCGCAACCGGCCGCAACCTGTGTTGTTGTTGCCTTACTTCCAAGAAAAACCAGATTTATGCGTTGCAACGACTCTTCAAGTATTCCTGAGAAGGACCGCACAGATTCGAGGTTCCTGTGAAAAACTTTTTATCACCACCAAAAAACCACATCGCGCAGCGTCTACACAGACGCTCTGCCGGTGGATAAAGATTACCTTAGCGGAGAGTGGCGTTAACACAAGTATTTTTAGCGCGCACTCTACACGACACGCGAGCACGTCCGCCGCACATAGACAAGGAGTCAGTTTGGACATTATTCGAAGAACTGCCGGCTGGTCGGAAAATTCGCAAGTATTTGCAAATTTTTACCAAAGACCTATCCAGAGCTCTGATAAGTCGTTTGCTCAGTCTATCCTGAGTCTAGCTTAGCTTTCCTGTTAATAGTATTTTCCTACATATTTGTTACCTTATTAAAAATAACGTTTGAATCGTCTGTTTATTTCTTTCTTAGCAGGACTCAACCAGTGGGCTAAAAAAGCTCTAATTTGAGTGTAATTTGTTGCACCTTTAAACATCTACAATTGATCATGGAGGACGAAGGACGAAATATAATCAACAGATCAAACAAACTTACCTAAGTGAAGTTCGATCTTGATTATATGTAGTCCTTCGTCCGAGATGATCAAACCCATACCCTCCCACATATTTATACCCGATCATCTCAGCGCAACAAATTCAGCTTTGAAATACAATGACGCACGTAACGGACGAGAGCACATGCGCGCCTCACCACCGCCACAATTTTTCCCACACTTTAAAAATCGTGGCTACAGTTACCGGAGAAAGGGCGTACTACAATTGATCATCTCGGACGAAGGACTACATATAATCAAGATCGAACTTCACTTAGGTAAGTTCGTTTGATCTGTTGATAATATAATCTACTATTATATTAAAAAATTTAAATATATCTAAGTCGAACTCCACAAACTTTAATGAGCGTAAAATTACAAATGGAACATGTTTCGGCAGAACATTTCTGCCATCATCATATATATATATATTGAATTTTTTTTAATTTAAATTTACTCCACCTGGATTTAAGAACATTCTTCTAGACTTCCTTTATAGTTTGAGGAGGATAGCCCACAATGAAATAAAAGACGTTAACATCATAAATTTCATTTTCTTCTGATTAGACTGGAAAATCTTTCCCTTTTTTGCACATTTCAAATGAAAAATCAGTACGATATAATACATAAAACGAAATAAAACAAATAAGAAATTAGAACTTCCAAATTGTGTACAGTTTAGCTAAGTATAAAAATAAGATAGAATCTTTGTGACCTTAATAAATAAATGAAGTTATATTTTTCAAGGTTTGAAAGCAGAATTCAATTATGTTTGCCGGAATTTGAGGGTGGTTTGTCTTCCTTTTATTGACTACGTGGACTACGTGTCTGCACGCGAAAGTTTTGTGATTCGTTTTAAAATAAGATTAATGATGTACTCTTTAGCGTTCATTCGTTACTAAAAACAGAGGAAAAAACCATTGACTAAAATTCCTGTAGGTGGTACATAATTTTTCGTAAGTACGTCATTAATGAAAACCAAGAGAAAACTCGATTTTTCATCCAAGCAAAACACATCACGTTTGTAAAAATTTACCGCTCCACTCGCGACTACAATACACGTATGCGTATTATCTATCTATGCAGGTGATGTCTGTATGAGTCCAAATAGCGTATTAGGGAAGAAATTGAATAACATTGTCAAACTATGTATTTATGAAACAATATTCTGGCAATATCATGTTATAGCTAAAATAGTGTATTATGATATAAGAATTAATCACTACATTCACATCGGGCATAAGCTTCCATTGGTATAAATTCCTCGAATTGGTAAAGGATTGTACGTGAACAAAAGCCGCTTTGGCTTACACAACATTTGCTGACATTTGTGACAAGAGCCCCGCTTGAAATGAAAAAACGACTTGGTTTTATATCGAATGTTTTATTTCATAATATTACAGAAATATATTACACGTCCATCCCAATCAGCTGTTGCAAGGTTTAATTAAACCAACAAAGCAATAGTTATGCGTGACTAGATTTCATCCGAAAATTATTTTTAGACGACTGTTATTAAAAACTGGAAAGGGCATTAATCATGTTCTGATGGAAGTAGCTAGGATGTAAGAATCACATCTTCATGTCTTGAAACCTGGCAGTTCTTTCGAATTTCTGAAATAAAAATCAGTAGTAATACCAAGCCTAAACCACCGAATTCATTAGTGATCATTAATTATTTTTTTGTTTCATAATGTCCGGTACAGTCAGTTTCATGGCTCCATTTTGTGTCCGGAAAGGGATCTATTACGGTATCAGAGCCGGAAAGTGTAACCAAGCAACACTTCCTGGATTGTTATTTTTGACACAATAAAACCTCAAATCAAACCTTTTTGACAAATTTTATTTTTAAGGAAATGCAGCAAGAAGAATCACTCAACAGCTGGGTTTGACGGATTATTATTAATGGTTATGTTAATTGTACAATTCGAATTTCTGGAAAGTCATTCCTGGGCTATCAATGGATGTAGACGTAGACGGAACCCTTCCGATTGTATGAATCCCTACTGGCTGCGAAATACATCTTTCGCATACGCCAGCATTACTTTCTCATTGACTTCATTGACTACTAGTCGCGTCAATAAATACATAAAACAGGCAATCTTCGGAAGTAATCAAAAACAGCTTTAATGATTTTTTTTGTGAATGTTTGTTTTTATATATTATTCAAAATCAGAAACCTTTTGAAGTGGGGAAATAATTATTTATATTGCTTAAACACTATTTATTATATTTATACAAAACAATTAGTTTTTCAATACTTATTCTACAAATAATATACGAAAGTAAATTATAAAATTATTATGAATTATGGATTATTTATTTTAGACATTTATAAATAAAATAATTAAAAATTGTTCATCAAAATTTGAGAATTTTCCTCAATTTGCATGGGAGTCACTGATCAGATCCTGACTTTTTGACAATGGAACCACCTCAAGAGTACACCCTTTCAAATAAAAGAAGAATTTTGAAAATCGGCCCACACTTGACGCAGAAATCGGTGAACATACATGAAGTCGGTTAATAAAAGAGAGCGAAAATTTGAGGATTTTTCTCGATTTCCATGGGATTCCCTGATCAGATCTTGATTTCTTGACAAAGGAACTTCCGCAAGAGTATACCCTTTCAAATAAAAGAAGAATTTTGTAAATCGGTACACAATTGACGAAGAAATTGATGAACATACATGAAGTCGGTTAATAAAAGGCAGCGATAATTTTAGTATTTTTCTCGATTTCCATGGGATTCCCTGGTCAGATTCTAATTTTTTGATAATGCAACCACCTTAAGAGTATACCCTTTCAAATAAAAGAAGACTTTTGAAAATCGGTTCACAATTGACGAAGAAATCGGTGAACATACATGAAGTCGGTTAATAAAAGGGAGCGAAAATTTGAGTATTTTTCTCGATTTAAATGTGATTCACTGGTCAGATCCTGATTTTTTGATAATGGAATCACCTTAAGAGTATACCCTTTCAAATAAAAGAAGAATTTTGTAAATCGGTCCACAATTGACGAAGAAATCGGTGAACATAAATGAAATATAAATATATAATATACAGGGTGATTTTTTGAAAACAATCCACCCTAAATATGTAGAAAACAAAAACGTTATGTGCAAAATGCTAAAACCGGTCAACTTTGTTTCTGAGGGGGACACTTAATGAGTGTAGTTTTAGACCTGCAGGTGCACCCCCTTGTCCGGGGCAGCAGCCCCCTCAAAAATCTTAAATAGAACAGGGAGTTAAAAAGTTTATTTTTTGAAGGGTCCATTTAACCTCTTTTTGACTATGTAGTAGTTTTATTACTAAAATTTGCTAGTTAAAAAAGTTAATGTTTTTCTGAAATATCAAGTACTTTTTGAAATAAAAACTGTTTCTTATTCATTGACATTGACAATGATTCAGTTTTAAAGTAAATCTGCATACGTTCGGATGAAAAAATGGTCAACTCAGTTGCTAAAAAAGTTGAAATTATTTTTATTTACGGCTCCCAAAACAAATGTGCTAAACATATTCATAAACAGCATTTCAACAAGATGGAGCTCCACCACATTATGCCTTAAACGTTTACAATTGGCTTAACAAGCGATTGCCGACACCTTTGGATTGGCAGACGTGATGCAATTGAGTTGCCAGCAAGATCACCAGACTTGACAAGTTTAGATTTTTTCTCTGGGGCCATTTGAAGTCAGACAACGAATTGTTGATGAATGCAAGCGAATTCCGCGAGAACCATTTCATAAAGTTAGAATTTGAATTTGAACATCGGATCTACTATTGCTTGGGATAAAACGCTGCCCATTTCGAGCATCTCTTGTAAAATTTAACTGATTTAAAAGATAGGGTTTTTATTTTTGAAGAATTTTTTTTTTCATCATTGATGGTGTGTTTCTTTACTTATTAATTGAAATTTAACTGATTACTTGACGTTAAAATCTAAACAGTGGTTCAAACATTAGTTTCATCAAAACATCTCAATATGTCTTTGATAGTTGACATTCTCAAGCGTTGTTTCTACTAACAATAGGTGCTTAACAACAATTTTGTTTAGGAAAAACATTAACGTGGGCTGTTCTACAAAATAAGCGGTTTTCTCAAAAACTAATCGTAGAAATAAAAAACTACTACATAGTCAAAAAGAGGTTAAATGGACCTTTCAAAAAGTAAACTTTTTAACCCCCTGTTCCATTTAAGATTTTTGATGGGGCTGCTGCCCCGGCCAAGGGGGTGCACCTACAGGTCTAAAACTACACTAAGTCAGTGTCCCCCTCACAACCAAAATTGACCGGTTTCGGCATTTTGCTCATAACGTTTTTGTTTTCTAGATATGTAGGGTGGATCGTTTTCAAAAAATCACTCTGTATATGTTCTGAGGTAACAAACATTAAAAAAAAAAACATAACCGAATTGATAACTTCCTCCTTTTTTGAAATCTGTTAAAAAAAACGCAAAACTATTTTTTTTTAGATAAATATCATACATATTGTTTAAATAATATTAATAGTTATGTCCCCGCTCCAAAAGGTTTCTGATTATAAATAATATAAAAAAGGCAAATATTAAAAAAATATAAAAAAAAAAAACATCAAAATCGGAGCTGTTTCTGAGGACTTCCGAGAAAAAGACTTCATTGACGCGACTATACATTCTCCTTCTTCAAATTAGTCTACATTACCCTTTATTTATTATATCTTTCTGAAGATTTTGTTGTAATAAGAGAGCCAGTCGCTTCTTTAGATTTAAGAAAAATCTCCGAAGAATATTAAAATTTTCTTCCATTTCGTTTTTCAAAAACAAGTTTAAAACCAACAAATCAAACAGTTTCTGTTTAAACAGTATGTTTAAATTCTAAATTCAAACTTCATTTTGTAAAATGAAAAGAAGGATTTAGTATCTGCAGTATGAAATAAAACGCATTAAGACATACGTCCAGAAACTTTTACAGTAACTTGTCTCAAAATGAGTTTTCCGGACTTATAACGTACACTACTATTGCAGTACCTGTTCTCATCATTTATTGACAAATAGCTTTTATTGTAAGGGGAGCCTTTTGTTATAATTTACTAGTTTCTATGGTTATCCTGCAATAATATTTTACCTACGTCCGTGAGATATTATGCGAAATATCCCACTCATTTCAATTATTATGTAATGGGTTAGATTATCGCACGCCTGCGTTTTTTCAATATTAGCGCACGCTTGCGATAAATTAATTAACAAAAATTCTTTTATATATTATAAACATTAATAATGCAATCTTTACAATCGTATAAATCAACACCAGATGATGCAGAATACTGATTAGAATAATAGTTATGTTTAGAATGTCTACTTTTTGACGTTGACGGTATGTTTTCTTTTTTTCCTGAAATTTTATAGATGTTCTCTTTTTATTTTCCAAAAAATTCTCAATACACATTTTTGTCACAGAATTGCTTTTCCAACCACCATGTCTATTTACAGTCAAAAGATCAACTCCAGAATCACCTAAGATTCAGTCAATCAAAATTACCGCATGATATAAATCAGAACGCGAAAACTTTCTCATTCTTCTCTCACATTTTATATAAGCAAATACGTTATTCGTTCTTAAAACAAATTATTGAAGTCGATAAAAGGACATTACAACAGTTACCTTCATCGATAGAAATCTTTCATCGTCTGATTTTTCTTTTAAATCTTGCTATTTTGTACTTAGTTAACACTTTAGACTTTTTTGGGTTTATAACCCTCATATTTCCTCTTCAGTAAAGCAATCAAGTTCGTCTTTTTTTTTTTCATTGACATTTTTCTTAATTGAAAGTTCTTCAGCAGAATAATAGCCCCATAAAGAAGAAGGTTTCTGCACTTTGTTCGGTTCTCCAAAATAAACTAATAAAGCCTTTTCATTGTCAAAATTTTTACTGTTTAGTTGGTTGTCCGGTTGCCAACCGGTTTGATATAATTTTGTATTTCAACTGGGATCGCTTACTGCTTTATTTATAATTCACTATTTACAAGCTTTACATGAATGAATATGGGGGTTCCGATTTACGGATGCAGATAAAGTCTTGTACGATATTCGTGGGATACTGCATTATCAACGCACTATGTGATTACCCAATCTTTTGCAATGCGTGGTTAATACTGTGGGTATCCCACTTATATCATAAATAACTATTACTTACTGTTCGTGAAAGAAATTTCACCAGGAAAACAATGTCATGATAAGTAAAAATAAGACAAGAAAATCAAGACATTCAGTATTTTAAGCGTCGTTTTTATTTAAAGTAACATGGAACTGACATTAACTTAGAGCCGTTTGACACTATACTTATTTCAGTACTGAATTCAGTACTCAAAATTCTCGTACTCAAAATTCTATGCGCGCGCCGTTTTAGTACGGGCGAAGTTGCGTCTCTCTGTGCCACTATTGTGAATTTTCAGTACATTTTTTAGTATATGCACATGCGCACTAGCTCAGCTGCAGCTGTCAATTTTGTGGCTGTCAAACTACAACTGATGTGGTCCTGCCTATCTGCAGTGTATTGTGAGCGAATCATGAATACAGATACATTCAGACCCAACTTTAAAAGCTCGAGTTGAATTTTTTCTAAAGCCTCCTTCCTGGCGTTGCGATTTTTATATAATATATGTTTTGGGGCATATAAGCACTCGTCTCTAAATAAAAAGATTAAGAGACTAAAGAAATAGCGGATTTCACCCGGATCAGACTCTGCAGGTATAAAGCAGAGTAATAAAATTTGGGAATTTCTTAGACTAAAGTAGCATTTGAGAAAACAAATGGGCGAAATGGATGATCATTTTGACTGGAGCAAATAATTTTGTAAGTGGTCGGTCTATCAGCTGATTGGTGCAATGCGCATCTGATCTGCTCAATTTAAGTACCGGACGAAAACTTGAACATGTTAATAATAATAATATAGATTTATTGCCATGGGTAAAAAAGATACATCGGCATTGTCAAGTAAACATAGAACAATTTAAAAAAATAAATAAAACAATCACAATAATAATGCACGAACAGAGATCGACAGAAAAAGGAAATAAAAAAACAAGGTAGAACCGTATAGGCGGACGTTAAGTAATAAATTCATCAATACTATATAAGCACTTACATATTAAGTATTCTTTAAGAACTCTCTTAAATTTAGCGGGAGAAGTTACAACTTGTAGATCATGGGGTAATAAGTTGAAAGCTTTTAGAACCAAGCGATTGGGTGCCGCACGTCCTAACTCAAGTCTGCTAACAGGGACCCGGAATTTATCTTTGACTCTGGTATGAAATGGGTGAACCTCACTTAATTTAATAAAGTTGTGTTTTTTACTAAAAATGTGATTACATAATTCGAATATGTTTATCTATATATATAAAATCCAAATACCACTCACTGATTGACTCATCACGAAATCTCCGGATCCATCGAAGGGATTGCAATGAAATTTTGCACACATACTTATTTCACCACGTAAGCGCCCGCTAAGGAACGGTTTTTTAAAATTCCATCCCAAGGGGGGTAACGGGGCGGGGAGTTAATCTCTAGATCCACTGAACCGATTGGAATGAAATTTTGCACACTTACTTATTTTACCACGTAGGAGCTCACTAAGAAACGGTTTTTCAAAATTCCATTTTTAAGGGGGATAACGGGGCGGGGAGTTAATCTCTAGATCCACTGAACCGATTGGAATGAAATTTTGCACACTTACTTATTTTACCACGTAGGAGCTCACTAAGAAACGGTTTTTCAAAATTCCATTTTTAAGGGGGATAACGGGGCGGGGGAGTTAATCTCTAGATACACTGTACCGATTATAATGAAATTTTGCACACTTACTTATTTTACCACGTAGGCGCTCACTAGGAACCGGTTTTTCAAAATTCCATTCCTAAGGGGAGTAACGGGATAGGGGGGGTTAATCTCTGAATCCACTAAACCGATTGCAATGAAATTTTATTACTTATTGATTTTACCACGTAGGCGCTTACTAGGAAACGGTTTTAAAAAATTCCATTCCAAAGAGGGGTAACGGGGCGGGGGAGTAATCTCTAGATCCACTGAACCGATTGGAATGAACTTTTGCATACATACTTATTTGACCACGTAAGCGCCCACTAAGAAAAGGTTTTTTAAAATTCCATCCCAAGGGGGGTAACGGGGCGGGGAGTTAATCTCTAGATCCACTGAACCGATTGGAATGAAATTTTGCACACTTACTTATTTTACCACGTAGGAGCTCACTAAGAAACGGTTTTTCAAAATTCCATTTTTAAGGGGGATAACGGGGCGGGGGAGTTAATCTCTAGATACACTGTACCGATTATAATGAAATTTTGCACACTTACTTATTTTACCACGTAGGCGCTCACTAGGAACCGGTTTTTCAAAATTCCATTCCTAAGGGGAGTAACGGGATAGGGGGGGGGTTAATCTCTGAATCCACTAAACCGATTGCAATGAAATTTTATTACTTATTGATTTTACCACGTAGGCGCTTACTAGGAAACGGTTTTAAAAAATTCCATTCCAAAGAGGGGTAACGGGGCGGGGGAGTAATCTCTAGATCCACTGAACCGATTGGAATGAACTTTTGCATACATACTTATTTGACCACGTAAGCGCCCACTAAGAAAATGTTTTTTAAAATTCCATCCCAAGGGGGGTAACGGGGCGGGGAGTTAATCTCTAGATCCACTGAACCGATTGGAATGAAATTTTGCACACTTACTTATTTTACCACGTAGGAGCTCACTAAGAAACGGTTTTTCAAAATTCCATTTTTAAGGGGGATAACGGGGCGGGGGAGTTAATCTCTAGATACACTGTACCGATTATAATGAAATTTTGCACACTTACTTATTTTACCACGTAGGCGCTCACTAGGAACCGGTTTTTCAAAATTCCATTCCTAAGGGGAGTAACGGGATAGGGGGGGTTAATCTCTGAATCCACTAAACCGATTGCAATGAAATTTTATTACTTATTGATTTTACCACGTAGGCGCTTACTAGGAAACGGTTTTAAAAAATTCCATTCCAAAGAGGGGTAACGGGGCGGGGGAGTAATCTCTAGATCCACTGAACCGATTGGAATAAACTTTTGCATACATACTTATTTGACCACGTAAGCGCCCACTAAGAAAAGGTTTTTTAAAATTCCATCCCAAGGGGGGTAACGGGGCGGGGGAGTAATCTCAAGATCCACTGAACCGATTGGAATGAAATTTTGCACACTTACTTATTTTACCACGTAGGCGCTTACTGAGAAACGGTTTTTTAAAATTCCATTTTTAAGGGGTGTAACGGGGCGGGGGAGTTAATCTCTAGATCCACTGAACCGATTAGAATGAAATTTTTGCACACTTACTTATTTTACCACGTAGGCGCTCACTAAGAAACGGTTTTTTAAAATTCCATTTTTAAGGGGGGTAACGGGGCGGGGGAGTTAATCTCTAGATCCACTGAACCGATGCAAAAAACTATTTTCAGACCTCAAAAAAGGGGCGTAAACGGGGAGAATAGTTTTCCTGAGAATTCTCATAACTGGATAACAAACAGTGTTACAAACGCGAAAATTGGGATCTAGATTCCCTTTTTAAGAAGACGGGACCCGTGTTTGATGATTTTCCAAAAAAAAAAAAACCAACTGCGAAAAAAAGGTGAGGGTGGATTTGGGAGTGATTTTTTTCAAAATTCTCATAACTTGAAGATCGACAATCTTACAGGCATGAGAATCTGCACTTGGACTCTCCTTTAAAAATAACTAGACCAGCGTTTGACAATTTTGCAAACAAATATTTACAATCCGCGAAAAATGGGAAGGGTAGTTTTCCTGAGAATTCTCATAACTGGAAAACAAATGTTGTTGCATACGTGAAAATTGGGATCTAGATTCTCCTTTAAAAAAGACGGTGTTTGGCGATTTTGCAAGAAAAATTTTACCAACTGTGAAAAAAGGGGAGGGTAGATTTGGGAGTAATTTTTCTCAAAATTCTCATAACTTGAAGATCGACAATCTTACAGGCATGAGAATTTGCACTTGGACCTAAACATAACTAGACCCGTGTTTGACAATTTTGAAAAAAAATATTTGCAGACCTCAAAAAATTGGCGTAAATGGGAAGGATAGTTTTCCTGAGAATTCTCATAACTGGAAAACAAAGGGTGTTACATACGTGAAAACTGGGATCTAGATTTTCATTTAAAATTGACTGGGGGCGTGTTTGAGGATTTTACCAAAAAAAAAAATACCAACTGGAATAAAAGGAGGGTAGATTTGGGAGTGATTTTTCTCAAAATTTTTATGACTTCAAGACCGACAGGCATGAGAATTGGCACTTGGACTCTGCTTTTAAAATAACTAGACTCGTGTTTGATGTTTTTGCAAAAAAAATGTTTTTTTACTGTTTGTTATTTATTATTAAAACTGCTTTAATTAAGGGGCTGTACCAATTCCAAATATTAGTGCCAGTAAAGCCGAACCCAACTTACGCGGGCAAAGCCGCGGGTAACTGCTAGCATATATATATATATATATATATATATATATATATATATATATATATATATATATATATATATATATATATATATATATATATATATATATATATATATATATATATATATACATATATATATATATATACATATATATATATATATATATATATATATATATATATATATATATATATATATATATATATATATATATATATATATATATATATATATATATATATATATATATATATATATATATATATATATATATATATATATATATATATATATATATATATATATATATATATATATATATATATATACACGGTAAGTTTAGCACTTTGTATTTAATAAAAAATTCTTTGCACGAGTGGCGACTTGTGATGCTGGTAATAGAGCGCAGAATGCGTTTTTGAGCTTTAAAGACAGTTGTCAATTCTGAAGATGATCTCCAAAAACAAATCCCGTAATGTAGGCCCGAAGCTACTAAGGCATGATAATTATTATGTTAATCGGCTGTTCAGGTGAAAGAATAGACTTAAGACATTTGAAAAGTTCAGAAGTAAGTTCAGAGCAATGGTATTTCCAGCTCAGTGTCTCATCAATCGTTAAACCCAGAAATTTGAAGTGGTTTGCCCTGGCAATTGTATTATTATTGACTTCTAAATATAAGTTTAGATCTTTCAGTTGACGACTAGAATGGAAACGCATATAATGAATTTTAGCCGAGTTCAGAACAAGTGAATTTCATAAGCACCACAATCCTAACTCGCGCAGATTCTCATTTGCGGAAGACTGAATAGTGGCCTCGTCTTTATCAGAGCCGAGCAAAGAGGTATCGTCGGCAAATAGAATAGGAGCGAAATTTTTGTCCAATGCGATTTCTTTGTCTTTCATATACAATAGGAAAAGTGTAGGCCCCAGGATTGAGCCTTGGGGAACACCTACATTTGTATATCTCGTTGACGACTTGTGAGATAAGAAATTGTGGCTTATTGAAACATACTGAGGCCTATCCGTAAGGTATTTTCTCAGCAAGCTCAAAGCATTTCCTTTAATTCCATAATTGAATAGTTTGCCAAGTAACTTTTGATGGTTAACGCAATCGAATGCCCTACTGAGGTAGCAAAATATTGCAGCTGGGTATTCGCCTGCTTCCATACAATGTATTGTATTATCGTGAAGTGCATGGAGAGCTGAAAGTGTGGACTTACCCCGAGTAAATCCAAACTGATTAGGCGTGAGCAATTCACATTTCCTAATAAAAACCTCAAGTCTGGAAAGAAAGCAATATTCGAATAGTTTAGAAAAAACAGATGTTGTTGCCATAGGTCGATAGTTTGCCTCTTTATGTTTGTCCCCTTTTTTAAAAATCGGGATGACTTTACTTATTTTCAAAGTCCCCATTGACGAATGATAGGTGAATGAGATATGTTAATTGAGAACTAATTGCTGGAGCAACCCTTTTAAGCAAAAAGCTTCGCACCTCGTCAGGTCCCCACGACGATTTGTTTTTTATTTTATTATTGATAAGATTAATTAGTTCCTGTTCATCAAACGGATTTAAGTACAAAGTTTTGTTGTTAAAAGAAAGTGTTTTGTTTTTAGGGTCTTTTAGGGTTTTGTTTAGGATTTGGGACGTTTGGTGGGATAATTCTTTAAACTATGATGTGTTAAAGTGTTCGGCAATGATGAGGGCATCATCGACAAGAATATTGTCTATATCTAAGATTATTCGTTCATTTCAATTTTGCGCTTTGTTGGATAATGAACTTACTACGAGCCATGTTGTTTTCATTTTGTTATGACTGTAATTTATTTTATTGTCAAAATATAGTTTTTTGTGTGGGATAAAAGTGAGAGGTGTTTCTTTTTTTCCTCTTTGTAAGCCAAAGACAGTTCAGGGTACCTGCTAGAGAGCATAAACAAATCTCTTAAACTAGCACTAGAAGTTTTAATCATTGGTCCAAGCATTAGCAAATTTTCTTCTGATGCTGCTGGAACTGGGGGCGAAGTTCAGATTGAAATAATACATAAATTTTTCAAAGAAATAATTAAAAGCTTGCTTGGTGTTTTGTAAGGTAAACAAGGGATCCCAATTTTCGTATCAGGTTGTCAATAAAGGAGGCAATTTTGGATTCACTAAAAATTCGTTTAGCAGATCGTGTCAAACATAGTATATTATTAAAGTTACAAACTTTGTTAAAAAATATGGATCTATGGTCAGATATACAATTATCTAGAATTACGTGGTCTTTCGTGCAGTCGTTATTTGTAAAAATGTTGTCAAGGACATAATTTGCACGCGTTGGTTCGTTAATTATATGTCTGAGATTATAATTTAACATAATATTGCAGACTTTATTGAAGTCTTTGTCGTCTCTTACCGGATCAAGATTAAGGTCTCCACCGCAAATGCCACGAATGTTAGGCTTAAAGACAGATTCCATCACTTTGTCTAGTTTGACACAAAAGGTGTTAAGATCGGCAGTACCATTGGGAGATCAGTAGAATACCAGAAGTATTGCCGGCTGATCATCAATGAAGAGTCGAATGCCGCATACTTCGAAGTGTTTCTCAACGCAAAATTTGGATAGCTCAAGAGGTGATGCATTAATATCCGATCGAGTCCAGATACCAACCCCCCCGATAGATAATAATCTACAGAATGCTGACTGTAAGATAAGACAAAATCCGGAAAATGTACACTGCGAACAGAAGCTGAACTAGCCCAGGTACTAAGTGCAGTATTATCATTGACAGGCGTCGTGGTTACGGGTTGCTGGGTTTTCGTTTCTGTATCTGAAAAAATCTCTGAATACCAGCTCCGCACGGCCATATGGAGGAGTTCATAACAGAGTCAATTTGATGTTTTGGAACTGCTACCTTGAAGGAGGCATAAAATCTTGAATTATGTGTCGTCAATTTTTCGCAAGTAGCATTTATTCCTGGCACCGCCGATTTGATGCAGTCCCGTACTTCTTCCGGTGAAGTGTCCGGGTGTAGCCTATATAAGTGCATGGCTGCTTCCTTAGGAATTGCAGTGAGGCTTGATGAGGTATCGATGAAAATTTTAGTGCCAATTTTCTCATTGCTAGTAGGGCGTTTCCTTGTTTGTATAGACCATTAATTTTCAATAGGCTGAGGTTCCGGTGTATAGGAAGCAGTCTCCGCAGGGCTCTCTTCATCCGAGTTGAAAGTTGAGGGTGATTCACTTTTGCTTTTCTTCTTTACTTGGAAGACCTTGCGCACAGCAGATCTTTGCTCTGGTTGTTTGGGTTTTTTCACATCGTGTTTGATAAAGTTAGAGTCCGGTCGATCACCTTGGTTGTCGTTTTTGTTGCGAACTTTTTCAGCGGGAGTTTTGTTGCTCTTATCGTACCGTGCTTCTTTGAGAAGAGAAATCTGGTCATTTAAAATGTCGATTTTCCCTCTTAATTCCTGTATCAGCTCATCTTTTTGATTTATTATGTACTTAAATAACTTTGAATCCAGTGACGTAATTCCTTAATTTTTTCTTCTGTATTTGCGTATGTGCTTGATTCTCTCCATTAATCCTTTCAAGAAATTAACTGGTATTACTATTGCTGACTTGAAAGATTTTGTTCGATTCTACAACATAGTTTTCCGCCACCGTTCGATTTCACTAGGAATTTTAGCGAAAATATTTCTCACAACTGGTTGATTGACGCAAAAATCTAAATAATTCCAAACATCGAAAATTTTCATTATCCACTTCTTTGTTGATGGTTTTTTTCATCATTTTTAATAATTAAAGGTATTTTAACCGGCACAAAGTTTCCTTTGTCTATAATCTTAGTCTATTGCGGCAGGCCTCAGCAATTTCCATAATAGCAACCACTTTCTTCATAAGATATATTTCATTAGGCGCTTCACTCAAGAAGTAGGTCTTTGAAAAAAAAAAATGATTTTTTTAATGTATTTTGAAACTTTAGAATGAATTATATTGATAGTCGATGCGAAAAACTTTGAGAATTTATTTTTTAATTAATTGTAAACAATTTAAAATTGATAAAACTTTAAAATTAATCACGTGACTACGAACGCGCCATCGTCGTGTTTGTGACGTCATTACGTTAAACATTTTCACAATAAGACCACAGATGTCAAACTGCACGTTTCAAATGGTCTCTGTCAAGTCTCTGTCTCAGTTGTGCCAGTTACCATTCGCTAAATTCGTTAATCCGCGTAGTTTCGGGGTTTCTAAAAACCGTCGCATATTTGAAGTAGAAACTTGTCCATTTAGCATACATAAAGCAAAATTTTGTTTGATTTCATCAGGAGTAACAGGACGAAAGCTGGCACCTTGCGAGTTTTTAGTTAAAGTTAAAGCTTTTCGATAATTATTTGTGCAATCGACTATGAATTGTAAAAAGTCGTCTGTAAGCAACTAAAATAAAATATACGGAACAGCATTGAACTTTTCAGATGTGTTTATTTTTCAACGAATTAACTCAATTCGACAAGTAAAAACGGTATAAACGGTATAAACGGTATAAACGGTATTTCTTCTGTTATTAGATTGTCAAAAACATCTCGAGGACTAGCATTGGGGCCAAGATTTATTTTCAAACAGTTTCTACACATATCAAAATTAAAGTTTCAAGTAAATTTAAAGTTTGCATCTTCCCATTGTTAATCGTCTTGTCTTAAAGAATGTTGGTCTGAAATTTGGTGCGTATTGTCTATCTCTTCACCCAATTCTTTCTGATGCTCGGAAGTGCCTTGTTCAATACTTTGTGAAGTGTGCAAGACTCGTGTACCTTGAGCTGCATAATTTTGGACTTGCATTTTTTTACGGGTTTTAAATTTGACGATCCAGGGTCGTCCAAATGACATTTCGCTTTCTTCCGATTATGTGATAATTTTCGTCAGAACCATACTCTCCAGTCGAATCGACATAAGGATCCTCTTCATCTTTATCTAAAGACCTCTCATAACGATCACGTAATTTTTTTTTCTTTTTCGAAAGGGTCGTACACTTTGCAAGATGGTTGCAAGATCGACAGCAGACGTGTTTCCACGCCATTTCTTCCATTTCCGAAACCGTGTTTGGCAGTAAGAAAGGCCCTTGAAAGGGAAGGAAAAAGGCAAATAAAAGAGTGCAGTTTATGTAATAAGTGTAAAATGTGGTTGACGGTGCAAAGACTATGCAATGCTAACACATATCAAGAAATGGCAATATACAATTACCGCCCAATGGGTGAAAGGCTAATAGCCCACGATGGGTTTGAACAAAATCTGCAATTAAACTTGTCCAGGCTATCCTAGTTTACAAAGGTCTAAAGTTGACCAATCAGAGTGCTGAGTCAAAGAGAGCACGGTATCAATTGTGAAGCATGCCTTGGAGAAATAAAAAAGCGTTAGGATTAATGCAACCAAAGCTTAAATGAACGACTGTAATTTTTCATTAATAACTCTTTTTTTGGTCTCGAATGCCTGACAACGTCATCGACTATTATAATTCTCGTTATATTGATAGCTGTTATCTATGAGTTACCTGTGGTTCGTCGCAAATTACTTGCATTCAGACGGATAATGTAGTAATTATATCAGCGACATACATTCGCGAGTCACCAACCTAACAAATAAAAAATTGAATTAATCACACTGTACCATCAACAAACATACTACTCAAATTTACACTCTTGACTTTCCAGTCACGTAATCGATTCTCATTACAGCCCTTTGACAAAATGGTGAGAACGCCATCCATTTCAATTAAATCTAGACTAGCTACGGTAATTTAATTAATTTCATTTAATCACATTCGGGCAATTTCAATACCATAGAAAGAACTAAATATTTAATTCTGAAAAAATAATACACTAACGTACAGTCTAAATGCTGTAGAAGTTGTTCAATAACATTTTCTGTAACACTCAGACACGCGTAGCTCATAATCCTGGTCCGCAACTCATATAAAATTGTAATAAAGAGTTAATAATAAAAATACCCAGTCCGGGTTTGGACGGTGTTCGCTTTGAATTTGGAGAAAGAATATATATTCAAGAGAGAGATGAGCTCATTATATCAGTATGTGAACCATAGCAGAAAGTCATCTGAACAAGAATGGTGATGGCTTTCAATGCCTCACTCAGTAAGAGGAAATTTAAAGAAAAAATCTTTTAAGTAGTATTAAGTACGAAAGCTAATCAACGATGAGATTTTGAAAATACTGATGGTTTGAGGAACGAGCAATGTTTGGGGATGCGTTATGTTTGCTTTTACTGATATACATGAAAAATTAATTTGACACATGCGTACAGATTAACACAGTTATTTAAACCTGTGACAGTCTTTAATATGAGGAGACTTAGAAAAATATTTAAAAAATTTTAACTGTAAAAAACCCTAAAATATATGGTTTTAAAATTTACGCGAACACCGATTCAGAACCGCTAGCATGACTGAAGAACTTGTATCTCTTGGCCAAAACAAGAAAGGACTTTTTTGCTAGAACGAGTGTATGAATCATGCAGGAAGACACTGCTCGTGAAAACACAAAGTCACTGTGTGATATATAACTGCTACCTCTTCAAGTGCAATACTTCAAGCAAAAGCTAAAATTCACCGTGTCGTGTTTTTCTTAATCCTTGATTACGCTTCCCAAGCGAAGCAGTACGCTTTAATTATTTCTTTCGTTTGCGATATCCTAATTTGTATCAAAGAGCTTTAACTCAGCTTCATTGAAGTAAAGCAGCACGTAAGTGTTGAAAAAAGCGTCGGACCGCGCTATATTAAATTTGCACATTCCAGTCCAAACATTTATTATATTCCTGAGTATCCGCTCTGTGTATCTTCATCCACTAGGTTGTTCTACATCATTCTAGTTTTAAGACTTTAATGGCTTGTTTACACGTGTTAAGTGATTTAGTATACAACTAAATTTTAACTTAATTTTAAGTGGCTCTACGTTTACACGTATTCAGGACTTGCATTTTGTGAAGTTCTTTAGTTGGTTTGAAATGGAGTGTGAAAAACTTATGCAGTTCGATATTTCGCTAAATTATGCATGTACAAACGTACCAAGAGACAAGTCAAGAGCTGTCAGGGAGTATGCGCGCAGGCAACTTGCTCGAAAAAATAGAATGGATCCTAACTTAACTTGCTACTTGTTGATAAATGCAGTGTTTACACGTAACAATTAAGTTAAAATTTAGTTGACCACTAAATCATTTAACACGTGTAAACAAGCCATAAGCGGTAGTTAGTTTAGCAGTTATCCGATATTGTAGACTCAGAGTCCGCGCGCATGTATTTGTGCATTAAAAATGGCTTTATAGTTCGACACTGTCAGAATTTTTAAATTCTCGCTTGTGTATACACTCTCTGTCATGCAATAATAAAATGTCAGATAAACCTCACACCATTTTTATGCATTTTAAGCAATTTAAAGACTTGCCGGGTTTGTGTCGAACTATAAAAGGTTGTATTACACTCGTTTAGGCGCTAGGCACCGAGTTCAGGAAAGCTCCCAATGTACACAGGAGCTCGTATAATAAATAACTATTAAGTCGTTCATTCTTTAATTTTTTCATTATCTAACAGCCGGATTTCATGTTGATTTGGGACTGGTTGCTATGGAAACGTCATAACTAAAAACCAGACAGTAGGGCTCAATTTAATGTGAAATGAAACATGACATTGATCCTTCCTGCCCGGTCTTTAAACAACTGCAACTCAACATGAAATCAGAGAATACGGCCATTTCGTAACATCTGCCATGCAGAAAAATTTGTATTCAACCAATTTTGTACAATATTATAGTGTAGTGACAAAGGGCACCGTCCGTAGTTCAGGAACCACATGTTTGTGCGTATTTATAAAGGCAAATCTTCCAGTAACTGGAGTATTCGTTGTTTGTAAAATTAGGAATCAGAAATCGTCAAAACCGACTCAGAAGATAAGTAATACTTTATTTTTTGTTAAACATTCCAAGTAGTTTCTTTTTTATTATCGCGTCAGTTTAATTGTAAATTTGTAACTAACACGATTAGTTCTACCACCTCTCCAAATTTCTGGGACACGTTGTATATGGGACATTCTATACCAAGTGAGCAACCTGAAATTTAGATTTCGTTCAAATTTTATATATTAATAGTTCTTATAAATTTAATAGTAATGCCCAAACCCCATTTGACATTTTTTAGGCCGCTGATACTGACATTAATTCCAATTTAATAGTTGTAATAGAGGCACAATGAAATACCCTCTTAAAACGGTCCGATGCAATTTTGGCCTAATCCAATGTCTTGAAAATGATCCATAAATTTTAAAAATGTTTATTTTCCATCTTGTGACTGCTTTTATTTGCTTCAAATATTAGCCAAAATGTAACCTATTTATGGTTTCTTCTTTATTGGCCATGAGTTTTATTGTGGGCCGATGTCGGGTTCAGAAGATTAGTCGGCCATTTTAGAACGTCATAAATACCGCCATGATGGATACGAATTGCCCGCCCTTAACATAACTAGATTGCAATTCAAATATCAACCACCAAGAACCTAATATAACAGAAGGGCAAAAAACGGCAAAGCGCCACGCCCAATGTTGTAGTTCTTGATTGCGTGTTTTATTTTTTTATAATATGTTGCGCCCCCTTGCCATATCGTTGCGTCGCGCTCGTTTCGAAATGGCCTCCAAAGAAAAACGTTGCGTTACTGTATATTTTATTATGTTTGTCCATATATGTATCGAGCCAACAGATAGACCAAATAGCATTCATTTTCGTGGTTCGTGTTGCATGCTGCTTTCGAGATTTTATACGATCCTAATCGTGATAAAATGTACTCTGGGGTCATTTTCAAACGGGGGTCATTTTCGAACTTAAATTTCCTCCCGGGCTGCAGCGCTTATTTCGAGGTGGAGTTACTGTTAACTGCTGAGCCAAAGTTAGGTTGGAGTTTGCAGTGTTGTTTTCGGGCTACTAATAAATTGCCTGCTTCACAAATACATAAAAATACTAAAATGTTCAAATTCAAAAAGGGGCGGTAATGTAAAGGGGGGATTTTGAATCCGCGCTTCTCACCACACACCCATTTTCGTGTGTCAGTTGTTTGCAATTTCGTTATATCTCTTAGTCGCTATTTATAAACTTACACAAATTAACAACACTTTCACAATGGCGAACCGTTCACCGAGTTCATTTGCTTTCAGACACAGCTATGTTTACGGCATAAGTGACAATTATTTCATAATTACATTTTTTTGTATACCATCACAAAATTGTCGATTTGTTGCTCTTATATCTTCTGAACCCAAAGTCAGACCACAATAAAACTCATAACCAATAAAGAAGAAGTCATAAACTACATTGTGAGCAACATTTGAAGCAATTATATGCTGTCATAAGATGAACTTTTTTTTTCAAATTTCTAGGTCATTTTTATGGTCAAAATATTGGATTAGGTCAAAATTTCATCAGACCATTTTGAAAGGATATTTCATTGTCCTTTTATTACCGTTATTAAATTGGAAATAATGTCAGTAGGAACCGAGTAAAACAAATTTAAGTGCACTAATGTCCTATATTATCATGTATAATTCACCCCCATGCATACCATTAATATGCCAAGTTTAAACAGAATCTAAATTTTAGGTGGCTCATTTGGTATGAAATGTCAGGAATGTGTAGAAAAAATATAATAAATAAATAATTGTTTAAAAATAACAGTAATAATAGTATATTATTCAACGTGCGTATAATGATGGCTATTATTCACGAGGTGAAGTTTACGGCCACGAGCCGCAGGCGAGTGGCCTAAATCACCGAGAGCCATTATACGCGAGTAGAATACTATACTTTATCCACGACTACTAAATGTTTTTGTTGAAATTTTTTTTGTTGAAAAATTTTGTTACATTACATACATATTTTTAGAAACACTATTATTTTATTCTAACAAATGTTTCATGCAATACTGTTCATTTATGCACAGTACATAGTTATGAAAAATTATAATAATCGTATAATATCTCATAATAATTACCACAAAAGTTTATGTATTAGCTTAACAAATATCACGTATCTAATCTTACAAGATGATGCTATTTATTTATAGTTATTAATAATAATTGTAGTATTTGAACAATTTGTAAAGTTAATCTGAGGGATAGAATTAACATCAAAACTAATGTTTTGGTGACTTGAGACATTTGAATTATATCGGGTGTCTAAATAAAAATGTGGTCAAGATTGCCATGAAACAAAAACGGTTCACATTCGGCACGTCGTAGCCAAAATCTGTGGTAGCCAATGTCAATGTTAAAGTGTCAAAAATGAGAATGTGGCAAACGCCGAATGCTGTATTTGAAGGGACATCCAGTGGCAGGAATTCAGGCACGGATGTCACGCGGTATGGGTATAAATTTAAATCCTTTTTGAGAATGGTCCGGCACCTCTCAACACAAATATGGACCTGTTGAGATAGACGACGAGGGGAAGTTCGAGGTTCCTCCACCATAATTTGTTCAATATCATCAAGAACATGTGCAGTCCTTTTTGTTGACCGTCCAATTTCGGGTTTTCTTGTTAAGGATCCAGTCTCACGAAATAATTTTACACTACGATTGAGACATTCATTAAAAGATTTGTAATCTACCGCAAATTTCTGGAAACTGGGTTTGAAATTCTTCTAAACAGTCATGAGTGGAATAAGACCATTTCTCCATTTATTCTTCGCCCGTTTCGGAAATAACTTACAACCATGAATGTTTTTTGTTCAAGTGTAAAAGGCATTTTTTGATAATTAAAGAACTGAAACTTTAATTTTTGACACTTTAACATTGACATTGGCTACCACAGATTTTGGCTACGACGTGCCGAATGTGAACCGCTTTTGTTTCATGGCAATCTTGACCACATTTTTATTTAGACACCCGATATGTACATGTACATTGATTCGTTTGGTTTACTTTTGGTTGAATTGAAGATGATATTTTGTTGGCCGTATCGGTTTTATTTTTGACAGATTCGTCTATATACGACACGCATATTCGAAGTTGCTGATGGCTCAGTGTAGATGCTCCTAGAAATATTTAGTGGTTTACACGATAAAATTTTAAAAACCGATTGTTTGTAGCAAAATAATTTAATATTATAGCTAAATCAAGGAAGCAGTGATTAATGACTCATTAATCACTGCTGTGATTAATGGGTATTATTAAGATCGAGCAAACAGACGTATAATGGGTACATTAATATAATAATGTCTTTTCGTTATAAGTCATAAGGGGGGTCTTTCGATGGACCGCGTGCATTTGTGTTTCAAATCATGGCGCGTGTACGAGAAGGTCTTTCAAGAATTTGTTTTATTTTGACCCTTATGAAGGAAAAACCTACCTTGACACTAAGACTGTTACTGTTTCATGTCCACATCACAAATTCATCTACCCAAGGGGTTACATATAACAGAAATAATCGATTAATTTAAAACGAAACAGCGATGAGAATTCAATTGAATATTTTCAACATCAGGGGTTTTAATTGGGATAGCGGTGGAGTTTTATTTACCGACCAAAAGAACTGAAATGGATGTAGAGTGAATTTGGGTTTTTATATAGAGTCTGATATATGTATGTGGTTTGTAACTAAAAGCCGCAGAAATAAAACAAAAGCTCGGAACACATTGTATGTATTAATTTATGTTTACAAGGGTGTGTGCTTCTACTGACTGCTCATTTAAATATTTTTTAACTAGATTCATTGTTGGTTATTTACAATAAAATTTACATAATGGTTAGAACGGTTAGAATGTAAATTGCTGCTATAATTAAACAACGTATTTTAATGATAAACGTGCCGGAAGTTCTAGTAGTGTGAAAAATTAATTCACATTTTCACAAAAACCCTCCAGTACCTACTGCGAGGTAGGAAAACATTAACTCGAATATTAGCTGTAAGAATTATTAGTATTAGCGTTAAAGGTAGGGCTATTACGAGAGGACTACCAGTTTTGTAGTCTTCAGAAATATACGATGATGGGACGTAATATATTCTTTCTACTTCTCCTCGTTTGATGAAAATTTTAAAATTATTCTTTTTAAACATTCTAGAGATTTTGAATATTAATTACTGGTTGTGTTGATATTTGTCATCTGTCATAATATCGCCGGCTCAATGTAAGAAGTAGGTAAGTGGAAATTTAGGCATTTTGAGTTACACACTGTGTGTTAAACTAGAGGCATACAGAATTTAATGCAAAAAGCATCAGTTCAAATAAAGCATACGGGCTTGAGACATTGTTTTTAAATTGACGGCCTCTAGTTCTGTTTTCACAACCTCAATAAACTGTTTCAGCCAGTTCTCCAAAATAACGAAATATTACTTACCTAGTTGTTACAGCCGGCGATATTATGTCAACTAGATTTGAAATTTAAAATCGGCGGATTGATATTTGTGTGATAGAATTATGGAAGAAAGTTGTACCCCCCAGCATTATGCATACTGCTCAAATTGCAGTTAATAAACTGCTGCCCTCTAAATGAAAACCCATCTATGACAAAGAATATTAATTTTTTAATAATCGCCGTACCGAAAAACACTGGAGTTAACAATAAATTGAAAATGTGCTTTTGGCGCACAAAGACCAAATCACGCACAAAGGTCAATTCTGTTGGTGTTGCCGATATAACGCTGTTCGGTATTGTAACGTGCCTTTCTAATTTATATTTGCTGATTAGTAAATTTGATGATTGAATACAGAATCTCATCAGTAAAAAAATAATTCCAAATTTGTTTTCTCATGCTCATTTTATACATCAAATCTTCTTATTAAAACAATAATTTAACCAAAAGCATTAATTAAACGTGAAAATATAGAAAACACGAATAAAGCAAAAAAAAAGTTGTATGCCTCACCGACTGAAGTTAAACTTGCTAAGACAATGATAGGAATCGAGTTTATTTCGATGTTTTCTTCTACAAATTTTACAAATGGCTTATGCTAACTAAAACTAGAGGGTCCTTTGGGATGGCGTGGGTCCATTGGGACAGGGGGCCCTTTAGGACAGGGGGGTGTAGCTACCATGTGAATGTGAACACGTCAATAAAGAAATTTTATCCACTCAAAAACATTATCATAGTCGGCTCAAAGTGGTTTTGAGCCACCGTCGGTTGAAGTTTATGGAGATAGCTGAGACTGTATGCATATCTAGAGAGCCAGTACATCAAATAAAATGTGACATATTGGTTATGAGATCTTGGGTTTCAGCGAAATCCAATGGATTTTTTTGCGCAGATTTGCAACGGTAGATGAAACCTGGATTCACTATCATAGAGACAAAAGAGCAATCAAAGCAATAAACGGCAAAAGGAGAACCAGTACCAAAAAAGGCGAAAGCAGTTCCATCAGCTGGTAAAGTCATGGCAACCGTGTTTTGGAATGCAAAAGAAATTCTTTAGTAGATTACCTTGCAAAAGGTAAAACGATTAATGACGAATACTACGCAAATCTAATAATTGTCCAGTTGAAAGAAAATATTCACGAGCAAAGGCCTGGATTAACAAAAATAAGTTATCTTTCATCAGCATAATACACCCTACTCCCGTCCGACTTTAGTTTATTTTCAAAAATTTCACGGTGGGAAAAAATATGGGTCAAATATGGAAGTGATGGAGAGCACAAACGCCTATTTTGAAGAGCACGAAGAATTGGTCCATAGGAATGGCATAAAGGCCTTTGAATCTTGCTGGACCAAGAGACTATGTCGAAAAACAAAACCATCTTTACACCTGCAGTGGTTTTCTTATATACTCAATTGTCAATATCAATAATTTATAAAAAAAATCATGCTGTTTCACCCGAAACGCCTTCATTTACAAGCCAGCTCTGTAACATTTCTTCCCAAATCAAAATTTCGGTGTCAAATTGTGTCGATAATAAATAGTTATTATTAAATTAATAATAAAACGGTAGTGGTAAAAGTGCGGAGATAGACGGCATTTCGAAACCTGAATCTTCTCTAAGTTCTCTAAGTTATGGGAGGTATATCCTTCTATTGATGCATTTGCCATCAGCTTTTGCCACTCCTCCAGAATAAGTTCTTCACAGTGGCGGACACTATTATACCACATGTCTGGAGTAAAACTTGGTCTGCGACTTTTGGACTGACTTTGTTGTTGCAGCGAGCTCGCTAGTTTGTGTTAGTAATAAGTATACAGAAATGGATAATAATGACCATATAAAACATTAATTTAAAAATCTAGAAAAATTATATTAACAGATTGTTGATAAAATGATATTTTATAACATAATGGGCCGTTAAACTTAGTCATCTGGAACAATAATTCTTGCTATAGGTTTAACAAACGTATCCATGTAGTTATTTATCAGTTCCATTTAATCGATGTTGGTAAGACCGACTCAATATGGCAGTAAGAAATTTAAACAAAATTAATTAGTCTATTTGTTTAAAAGAACTGTTTAAACAATTGATCCCAAAAATTTGCTGTAAAATTTTATGTAATAGCTGTTCTAAAAAGAGTAGTAACAACTATTTTTATATAAAAAAATTAGAACCCTTTTTTAACATATTCATTTTTTGTTGTTTAAATAAATCTGGAATAAAATAATAAAATTTAAAATACCCCAAGTTAATAATCTCATTAAATATAGTTTTCAAAAGATCTCTAAATTTTAGGAGCTTTAGTTTAACAATTATCCGACTTAGAATTTAAACAGAGTCTGCACGCATTGTCCGAGTGAGACGGACGTGTTCTATTTTTCCCTGCGAATAATAGTGTCAAAGTGTCAATTGTTGTTTCTTTCCTAAAAGAAAATCCGGAGAGACCAGCCCACGAGTTTTCCGGACCCCGAGTCATACCCAGCTAAGTGAAAAATCCATTTTCATTAGAAATTTGGTCGACTATAAAGAGTTTTATCGCGCTAATCCACAAAAACCGGGCTGAACGAGAAACAGTATCGCAAAGCGGTTTCTGTAAAAACAATAAATTACATAAACCTCAAAATTATCTTTAACAGAACTCCAGCGCTTAGTTCTGTTAGAACAATTGAAAACGTTAAGAACACAACAGGCTTATTATGAAAATAAAATGAAAGGTATCTTAAACTTAAATTATTAAAATTATTAAGCGTACTTACAATTAAACAAGAAGAATGTTCTTAAATCCAAGTGGAGTAAATTTAAATTAAAATTTAAATATATCTAAGTCGAACTCCACAAACTTTAATAACTGTAAAATTACTAATGGAACATGTTTCGGCAGAACACTTCTGCCATCATCAGCCCTAATTTAACAAGAGATTAATGATACAATTGATAAATTACAAGAGGGGTTCTTACCTTAAAGAATATAAAAAATTATGACATTGACCTAATTTTGAATTAAATTTGACGTTTTCAAAGGGTTACATGATTTTTAAAAGATTTCGTAAAAACAACATTTTATAAAATGTAAAAATTAAAAATGGATCAAAGAGAATCTGGTAAGTTTGTTTGAGTGGTGAAAAATTAAAATAGTGAATTAATAATGGGATTATTGAAGTTATTCTGTTCATTTAAACAAGATCTGTTTTCCAGTTTCAAGGCTTTCCTTATTTCCAAAGTCTCAAGAAAATCTAATTTCCGGCCTTTATAGCATTTATGAATCAATTTGGAATTTGATGGTGAAAAACTATGTTTCGTTATTAATATATGATTGGCGAAAGAAGAAGGTGTTGATGGTGGAGGATCAAGATCTATAAAAACTATAAATAAATTATACTATAGATACTATAACAAATTCAAATACACACACTACTTGGTTAAACATCCTTCAGAAACAATTTCCTTTTCAAATTCAACATACTTTGGCGTCGTCTCAGAGAAATGTTCTAAAATACTTAAGAAAAACGGTTTTAAAGTTTCATTTAAAACAGATAACAACTTATCCAGATTTTTTATTAAAAATAAAGATCCATTAGATTACAAATCATCATCAGGTGTATATAAATTAAACTGCTCTTCTTGTGAGTCATTCTACATAGGTCAGACAGGTCGCAAAATATCAGACCGTATTAAAGAACATTTCAGGCACATCTATAACAACACAGTCATATATTAATAACGAAACATAGTTTTTCACCATCAAATTCCAAATTGATTCATAAATGCAATAAAGGCCGGAAATTAGATTTTCTTGAGACTTTGGAAATAAGGAAAGCCTTGAAACTGGAAAACAGATCTTGTTTAAATGAACAGAATAACTTCAATAATCCCATTATTAATTCACTATTTTAATTTTTCACCACTCAAACAAACTTACCAGATTCTCTTTGATCCATTTTTAATTTTTACATTTTATAAAATGTTGTTTTTGCGAAATCTTTTAAAAATCATGTAACCCTTTGAAAACGTCAAATTTAATTCAAAATTACGTCAATGTCATATTTTTTTATATTCTTTAATGTAAGAACCCCTCTTGTAATTCATCAATTGTATCGTTAATCTCTTGTTAAATTAGGGCTGATGATGGAAGAAGTGTTCTGCCGAAACATGTTCCATTAGTAATTTTACAGTTATTAAAGTTTGTGGAGTTCGACTTAGATATATTTAAATTTTAATTTTAGTATTTACAATTAGTTAATTAAAATAAAAGTTTTTTGAACCACAAAAGTTTATTGTAAATTATGTCTATGAATAATAGCAGCTAATTCAAGTCTTTTTTTTCGTGCTCTGTCAGCATATTGTCCTTCACGAACAGCTTCTGCTTCGTTGGGCTCCTCTTCTGCTTCATCCTCTTCATCCGAAGGAAAGTCATCGTCGTTTAAATATTTTGCAATATTGCGCAAAACAAAGCAACGTATTACAATGGAAAATATTTTTTCAACCTTTAGACGACATGCATATTTAATTATTGGAAAGCGCCGTTTTAATTGACCAAAACATCTTTCAATAATCACCCGTTTTTTTTTGAGCAACTTGTTGTAAGCAGTTTCGGCATTTGTATTGCAGTGTCGGAAAGGTGTTATTAACCATGGTTCTAAACCATAACCTAAATCACCCAGAAGAACACTTCCACTTTGTTCTAAACGTTGCATACTAGCTCTAACGTTTGGGTTTTTCCAAACTCTATTATCATGAACAGAACCAGGCCAACTTGCGTTAACACTAGTAAAAATTTGCCTAGCGTTACAAGTTGCCTGAACATTTATGGCTGGACAGCGGGCACAAGCTCGACTGCGGAACCGGGAACCAGTACCGGAAGCAGGGAGAATTCTCTGGCAGTCGGGGGCAAAGAACGCCGACGACTGCCAGAGGGCACTCCCAGCGACAAAACACGTCCGCCAAAAAGGAGGGGTGGGCCTACCAGGCCTACTGTATCATTTGCGGCGGCCGTGTCGGATATCCAGATGGCAATTTTGCCGCATGGATATCCAGCAAACGTCCTCAGCGAGGATCAGGCGGATCTGATCAAGACCGCACTGATTCAGGCTCTGGACGAAATACAAGAAGGGGAGCCTGCACCCAGGTTCTCCGCCGTAAATTTCCGGGGGGGTACCTGCTCGCCTCCTGCGCCGACCAGCCCACCAGGGAATGGCTGGTGCGGGTGGTCACAGGTAGCGTACCCTGGGAAGGGGCGGAACTTAGTGTTGTCGACGCTAAGGACGTCCCGAAACCCGTGAGGGTGATGACATGGATTCCGGGGCCTGAACAGGAACCGGAAGTCGTGTTGCGGCGTCTTAAGACACAAAATCCAGGTCTTAAGACAGAAAGCTGGTCAGTAGTGAATAGGAGGCTGGACCCCAGGGGACAGCAACTTATCATCCTACTGGATGAGCACTCCTGGACTAAAATCCGGGAGGAGCTGCAATGCAGGCCATACCTGAATCTCTCCAGGGTGGTGTTTAAAGCCCTGGGGAGAGGCAGGCAAGAATCCGAAGGGATGGAGGTTGAGGAGGGGGGGACCGCAAGGAATACTCCCGATCCGACACCCGAATCCCAAGGAGACGAACAAGGGGCCGAATAGGACCCTTGTGTCATCCGAGGCGATGAAGAAAAACGTGGGCATCTTCAAGGCCTTACAGATAAACATGCATCACTGCAAGGCGGCGTCAGCTGCTCTGCAAAGATACATAACTAATAGCGATATTGATATCGTGCTGATTCAGGAACCATGGGTATATAGGGACCAGATCAGAGGACTCAGGATGGGGAACGAATGGGAGCTCTTAGCACCAGGAGGAAGTCATCCAAGAGCTTGCATACTTGCAAAGACAAAAACGAATACACTGCCAATGTGGGGGCTTAGTGGTCAGGACCTCATGGCAGGCAAGATAAAAATCACTATGGCAGGAAGCGAGAGAGAAATAATAATCGGATCCGCATACCTACCATACGATCAAGCGGGACAACCCCCAACACCAGAGGTTAGACGACTGGTAGAATACTGCGAAGAAACCAACACGCAGCTAGTGCTCTGCTGTGATTCCAACGCCCATCATATAGTGTGGGGAAGTTCAGGGACCAACAGAAGAGGTGAGTCACTTTTAGAATTTATTATTAGTAATAAGCTAGAAGTAGTAAACCGCGGTAACAAACCTACCTTTATCACCGCGACAAGGCAGGAGGTTATCGATATAACGTTAGGTACGCCGTTCGTGTGCCGAGTTATTCGTGAGTGGCATGTTTCATCTGAACCTACGCTCTCGGATCACAGGTACGTAAGATTCGATATTGAATCCCCGCCGGAGACGGTCGAAAGGTACAGAAATCCAAGAAACTGTGACTGGCAACTCTACAGAGAGGAACTAGTCCAGGGGTTGGAAGAATGTCCCTCGAGACCTCAAACTCCGGCGGGAGTTGAAATAATTAACGAATGCATTACAGCAGCCATAAGGAGAGCTTATGAGAACAACTGCCCACTCAGAGAGAGAAAGGTCAAACGGGAGACCAAGTGGTGGAACCGTGAACTTTCCGAGATGAGAAGGGAGGTATGGAGATTGTTTAACAGTGCCAAAAGGACTGGGAGATGGGAAGAATACAAGACTTCCCGTCTAGAATATGGTTACGCAGTGAGGGAGGCGAAAAACACCTCATGGAGGAGGCACTGTGAGGAGATCGAAAAAACTCCGGAATGTGCCAGACTCCAGAAAGCCTTGCTGAGGGACAATCGGGGTAAGATTGGAACTCTGCAAAGACCTCATGGGGGATACACTGAATCGAGTGAGGAGTCTCTGGAACTCCTTCTAGAGACACACTTCCCGGGGAGTGTATCCTCGGCAAATGCAACAAACATTCCAAACCTAGACATACCGAGTCATCGGGCGTCCAGGGAGGAGTGGAAACTTGCCGATAGGCTGGTTAACAAAACAAGACTTGGATGGGCAGTAAAATCTTTCAAACCATTCAAATCTCCAGGAATCGACGGAATTCTTCCGCTGATGCTTCAACAGGGATTCGAGGAATTAGCCTCCCCCCTGTGCGCATTACTCAGGGCCAGCCTGGCCTTGAAGTACGTGCCAATGGGCTGGAAGAAAGTGAAAGTGGTATTTATACCAAAACCAGGGCGAGAAACATACGCCCGGGCGAAATCCTTTCGACCAATAAGCCTAACATCATTTCTCCTTAAGACCTTGGAGAAACTGATTGACAGGTATATCAGAGACGATGTTCTGGTAAACGCCCCTTTACATCGGTACCAGTTTGCCTATCAATCTGGAAAATCATGCGAGATGAGCATCCACGAGCTTACTCGTAGGATAGAAGGAACCCTGGAAAATCGAGAGATTGCGTTGGGGGCCTTTCTGGACATAGAGGGTGCTTTCGATAACACCTCATTCAACTCTATTGCGGAAGCAACTAAGAGGCGGGGTATAGCCCCTGTGGTAGTGGAATGGATCGACTCGGCCTTAAAAGGCAGAGAGATTTCATGCATCATCGGCCCGGTAACTAGGGGGGTGGTGGCAGCCAGAGGATGCCCACAGGGAGGCGTTTTATCGCCTTTATTGTGGTCACTCGTGGTCGACGACCTCCTGGGGAACCTGGAGCAGACAGGAGTTCACGCACAAGGTTATGCGGACGATATCACCATACTCGTAAGCGGCAAGTTCGGAGGGGCTGTATCAGAAATGATGCAGCGGGCTCTGACAGTCGTCGAGAGATGGTGCACTGAGAAACAGTTGTCGGTTAACCCCGATAAGACTGAAGTCATGGTCTTCACAAGAAGGAGGAATCTCATCGATTTGAAGAGGCTCCGACTGTGGGGAAAAGAATTGCGGATAGGGAAAGAAGTCAAGTTCTTGGGACTAATGCTAGATACAAAACTTAGTTTCAAACCCCATCTAGAATACATCACCACCAAGGCTACTTGGGCCCTATGGGCCTGTAGAGGCATGGTGGGAAAGACGTGGGGATTAAAACCAGAAATGGTTCACTGGCTCTACACCAAGGTCATAATTCCCACGGTAACATACTCTTCGATAATTTGGTGGCATAAGGCGTCTGGAAAGCACGCTACAAGGCTTTTAGGGAAGCTGCAAAGACTTGCCTGCCTTGGAATAACGGGAGCAATGAATACATCGCCTACCGCAGCCATGGAAGTGCTCCTGAACCTCCCTCCGCTACACCTTTTGGTGAAATCGGAGGCAATGAAGGCAGCATACAGGCTTGTAAGTGCCGGATATGGCAAGACCCACGTTAGAAGGGGATACCACACCGAGATATTTGGGAAAATACGGAACGATTGCGTGCTGAGCATGCAATCGGACCGACTCAGGACAGAGTATGACTTTTGTAAACCCTTCGAGGTAGTCATACCGAGAAGGGAGGAGAGGGTCGATACCCGGAAACTGAGGAATAACAACGGAACCATCTGGTACACGGATGGGTCCAAAACAACAAAGAGCACTGGGGCAGGGGTAGCTGGAGAAGCACCGGGGGATGACATGAGCATCAACCTGGGCTCCTTGGCAACCGTGTTCCAAGCAGAAATCACTGCGATTGACATCTGTGCCGGGGAAATAATGAGGAGGGGCTGTGCAAACAGGCGGATCCACATTATGACTGACAGTCAGGCAGCGCTTAAAGCTCTGGAGAGTGTCGAAGTACGCTCCAGAGTTGTGAAAGAATGTCTCGAATCGCTTGTGGAACTGGCAAAACACAACAGAGTGACTCTGTGGTGGGTGCCGGGACACAAGGGATTTGAAGGAAATGAAAAAGCTGACCTCCTAGCCAAAGAGGGAGCGAAAACACCTTTGATAGGCCCAGAGCCCACTTGTGGGATCGCACATGAGACTGCAAAAAGGATGATTCAGGGCTATATCAACAGAGAACACCACATCCATTGGAATAACATTCCTGGACAGAGGCAATCGCGGATGTTCATGGAAGGCCCGTCAAAAAAGCGGTCAGAAGAAATCCTGAGATTGAGCAGGAGACAACTGAGAAAGGTAGTTGGACTCTTCACGGGACACTGCTGTCTCATGAAACACCTCACCACAATCGGGGTGAAGCAAGATCCTGATTGTAGGATGTGCAGGGAGGAGGAAGAAACTCCACTACACATACTATGCGAGTGTCCAGCGCTTGAGGCGGGGAGGCTTCGACACTTCGGGTTGACGTATGTTGAACCGAATGACATAAAACATATGCCCATAGATTCTGTGCTGAAGTTCATCAACAGCACAGGCCTTATGGAGTAAGCTTGCTAAGTGGGGCACAATAAGCTGAAGCTTCAGTGCAGCGGGGTCTGAACCGCGCCCCTTAAGAATAATAATAATAATAATAATGGCTGGAAACCCTTTTCTGCAAATGTACTCATCTCCGGGGTTTAAAGGTTTTTCGATTTGAATCAAAGTACAGTCTACGACACCAATCGTAGCTGGAAAGTTGTAATATCTCTGACATTCTGCTTTTTCCTCTTGTACATCTTGACCAGTTTTTGGAAACCTTATCCAAAAATGTGCCTTCTCTACGACTTTATGCATTACTTGGCAGATAATTTTTGAAACTGTTGACTGAACACCCAATTCTTCTGCAATTCCAGATTGAAATCCGGGATCAGCTAAATACCTCAGAAAGCTTTTAAATTTAATTTTTGGAGATAAAGCTCCTCCTCGAGTTTCTTCACTTTCACCCAAGAAATATGTACCCAACCATTGCACATTTTCTGCTTCAAAACGGTACAGTGATTTATAGTGTTGGGGCAAAGCATTTCGTCTAGGCTTATATAATTTCTGATTCCTTATTCTTAAAAACTAAGCCATTTTTTTGCATGCAATTGACTTTGATTCTAATGACAACCAGATGCAAAAAAATTCGAGTAATTGCTTACAATTATAAGCAAAAGCTTTTTTTATTCATAAGGTAAACTCACAATTGAGCATAAATGGATGTGGAAGTTGAGCAATTGCTCATTTAAAAAAAGTACGTAATTCCAAAACCTTTTTTCCTTTTTTATTATTCATACCGAGCCGAGTAAATGCTCCATAAAGTAGAAGTAAAAGCATTTGCTACCTTTTATTCATACGGCCCATTATCTCTCAGTATGATTAAACACCTAAATCCAATAAACTCCGACACTTTCTAATATAATATTTTCCTGAAACTCCTGTCTACAGGGTTTCAACAACATGACAAATCTAAAGAATAATTTATCTTACGCCTCAGCCACAAAAAGTCAAATATTCCCCCAGAAAGAACAAGCTATTGTTCTTGATGCAATAAACGATCTTAAATTAACAGACTATGTAGTCACAATTGGAAACCTCACAGGCCCCAAAAACGTTATTTTCGCTTACAAAATATCGAAAAACCGAATATGCATATATCTATCGTCCATACAATTGGTAGACAAGTTACTGTCTAATCACCAAAAAATCTACATAAACGAAAAAGAAATTCCAATCCGTAAACTCATATCTCCCGCACAAAGAATAATTCTATCAAACGTCTCCCCTACAATACCCCACGATGTTCTTTAACTAACTTTAAAGAATTTGGGATTTAACTTTATGGTGAACAATATAACCATATCCTCAGTTTCCGAAGACAGATATTTACGCAGCCCGACGAGAACATGATTATACCATCTTCTATAACACTACAGCATGATAGCACGGACTACCGCATTTTTCTGGGAACTGGAGAACCCACTTGTTTCATTTGTAAGAAGAAAGGACATAAAGCTGAGCAGTGCCCTTGTCAAATCATTGACCAACACATAATCGAGAACACGGAAGACTCAAATTTCCGAAACACAAGAAACTCCGATTAATGTAAACTTAAAAAAACGACCTGCCTCAACATTAGCCTCCTCTTCTACAGAGATTCTCTCCCAATTATCTACGCTAGAATCTTCTAACTCGCATCAAGAACTACATTGCCCCACAAAAGTACTATACCTAAAAAAAACTTCCAAATTGCCTAAAAAGAGCGCTTCCTTAGAAAGTCTAACACCTATGAGCGATTTGCTCTTACCAGCCAAAGAAATAATTCAAAAATCGTCAATACCTTTCTGCATCAACTACGGCCAACTCCTTAACCTACTGGAAAATGTATCAGGATCCCAGGATCCAATAAGCATAGTAAGACAATACACTCAAGACATCCCTCAATTTATCAACATGCTATACCAAATTTATCCAAACCTCTCCCATCAAAGTATTAAATCCAAATTTACAAAACTCCAGAACAAGCTCAAAAAGCAGTTAAATCGTGAACAATACACAGAAGATGACAGTGAGGACAAATACTAAACGCTCTCTACTTTTCATAACCCGCTCTTGCTCTCTATAATCCACCATTCTTTTCTTTTCCCTCGTCATTTTTAAAATTCTACAATGGAACATAAATGGGTTGTACACCCATCTGCAAAATTTACAACTCTTAATAACAGAATTCCCTACTGACGTCATATGTCATCAAGAAACCCATCTTAAAAACTCCCAGAGCTACACACCAAGAAATTTCAATTCATTTGCCAAAAATAGAACTGACCAAAACAAAGCCAGTGTAGGAGTTGCTACATACATTAACACAAAATACTCAGCTAAAGCTATCCCACTCATCACTAAACTTGAGGGTACCGCTGTCCTAGTACAACTAGAAAAAGAAATTTGTATCTGCAACATTTATTTTCCGCCAAATAGAAGTTTCACCATGCACGAACTTAACATTCTACTTAATCAGCTACCCAAAAAAACAATTTCTTGATCGACACAACCTAATATTCCTGAACACCGGAAAAAAGACAAGATTTAATTCCTTTTCTGGAACATTTTCTGTCCTAGACCTCTCTCTGAGCCACCCAGAGTTAGCACCTGATCTCACCTGGACCACCCTCGATTCTCTGTATGGTAGCGATCATTTTCCAATCTTGATCGAGCACAATTCGAACATAACATCTTCTCCCGTAACTCCACTCACTAGATGGAATATAGCAAACACAAATTGGAAAGATTTTTCAAGTGAAGTGGACCGGACTTTTAGTGAATTTGATGTTGAGAACACTTTCGGCATGGACGTGGACCACCAACTGAAATATATCATGAATACGATCCTAAATGCTGCAAATATTCACATCGGGAAAACATCCGGCTACAAAAAAAGAACGGTCCCCTGGTGGAACGCCGAGTGTAAAATGGTTACTAAAGAGTACATAGCAGCGTTCAATAAATTCAAACGATCCGGACTAACGAAGACCCCATGAATTTCAAACGTTTAAGAGCCAAGGTCAGATACGTATATAAACGAAGCAAGAAAGAATCATGGAACAACTTTACCTCATCCATCAACAAGTCTACTCCCTCAAATCTAGTCTGGAACAAAATTCGTTGCTTCAAAGGAAAACAAAACAATAACGAACTACTGACACTAACCGTAAATGGAAGACCAATCACATCCAAAGAAGAAATATTGGAAACCTTATCCGACCAATTTCAACAAACTTCTAGTAATGAGAATTATACTAACATTTTCAGACAAACAAAGAAAATCATAGAACTAGAAGTTATAAAACCAGTAGTTAATTATGAACATCCCTTGAACACACCGTTCATACACTAGATGAATTGCTAGAATCTCTGTCAAGAAGCAATAGCAAATCAAGAGGGCGTGATGACATCCCCTACGCGCTGGTCAAAAACCTATCAGTGCTAGCGAAAACACGTATTTTATCTTTCTTTAACTCAATATGGAGTAAACATCTTTTTCTCAAAATTTGGAAAGAGGCAATCGTAATCCCGATATTAAAGCCGAATAAACCCAAAACTGAACCCTCTTCATATCGTCCTATCACGCTCTTATGTAATCTGTACACAATCCTCGAAAGAATGGTTAATTACAGATTGATGTGGTACTTAGAAAAAGAGACTAAACCAAAATTCATTAATCTTTCGCCAACAAGCAAAAACTTCTGGCAGTTTTCTTTGAGTTAGAGAAAGCCTATGACATGACCTGGAGATACAGAATCATTAATGAGCTGAAGATTTGGGGTTTTAACGGTAACATGCGATTCAAAATTAAATTGGAAGCCTAGAACATGTCAAAACCTCATGCACAAAAGAACTTCAACTTATGAAAGTGATTGCCAACCTTAAATGGGGTACCGACACATCCAGCCTCCTAAAAATATTCAAGAGCTTAATACGCTCAAAGTTAGAATACGGCTGTATAGCCTACTCTGCGTTAGGTGCTTTCCGAACCACCCCAGCCTTGAGTTTACACGTACTAGCCTGTGAGTTACCAACAACATACAGAAGAAAACTCTTAACAATGTCATACGTTGCAAACGTCCGATCCATTGATCATCATCCAGTAAGAAACATGGCCTTCTCAAATAGGTTCCATACAATATACACCTCAAGACCAAACACAATACCTCCCCTCTATGAGCGACTAAATAGACTTAATGACGAACTCAACACAAGTGTCCCCAATATGCTCATCAGGAACGTCAATAAGGCACCACCTTGGCTACTCCCCCCACTACTCATAAATACCCAAATGAGCCAATGGAAAAAATCTGAAACTCCTGATCTAGTACTGCAAAACATCTTTCGTAGCATAATAAACAACCTTCCTAGATCAACCATCCTTTACACAGATGCATCCAAAACAGACGCCTCGGTTGGCTGCGCAGTAGTGACCGCAGATCAAACTCTCCTTTTTTGTCTTCCCGTTTACACTGGAGAATTATACGCCATATTGGAGGCACTGAATTTCATCAAACAAAACAACTCTCGCTCGCAATGGATAATCTGCTCTGACTCATTGTCATCACTTCAATCCTTAACATCACGTTTCTCCAGTAACCCACTAGTGAAAACGATAAGAGAAGAAGTAGCTCTCATTGAAACCGAACACAAAACAGTCTCCTTCGTATACGCCCCATCTCATGTCGGAATACAGGGAAATGAAGATGCAATGCAAATGAAGTCTCCTCGTCCATTGACAGTGTAAGATTAGAGTACCTCATGGAAAAATAAAATCGGATGGTTGCAAAAGATAAAACCAGATCCAATAAAAGCTCTCCCAATCCTCAACAACGAAATGAACAGATAGTACTAGCGCGCCTACGTCTCGGCCATACTCGATTAACAGATAGCTATTTATTTCCCCCAAATTCAGATAGACCCTCCTGCGAAAGGTGTCATTGCATGTTAAGTGTCGAACCCCTCCTGTTTGAATGCCCCAATTTTAACCATGAAAGAAAGCAGTGCTCCATGACAAACAGGCCCTATACTGTCCTAGATAAGGATCCCGAAAGGGTCATAAAATTTGTAAAGTTAACGAAGCTTTTCAAGGAAATATAATTTCTATAACTTTCACTGGCCTCTTGACGTGAAAAGTGTAATACCCTTCCGTTACCCCCTCATCATCATCGCTGTTCTAATAACCCTAAGTAGTAGAGCGTTGGGTGGAAGATAGGCGAAAACTTCATAAGACCAATTTTATGCAGAATTTAATGGAGAGTATAATAAGTCCAATAACCAAAATTTCAAAAGTTTATAAATTATTTCTCCTTAAAAGTCTAATTTGCCTTAAAAGTCCGGGTTCAAGAGAGCGTAACCGTACAGCCACACTCCACACGCCACAACATCATCACCCCTAGAAATAAAACGGCGCCACTTTTAGAGTTGACGGTGGTTGACATTACATAGAAACGTTTTTCTTGGCGTCATCACCATCATATTGCGGCCGTCGTATGACGGCACCGCTTTCCTAGGAAACCGTAGCTTAATACTGGCAATTATATGGAGGCAGTTGGAGTACAACATTTCCATGTCCATTGCTACGTCCCGACTGTTGAAAAACTGATGACATTTAATACTAGCAACCTATATCCTGAAATTCATGAGTTTGCTTATTATTAAATAAGTTTAAATTGCGGAGGCGAACCTATTACGCAATAAAAAAATGTGTTTAAAAAACAACTGTAGAGATATGTAAATAATATTAATTTAAGATAAAATCGAAGAAATTAAATTAAGTTATCCGTTAGATTCTTTTTAAATATGTACACTGTAGAAGATTCAGCTATTTCGTCAGTTAAGTTGTTCCATGTATTAAATGTACGATTAGTTAAAAAATGTTGTCGTGCTATTGTCTTGAATGTTTCTTTCCTGATCTTATACTTGTGTCCACGTAATCTCGCGTCATTGCTCGCTGTAAAATATTTGACGGAATTATCAGGGAATATTCCATGAACCAATCTAAACATCTGTATCATGTCAGCTCTATTTTGCCTTTGTGTTAAAGATGGTATATTTAATACGGAGAGTCTAGTTTCGTATGGTAATTTTGCTAGACCCTTCGGCCATCGTGTAACAGCGTGATAAATCCGTTCAAGAGTTTGCTGGTCTTTTAAGTAATATGGTCTCCAAACAGGTGCTGCATATTCAAGATGAGGTCTTATATACGTAATAAAGAGCTTCGAACATAACTCATACGACGGATTGTTGAACACTTTTTTTAATATGTATAAGATCGAAAAGGCTTTTCTTGCGACTTTATTGCATTGATCGCTCCAAGATAGTTTATGATCAACTGTTACTCCCAAATCGACCTGAGATGTGACTTCAATAATACAATCTGTACCAATTTTGTACGAAATTTTCGGATTCTTTTGACCAAAATACAGAACGGAGCATTTTTCTTTATTTAAGGGTAACATCCACTTATCACACCATTCAGTTATTTTATTGAGTTCAGATTGTAGTTTGGAGTCGGAAGAGCTACTAAAGATTTTTAAGTCATCCGCGTAAGCATAATGCTGACATTCAAGATTTGCCAGTAAATCGGACGTGTAAAGGAGAAATAACAATGGACCAAGTACAGACCCTTGTGGAACACCACTGGTTACAGGGTGATAATCTGAAAGACAGTTATCGACTTTAACAGCAAATGTTCTGTTTGATAGAAAAGCCTTTATCCAGTTCAGGAGTTGGCCCGTAATTCCAAGCATTCTCAACTTGTATATTAGCAAAGAATGAGGTACCCTATCGAATGCTTTGCTGAAATCGAGATAGATAACATCAAGTGTACTTCCCATATCTAACATCTTTGTCCACTGATTACATGCGGCCAACAAATTAGTAACTGCAGAACGACCTGGTAAGAATCCATGTTGTGTGGCCGGAATTAAATTCCGGCCTTCGGCATATTCAAGGATGGTCGTAGCAATCATTTTTTCAAACAGTTTGCAGATTACTGATGTAAGGCTTACGGGTCGATAATTTTCTGCGCTACATTTGTCCCCCCTCTTATATATTGGGGTTACAATTGCCTGTAGCCATTGTTTTGGTAATTGGCCTGTCAAAAAAGAAGTTTTAAATATTATAATAATAGGCTCTGCAATGTTTTTAGAACAGTTTTTGATGAATATGGGAAGTATACCGTCAGGTCCGGGTGCGCTATTCGCATCTAATTTATTAATGTCTTTAATAAGGGTTTCTTTCAACAAATGAACATCTGACAAAGTTACCTCTTCCAATAAACTAGTGCTCAAATGAGGAAGACGGGTGGTAGTGGATTTGGTAAAAACCGATGTAAAGAAGCTGGCCAAAACATTTGCAGTTTCTGAGTTGTCAATACACAAGGAACCTGTACTGTTACGTACCACTGGTACTGATACACGCGTTTCTATATGTCTACGCACATGACTATAAAAGATCTTAGGTTTATCTATAAGATTTTGTTCAAACGAATTCTTGGCAACTCTCAAGTCAATTTGTAGTTTGTTTGAAAATTGACGATGTTTGTTGTAGTCGTGGATATTATTTGTTAATTTGAATCGCCTCCAAAGCTGTTTTTTAAACTTTATTCTGCTTAGTAAATTATCTTTTATCCACGGTTTATTCACGAGCCTTTCCGATCTATACAAAGATGTATGGGATTTTATGAACGCACCGATAATTGAAAGAAAGTAATTCCATTGTACCTCAACCGAATCGAATCTATTCAATACTGTCCAGTCAAATTTAGACAACTCGTAGTTTAACCTGTCATATGATATAGATCTGTATGTTTTATATTCTGTTTTAGGCAAATGATATAATATAACCTGAACATTAATATTAACTGAGCAATGATCAGATGTCCCGACTGGATCATTAACTATTACCTTAGAAATTAAGTTAGTGTCACTAACAAGAACCAGATCAAGAAGAGATGGGGCCTGATTAGCCCGAATTCGAGTAAAATCCTTTACTAATTGAGTGATGTTATTATTATTAAGCATAGCTACAAAATCTTTTTCCATTTGATTACCACCAACGTATGTGATAGTGTCCCATTTGATAGTAGGAAAATTAAAGTCTCCTAGTACAATAAAATTTGGATATTTAGAAAAACAAGCTTCAAGGGTGTTAATTAGGGCAGTATCAGACTCCGAGGAGTTCAATGCTGAACCAGCAGGCGGCCTATATGTACAACTGATGGTAAAACTAAATAATTTACTAGAAAATTTCAAAAATAATGGCTCGTAGGGAATGGTAGAGATGTCCAGTAATGAAATTGAAAAGTGTTGCTGTAAAGTATTTTTTACGTAGAAACAGACACCACCACCACGCGCACTACTACGATCATTTCTAAAGAGTGAATATGAGTTTATAGCAATAATAGAGTTCAAGATGTTAGAGTTCAACCACGTTTCGGTTAATGCGATAATGTCCGGTTTCGTATTAGTGATTTCCAATATTAAGTCATCGAATTTAGCAATAAGAGATGCAATATTTGTGTATAGAATAGATAAACATAATGGTTCGCCTGTGTCTAGTTTTTTTTCCTTGAAACAATTTGAGGAGCACGATTGATATATTTTATAGTGAGATTCGCCTCACCGGCGTCAATGCGTTCCTTCAATTCATTGCGAAGCGTCTTCAAGTAATTCCTTTGATAAAGCGTTTTGTCATCACCAATGATAACATTAGAAAATTGAGAGCTAGATGTGAGTGCAGTTTTTTTACGAAGACACATACGCGCAAGTTCTGGAGTTTTGAATCGAAGTTTTAAAGGTCTCGGCTTATCTCCTTTTTTTCCTAATCTACTAACATTCTCAGGAGAGATTACCAAAGCGGGATCAATAATTTCGAGTACGTCATTAATTATATCAACATCTGAAACAACAGAATGTTCCTCAACATTGTATACTACAACATTATTTGCTCTCAAAGATCTTTCAACAGCTTCAGAGATTACCTCTTCCTTGTTGGTCAAATTATTAGACTTTGTAGCAGCTATTATCATTTTTTCAAGATCAGAAAATTTTGACTCGAAAGATGCTTGTAAACTATTAAGTGAATTTTTTAAGTCTGAAATAGCAGTTAAAGTAATATCACATCGATTGCAGAATATTTTTAAATTTTTTGGACGACCTTTTTTAAGCAAGTCAATAAGTTCCTTGCTCATGCCGTCAATACACTCAATGTGAATATCCAGTCTACAACCATCACATTTAGTGACAGGAGACTTTGAAGATGGTTTGAAACAATGACAACAATTTTTGTCCATAATGTTCTCGGGTGGACCCTGTGTGCGGCACGCAGAGCAAAAAACTATCGCGCGTTGCCGATAATAAAAAGCAAAAAACAAAAAGATAAGGACTGAAGACAGTCGGAAATGCGGAAATAAATGCAGTTTATAAGCTTACCGTTTTAATCTTCAACAAATTCGAAATAACCACCGCATGCAGCAAAAATTTACCCACAAAATGATGTCAAATACACCAAATAACCAAGGCAAACAACGCACTCAGAAGCTAAAGAATCGAGCACGATGCACACACCTCTGCAGTTGCAGTATCAATTCCAACCTTTATTGTACCAACATTTTGAGAATAAATAATGATAAAAAAAAACTATATTTTGTTTCATTTCTTCTTAGGCTGGATATTATTCATCCCATTTTTGTGTTTGACCCTGCTGTCAAATTCTTCTTTAAAATTGATTTACAAGACCCTGCAAAATAAATCATCCCTTGTGTCGAATCTCGATAATATTTACAAAAGAGGAAGAGATTCAGAAAATGCCATTCATTTTACGCATAAAGACAAATTAAACCTTCAAATTAAACAAAATTACAATTATTGATTTCCTCATTCCAAACTATGTAAAAGAAAATCCGACACTCTTCTTCAGTCGCTATTTGCAAATCTGAGCGCAGAAAAATTTCCTAACAAATCTTACCAACTACTTTCCTAACGAGATCACCCACCGACTTCACCCTCTTTAAATTGCTAAAAATGAGGTGCTTTGTTTCAAGTGGAGACATAAAAGCTCCAAACTTCATTCGCAGTTATTGCATATTTTATACCGGGAATTTCGACCAACAAGCCGAATTAAATTACACGAAACTCATCGCTTTATTGTCCATCTGTAAATTAATCTCGGCTGCGTTGCACAAAATTACTTTTATTGAACATAATAGCCCCACTAATGCTTCAGCCATCAATACGGTAATAATGCTGTAAATTGATGACGAGGCACGATATGGAAGACCACTGTAATTGAATAGTTCCGTGATGTGTACAGCGCAGATTTGACAAATAATGGGTTTTTACAAAAGGGTGTATTTTTTGAATGTCTAGAAACCGTTAACAGAGACGACGTTAATATTATCTGTCTATAAAATATAGAGGTTCATGAATGGAAAGATAAAACAGGTATCCGTAAGTTCAATTAATTATCAAAAAATGTTGGTACGTGTGAGATACAGATTATTGAGCCATAAGTTAGAACATACGAGCAAAATCAGACGCTTGAGAATTATTATCAGTCTTTATAATTAGAAATATAAATTTTTTAGATTTTAAAGTTTGCATTCTATTACCGGATGGGCAAAAACGACAGGAAAATAAGATACGGATGTTTGGAATAGAGTCAAAACCTATTTTTGCAGGGAAAAGGCGACACAAAATTTTTTTCTTCAGAATCACAAAACCTGTGAAACTTATTAATCCAGACAGGTTATAGAAGAACGTCACTGCTTCCTAGTACAGCCAACATTTCCTGCTTTCAGATCACCAAAGGCTACGGATTGAGAATTTAATGTTCCACGCAATTTTTTTTTTAATCTTTCTAATTACGTGTCCCTATTACAACCAAAATTGACCGGTTTCGGAATTTTGCACATAACTTGTTTTGTTTTCTAGATAATTAGGGAGGATCATTTTCAAAAAATCACCTGTATCACCTTTAAAACAAAACTTCATAAGAGTTCAAATATCCACCCTACCACCATGTTACACTGCCTCATGTTTGCTGCAGCGCTGAACCGCAGGAGTAAATGCTTGTGCTCGAAGGACCAAAATGAAGCGGCGCTGAACCGCACGAATAAAAATGCTTGTGTTGCGGCGTTGCGTCGCAGGAATAAATGCTTGTATCTCAAAGTGTTGTTTCTCCATCGACACTACTTTGTCTTTATCAAAATAATTTTAGCTTGGCATTCTAAAATACTTGCAAAAAGTGATCTGAGCAAATTTTAACCTTTTCAGTCCGGACGGATTGCGAAAGAAAAGATGCGGACCTATACGTTCCCCGTACCCAATGTGAATTAAAAACATCTCATTAAAAAAATTTAAACGGTTTTAGTGTATGGTAGGCCTCAAAACATGGCCCCACGCACAAAGACACAAAACATTCATTATTGTTATGTATTATGTATATATTTAATCGACGAACATGAATCGAGCGATTTTAAATAAAACCGTGTGTACTGCACTGATTTTTACATTTGTTTTTTTTTAATGAAAGACATTTTTCATTTTCAAAAATTTTAGAGGTTCTTTGATTATTTGCATTTCTTTTTGGCGCATGCCAGTCCATTACAATCACCGACTTAAAACAGCGTGGGTCGTCTGAGTAAGAAACTGAGTAATTCCGATGACGATAATTTTATTTATAAATAATAGAAAGCCCACTGAATCATATTTCAACAGCATATCTGATAGTTTCCCGCTTTTAATGTCTTAGACCCCGGCTGTGGAACAACGTCAACTTGTACCCCGTGTATCTTTTTCTGCAGGTATTCGAAAGAATCGCATTCCTTTATTGCGAAAACTATTGTGACCACGTCCAACAACTCCACAAAATTAAGGCATTGCAATAATGTCATATTATTGTTATAATAAATCACATTATTATCTGTCTTCCCAGAAAATCTGAACTGTGTTTTCCACGGTCAACATGATGTATGATTGTATGATTCATTTATGAAGATCCTATATAGTCATAATTATATCACGTAATTTTGCCTGTGGAGAATACTTCTCGATGCGTTCTTTGTCCACCAAACAGGTTATAACACCATATTGAGCAACTGAGGGTGATGATATGGATCTATTGTATTTCCGAAAATAATCTAACTGTAGATATTAGACTCCAAAAATTAGAAGGATGAAACTAGTTTTCTGAAATTATTGAAATCCAATTGGAAACGGTGTAGTTTTTACAATCTTTGACTATAATTTTTCGTTATATGGATCTCGATTATAGCGCTATAAATATTAGCTACAATTACAATAGCCCAAGCAACACATCTAGTCTAATAGATGTTAAAATTTCGACTAGACTAGACGTCTAAGGACGGTCTATATAGACTGTTTATTGACGTCCAAATATCCGCCAGACAGACGTAAATATTTTATTCAACTTCGATTAAATATGGACGTACAGTGATAGACTAAATATTTCGTACAAATTGGAATATTTTCATCTAAAGCGAATATAAAATTTCGTATTATAGACGTAGAAATATGACCTATTTTTAGTCTAATCATTACAGGAAATGAAATAATGCCAAAATAAAATGAATTAAACATATACAGGGTGTTATTGAAATGCATGTCAATAATAAAATCGGTAATTGGTCACAATGAGAGGAAGTCGATGGCAAAATTTTTTTGTTATAGAAGTCTTTTCGTTTTTGAGATAAAAATCATTAAAACTTTGGTCAAAGTCCGCTACTGCGCTAAAGGTGATTAAAAATGTCCTCTCCTTCGCTTAGCAACAATAGTAACAGGTAAATTTTGAGTTTTTTGAAGTGTCACAGTTTGCCGTCATAATTTATTGTTCTACATGGAGGCTATACAAATGCTGAGATGACCGACATGGTCTTGTTGTATGGAAGAGCCTTAGGAAATGCTCGGGATGCGGAACGTAGCATTTTGGACGCTGAGCCAGACCTCATTGAAGAGGAACCAGGAAGTAGCATACGAAGAGTGTTTTATCGTTTAACTGGCGCGGCGTATTTGAGTTTTTTAAATGAGGAGCCAGGAAACTTATTAGAAGATGTACCTTTGATTACTCGGCGTGATTTGTGGTATCTTCATGGTGGAGCCCCTTCTCATCACGCTCGCGAGGTGCCGACCTGGCTTGATCAAAATTTCCCGGGGAGATGGATAGGAAGGATACTGTTTTTTTTTGTGGGGTCCCATGAAACAATTAATTTATTCAATGCCTGTAAATACCGTTGAAGATTTTAGAAACCGCGTTCAAAATACTGCCGAAGGAATTAGAAGAAACCCAGAAGTAATTGCCAAAACGCAACAGTCGTTGCTTCGGGATGCTGAAAAACTATCTATTGTAGTTTTTGTTTATTTTCATTGTTCTTTAATCATTTTTGCACGTTTAAATACAATAAATTTTTCTTCTTCGAATAATGTGTTTGCAATTAACAATAAATCTGAAATAAAATTAATTTTGGCATTACACTTGTCAATCTTTAATTGACAATTAACTATTGGTTGTCACTTTATGTTGCCAGGATTCGACTGCAAAAATGTAATTATTGTATCCGCCTTGAAAATGCAATCTACAGTAGCGTGGACTATGCGTAGAAATGGCTAATTTATCCCCATCGTTTTAGACATGAAAAAAAATGGATTATTGGGTTTCATTGAACCTTTAGATGGTCTAGATTTTTTATTGACATGCATTTCAAAAATACCCTGTATGTATATTGAATACCAAATACAATTTATTTAACAGCCACCCTTATTGGCACCATAATTATGCCGCTGAGTTGATAGCTTCAGCCATTGTTTATTGAATGGCCTTGGTGATCACTACGTCATTTATGTCCGAGGGTTTGTTTCCCGTTGACGAAAAATACAGATTCTGAAATTAGTTAATTAAGTACTGTATTGAATTAATGTATTTAACCTCACGATTTATCAGTTGCGTTAAGTTTGTATCCTTGAATGGTCTTTTGCCGTTATGGCCGGCCCAATTAAACTTCGTCGCAAATTTGTTCGTAATCACATTTTTTAGTATATTCATCACGGCTTGACGAACAATAGTCCACCCACCAACTGAACTTAGACCGCTTTTCTAAAATCATAAATAATAATTGATAAAATTAATTTGGAAGTTATCTTATCAAACTTTACCAAATAGCTGTATGCTAATGATTTCTCATAAGTTGCCCCTGTACAGTGGTCTCCCTGAAATAATACAATCCTTTCTAACGAATTAATTTACAACTTTCTCCCTAAACGCCATTTCACTCATATTACTGTTGAAGATTCGAAGTGTCGAGAGGGTGTCGAGTCTGGTGTCGTACATGTGGCGGGTGAAAAAATCACGTGATCTTAGTTCCACACGGTATTGGGTAGTTTGTCTATAGGGTCCGACAAAGAAATGTACCTACAACGAGGTCACTTACCCTTACGCTTGAAAAATACATCCATAAACCGTTAAATTTCTTTGCAATTGGATTCGTGAAATTTGTGCATATTTTAGTAATTGTAATAATATTTATCCGTGACAACTTTACTTACGTGTCTTCATTGACAAGGTAAAAGTGTCACTATATCTTATTGCAGATAAAATAGCAACTTTTGCCTACTTTATATACATTATCACATAAAATACAAAAATTAAACTTTTCAGTGAAAACATATTATTTATGTATTAATGATGATGGATGGTAACATAAATTTCGATGCTTTTGCTGCTTCAAGAACTTCGGGCGGCGTGCATTTTTAGTTCCGAATCTAACATGATCGTCGGTTTCTTTTTGGAATTACATATTTAAAAAAATATCTACACCTAAACAAAAGATGACTTTTACAGTTTTTTCAACTTCATTTTGTTTTTGTTGACATCCTAACCACGAAAACATTTATATTATGTATTACGATTTAGCTTGATCTTAATCTTTCAAATTCATACTATAAATTATTGCTGTCCAATTTATTTATCTGAAAACGTTTGCGGATAAAATAGTACTTCTATATATTGATATTATTCAGAGAATGAGTGGTTTTATGTGCTTCTGGATATATAGATATCTTTTTTCTACATATAATATATGTAGAGGTTTATACATATAATATATGTATAAAAATGACTCAAGTTAGACTGTAAATCTATAATATAACATAATATAATATCTGTATATCTATTTATATTGTAGAGGGTTTAAAGATCATCTACCATAAACGTCTATATTTAGTTCAATTTTAGACAAAGGCGGCTATTTTAGAACAGTGTATTTAGAACAGTGTTCCGACGTCTATTAGATTAGGATGTGTTGCCTGAGAGGTCTACTTAGATTCTGATGAAAATCTGTTTCTCAAATAACTTAACACAATATTTACACAAATGATTAATATCTAATCTAAATGTACCAGTGTCCGTTAGATGGTATAAATAGAAATTTTAGTCAAGCAATGTAATATTATTTCCTTATGGGGTCTTTTGGGTTTAGAACTAATGAGTGCAATTTTCACAGAGCGTCTGATTTTACCAATAGATTAGGTATACACAGAACAACTTTACCAAAAAAATCTGCACGATGTACTCATAGTTATGTAATGTTAGATCTGCATTGCGAGATCTTATGCCATCCGCACTACCAGATCTTAATCTTATCTTCAAATCCGACTGTGCAATATCTTTTAGAGAAATTCGCGAACCTTCTTTTATTGTACCTAAAGAACTAACATTTGCCGAAGGAAACCGTATATTGACAGAAAGCTTATTTAAAATGCTATTTGGTGGTATAATGGAATATAGGGTGTTCCATTTGAAAAAAAGTTATTATACTTTTTGCGAAACCGTACACCCTGTATAGATATATCCTTTTAGATGACTTTCAATCAGTGTTAAAGTTTGGCTCTATAAAGAATTATTGACACAAAAGTATTCAGTTATCTCTCTTGGAATGGTTTATACAAATTAAAAGAAGCACTAAGTGTGACTCAAAATAATTCTTCATAACTCAAGAACCTAATAAATACCATAATAAACCTGTAGTACCTTATGCCATCTTTCAATTCACCCACTAATATACCGGGCATTTCATTAAAAAACATAACTTTGGAATATTACTCCGTATATGAATTCTAATAAATTTTATACTGTGAAGGTACTGTGTGGCTATCGTCTCCCAAAAACTCGGTTTGGTATCTTTCAAAATAGGGGCGTTAATTGTCAAATCATTTTTATACTGTTAAACAAAGTTATTAAATTACATTAACTAATTAGTTAATTTTTTTCACTACTAGCTGTAAAGTGTACCATTATAATAGTTTGTCGAGGATGTGTGAAATTGTTTTTTTTTTCACTACTAGCCGTAGAATGTACGATTATATAGTTTGTAGAAGACGTGTGAAATTGTTTTTCTTTCCTAGTAGTTAATAATCATTTTATTATTGACTAGTAGTTAATAATTGAAGAGACCGGATTTGATGCAAAATGTATATCCTGTATTATTTTATCTACCTAACTTAAAACAACAGCGCCTTTCAATGTTTACAAATTGCACCAGTTGTAAATATTTAGCATTAACAAACAACGAAGTGTTAAACAATTACAAAATGCATTGTGTAATTTTGCATGAAAATCCGGTCTCTGACTGAGAAATGTCAGTTTCAAAAAATAGATAGCCTCAAATTCGTTCCGACTTTTGGCATTATCATGATTATCATCTGAAGAAAAGTTCAACAAATGTGCTAGTAGTGAAAAAATAGTATATAAACCACGGTTGCGAAGCCTTTTCTTAGCCTCGCACTTTTATTTACCGCGATAGCTCGGCTAAGAAAAATGGCTTCTCAACCTGTGTGTATAATTACTATTCTTTCCTAGAAGTTAATAATGAAGAGACCGGATTTCATGCAAAATGAATATATCTAATAAATGTGGTAATACCTAAGGTAGGACTTGAAAAAAATCTCTTTCTTAGAATTTGACAGAATATTCGTGAAATTGTTTATGTAATTGTAAATACAAGAATGGACAGAAAAATATGATTTATAGAATTAGAGGACTTAAGCTGCTAGTAGTGAAAAAATAATATATAAACCACGGTAGAGAAGCCTTCTTTCGGCTTCGCAACTTAATTCCTAATAATACTTACTTACCTAATAACTTAATACTGCTCAGCCGAGAAAAACGACTTATCTACCTTGGTTTATAATGTACTATTGAAGGTAGCCCTTCGGTGATGCGATGAGGCTGTAGAAGGCCTCTATTACCTTTCATTACATGTTACATTTAGTAATATTAATTAATAAATTAATTAATATTAAAATCGTGTTGCTGAGTGAAAAATGAATCATTTCTTACCAGTTGAGAAGGTAAAATTGACTTAGAAGTTTTTGCTCTTGATCTGCTTTGTATATTCTGTAATATGGTTCGTAAGGTGTAAACTACCTTTTGCTGTGTAAAATAGTTATTTAAGCGTATACGTATGTGTTTACATTTTATTTACGGAAAGGCCTTTGTTTCCTCACATTAAAAATATAGAATTATGAGTCTGCATCATTGTTAATAGTTATTGAATTGATAAAAAAACGGATATTATTTTCTAATTTTAAAATATAATCACATTGATGTTATAATATAATTATTATACTGGATTTTAGTTCGGCGAATCAGGAACAAAGGAACAATGTAATATATTATTTTGAAATAATAATACCTGTTCCCGATTCACGGAACCAAAATCCATTATGTAAAATCAATGTAATAATTATTATTATATATTATTATATGTACCTGCGTACATAACGCTTATATTTTAGGTTCCAATGACTATTATACAAGAAAAACGCATCTAAGAATGATTCTATTCCAGTTTTTAAATGCCCATCTGAATATTGTCAATGACAAAATAGTCAATAATAATAAAAGGACGAGAGGCCAAAATATTGCAACGTTGCGACGAAAATAAATTAGTAGTGCTTGCACGAGTCATTATTTTCTCAAGCAACAGAAACGAGTCAATCTGTAGAGCAACAATTGGAGACAGTATTTAGACCTAGGGTCCTATTTGGCTTGACAATTTAAGTTGTATATTGTAATGTCAAATAGCCACAAAAAAAATGTCGCTGGAATGAAGCTCCTCGAAAAGTTGCCACTAGAATAATTGTGCTATTGGTTGTGTATTTTGAAATTGAAACATCTCCTTGGTCGACAGAAACACAGGTTAAATTGTCAGAAAAATCAAACCATGTATCAAGTAATTCACTACATATATCATAATTGTTTAGCTGTAGGCATTAGCTGTAATTCCTGAAAATTCATACATAAGACTTTGCCGATCTAAAAATTGCCCAACGGCCGTATAGAAGATTTCACTTCAAAAATCCGCAACAGCCCCATGTTTTATTTTTTACAGCTTTGTAAACAATTAATGCTGTGCAATCAGTTTTATTAGGCATAATAGCCACTTGCTTCGGCCATTAATGCGCTAATAATGTTGATTATGGTGCAGATTGACGACGCACGATATTGGAAACCATTGCATAATTAAATAGTTCCGTGCACAGCAAATTTAACAATCTATGTACCCTCAGCCTCATTACTGTTGCGTTAACCGAATCACGACCTTAGTTTAATTAAAATCAAACAGTCTCATTAAAATTGATTATGCAAATATTTGGGAGAAGATTAGGGCGAACAATGTTAGATGATGTGTTTTATCAAGGCGAAATAAAATTCTACATTGAAAGAATGTCAAGTAAAAGGTGTCTGAGGAGATTTCAAATACTAAAACTGAAGTGGTTGAAAGCAAGTTTAGGGATAAAGGGCTCAAAACCGAATAGTTTAAATATTTAAATCCTTTAAATAGCTTCGGATTCATTTTGATTACCATCGAACCTATTTTAGTGAGACGGGAAAAAAATTAATTACCTGGCGACGTGACAACATGGCGAAATTTCAGTTTGAATGTTACAAGAATGAAAATAAATGCTGCACGTAGGGCAATAAGATTATATGAAAAATAAAAATTACTGACCTATAAAAATTGTTTAAGTTTTAAAAGCAGAACCAACCAGAGTCGAAGTGCATTTTCTCCATTATTTTCGTTAATTAGTAGTCATGTGCTGAATTTCATTTTACTTGTCTCAACTCTGACTGTTATAAATTAATTTTAAAATTTAAAATAATATCATTAAATATGTAGATGTATGAAACGCCGGAGAAGAAACTACACTCAGTTAAACGTTGAAAAGTTTTGATGCACCCATTCCTTTTCCACTTCAAACGTCCCAGAACGAAACAGAAAGCAACTCACCCGGAAACGCTGTTGAGGAGATCCGGCCACGCTAAGGTGAGCAGTGAATCTCTGACGAACAACTCCCATGACGTAAGATGTGACTCGCTAAAGACCCTCTCGGATCTTTGGAGTCGCGGTCTTCCGGCTCTCGGTTTACTTTCTGTCATTACCGTAATGCAAGGGATAGGGACGTTCATCCTGGAAAATGATACAAAAGATATGTTTTTAGTTAAAATATACGGCAAATACCATTATAAAAGAATTCTAAAGGAGGATTTGTAAAGGTTAAATGGAAAAATATGAAAGCATGCAACTAGTGGAGATGTTTCGTTACGAGTTGGCGGTGAACGTTTGGTTTAATAAAGCGTCTTTACCCGTAACGGTGGGTTGGTATACAGGGTGTTATTGAATTCTTAGCAGAAAATTTACCGCAAGTAGAACTCGCCAAAATAAAAAAAAACTATTTACCACTTTGCTAAAATCGGCAATTTTTTTGAAAAGTTTTCTGATTCCGCCTATGCCGACATGAACTTGAACGCATCAAAACGTTTTTGTCGAACGAGGTAAACGCCTTCTAACTTTTTGGGACAAAAAATTTGTCGTTGATAGTAAATTTTTGTTAGTTGAGTGTCGCGCCGCTATGTATTGTTATGTGTGCTCGATTCTGTGCTCGTTGAACGCTCCGATTTCGGACGTCCCAGATGTAATCGCGTTTTGGAAATTGAACCTGAAATTTTTAAGTATTCGAATTGTATTCGTGTCGATGTGTCAACATTTATCGTTTATCGCAGGTACAACAACAAGGATTATCCTATTATCCTATTATCCTATTATTCTTTTTATTTTGACGAGTTCTACTTGTGGTTACATTTTCTGCTAGGACTTCCATAACACCCTGTATAATACAGTCCTTCCAATAATAATTAACAGATATTGTAAAATTACTCATTAAATAATAATTAATGAATTAATTTTGGTTTAAAAAATCTATTCTTCTAAAAGTTTATACGGAATTCTAGCTTGATGACGATGAAAACATTCTAGGTTTCGGCGAATGAACATGGTTTAAACGTAACCACATTAGTGTGTTTAAAGGTAGATAATTTAGTTATCAAGATAGAAGCTGTAAGTTTTTTCTGGCAATGTATGTCAAGATGAAGTTGTCAGAGCGACAACAATACTCCAAGAAGGTCATAGCCAGCTCTCGTAAATTAATGGTAAAATTTTCAATAAAAATGGTTCCGCATCAACGTACTCGAGAGAATCGTAAGTCAATCTGATAGAAGACCTGCGAAGTTCTGATTTCTGATAGAAACTATTATTTTCTTCGTTTGCCTGCACCCCGGACAAGACATTGCACACAATAATGCTTCAGTATGAACTCCTGAATACACGTGACGTAAGAAGTTCTGCACAAACAATTAGAAATAGCTTTAGAAAAGCTTCTCTCCAGGTAACATCGAGTAATGAGCGCAGAATTGGTTGGATTTCCGGGGGCTCGAACTTCCTGTAACATCTGTAGCCGCAATATGAGATTTAAACCGAATCCAATGTCGTCACGTAAAACGGCGTCAAACCCCCTCGCCGCCCGCGCTCTCTTTCCCCATTTGTGTGCGAGGAGCTCGTATTTAAGTAATTTCTGAAACTTTTACTTATCCGATTTCAAAAATTCAGGGGGGACATAGGCTGTATATTATTCCGTTAAAATGAAAGGTCTTTTGCAAAGTAAGTCGACGAAAAAACGTTTCATCGGCAAACACTGCCTTAAGGATGGGGTCCTCGTTGAATAAACCTAACAGGCGCCTGTACATCGGACTTTTAGTCGTTTAAATTTGTCTGTTAACTACCAAAATTGTAGAAGCCATAAAACCCTCGAAACATGTTAAAAATTAAAGAGTCTGTCAGGGTGTTGTACTCGGTAGCGCAGTTTCCACGCTGCGATCTGTTGAGACTCGGGATTCGTCTTGTCGAATAGACGACACCCCGCACAAAAACACAAGGTACCGACAAGGATATGGATATGTAAAGTCTCTTGATACATTATTGCAAATTAATGTATGAATTTATATGTATAAAATAATTTTAGGTTTATGATTTAAAAATAAAAAAAAAAAATTATCAAAATTTTAATCAACAATTTGTCACGAATGATGTCAAAGTCTAATGTATTTACTAGTCCCTCAACATCATCATGCAGATTCAACATTTTGAAATTATAAAATAAAGATGTTACTGACAAAACACGAAATGTAGACAATGTGCGTTTTGTCTAGACAAATCGCGAATTGACCAAGCTTTTAAGATGAAGTCCAAAGTACACTTAGACAAGTCATATTTTTAACACTTTTATTGTAATACGTAGATACAAAAAAATAAAGGATTTTAAATTAAAATAATTCTACAACTGGTAGATTTTCAGACAACTTAAAATTTCAAAGTAAATTGTAGGCCGTGAAGAATGTTGAAATTTTAAAAGTTTCAAAAATTGTAAGTGTACTGGAGTTAAGAAAATGTTCAAGCCGCTAAAGAATCACGAAAGAGTCAAGTTCAAGCTCAAGTTTTCAATACTGAGTAAACTAATTCTCAAGATTAAGGTTTCAAAAATTGTTTCAAATCCTGAGGAGTCATTTTCAGATATTCTTATTTTCCCAGTTTCTAAGTTTTATTTTCTTTGGTTTATACATTTTAATGTTATTTTATTCTTGTTTTAAATGCAGCACTTTAATATAACAATAATCTGCTCTTTATATACTTGTGAAACTGCTCCGTTTCAAGTTAAATTTTGTTGCAGATATCGATCATGAAATCTTTTCGAAAAGAACCAAAATTTTACCAATTTTACACTGCACCGCGACGCTTTTCGAAAAATTTAGTTAGTGCTATCGAAAAAAGTTCACATAAAATATGTAGAGAACAAAATTGTGATTGTATAACAAATTTTGGTTGTTTTTATTTTTTGTTTGCGACCACCAGTTTCTGTTCTACGGGGCGCCAAATTTGGGGGGGATTTGCAAGTTACAACAAAATAAAATTTTCAGCGCGGATTACAACGAAGATCGATCTCAAATAATTTTGAAATATTTTTTTTTTCTCAAAGAGCAATGTTTTCCAAGTTTGGGGATATATCATTTGATGGAGTTGGTTGCATATTACAAAAGATATGATTTTTTTAAGTGTGCCTCTCCTTACTCGAAAAATTCTGACCTTTATCGGTTTTTCGGTTATAACATGAAAACTGTGTGTCCTACGTAAAAAATCATTGTTACAAAAATTAAAGCCGATAAAATTTCCTACAAAAACCATAGGCCTAAAAAGGCACTAGGTTAAATCGTTCTCGAGATATGTGCCGATGAAAATCTAGTCTAAGCAGATTAGAATTTTTGGAAGAAGTAATTTATAAAATTTAGAAATTTTGGTTATGAACTACCAGAAGGCACCTAAATAAAAATCCGAAGAGCTTCGACTCTCCCGGTGGGAGCGTCATCCACTTTTGCTCAAAAAACCGCTCCTGAACGTGACGTGAAGTCTTTTTGCCTTTCTCTCATACAAGGTAACTCCGATGAGAAAATGTTATAGGACTTGTGTTCTCCATTATATTCTGCATAAAATTGGTCTCAAGAAGTTTTTGCCATCTTCCACCCACCGCTCATCAATGACGTTGGAAAATGAGTTTAGTTTTCAGGATGCATAAAGAAACAACGCTTTACATACGTAAACCATTTTTGAAAAATAAAAATTCTTCAATAAAAAAGTATAACAATAATTTTAGACTTTTATAGTAAACATTTGTGTATAACATTTATAATAGAAAACGTTATTAATTATATTATTTGTACCTGTTCACTACCAAATTTGTAGAAACTGTCAAATCCTGAATTGGAAATACAGTTACATAAAATATATTGGAGGAGACCTGAAAAAGGCAAACGCCTCTGAACAAATAATCCGAATGAACCGTTTTGGTCTGTCCTTATTGTTGTCGGCACATCAAACACATTATGCACGCGTTTAGTGAACACGTGCTTGTAAATACACCTCCCTTATTACGCCTTTTTATACTCTGCGATTTGTCGCAAATCACCAAAAATTACGTATATATTCATAATAGCTTCATTCGGAGGGTGAATATCAGCTACCTAAGTTGACGGTGGTGGCACAGCATAGATGCTGTGGTGGTGGCAAACAGAAAAACATAACAAAGTAATAAAATAGGTATACCTGTGACAAATTTCAAATCCACAAGATAGTAATATAATAGTTAGAACGATGCAAACAACACATTGTATAATAATCATGAACAAGGTAACAATTAAAGAAAGTTTCCTGAATCTCAATAATTTATGGGAACCCCTAATAAATAGTAGGTACCGATAGACGCAGTAAAGACGATTGGTTGACCCAGCGAAATAAGTTTACACCCACGTCTCTATTGGAACAGCCTCTCGATCCTTATTTTTTAGCTCCATTTTAAGTAAAACGACGGGTCAAAATGTATTTTGGTTTTCGGATTCCGAATCAGCATAACGGCTTTCATAAATTAAGTTTCCATCTCATCAATTTTTTCCAAACTTGACTTGTTTTTAATTGTTTTTTGCAAAACCACTATCACTAGGATTTTCAAAATAACATAAAGTAAAAAATGTGTCCTGTTCTTTGTTGTGTCAAAATTTCATTGGAATTGCTTCAGTCGTTTTCCTTAGATTGGTTCTCATAGTTAATATGGAAGAATAACATGGAAGGATCCCACCCTTAACATTCGGTTAGTCGCGCCACTTACACAAAATCCAGATAAAATTGAGCTATATTATCACATTATAAATCAAAATATAGGATATTATTATTTAAAAAAAAAACATTATTTTGGATCGAGCCAAAAATAATTTTTTCTACTAAAAGTTAGCACTACTCGAGATAGGAAGCTAGACGAAATGACGGCCACATGCTGTTACGAACAACCGAGAACTTTATTTATGCTCCATCTAGTAGTGAACACGGTAAAATCAACGTAACATTTTAGAAAGATTACGCATTAATCTGAACTAAAATTTGATATTTCGCAAATTCATATTGGCGTAGTGATTAAAGTAATAGTGTCGAAATATAGTTTAAATCATTAAATCGAAGCCGAATTTCCGGAATCTTCTATATTTTTTTTCAAACGAACATTGTTTGAAGTGCTTAAAGCTTTTAAATAAGTGACAGTATTATTGAGTTTAAATATGAGTGACAGTGACGATCAAGCGGCCAATGATTTCATTAATACCGTCTAATACACCTTCAACAGCTACTATTACAGAAATTACACATAATTATATCAAATGATATTCCCACCATTGTAAAAAAGTCTATATTAATAGTATATTTCAAACATGATTTTGTTTGGTAAAAACAACATTTTATAAAATGGAAAAATTAAAAATGGATCAAGGAGAATCTGGTAAGTGTGTTTGAGTGGAAAAAAGGTGATAAATAATGAAATCATTATAAGTGAAAAAAGTTGGCATGTAATAATTAAAATACTGAATTGATAATAATTGGATTATTGAAGTTATTCTGTTCATTTAAATTTAAATGAATGCGCCGCTAGAGGACTTTGTTTGCAATGGCAGAGAAATAGCCATTTGTCATAACCCACTCAACTATATTTATGTATTTTATTACCGAAACTATGTTTATTATTTATTTTACTCCATATTTATTTATTGGTTTACTTTAATTATAAATTCGATGTTTTACATCTGCCGGCCTTAATTGTTTTTTGACAAACAGTGCCTTTAAAATCTCGACTACCATTATGTTTCGTAGCGCTTCTGATCCCAAAATAAAAAATTGGATCAATTTCACAAATAAAATGTAAAAATTGTACATCCATCAAGTTTCCAGGAACGGCGCCGATGGCACTACCGATTCTACGAAACATTTATAACACCTAAATCTAAAATTCCATTAGATTGAAAGATTGACTATTCATCAAAAAATAAAAACATTTCGTTGAATTTTAAATTGCTTCATCTAATTACATATTCCCTTTACACTGAAATGAGGGCCTCAAATTCCCTGAATTCACTTTAGTGTAGAACTGACGGAAATTATTTCCGTTTTAGACGAAATTTCTTTATTTTACTTGACGATATCGTAATAAAGTTTTTCTACTTTGCGTTCGTACTGAGGCTATTACGATACGCTTTTGGGTGTCATAATAGACAAAAGCGGTGTTATAATAATTACACTAAAAATAGTATAATTTATTTTTTTAATATTGGTAACCTCTCTCTCTGATCTTGTCAATCCTAACCTATACTTCGCTGTCAATGATGTATGAATGTAAATTGGCATTACTATTTTTGCCACTTGTATTGGAAATTCACGTGCATTTAGGGCAAGCGATTTTCTTGGGGGAGGTGTCCAACAAGCTGGTAACACTTGTCGCCTTCTTGGCGCTTTGGTGTAGGACGGCGTCTGTAGGTTTTACATGTTGTCCTGGATGGCTCGCCTTGACTTTGCGTGTGGACGCCGTCAGGAAGGTTTTTAATAGTATAAGACAACATTGTGGCGTTGCAGCTCAAAATACATAGGGTAGGAAAATGTTTTTGGAGATCGTAGAGAACGTGTTCTTCTTCTGCCAATTTTCAAATTGGGCGTATGTTTTTCCATTTACCTGGCGTGACTTTGAAGGTAGCAAATTGCCTATCGTATTTTCGCCAAAGTCCGTATTTCTGGTGGCGTACATTGAAGAACTTCAGAACTCATTTTTGGAAGGACAAAAATACGAGTGTTGACGTTTCAAATTAATTCTTTTTCATAGGCGCCGTTAATGCAGCTCGCAAGAGTGCCAACCGCCGCGAAATTCCCTAGATTGTGAAATTTGATTATTTTGTATAAAAAGTGGCAAAGTAGAAAAATACTGTATGATAACTCGTTTATAAGACATTTTGTCGCACTTACTCTTTTTTTCTCTTTAAACCCGTGCGTGCGACAAAATGCTTCTTATAAAACTCGTATCATAATATACTATTAAATCAACTAGTGGAATTTTAATGTAGGGTGATTATTTCGGACGATGCAGGAGAACACGAAGTTTAAACAAATATGTGGAGAAAAACATCTCGGGGGTGTTTTTCAGAAGGTGGAAACATTAAGGTTATCGATCGTAATGACATAAAATGCCGGAATGTTGTTTGTGAGAACTTGGACGAATTTTTAAAGGTCTTCAGGTAAATGGATGAAGGAAAGGAACATTGTGTTTCAGGTATCTGCTGTTTTTCTTAGTATTCCGAATGTTTTTTTAGAACTCGGTGGGAAAACAGACATGTTATTTTTAGAAAAAGTGGTATAAGAGAAAATACTTTTACGTCTGGGATTTGTATCACGTAAGTGTAATTACGGAGGCATTCATTTGATTTCCAGGTGTTTGGCAATTGTGGTATATTGAACAGTAGTTTCTATCTGAGTGTGAGTTGGTTGTATTTCAGATCTCAATTCGGTACTAAACTAAACTTATACTATTTTCGTCGCCGTCGGAGCGAACACTCATCAATAGCCAGAAACAACAATTCCATGGATTGCTTAATTTTGTGAAGATATACTTATTATGTTTAAGTTTGTTGTCCCCGCCCTTATACTTATTTGGAATCCATATAACCTTCCTATATTGTACCGTTTCTATATTTATTTTCCCGGTCCAAATTTCGCTGCAAGTAATAATATACCTATACGAGTATAACCTACCAAATATGGATTCCTTAATGGTTACAGGTTTTATTGTTCTAAATTCCGTATGAAAGATTGACATTGGATCGTCCTGTATTATTTTATTGCTTCAATTCTGCAAAAAATTCAATCGTGTCCTAACAAACGATAGCTTTATAAAATTTAATATAAGGAACGTATGGCTGAATATTGAAAAAATATTTTTTATTGCTCATGTAGACAAACAGTATCTTTGCAACCTCGGTTACGGTTGCAAAGTAACGGTTTGTCCATTTATTAATTTGGGTGCGCAAAGTTTACTTTGATTTATTCTGCATTCGCAATAAAAAATAGTATGTCCAACTCGTGCGGCGTTGTCGATTGCCCACTCACTTCGTTCGTGCGCTCAACTTCGCTTTCGTGGGCAATCGACAACTTGCCGCACTAGTTGTACAATATACTATTTTTAATTTGCTGTTGCAACAAAGCTATTAGCGCATTGATTTGAGTGCGTTAATAAGCCATTAACGCACCCAAGATCTAGAATTTTTGTTTCCATTGGTAAGACACACTAAACCCCGCACTGAGCTAAATGTCACTGTGATTCTGAGGTTATGGTTCTGTCATGTCCAGTATACGTCAGGTACAGAAAAATAAAAATTTAACAAAATTCCCTAAATGACCAAAATCAATTTTATTTGTAAAAAAATTAAATTAATATGCAAATTATTAAAAATAACATAAAAAACTCGTTTGGCAAAAGTTAAGAGGACTCGTTCTTTACAGGCACTCCTGCCTACGGCAATCGTGCTCAAACCTGAACTGGTGTATTAATATAAGTTTTACAAAACTAGTGTTTCCTACAAGGAACTAATATTTCCTGACAAGTGCAGAATAGTATATGTTTTTCGATATACACTTTTCAGGGTAGAGGGCGAATTTTTGAAGCACCGGGCGTAGACCGAAGGACAGCTCACGAGTATTGAACAACATTTTTTGTATTCGTTCACGCAAAATGAGAAAAAATACGAATTAACATCAAATTCTTTTCGCACGTTGCTCTTTGTTTTATGACAATCAAAATAAATTACCCCATGTCCTTGATGTTTTGAACTTGAAGAAAAGTTAGTTCTTTCCGTTGACACGCTCTACCACACCAACAACCAACACTACCTGAAATTTGAACAGGAATTGTCTATTTTCATTAATTTCAAATTTAAAATTTTACCTTCATCATTAAGTAAGTTCTATCGTCTGCTTCTCTTAGGAATTTTTCTATTTCTAATTTTGTAGAAACACTGGATTTAGAATACTGTCCACTGATTTTCGTTTCATAAAAGCTATTAAACTTCATATATCGATATTTTTCTTCAGGGATAATGTTCTCCTCAGCATCGAGTAAATGCTCCACAAAGAAGAACTTGTTTTACAAACAAAATTGATTCTCCATAATAACCAAAGCAGAACAATTTTGACTCCGGTTATTATTAATTTAGAAATAATTGTAGGATATTAAGACTATTCAAATTTAATTTATTTTCCAAAATCTAGTAAAAAAAATCATGTCTGCAGCACGTAGGAAATAACCAACTTGTCAAAATTTTATCGGGGGTTACGGACCAATGAACAGTCGCTATTACACAACGTACCTCATTTTTCAGCGAAAAAATAACAATTGCTGCAGTCACTGTGGCAGCATACTGCATGTCAAATACCTCAATTACCTGTCACCTTCCACCACATTATCAATAATTTGGGCGTTTTCGTGAAATAGTCGAAAAAATTCGAGTTGAGATTTCGCTGGAAAAATTTACCAATTGTGGACTCGAGTTCTACAATTTAGCTCATGACATTGATCAAAAATCACTCAACTGCGTTTCGTGATTTTTATGACAATGTCATTCGCAAAATTGCTAGGCGAACTCTCGTAACAATCGGTAAATTTTTCCGACGAAATCTCAACTCTTATTATACAGGGTCTATCAGAACTGGCGGACCAAAATGATATCATGGATAAACGATCTTCTGGAGATGAGGAGAAAAAACTTTAAAAAAATCCATCTTTGTTGGATTTTAAAATAAGAACGTTTTTAATTGACCAATCGCGTTGTAGATGTAAAATTGCGTTAAAAATGTATTTTTAACTATAGAAACAAATCTGATTGTTGAAAAACATAATGACTATTATGTCATAATAAAGTATTTGTGACAGTTATAAACGTCATTCAAAACGTTGATTTGGGCTTTCATTTAATTTAATAATAATTATAATTATGTTTAATCCGGAGGAATATTTTGATATGGTCCTGTTATATGGAGAGTGTGATCACAGTGCAACAGCGACGGTTCAGGAGTACGCAGTTTTCCAAATAGGGAACAACCTAGCAGGAATTGCTCCAAGAACTGCGAGAACCGTTCACAATGTGTGATTTTTGAAGAGGAACCTGAAACGAGCATTAGTGTTGTGGCTAGTAATCTTGATATGTCCACCTCTTCTGTTGAACGTATTCTTAAAGACGAAAAAATGCACCCATTTAGATTGAGTTTATTATTTTATTTTGTTGGTCTTAAATAAACTTGTCAAAAATTTTAATGAGAAATAACCTAAAAAATTACGTCAGTGTAATAACAATGCAAAAATATTTCAAATGCATCCATAGCTACAAATAAAGCAGGAGAAACTAATTTACAGGTAACTTAACATCAGCAACACGATTGGTTAGTTTAAATCGTTCATTTTCTGATCACTATTAAAGATAGATTTTTTAAAACATTTTTCCAATTAGTCCCAGAAGATCGTGAATTCACCGTGTCATTTTGGTCCGCCAGTTCTGATAGACCCTGTATTATAACTGACTATTTAAGCATATTTTTAGAAAAAAACTATATGTCAACAATATCAACGTTACTAAAATGTTGGAAAAGAATACTTGCCCATTCTCCCGGGATACTTGATTTATTTACAATGGTAGGTAGGTCGTATATTTTCTTTATTCCCAATTGTATTTTATTATAGATGCCACGATGCTTTAGGAGAGAAGCTCGCGAAAACGGGAAATGATATGTAGAAAGTCTTATTACAGAAATTGAAATATGTAGTGGAAAATAATTTCAGGTTTACTTTTAAATAATAATATAATCAACTCCATAAGTCCGGGAGCAAAATCTTTACAGTACATTTGAGATGTTTATGAATATCAAAACGTTATTTGAATGAAATTTTTATAGCATCGGTTGTTAGCAATTGCTGATCTGTTGATAATTGGAAAAAAAAAGTTCTGAACCAGACGTTCCTGCACAAATTTTGCAAAACTCTGCTGAAGTCTGAAGAATTTACGGTGTTTGAATTGGCAAGTGTTTTTATTTATTTTAATCGTAATTGTTCATCGCAGGAAATAACTTTCTACTCTAAGAAGATAAGTAGTTCATAATAATAAATTATTGTGGGCGAAATACGAGTACTCTATGATTAACTCGATGTTGCTGTTGCATGAAAATGTAGACACTTCGCACTTTTTTAAATTCATCGCCTATTTAAAAAAGTAGTCACTTGGCTATGACAGAAGTTCCTGATGAGCCACATCTTTTGGCAAAATTAAGTAGCAAAAAGTGGTCACCACGCACGTTAGAAGTGAAACTTCTTTAGCTTATTAAAGGTCGAGAAGGGGTAATATTAAGTATTAAGCTGTTTTCGCCATAGCACTTTTGAAATTACTTAACCCATCTGTCATTTACAGTCTGAATCTACCTACCTGATTTAGATCACAATCAATTTATAAGGAACAAAAGTCCGACTCTACTTTGCGAAAATACTCTTCAAAATGAGTACAGTTTACAGCCGATATGAATTAATCCAAAAATCGTCCGATAAGGGCTGGTTTTTACTTGTACTACCGTGCTCGTGTCATGCTCGTGTCGTGTTCATGTCACCAGAATCGCCTATGCGCAGTTTTACATAAGATTACATTAGAAAACCGTGCTACTACCGTGTCATAACCGTCTGCCATCAATCGCTGGAAAAAATTAATTCGAATTTCAAAATTAAAGATGTGATTTATTTTTTCAAAAACAGATGTTATTTAGAATAATAACGCAAATCTTACCTCTTTATTAAACATTTTTGGCGTATATAGTTTTATTTATTTATTTTTGCTGGGCTCTGATGAACGGAAAAGAGCACTTGGAAAGAATACAGAACACTGGTTTTATTAGAAATTATCAAAGAGCCGATAATTTGATTAAAGTTCTTATTTTATTTACGTTATTTTGACAATTTTGACAACCGTTGACAGTTCGAGTTTCAAACCTTCTTATTAAGTCGCGATTCAAGTCCCTCTGGTGGCTATTTCACCTCGATTGGTACGACAGGTACTACCGTCAATTTCATCGGCGCGAACAACGCTTAAACCGTTAATTTGATAGAGAATATAATTTCGACAAAAATCAACAATGTAAATTCATTGTTGTGGTTTTTTATTAATAAGTGACAATCCAATACTGTGGTATTATCACTTTGGGACGCACACTACATACACATTGCCACGACTACTTCAAATACAAAAGAAATCAGATAATAATTAGTACCTGTAAAATCACCCTTGATGGCTTAAAAGGAAACTCGATTGCCCCTTCCCCTGTCTCATTATATTTATTCTATTCCTAAATATAATTCGTGGTACGTTTAAGTTGAATCATTTTTTTTTGAAATGCCAATTCATCCAGCCCCAATCTTAAAGGCCTACAACACTTTAATATGATTCAAAATCAATAGATGGCGGGCCAAACAGGCCAAAAGTTTTTCCAGTTTTTAAACGAATGTATAGAATTTTTTGAAGATCCGACGGCGGATTTGTGTTAAGAAGTACAAATTACAGGGAGCTAGTTTGCACTTTTTCAATTTATAAAAAGAATTAACATTTTTTTCTTTTTCTTTTGGTGATGGTTTGAGCAATTCGAAAATCTAAGGTATACGTTTATTAGAGCTGTTTCAATGAAAACCAACACTTTTTTTAGATCTAAAATCGGACGACAAACGGCGTCCGAAAACGTGTTTGAAAAAGAGTCCTCGACGCATCGTAACAACAATGACATCCTTTGATAGGGATGGGATAAGGTGACATCATAAATCCAGTCGGTTTTTACCAAAATCAGATCTTATTGAGCATTCAAAATATAATCATTGCTTTGTTTATATAATTATTGTTCTGCCTTTCAGAAAAGTAAAATCCACGATTTCAAACAGCGGTTGTATGAATAATGTTACAATTAAAATAAACAGATTTTGGACTGCTTTTCTCATGTAGGATGCAGCGTCTGACAACATAAGTAAAATAAGTATAATATTCTGAAGACAGCAACTCTTACTATTAGACACGCTGTTGCGACAGTACTAGCAGACAAGGATTGATAAAATTTATTTTGAAAACCAAATGAGAAAATAAAGTACCCTATTTTTACTTACCTTATTTTTACGATATTATTTAGGATGATTTACTAGAAACCACCCGCGTCCCATTGGCAATGAATAAAATAATAAGATTTGGAAATTTCTGCATTTGGGAAAGCAGATGGAGCAGATCTGTGACTGTAGCAAATAATTTTGTGCTTGGTGGGTATGTTTTTCCAGAAATAAAAAATAATATAAGAAACAAATTATATGACTTAAATATGCAATAATATGCAACTTTTGATGAAATATGCATGCGTATAGCCAAATGTGCAATCACTAATTAGTGTTAATTAACTCTAATCAATGTAATTCGTCCACATAATTGAGTATACTTATAGACGCTGTCTCAACGAAAATTGTCCACTTTAATTTGCTCCACTTACAAATATTTTCTTCAATTATTTTTCTCAAAAGCTCAAAAACTACGTGTGAAAAAAAATGGCATCATCATTGGAAATGTTTGTGCCTACAAAAATGCCATTTATCCGGTAAATTTGAGCAAAATTGATATTCCGAATATATCTTCAAGGAAAAATATTTTTTATCCCGCAAGAAGCGAAAAATACACCACAGAATATGTAGAGAATCAAAAGATCTTTTCAATGATATGTCGCATGCCCCACTTTCCCTATTTAAAATTTAAGGGTGGGAGTCACTGCGGAGGAGGTACTTTAGTTAGAAGTTTGAAATGTACCTCAAAGTCCCCCTACAGATAACGATTTTTTTGCTAAAATTTTTGTTACTCAAGCGAATTTAAGTGGAGAATTTTCTCTGACAGCCTGCAGAAAATATGCAAAATAAATAATTAATTTGCGCTTTGCATATAATCTGTTTATTTATTGTTTCAATACAGATGGTTCACGTATAGGCATATTTCTACAAACGCGAGCATCTTTAATTTTAGGAAGTAAAACATTTAAAAAAAATTGTCAGCTGAACCTCCATATTTTATCTTTCCAAAAATTTTCTTGGAACGCTTTCTATATGAAAATCTTTTTTCGTCTACAGAACGAATATGAATATGAATATGAACGTCCAGTGATACGAAGCTGGCCTTGAATATGAAAAAAAGAATTATGCAGAAAGGGCACTGAAATTTAAATTTTTATACAAGGGCTTTACACGAACTACCAACGAGCTGAAAGTAGCCATTACTACTTTTCAAGCAGGACCTGCGATGGTATTCCAATGTTCGCAATTCCTTCAGAAAGTGACGGCCATTTACAATATATCCACCTGTGATCGTCTGAATGTAAGGATTATTTCCTTGATTAGGTGTATATTTTTCAATTACTAATTCTTCGTCACTACAAAATAAATCTACTGGCACGTGAAATCCGAACACACGAAAAAATTATTTGATTAAAATGATATTTTGGTTAAATATTGGGGGCATCGTCCATAACAAACGATTAAAGTTTCATATAATTCGGACAATGTTTCCATATTTTTTTTTTTAAGAATTACATTTTCAACAGTTGAAAAAGAAATTGAGAAATTGATAGACATTATTACTGCAAATGAACCCCATTTGAAAGAGGTCGTAGTGTGAGACAGGGGAAACGTGGTGCTTCGTACAGTACAATCGCTGCAACAATGGGGCACAGTGTGGCTACCGTGATGGCAGCATGACAAGTGTGGCCTGATGGAGGGCGAACACAGCGAGCTAGAGGCACAGGAGCTTCCAGAAGAACTACCCAACGGCAAGATCGTCTTCTTCACTTAATGGCCCTAAGAGGTCTACTCGGTCAGTTGCTGATGCTTGGTTTGCAGCAATAGGAAGGCTCATTCGGATTCGCACCGTTTACCACAGAATACGTTCAATGGGCCTAACTTCTTACCGTCGGCGTCTCGGCCGCCCCATAACGCCTCAACACCGTCGTCAGCGTCTGGACTGGAGTAATAAACGCAGAAACTGGGCATTACATCGCCTTTACTGACGAATCTGCATTCTGTTTGGGGTTCAGGATGGTAGAGGACGAGTCAGGGGACGACGAGGAGAACGGCGTCATCTCGAGTTTGTTGTTGAGCATCACGTCCACCGTACCATCGAACTTGTGGTTTGGGGAGCTATTGCTTTTGGTGGCAATTCTCCTCTAATCGTAATCCGTGGCACAATGAGATCCGCGCGTTGTGTTAAGGCCCGTTGTTCTTCCTTATGTAAGGGGGGATTGAAGATGGTGTTTTCCAGCAAGATAACGCCCGCCTTCATATTGCGCGAACCTCTATTGGCTACCTGGATCGCCAGATTTATCGCCCATCGAAAAAGTCTGAGATTGGATGGGATCCATATTCAGAATTTTCCGCAACCGTCGACGACTTTCTTATAAATTCTAAATATAAGAATTTTTTCAAATAGAATCCGAACACAGCATTAACGAAGTGACATTTTGAAAACAAAAATTAGGAATATGAGTATAGTTTTCAGCGCGAAGACAATTCACGATTTTTGCGGCCATATTATTTCGAAAACCATTGGTGGGAGCAAAAATGTATAGAAACAAAATTGTAGAAAAGTTTTTTCTGTGCAAGGTCCATATTGAATAAAACATTTGCAATAAATTGTTATTGGTCAAAAAACGGGAGTGGACTAATTTTTGCCTTGGTGCTGAAAACTATAAATATTTTCCAACGTCATTTATCAGCGTTGGGTGGGAGATAGGCCAAAGCTTCATGAGATCAATTTCATCCAGAATTGAATGCAGAACATAAATCAGAAAACATTTTCTCGTCGGAGTTACCGTTTACCAGAAAAATGCATAAAAGCTTCATGAGGTCACGCTCGGTGGCGTTTTTTTTTTTGGGGCAAGAGGGAATAAAGCTCCCCTGGGGGAGTGGAAACTCTTCAGATTTTTATTTGGGTACCTGTTGGGAGTTCATAACCAAAATTTCAATATTTTATAAATTAGTTATTCTATTCGCCGTTTTTTCGTTTAATTTGCTTGGACTATTACTATACAATTGAGGAGCGGGGGGATTTAGCAATTTTTTTTTTAATTCTGTAGTCCACAAAATGTTGCCACTCAAAGGCCGTTTGACATAAAAAAAAACACGTATTGCATATTATTACGGATATTGGACACTTGTACTTGGGTTGCAGTTTCAAGAAAAAATAATACATATTTTCAAAGTTATGGTCAAAAAAGCATTAAATTTAACTCATTTTGGCACGTTGGGGTCAAACCTCGGGTCAAACGGTATATAGATTTAACCCGGTTTGTTTCTTATTTTCTTTACCTTTTGGTGTGTGGATCAGTGCTTTATAGGAACTGCCAATTTTAATTGAAATTTTATTTCTTGAACTTAAAAATTAATACAACGAAAAAGCGGTGTTAGAATAGCATAATATAGAACCATACGCATATGCTAGTAATAGTGTTTAGATATGAAGACCACAATCAACGTCTAAACAATTACATTGCTCAGCAATGTCATCAACTGGTGCATCACCAGGAAGATCTTCCTCTTGATCTGCTCGAGGTTATATGAATCTGGAAACAAGATATTTTTGTACCAAGACAGATTATCCGTGTTCGACTCAGATGTTTCCAAATTATTCTTGTTGTAAGTTTTATTTTTGCTAGGAATAGAATGCCTCAGTTCCACTTTCTTTACAGAACGATTATTGTCTCTTTTGCCTCTGTTAGGAATACTCTTCGCTACCTTAAATTCACTTCCGTATCTAAAGTTTTCAAAACACTTCTCTTTGCCAGTAGGTATACTTGTTTTCTTTGTTTTAGGTATACTTGGCTAGGTTAATTCTCTTGCAATCGGATATTACAACTATTTTCTTTAAGTCATTCTCCAAAAATGTTTATGTATTTCAGGTTCCAATGTGTTCCCAGTTCCTTCACTAAATCAAATTGCTTGTATATGTTGATGTAGTCTTCCTTATTTGTAATGGATTCCTTCCGCACATTTTTCCACACGACCGAAAATACTATCGGCCGGAAGGAAACTGTGTTCTCTTACAGGAAACGTAATCCAGATTTTTTTATTTATTTTTTATTTTAAATAACGAAGTGGATAATACAACATAAAAGTAAAAACAAATGTAATAATTTAGGCTGAGATGCGTCTTTCCAGATTTTTCTCTAGAATTTCCCGTTTTATTTATTATTTTTTTTCAATTGAAAACATTCAATCGAGTTATTTCCATAATGGGAGCATAGCGAACAAAACAAAAAAAAGAATCAACCAAAATTATGTGTTATGATCGGGTGACGCTGTTTTAAAAAAAATCACATAATCATGTTTTAGAAGGGTTTCCTTTGTCGGTTTTTCAGTTTGTAAAAGGTAAACATTACTTATTTTTGGAGCTCTACAAAATGTATACCTTAATTTTTTCAAATTAATTTTAGAAAGTGCTTATAACGAGCGTTCAAAAATAAACCTGGTTAGAGGAGGCTGGGCATTTTTATAACAGTGTACATTGCAATTGTTACAAAAACTAACTTGTCATTTTATTCAGTTTAGGTTAGGCAACCACTAAATTCGGCCAAATTGTTATTGAATTTATATTTAAACCTTGTTTGCAAGTAGGAAATGGTACGAAAACATGAATTTAAGACAGTCCCAACATATCAGAAAATACGTGAGTTGTGCCAAAGCTGACCGGTAGGTGAAAGTGTCATCGAAGAAAGAATGTACAAAGCATAGAGGATATCACTAAAGACACTTACATATTATGCTCTACATTTTCTTAATGAAACTTAATGAGGCTCACCCTGATCTAATAACAGCTGCAAAAGAAAAGGTTTGTCTTTTGCTTCTGAAACTCAAGAGTTAAAACTTCTACCTAACCATACTTTTCAGATCTGCGCATTTAAGAGAACAAGTTTGAGTGTGAAATATGATAAAGTAACAAGCGAAACTGCAAGTGATTTCTTCCTTTGGCCACATTAAAAATTTCATGTATGTACCAAGCATCTGTAGCCGATGTAAGAAAAAATATGAAACTGAAGATTTTTTGCACTGTTTTTAATGGGATCAGAAAAAGGGCACAATTCTCTACAAGAAATATCGAAAACATTTTCACCATTAATTTACTGTAACTGTTTTGTGTCCTTCTAAGGGATTGTAAAATTCTCAATAAACATTTGTAGAAAATTTGGTTAGAAACTGTCAGTTGGTCATATCCTTCCGAAGAGTGTTTTAATTTCTACATTTTGAAGAAATAAAGGTGTAAAACCAAATCATAAAGTGTCCGATATCTAAAAATAACTCGATTAACATCACACCCAAAGGTCTGAATCCACTTTACTTTTTACCAACCGTTGTAGGAATCCTGGAGATACCTGCAGGACATTTTGCAGCCCAAACCCCCAAATCATGTCGGTCTATATAAAACCGCTAACTAATACCCTAAAACACTTGTCAACACTTCTTTAAGATGCATAATAAAATTAATTATTAATAAAACTGCAGCTTCTCTGAAATTTTGAGGTTATGTTATCTGTCATGGAGAGTTTCGTGTTAATAGAGGCAAATAGTGTGACGTAAATGCACTGGTGGGGGAGCCAAAACCTTTCCAAACAATGAGTCATCCTTTCCATTCCATGCTTTGAGCATTTGAGGTTATGTAAAAGTGGTTTAAATCGACGTTCATTTTCTGAGTTTAAGAACACGTTTTGAAGTCACGGTTCAACGTGGGTCAAACTAGGGAGGTTAAAGCTAACAACAATTGGGCGAAACGTAAAGTACATGAGAACAAAAATTACAGCGAATGACAGGTAACCTTACTATTTCGAGTCAGCTGTTGACACGTGCGTTTGTGTGGAAAAGTCCCCACTCTCATTGACGTCACGACTTTTCCAGTCTATCAGTCAAGCTCTACACTGTAAAAAAATAAAACAAAAACGCAATTTCAAAGCCTACTCTAACCAGGTTTTTTATTGAACGCTCGTTATGAAAAACTAGCTCTCTGCAGATTACCCTTCTCTATTGAACTCCGTATTCAGAATTGTAATAGGATTAGCCATTTCCTCAAAAAATGAGCAAAACTTTTCCGATATTTTGTCTCTCTTGCACACTGGGCTATTAAATGTTGTCGGCTTTGGCCTTAAGAACATTTTGATCGCTGGGACTGATATTCGTGGCATTTAAAAACATTTTTTTAATAATATGTGTACCACTTATTATATTACCTTTGAAAATAATTTATTTACAGAAATGACACAAAAACTTTCAGTATATTATATTCCTTCCATGCACGCAACTTATTGTGATTCAAGATTCAAGAATCAAGACTCAATAGATACAAGCCGTTTGTGACACTTGTTAGGCGGCTTATAATAGATCCTTTAAAATAGTTGATGGCCACTAAGGCGTTGAAGCCTGCAAGATATTCAAATATAAATACAGCAGAAGTCCGATAATCCGGCACCCAATATTCCGGAACGCCCGATGGTTCGGCAGCATCCCGGGGGTTTTATGTTTTTGCCGTAACCGCTTCTGAACTAAAGATTAAAGAGCCCAGTGCGGTTTGTAAACGCTTGTAAACGTTCACCACGCTACTGCTACTGTTCAACAAATAATTTTTATAATAAACGTTGAAAATCTCGAAAACAAAAAGTAAAATATTGTACGGTGTTGACCTAACGATTCTGCTGATAACCGTTTTGCTGGAAAAAAAAAACATGTTAAAGTTTTTTTTTATGTATTCCTTAGCCTCTGCCAATTGTAGTAACAGCACAGAATAGAAAATATTACAGAAGCGACACTGTCGGTAGTTACTTTTATCTTCCTTTAATGTCGTACCGCCAAGATTGAGACCTTCAACGGGTTGTAAAGCGATTAACTGGGTTGTCCCTCAGTTCCCCACAGGTTTAGTGATGAAACGGTTCGAGCCACGTGCGAGTAGAGTGTGCTTGTGGCTTAAAGGAAATGATCGCGTGTGCGCGTACCCTAGCCTGGTTGTAATTTCCATCTCGTTCTTCATTTCATTTCTCTTCCGTCGCTTCTGTACTGTTATTATTCTGTGGTAACAGGTACCGCTGGATAGTCCGACATTTTCGGTAATCCGGCAGTCCGCCGGACTTCTACTAACTGTAGATACTTCACACATGCATGCTTTTTGATAAAATCCATTATTGAAATATTTTATATTTTCAGAAACTACTACTACTACTACTAATAGTAACTGCTAATCTTGTTTTGAAAAAATGGTAAAAATAAAATCTTTCATCAACAAAAAAAAAAAGCAATTTAATACATAGATGAACATTTGAATTAACATACCATAAATTTAATATTAATTGTGGAATTATTAGTAAAGATACTAAACCATCAATTGTGAAAGATCTGGTTACTCAAAATAAGTAGCTTAAGAATGCTTTAGTAATAATCATTAATTTATTGACGTCGGTAAGATCCAGGATAATATTATAATCTCCTATTTTTTTTAATAATTCAGTTCTGTCATCTTTTTTCAAGCGTGTGCGCCTTAGAGATTTTTATATTATTAATCCCTCTGAGTAGAATTGTAGACGTATGTAAGTGCTGAAGTATAGTAAAAACGGATGTAAAAAGCAACTGCTTTATATCTGCTGACGTATGGAAAATCAACTAAATTTCTTTTCTAGAAATATCTTGGACCGTGTTCCAACAAAAGACGTAAGGAATTTAAGCGTCCGTCACTTTGCGTTATCTGCTAAAAGACCAACCCTTACAGAAAGGGTCGGCACACCTTTTATTCTCATCTTTTTTCTCCAATTGCGTTTTATGTCACGTGTAACTTTTAACACGTTGGTATAGTATGTATTCCAATGTAGATTCTTGGCGAATTGTCATTCGCCTATATAATTTTATAACCAAAAGAAAATAAATGATATCATTAGTTTATAGACTAAAAAGCCCCATCTCCACATAAAAAGCGAAAGGTCTATAAAGAAAAAAGTTATGTTTAAACTTGAGCTAAGCTGAATTCAGAAAATGGACATATTAAATTAATTAAAGTCTGAGGTGTTGCATAATACTGAAACACGTTTAATAAAACTGTTAATGAGATATCCGACAAAAGAACTTTTTCTGTATGAATTACGAATTAAAAAGGGTTAGTTATAGTTATGATTGGCAGCAAACAAAACATAGTATATTGAGTTATTAGAATCAAAATCAGCATATTTTTAATAATATTTATTGCGACACGAGGAAATACAGGATTCGTGCTTAAACATTGAAAGTGCCATCAACACAGCCATTGAGAACACACTCTGCACAACAATTAATGCACAATGTAAATGTATTTATTAAATAATTAATGAATTAATTTTTTTTAAAGAGATCTCTCTTCTAAGGCAGTAGACGGAACTCTAGCTTTATCGACAAAAATAGTTCCATGTTTCCTGCTTTTTGACGTAAAACTTCTTGACTTGGGGACTAAGCTGGTGAATGCCTGACGAGAGCGTTACGAAAAGTGTGATCGGGCGAAGCGAACGGAAGTTTTTACAATAATTAATTCATAGAAAAAATGTTTGCCTTAACGGGACTCGAACTCGCGTCCTCTCCGTTGTGAATAGGCACTTCACACATTACAACCATTTGCGTGTGTCAGTTTTGTATGCAATTGCGCTACTTATACTAATCGCAACACATGATTGCCAACTTTTCGCTGACGACAAACTGAAACATGCATTATCCAGTACTGCAGACGGTATTAATTCAGGGTTCTCTAGCTCCATTTATAAACTTACATAAATTAAGAGCACTTTCACAATGGCGAAGTGAAGTTTTACTTCAGTCGTGTGGTCTAAAGCACACTAGTATTTTTTTTATAATGCAGAAGAATTTCAATTCAGAGCTAAAAGTTTGTCGAATGAACATCATTTTATAATATAACTACACTAGTCTGTTTAAAGGTAGACAAATAAAAAGTGGAAGCTACAAAGTGGTTCCTGCTGGTACCTCACTTCTCACCTGAGTTGCCATATTGCAATTTGTTAGAACCTATTCGGAATAGCTGCTAGAAAATGGGATCAAGGTTCTATTGTCTGACGAGACCAAATTTCTTTTATACTCATGAAAAGAGGTGTTCTGGTTATCTACGACCAAGCGAAAGGTATACGTATTCAGTGTATTTTTAGGTCCTCTAGTTCGGTATGGTAGAGACTCCCGGCATTTTGTAATGGGCGCACAGAGTAGTGGGATTTCCACGAGCTCGTTTAACAGCTTCACAATATAATACTAACATCTTAGTATCTCACGTATAATTCTGTGTCCCACCTGTGAGAGTAGATTTCATTTTTATGCGCGATATTGCCTGGCCGCAACTACAACGGATCTCGTATTCGGCAACGTAGAATACCATTGAGACAGATAAATCGACTAGAAAATGCGTTAGTAGAGAAATGGGAAAACTTACCCTAACATTTAATTTACATTTGATTCAAACGTATGCCTGCAAACTAATAATAGCTATTTATTAAACAAGTGTCTTGTAAGGCAAATAAGCCACGATAGAAATGTTTAGCCACTAGAGTTTGTTCGAGTGGGCTAATTTTTCTTGAGAGTCTTATTTGCTGTTCAGGCATGATTGTAATAGGTACATAGTTTTATCTTACAGGTGTAGTTTTTTAGGTCCCTTATACCATGGTATTCGGTGACAGAAATCAAATTTTACTCACAAGAGAGATAAAGCTGTCAGTTCTACTCACAAGTGACTAAATCTGACAACTGTCAGTTGTAATTAAAAATTGTAATTATTAATTTGTAATGTAATTCTCTGCCTTCCACTTCACGAACAGATCATACTCTTTCTCGTACATGTGTCTCGACCTTACCGGGAGCAAGCTGGAAACAGCGGCTTCCACGTCTAGTTGAATATATTTCGGTAGAAAGTCAATTTTTATTACTTTAGTGAAAATTGTGAAAAACAACGAGACTGTTTATTTCATAACTATAACAATCACAGGTTACTACGGAAACTGATATTAGAACCATGCTAATGTTACAGGCGGATGTTTACTTGAATAAATATTTCTTGGATTTTTATACAATGCACCTGTAAGATAAAACGTCGTATATCACACGTATATCACACGTGATCGAAATGTCATTATAAAGCTCGTGAGAAGTGCCAAAATTCTCACGCGCTAATAATGATACATTTCTATCACTTATAATATAATGTAATATTATCCAATACCTCATTCTGCAACACTTAAAGCATCATCAAAACCCAAAAATATTATAGCTTTAAAAGCTGGTAGCCCATAAACTGGCTGCCATGTGGTTGCTATGACAAATTATAGAAACTGTTTAATTATGGCTTTATAAGTCCAATAGTGTTTTAGAGACCTCATAATATATTCAAAGTCGGTATTATTATAATTTCATAATAAACAGGTGTTCAATTCAATACAATACATCAATACATCTATATTTTACAAACTAAATTATATTTTTTCTTAAGGCTGATATCATTATTCTACAATTTTTAACATTGTTGTAATTAATATATAATATGAACAAAAAGATCCCACCGTATGGGAGACATCTTCATAAACCTACCTATATGCGTGCATGCAAATGTGTGTATAAGCTGATAGCAAGGCTATTCAAGCAAGTTCTTTGTTATTTGTTATTTGCTATCAATTTATCTTGGCATGATGTTTGAAGGTATAATAATTCGAATATCTTGGCAACTTTTTTAAAAGCATTTTTTGTTATAGCAGCTAAAGCTTTAACTACAAACTTACCATTCCTTTTTATTTAAAAAGTCGTGTCACGCATCCGGGATACGACTTTCACTTTCTCAATATTGATAAATCTTATTCAACTCTTTTCAAAACAGTCTTATAGGTCAACGCAACCACCATTTGCAATCCTGAAACAAAATAGGCACATGGAACAGTGGAAATATCGAGTGTTCATTTAATAATCCGCTAGCATTTCCTGGGTCAATGTTTTGTTTTCATCAAGGCTTCAAAATTGAATATAACCTCACTTCGAAATGTCATCATTGTCTCTCATGGCGCACTCCTTCAGATTGTAAAATATCTGGCAACGACGACGGGTACGATCTGGCCGTGGTGCACGAAAATCCTGACCAGGGGCTGGGCGATCTCCGTGTTGCTGGAGATGACCTCGCCCAGGACGTTGACAGCTTTCGCGGTATATTCGCGCTAGAAGTTGGCGAGTAACTAGTGACATTCAGGCTACGACATGCCTTCACCGAAACAAAACTTTGGCAAAGGTAATGCTACCGGATTATTAAATGAACACCCGATATTTCTATCTAAAATAGTCAGTTATTTGTGCATACAGAATATTCTGATTATTATTTAAAAAAAATCTTTTTGAACATTTCTTTTATTCTGTGCGGCTGTCTCACTGTTCTATCAAATTAAGTAGCATTTGATTTGAGGACAAACACTGCCTTCAGGTTGGTCCTTCGAGCGGGATTGTTAAAAGTCCGCGAATTAAAAACATTCAGTGTAAAAGTGTGCCAAATCAATACGATTAAATGAAAGGAAGCAGGTTGCCATCAATAAGTGCGTGACAGCGCCTCCACTTGATCCTCATCAGACGGAGAAGACACCAAGTCTTGTGAAGACGAAAAGCATCACCAGGTTAGTGGTTCGTTTTTCCTGCCTTTCCTTTATCCGTTTAATTTGTTTAGCAAAAAGGTTTGCGCGTTAATCACGACGTTAATAATTGCACTGTAAGTATGCATTTATAATAATTAACGACATAAGGCCGATATGTGGTCTATAACGGCCAAGTATAAATTCTGTATAAATAAATAAATAAATTTATTCGAGGCAGTTATAGCCATATGGGCCGTATGTTGTTTCTACAGTTTTCGTCATAAAATTTTGCCTAGTCAGTTTAATAAACATTTTTGTAAAAATTTAAAATAAAATTTAAAAAGTCAGGTAACCCAGTAGGTCGTTGCATTTGCAATCTATACCTGGATAGCAACAATTTTGTTTACAACGGATTGTGTTGAGTTTCAAGAAAATAATGAATACTAACGAAGTTTTTGAAGAAATTCTACAAGAGGCATCTGCTTTAACTCTGAATTTATTGCCAACAAAGAATAGCAGAAGATAAGGAGTATGAAGAATTTAAAAGGTGGAATTTCTTTCTTGGAAAGATGTTGCAGTGTCTTACAAGCACTAGAAGTAACAACGAGTAAAAAACCAAGAGCATAGCTTTCATAAAGAATAACATAATCTTCATCATTTTGCAAGAAAGATTTGATGTGGTAAGACGACCGAAGCTTTGCACTATCTGCTTGCAAACGAATCATCTAAAATCGAGTTGCAGGTCTAATATATAAAACCTTGTTTGTTTGTTCGTAATTTATGTGCTCCTACACCGGTCAACCGATCGCTGTGAAATTTTGATCACAATTAATACTTACAATGGGAAGTAACACGACCCCAATGTGTCACCCCTTTTTCATAAAAAAAAATTTATACAAGTTCAAACCGGGCGAAATTGAGAACTCAGTTACATAAAAAATTCACAGTGACTTGGTCAAATCGGATGAGATGTGATTTTTTATTTTTGGGGTGTAGCAACGCGCGCCGGGTACAAACTACTCTAATTTCTAAAAATTAATATTTGTTTTTTTGGTCGTAGGTTATGCGCTCCTAAACCAGTGCACAGATCGTTATAAAATTTTTACCACAAATAATATTCGCATGGGGAGTAACATGGGGGGTTGACAACCCCAGTGTGTCACTCTTTTTTCTTAAAAAAATTGTTCAAACCGTGCGAAATTGAGTACTGTGTCAGATAAAATGTCACTGTCAATTTTAGACATGTTCGTCTTAAGTTTTTGTCAAAATCATTTCACAAAAGAGATACACTGTGGTGAAGTCGAGAGAGAAGTGTCAAAATTTATTGTGGATGTGTCCAGGATTGCTTTCGAAGTGGGCGCAATTTTAAGTCCTTCTTGGTTAGGACGTACAAGCGGCAAGTAACGAGAAACCAATAATTTATGGCGCATGTTCTGTTCACTAAAGAAAATAGTTTTATTCCATTTTTGGGGCGCAACTACTCGCGTAGGGTATTTTGAATGTCTTACGTTTTTTTTTCTATTTCAGAAAATACTTCAAATTCCAAAAAAGGAAAATCATCTGTTGGAAAATCAATCAAAAAGTAGGGGCAAATTAAATCCAATAGGGCAGCTGATACACCCCACCAACGTGAAAGTCGTCTGGAGGAAATGCGGTTAAGATATTTCAGATCAAAAGCTGCTGAGACAGCTGAAAACAGAGCGCACGACTCGAAAACGATCGAATCAGATTTTCAACTTCAAAATCTGCTGAAACACCTGAAGAACATAGCGTTCATTAAAACGACCATCCTCAATAGAAAATGTAATGGGAAGATGTGTTCATCCCAAACATACCAATGGTTTGATGTGCCCTTCGATTCCAAACGGCTTGAATTTTCAGTCTTTCGGAACTACCATCAACAAAGCCCAAGGGCAGTCACGGAGTGTTGCTGGGGTCAATTTGGGAAGTGTATGTTTCTCACTTAGCCAATTATTATGTTGCTTGCTACAGAGAGGGAACACCGAAAAACTCATTTATGTATTCGTCAAATGAGAAAACCAAAAATATTGCTTATCCGACTGCTCTAGAAAAAGGGAAAAAAGTAAAATAAAATACATATTTCAACATACTGTTCCCTAAAAAAGAATGTATATTATTATTTATATTATGTCCGAATAGGCTCCTACACCGGTCAACGGATCGATGTGAAATTTTGACCACAAATCAAATAATGTTCGTCAAGAGAAGTGTGTAACATGAGCGTAATGCTACCCGGATCGGTTCAGTGTTTACCCATTGTGGTTTACCTGTTCACTGCACCGGTCAAATCGGATGAGATGTGTTTTACTGTATTTTTGAGGCGGAGCAACGCGCGCTGGGTACCAGTTAATTTCATATAAAAATAACTTGGAAGTTTATGGTGGATGCGCCGGGATAATAAATTCTCGCAGCTTCTGAAATGCACTCTATTAATAATAATTGTGCTATCTTAAGAACTTGTTAAGTAAACTCGGCATCTAAAGCACATATTATTCATAATTTAGGTAAGAACAGAACAGTAGTATTTTACAAGCACAAACAATGCACAGTATTAACATATTATATGAAAAAAAAAAACAACAACAATTTTGTCAACATCGGATCCGCAAATAAGCTGCCATTTATCTATACTACTTGCTGCTATCACTGAAAATCCGAAAAATATTCATCATGGAGAGTAGAGAAGCGTGAAAACAAATAATATATAATGCCTTTTTGTTGTTCTTTTATTGAGGGTGCCAATAAATAATCCAGCCTTTAAAATATTGAATTTGTACACATTTGGCGAGATGGTGGAAAATGTGTAATGTGTACACCGAAATATATAATGTAAGTGGTCAATAAAATAAAATTTAATAAGTACGAATTTAATAAAATTTCTAGATCCGATGGTAGAGTAAAGTTATCTAGTTATTATTTTGATGTAGGTCAAAATTATTTTACAGTTATACACTGTCAGAAATTTGAAATTTTTGCTTGTGTAAACACTCTGTAATGCATTAATAAAATGTCAGATAAACGTCACACTATTTTTATGGATTTTAAGCAATTTAAAGACTTGCCGGGGTTATGTCGAACTCGTTTCACTCGTGCTTTTTTAATCCCCTAGTGCCGGAAAACGTCTAATTTACACAGGAACTCGTATAATAATATACTATTTACTAAAACCTTTAGTTGTAAATAAATATTACCCCAAAAACCTGATTTCAGTTAACCGTTTTTATCGTTTCTGTTTGCGAATAACTAATAATCATGTAAAATGTACCTCATAGCAAGTTCGCATTTCCAAACTAACTAAATTAACTTGCATTTTCGTGTGTTCCAGCTCTAATAGTCACATAAATTTTACCACGGTTCGGACTGATTAATTACAGAATTTCAATTATATAATTTAAAAAATTCTTTGGTAGATTTCCAGGCGAACGTGAAGTTGCGTGAAGTTGCAATATATTTGAACATGTAAAAGCATAAGAAACACGCGACTTTTATATAATACAGCGCTGTTTGCTTATCCGACAAAGAAATCACAGCCAAAGAAAGCACATTTTTCTAGAAATCGACGTTAAGTGGGTTTTTATCCACGTCAACTTATCGGAAATATTTGCATGAAACGAAACAAAAAGTTGCAAGGGGAAATTTATTATTTTTATCTCACAAGAAAAGCCCTGGCTGACTAGTACCTCAACGCTTCACACTCTTGGAAACAAACATGTTTTTCTTAAGTTATAAGCGCTAACAAAGGATAATTTCTAGATTTAGTATATTTTTGTTTTGAAAGTTTAAGTAACATTTTCTAAAGTAGAAATTCGCTTTACTAAAGACTAGAATTGACGCTGGAATAAATAAAGAAATATATTCAGTAGTAAAAACGACACTTAAATGTTCATTTTTGTTTTTGTTCTGTTGTAAAAGAATTAGGTAAACAACTTTGACACTAGTAACACTTGAGTTAATAATAATTGTTGTTGTGTTCGTTATAATCTTGAAAAAATCAAGCCTCGCCGTAGGTTACGTAGACGATTCTCTACAAAGTAAAACTAATGTAGCAGAAAAATTAATGCAACCAAGACCTGGCCGGCCCATCCACATAAAAGCAAGTTGAAAAATGCACATTGAATTGTAGTATAACCTAAAAAAATATGTTACTTTTTTTCGTTGCAATAGTGAAATTATGTACTTTTCCATCATATTCAAATAAATCTTACGTATATCAAATGTTGTTTTAAATGTTGCCAATATATTTAATTCCATTAATTAATAGCTACCCATTTAATTCGAGTTGACACAAGTTAAAAAATGTGTCAGTTTTCTTCATTTATAATAGTCAAACTATTTACCTTTCAATATTTAAAAAAATCTTGGGTGTACCAAATCGTATTTCAAATGTTGCCAATAGGTTTAATTTCATTAATTAATAGCTACTGATTTATTTTAAACACTTTTTATTTACAGTGCTTTTTAGCGTGTTTCCCGGTTTAGTAGACCTGTAACACTACTATAGTTTCCTTTAATGCGCGAGGTAGTGACATCTAGCAATATTTTGTCTGTTTTCCAAACGCAAGGTTTTGAGCGATTGGCACGACTTGAAATTACTGTCATCGGCGCCGCGCACAACGGTTCATAAAATCATAAAATTTGTGTGGATTCCGATTCGAGCAGTTGAGCCGAGCGGACGTGTTTTGCGGCGCTCGAGAAGATAAGCGGATGAGAAAGCGTGAAAAAGTGAAAAAGAAATAGAATGAAAAAAAGTGGTAGTGAGAGCGAGAGAGAAAAAGATTACAAAAGAAAAAGAGAAGAAGGACGAGAGTCGGAAGAGAGGATTAAGCCCTTTAGGAGAAGTAAGAAGTTAGAAAGATCACCGGTTAAAAAGGCAATGGATGAGGAAATGAAAGAGATGCTGAAAAAAATTATGGAGGATGTAGGGGAGATAAAGGAAGAGAATCGGAAGATGAGCGGGGAACTGGAACAGTTGAAAATTATGATGCGTGAAAAGGAAGAAAAATGGGAAAGAGAAAAGATGGAGCTAAAAGAAAAAATGAAAAAATTGGAGGAGAAAATGGAAGAGCAGGAAAATAGAGTGAGAAAAAAGAATATTGTAGTAACGGGATTGGACGAAGAGGAATGCGAGAGCGAGACGAAACTGGAAAAATGGATAAAGGTGGAATTAGAGGTAGAAGTGACTGTGAGAGAGATGTATAAAATAAATGAAGGAAAAATGATTGTGGTGGAACTTGGGAGCTGAGGGGAAAAGAGGAAAGTTATGGAAAATAAAAGAAAACTAAGAGAAAAAAAAGGAAAGAGAGTATACATAGAAGATTATCTAACAAAGAAGGAAAGAGATATACAGAAGGAATTAAGAGCGATAGGCAAAGAAGAGCGACAAAAAGGACAGCGGGTGAAAGTGGGTTATAAAAAGGTACCGAAAATTTTTGAATAAGAGCACAAGAAAAAGACGACAGGGCAGAAAAAGGAAAACGAATACGGAGAGGAACAAAGGAGAAAAGGATCAAATAAGAATAGTATTCTGGAACGTAGCGGGAATAAAAAACAAAGAGAATGAATTTTGGGAGTATTTGAGAGAATATGACGTAGTGGGAATGGTAGAAACGTGGGTGGAAGAAAAGGGGTGGGAAAAATTGGAAAAGAGAATGCCGAAAGAGTTTAAGTAGAAATGTCAATTTGCAGATACGGAAAGCAAGAAAGGGAGAGCTAAAGGTGGGATAACAATGGGGGTGAAAGAAGGACTGGAAGGAGAAAATAGAACTGAAGCAAAAGAAGAAAGAGGGAATGTGGAAAGAACGGTGAAAAGTAAACAGAGAAAATGGAGAATTGTAACAGTGTACAGCAGAAGTATGAAGGAAACGAACAGAATAATAGAAGAGCGAGTAAAAGAGCAAGAAGAAAGAACTTTGGTGATTGGGGGGGATTTTAATGCAAAAATTGGGGGAAAAGGAAGACGGATAGAAGAGGAACAAGAAACAATAGAAGGAAGATCAACAAAAGATGGAACAGAAAACGCAGAGGGGAGAGTACTGATTAGCTTAGTAGAAGAAAGAGGGTGGGACATACTTAATGGGAACTGCACAGGAGATGAGAAAGGGGAGTACACGTATATTGGATCAAGAGGGGAGACAGTTATTGATTATGTCATGGTAAATGAAGAAGTATGGGATGAAATAGAGAAATTCAAGGTGGGAGAAAGAATGGAGTCGAACCTTATGCCTTTAGAAGTGAAGACAAAAGGAAGAGAGAAAGATAGAGGAAGTGTGAATGAGTTTAGAAGAAAAATTGTGAAGAATATTTGGACGCAAGAAGGAAAAGAAAATTATAGAGCAAGACTTAGAGAGGCAAAATGCGAAGAAACAGAAATAAACGAAAAAGTGAGGGAACTGAGCGATAACATAAGAAACGCAACAGAAAAAAAAGAGATAGAGATAAGAGAGAAGATGGGGTGTGGAAGAACCAGTGGTGGGATAAAGAGTGCAGGGAAAGGAAGCAGTAATCAAGAAGGAAACTAAGAAATTGGAAAAAAGAAAAAGCAACCAAGGAAGAGTACAAGAGAGCACGCAAGAAGCAAAAAAACGGATGGAAGAAGAGCTAAAGATGAACGGTATAAAGATGGAAGAAGAGGTATGAAGATACAAAAATAAGGAAAGAAAGAAAAAGAGAGAGAGAGAGTGAGTGATGGAATTACTATGGAGGAATGGAGAGAGTACTTCAGTGAGCTGCTAGGGGGTGATGAAAACAGACAAGAAAAGAAAAAGAGACAACAAAGAGTGGAATAAATAGATGAGATAACAAGAGAAGAACTAGAGCAACAACTAAGAAACCTGAAAAGAAAAAAGACACCGGGGAGGGATGGTATACAGAATGAACCGTGCATATATGGAACGGAAAGGGAAGTTGACAGGTTGTTAGAGATAATGAATGGAGTGTGGAAGGGAGAGGGATAATATGCCCCATATATAAGAAAGGAGAAAAGGATACAGTCAGTAATTATAGGGGGATCACTCTCCTAAATACAGCATATAAGGTATACGCGATGATTGTAAAAGAGAGGCTGATGAAGGAAATGAATGAGAGGGGGGTGTTACCAGACGGACAGGCGGGATTTAGAAAAGGCAGAGGGACCATGGATAATGTATATCGGGTGTCCCAACAAAAATTTGTACCACCCAACAATTCCAATTTCAAAAAACTCAGAAGAAAACGCTTCAACAGGTCAATTTTGTTATCAAGGGTGACCTAATTGTACCAAACCTTCAGGTCTTAGATCTCACCCCTACTACTCCAAATAAAATTAAGATTCGGTGATTTATCGGTAATTGAAAACATTAAAAAGCATTTCTTACATTGTACCTCTAAATACGATTAAAACTAAAGCGTCAGTGTGGCAACAGTTTACCGAATTTTGCGAGCAGCGGCATTATAATTTACTTTCGGCAACAACCCCTGAAGAAATTGCAAACATATTACAAGATTGGGCATTCAACATGAAAAAGAAGAACGGAGAAAACTACAAAGAAACTAGTGTCAAATCAATGTGAAACACAACAGCATTAATGGTCCAGGAAAAATATTTCAAGGATTATAATATTCAAATCAATTTTTTTTTGCGATATCTGTTTTAAGGAAGCTAGAAATACTCGTAATGTCAAAAAAAACTTGTTCAGGAAAATTCTGATACACTTAAATTGAGTGCCGAAGCTCTTCAATTGCCATGGCAAACAGTTGTAATGAAGAAAATTCGGAAGGGTTACAAAGAATTTTTTTTCATGTGTGTCCATTCGAGCTTGCCTGGCGAGGCAATAAAGCTGTAAACTGCAAAATGCACTTTTTTCAAGATGGAGTAGACAATGAACGCGAATTTACTGGTCGCATTGAATCCAATTCTTTTAAAAACTACTCAAGGTTGCTCTAAAGCTTTGGCTTCCAGTAAATGGCTTATAAAAAATAGAGAAAACGTTAGTCTCTGTCCTGTCAGATCACTTTTTTAGAAAATTGAGGTTCAAAAATAACAAGCGATACGATGTTCTTGACTGTTAATTCTGCCTGGACGAAAGATTTGTGGTTTAAGAACTCACCAATAGGCATAAACACCCCGGACAAAAGAATCTGCGAATCTGCACTTAATATTGGATTTGACGCCAAGAAGTTAGAAATAAAAATCATTCTCATATAGATCTTCTGCAATATCAGAATTTGAAAGGGAACAGTAATGACTCGTCCAAACAAACCTCTAAGGATGTAGGATGCAAAGAATGTAAAGGAAAAAGGTTTATTATTATAATTATTGTTCGTTTCACATAGGCAAGAAATAAGAAATATTTTGGAATTGTTAAAATTTGCATTTAATTTAATAATAAAATTGTGTTTCTTGTTTAAATTTTTATTCATGAAATAGTCATGTCGAATACCATTCGTGATATAATTTTGCCTGACAAAATTAAAAGATTATTCTACTCAAGTTTGGTGCTTTAGGCAATTTCACTCGTGACATTGACAAAAAATAACTCGCCTAACGGCTCGTTATTTTTATATGTCAATATCACTCGCGAAATTGCCAAGCAACAAACTTTCTTAATAATCATTAAATTTTGTCATATATAATTTCCTTAGTGCGAGGAAAATTATCAAATAATTTCGAAATGTCAAACACGAGTGCTTGCTGAACCAGTTAAAAGTACGAGTGCACGTAGTGCACGAGTACTTTTTGTATGTTTCAGCAAGCACGAGTGTTTGACATTCCGTAATTATTTGATAATTTTTCGAGAACGAAGGAAATTCGGTTAGAGAATTGCATGAGGATTTTTTGTTCAAAATAAAAAGTTGGTTTTGTATGCCGTTACTAAGCCACTGACGTTATTTATTTTTCCTATGTCAAATTGAATTTTGCGACGATTTTTCAAGTAAAGATGAATAAGCGATTCAGTGATAAATCCGAATCAGATATTGGACAAAGTATTGCAAGAAATGTTTCCCTTAATATCAGAAAATCTCATTCTTCAGTGTCTTCAGTGTGGAGGCAGTTTGAAAACACAAGAACAGCCTACATAAGCTTTGAGAAACGTTTTCAACTGTCAATTCCTATTGGAAGAAATCAGGTTCATCGGCGTGATATAAAAACGTACCTGTAGGAATAATGAATTTAACAAGTGGACAAGGCTTGCTGCAGAAGACTAGGTACAGACACAAAGAAAGTCAAAATAACAAACCAGATCGAATGTAGTCTCACATCTCGTTGCAGCTGGAGTTAGTGAACATCAGCTCATAAAAAATACGGGTCATAACAGGATAACTTCGCTGAAACCTTATCTTAAAGGGGACCAGGACCATTATAAAAAAATGTAGATTGTATGCAGGGTGGCACTGCCACATGGAGTGATATTTTGATAAGCGGAATCTGTTCTTCTTAGGATGCAAGATTGGAAAGTCGGGAGTTCTAGGGTCCGGAGAACGATGATGCAGCTAAAAAAATGCAGTGTACTTTCGACCATACCAATTGTAGCAATGTTCATCTTAGTTAAAGTGTATTAAATGTTTCAAAACTTGTAATTTAATGTTTTAGAATTTTAAAATGTCTGCTCTGACAGTTCTGATAATTTAAGCGAGATGCAAATTATCACCTATTAATTTGCTCTTCTAGTTAAAATTACGGTGCCAAAGCAACAAGAACATTAAAATTACCAGGTAATTCAGTACCACGTGATCAAATTTCAGTGTTCTTATTGGATCAAAAACATCAAAATGCAATTCTCGGCAAGATTTTGTTGAAAAGTGTCTGCCGTGATGTTACAACCGCCATAACCGTCTGCCATTGTAATTTTTCAATAACAAAAATAATGTAATTTAAAATATACAAACGGTAGCTTTACTGAAATACTTTTGAAAGTCGTCTGATTTTTGTACCTGTTACACCTGACCGCCACTAAACCTACCTTGACCGGCCTTAGTTAGTCCCCATTTCATGAACAGTAAGCATAAGAGAGTCTTCTGACAAAATTGAGGGTTTACTGAAATATGTCATGTTTGCCTTTCACTGGCTCTTAGACTATTATAATACCATTAGTGCATAGATTATTTGCGGTAATTTTTTCGAGTGCATTTCAAAAACGTATTAATTAGTCTGAGCGGAACGCGTCAATTGAAAATAAAAATCTGAGAAAACCCACTTCAGCCTATATTAAAATTAGATTAAATTTGTTTTTACTTTTGTGTTGTTTCTCGATCTGTCCCACAACAAATTTGAACAGGACAACGTTTGTCGGGTCAGCTAGTTAGGAATAATAAAAAATGCATTAAGCTCCTATGATTGTACTTCTGCGAGTATATTTTTTGGCGTGATGTCTTACTTATTAGACGTTACATTATGTGCTTTGCAAATTTATTAAAATCAGTTTCTAAGCACAAAAAGGTGCATGGAATTTCTAACTGTCGCATGGGAGCCCCTTGTATCACGAAAACTATAAGACAAAATACAACGGCCTAATACAGTTATATACTTCATCTCCGATCAGATAAACTTTGTACACTTTTATAGGACGATTTTTGGGTCATATCGGATCTAAACGCCTTTTGTGTTAATTTTGACGCCTATTTTAGCTAAGTATACTCGCACTTCCTGTTCCTTATAAATTGATTGTGATCAGGTAGATTCTGACTGAAAATAACAGATGGACTAATTTAAGGGGTGTTTGAGTGCATGGATGTAGCAATGAGATTCTGGTGGCTTTATATACTTTTCAATAAAAAGTTGGCGTTTTACTTCTGTCGCGCGTGGATAATTTGAGTTTTAAATTTATTCACCACACTTCGTGAATCACACTGTATTTCATGGAAAAGCTTGCAGAAATCTATACCTGGAGAACGGGGTATAAGACTCACAATCAGTGTCGGGATGGATTAAAGCAGAAGCTGAAGGGGGTCCATTTTCACAAATTTGGGTTAATGATAAAAGTAAATGTTTTTAAAGTAATTGAGACACTGTGAAAAGAAAAAATTTAAAATAAAATTTTATCTTCAAATTAGCGCGACATATGTTTCGCCCACAACAAATTAAATGACCATTCTCAAGCTGTAGGTAAGGAGATCAAAGATTACATGGTAGACAGTATAAATAAGGGCAGTATGACTTACCCAGGAAAATATAAACAATGGAAAAAACTAACTGAATATAAATTACATATTGTGAAAATTTAAATTATTGTTAAGATGGTCTTGGATAATGAAATTTAAACTTAAAACCAATCGTTGACCACATGGTCAACGACTGGATGAGTAATGAAACGGAAACGGACCTATCCGACAGTTCACAAACCCTGCGTAAATACAATTTAAGAAAAAAATTATTATTGGCGCTAAATCTGAAAATTAAGGCCAAAGCCGACAACATTTAATAGCCCAGTGTGCGAGAGAGACAAAATATCGGAAAAGTTTTCCTTAATTTTTGAGGAAATGGCTAATCCTATTACAATTTTGAATACGGAGTCCAATAGAGCAGGGTGATCTACAGGGAGCTAGTTTTTCATATTGTCGTTATTGATAAAAGAAAAAAAAAATAACTGCAAGAAAAACACTTTTTAAAATTAATTTGAAAAATTGAAGGTATACATTTTGTAGAGCTCCAAAAAAAAGTAATGTTTACCTTTTATAAATTGAAAAACCGACAAGGGAAACCCTTCTAAAACATGATTACCTACATATGTGATTTTCTTTTAAAACAGCGTCACCCGATAATAACTGACATACTTTTGGTTGATTCTTTTTTGTTTTGTTCCCGGCATGAAAATAACTCGATTGAATGTTTTCAATTGAAAAAAAAACGGAAATTCTAGAGAAAAATCTGGAAAGGCGCATCCCAGCTTATTACACTGGTTTTTACTTTTGTGTTGTCTTACCCACTTCGTTATTTAAAACAAAAAATAAAACTATCTGGATTACGTTTCCTGTAAGAGAACACAGTTTCCTCCCGGCAGATAGAATTTTAGGCCGTCTGGAAAAATGTGCGAAAGGAAACCATTACAAATAAGGAAGACTACATCAACATATACAAGCAATTTGATTTAGTGGAGGAACAGGGAACCCATTGGAATCTGAAAGACATCAAATCTTTGGAGAATAACTTAAAGAAAATAGTTGGAATATCTGACTGCAAGAGAATTAACCTATACAAGTATACCTACAGAAAGAAAACAGGCAACTACTGGCAAAGAGAAGTGTTTCGAAAACTCTAGATACGAAAGTGAATTCAAGGTACTGAAGAGCATTCTGAAGAGAGGCAAAACAGACAATAATGGTTTTGTAAATGAAGTGGAACTGAGGCATTCTATTCCTGATTACTTCTACAACAAGAATAATTTGAAAACATCTGAGTCGAAGACAATAATCTGATAATAATATCAGATTCAAGAGGAAGATGATGAAGCAGTTGATGACATTGATGAACAATGTAATTGTTCCTATCAACTACTGATCCACACACCAAAAGGTAAAGAAAATAAGCAACAAACCGGGTTAAATCCATATACCGTTTGACCCAAACGTACCAAAATCAGTTAAATTCAATGCTATTTTGACCATAACTGAAAATATGTATTATTTTTTCTTGAAACTGCAACCCACGGATCTAAAAAATGCCAAGTGCCCAATATCCGTAATAATATGCAATACGTGTTTTTTTTTATGTCAAACGGTCTTTGAGTGGCAACATTTTGTGGATTACAAAATTAAAAAAAGTTATCCCGTTTTTGCTCAATCGCTCCTCAATTGTAAAATAATAGTCCAGGCAAATTAGACGAAAAAACGGCGAATAGAATAACTAATTTATAAAATATTGAAATTTTGGTTATGAACTCCCAACCGGGACCCAAATAAAGATCCGAAGAGTTTGCACTCCTCCGGGGAGCTTCATTCCCTTTTGCCCAAAAAACAGGCCCCCGAGCGTGACCTCATGAAGCTCTTATGCATTTTTCTGGTAAACGGTAACTCCGACGAGAAAATGTTTTCGGATTTATGTTCTGCATGAAGTTATTATCTATCTCCTCCTCAACGCTCATAAATGACGTTAGAAAATGTTTATAGTTTTTAGCGCGAAGGCAAAAATTAGTCTACCCCCGTTTTTTGACCAATAGCAACTTATTGCAAATGTTTTATTCAATATGGACCTTGTACAGAAATTTTTTTCTACAATTTTGTTTCTATACATTTTTGCTCCCACCAATGGTTTTCGAAATAATATCGCCGCAAAAATCGTGAGTTGTCTTCGCGCTGAAAACTATACTCATCTTCCTCATTTTTCTTTTAAAAATGTCACTTCGTTAATGCTGTGTTCGGATTCTATCTGAAAAAGTTCTTATATTTAGAATTTATAAGAATGTCGTCGGGGGCTGCGGAAAATTCTGAATATAGATACCCATCCAATCCCACACTTTTTCGATGGGCGATAAATCTTTCGACCCAGGTGGTCAAGCTCCTGAAGGCGGGCGTTATCTTGCTGGATAACACCATCTTCAATCCCCCCTTACATAAGGAAGAACCGAGCAACGGTGGACGTGATGCTCAACAGCAAACTCGACATGACGCCGTTCTTACCATCCTGACCCCCAAACAGAATGCAGATTTGTCAGAAAAGGCGATGTGATGCCCAGTTTCTGCGTTCATTGCTCCAGTTCAGACGCTGACGACGGTTATGGGGCGGCCGAGACGCCGACGGTAAGAAGTTAGGCCCAGTAAACGTATTCTGTGGTAAACGGTGCGAATCCGAATGGGCCTTCCTATTGCTGCAAACCAAGCATCAGCAACTGACCGAGTAGACCTCCGTCTTTCTCTTAGGGCCATTAATTGAAGAAGACGATCTTGCCATTGGGTAGTTCTTCTGAAACCTCGTGTGCCTCTAGCTCGCTGTGTTCGCCCTCCATCAGACCACACTTGCTATGCTGCCATCACGGTAGCCACACTGCGCCCCATTGTTGCAGCGATTGCACGGTACGAAGCACCACGTTCCCCCCTACGACCCCTTTCAAATGGGGTTCATTTGCAGTAATAATGTCTATCAATTTCTCAATTTCTTTTTCAACTGTTGAAAACGTAAATCTTTAAAAAAAAAATGCAACATTGTCCGAATCATATGAAACTTTAATCGTTTGTTATGGACGATGCCCACAATATTTAACCAAAGTATCATTTTAATAAAATATTTTTTTCGTGTGTTCGGATTTCACTTGGCAGTACATTTGTTTTCTAGTGACGAAGAATTGGTAATTGAAAAAGATATATGTACCTAATCCAAGAAATGATCCTTACATTCAGACGATCACAGGTAGATATATTGTAAATAGCCGTCACTTTCTGAACGAATTGCGAACATTGGAACACCATCCTGCTTGAAAAGCAGCTCGTTGGTAGTTCATGTAAAGCGCTTGTATGGAAATTGAAATTTTAGTGCAATTCTGCATAATTATTTTTTTCAAATTCAAGGCCAGCTTCGTATCACTGGACGTTCATATTCATATTCATATTCGTTCTGTGGACGAAAAAAGATTTTCATATAAAACGCATTCCAAGAAAATTTTTGGAAAGATAAAATGGAGGTTCAGCTGTCAATTTTTTTTTATTAAATGTTTTACCTCCTGAAATTATAGATGCTCGCGTTTGTAGAAATATGCCTATACGTGAGCCATCTGTATTGAAACAATAAATAAAGGGCAGATTATATGCAAAGCGCAAATATTTTATTTTTTGCATATTTTCTGCAGGCTGTCAGCGAAAATTCTCCACTTGAATTCGCCTGGGTAACAAAAATTTTTGCAAAAAAATTGTTATCTGTAGGGGGACTACTTTGAGGTACATTTCAAACTTCTAACTAAAGTACCTCCTCCGCAGTGACTCCTACCCTTAAATTTTAAATAGGGAAAGTGGGGCATGCGACATATCATTGAAAAGATCTTTTGGTTCTCTACATATTCAGTGTGCATTTTTCGCTTCTTGCGATTGAAATTGCAACAGAAGTGAAACTTTGGAGTTTACTCCTTAAAAAAACATTTTAATTTTTAAACCCTGTAAGACAAATTTTGGTGGCCGGCGTTATTTGTTATTGTTGCCCTGTACCAGGGGGGCTTTGTTATTGTCGTTGCCCGGTACTTAGCTCCCCCCCAAATCCTATCATAAAAATCGGTCGAGCCGTTCTTGAGTTATAAACCCAAGGGAGTCCCCTGAGCCCCCGGTCCATGTTTCAATAGTTATTCTGCTATTCGGGGCGGAGACAAATCCAACAAATCAAATATCATAAAAGCCCTTTTTGAGTTATAAACCCAAGGGCCCCCTGGGCCTTCTTGTCCATGTTTTAATAGTCATAATCATAAAATCATAATAATCGTTCCAGTCCAAGGGGACCCCCTGGGCCCCTTGTCCAATATGAAAAATACTTTACGACTTATTCCCATACCTACTAAATATAAAAAAAAAACTTTATAAAAATCGGTAAAGCCGAAAAATCGGTCCAGCCCAAGCCCCCCCCCCCCCTGGAGCCCATATTCATGTGAAAAATACTTTACGACCTATTCCCATACCTATCAAATATACAAAAAAATATCATAAGAATCGGTCCAACCCAAAGGGGGCCCCTGGGCCCCCATGTATATGTGAAAAATAGTTTACCACCTATTCTCACACCTACGAAATATACAAAAAAAAATCATAAAAATCAGTCGACCCGAAAAATTGGTCCAGCCCAAGGGGGTCCCCTGGGCCACCATGTCCATGTGAAAAATACTTTACGATCTATTCCCATACCTATCAAATATACAAAAAAAAAATCATAAGAATCGGTCGACCCGAAATATCGGTCCAGCCCAAGGGGCCCCCCTGGGCCCCCATGTCCATGTAAAAAATAGTTTTAAACCATCCCTGGATTATGTCGATCAAAACAAAAAAAAATTATTCAAATCTTTAAAGCCGTTTTTGAGTTTTAGCGTGACATACGAACGGGAATTCATTTTTATATAATACTAGCGGACCCGGCGAACTTTGTACCGCCTCAGAATCAATAAATGTTGTGTTAACTTATTAGTTGAATCAAATTCAGTTTTCAAAGCATAATGCACACAACGTCATCTACTGGCATTACCGGAACCAGCATACAACTATGTTAGTTTTTGTTTGCTTTTTTGTCATGTATCAAAGATAGCGTTATATACGGTTTCCATACAAAATGTATGAGAAAAATTTTTTCGTAATTTTTCCGATATTTTAATAGTTATTCGCCCCCGAAAAAAGTTAGTCAATCCGTTCTCGAGATATCATCAAAAGATTTTTGTGTGGAGTCCACGCGCAACCGAAGTGAAACTTTGGAGTTTACTTCTCAAAAATCGATTATCATTTTTAAAGCCCGGTACGACAAATTTTGGTGGCCGGCGTTATTTGTTATTGCTGCCCTGTACCAAGGGGGCTTTCGTTATGGTCGTTGCCCTGTACCAAGCTCCCCGTAATGTTTTAATAGTTATTCTGCTATTCGGAACGGAGAAAAATCCAACAAATCAAAGATCATAAAAAACGGTCCAGCCGTTCTTGAGTAATAAATCCAAGGGGGCCCCTTGTCCCTCATGTCCATTTGAAAAAATCGGTCCAGCTCAAGGGGGCCCCCTGGGCCCCCATGTCCATGTAAAAAGTACCTTACGACCTATTCTCATACCTACCAAATATACCAAATTTTTTTTAAAAATTGGTCCAGCCGTTATCAAGTAATAAACCCAAGGGGCTCCCCTGGGCCCCCATGTCTATGTTTTAATAGTTATTCTGCTTTTCAGGGCGGAGACAAATCCAAGAAATCAAAAACCATGAAAATCGGTTCAGGCGTTCTCGAGTTATAAACACAAAGGGCCCCCTTGGGCCCCCATGTCCAATAAAAAGTATCCTATGTCCGTCTTCTGGTTCTAAGCTACCTCCCCACCAATTTTCAGCCAAATCGGTTCAGCCGTTCTCGAGTTATAAACTCAAAGGGCCCCCCTGGGCCCCCATGTCCAATAAAAAGTATCATATGTCCGTCTCCTGGTTCTAAGCTACCTCCTCACGAATTTTCAGCGAAATCGGTTCAGCCGTTCTTGAGTTATAAATAGTGTAACTAACACAACTTTCTTTTATATATATAGATATAGATATAGATATAGATTGTTTTGAAAAGGAGAGGGGTAATTTTTAAGTCATCAAAAAAAGAAGTTCCATTTAATAGGTCACTATTGTGGGAGGCAGCTTCTGTGATATAAATGTATTTCGGCCATTTAATTTGTTGTGGCCGAAACATATTTATATACAGGGTGTTATGGAAGTCCTAGCAGAAAATTTTACCACAAGTAGAACTCGGCAAAATAAACTTTTTTTTTATCTATTTTTTTTTCGCAGACGCTCCCTTACGGAGTTAAAATTAAGAATATCTTAACCCCTAAATCCAATACCCGCCTATGGTCCCAATTTCTTTCATTGTGAGGAATCCACGAAAACTTTACCCGATGAACGAATCGAAATAAAAATTGTTTAAATGGAAACAAGTACTAACCTAACATAATATGCATAATATTGAAGTAGGTTCGTATGTAATAATTAACTCTAACTTACATCAGGGATAAAGCCTGCTCAAACCAAAGCGAGACTCTGGAATCGGGATCGGGAGCAAATCCATTGCGGGATATGTACACACCGGTGCGACGGTTTGCAAGGCAGAATATGAGATATCTGCGAAATAATCTCGGTTCCCAGCATGCAGCGTTTTCCCCGCATTTCGCATTGTTTTCGGATGCATTTTTATCTTTGTAGCTATATGCGGAGGACTTCATTTGCATTACCTAACACGAACATCATAGAAACTGCACCATAGCAAAAAAAAAACGTGGAAGTTATAATGAATAAATCCTTATCATTTGCTTAAGAATCGAGCACAGTTCATAACATCGCGGCCGGCACGACACAACTGATAACAAAAATTTACTATCACCGACAAATTTTTTGTTCCAAAAAGTTAAAAGGTGTTTACCTCGTTCGGCAAAAACTCTCTGATGCGTTCAAGCGTCGGGTCAAGTTCACTTAGTCATAGGCGGAGGGTGAAATAAGGGGTCAGAAAAATGTTCAACAAAATTGCGGTTTCAGCACAGTGGTAAATAGAAAAAATGTTTATTTTCACGAGTTCTACTTGTGGTTAAATTTTCTGCTAGGACTTCCATAACATCCTGTATATGTCGCTCTAATTTGAAGATTAAATTTTCTTTTTTTGGGGAATTACGGTGTTTCGATTTATTTAAAAACATTTAACAGTTATTGAAAACTGAATGGCTAAATTGCAGTCTTTAAACGAACACTGCAGTAAAAACTTTCACTAAACCCTGAAGCATATTAAAAAATAATTAAGTAATATTTTATACGAAGTTATCACCGAGTCAGTCTCAGTAATACGGAATACGTGGATTGACCAATTAATTGTAAGTCATCAAGGTTACGCAGACGATTCTCTACAAAGTAAAATTTACCCTTCCATATTGAAATAAATCTTACGTAGGTATACCAAATGTTGTTTTAAATGTTGCCAATATATTTAATTCCATTAATAAGTAGCTACTGATTTAATTCGAGTTGAGATAACCTAAAAAATATGTCTTTTTTTTTTCATTTATAATCGTCAGTATTTAGCTTTCAATATTTAAATGAATCTTGGGTGTACCAAATCGTGTTTAAAATTATGCCAATCGGTTGTTTTTCATTCATTTATAGCTACTGATTTATTTTAATTAATTACTTCAATTTCGCCTGGTTTGAACTTTAAATATTTCTTTTTACCAAAAAGGGGTGACACATTAGGGTCGTGAACCCCCCTATGTTACTCCCCATTGCGAATATTATTTGTTGTCAAAATTTCATGGCGATCTGTTCACCGCTTTAGGCGCGCATAACATACGAACAAACAAACAAACAAATATTGATTTTTATAATTATATTAGATATAGATCTCAGATCTTTGTTAGTCAATTGCTTTTCTTTTATTTGCCGTAAGCAAGTACAACTTCTGTAAATTTCTATAAAGCCCGTGAGAATCTCCCGATAATAAAAGATAAATATAAATATACTCATTTGACCGTACGTGACCGTACCAACTAACAGAGAGATTTGCCGGCAACTTCAAACCTGCAGATTTAATCTGTACGAAATATAAGGATATCATTACGAATTTGGCTCGCCACGTATCAGATATGCCAGATAATCCGCCCGTGTATGGGGCGCTTTGCCTGACGCACTGCAGTATCCTGAAACATTTTGATACATTCAAAGGAGTGTCAAAACCAGTTCTTAAATACCGATTTGGAGGAGTCTGACATTAAAATAAATTTTGGCATTTTTGCTGCAACCCCTTTTTTGACGTGTTCCTTTTTTTACAACGCCTCGTGTAATTAAAACAACAATTATAAATTAGAATGGAAAAAAATTGTGTTTACATGAGTTGCTTGTCTCTGGAGTTCAGTAACTATGTGCTGTTTCTATTTGTTTTTATGAGGAAAAGTGCTTATTTTTATTTTGTTGTTACTTTGCTTATTCATGTGGTGGTGCAGTGGCGGACAACAGTGTAAGTAGTAATTCTTTCATGACATAAAGTGGGTTAAAACTTAACGACTCTTTTATTGGACAGTAGAATTTACGATACACTCAATTCTTCTGGGATTTAACTAATTTTTTATATGGTATCCAGAAACTGTGAGAGGAAATGTAATTACAATTAACATTCATGAGTGGCAAACGATGAAAAGAAGCTGTCGGATGGCAGAAGTAAATGAATAAATGAACGCAACTGGAAAGTTTAATTACCGAGTGCGCTTAGCGTCTTATAAATAACGAGAAAGGGGTTTAGTGACGGTCGGAGCTAAAGAAACCGAGCTTATTTAGATTAGCAATTGTTTCAAAAAGCCAGAATAAAAATAAATGAAATCGAAAGAGTTTCCTTTCGAAATGAGGCGCATTATTTAGACAGTTCTGACAATTATTTCAAATACAAGCAAGGACACATGTGCGAACTAAATTATGAGGAAAAACGGTGATGTTTCGGCAAAACACTTCTTCCATTCAGGTTCCATTTGTAATTTTACGCTCATTAAAGTTTGTGGAGTTCGACTTAGATATATTTAAATTTTTTAGTTTAAATTCTTAATTCAAATTATTTATTTTTTTATTAAAATAATGATTTAGTATCTGCAGTATGAAATAGAACGCATTACGACATACGTTCGAAATGAGGCGCATTATTTAGACAGTTCTGACAATTATTTCAAATACAAGCAAGGACACATGTGCGAACTAAATTATGAGGAAAAACGGTGATGATGTAAAACTCTTGGTCCTGTGGTCGGAAGGTTTTCGTGTAGATTCTAAATTAGTGTATGGACGTGGTATGCACTTCATTAGTGAGTTGTCGATAAAACTGTGTAATATCAAGAAGATTACGCTCATGAAAGTTTGTGGAGTTCGACTTAGATATATTTAAATTTTTTAATTTAAATTTACTCCACCTGGATTTAAGAACATTCTTCTAGTTTAAGAATTTAAACATCCATGAATTGAGTATCTATGACAATTGTTTGATTTGTTGATTTTAAACTTGCTTTTGAAAAACGAAAAGGAAGAAAATTGTAATATTTTGGAGGAGTTTTTTTGTAAATCTACAGAAGCGACTGGTTCTTTTATTCCAACAAAATCTTCAGAAAGGTATAATAAAGAGTATAGACTAATTTGTGAATGGAAGAAGGAGAATGCAGTCAATGAGGAAGTAATGCTGGCTTATCTATTCGATTTGGTAAGTTTGTTTTGAAGTTTTTTGGTGGAATATTAATTAGTTTCGTTATAGTGTAAGAAAATGTATAATTTTTCTCTCTAGTCTAAATTCTCAATTGTTAAAGCCATATTAATGGTCAATTGAAAACGTAGATATTTCAAGATACTCCAAAGTCCGAGCTCCGAGCATTTGCGAAGAAACAGTCCGTTGAATATCAAACTAAGCAAGCAAAAACACTCTCCAGAGACGAAATAAATAAGTTTATTAAAGAGGCGCCGGATCAGTCGTATCTTTTGGTAAAGGTAATAACACAATTCTACAAAACTTGAAATAATATGTGCTAAATGTTTTGTTTTCTCGTTAGATTATTGCCGTAATTGGGATAGCTGGTAGACGTCGCCGTGAGGAGTTGTAATGTAATGTCTTTTGACTTCAGGATACTAACTCACAGCTGGTAATTACAATTTCTAAATCGAAAACAAATCAAAGAGTATTTACGGTTATCGATAAAATGGAAAATGGGAGCTGTTTCGAAGATATGTTGGCTTGCGACGAAGAAGCTTAGGTAATAATAAGCTTTTCATAGGATACCGTAACGAAAGATGTATTTCGCAGTCAGTAGGGATTCATACCATCGGAGGGGTTCCGAAGAAGATGACCCAGTATTTAGGTTTAGCAAATCCTGAGATGTATAGCGGACATACTTTTCGTCGTACATCGGCTACGCTGCAAGCAAATGCTGTAGTTGAACTTGCGGTATTGAAAAGACACGGGGGTTGAAAGAGCTCTTCAGTTGCGGAAAAATACGTTCAATATTCCATTAAAGAAAAAAAAAGATAGCTAGCATGATACAAGATGGCGAGACTGATGTGGAAGTATTATCAGAAAAATCAAAAGAGTTTGTTTCTACGACTTCCCTGGTTCATGGTCTTCCGTCGAATTTTAAAAATTTAGTAGGAACACACTTTACACTATTAATGTTACTGTAGGGCATGTAGATAGGGTGACGTACGCGTGGAGAGAGAATGCCAGAGGACGGGGTGGAGAATAGAGACGCGGAGAGAGACAAGGCGTACTTACCATACTCTGTGACAATACTGAACAGACCTATCCAACAAACACAAAGTGCGCAACTTATTCCTATAATTAGAAACAATCCTCTCATAAAAACTGTCTGGTTTTCAACCCTCAGTCCAATAGGGAATTGAGACAGTCTCCTCAAGACCACCCTCGTGTCAACCCTACGCTCTCTTGCCCTCAGCACCAAGTCCAAGTCTCGGTCTGCTTGCGGTCGAAGAAATCCTGCTGGCTTTCCAAGAGTCATTATAATAACTGAATTTGAAATATTGGGACTTACTAGCGCTTCGGTTTTACAGGTTAGGATCGACGTGTAGTCCTCCAGATAGACTTTGTCGCAACGTTTTATAATTTCCAAATCTTTGACTGTGATGTCTTTGCAGTCGCCGATTATGTAGAACATTTTTATAATGGAAATGCTAGTAGTTTGAATGTATGCAAAAGCACTGAAAAAGTGAGTTTAGAACGGGGCCATGGGATGATTATGGTTGCCTGGTTTTAGGGGCAATGCTTTAATATTCTGCTAATAATTCGGTTATCAAAATATTCTCTTAATAAATTGATGGAAGCTCTTGTTGTGTGCACTGTAGCTTCATCCTGATTGAAATAACCCATCGTTAGTTCGTCATCCTGCAGGTCTTTGGGGCTTCTTCCATAACTTGTCTCACTCTTTAAACCGTTTCAGGTATTTGAAAATCCCGATATCTACTACTACCTTCTTTTTAGTTAACACTTCCAGTAGCTCCGATTTAGAACATTGCAGAAGTTACTGTAGTTTATAACAATATCACGATATTCAGTGTTTCCAAATCCCGTTTACTTTTGTTGCATTGTGAAAATAAGGTTGTACGGGTCCCACCCAAGTGAACTTTTGCAAAAAAAAAACAGATTTTTATTTCAAATCAGATTTGACAACTCGATGACTTTTTACACAATCGTAGCAATCAAGAATCGACTCAAAATTTTGGATTCAGAGACTCCTACGATCACAAGAAGAGGGCAAAGTTAGACTTTGTGTTGATATGAGACGAGCTAACGCTGTGATCATCCGACAACATCACCCAATCCCTACAATGAATGACATTTTAGCACCAGATGGAAATATCACCGGAGTGAAAAAAAGCTACCACCTTTATACCAAAAAGAAGGCTCTTTCGATATAATCGAATGATGTTCGGAATCTCATGTGCCCCAGAATACTTTCAAAAGGAAATGGAACGCATTCTAACAGAATGTGATAGAGCAATTAACTTCATAGATGGTATCTTGATATTTGGAAGTACAAGTGAAGAGCATGATCCAATTGGAGTATACGCAACGTCCTGCTAAATGAACAAAAGTGCATTTACAGAGTAACGAAAGTGAGATTTGTATTCCACCCGTCCCGTACTCACACCTTCATTATGTCTTTCTTCTGCGAAATGGTGAACACAGCACGTGCTGGCTTCTTTTCCGCGCCATGCCAATTCATACACAGCAATAAGAAACAACTTTCTTTGCAAACCTGTTGGAGTATTTTCGTCCCACATTTTTACCATTTTTGTTAATTCTTCATTATTTAAAGCTGCTGAACCTGATTTTCGTTTTGCAGGATCGGCTTGTAACTTCCGTCTCTTTGCATCTCTGGCAGCTCTAGCAGAACTAAATTCTATATCTACGAAAGGATCGAATTTGACGTTGAATTCTTTAAAATATCTTTCTTGTAGTTGTTTGGCTGTCGAATTCCACATTAATTTCACTACAGCTTACTTTTAAAATTTCCGTTAATTTATCTTTGTAATGTAGATCCATCCAGCGTATTTCTTGCCTCACAAAAGGTCGAAAACTGGCATCATACAGAAAGTTTACTTCTTTTTGTTTTTTTAGGCACTGTAGCCTCTACTTCCGTATCAATATTTGCTAAAGATTCTGTACCAAAGCGCGACATTTTTCTGGCCGTCACAATTTTTCGTTTATTTACAACTTTCTATGGATGCATTTTTTATATCACTCGATATTTTATTTCAGAGTAAAATTTAAATTTTTCTTTTTATGGCCGTGTCGCTACGATTTTCTTAACGAATCTACATTTGAGCATTAATTCATGTCCGGTAATTTTCTTATCGTGCACAGAACAACGTAAACGGCCCTCGCGTACCGCTCGTGCCTATTAATACCGTTGTTCCTGTGCACTCTAAAAAATTACCGGAAAGAATTAATACTCTTATGAGATTATAAGTGAAGAGCTCACGAACAGTAATAATAATTTGGAAAATCAAAAGCTACCTGAATCTCAAGTTGAACAACTTGCCAGAACTCTTTTGAAAAGCGTACATGGGCTGGAGCTTGCAAATTTTCCTAAATCTATTTTGGTGAAGTCAAGTATAAAGGAAAGTTCTAATGTCCCGGAAATCGATGAACTGCGTGGGATATCTTTTCCAAATTCTTTATTCAATAATTGTACATTTAACATAATAAAGAAATAAGATTACAGACCTAATTCTCCACATTGTTAAAAAGTCATCGGTAAAGGTCATCTGTAATAGTATATAACGCAACGAGTGTAGGTAAGTTAGTCTTTACAGATACAAAGAAACGTGTTTGAATCACGAGCGCCAGCGAGTGATTTATACGTTTCCGAGTATCTGTAAAGACAGTTACCACGAGTTGCGTTAGCTATTTTTTTTAACAGTCCCACAATAAACAAAATTTAATTTATTAATGAATCTAAAAATAATGACAACTCGAAATTATTTCAATGGTTGGCGCTGAACTGTAAAAACTGTCTCGGTTGTTACGGTAAACAAATAAAAAATAATAATTTTGAAAAGCACGCGCATCGCTGTGAATTGTGTTCAAGCAGTGATATAGAGCTTAAAAATGAGTGAAAATGCAGAACTTGTAGAATTTATGACTAAGACCCCAGATGAAAAAAAATTGTTATTGAAGGTAAATTTTGTGCTTTTGCTTTTATAAAATGTCAGATTGATATTTATGGGGTATGCAGGTCATAATGATAATGGGAATAGCTGGTGGGTGTAGAAGGGAGGAGCTGTTGAACATGAGGACTAATGACATTGAAGACACCGGTTCAATGTTAATTGTAAAAATTCCCATCTGCAAAACAAAAAAACCAAGGAAGTATGTTGTTGTTAGCGATGGCGATTTTAACGCGGTTGAAATATGCCGCAAATATTTCCGATTGCGATCTACTAAAACTCCTCACAATCGACTGTTTGTGCAATACAGAGACAAAAAGTGCACAGTTCAACCGGTTGGTATAAATTGTATCAGCAAAGTACCTATGATGGTGGCTGAATATCTAAAGAAAGAAAATCCCCGCGAGTACACAAGTCATTGCATGCGGAGATCGTCTGCAACGTTACTGGTGGACAGTGGTGTCGATATTTTGACGCTAAAAAGACACGGCGGTTGGAAGAGTTCTTCTTCTGCAGAGGAATACGTTGGCAAATCTATGAATAATAAATAAATTGATTCTGAAAGGTGCGGAGAAATCGGTCTTAGAAAACAGAAATTGCACTGAAAACCACACGAACAATAATTTGGAAAATCAAGAGCTATCTGAATCTCAAGTTGAACAACCCGCCAGACATCTTTTGAAAAACGTGCATCGGTTGGAGCTTGAAAATTTTCCTGAATCTAGTTTTGTGACGTCAAGTGTAAAGGAAAGCTCTGATGTCTTGGAAATCGATGAAGTGCGTGGAATATCTTTTCGAAATTGTTCATTCAATAATTGTACATTTAACATAATAAAGAAATAAGATTATGCTGACCTAATTATCAATATTGTTAAAAAATTAGAAAGTCATCGGTAAAACTTTTATCGATGACTTTATGTTCAACTGCAGTTACCATTGACTAAACGATCGATGTAACGATCAATTACACTGGTAAACACTTACTTGTCTCTTAACAGCACCCAATGTGAAATTGACATTACAATTACTGGCACTTTTTTTGGGGCACGCGATTTTGTTGGGGCATTCTGTCTGGATGGTAAGACTTTTGGCGCATTGGAGTGGGATGGGAGCTAACAGTTTGGATAGCTCGCACACCGCGGATCACAAAGGAAAAAGAACGGGTCTGTGCGGGTTGTGGTTGCAGTTTAAGTGCGTTTGTAATGGGGTTGCGGCTTGTGAGGTTCCAGCCATGGTGCTTTCGGAGATTGTAGAAATCTTGTTCTCCTTCCGCCAATTTTCAAATTGGGCGTATGTTTTTTCATATATCTCGCGTGACTTTGAAGGTAGCAAATTGCCAATCGTATTTTTGCTAAAACCCGTTTTCTGGAGACGTACATTGAAGAATTTGGAAGGACAAAAATACGAATATTGACGTTTCAAAATTCCCTAGATTGTGAAATTTGATTATTTTGTATAAAAAGTGGCAAAGTAGAAGAAATACTGTATGATAACTCGTGTATAAAGCATTTTGCCGTACTTACAGATTCAGACCCGCGCGTGCGACAAAATGCTCCTTATAAAACTCGTTCATAATATACTCTTGTGCAAAGTCGTTCAATTTGACGTGGATATTGAGCAGAGCTTACACTGCAACATTTAGGATGTAGATCTAGAGTAATCATCCAGTATAATCATCTATTCATCATTTATTCTCATGTGCACTTTTGATGATTCCTCCAAAGTGGCAAATGTAAACGCGCTCTAATCAACTTCAAATGTGCGAAAATGAAGTTCGTTCTCTTGTAAATTATACAAAGTGCAATTTGCGATTTAGGTACATACAGTTAACGTACCTACATAAGAAATATAGGTTTGTGTGAAGATCCACTCGAATGAAAGAATATTTATATTTACACATTACATCTTCACTTTAAAAATTTGAAACTTCAAAAGCATCTCCATACTCCGTACGTGTAATTTTAACAAGTCGTTAGGTACACAAACACTACTTTGTCTCGACTAATCCCATCCTATTCACTGGTGAAACAACTGCCGCCAAGGAAAACTCAAACGCGATCGATGAGCATTTAGTGCATGTCTTCTCAGACGAATAGATTTCAACGGGAATTGTAAAGCAAACACGTCTCTGCAACTATTGATCTTCCTAACAGGTGGTGATGTGCTCTTCGAACCATCCTGTGGTCATCTGGACCCGAAAGATATCCCTGTGCTTTAATTCGTGGTTACAGTGACGGATAGTGCTATGATGGTGAGGACAGGAAATACGTAATAGCCGCTACTTGTTGCTTATGGTTTAGGTAAAGAAATATAAAATTGTTTGTTACTTTTGGTATCAGTTTTGAAAAATTATTAATAAAAGTGAAAGCAATAAAAAACAATGTAAAAATTCCAAACCCCTATTCCAGTAACATGACATTGATTTAGAGCTTTGTCCCTTTTCTGTCATTCACAATTTACTCGAATCTAAACTTCTCTTTTTGAATACCCTGTGATTTATTGTCATGTGGACGCCAGTAACAATAGCAGCAAACTAATAAATAAACAATTTGTATCTGTCAATACAGAGCTCCATTATTAATGTGAAAAGGAAAGCATTTTCTGAACCATTCAGATAAATAAAGAAAATGATACACATTTTATGGTTAAAACAGAGCTCGCATCAATTCAATAAATTACGCGCTGTTACAAAAAACTGTTAAACTGATGGAAAATGCATCGAACTCATCTAGTAAAATAAGCGCTACCCGCTAAATAAAAAAAAGAAGTTACCAAGACTTCGCTATTTTTCAGTATTCTTGAAAGCAACTTTTCCAACTTTAGGAGTCGAATCAAAAATTTTACGGCGCTACTCGGCTCTCTAACATTAGTCATAACTATCCATCAAAAAATAATAAGTTTTTGATTCTGTGTTTAAATGGGGGGATAAAACTGTCATTGAATGAAATTTAGAGTCAGTTTAGTCTCATATGCAGTCCCGTCGATCCAGCGAAGTATGAAGGCAATTAAAATATTGTTCTCGTAAAGTAATTACAGGATATAAACTTTAAAGTGCTTGTTAATTCTGCTAACAAAGCCGAAGCGTGTTCCTTATTTTTAGAACGTAGTTTTAAACAATTTCTGATGTACGAGCCTTCTATAAAAGCTTCGACAATCAGAATGTTGTTCAAGTATTAAAACGTATGTTTTTATTTAAAATAATCTTATTTTCCTTCCTCAATATTCCGTGGAAACTCTCCGAGTGTGTAATTTATTGCTAACGTTCGTAACATAAGACAACAAATGCACGAAATTTACACGAAAGGTGGATCGGAACTTTACTTATGATCGGAATAAGCAATTTTTTCGTGTGGGGCCACATGAAACATCTTGTTTATGCCATTAACACCGAAAGATAGTGGGGTATGCATCTGCAAAATGTCCAGGGCTGCGTCATTTCGAACAATTGCTATAAATGGTAATGGCCTAGGTGAGGCTATGTTTTTCAATTACAAGCAAAAGTGGTTTTTGTCTGTCGGAAAGGGGTCATCAATAAAGCCCGAGATGTTTACAGTTTGTTTGTTTCGTAAGTAGTAAGTTTCTTGCCCAAAATAAATCCAGCGACTATCAAAATGTTTTGAGTGCATCGCTGGCTGCCATTAAGGGGGAACGCCATGATCGGTAGAATTGAGATTCGACGGCGTTTACGTTATACCGTACTGAAGATCAATTAAGATACATATTTATATGCGGTTTTAAAAGTAATAAGGAGAAAGAAACAAGGTAGATCGCTATGCAGAGATATTTGCAATATATTTTTTTTAAATCAATCTAAATTTGAGTTCAGAATTGTCAATTTTTCTCGGAGAATTACTCCGAAACCATAATAGTTAGAACAAAAAAACTACGTAGCGACATGATACCCTGTACATCTCAAAATAAAAAATGCTCAAGTAATGAGGAATAAGTTCCCGAGCGTCTATTTGCGAAAAATATGAATGCAATGGCCTAACTTTCGGGCGCTAGCAAAGAGATCAGTTGTTCTGCCGAACCTGGCGGGGTAGGTACGTCTATCTCAGTTCACTCGTTGGAGAAAGCGAGAGACAAAATAATTCTAAGAACCTACCGATCGATTCACGTCGGTTCGCATTTTTCGGGTTCCGTACCCAAAGAGTGGCAAATGAGACCCTATTACTAACACTTCGCTGTCCGTCCGAAAAATTCATTATTTGGACAACTCGTGCTCAAATTTGAAAAAAATGTAGAGACGATAATTTTTGGGAAAACCAGATGGAACGTCCACTTTCCGAATTTTATTTATACTGTATGTTGCCAGAAATCATTAATCCCCAAAAGACGGAAAAATCGCCTATTCGAGACTTACACTTCAATGTAACAATTTAAGACTGTAATTTCAAAAATGAATTTTATATTTTGTTACTGGTGGATGCTAGGTCAAGTTACACCTGGTGGAGGTGTGCCTTACAAAATTGAAAATCTTTAACTTCTTAATATTTTTATTTTGACAGTACATTACTTAAAGTCAAGTTTTGTCTTCTTAATGTAAATAATATTGAGTTGTAAGAGTCAAATTTTTTATTAATAAATATTTATTGTTTTTAAAAATTATGCTTTCTTTCATTGAAATTAAATTTTGTATTTGTTTATTACTTTTCCAGTAACTTCTCTGATATATTTAATACTAGCTGACCCGATAGGCAATACCCTGTCCAAATTTTTTTTCCTGAAGCTTTTAGAAAAGAAAAAAAAATTAAGTGGCTCCTGCTGATGAAAAATTTCGGTTGGTCATAAATCAAATGAACTCGGATCAATTTTTACAAACAATTGAAAACATTCATTTGAGTTATTTCCGTCCCGTGAGTATATCGAACAAAACAAAAAAAGAATCAACCAAATATATCGTTCCTATCGTCAGTTATGATCGAGACTACATACAAAAATTTTGATTTTTGCAGTTTGTCCGAATTTTCACTTTCCTCTGTAACTGTCTCGAATTTTATTTTCCTGACAATTTAACTTGTGTTTTTGTGAACCATCAATGAGATAATTAAATTTCAAAATAAACAACCATCAATAGGACAATTATTTTAGTGGCAACTTTTCTAGAAGCTTAATTCCAGCGACATTTTTTTGTAGCTATTTAATATTACAATTTACAAGTTAAATTGTCAAGCCAAATAGAACTCTAGATCTAAATATTGCCGCCAATTTTTGCTCTTCAGATTGACTCGTTTCTGTTGCTTGAGAAAGTAATGACTCGTGCAAGCACTCGTCATTATTTTCGTCGCAACAGAAACTCTATCTGAATCGCAAAAATTACTGTCGGCAAAATTTTGACCTCGTGCTATTATTATTGAAAAATTTTCCAGGAAACAAAACAAAAAAGAATTACGTTTGAAAGTTATGGCTTGATCAGTTAGGACTAAGTGAACTACGCTAAATACATAACATTCGAAATCCCCTTTTCGATCCCTATTAGCCTGCTTACCCAAGCAGGAACCCACGGCAGTGGTAAAATTGACCACTACATGCTGTAAAGTGTAATGAAGTAATCTTAAAAGCGCTCGGCAATACTCGGCATAATACACGAGTGGCTGTTGTGAAGACTGTCTATTGCGGATCAAATGGCGTTTGCCCTACGTGAGAAACTCCATTTCTGTCTAAGCGATGTCTCTTTGTCGCCAATAGTTGGCCGAATTGCTGGCGTTCCCCATTAATTTTTCACTCGGTTTGAACTTTAAATTTTTTTTACGAAGAAGGGGTGTCACGCTGGGGTCGTCGACCCCCCTATGTTACTCCCCATAGCGAATATTATTTGTGGTTAAAATTTCATAACGATCGGTTGACCGGTACAGGAGCACATAGAATACGAACATACAAATATTGATTTTTATATGTACTAAGTGACATAGAAAAAAGAACACCCAGTAATAATAAATATTTTGCGGCAATTTTCTAGCAATATGTTTGTTTAAGTTAAAATGACAAACGATCAATTTTTCAGCCATATTGATCCACCGGTTTTTGTGGTATCGTATCTTTCCAAAAGAATTCCAATAGACGATAATGCTCTTTTCTAGCTACATTTCTCATTTAGGCGTTGTGCAGTACATTTTGAGGAGCTTCTTTATTTTGTTCATTATGCCTAGAGCTAGAAGACGCCAAAATGTTCGACAACTTTGCGAGTTAGATAGAGGGGGAATAGTGAGCTTGCGAGTGGCTCGGTTGTACTTTAGAGAAATAGCCACTAGGACGCAAAGGAGTTTACACATGGTGGCAGTTTGTTGTCGGGCATGGAACCAGGAAGGCAGTATACGAAAATCGAGAGGTACAGGACGTGTCAGAAGAACCACGCAACGGAATTATCGCCGTCTTAGACTTTTGGCTCTACGGGACCGTTTCACTTCCACAAGGGCTATTGCGGACCAGTGGTTTGAAGAACGTAGAAAGCCTATTGGGATGCGAACTGTTTATCACCGGATCAGAAGTTTTGGACTTTTTCCATACCATACTCAATTTCTGTTACCTCTCACTCCCGGACATCGATGTGATCGAATGGCGTGGTGCAGAGAACGGCTAAATTGGGATCTAGAATGGAATACGGTTGTTTTTGGTGTAAGGGTAAAGAGGCTAAGCGGTCAAAGACACAATCCTCAATTTTCTGTGGAACGGCATGTGCATCACACCGTTCGAATTGTGGTATGGAGAGCTATTGCCTATAGAAGTAGGTCACCCTTGATCTTCATCAGAGGCAATATGACCGCCGTGCGTTACATCCAGGGGGTGGTAGAACCACATGTTCTACCCTACATTCGGACGCTCCCAAACCGCCTTTTCCAACAAGATAATGGCCGACTACATGTAGCCAGAGTTAAGTTGAATATTTTTGAAGACAATCAAGTCGATTTGTTGCCTTGGCCACCAAGATCTCCCGAGCTTTCACCCATTACACAAGTCTGGAATATTATGGGAAGAATATTAGTCCGCTTACCCCAATCTCCACAATCTTTAGCGGCACTTTGGCATGAGTTACAGGTAGCCTGGGATGAGGTATCTCAGGAGAAAATTTATCATCTCATTAAGAGTATTCCCAAACGTGTGGATGAGTGCATAAGACATCGTGGAGGCACAACACATTATTCAGTTTTCTCTTGATCTAACTGTTTGATTTTTCTCAAATATTGATCGATTACTTAACTAACCCTAATGCAGACGTATACCAAAAATTGCCGCAAATATTCATTATTACTGGGTGTTCTTTTTGTATGTCACTTAGTATATTAGACTAGCTGGTACCCGGCGCGCATTGTTACGCCCCAAAAATAAAGTAAAACATCTCAGTACTGTCCTTGGGCTTTGTTGATGTAACTGAGAAAGCAAGACGCACTGGAAATTGAAGCTGCTTGAAATCGAGAGGTATATCGGTGGAACCATTGGTATGCGTGGGACGAGCACATCTTCCTCTTACATTTTTCATTGAGGATGGTCATTTCAGTGGATGTTGTTCAGGTGTTTCGGCAGATCTTGAAGTTGAAGATCTGATTCGATCGTTTTCGAGTCGTGCTCTCGGTTGTCCAAGTGTTTCAGCAGCTTTTGATATGAAGTCTCTTAACCGTATTTCCTACAGACGACTTTCACGTTGGTCGGGTGTCAACTGCCCTATTAGCTTTCATTTTAAGTCAACGTTCGGGCAGGACAACGTCTGTCGGATCCGCTAGTACACTATAAATATGTATAAATTGCTCGCTAATGTGTCAAAGAATAACTTTGGCAACCAATCTTTAATGCTCGCGACTGTATTATAAACCCTTCGGTGGAGACGCCCGGTATCTCATATGTGAAACATCTATACGCGCGTTAGACTAGAGGAAAACCAAGACGTCTCAAAATTCAGGAGACGTTTGGTTTTGGCCTAGGCCGTCTGCGCCTAGCGCTGTGCGCACGTTGAGGGGATAACGCGTTGTCATGAGGCTTGGGCATTCAGGAGACGTTTGGGGATACGTAGTGAGTGAGGGAGTGAGCGTGCGAGCGAGTGAGTGAGTGAGTGAGTAAGTGAGCGAATGAGCGAGTGAATTCAGAAGACACAAAATTCAGGAGACGCTTGGTTGTTCAGTTGTCAAATAAACAAAAAATGGTTTTTTAGGTTAAAATAATTCCAGAAATCGTTTGAAACGAGTTACGAAACCGAGCAAAATAGTCTACAACGTCTTATGAATGAGTGATGCTTAATAAGTTAGAACTAGTGGTCGCCCAGTGGTCAAAATTCGACCGTAATTAATTAAATTTGTAAGTTTGAACGTTATTGAGAATCTTTTCCAAATAGTACACATCTATACTCATTGCATATAATTTGTGAATTTTGTTCTATTACATTTGCTGCGAGCGTGTATCTATGCTAAATCTCACCCCTCCGTGCGCTCAATATGGTTAAAAATGGGTACAAAAGATTCTCTTCACGTATGAATATACAAAATATGAAATAAAATTCATTATAGGTTTATGCTTATGTGTTAACAATATTCCTCGGACAGGTCAATTTTTATTTGTAAATCTCTATCTTTTGACATAAATTACATCTTCCTTCTTATTCTTAAGGGGCGAGGTTTTAACCCCGTTGCACTGACGCTTAAGCTTATTGTGCCGCACTTAGTGCGGTCTCATGTGGGCTGTAGGCCTATCACAGGTTTTTTCGGCTCTTTGGTTTTCTTTAAATCCCTCATGTCCCGACACCCATCACAAAGGGGGACTCTATTGTATTCTGCCAGTTTCACCAGCGATTCGAAACTTCCTTTCACCACTCTGCGCGTCTCTCTCTCTTTCTTTACTTCGACACTTTTCAGAGCTTTTAGCGCTGCCTGACTATCGGTACTAATATGTATCCATCCGCCTGTTTGCACAGCCCCTCCTTACTATTTCCCCGGAACAGAAATGTCCATTGCAGTAATTTCTGCCTATAACACGGTTCCCGGGAACCCAGGTTAATAGTTATGTCATCTCCTGATGTTGTTCCAGCCACCCTTGATGGATCTAATGTTACTTTTCAGTTTCCGAGTATCCACCCTCTCTTCCCTTCCCGTCATGATTACCTCGAAGGGTTTACGAAAGTGATATTCGGTCCTAAGTCTGTCCGATTGCATGCTCAGTAAGCAATCGTTCCAAACATCTTGGCATGGTGTTCCCTTCTGACGTGGACTTTACCATATCCGGCAATTATAAGCCGGTATGCTGCCTTCATTGCCTCCGATTTGACCACCAGATGTAGCCGAGGCAGGTTTAGGAGCATTTCCATGGCTGCAGAAGGCGTTGTGTTTATTGTTCCCGTTATTCCAAGACAGGCAAGTTTTTGCAGCTTCCCTAATAGCAGTGTAGCGTGTTTTCCAGACCCCTTATGGCACCAAACTAACGAAGAGTATGTTACCGTGGGATTTATGACCTTAGTGTAGAGTCAGTAAACTATTTCTAGTTTTAATCCCCAATTCTTTCCCAGAATGCCCCTACAGGCCCATAATAAACTAATTAACACTAATAGACCAATTAACATTAACACTAATAGACTTATTTTATTAAACACTATTCCATAGCCATGGTGCAACTGCAGCTCCTATAACATTAACATAATGTTTTAAATAATCTCTGACCTGAAAGGAATCGATAAATGTAGGTTTGGATAGAGAATTGAATAAGCTTTAAAATGATTTATCACACAGCCCCCCATGCCATTTAAATTTTTAAGGGGGTGGCTCCCCTGGCTAAAGGGGTGAGATCTAAGACTTGAAAGTCTGGTACAATTAGGTCCCCCTTGATAACAAAATTGACCTGTTCGAGCGTTTTCTTCTGAGTCTTTCGAAATTGGAATTGTTGGGGGGTACAAATTTTAGTTGGGACACCCGATATAGATACATGTTTTATATTTAATAAAGACTTAAATCCAAGGCTTTTATTTATACTGAAACAACATTATGTAGATGACATAATTAGTATATAATTATCCAGAAATATATGTGAAAAAATAAAAATGTCTGTTAGACCGACGTCACCACCTGTGCGTAAAAAATGCACGCCACCAATGAAGGGTTAAGTACTTATCTTGTATAAAGTAAACTTTATTCGTTGCTTTTGTATTTATAGACAAGGATGTCATTGAAAATAAACAAGAGTCTGTTTGGAGTTGCCTGGACCTCTCATGCTGAAAACAAAAAATCAAATTGCAATCGTATTATCCGTCATCTGAGGATAGTGAAACCGAAGTAGATGGGCAAGCACGTTCAAAGAGAAGAGAAATAGACAAACCAATCTAGCAGAGATCAATTATCAGGAAAATTGCTAGTTTGGGCGGGGAGAAATAATAATAATTCAATAGAAATGGAAAACAAGTAGAAAAGAAAATTCCGCAATAAGTTTATTGCTCTAAATGTATTATGCCGTAAATAATTTAGCGGCCTATAGTAAAAAGAATACATCTTTGGTCCCTGATTCAAAACATAGCAATCTGTCGGCGCAAAGTTAAAAACAAATATCGCAGCGGTTCAAAAACATTCTTTCTAAAAGATTCTAGCGGAAAACCTATCAGGGTATGATTGAAATTTCCTCTACTTTTGGAATTCTCGAGTACTCGAGAACTGCTTGATCCGAGGTTTGAAACCTCGCGTCGTATGGAGTGTATAAATAAGGGGGCTCTGTTAAACGTAGTTGTCCGTGCGAACATAGCAGCAATTGGTAATTCCTGTTTAAATTATGGAATTATCTTTTTAAATTCAAGTCCAATTTTTCCCTTCATTGAGTAGAAGGATAGTTTAAGATATATAAAGTGTTCACTATTCAACTTGCGGTCAACAGCTCCACCTATTTGCTTCCACAATTTGACCATATTTTGTACGCGCTGTCCATTAGGTAATGCCCTCCTTCTATACACTCGATACAGTGTCGCAATACGTTTATCAATCCATCTTCAATTATTATAAACCACGCTTGAGTTTCTGTCAAAAAAAGATCAGTGCTTCAATTGAATGCGATAAATGAAGCTCCACTTGAAGATGAATGTAAAAAACATAAACTACAGGAGAAAGAAGCAATGCAAAAACTGAAAACGGCGTTAGGTTGTAACGAAGTTACCTAAAATTTGACAAAGTCAAGCTCTCTACGCCCAAATCGGCATCTTTAACAGCCCTAAAATACTTCATGACCTCCGATTGGGATGATTTCACATTTTGTAACCGGAAAAATAGAGCGCTGCTTATGCAACTTTCCGGAAGTCGCTACGACCACCCCAAAGCCACCGCCCTTGTCACCGCGGGTCACGCCCTCCGCACCGAATCATTGAAGTGTCCAGGAAAAATACTTTCTATTATTGGATTGAAATAGGACTTTCAATCATTTTGATCCGCAAGGAAGCGCGCTCCGGACCTTTCCATTCCGAAATCGCTACATTGCCCGGAGCCGCTGCCGTTCCGTCGGGAAGAGAACGCGGTGATAAGGTTCTCACAGACGCACTGCCCCATTTCGCACGCATCCAGCAACATCATCGTTGTCCCCACTAGTTTCTCTATAAGAAAGACTCCACTAAGTGGCGGAAGGCAGATGTGAATCGCACCAGGCGACCATTCTTCCCGTTCACGTCCAAGTTCGTGGTAACATCACGATACCTTCAAATACCCGGCCACGTTCCTTCCGGTCCCCACTTCCGGTTTCTAGCCACCGCCTGCCGGGGTGAAATTCCAGCATCTTCCGGTTGTCTGACGGCGGGGGACCTCTGCTCGCCAGCCAGCCAATCGTCCGGTCGCTGTTTCCGGTTTTTAGTCGTCGCCTGCCGCTGTGAAATTCCGGTATCTTCCGGTTGTCTGACGGCGGGGGCACTCTGTTCGCGAGCCAGCCAACTCTCGGGCACCGGTAGTATCCAGACAGATTTCCTGTTCTCCACCCACGTAGGAGAAGAGGTAATATCCCTCTCTCTTTGTTGCGAGTTTCAGAAGGAATAATCGTCCAGCGGGAGGAGTAGCTATTTATCAAAATATGAACACAGTTTATTATTGCACAAATTATATGGATGTGCATGCGAAATACACCAGCATGTTTAATGCTACTGTTTCTGATATCGGCGATATGTGTATAAGTCGTTGCCACTCTGGTGATAATCAGTTCATTATTATGGTTGCCGTTTACATTTCTCCAGATAAGTCATTGCGTGCTATACAAGACTTCTTGTATGAAAACTTATTCATTTATTCTCATGACGCATCTACATTGCTTCAAAAAAAAATTGGGACAAGCTTTGATGATTTGCCAATGATTTTGAGTGGAGATTTTAACATAAACTTTGCAGACGATAAAAATCAACTATTAATTGAATTTTTAAATAATGAATTTGGTTTAACGATGTTAAATGATCGCAATCTTAACACAACGAAATATGAAACTACTGTTGATGCAGTCTTTATTAGACATTTAAATAGATTCGAATCAAAATTGTTCGTTTCTTACTTCAGCTACCATAAACCTATTGTATCAGTTTTAGAGATTGGCGATGATGATGCTGGTAATGTTGATGGTGAAAGAGTCGTTGAAATTATGGATGAAAGTTGATTTTTCTGAGAGATAAACTTTTTAATGTAAAATAATTGTAACAGTTCTGAAGTGTTAAATTCTTAATGTAACATAATTTGTCATGTTTGTGTACGATAGCGCAATAAATGAATATTGTATTTTACCACATAAATGATAGTACTTTTATAATGATAAATAAAGCAATTCGTGCGGAATTCCAAAATATTCAAAACGTTAATGTTCAAGTTTTCACTTCTGTCGGCACTCCCGGAGTGCAAACCGTTTTTTTTTTTTAATTTCAAGATTCCTGTGTTATCAATAGATGATCTATAGTATTAGAGGTGTTCGTGTAAAATTTCAGCTATATAAGTCAATGTCTTAAGGTGGCGCATTAGGTTTGAATTTTTGAAATAATACAATTCTAAGCTTAGAAACTAAACTTTATTTACAACTATATTACTATCTTCACTACAATGTACATTCATAATATATTACTAAACAAAAGAATTACTATGGAAATATGTACAAACCCCACAAAAATACAATTTATTGTCCCAAATCGGAAGTTTGAGCGTCTTCTTTTTTGGCGAAAATACTGAGGTTTTGTGTCGAAAAATTATATATCTTGCATGGCTTTTATCGTTGAGCGAATGGAACCAAAGTTGCGTTCAATTTTGCACGTACAACTAATAATTGAACCTGACAGTTTTCTACCCTCACGGTGCGCTACCTGAAAATAAGCTCGTAGATTTTTGTTTTTTTGTACGAATGAAACTTTCCTATCGGGTCATCGATTAAAGATACAAGAGATTTAAAAAAAAATGTTGCCAGTTTTGCTCCACCCTAATATACAGTAAGCTCGTCAAACATCCCAAAGTAGTTTAGAGCGTACATATTTTTGATTCCAATAGCAAAATAATAATTGCTGAAATAACGAGAACTCGGCTTCTGGTATGTGGGCTATCGGAATTTCTCAATTTTAACGAAATCTACTGAAGCTCATTATTTTATTATAATATTATTATTTATAGAATCAGTTCAAGTAAGTCCATCGATTTCGATTGATTTAAGTTCCATAAATATGACTAGCACCATTGAATTTACCGTACATGAATTAGGTTTTTATTGCTATCTCAGCTTGTCCAGATTTGCAACTAACACAGTGCTCAAGTGTCAATTAAATATTTTCTATTGTTAAACAAAATATTATGTTAACGTATATAAGACACCGATCAAAGCTTCTTGTAGATAAATAGAATTTCTGAAAATAAATATGAAATGTAAAGATATACTGACGTGAGCAGAATATCGCAATAAATTCGGTGTAAGGTGAAGTGATAAAACGTGCGGAAGCTCCAATATTTGACTTTAATATATCATCGATCTGACAAAATTGAAATACGGTATTAGTTTTTAGGCAATCTGCCCTATATTTGAAAAATATTTTGAATTCTGGTTTACCGAAAATAACCTAAGAGCTTTACGGAAACTTAACTGTAATAAACGATTTTAATGTTTTGAAAGAATGTTACATCTAACCGCAAAACTCAATTCAATTATATTGCTGCAATTACAACCTAGCAGCTGTGTTATTAAAAAAGTTTTTGCTCTCAGAAGTTTCGAAATATAGTTGCCGGAATAGTACTCCATTTCAGAATTAAGAGAAACAAAGTTATGTTCACAGCGAACCCGACACTTACAATGTAAAATTACAAAATAAATCGGGTTGTATGTAGAACGGAATTAAAATTTTCATTTAAAGATGTTAATAAACCTCGTTATTCAAACATTGCATATGACTGAAGAACATCATTTTTTCACTACTAGCTGTAGAATGCACGATTATATAGCTTGTAGAAGATTGTTTTTCTTTCCTAGTAGTTAATAATCATTTCATTATTGACTAGTAGTTAATAATTGAAGAGACCAGATTTGAAGCAAAATCCATATCGGGTATTTTATCTACCAACTTAACAACAGCGCCCTTCAATTTTTACAAATTGCACCAGTTGTAAATATTTAGCATTTTTTACTTCAATTCATGTAAAAAAACAAACAACGAGGTGTTAAACTATTACAAAATGCATTGTGTAATTTTGCATGAAAATCCTAATGTTAGTAGTGAAAAAAATTGTATATAAACCACGGTTGCGAAGCCTTTTCCTAGCCTCGCATCTTGCTTCGCATCTTGGTAAATAAAATAGCTCGGCTAAGAAAAATTGCTTCTCAACCTCGGGGTATAATTACTATTATGCCCTACCAACGTCTAGATGACATATTATTCCACGCAAATGGAAGGTATAATGTAGCATTTTACTCACAAGTGATATAATGTTTAAAGGTGTGAATTACTATCGCTACACAATGGTAAGACATGAATTATTTTTTGAAACGTCATTTTGACAATTCGGGCAGAAAACGTCGTATCTTACACGTGACCGAAATGCATTGTAAGCTCGTGAGATGTGTATCACTTGTGCTATGGCACTCGTGATTCAAGGATCACACTCGCTGACAATGCACTTTTATTTACCGCGATGCTTCGCATCTTGGTAAATAAAATAGCTCGGCTAAGAAAAATTGCTTCTCAACCTTGAGGTATAATTACTATTATGCCCGACCAACGTCTAGATGACTTATTATTCCACGCAAATGGAAGGTATAATGTAGCATTTTACTCACAAGTGATATAATGTTAAAAGGGCTACACAATGGCTACACAATGGTAAAAGCAATGGTAAAACATGAATTATTTTTTGAAACGTCGTTTTGACACTTCATTGTAAGTAACACGTGACCGAAATGCCATTGTAAGCTCGTGAAATGTGTATCGTGATACAAAAATCTCACTTGCTGACAATGAAGCATTACCGTCACTTATAATATCATGTACTATTTTGTATTCGTCAACGTACATTCGAGATTTTTCTAATTTTTCGGTGAACGAATACAAAAAACAATGTTCAATGCTCGTTTTTCGTCACTTTTCAGGGTCATTTGCAACCCTCGGCGTCGGCTCGTGCTGCAAAAATTCGCCCTCGTCCCTGAAAAGTGTTATGACATCGAAATATACTACTAAAATCGGTTCAAGTTGTTCCTTTGTCAAGATATCGCATTTTGTCTTCTTCAGTTTAAAATTCCTTGCTTCCACCTCGCTTTAATCGATCTAAATGTAGCCACCTCAGCTGGTTGAAGTATTCGTGCTGAATTTGGATATAGACATATCGTTATAATTCAGTTTTGAACAGAGCTCTAAGACAATATTATGGGAAATTAAGTGCAAATATTTGCTACAAAATATTATAGATATATATCGAGTGTTCAACTGAAAATATATTTGGAGGCCATGACGTACATTATTTTTGCTATAACTGCACTTTTGGGAATTAAGTACACTGAACAATGCGTTGTTTTTTTAGAGTGGACAGTAATGGACAATGCACAACTAAATAATTATTACTAATTATCATTGTGTGTAAAATTAACAGGTGTTCAACAGAAAGGGTTCGCTTTATATTTTTTCCGTTTGTGAACTGTCATAGATGACATGATAGCATGGACCTCTGCCTCATAACAATCACACATAAAAGCTATCCCCATAATAACAAGATACGTGATCGCTAACAATAAGATACGAAAATATTTTAGAACACGTTACTAACCCCAATTTGCGTTTGCAAATAATTTTCAATTTTTGGTGATGTGGGTTCGTTGCTCTTATATTTTTGTTTTTTACCCAAAAGTCTTTTTGTGATTTCCACGTAATATATTGAACGGTGGACACAAATGTAGGTGCACTTGGAACCCGGCGATCTAGAAATAATTCCATGCACAAATCCCGACCAAGATGTGCATTAGCGTCGGTTTCTCCATAAAGGAACACCATATCCGTACGTTCTAATTTTGAATAATCACCCATCTTAAATTAGGAATCGTGTTCGGTCCGGTTCGACTAATAGGATACTGAACATCCTTTATTATTATTGTTCCGATGCAAAACGTTTCTGATAAAGCCAGCAAAAAAACAACCTGTGTGAAGGACGTTTCGATAAGGTTTTTCAGGTGCGAGTTTTGTGAATAAATCATTCAACAGAAATAAATCCAGTGGCGTGCATTGATTTTTAATCCAAACTTTAAAACTTATTTTCTCGGAGCGGGTGAAATCCAAGAGGATGATAATCTAATCATCATAAGGTATACTCTAAAATTTTAAAAATTTAAATTTATTTAAAATTTTAAAATTTAAAAATCCAATGAAAGCGCACAAAACAATAACTGTCATTTAAGATTTGTCAACTTGTTTTTATTTATTGTTGTTTGTATTATTTCTTGCAGTTTTGTTATTATTTTGTGATCACATTGTTATTTTATTACGGAAAACAATCAATTAATTGATATGATGCAAGTGTTTTTCGAGTGCCACAGAAATTCTGGTCAAGCAGTGCGCCTTTTGTGCGCTTTCATTGGATTCCGACGCACACTTGAAAAATTTAGAAAAAAAAAACTTTTCCAAGAATATTTTACAAAATCAAGTTGAAACATACCATTGTATTGAGAAAAAAAAAACCCAACAAACTGAATTAAAAAAAATATGTGTTGCTATTTAAAAAAAAAGTTGACCATCGCGTGACAAACATGACTTATTCAAAAAAATTGAGAATCATACTCTTTTGTAGCATTTATACACCTGTCTTACACGGTTTTTGAATTTCTGAAATCGGATTATTAATAACAGAGTCATAGCGTGGTGCGTTTTTCGTAAGACAGCCTGTATAACCCGGTAAACGGAAGCATAAAATCAACAAATCAAATATCATAAAAGTCCTTCTTGAGTTATAAACCCAAGGGCCACCCCTGGGTCCATTTTTAATAGGTCCAGCCTAAGGGGCTCCCTGGGCCCCTATGTCCATGTGCAAAATACTTTACGACCTATTCTCATACCTACCAAATATAAAAAAAAAATCAGAAAAATCGCTCGAGCCGAAAAATCGGTCCAATCCAAGGGGCTCCCTTGGGCCCCCATGTCCATAAGAAAAAATAGTTTACCACCTATTCTCATACCTACCAAATATAAAAAAAAAATCATAAGAATCGATCGGCCCGAAAAATCGTCCAGCCCAATCTGTCCATGTGAAAAATAGTTTTAAACCATCCCTGTATTATGACGCACAAAACAAAAAAAAGATATTTAAATCGGAAAAGCCGTTTTTGGGTTTTAGCGTGACATACGAACGGCGATTCATTTTTATATAATGTAGAAGATATCGTATGCAAATTTACATAATATTATGAAAAAGGAGGGAACAGCGTCTACTGAGAAATAGATTAGGTACTCCATAGATATTATACTGGATGTAGAATGCATTTTGAGACATAGGCATAGAAGAAGTACTAAAACTTTCAGTGTTAGGAATTAAAAATGGATTTACCTAAGATTTTTAATATTATACAATTTAGATATTTAACGTTTTGCTCTAAACTAATTTATGGAGTCAATTTTAATTGTTTTTACAAACTCCTGTCTCAAAATCCATTCGATACTTATACGGATACTGATATGCCATACTAAAATGCATGATAGTTAATAATGTTATGGTTAGCAGTTAGAAAGAATTATTTTATAAATTGTTGCTAAAAGATGTTAGTATTAACACTACTGTGATAATTACCAGCTTAATGCACATTTTGAAATGAAACGTGATATTTTTAACGGTTTTTGTTTGCAGAATTATATGTAGGTTAGTCATCAGTTTCTGAATTTTTGCATTTTAGTTGAACAATCTGGACGCATGATAACATTAATGATAAAGTTTAAACCGTAAACATTTCTCTGTTTTCTATTTAACTAATTCAGTATTTTCAAATTAATATTATACTACTTACTTGTCAGCGTTTGTACAGATTTTATGCGGCAAATCAGTCGGTTCAGTATTTGTAAAAGTTCGGCTGGTATAAATTTTTAGGGGATTAAATAGAAAATCCTCCTGAACTTTTACAATAATTGGAATGCATCAGATAAATCCGCTATATTGAACGGAACACAAAATTGGAATCAAGTGAATGCAGATAAAATATTGTATTCTGCTTCCATTTTTAGTAATTTTTTTTAGTTCTGATACATCCCCGATACAGCTGTCGGTGTTACCGTCTTTATAAAATACTATTTACACAGTCCCTATGATCACTATTTAGAAGGTGTTTCTCTCTTCATGTTGCCCTTATTTAATTATTAGCAGTTACCCGCGTAAGTAGGGGTCGACTTTACTGGCGTTTGTATTTGGAATTGGTACAACCGCTTAAGGCAGCTTTTTATAATAGAATAACAAAAGGTATTTTTTTTTGCAAAATTGTCAAACACGGGTCTAGTTATTTTTAAAGGAGAGTCCAAGTGCCAATTCTCATGTCTGTAACATTGTCGATCTTCAAGTTATAAGAATTTTGAGAAAAAATACTTCCAACACCACCGTCCCATTTTTTCGCAGTTGGTATTTATTTTTTGCAATATCGTCAAACACGTCATTTTTAACTGAGAATCTAGATCCCACTTTTCACGAATCTAATACTGTCAGTTTTCAAGTTATAGGAATTTTACCGTTTTTGATTTTCAAGTTAGGTGAAGTCTAGAGAAACCAATTGAATTTTCCAAAATCCTTTCTTAGTGCGCCTATATGCCCTAAAAACTACTCTTATGTACCTACCAAATTTTACATGTCAGGACTCACCAGTCTGGGCTGTGCGTTGATCAGTGAGAAATCAGTTTCGCATTTATATTAGGAGTATACAGGGTGTTATGGAAGTCCTAGCAGAAAATTTAACCACAGGTAGAACTCGTCAAAATAAACATTTTTTCTATTTACCACTTTGCTGAAATCCGCAATTTTTTTGAACATTTTTCTAACCCCTTATTTCACCCTCCGCCTATTCCGACTTGAACTTCAACGCGTTAGAAGGTTTTTGCCGAACGAGGTAAACACCTTCTAAGTTTTTTGCAACAAAAAATTTGCCGTTGATAGTATTTTAGTCATCAGTTGAGTGTCGCGCCGCTATGTGTTGTTATGATTGTCTACTCGATTCTTGTGCTCCCTGATAATTTTATTATGATTTCGGACGTCCCAGATGTAATCGCGTTTTGGAAATTGAACCTGATATTTTTAAGTATGTGCTTCGAAGTGTATTCGAACTGTCGGTGTGTCAACATTTATCCCTGATTAAAGTTAGAGAGTTACATGTTACTACTTCAATATTATGCATATTATGGTAGGTGAGTACAAGTTTCCATATAAACAGTTTTTATTTCGATTCGTTTATTGGGTAACGTTTTTGTGCCTTCCTGATAATGAATGAGTGTCGATCCATAGGCGGGTGTCGGTTTTAGGGGTGAAACTATTCTTAATTTTAACTCCGTAAGGGAGCGTTTGCAAAAAAAATGATAAATAAAAAAAAAAATTATTTTGACGAGTTCTACTTGTGGTTAAATTTTCTGCTAGGACTTCCATAACACCCTGTATAACTAGATGCACCCGGTGCACCTATATACTCTGCATATCTCTTTATTATTAACCCGGTGTCTCTCTCCGTTGCTGCTTAATTTACGCTGGTTCTCTCTCCTGAGTGGAAATGCGGCGGGAGCACCGCCAAGATGATATCCGCTGCTTGGATATCGCCAGCGGTCGACCTGCGGTTATAAAGTCGATCAGAGACCGACTAGGACTTCCGCGGTGTGGAGCGACCTCCTCCGAAAAGGCCAACCGAGGAACCACCAGAACTCCTACGGCGCGGCGTGACAAAAAACGAGAAGATGGTTGTGACTGAGGGGATTATTCCTATATTGCTAGAACTTCCGGTAGACAGTCCGCACCAGGATATTCAGGTCTGCCCCGTTCTGTCGGTGTTGGGAGGCGGTGGTGGATATGTCTTTATCTTCTTCTCTTCTTCTAAGCTTGGTCGAGTCTTCCTCTTCTGCTTCCTTCTGAACGGGTGGGTGGACTCATCCTGGCGTTTCATGCCAGCGGTCGGCCTTATATAGACCACCTAGTGGGAGATTGCTGCACCGCAGTGACGTTACATCGATGGACCACGCATCGAGTGGCGAGGGGGGACTTGCGATCCTTCGGTTATCAGCGTGGCCTCTGCTCTACGGGTCGGCGGCGGATAGGGGTGGCGTGGAGTGTTCTGGACGTCAGTATCAGGAGCAAGCTATTTCACTCAGTGACTGGGAGCTTTATTAACTAAATATTTTGATAACATGCAAAATTTTTGAATTGTACGCCTAAAGTTGCCATCACCAGCTTTGACACTAACAGTTTCGTACTCTGTAACTACTATCGTTTATGTTTGTGTAAGACGACAGTGAGCCGATCGTGTTGAGTAGCGGCAACTATTCTGAAGCTGTTAGTTGCTTGTTCTTTATCAGACCTACATTCGTATTTACTTTCTTCGTCTATGGGTAGCTGCATTAACTCAGTACCAATCGCGGTATTCGGTGAAATCTAATACTCACATATGTATTGTTGTGGAGTTGATACAATTGATTGAATGCATAATTTGGTGAATTAGTTTATCACGGTAGGGGTTGAACTGCAATTGGAGACAGTTCGGTAGTTGCGAAAGCAGATAAAGAAGGTGATGTTGGATATCAGGTAAAGCAGGAATTGGTCTGATCCGACCAGAAGACCCAGTTAGTTGATGGACTGTAGTCCCCTACGAGATCGAGCCCCAAGACAAGAACTCCACGTGTTAGTTTTTCAAGGACGCGAGCCAAGCTCGATGGAAAACACTCCTGCTATTTCCAGCGAGCAAGGAAATACATTAAATAGTTATTAGTGTAAAAAGGGAGTTTTCTTTAAATTTCACCTTCCCAACCGAAGTTCCAGTAAGTGTGCAGCGTGCTCCGGACATCAGTATTGCAGGTTGTAACAGTCCTTTACTTTTTTTTTTCTTTTCACTAAAAGTTGTATGTGTATTGGAATGCACAGTCGGCGAAGAAATTGCATCGTGTGAAGCACCGCCAAATTCTGCGTTTACATTTAAAATCAATAAAATACCATCACAAATAATTTGTACATTTTTTGAATGCCACAAATATCTATTAAAATATGCATCTTCTTCAACATTTGGCTTCAAAATCTAGACATGGGTCAGTCTAAAAGTCCAAAGATTCCGGGAAACTCATATTTTTTCCATAAAACTATTTTTTCTGACCATTTTCTCTTCTTCTTTTCTCGAAAATGTATTTGCTAACTTGTTTGCTCATTGATTAAATATTCTTCCCCAGTACTTCTTTGATAATTACCAGTGGCAAAAAATCTAAGATCTTCAAAAATTCGGAGCATAATGGGTATTTTGTTTGATCTGTGACCAATGTCCATATGTGGTCCAAGTATTTCTATTAAATTTAATGTAGAACTAAGTCCTTGTTTAGCCGAAATAATTTAAGAATCTATCCGGAAGATACACCACAGGATAAATTTCAATTACTCGAGCAATATGCCATATTCAAAGGCACGACATTGTCCTCCCGTTTAAGAACAATATAATTCTTTGCCACAATGGAAACAATAAATGGATTCGCTGCGAATTCTATAAATTTAACCAACCTTAGAGATCTGAGGAGGATGTAAATTGATGAAGTATAATGCATTTGACAACTTAACTTTATTTATTAATTATACTATAACAATACCACGTGTCCAAGTCCTAACTGTTCGTCCTATACGTTATTATAATCCTTAGTTTATCGAAGCCTCAATTTAGCCAGAAATGATTAATCGTATTGAAATATTTACTAACGTTAATTAGTATTCACGTATCGCAATATACAGCGTGGAAATTAATTAAGGAATAAACTCAGTAACTCCGTTAGTATTTGCGCTAGAAATAAAACTTAAAAAGCATGCGGTAATTTTTTTTATCACTTTTTTTGACAGTTATGACGTCATGAATTTTTTTTAATGGCAATCTATGTTTTTGATTTTACATTCGCATAGAGTTGATTAACGAAAGCAATCCTCAACACATCCACAATAAATTTTAGCACTTCTCCCTTGACTTCACCACACTGTTCCTCCCTTGTGAAATGATATTGACGAAAACTCATGAGTCTAAAAAGTCTTTTATGTCTAAAACTGTCACTGTGACATTTTTATTTGAGTTTTCATTTCGCCTGGGTTAAACTTTAAATTTTTTTTGTACCAAAAAAGGTTGACACATTGGGGTCGTGAGCCCCCCTATGTTATTCCCCATTGCGACTATTATTTGTGGTCAAAATTTCATAACTAGCTGTTCACCGGTTTAGGCGCGCATAGCATACGACCAAACAAACAAACAAATATTGATTTTTATAATATATTAGAAGAGGAAGATAGATAGATTGGATGTGATCCCACTTTTCAGGAGTAATTTTGATCTGATATCTTGAGGTGTTTCATTGCTAGAATTTTGAAATGCAGCTGCTATAAATTTATCGTATGGAAAGTTAGAAACAGAAATGTTGTTTTACTGATTTTAAAAATACTCTTGTAAAATCATGTCTGAATTTTGGACGTTTTTTTAAAAAGCCCGTAAACCCGGCAAGAGTTCCATTGAACTAAATTATGCTATATTGGTAAAAACATTAAGAGTAATAAAGCCTGAGGTTCTTGAAAAATCTGTAATAAAATGCAATGCACAATAAGTAACGCATAGTGGAAAAAATTATGCTATTTTAATTCAAACGTCTCAACTTGCAATAAGTTAATTTTAAGTAGGACACATCATATTTTTTTCACATAGATTATTTTGGTATTTAATGCCTATAGTACGTAAATTGTAATGTTACATTTTACATTAAAAATACATTGTATGTACACCAAATGAAAAAAACGGATATTTCAAACGAGCTCGAAATATTCTTCAGCACGTGTTGTACACTGTATGCTTTCCTTCGACCACCACTCGAAAGAAAAAGAAAAACTACATTTAACTGTATTATTTTATTGTAATCATAACACATTCTAATACTTAAAAAATCACCTTTGTTGAATTATTCGATAAAAACCCACTTGATATTAAATTGCAATGATAACATGGTCGCTACCGCGGTTAATTAGACGTGTCTCCCGGTAAACCACACCTGTATTTCTAGAGCTACTTGAAATTTTTTGACGATTTCTGTACAGGGATTATTTATAGGTCTTCGCGACTCAAGCTCAAACTTTATGACTTTGAGCCGTCGGTTGGGCTGCGTTGAGACTAAAACTTAATTCATACTGTCGGTTCTGTGCCGCTCCGGTCAAGCTCCAGTCACGCTCCCGTAAATTGCTATACCTACCATTCACACTGTACGATATACCAACAGTCTTGTTTCGGTCAGACGGCATTCATTTTAATCTCAAAACTATTTATCATCAGTAAGTAACAACACAGCCATGTGCAACTATGTTTAAGAAATTGTGTCTTAGAATCACCGCGGTCAATTTACCAAAGCGTTTCTGGAGCGCGCCAGGTAGTATGAATCAAGCTTAACGGTCACTTTAGTGGCCCTTCTAACGCTGACAATAAAACTTCTAAATCCGTAATATAGTATTTTTTATGGTTACTATTATTGCTATAATTCGAAACAAACTTTCATCCACATAAGAGTAGAAATAAAAAAATATTGTCAGTTTATATGCCAATCCCTAATACAGTCGCCCACGCAGTCCCGGTAAATCAAGACACGATGGGCAGTGGTTAATCGCTCGTGGCTCAACTGTTACGACTTGTTTGAAATATCCATATCTTTAGCACTTGTTGTACAGTAGTATATTGAAATACTAGTTTTGTAAAACTTATATTAAGACACGAGTTCAGGTTTACAGCACGATTGCCGTAGGCAGAAGTGCCTGTAAAGAACGAGTTTTACAAAACTAGTTTTTTATCTTATTTTTTCTAAATTGCATATTAATTTAATTTTTTTACAAATAAAATCAATTTTGGTAATTTAGGAAATTTTGTTAAATTTTGATTTTTCTGTAGCTGTCGTATGCTTGAGATGACTTGACATGAAGAAATAACCTCAAAATCACACTAACATTTCGTTCTGTGCAGGGTTCAGTGTGTGTTATCCATGAAAACAAAAATTCTAGATTTTGGGTGCGTTAACGGCTTATTAACGCACTCAAAATGAATGCGTTAATGGCTTTGTTACAACAGCAAATTAGAAAAAACACGTTTTTATTTTGTGGCTCCTCCAAAAATAGAATAAGTCAAGTTTTACCGACTTCAAAAAAGGAGGAGGTTCTATGTTTCACTATGTATGTTTTTTTTTTAATTTCTTTCCCTTTATGTATGTTCACCGTTTTCTTCGTCAATTTTGGGGACCGACGATTTTGAGTCCAGACGTGATGATCTCATGAAAATTGAGGGAAATCCTCAAATTCTTACTTACAAAATTCTATTTTCATTTGAAAGGGCATACTCCTGAGGTGGTCCCATTGTCATCAAGTCAAATAAATAGGTAATAGTCAACTCCCGGCACATCGCAAGTCTCACCGCGCGCGCGACGGAATGCGTGAGCGTGTTTGGGCGGCTCGTGCTGAGCAAAACAATCCAAACGGGCAAACATATGCGGGCAGACGTAGTTGACGGTTTGATCCGCTATAACTTTGTTGACATATTTGTATAATAATTACAATGGTTACAATTTGTAACCTTCTTGGCTTGGCAGTTATTTTTGTCTTTTTGAAATCGATTTCTTTTTTTAAGCTAATTATGAGCATCGTAATGGGTTGTGGAGGCAAACAAACAAATGGGCACTTATCTTCTTAAGCTAATATATAAAAATCAATATTTGTTTGTTTGTTTGTTTGTATGTTATGCGCGCCTAAGCCGGTGAAGAGATCGTCATGAAATTTTGACCATAAATAATATTCGCAATGAGGAGTAACATAGAGGGTTCACGACCCCAATGTGTAACCCCGCTGGAACTTATGAGGGATCCATTAGAACCACTCAGATATATTAGATCAAATATGTTTCTTTCATCAGTTAGAAATGACACTTCTTCCCGAATCTGGGGATTCCAATTTACTACAATTATTACAACTAGAATAGAATAGGAAACAATGACGAGGAGACGACCTTAAGATATACCTAATAATTACCCAAATCTAAATGCTGGTATTGTCTAAAGCCGGGAATGCATTTGGACCATTGCTACTGCTCGCAGAGGTTCATTCCCGGTGGCATGACACATTTGAACGAATCATCCGCCATCAGCTGAATTAAAGGATAAATTATGCAAGCCGAATAAGGTGGCCAGCCTATTTTCAGCCCTTCGAAGAAAGGTGCTTTTAGGTTGTATAAGTATGAAATGGAAAAATCTTATTTTTTACTTTTCGGTTATGTTAATTTTGTGTTTTTTGAAGTCGGTTTCTTTTTTAAAAAAGTTAATTATTTTACAATTTTAAGTCATGGGTGGACCTAGTAAAGACGTTTCTCGAATGAGGAAACGACAGCTGATTTAAAAAAAAGATAAAAGATGAAAACGCTAAAAAAATGGAACCAGAAATTTTAAAACAATGAATAAAAGTTCACACAAGCGCAAAAACATATTCTCGGGTATAACATATTAAGAAATTAATGTCAAAAACATCGAGATCATCAATCCAAATTCAAGAGTGGATAATTGAAATTCAAGATTTGAAATTATATTCACAAATTCTAGATTTTCCATTCCCGCTTCTAGAGGGTATTATGTCTAATATCAATGAAATTAACACGGGACCATCTTGGAGCTATACTGAACAAAACACCAAAATAATCATTAAAATCGGTTCATAAACAAAGAAATTATGTTAAAATTTAGATATATTTAGGTCGAACTAAACAAACTTTAATAAGGGGAAAATTACAATAGGAACAGGCTTCGGCAGAACACTACTGCCATCATCAGCCCTTAAATAATATTTAAAATTATGACGTTATTTTTGAATTAAATTTGACGTTTTGAAAAGGTTACATTGTAACATGTTCCCATTGTAATTTTGCGCTTATTAAAGTTTGTGGAGTTCGACTTAAATATATTTAAATTTTAATTAAATTTACTCTACTTGGATTCATCGACATTCTTCTAGTTTATAAAAGAAAGTATGTTTGAAGTCCGTTTCACTTAACACACAATAAATCAGTTATTCATTGTATTTATGACATTATCGGCAGCTAATCACGTCATTGACCACAGTTTGGTACCTACTTTATTCTGGAGTTGTCATAATAAATTAACATTGCAGGTAGCGAAGAACTGAAATTTTTGTCAACACGTCCACACCCCAACATTTCCAAACATTCCTGCGTCTCATTTTCCTTTGATATTTTCATTTTTACCACCCGGCCGTGGATAAAACTCGTTCGAATTCGTTTGCGCTCCATCCATTCGTCCCTCAATAAAATACGTTGCGAATGCACGTCTACACTTAACGAAGAAATGGTCGAAAATGCTAACGAGTGCGAACGAATGGTAGCATTCGTCACATGTATTCCCGGCTTAAGATCTATAGCAATTATTGCTGGTCTAACCCGGGCAGCGTCAGGCAGAGGTTCTTTCCCGGTGACATGACACATTTGAACGAATCATCAGCGTTTGCAACATTTGCAGTATTTCCACTCATTCTCGGCCGTATCCGGCAATCCATCCGGCGCCATCAGCGGTACGCTGCATTAAAGAATAAATTATGCAAACCGAAGGAGATGGTCAGCCTATTTTCATTTTTATCTTTGTAGCTATATGCGGCGGACTTCATTTGCATTACATAACAATAACACCATAGATACTGCACCATAGAAATTACAATGAATAAATTCTTAGTATTTGCTTAAGAATTGAGGACAGTTCATAACATCGCGGCCGGCGCGACACAACTGATAACTAAAATTGACTATCAACGACAAATTTTTTGTCCCAAAAAAGTTAGAAGGTGTTTACCTCGTTTGGCAAAAACTCTTTGATGCGTTCAAGCGTTAGTTCAAGTTCACTTAGTTGTAGGCGGAGGGTGAAATAACGAGTCAGAAAAATGTTAATGTTTGTTATACAAAAAAAAAAATTATTTTGACGAGTTCTACTTGTGAATAAATTTTCTACTAGGACTTCCGTAACACCCTGTATATAGATAGATTTTTTATTTGATCGGCCGAAACTGTTTTAACTTAAACACTTTTTGAAAAATGTTTCTTTCAGGTTCAGGTTGGTTGTCCCGTTACTTGATTGACCAGAAAATATGCTTGGAATGGCCCCTTTAATTTGTCGAAGAGTTTTGCCATACCTACTCTATAAAGCAGTTAAGATTTGAGGAATCTAAAAATGTGTACATATATGTATGTAAAAGGATTATCTATTGGTAATGATAATTGTAAATATTTACCACAGAACGGTTTCAGCAGTTCCAACCAATTCTCTCGCTCTTCAAGAGAAGTTTTAAGCTCAAACAAGGGTTTTTCTAAATTTGCACAAATTATTTACTTGCATGGAGCAATGAACAATGGATAAACTAAACAAGTAAAGGTAAAAAACCAAACTATCAAAAAGTAACGCCAAAATGTAACAGTAACAAAACGAAACAACAGGCAGCGAAATTAACAAAATTTAAAAAATCCAGTGGATAAATTAGTTTGCTACTTGTAAAGCCTTTAAAAGGAAGATGAAAGACGAAAACGCTATAAAAATAGAACTATAAATTTTAAAACAATAAATGAAAGTTCACAGAAGCGCGAAAACAGATTGTCGGGTATACACAGCATAAGTGTTAAATAAATTAAGAAATTAATGTCAAAAAGATCGAGACCATCAATACAAATTATTCAAGATTGGATATTTGAGATTGAAGATTCGATATTCGAGGATTCGACATTGGAGATTCAATATTTGAAATTATATTCACAAATTTTAGAATTTCAATTCCCGATTCTACAATGTCCAATATCAATGAATTTAACATGGGTCCATCTTGTAGCTATACTGAACAAAACGCAAAAAGAATCAATGAGATCGGTTCATAAACAAGGAAATTATGTTTAAAGTCGGTTTCAGTTAACACAATAAATCATTTATTCACCGTATTTATGATGTTAGCGGCAGTCCTTGACCACAATTTGCTACCTACTTTATTCAGGGGTTGTCATAAATTAGCAATACAGCCTGCAGAGGTAAAGAGCAGTATACAACCTTTTGCGACGAATTTGTCAACACGTCCACACTCCAACGTTTCCAAACATTCGTGCGTCCCATTTTCCTTTGATCTTTTCATTTTTACCGCCCGGCTGTGGGAAAAATTCGTTCGCATTCGTTTGGGCTCCGTCCATTCGTCCCCCAATAAAATTCGACGCGAATGCATGTCTAGAAATGCTCGAGAATGCGAATGCTAACATTCGTCAGATGTATTGTCGGGTTTATATATAAATAGCAATATTTGTTTGTTCATATTTTATGTGCTGCTATACCGGGCAACCGATCGTTATGACATTTTGACCACAAATAATATTCGCATTCGGGATTAACATAAGGGGGTTGACGATTCCATTATTTTCGTAAAAAAAATATTTAAATATCAAACCGGGCGAAATTGAGTTAGATAAAAATGTCACAGGGACAGGTTAAATCGTATGTGATGTGATTTAATTTATTTTTGGGTTGTAGCAACGCGCTCCGGGTACAAGCTAGTCTAATATATAAAAATCAATGTTTGTTTGTTTGTTCGTATGTTATGCGCGCATAAATCGGTGAACAGATCCTCATGAAATTTTAACCACAAATAATATTTGCAATGGGGGGGCTCACGACCTCAGTGTGTCACCCCATTTTCGTGAAAAAATATTTAAAGTTTAAACCAGGCGAAATGAAAAGTCTGTCAGATAAAAATGTCACAGTGACAGATTTAGACATAAAATGTCACTTATCAATTCTAGTCAATATCATTTCACAATGGAGGAACAGTGTAGTAAACTCGAGGAAGAAGTGCTAAAATCTATTGTGGAGGTGTCCAGGATTGTTTTCGATCTGGGCGCAACTTTCAATTTTTCTTGGATAGAACGTGCAATCGGTAAGTAACGTTAATCAATAATTTATAACGTTAATTTGCTGTTCACAAAAAAATTGTTTTATTTCATTTTTGGGGCATTATCATTTAGGCACTTGCGCCGAGTATAAATACTTAAAAACACCAAAAAAGGAAAATTAACCAAAAAATTGAGGCAAATGAAATCTAATAGGGCAGCTGACACCCGACCAACGTGAAAGTCGTTTGTAGGAAATGCGGTTAAGAGATTTCAGATCAAAAGCTGCTGAAACACTTGAACAACAGAGAGCACGACTCGAAAACGATCGAATCAGATTTTCAATTTCAAGATATGCGGAAACACCTCAACAACATAGCGTCCATTGAAACGACCATCCTCCATCCTATACTGACGTAATTATTGGGTCTATGCATAAAATTTGTGTTTTTTTTTTGCAAATCCTTTCGTTGGAAAACAGAAGGAAAAGTAAATCTGGAACCTGTGAGGGATCCACCAGAATCACTCAGAGGTCTTCTCATCGACACATAATAATATATTCGATCAAATATGTTTCTTTCATCAGTTAAAAATTACAATATTCGGTGGTTTAAAATTTCGTGTTCCTCGTCTGAACTCGCGCTACTCTTGTACTTTTGAGCTTCCAACACCTAGAAGCAACTTATTATGGAATTCGCCGTTAACCAATATTTGTCGTCAGACTGATGCTTGTGATAATGATGTGTTTCATGATAGTCTTTAACTTAATCTTAGTTCTTTTTTATTATTTTGGCATTGTGTTCATGTCTTCTTTTTCTTTATATGTATGTATTAGGTTTATTCTGTATTAATTGTCCTATTAATGGGTAACTGTTGGACAATAAAGCATATTATTATTATTATTAATGCTTTTCAAATGTTCGAATTATATCATTTAGGGCACCAATTGTCTCTGAGGCTAAGTAGATACCAAGTTCAAGTCGAAGTTTAAGTCTCATTTACCTGGTTCACTTCTTCCCGAATCTGGCGATCCAAATTTTCTACAACTCTATTTGATAGAATACAATAACGAGAAGACGACATTGAGATGTACCTAGTAATTACCCAAATCTAAATGCTTGCATTGTCTAAGATTTACAGCAATTATTGTTGGTCTAACCCGGGCAACACCGGGCATTCTGCTAGTTCTTAATATAATAGGCAATAAAGACACGAATTTGTAAGATTCTCGCGGTAAATTAAGCCAAGTATTTATTACTTATTATTATGTTAGTAGGTGAGGGTGTGAAACCGACCAACCTGCAGATTCCAGACGAAAACTATTAAAGTTAGTGGTCCGTGAAATATCAAAATACTGTTCCCATTCTTTATATTCAAATTACATTAAACCATATTATTGCTCGTATGCATTTTAATTTTTTATCATAATAAAACCATTTAAATTGTATCTTGAAAATACTAACTACTCCAATAGTAACAAGTAACACTATAACAATGAGTAATACTAAAGGAGGATAACTTGCAGTACACTACAAAAAATGGTTAGAACTAAAAATTTGCCTTAATTTTTTTTTTATTGCTAAAATGTATGGTAGATTAAGGAGCGCATCTTTTATACTAAATAAAGTAACACCCAAAGTATGTACACAAATATCAATAACCTGTTATACACCATCTCCCCTTCTAGTTCTGTTTCTAAATTTGTAACTTTGAAAAGTTTTCCAACTGAACTTACTTAACAAGATCGTTTTTGGTACAAAAATAATATTAAAACGAAGCGACAAATTCTCAACTGGAAAAAACTTCCATTTTTCTCGGTACAGCAGTTATCTATCATCAGCAACGCGTCAACTTTTTCCAACTTTGAAACTCTCCGTTACTTTGCGATAAAACAAGAAAAGTCAATTAAAACCTACCAACCAGCAAAAAGAGCACTCCGCTTTAATCGTTCAAGAGCTTCCACTCAACATCAACACATACACAACATATTCTGAAGTGATGTGAAAACACTCACCCTGCTGATCTAACACTTAGCACTGCGTGACGTCACATAACGTAGCCCGCCGCGAACTGAACACTGAAAGCAGAATAACCTGTAGCTCTGTTGGTGGCGTCGCGGCGGCAATGTGCGTCGATACGCATTTAGTCGATGGAAACAGAAGAGTAAGACACAATAGGCATGAGAGTGGAGCACGGTTTGTTACCCCAGGAGCAACACAATGTAAACTTTGTTCTTTGCAAAGGATATTTTAGATAATTTACTAACTAGGAAGTTCTGAGGAGGGATGCTGCGGGAAACTTATTATTAGTAATTTGGACAGAAATGTTTGTCGTGATGATGGTGATGATAATATTATTATTACACCAACAGAAACTTGGCTAAGAGGTAATCCAGTCGGAATGAGGTCATTTAAGGAATTGAGTTTCTTTCAACGCTTTACGCGTGTTTTCAATTTACAAATTAATGCAACTTTTTATGTTATTCACAGAGAACATAGTCAATTTGTCCAGTTGAGTTACAGCCAACGGGTGCACAGAATGTAGTATAACACGAAGCCTATACAGCTTACATACATAACCTCGAAGTATTCAAATTGGGAGTATTAGAGCCCCCAAGTTCCTAAAACATCGCGATCTGCAGATGTTGAAGTTATTGCACAGAATTAAAAGTCTGAATGGAAACATGAGGAACGGCCTCACAGTCACTCTAGCATAGAGGTCCTTCAACTTCTAGACAGCAGAGAAAACCTAAGCTAATCCTTTTATTATTTTGGTTACAAGAATATTACTGGTGGTTCAGTTATGACTAGCTGTTATAATACAGCGTGTAACAGAAATAGGTATCAAAATTTTAACCAGTAACAAAACTTGCCAAGAGCAACCATTTTTCTCAATACACTTTTGTCATAAACTCTATAATCTTTAGAGTTTAAAACGTTTCAAAATGTAGCACAAAAATCACCGTACACAACTTTACAATTAGTTGTTGAACTGTCAGTGTCACCTAAATCTTTGAGTTCTTGGCTCCCTTAAATTTGTGCACAGATTGCCCAGGTACACCATGGTTTTTCTTAAGATTGATGTGAGTACTAACATTTCAAAAACATTAGACTCTGTTACCTGGTCGGCCAGATTTTTTGAAGCGAGCTCTTGGACTATAATAATCCTTCCACTTTCCACAAAGAGCAAAACAAAGAGCAGTATGCAACCTTTTGCGACCAATGGTAGCGAGAGACTGAAATTATTGTAAACACGTCCACACTCCAACGTTTCCAAACATTCGTGCGTCCCATTTCCCTCTGATCTTTTCATTTTTACCTCCCGGTTGTGCATACAGTTGGTTCGCATTCGTTTGCGCTCTACCCATTCGACCCTCAATAAAATTCGCTGCGAATGCACGTTTACACTTAAGCACGAGATGCTCGAGAATACGAAGGTAATGGGTAAGTGTGACCCCACGATTTCTACCGTTCCATATCTTAGACCGGCTTTGAATTTTCATGAAAACAGTAACTCAGTGAACCACACCAGTGAAAACTCATATAACTGGAAATGTAAAGTTGGGGTTTCTGTCGCTTGAATTCTACCATTAAGTATTTAACACTTTCAAGACTAAATAATTTAAAACTAAATAAAAAGGGTACTTCGATTGGTGTATTAAAAAACCACGGCGTATTTTTTTTTAATGTGCTTTTATACAGGGTGATTTTTAAAAAACGGCAGGCGCTGTAGAATTTGTATTTACGGGTCGATTTCAAAAATAAAAAAAGTAAATTAAATGGCTTTTAATTTACTATCAGCTGAGGATTTTAGATTTTGTCTAAATGTCATAATATATTTTGGGCTAAAATCAACTTTGTAATTTTAAATTGGGACCCATAATTTTTTTTTTTAAATTTGAAAGACCTAATTTTTCTTCATACACTCATGTGTAATATGCACTACTTTTACTTAAAATTATTGTTTAAAAAAATTGAAAATGTTGAAAAAAAAAGGAATAAAAGTTCATAAAATCTAGTTGTCTGTGGTTCTACGCGCCGTCATGCAGGTTTCTCATAGGTGTCAACTGTGAATTGAAAAAAATAGGATGGCATTTAAACTAATAGATTTAACTAAATTTGATGTTTTTTGTCATTTCTTAATAGAGATTTGAAAAAATATCGTCAGAATTTTTTGCATTTGCTTCTTTTTCACATAATAATAACGGCAATGTCTTATTTGACACCGTTGACAACTAGATTTTATGAACTTTTATTCCTTTTTTTTTCAACTGTTACAATTTTTTAAACAATAATTTTAAGTAAATGTAGTGCATATTACACAAGAGTGTATGAAGAAAAATGAGATCTTTCAAATAAATAAATAATAAAAACTATGGGTCACAATTTAAAATAAGAAAGTTGAATGGAGCCCAAAATACACTATGACATTTAAACCATTTGATTAACTTTTTTTATTTTTGAAATCGACCGGTAAATAAAAATTCTACAGCGTCTGCCGTTTTTTAAAAATCACCCTGTATATTCACTAGCAATTACGCGCGGGTTTGCCCACGTAAACTGCGGTCGGCTTTACTCGCTCGAATGGAATTGGTAGGTACCGCTTAAATCAGTTTTTAATTAAAAAAAATAACAAAAGGTAAAAAGAGGAATTTTGTTTGTAAAATGGTCAGACACGCGGCCAGTTGTTTTTAAAGGAGAATCAAGATCCCAATTTTCACGTACTGTTTGTTTCAGTTTCCTTTTTTCGCAGTTGGTAAAATGTTTGTACAAAATAGTCAAATAGAGGTCCAGTCTTCTTAAAAGGAGAATCTAGATCCCAATTTTCACGTGTGTAACACTGTTTGTTTTCTAACTATGAGAATTCTCAGAAAAAATTCAAATTCATGCTGTTTTTGTCGAGGTTTTTGTAGAAACGAATCGATAAAAGTAGTTTTGGATAGAGAATTGAATAAACTTTAAAATGATTTATCACACAACCCCCCATGTCATTTAAATTTTTTAAGGGGGTGGCTCCCCTGGCTAAAGGTGTGAGATCTAAGACTTGAAAGTTTGGTAAAATTTGGTCCCCCTCGATAATAAAATTGACCTGTTCGAGCGTTTTCTTCTGAGTTTTTCGAAATTGGAATTGTTAGGGGGTTATCATCGTATCTCGTACAAATTGTATGTCTTTACACCCGAGGAATGAATGAGGTGATGTAATACAATATTTGAAAGTTGTAGAACATTATTTCATCAAGGGTATCAACGCGATTGTGTATTTAAAAACACGAATAGGTAGAAATTATAATCAATGATGTAAGAAAGTTACCGAATTTTCCCGGCACCGTATCGGGACCGTTCTTGCAGCTGGTAATTATTATTAGTACTGAGATATCCCCAAAATACATCAAACCATCGAGTTGCCTATCCGGCAAGTTGCTATGAAGTTAGGAACATCTAGCAGAGGTTGGCAACGCAATGAAGTTGTCGGGGTTAAAACGACGGTTGGCGTCCCTGCTAGGTGGTGGAAGGAAGACCGGCGGCCATTACATTCATTCCACTTTTAAAGTTAGAAGCATCAAGTTGTAACTAACGCTTAATGCATTGTTTTTATCTGATTTTATTCCACTATGAGTTCTCCTGTGTTTAAAGAGTGTGCTCTATGTTTAAATTGCATTGTCTAAATTTTACGCTACCGGAAGGATCGGTTGAATTTAAATTAACAATTGTCTGTGTGGTGCCGGCCGACGTAGTTACAAGGTACCTTTATTCTATCTATTTCTTTTTGTCATACTCAATATAATGAAGATGCCCTGCAATTGACCGGCGTTTGTTTCACCTGCATACTAGAAACTCCTAGATAAAGCCATTTCATATTTACCGTTATTCCGCCATTTTGTCTGCTATGTACGTCATAAAACCCGCCATGATAAAAAATATCTACATGTCTTGTTAAGAATTCTAGCCCTCGTTTAAAAATGATGTTCACTATTGTTACTCGAAGTATTCCGTGGACCTCGCGTGAACCCAGAAAGTTTGCATCAGCCCTCCTTTCTCTGCAGTAGCATAAATTACCAAACTTATAAGTCACAAGCACCGCGTATAACTTGTTAAAGTCGTTGTTCTAATTTGTTTTTAGATATTGTTGTCTATTTCAGGAAGTTCAAATGTGTTGTTGTTTCTAACTAAACATAACTAGATTGCCACTCAGATAAATCCTCTAATAAATACCTGTCTTTCGGTATGAGGCCGACAGCAGCATGCGGTCGTTTAAAAGCTATTTTGTGTCTGTTGACTTGAATTAACCAACACTGAGTAAGAACTGATGAATAAAGGGCACAAATCGGCACAGAGCCACGCCGAATGTCAGAGTTCTGAAAAAGTGCCTTATGTTATGTTATGTTTTGCACCCCCATGCGATTTCCGATCTCATCGTTCGCTTGTAACTGATATAACTGACATCTAGCGATTATTCGACACCGGGGAAGCGCCAAACATCGGTATTTAGTGTTTTGTTGCTTTGCATGTGGGTAGTTTCGTTGCGCCTCATTAGTGTTACGCCCGCTGATGTCATCGCATCGCGCCCGTTTCAAAATGGCTTTCAAATAAAACGTCGCGTTGCAGGCTGCTGTTTGGGGGAGTTAGGTGGCCCTGCTTCGGCTATACCTATACCTGGGAGGTGAGAGACGAAATCGTTTTCGACTTTGCGTTGTCTCTTGGGCTAAGGGGGACCCAGAAAAGGGAGTTGCTACTAACTCCTTGAGCCTACGAAGTTGAAGTTGCAGTACTGTTTTCGGGCAACTAACAAATTGCTTGCTTCACAAATATTTAAAATACGTAACAACCAAAAAAATAGTCCCGGAGATAGGTTCTGTTAACTAACTTGGTTTGGACAGAAAGACAGGAAACTAAGTATGTCTAGGACAATTCAGTGACCAACTCATTTCAACTGGTCCGTTGGATGTACAAGCTTTTCCCCCATGATAGTAAACTCTCTACAATCTTGCCTCACTGACAGACAGTTATCTTGTTCACTTCGCTTTAGTCTTCCCATTTGATTTAAATGTTGGCTATCACTCTCCGACTCAGATGTACTCAACTTAGATAACTCCACGCGTTTCAATATTCTGGTTTCTTCCTCTCAGGAGCGAACATGCCCGCTTTGGGCGTAGATATTTCATTGTGTCGGTCTGTTGTAAATTCCTGTAAACTGCAAAAGCTCATGGTGGAATAAAATTAGCTGACTTAACCTAACTCATCATGTACACAAGCATTGTTAAATTGTATTATTGGTTACTATTTTTCTGAAGAACTAAATTGATAATTGTTGAAATCATTGTAAATTGTCAGTTGTAATTTGTTATTCGCATTATTGTTGTTAAAATCATCAAATTTGCATTGTTACGAACTTAATACGAAGTCACTAGAGATTGTTAACCACAGTACGAGATCACGAGATCACAAAACTTAAATGCACAAAATGACTAAAACTTAATAAACATTTAAAACCATAATTTTTGTGTTATATTTACGCCCCACTCTTGATTAGCTTTGGCGATGTATCCAAAGAATCTAGGGTTTGTTTCGTTTGAGTAAGTTTGAATGTCCCGCCATTGCTTGTCTTGTCAAAAAAATAACACAACGTAGGGTTCTGCTTTTTCTTTCATGATCTGACAATCACTGGCCAACCTTTAAAGTTCGCGGTTTGTTTCAAATTTTCCAATTTGACGTTTGGTGACGTCATTGACATTGCATTTCATGTTCGAATTCAAAAAGTGGCGGTAATGTAAAGGGGGGGGGGGGTATCAAATTACAAAATGCACTTTCAGGCAGAAACCGTCGAAAACCGGCTCAATAAAGATAAGTAGTAGATCATTTTTTGTTAAACATTCAAAGTAGTTTTTTTATCGCATCAGTCTAATTGTAATTTTCAACTTAACATTTCTTAATCTTGTAATTTAATGTTTCCAATGTAATTTAGTCTTTTAAGAATTGTACAATAGTCGAATTTTAATTTGTTACATTTTCTTTCATCATTCATATAGTTTTTTTAAACCTACTTGTTACTTGTCAAAATAGTTTCAACCATCAACCAATCTGGGTTGTAGTAGTACATTCTAAAAAGTTTTCATGCACCATATTGAAAATGTCAGTTTGATTGGAGGATTTTCTCAAAGATTGTCAAAAATGAAAAGCATTTATATTCTAAATCTAAATCTAATACGTATCAGGCCGGTTCAGCTACTTGTTGAAATTGATTGCGAATGACCTTTAAAACCGATCGCCACGAGGTGACCTCTACGTCAGAATTAGGAGCTCTCGTAAAAGTCGTGTGACATTTTTGTTAAAATAAAAAATTATTTAGGTTAGTTAACGCCAAAGTAAATGAGCAAATACGTCAAGGTCTCTAAAAAGTGCATGATCTTCTAAAGCAATGATTTCAAGTGGGAATATTACATGTACAGATGTAGGTATATAAACCTCAGGAACATAATTTTAATCGATCAGCAAAATTACAATGATAAAATTTCGATATGGTGGCCAGAATTCTAAAATAAGTTTTTGCTTTAAGAAGTCGGTCGTTTCTCTACAGAAATTATCAATGACCGGTTTAATAATTATTGTGGTATTAAGTATGATTTCACAGACCTCGCCCATATGAAATGAGCATTTAAATATTGGATCTTGCGATTGGGATGGTTGAAGAAGGTTTACCAAACCACAACAAGAATTTGAAGGTTAGAAGCGAAAGAAGTGAGTATACAAGATACATGATCAGCTATTTCTTTGACTATTTAGCCGACTAACAGCCGTAGAATTTCAAAGTTTTGGTTAATCAAAATCAGTTGCGGTGGCAATCGCCCTCACTTGTCAAACTGATATGTCGGACCAATCCAAAACGTCAAGTTTTTTTGAAATCGACCCATCGAATTTAAATTTCACAAAAATTTCCCGCCAGCGAAAATCTCCCTAGGGAAATTGTCAAAAACACTCCGCAAAGGTTCCTAGACCTAATCTGAGCTAAAAGTGACCTAACTTAAAATTTGCCCTTTATTGAAAATTAAAAAAGAATAATACATAAATAATAGTTCCACTAATACTTTATTTTAACACAAAGGATTGAAACTAATTGTTGTAATTAAAGGTACAATTATTATAAATCACAGTTGTCCCCAGTCCGTCCTTTTGCATTAGTCACGGCGGTAGCAGTTGTCGAATTATCAACTCTGAGTTCCTTTATGATGTTTGCATGATACTCTTTATCGAAGTGCAAATATGGTTTGATAGAGCTGCTACTTGAATGTCCAGATATCTTAATCAAAGATTGTTCAGGAACACCTGCTTTTGCCAAATGGGAGATTGTCGATGATCTATGAGAATGGTTCCAACAATTTTTAAACCACAGAGAATGTGGAGTGTTCGGATTGAGGTCAGGATTTGGAGTAAGGAATAATCTGTAACTTTTTATATTTCTACCTCTTTTCTCTAATAACGTTCTCAGCAACGTGTAAAAAAAATTAATAGTGGTTAATAATTTTGTTTTTGCAACGCATTTTACTGGACACATCGAAGGATTATTTTTGTTTTCTATTAGCCACTTCGAATCCTGAGCCTTTTCGCACCTCCTTGCGCAGTCTTAGAAATGATCGGATTATATTCAATCCGACCAGTATAGACACTCTTATTATCCCGTTCTTCTTGAAAGTAGGTGACCAAGCAATAAGTGGCTTCTCCGCCACGCCAGGCAAGTTCGTGGGCCGCAATAAGGTAAAACTTCTTCTGTATTCCATCGGACGTAAGCTTCATCGCAAGCTTCTATCAACTGTTGAATTTCCAATTCCGAAAATGCAGCTGCACTTACTTTTCTCAAATCAAGGTTTAACTGGCATTTCCTTCTATTTGAATGTCGAGCATGTCGGGAGGCTTTGAAATCGATGTCAGTAAAGGGGTTAACCGTCTTTTCTTGTCTTTATCGTTTGTGGTCTTAGTCGATCGACGGATAACGATTTCAATAATTGCCGTTGAAGTGAGGATATCAGAAGCCACAATGTTGAAAATTCTACACGAAGATCTAGAAATGAATAAGGTGTCATCGCGTTGGATTCCCAAATTGAAGATTGCCGTATTACCGAGAAGACGGGGATGTCCGGAGGTGGTTTTTGCACACCCCCGGCCAACGCCTTCAGAGAGAGGGATTTTCCTTTCTAACGGTAATAATAATTTAATGGTAACGGTGTTGGTGTAACGGACGGATCCCACCCTTAAAGTGTCATGTCTTCATCCGATTCTTCCTGATGCTCGGATGTGCCTTGTTCAATACTTTGTGAAGTGTCCAAGACCTTGTACTTTGAGCTGCATCATTTTGCACTTTGAACTTTAGATTTGACGGATTTTGGATTTGACGATCCAGGCTCGTCCGAATGAGACATTTTGCTTTCTTCCAATGATGTGACAGAACCCTCGTCGCTTGGTAAATATAATTTTCATCTGATCCATACTCTCTAGTCTTCTATGTGTCTATCTGACAATGAGAATCTGATTGAATATGTTATAATCAATTATCATACTTACAATTTGGCACAAGAAACAAAATTTGTTACATTTTAGAAACCACCTGCACCAAAGTGGGACAATCGCAAGAGGCCCTTATGCATTTGCAATATAACTAACGTAAAAGCTAAATTATTTTGGTGAGGAGGCAGATAGACGTTGTCATATCGCATATTTAAAAAAAAACGCTACATGATATTACTGTCCGTTTAGATGTCAAGATGAAACACGGTAACAGCTGCTTGTGATAATCAGTAGAAATCTGTAAAAATCAACTATGTGACGTCACAAGCGCTCGGATTTGTTCGGAGCGTCCTCGGTACTGGCTTCGAAAATTTATTTTCAACTCGATGTAATTTTTTAATTATAACGAAAAAACAAAAACTAAATATACTTTTGTGATAAAACTTATAATTATACGATCTTTCCATTTATAATTTCTAGGAAAGTAATAATTTACAAAAGTACACTATTAAGGCTACCAAATGCACGGAAAACATGTTATCATTTTATTGAATTTTATGGGTTTAATTTTGATTATTTGAATATGCTATTATCAAAAATCGATAAAGGACATCTTAATTCAGGGTAAGACGGTATTACAAAGCCGATATTAGCATTTGTTTATTCATAAAAAAATTACAAAGTTGCTTCATTTTTAGGAGTATAAATGAATGGCTTTGGATTTTTTTTCTGAAAAACAACGCACAATTGGTAAATTTGAAATAGACGTTACCCTGTAGCAAGAATTAAACTTTCGTTAGTAAAAGACTCACGTGCCTTAGCATTGTTGTTGGTCAACAAAATTCAATAATTTTTGTCGACAAAATTATTTCTGAAGTAAGCATGAAATATACAGAAAGCTGTATAATTGGGTAGAAACTTGGGTAGAAAATTTAGAATTTGGTGTAACTTTGGAGCGGAAGATGTCGAATTTTACAGTGGTCAGGTATAGGATTAAAGCTCTTGACAAACTCGATCATAAAATAATAAACTTGGGCAAACACAAACACAGCAGGTATTTTTTATGATGCTTTCCAGCTTCCGGAATTCCGAAGCTCTCAAAATACGGACCGACCAAGACCAGTTATAAGTAAAAATACTTTGCAGTATTTATCAAAAATAGTTGCGTGTCTCTGTATAAACGATGAGACCAAGCAAATACAAATAAACAAAGAACTTTCCCATTCAAGGACAATTAGCAATTTGTCGAAAAAATGTTTTTTTTTGCATTGTATATTCCGGCAATCAAAATGATTTATTAATTGAATTAATTTATAAAAATGAAATTCTATGGCAAGCAATTAAAAATGTTTTTTTTTTTTAAATTGCATAGCAGGTGGCATACAAAAAAAAATTAAATTAACCTGGCCGAGCGATTAACATTACATAAGGCAATTAATGATTTTGTTTCAAACTTTATCATCACACTGTTATGTATTAGGGAGGAAAGTAACGAGTAAGCAACAAAATTCGTGATCGCAGTTGGCTAAACGTACATCGGTTCTTTTACTTTACTGTTTACATTAATTGCCAAACTTTTAACCTATTTTCTCTGACTGTCAAAAATTTGAATTTCTGCGTCAAAACTGTTGTCCTTTCAAGCCTTTTTTCCACTGAAGAAACATTGAGGAACTTTGTGTTTTCCTTTGTCGGGTGTTTAGGAAATGTTTGGCAACCACGGAGGAATTAGCAACATTCATAAACTTTGTGTTTCCATCTGAGCAACTGAAAGTTGCCTATAGTTGTAGCTTGAGAAAGCGCAACTCAGTGTTTCCACTGATGTGAAAAGTTGCAGCAAAATGGAGGAGGAAGACGTGTTATTATCACGTGTCGATTTTTCCTTTGATGTTACCGTTAGAAATGGGAACAATCAACATTTGTTTCCGAAACGATGAGGAAGATTCAAAAACATTTGGGAACTTTTAGAAACATTTTCGGAAACAATCAACAGAAACACAAAAGTTGCTCAATGTTTCTTCAGTGAAAACGAGGCTTTAGAGAAAAAAGTTAGGACATTATAACTGCATAATGTTAAAATAACAAGAGTGACTAATTAAAATTTATTTCCCCCTTACAATGCTTAAGATACTCTATTTCAAGAGGATGTAATACAGGTCTTGCAATAATGAGAGAATGTAAGGGTTCCCCCAAATCCACCTGGGACATCTCCTGGAGGCTGCAAGCCAGAATCTTCTGAGTTTCAGATCCTACTCTAGCAAGCCCGATGTAAATCAGTCACTACAAATCCAATAAGAGTAATTTTTACACCATTTTGACATCTACCTAAATCATCCTGTCCCTTGTTCTTGAGTACCTCCAGCAGTTGCTGCGAAGCCTCACTCACAGACATGAATTTAGGTGGCATGTACCTACTCCTTCGTCTTCTTTGTTAAACTCTCTAATGTGGGCTGCTTGACCTTTATATCTGCAAGATTTCCCTTCAGTACTCTACCACAATACTGAACAGACCTACCTACCACACAGTGTGTAAATTATTCCTATAATTAGAAACAATCCTCTCATAAAAACTGTCTGGTTTCCAACCCCCGTCCAATAGAGAATTGAGACAGTCTCCTCAAAATTGTACAACTGCAATCCACAGCATTCAAAATGGAAGCATTGTGGACCACCCTCATGTCAACCCTACGCTCTCTTGTCCTGGTGCTGAGTTTGCGGCCGTAGAAGTCTTTCTGGCTTTCCAAGAGTCATTATAATAACTGAATTTGAAATATTGGGACTTACGATCGCTTTCACATGTTAGGATCGACGTGTAGGCCTCCAGATAGACTTTGTCGCAACGTTTTATAATTTCCAAACCTTTGATTGTGATGTCTTTCCAATCGCCGATTATGTGGAACTTTTGAGGAGGTTAGAATCATAGAACTTCTCAGCATAGAACGGGCTTATGGGATGATTATGGTTGCCTGGTTTTAAGGGCAATGCCGTTAGTTCGTCATCGTGCAGATATCCGGAATCGAATGTTGTCAAATCTCGTTTACTTTTGTTGCATTGTGAAAATGTGCAAAAGAAGAGATTTTTATTTCAAATCAGATTTGACAACTCGATGACTTTTCACACAATCGTATCGATCAAGAATCGATTCAAAATTTTGGATTCAGAGGCTCCTACGATCACGAATTTTGTTGCTCACTCGTTATATACAGGCTGTCCCATTTAAAACTCCCCAGTCCAGATTTCTCCGAATTGATTATTGTGATTGAAAAATCCTGATTTTCTTTGCCAAGGGCACATCTTCTCAGGTTCCTTTCAAGTTCCGGCATTTCGCCCTCTTCGCGAGGGGGCTGTTAGCCCCAAAATCTTACATGGCACTATGGGTCGAGTGTGAATTTGAAAGGTATTGGAGACCTCTTTACAACTAACCACTTACTTTTCAATCTTTTGGTGATTTGACCGCAAAAAAGGATAATTTTCTATTTTCTATCTTCTGATGCTGTGTTCCACAGCAACCACAAAGACAAACATGTTATTGCTGAAATTAGACTTATTGAAATTGAAGCATCACGAACAGTTTTGAAAATCGTCTGTATTTTTGCATGGAAATGAATGGTGGCCATATCCAACATTTATTACGTTAATTAGATCATTTTATTGAAAAATAATCGTGTCGCATACTCTACATTTATTTTTAACCGCTTCGTGTTATTTAGCAATCAAAATCAACAACCTAATGACCCAAAAATTTCAATAAATTTAATTTCAAAATTACATGTTGGTCTTTGTGGTTTCTGTGGGACATAGCATGAGAAAATGTGCATTATTTTGAAAATTTGAAATTATTGTTTTTACGGTCAAAACTGCAAGATATTGAAAAGTAAGTGGATAGTTGTAGAGAGGCCTTCAATACCTTTCAAATGAGGCATCACTCGACCCATAGTGCCATTTAAGATTTTGGGGCTAACAGCCCCCTCGCAAAGAGGGCGAAATGTCGGAAGTTGAAAGAAACCTGAAAAGATGTGCCCCTGGCAAACAAAATCGACCTGTCCAAGGATTTTTCAATCACCATAATCAATTCGGAGAAATCTGGAATGGGGAGTTTTAAATGGGACAGTCTGTATATGATATAATTCAATGAATTTCATTAATTGATAATTATTAATAATTAATTATTGTTGTTAATTGTTAATATTGAACACGCCGCTAATGAATTGAAATGAAATCTGCAACGACTTGTCCGCACACACAGTGAATTATCTCCGCGCGGTTTTAATTGCACACGCCGAAAATCAAGATAGTTTTGATTGTAGCGGACTTGACTTTTATTGAATTTTAGCGGTTTAGTTTTGATCATTTGAATATGCGGTTATGAAAAATCGAAAAAGGGCATCTTATTTCAGGGTAACACTTTATTACAAACCCCATATCAGCATTTCTTTATTCAGAAAAAAATGATCAACAAATGTTCCCCAAAACGATTCATGTTGAAATTTGACATAATAAAAGTTAAAAATGTGACACTATAAATAGTATTCAGCGTTGCCTTGAAAATAAACAATAAAAACATATTTGAAAAAGGAACATCGAAGTCCTAAGATTGGTTGTAAACGATGATGAATGAAATAATCTATAATACAATTCAATAAATTTTGCTAAAAATTTACAGGACATATTCCTCAAATCAGACATAATTGTTAATTATGAATTTTGTTAATAATTAATAATTAATTGTTGTTATTATTGTTAATAATGTTAATATTGAACACACCGCTAATGAATCGGAATGAAATCTGCAACGACTTGTCTCCACACACAGTGAATCATCCCCACACTGTTTTAATTGCACATGTCAAAAATCAGAACAATCTTGATTCCAGCGGACTTAATAAATTGCGAATTCCACAATCTTGATCAGACGAGAAGTTTTAATTTACCCCGTTCTCCGTGCGGTCAATGCAATACATTTTCCCGCAATCTTTTTTTCAAATTTACAAATTTCAAAAAATCGCTCTCTATCAAAATCTATCATATCTATCAAAATTTTAAGCAATAATTTTCAGAAACAAAATAGTTATCTTCAACGCCCGGCAGAAATGTACATGCCGCAAGAAAACCTTCTGTCAGAGACCTATGAGTGAACCACGAGTGGACTCCTTTATTACTGGTATTTTATTACGGCGAAAGTCCCTATTGTAAAGAAATATGGTCACCCAGGTCATCGTTATTCATTTTTAAAGATTCCAAATAACATGGGTTGTTCGTTTATCCCCAAAAGCAAAAGGACACTGTATTACCACAAAGCAAATCCGACCCAGACATTTTAGTTCTTCTTTTCTGAACGAGGTTGCAGCATCTCGCGGCCAAAATTCAAGATTTTATCTCACTTCAACATCGGAAGAAATTTATCTCTCACTGAATGACAACCTTAAGTTCCGTTGTCAAGGGTAAAACATAAACAAATATAATTGTCAACCTCCACGTAGGTATTGTTGTTGGGATTACAATTTTAAATGCACTGTTGACTCGCCTATTTTGAACTTAAATTTTTATTCGGAACGAAAGTGGCATTACATCCATAGAGTACCTAAAATAATTACGTAGAATATTAGAATAACCTAATAGGTATATGCTTGACTGACTATGCTATTAGTCTATTTACGAGTAGATGTTATTATTAATTAAGTTTCCAATCAGTCTCACGGTGATTTCCCAGAACTGCCATCACAAACACACCGCTTATAGATTTCAAATGACAGCTCTAATTTGCGATCAAACCACTATTTGTGGTTTAGGAAACGAGTCACGAGCTAGCGTTAATTTATTCATAATTGGAATTTCTCATCGTCTGTATCAATCTACGTGTAATTGAAATCAAAATATAAATTTAAATAAAAGACAACATTTTTGGGTTGTAGCGATCTAAAACTTCAATTTGTAACATTGTGTGGAAAAAAATTACTTTTGATTCGATTATATCTTTTACAATTTTTACAGAGTATGATGTGTATTTTATGTTTCAAATTTTTTGTCGGACATCTGAAAATTACTGGGGTGGCATGAAGTCAAGAGTTTGAAGTTTGGACGTGAAATCTGTGATTATTTTATTACACACCCTCTGAATGCTCATTCAATAACAATCCTCTGGTAATTCTCTTTTCTAGGGTTTTTTCAAATACAGGGATGTGACATTTGTGTAATCAGGGGTGTAGAATTGGATTAGTAGACAGGTATTTTATATAATGACTATTTGACTCATATATACCGGGTGTCCCAGAGGTGTGTGGACCATCAATTACGCCCCTATTTTGAAAGATATCAAAACGGGGTTTTCGGGGGACGATAGCCACACCATACCTTCACAATTTAAAATTATTAGAAATTATATACAGAGTGTCCTAGTATTAGTAATATACCAAAGTTATGTTTTTTTTAAATGGAATGCCCTGTATATTAGTTGGTGAATTGAAAGAGCAGTTGATGCTGAGGAAAATAATATAAGGTACTACCGGTTGATTATGGATGATTCTTAAGTTATGAAGAATTTTAGGTCAAAATTAGTGCTTTTTTAAAAAATTGCAGAGACCATTCCAACAGAGATAACTGAATACTTTTCTGTCAATATTTTTTTATAGATCCAAACTTTAATACATACTGACTGAAAGTCATCTAAATTGATATTTCTATACAGGGTGTACGGTTTCGCAAAATGTATAATAACTTATTTTTTTCAAATGGAACACCCTATATTCCATTATACCACCAATATATGGTTTGCCTCGGCAAATGTTAGTACTTTAGGTAATTTTTACAAAAAACCTAGAAAGTATACCGAAATTGCTAAAATCGCTAAGATCAGATCGCCTTGGACTTGCTGCCATGGAGATAGTCGTTTATTGTCTAATTTATTAAATTACTTCATAAATGACACCGAGCGGTAGACAGGCTTAGATTTACGTAAGAATTCGATAGACTATGATATCCTTTACATAACCACAAAGGAAAAAATTTAGACGAGTTAAATCTGGTGATCTTGCGGGCCATTTGACAGGGCCGCCCTCACCAATCCAACGTCTCGGCAACCAGTCATTTAAATATCTTCTTACATTCCTATAGAAATGTACAGGAGCTCCATCCTGTTGCAACCACATTAAGGACCACTGATTCTGATAATCAATCGTCCGCATCCAGTGGGGATTTTTAGTGGCATAAGAGTACATGTTATGCCTCTTGACATGCCCATTACTCTTAAAGATCGCCTCATCAGTGAACAAATTTCTGTTTAAAATATTTTTATTCCTTTCTAGAACATGGTCCATTATTTCGTAGAAATCCACTCTTTTTGCAAAAAAAAGCTTCTTGCAATTCTTGATGGACTTCAATGTGGTATGGATGAAACCGATGTTTTTTGATCACACGGTTTACTGAAGATTTCGAAATATCAGATTGGGCAGCAATTTCTTTTTTTTCTGGAGTGAAGATTTTCTTCTAAGATTACTAAAACTTCTAGCTCAGTGTTTTTACCTACTCTTGTACCAATTAATTGTTTTTTTTGTTGTAGGCCACGTTTCCAGTGTTTTGAAAACGTTTTAAATATTTGTAGCCAAAAAGGAATTTCTTTCGGCTTCTCCTAACGCATTGTACGATATTCATCATTACTTCTTTCGTAAAATTAATTATGTAAAAAAATCACAAAAGTGAAACTATTTGTTACAGGATATCTTACTGTCGACAAGAACAAACGGCTCCATGGTAACCAGTCTAAAATGATATCTCCATGGCACCAAGTCCAAGGCGATCTGATTTCATCAATTTGGAAAAGTTTTCAACGTTTTTTTGTAAAAATTATTAACATTTGCTAAGGCAAACTATATATTAACAGAAAGCTTATTAAAAATGCTATTTGGTGGTATAATGGAATATAAGGGTGTTCCATTTGAAAAAAAAAGTTATTATACATTTTGCGAAATCGTAGACCCTGTATATAAATATCAATTTAGATGACTTTCAATCACTGTGTTTGGGTCTATAAAAAATTATTGAAAAAAAAGTATTCAGTTATCTCTGTTGGAATGGTCTCTGCAATTTTTTAAAAAAGCACTAATTTTGACCTAAAATTCTACATAACTCAATAACCATCCATAATAAACCTGTAGTACCTTATATCATTTTGCTCATCATTAACTGCTCTTTCAATTCACCAACTAATATACAGGTCATTCCATTTAAAAAAACATAACTTTGGTATATTACTAATACTAGGACACTCTGTATATGATTTCTAATAATTTTAAGTTGTTAAGGTATCGTGTGGCTATCGTCCCCCCAACACCCCGTTTTGATATATTTCAAAATAAGGACGTAATTGATGGTCCACACACCTCTGGGACACCCGGTATTTTTCTATTACACAATGTATATTAAGCGAAAAAAATAACAATTGTTGTAGTCACTATGGCAGCATCTTAGCAACTCAATAAACATCAAACATAAATTAAGGAAAAAGCCGACAACATTATTTAATAGACAAGTGTGCGAGAGAAACAAAATACATATCGTAAAAGTTTTCCTCAATTTTTGAGGAAATGGCTAATCCTATTACAATTCTGAATACGGTGTTCAATAGAGAAGGGTAATCTGCAGGGAGCTAGTTTTTCATATTTTGGTTATTGATAAAAGAAAAAAAAATAACTGCAAGAAAAGCACTTTTTAAAATTAATTTGAAAAAATTAAGGTATAGATTTTGTAGAGCTCTAAAAATAAGTAATGTTTACCTTTTACAAATTGAAAAACCGACAAGGGAAACCCTTCTAAAACAGCGTCACCCGATCACAACACATAATTTTGGTTGATTCTTTTTTGTTTTGTTCGCTATGCTCCCGTTATGGAAATAACTCGATTGAATGTTTTTAATTGAAATAGTAATTTACGTTCGCTTGAAAGTCCGGAAAACTCATTTTTACAGTAACGAGCCGAAATGTTTACAGACGATCCGAGTCTGGAATTTTGAGACAAGTTTACTGCAAAAGTTTCCGGACGTATGTCGTAATGCGTTTTATTTCATGCTACAGATACTAAATCATTGTTTTCATTTTAAAAAATGAAATTGGAATTCAGAATTTAAACATCTATGAATTGAGTATCTATGACAACAGTTTGATTTGTTGGTTGTATTTTTTTTATTTCATACTGTGTCATATTTGTTAGTTTTACGTCAGAGTTTTGAGTCCGGAAAATGGGACTTTACAGTACAAGTCCTGTAAAAAAATACAAGGCATTCTATTCCTAACAAAAATAAAACTTACAACAAGAATAATTTGGAAACATCTGAGTCGAACACGGATAATCTGTCTTGGTACAAAAATATCTTGTTTCCAGATTCATATAACCTCGAGCAGATCAAGAGGAATTAATTGTATTAATTTTTAAGTTCAAGAAATAAAATTTCATTAAAAATTGGCAGTTCCTACAAAGCACTGATCCACACACCAAAAGGTAAAGAAAATAAGAAACAAACCGGGTTAAATCTATATACCGTTTGACCCGAGGTTTGACCCAAACGTCCCAAAATGAGTTAAATTCAATGCTTTTTTAACAATAACTTTGAAAATATGTATTATTTTTTCTTGGAACTGCAACCCAAGAATCTAGTGCCCAATATCCGTAATAATAGACAATACGTGTTTTTTTTTTATGTCAAACGGCCTTTGAGTGGCAACATTTTGTGGATTACAGAATTAAAAAAAGTTTGCCCGTTTTTGCTAAATCGCTCCTCAATTGTAAAATAATAGTCCAAGCAAATTAAATGAAAAAACGGCGAATAGAATAACTAATTTATAAAATATTGAAATTTTCGTCATGAGATCCCAACAGGGACCCAAATAAAGATACGAAGAGTTTCCACTCCCCCGGGGGAGCTTCATTCCCTCTTGCCCAAAAAAGCGCCCCCGATTGTGACCTCATGAAGCTTTTATACATTTTTCTGGTAAACGGTAACTCCGGCGAGAAAATGTTTTCGGATTTATGTTCTGCATTCAATTCTGCATGAAATTGATCTCATGAAGCTTTTGCCCAACGTTCATAAATGAAAAATTGGAAAATGTTTATAGTTTTCAGCGCGAAGGCAAAAATTAGTCCACCCCCGTTTTTTGACCAATAACAATTTATTGCAAATGTTTTATTCAATATGGACCTTGTACAGAAAAAAACTTTTCTACAATTTTGTTTCTATACATTTTTGCTCCCACCAATGGTTTTCGAAATAATATCGCCGCAAAAATCGTGAGTTGTCTTCGCGCTGAAAACTATACTGATATTCCTAATTTTTCTTTTCAAAATGTCACTTTGTTAATGCTGTGTTTGGATTCTATTTAAAAAAATTCTTATATTTAGAATTTATAAGAAAGTCGTCGGGGGCTGCGGAAAATTCTGAATTTAGATACCCATCCAATCCCACACTTTTTCGATGGGCGATTAATCTTTCGACCCAGGTGGTCAAGCTCCTCTTCTAAAAACCTCATAGAGGTCCGCGCAATATGAGGCGGGCGTTATCTAGCTGGAAAACACCATCTTCAATCCCCCCCCTCCCTTACATAAGGAAGAGCAACGGGCCTTAACACAACCCGCGGATGTTATTGTGCCACGGATTACGATAATAGGAGAATTGCTACCAAAAGCAATAGCTTCCTAAACCATAAGTTCGATGGTACGGTGGACGTGATGCTCAACAGCAAACTCGAGATCCATCCTGACCCCCAAACAGAATGCAGATTCGTCAGAAAAGGCGATGTGATGCCATGAAACTAGGGCAATGTTTCTGCGTTCATTGCTCCAGTCCAGACGCTGACGACGCTGTTGACACCCATTGAACGTATTCTGTGGTAAACGGTGCGAATCCGAATGGGCCTTCCTATTGCTGCAAACCAAGCATTAGCAACTGACCGAGTAGACCTCCGTCTTCCTCTTAGGGCCATAATTGAAGAAGACGATCTTGCCGTTTGGTAGTTCTTCTGAAAGCTCCTGTGCCTCTAGCTCGCTGTGTTGCAGCGATTGCACGGTACGAAGCACCACGTTCCCCCTATCTCACACTAAGACCCCTTTCAAATGGGGTTCATTTGCAGTAATAATGTCTATCAATTTCTCAATTTCTTTTTCAACTGTTGAAAACGTAATTCTTAAAAAAAAATGCAAACATTGTCCGAATCATATGAAACTTTAATCGTTTGTTATGGACGATGCTCCCAATATTTAACCAAAATATCATTTTAATAAAATAATTTTTTCGTATGTTCGGATTTCACTTGCCAGTATATTTATTTTGTACTGACGAAGAATTGGTAATTGAAAAAGATATACCTAATCTAGAAAATGATCCTTACATTCAGACGATCACGGGTAGATATATTGTAAATGGCCGTCACTTTCTGAAGGAACACCATCGCAAGTCCTGCTTGAAAAGCAGTGATGGCTACTTTCAGCTCGTTGGTAGTTCCTGTAAAGCGCTTGTATGGAAATTGAAATTTCAGTGCTCTTTCTGCATAATTATTTTTTTCAAATTCAAGGCTGGCTTCGTATCACTGGACGTTCATATTCATCTTCATATTCGTTCTGTGGACGAAAAAAAATTTTCATATAGAACGCATTTCAAGAAATGACAATTCTTGGAAAGATAAAATGGAGGTTTAGCTGTAATTTTTTTTTTAAATGTTTTACTTCCTGAAATTATAGATACGTGAGCCATCTGTATTGAAACAATAAATAAAGGGCAGATTCTATGCAAAGCGCAAATATTTTATTTTTTGCATATTTTCTGCAGGCTGTCAGCGAAAATTCTCCACTTGAATTCGCTTGAGTAACAAAAATTTTAGCAAAAAATTTTTTAAATTAAAATTTAAATATTTATATCTAAGTCGAACTCCACAAACTTCAATGAGCGTGAAATTACAAATTCTTTAAGGGCTGATGATGGCAGTAGTGTTCTGCCGAAACATGTTCCATTTGTAATTTTACGCTCATTAAAGTTTGTGCAGTTCGACTTAGATATATTTAAATTTTAACTTAAATTTACTCCACCTGGATTTAACAACATTCTTCTGTTTTAAAAAAAAAATTATCTGTAGGGGGACTACTTTGAGGTACATTTTAAACTTCTATCTAAAGTACCTCTTCCGCACTGACTCCCACCATTAAATTTTAAATAGGGAAAGTCGGGCATGCGACATATCATTGAAAAGATCTTTTGATTCTCTACATATTCAGTGGTGTATTTTTTGCTTCTTGCGGGATAAAAAATATTTTTCCTTGAACATATATTTGGAATATCAATTTTGCTCAAATCTACCGGATAAATGACATTTTTGTAGGCACAAGCACTTTCAATGATGATGCCATTTTTTTTACAGGTAGTTTTTGAGCAGGGGAAACTAGTTGAAGAAAATATTTGTAAGTGGAGCAAATTAAAGTGGACAATTTTCGTTGAGACAGCGTCTATAAGTATACTCAATTATGTGGACGAATTACATTGATTAGAGTTAATTAACAGTAATTAGTGATTGCACATTTGGCTATACGCATGCATATTTCATCAAAAGTTGCATATTATTGCATATTTAAGTCATATAATTTTTTTCTTATATTGTTTTTTATTTCTGGAAAAACATACCGACCAACCACAAAATTATTTGCTACAGTCACAGATCTGCTCCATCTGCTTTCCCAAATGCAGAAATTTCCAAATCTTATTATCTTATTCATTGCCAATGGGACGCGGGTGCTTCCTAGTAAATCATCGTAAATAATATCGTAAAAATAAGATAAATAAAAATGGGGTAATTTATTTTTTATTGCTCATGTAGACAACCTTGGTTACGGTTGCAAAGTAACGGTTTGCCCATTTATTAATTTGGGTGCCCAAAGTTTACTTGTCGCACGCAAATTATTCTTTGCACACGCAAATTCAGATAAACAAACCACTGAAATTTCATTCGCAATAAAAAATAGTATGTCCAACTCGTGCGGCGTTGTCCATTGCCCCCTCAACTTCGCTTTCGTGGGCAATCGACAACTTGCCGCACTAGTTGCACAATATACTATTCTGAAACGCAGAACAATAATTATATAGAAAAAGCAATTATTATATTTTAAATGTACAATAAGATCTGATTTTGGTGAAAACTCTATCGCCGACTGGATTTATGATCTCACCTTATCCCATACCTATCAAAGGATGTCATTGTTGTTACGATGCGTCAAGGATGTTTTTTCAGACACTTTTTCGGAAGCCGTTTGTCGGCCGATTTTAGATCTAAAAAAGGTGTTGGTTTTCATTGAAACAGCTCTAATAAACTTATACCTTAGATTTTTGAATTCCTCAAACCATCACCAAAAGAAAAAGAAAAAAATGTTAATTCTTTTTATAAATTGAAAAAGTGAAAACTAGCTCCCTGTACTTTGTACTTCTTAACACAAATCCTGTTTGGCCCGCCATCTATTGATTTTAAATCATATTAAAGTGTTGTAGGATTTGCCCTTAAGTTGTAAAAACATCATTAAAAAACGTCAAACATATTAAAATTATGTCTACAAATTCAAGATTTGGCGAAACGTCTCTAAAGGAGATCGATTTAGAAATACGAAAGTCTATTCCTGCGAACACCGTGCGAACAAAATCATCCATATTGTGGAACCAGTTGACGTCCTTTTGCGAAGATAGTAATTTACAAACCAAGTGCGGGAACACAATCTTCCCGCGTGAACGCAGTTTTGAAGCACGAGCGACGAAGGAGCGAGTGCCTTCATTTGCGTGAACGCGGGAAGATTGTTCACGCATGAGGATTGTACAATATTTTTTGAAACGAACATTACCACGATTTTTAAATTAAAGTTATTATAATATGCAATTAGACTTCAAGATATGAAATAAAGCAAGCCATGGCGTCTATAACAATTGACCAATTAATTGTCATCAAGCGTAAACGATTCTCTACAAAGTAAAAATAATTTAAGTAGCAGAAAAATTAATCCAACCAAGGCCAGGCCGGCCCATCGACATAAAAGCAAGTTAGTAAGTGCACATTCGACACCGTTAAGTCCATGTCTGAGCCCATTACTGTGGGGTGTTCAGGAATCACCCCTACCAATTGCATTAATTGCACTATAAATGTTTACAGGAACACTGGTTGAATATTCAAAAAAAGTTATTTTTCTTCGTTGTAATAGTGAAATTATGTACCTTTCCATCATATTGAAATAAATCTTAGGTATAAAAAATGTTGTTTTAAATGTTTCCAATATATTTAATTCCATTAATTAATAGCTACTGATTTAATTCGAGTTGACATAACCTAAAAAATCTGTCATTTTGTTTCATTTATAATAGTCAAATTCTTTACCTTCAATATTTAAATGAATCTTGGGTGTACTAAATCGTGTTTCAAATGTTGACAATTGGTTTAATTTCATTAATTAATAGCTACTGATTTATTTTACACACTTTTTATTTTCAGTGCTTTTTAGCGTGTTTCCCGGTTTAGTAGACCAAGTGAAGCAAGTGTTTCGGGTTGCCGACAAAGATCGTAAAATGTCGCTTTCAAGGCGGTGAGTTCAAAAAAGAAATTACAACATTTTAACACGAGAACCAAGTATAAATAAGGTAACTAAGATTTTAACTGATGAAGAAAGCAAACGGTGATGATTACAAAAAAAGTTGTATCAAGACTATTTGGAATACGACAGTAAAACTCATACATGAAAAATATTTTAACGAGTTTGGTATATCGTTTGATCCATTTTTAGACATGAGTTTTAAAATAGCACGGGATGCTCGTGATGCTAAACGAAGAAAACTTTAAAGAGAGCTTTAAAATTCGATGACGTCCACCAAATGGCCTATGCTTGGAACGAAAATAATCCGGAATTATTACAAAAGAAGTTTTTCCATATTTGTGTATTCGAGCCCTGCTTGGAGGGGTAACGAAGCCGCAAACTGCAAAGTACATTTCTGTAAAGAAGAAATAATCAGCGGAGGAAAATTTACAGGTAAAATAATATATAATCCTACCTTCTCCAAGACCACTCAAGGTGGTTCTAAACAGTGTGCTAACAGTAAATGGTTGATAATTAATTTGGCTAACGAAAATCTGTGTTTTGTCCGGCTTTTTAAGAAACTTTTTGAGAAAAGAAGTTCAAATATACAATCTGATCGATTATGGAAACGGTCTGATCTTGAAACGAAGAAACTAAAAATAAGTAATCATTCTCACCCTGGCAATGGAGCAGCAACAAACAATCCTACCTCAGTTACTTATCACAACTGTACCTTTCATGTTATTATTAATAATAATATTTAGCTTTTCTGTATATATTTTTTTTGAAGTGAAACTTTTTATCTCAGTGTGTAAGATTTTTGTAGGGGGTAAGCGCGCTGCAACCCGACACGAACCCGACACGAAACTGCAATATATAAGTGGGGTGATATTTTAGAGCGAGAGAGGAGCGCAAGCGGCAGCTATTCGACGGTAAAATCTTGACACGGGGTGATGCCTGATTCGCGTAGCGGCACGACCTGCCCAAGGCGGCCCCAGCTTAATAGGGCTCCTGGAAGCCTGTTCTTCATTATTTTATTACAAAAATTAAAAAATCACATTTTGTAAAAATCCCATCACCTTTGTTATACTTTTGTAAAACTTTGTTAAAACTTCATCAGTAGCTGACAAACGCATTTGAAAATTTGTTGGGGGGGGGTACAGATTTTAATTGGAACACCCTGTATATAAAATCCAAATACCAATCGCTGACTGACTCATCACGAAATCTCCAGAATCTCTAAGGGGGTAACGCGACGGGGGAGTTAATCTCTAGATCCACTGAACCGATTTGAATGAAATTTTGCACACTTACTTATTTTACCACGTAGGCGCTCACAAAGAAACGGTTTTTCAAAATTTCATTCCAAAAGGGGGTAACAGAGGTAAGACCTTATATTGTGAACAAGTTAATTTTTCGAAAATCTGAAATATGTAATGAGTTCAATGAGAAAATCTGGAGGTTTAAGAACTTAAAATTCTGCAAGCCGAACAAGCTAAAAATCAGGAAAATTGAAAGGCTGAAGAACTAAAAGTTTTCAAATAGAGAATCTGCAGCAGAAAACTAAGACAAAAACTTTTAGAATTTTGGAGTCTAATCATCTTACTACTGGAAGAAACTGAAAACTTTAAATTTCAATTAAAAGCTGAGAATTTGAGGTAGTAACTTTTGTAGTAACAAGGCCGACACATCAGAAAACTAAAAACTAGAGGACCTGAGCACAAGATTTTCTTGTAGGATTTCTTTTGATTTAACAAATGTACAAACAGTAATTGGGGACTTTTGTTCTATCTAGACAGATACTGCTTTTATCTTACAATTAGCTAAAACAACACGTTTAACGGGAGACAGGTCTTCATAAATGGTTTATATAGTGCGTGCAACAAAAAACGACGTCCAGTGGGCCATGGATTAAAAAACCGATGGCGTATTACATTGACATTTGACATGTAACTGTTTACCCGTAACCAGCATTGCATGCGTGTGATCTAAATGCAGACATAACTTGAAGATTCCAACGCTTGCTTCGTCGTCGATTTTTGTTGAAAGCGCTTTACATCCAGTAGGCACTGAATGTCGTAGTTTAATAGAATTATTCATCATTACATGACGACACACAGTAGTATTGTTTGGTCAGCATTTATCCATACATAGGTTTACGCTGACGCTCTTACAAGGCATGTTTACCTCTGCATTCTTCCTTACATACTTATTCTCTTATAAGGCACTCCAGTTTTGTCACACATCTTTGTACACTTGTTGTACTATAGCTCGATGGTCTATGTATAATTACATACAATACAAACTCTTTCGTACAATCAACAAGAATTAATAATGTCTAAAATGTCACTGTTTAAAAAACAAAAAAATTGTCGAGCTTCCACACAATAAGTTACAACAAAACTGGTAAAGTCAGCAGTAAAGCTACCTGGAAAAGTAGGGTATTAATGAATTTGCCGATCATTAATACCCTACTTTTCCAGGTAGCAGTTACTGTAATTCTATTCCATAAATGTTATTAGAATTTAATAAATCAACTTTTTTATCGAAAAAACATTGCAGCAGTCACATTTTTTAGATTAAATCCCATCTTTAATAATTAGAAAACTTATTTTCGCATGTTTTTTGCCAACCCTGTTTCATGGATCTGCAATTTCTTAGTTTATTAATCTTACATTTTTCGAGCAATTTTCGACTTTTTTTAAAAAGCAGCTTTTTTGAGGTGAAAATTTTCAAAAACTAGAAGAATGTTCTTAAATCCAAGTGGAGTAAATTTAAATTAAAAAAATTAAATATATCTAAGTCGAACTCCACAAACTTTAATCAGTGTAAAATTACAAATGGAACATGTTTCGGCAGAACACTTCTGCCATCATCAGCCCTTAAAGAATATAAAAAATTATGACGTTGACGTAATTTTACACTGATTAAAGTTTGTGGAGTTCGACTTAGATATATTTAAATTTTTTAATTTAAGTGAAAATTTTTGATTGAAAATAAGTTTCCGATCTTTATTTTATTTATGGTTTTTATGTAAGTAGTAAAATTTAATTTGTAAGGTCGTGATGTACCTATATACTAATTTATTGCAATTTTCTTGAAAAAACCCGTATTAAAATATATTTTTTCGAATTTGGTTTCATAATTTGCAAATTATAACACCAAAAACAGAATCATAATAATCTAAATTATAATTCTGTTTTTGGTAACTTTTCTTGTCTTAATGTTGCCTGCAACTTTGCAACTGTACTGCAATGTGACCGCGACAACGACGTTATAAACGTCATCTAATCGCGCCATGTGACAGATGTGAACCAGATGTGAACGAAAATAAACCAAAGAGAAGGAAATGACTTTTGTTCCATGATTAGATGTAAACATTGGTAAAAACAAGAATTGAAAAAATGGCAATAAAACGTGAGGTACAGCTTGTGTCTGCATAATCAAAAGTTTCCAAATATAACCTCCAAATCAGAAATGTGATTTAGCAGAAATACCAATTATACTGAAATACCACTCGTGTTATTCAAAAGTCCCAAAGTCATCAATTTAGCACAAATTTTCAGTTTTTCTTAATAAAATAAAGCCAAATTCGAAAAAATAGTATATTACACGCGTTTCACAAGCCGAAATTGTAGCAACTCATTTTCCAACGTCATTGATGAGCGGTGGGTGGGAGATAGGCAAAAACTTCATGAGACAAATTTTATGCAGAATTTAATAAAGAACGTAAGACTTATAACATTTTCTCATCGGAGTTACGGTTTACGAGAAAAAGGTAGGAAGGCTTCGTGACGTCACGTTCGGGAGCGGTTTTTTGGACAAAAGTGGTTGAAGCTCCCTCCGGGGAAGTGGGAACTCTTCGGATTTTTATTTGGGTGCCTGCTGGGAGTTCATAACCAAAATTTTTAAACTTTATAAATTATTTATTCTAAAAACTCTAATTTGCTTGGACTAGATTTTCATCGGCACATATCTCTAGAACGATTTAATCTAGTACTTTTTTAGGGAGTGATTTTTGTAGGAAATTTTATCAGCTTTAATACGTAGGACACATAGTTTTCGAGTTATAAGCGAGTTATAAGCGAAAAACCGATAAAAGTCAGAATTTTTCGTTTTTTTTTTCATATCTTTTGTAATATGCAACCAAATCCATCAAAAGAGACATCCACAAACTCGGAAATAGTTCTCTTCTAGAAAAAAAATATTGCAGAATTATTTGAAGTCGATCTTCGTTGGAATCCGCGCTGAAAATTTGATTTTGTTGGAATTTACAAATCAACCTCCAACTTTGGCGCCCTGTAGAACGGAAACTGTTGATCGCAAACAAAAAATAGGTAAAACAAAAATTATGCACAATTTTATTTTCTACATATTTTATTTGAACTTTTTTTTGATAGCACTTACAACAACTTTACTTTCCGAAAAGCGTCGCGGTGCACTGTTTTCACCCCCCCGCCCCTCTAGCGGCAAGCCCCCGAGGTCGCAAACTCAGGTGTACTATCAGGAGACCTATGTCTACCATCCCACCAAATTTCATTTCTGTCCGACCTTTTGCGATCAAAAAACCCCCATTGCCTGGACTATAAAGGCTTAATCCCGTGTGTGTGACGATTACAAGTTTGCTTTATTCTTTTATTAAGATGGATATTCCAAATAATCCTATACGTCAGTGTCAGAATACTCGGGTCATTACAATGGCCGCTGTGTAATATACCTAGGTACTATTACAACCTAAATTGTTGTAACGCCCTAGCAAAATTGTGAAGTGTGGTTGGTGACACAAAAAAATACAGTTATGTCCCCAAAAGTCATATAATGAACAAATAAATTAAATACAGGAACTTTCTACAATTAAACAATAATAAAATAACGTGGTGAAGATTGAAATTATAATGACTGGTAACAAGTTGGTTAAATAAATAACTATATGAACGATGAAAATGAAAATATGACAGTTAAATTATGAGTAATGCACTCCTCTTAAAGGTTAAATTACATTAATATGATTACTGAAGTTTTACAATTTTAATTGACACGCTATAAAGAACTAGATGATCTGATAACACAAAAAATATTTAAAAAAATTATCTATTACTTATCTTCTGAGCGATACTACGTTTTGCTTTCCTGCGATCCTGCGAGTTTGCGATCCCTGGGAAATTAACCCTGATTCCACGTGAAGACTTCGTGAGTCCAGGAAAGAATCTGGAGTGAGAATATTACAGCTATTCCAAAGTAAATGATACAAGAAAGATGCTCTGGTGAGTGCTGGTGAATCTGCCTATTTGATTGAAAGAGAATAGCCAAGGTCCGCAAGCAATAAAGTAGTTTTTCTTACCTCTTTCTCCCCGAATCGACACTTAATCGATTTTATCCGCTAACGCGATTTCGTTATAGAAATAACTGAACACCCCAGTCGTATTATCCGTATTTTACGCGATTCTCTAGACCTTCTCTTGTCCAGGAGAAAAATTACGCTGAGATGTTACCTCGGTTAGATGTCGAACGAAAAAGAAGGCTGTAGGTGTGGTGGATCCCTTTTTGGGGAATCCTTCAGGTTCACTTATTTGGGGAGTATGTTTGTTAAGACGGAATAAAATATCTAAGACACTTTACATTACTATATTGAACACACTTTTACACTACATGAACAAACTAATTAATAATAATTAATGATGAATGAATGAGAGTTAAACATTTCAGGCCTTTTATCAACTAGGTTCGAGAGAGGGGTTTACGTTAATAAGTTCAAATGAGGGCAAATGCAATAACAACTAGTTGCCTGGGAATTGCTGACTTGCTGAGTGTGATTTCCTGTTGCTTAAACGCAAAGTTAATAAAATAGCATTTATTGTACAGTTCGTATGAAATTCTATAATATTTTGAAGGGCGACGGAAATGACACTACATAGGTTTGTCGCGCGGCATTGCAAAAAATCTCGTGCCTTTTTACGTGCCAGTTATCTCTAAACGCTGATTTGTTCCTGAACTTGGATGGTGAATGCGTGGCAAAAATTCAAATTGTAACAGTACCTACTATAAAATTTTACAGTCCAAAAAAAAAGATACATTCTTCCATGAAATTTACCATAAAATCATTTGAATAATATCTTGTGTCAGCCATGATAAAATCGCACACGCCAAAACCCCACTTTGAGTTTTTCGTGTTATAACGGTCAGGCAGAAATTACCTCATAAACTCAAAATGATAAGTTTTGAGGCAGTAATTTCCACCGTTACTATGCCTTCCAACCTACATCATCGTTAGAGAACCTGTCATCCTCCCGGAGGCATGTATATGGCCCAAACCATTGAACAACAGAAACAAAGTTGCAAGTTAGAAAAAGATTCCAGCAGAGGGAATTACGGGTTACCGTTCCCGACGGATGGACGCCCTTCAGGATATAACTATACTCAAACTGAAAGAGCACTTTGCTTTTGGCTTTTCACACTTGAAGAGAGAAATTACTCTATGGTTCTCTCGACCAAGAAGACCAAGTTTAGTGGTGTTTCCCTTGAACTTGGAAAGCTGCGTGGTGTGCACCTGACTAGTTAGTGCCCTTACAAGACCGTGGATCGTGTAGCGTGTAGTGTGGACTTTGCGGCCCCGTCAACAGATTGCGTATACTACGCCTTTCTTGGATTCAAGAATCCCTTGGATTGACATATTTGAGTTTCCTTTTGGTTAATATTTAAGGTGGTTTAAAGTATTTTTTTATACTTGATGTTTACGTTGGTACTTGCAACCCCCACCCTAATCTGCACCGAGGGATGGGTCAGGTACCAGTAACCCACCTTGCACACAGTTTTAGCTCTCAAGATGAGACAACCTATCTAAGTATTATTCTGGCTCTCAAACTGAGGCGACCTAACTAAGCATTACTTTAGAGTACAATATTCATTTTCAATCGAACCAGTCCTCACAGCATAACACTTGAATAAAAGTTAATGTGACGTGTTTTGTTCAAGTTTGTTATTGTAATTTCTATTTCTTTAAAATGAACCCTTGACACATAAGCATATCCCGGCGGCAGTCAAGTGAACCATTTGTCACCACTGAGAACTACCTGGTGCAGTCTATAGCCCCCATACGGTCAAGAGTTTTAACTGTTTTCGTTTATAAACAATTTGGCCACCGAGATTTAGCAAGAGAGGTTATAAAAGATTGGTGTTCTACTTGATAATTTCCAATACGCTCGGAATTAGTAAGAAAATGTAGGCAAGTTATCATTGGGAAAGTGACACCTTTCATATCGAAGCTGCCACAGTGTGAACGCAGCTAATCACTAATTTCGGCCTTTCACAGTAACATTAAGTATGTAAGTTTTTGTTTTCTACAGACAACAAGATGTATGAAGACCCAATATTATGCTTACCATTAAATAACAAACAAACCAAAAGCACTTGTCTGGTAAATATTGTCGAGGAACTCATAGAAATAATGTAGAATTCGTGTTTAAATATTTAACTAATTTAACATAAACTGAACAACAATAACAGGCTTGAACTTGTATAGATTAAGGTTTTGTCACGTACCGCGTAAACAGTTGCATTCTGTATTATTTAATGGCTACTGCGTTTTAAATGTAAATTTGTTATATAACAATTATCATTAATTAAAGGATTATCAGTTTTATTTAACGCAGTAGCTAGTTAGTAATACGTGCAACGTGTATCAAGATGTATTTACGTCCTACGTATAACAAGTTATAAATATCCACGTCGGACGTGAACAAAAAAAAAAACTAGAAATATTCCACTTTAATTTACATACATAAAAAAAGAAGAAGGTCGATAAGAATTCAACAGAAATTACATATTATGTTACACTCAATATGCGAATTCGGACAATGTCCGAATGAACTGCTCAAAACTAGAAATTAGTATTGGAAATATCACAATATCATTCCCACCTATATTTGCGCTATAGAATAATCTAATATCTAATAATTATATTTAAACGAGCAATTCTTGTAAATTTATTTATTTATATATATATTTCGCGGATCGCCTGTCATACTGACAATTTCACTTTGGTGGTGGGGATGAATGAGAGCGGGAACGCGTGTGAATCAAACGACTGCGACTAGCCTAGTAAGTATTACGGCAGTTCAGATGGTAGCTACGCCCCCCTGTCTCAAGGATGTCTCAACGGGCCCCCCTGTCTGAAAAGTCAAAAGTCAATTAAATTTGTCTCATACATAAATCCGATTTTACAACTAAACAAATTCAACTTTCGAATTCTATATCATGTTGATAACCGAAGAGGCCCCCTAGGGCGCGCCTGATTCGGCCTCCTCCTCGGGCTTGCCTGTTTCGGGCGGCTCTCCTCGGCCTCGACTGTTTCGGGGGCCCTTGGGCTTAACTGTTTCAAAGTGGCCCCCTCGGGCCCCCTTTTCGGGAGGGGGCTCGGGCTTAACTGTTTCAAAGTGCCCCCCCCCTCGGGCTTAACTGTTTCAAAGTGGGGCCCTTGGCCCCCCCATGTTTTAACGGGGGCCCCTCGGGACGAAGTGTTTCAAAGGGGACCCCTCGGGCCGTTCTGTTTCAAGGAAGCTACCTCGGGACCTTCGGTTTCAAGGGTTGCCTAAACTTCCGAGTCATGAGACGTATCGTGTCTACTATAAAGCTCGGTCCGGAAGGACATATTTTTAGATGATACAGTCTGGTCTTTAATTGCATTTTGACATTAATTGTTTATAAAAAAATGGATAGTAACCTTACACCGAAAGATTCATTATGTATAGTATATACGCCCCCAGACAGGGGGCCCTAATGATAGCCACGCCCCTTGTCTTAAGGGGGGCCCGTTGGTAGCTACGCCTCTCGCCCCAAGGAAGTTCCCGATGGTAGCTTTGTCCCCCGCCTCAAGGGGGCCCCCGTTGGTAGCTTCGCCCCTCGCCCTAAACGTCCCCAAATGGTAGCTACGCCCTTTGTCTCCAACTGGGCCCTCGATGGTAGCTTTGTCCCCCGCCCCAAGGGGGAACCCGATGGTAGCTACGCCCATTGTCCCCAAGGGGGCCCCCAATAGTAGCTTTGCCCCCCGCCCCAAAGAGGCCCACTATGGTAGCTACGCCCCCTGCCTCAAGGAGGCCCCCGATGGTAGCTTTGCCCCCGCCCCAGGGGGCCAACTATGGTAGCTACGCCCCCTTGCCTCAAGGGGGCATCAATGGTAGCTACGCCCCTCTGCCCCAAGTAGGGAAATTACATCTGTTTTACTTTTGTTTCTTAATACGTCTCCCCAAGCGTCTCCTGAATGCCCAAGCCTCATGACAACGGCCTAGGCGAAAACCAAGCGCCTCCTGAATTTTGAGACATCTTGGTTTTACCCTAGTCCCACGCGCGTATAGATCTTTCACTTCAAAAAATAAAACAAACAAAAATATTAACAAATGAAAATATATGAATAAATGTATACTTAACTAAAATGATACATTAAAATAATCTAAACAAAATTAATAAAAATAAAACAATTCTCTGTCCCATTAACCCTTCGACTGCAACGTGGTGTTTCTCAAGCCGAATCATGTCATTGTTTGGAATTTCAAGATAGCGCCTGCGTGTATCGTCTTGTTATTTCGATGATTGAATGCTCGATGGTTAGCCGTGTTAATCCAGGTGTTTTTTCAATAAATAAATGCTTCGGTCTGACAGACGAAAGTTACAGTTTGTTTCACAATTTAATGCAAGAATACATAAATGACCAAAAAATTATTTTCAATATCAAATGTTATAACAGTATCAGATGCTGTAACAGAATTATTTTAGAGCATGAGGACAAGTCGTTGTCCACTAGAGCTCTGCGCTACTGCTTCTCGCAATGAAAGTTGTTTTGAGAAGTGAACACTTGGGTGTCAGAAAATTGATGTGGCCAGTAGTATTGCATCATACCCATACCATCATCTTTTCAACACACCGCACTTTAATCCAACTTGATAAACTTCCTTTTTGCAGTCTACAATTATGATTCCTATTATGTCTTGGGGATCTGGTGGTCCCCTATCAACCTTGGGGACAGCTATACTAATACACAATCATTTACATTTACAGACAGCTTTTTCTGCACGTTTTTGTCCCTTACATGAACCGACTCTTTCTATTTGTATATTTTGCTCTCTAATGTTGTATTCTGCCTCAAGTCATTTCTGTAGGTGCATTTTCAACAAAGAATTCCTGAGTATCCAGGCAATGGGGGGTTTTTAATCGCAAAAGCTCGGAAAGAAATGAAATTTGGTGGGATGGTAGACATAGGTCTTCTGATAGTACACTTGAGTTTGCGACCTCGGGGGCTTGCCGCTCGAGGGGAGGGGGGGTCAAAACACTGTACCGCAACGCTTTTCGGATAATGGCGCCGTTGTTGTAAGTGCTATTGAAAAAAATTCAAATAAAATATGTAGAGAACAAAATTGTGCATAATTTTGGTTCTATTCATTTTTTCTTTGCGACCAATAGATTTACAAGGCGCCAAAGTTGAGGGTTGATTTGCAAATTCCAACAAAATCAAATTTTTTTGATTTGGTTTGTGGGTGTTTACCATCTAACTAAATTTCATTTCTGTTCGACCTTTTGCGAAGAAAACCCATTTCCTGGACTTTTTAGAAGAAATAATAAAATCTAGTCCAAGCAAATTAGAGTTTTTAGAATAAATAATTTATAAAGTTTGGAAATTTTGGTTATGAACTCCCAGCAGGCACCTAAATAAAAATCCGAAGATTTCCCACTCCCCGGGGGGAACTTCATCCCCTTTTGTCAAAAAAACCGCTCCCGAACCTGACGTCATGAAGCCTTTCTGCCTTTATGCTCGTAAACCCTAACTCCGATGAGAAAATGTTGTGTTCTCCATGAAATTCTGCATAAAATTGGTCTCATGAAGTTTTTGCCACCCACCACTCATCAATGACGTTAGAAAATGAGTTTAAACCATATAAACCGCCGACCTCCCCTCTAAAGAAACGAAATTCAAAGTCCCAAATTTTACTTTTGCGGCGGTTTATGGGTGTGTTGAAGTTACAGAATTCAGACTCCATCAATGTCTCAACGATGGCTCTTTTCTTCTTTGCTTAGAATATCTCAGAGGGATGTGCCAATCTTGTTTTGATAGGTCAGATTCGGTTAAATAGTTTTGAACATTTTGCAAGAATAAAATTTAATTTTGTGTTTTTTGTGATTTTAACCGAAATGCTGATCAAGTTTGAAAATCGTATTTTTGACTTTTGTTGTCAACAAAAAAATATTATCATATTATGTTAAAAATGTTCAGTATAGTGACAGAATTTCCTAAAATCTAATGTACATTTCTGCCGGCTGTACTTTTGACCGTCAGCAATCTACATGCCGCTAGAGAACCCTCTTAAGCATTGCTCGAGAGAGACCTCGAGTAAGTTGTAGGCATTATATTTTGTAATTAACACCTCTTTATTTTCTAGAATTTATTCTTCTCAATCAAGATTACATTTTGAGATCAGTATTGTTCATTGTTATACAGTGTTAGTAGATATTACTAGTTTAAAATCATTCTTCGCAATTTTCGTGTGCAAACAATAACATTAATCTTTCTAAATGGACTAACGATTAAGCTAAATGAAAACGAGCTAAATTACAAGAAAATAAGTCTAATACTTATAACAGAATCATAACAACATCGTATATTTCGAGGTATATTTCATAACATACCGGTGTCCCAGAGGTGTGTGGACCATCAATTACGCCCTTATTTTGAAAGATATCAAAACGCGGTTTTCGGGGGACGATAGCCACACGATACCTTCACAATTTAAAATTATTAGAAATCATATACAGAGTGTCCTAGTATTAGTAATATACCTAAGTTATGTTTTTTTAAATGGAATGCCCTGTATATTAGTTGGTGAATTGAAGGAGCAGTTAATGCCGAGCAAAATGATATAAGGTACTATAAGTTTATTATGGATGGTTCTTGAGTTATGAAGAATTTTAAGTCAAAATTAGTGCTAAATCGTCCTCCGAAAACCCAGTTTTGATATGTTCCAAAATAAAGGCATAATTGATGGTCCACACACCTCTGGGACACCCGGTATAGAATGATAAACGAGGTGATTTACAAAGTGTGGCGAATATTTTTAGAACCGCCGGCATGATTGAAGAACTACTAGTAAATAAACTCTTATCTTTTTTGCTGGAATGAGTGGAGTGAACGACTGCCAATTAATTACTTTCAGTTTGAGTGTTGTTGGTGTAGAAAATTTTTTGAAATGCCTTTATTTTCGAATAGTGACATGACCGATATGATTATGACCTACAGTAAAACCCGTGGGAACGCTCTTTGGCTACGGAGTTGTACAGTGTGATTTATTAGAGAAATTATTAGCCGATATTATATGTTAAAATTAAAATTTAAATATATCTATGTCGAACTCCACAAACTTTAATAACTGTAAGATTACTAATGGTACATGTTTCGGCAGAATACTTCTGCCATCATCAGCCCTTAAAGAATATAAAAAATTATGATTATTATAATTTTTTATATTCTTTAAGGGCTGATGATGGCAGAAGTATTCTGCCGAAACATGTACCATTAGTAATCTTACAGTTATTAAAGTTTGTGGAGTTCGACATAGATATATTTAAATTTTAATTTAAATTTACTCCACTTGGATTTAAGAACATTCTTCTTGATATTATATGTGTTTCTTAAAAGACGGAGCTCTTTCCCATAGTGCACGCATAGTATCACACTGGTTAGATAATAACTTACACGAAATTTAGATCGGAATAAATGGCCGATATTGTGGCCCTTTTGTTTTCAAAATTTAAATAAATGTGATTTTTTTCGTTTGGGGCCACATAAAACAGCTTGTTTATGCTACTCCCATCAAGACCGTGCAAAAATTGCGCGAAAGAGTAGAATATACAGCCCAAACCATCCGCGAAATGACAGAGGTTTTTAGTCCAGGGCGGTCCTCATTTTGAACAATGTTTATGAATTATACGTTGGCCTAAGTGAGTCTTTATCTTTATCTTTTAAATGTTTTGAGTTTACATTAAGCGTTTAATTTAATACCGTCAAAAGTACGTTTAGGAGCCATATAATTTGTTGTTTAAATATTCGCCACACTTCGTGAATCACCCTGTATAATATATAATATACGTACGTTATGAAAAGTGACAGCGCACGATTATTGAATAAATCCTTTTGTATTCGTTCAGGCAAGATGAGAAAAAACACGAATTAACAGTAAACAGCTTACAAAGAACAAATTTTTGTAGTGATTGTGAACTGAAATTGGTAATAAATATATAAGAACGAAGCCTATTTTTTAATTTTTTAGTCATTCTAATTATAAATGTACCAGAGAAGCACCTTCACACCGTTGAATACTGTGGGATTGGCTGCGGAGGTAACAGACTTCACTTGCGCAATGTAAGAATTAGAATTAATTGTACCGAACACTGTAACAAACGATTATTATCAAGTGGGTTTTTATCAAATAATTCAAGAAAGGTGATTTTTTTGGATATTTTAATGTGTTATCATTACAATAAAATACAGCTCCAGTGTTGATCGAAGGCAAGCATAGTGTACAACAGGTGATATTTCAAACTCGTCAATAAGCTGCTCGCTAAGCTCGTGACTCAACTGTCATGACTCGTTTAAAATATTCGTGTTTCAGCATTTGTTGTACAATATACTATAACAAACACAAGATTTTATTTTTGATATTATTTCCCAGTCAATAAACATTTCTGTTGTAAAACTGCGTCGTCCTATAAAAATAAATGTCAAATACACATATGCTGTGCAATTAAATTTAATAATGTCGTAAGCAGGCGTCCATGCTTTAAATTTTTCATGCATATGGCATGCACGTGTACATAGCATATACAATGTAAATCACACTTTACATAATTTAAAAGACGGATTTAGTGGTTTGGGAGGGATCTCTCGGGAGAAACAGGAGCATGAAGTGTCCATCTTTATTGCTAATGTATGTATGTTGGTTAGGAACAGAAATAAAACACATGTATCACCGAGAACAGAAAATACAGCGTGATCGGTGGACCGTTTAAAATTCATATACAGAATGTCCCAGAAATAACTACGTTAATTTTAAACAGTAGCAGAACTCGCCGAGAACAACAACATTTTTGAGTCCCTCAAATTCACGTGCCGCATATGGATATTTATTATTAACTTGACCTACAGAGAATCAATTGTTTTTGTCCGAAAAAGCCAGCGTCCTTAACAAGTTTTTAAATTTTTTTGCACACTCAGGTGCACCTGTTGAGAAACAGAAGAATTAATCAGTTTATCGGGGCAACTCAACGGGCGTGTTATTGAATTTTACTTTCGTTTCTAAAGTTAATATAGTAAAAGATACTGACTTTTCTTTGTGTGCCTAATTTCCATTTAAGTTATCCATTGTGTTTTGCAAAAAACTGCCAGTACCCGAAGGTTAGCAAATCGAGTGTGGAGAATTTTGAAGGAGCAACAATTGTATCCCTGTCATGTAGCGAAAGTCCAATTTTTACATGCTGAAAATTTAATAATACATAATCATCAGAGAAGGTATTTTCAACTTAAATAATACGCACTAGGTATGGGCAGACGAAAATCCGCATGCTATTTATTAGGCCCCACAATTTTCATTAACATTGGATGTTAATGTAAAGACGTTTAATTGGTGAGTTTTCAGTTTTTTTTTTGTCTATTTACGTCGGGCGGTTTAATTCCGAGTGTTTTTCGAAGCTTTTTGTCGTTCTTTATTATCATCCTTCAGTGGTTCAGTGGCGTGTACCGAAATTAACGTCAAAACTTCCACTTTTTTAATTTTAACTCCATAACTACGAGGTTTCGGGCAAAATTTAAAAAAAATTGTTGGTACTGATGAGTTTAGTTATTTGTTGATTTATGCATTCTGTAATATAAATAATGTAATATAAATTTTAAAATCTCGACACAAGAAATTATGTTTATTTATTTTATAAATAGTTTAAAAACTTTTTGTCACCACTAGCTACAGAAAACATCATTATATATCGTGTTTGATGCTTCAGATATTGATTTTCAGTACTACCCAATAATGGATTTTTCTCTTCTACTAGTAGATAATAAAATAATTGACAATGTTGGCATGGTTGCTGCCGTAGTTAATGTGTTGACTTGACATTTGCTGTCATTATTAATCATAGCTGATAGCTCAACAATGTAGAACTGGGGAGTTGGAATTTCTAGAAAAAGGATTGATGAAAATGACCGTCATCGTGTTTAAGACACAGCCGACACCTCTTCGTTACTCCATAAGTTGCATTCCACAGCAAATTCGGAGGTATTTCTCGAGAAACATCAACAATTCTCTGTCTTAAACCAAGTTCATTTTCTGGTGGTGTTATGTACACATGATCTTGAAGATAATCCCACAACCAGAAATCGAGTGGTGTAAGATCTGGTAAACGCGCAGGCCATCGAACTGGACCATCCCTCCCTATCCACCTGGCACCTAAATTGTCATTTGACCAGTTGACATTTCTTCTTGCGTTATGGGGTCTTGTTGGAAAATAACTCGTCTTACTTTTACAAGAGACAATTCCTCTAAAAAATGTTCAATGTTTTCAGACATTAACCGATAATATGTATCTTGATTTAGGGTGCCATTTATAAAAATTGGCTCAATTAATCGATCTCCCAAAAGACCACACCACATATTTACACTAAATTTTCTTTGAAAATTGTTCTGCACGACGACTCGAGGATTTACTTGGCTCCAATATTTATGAATGTTCCTATTAAAAATGCCGTTTTTGGTAAAAGTACATTCATCACTCCAAATAATGTTTCTATATAAAAAGTGGCAAAATTCTTGCTTCCGGTCTCCATAATGGTCCTGTAAAGCCTGATCTTTTTGAGGAATGTATGACTTGAACTTGTGTTTCTTCAGAATTGCATGTACTGTTCGATTTAATACGCCAATATTCTTAGCAATCTACCTAGTCCAACGCAACTGTTTCAGAAAAGTGACGCTGTTCTCGTCATAAGCTGCTTATAACATAAGCTTCAAACATATCAGTCAACTGATTACAGCCCATCTTGTTTAAAATAAATAGAAACGTTGAAATGTCCCAGGTAAAAATTTCAACACTGACGTTTGAATGACTTTTGCCACTTTGTGTGATTTGATTGTTTGCCATGGCAAATTTCGTTTGAAACTCGGTATGATTGTAATAAATATTTCCTTACTTTTCTAATAATTATAATAATAATTTTAATAATTATATTAAAAAAATATAGGCGGCCATGAAAAAAAAACAGTTGACTATCGATTGAAACTGAAGATGACATTAAAAAAAATCTAGACTCTGACACTTATGTAGCCATTCCGTTTGCTTTTTTATTCGTTGGCATCGAACAATAAATAGAGGAGTTATAGAGTGAGGAGTTGTTTAGGAAACAGCCTGTATAACCCACGGTTGAGAAGCATTATTATTGCCCGGGATGCTTCGCATCTTGGACAATAAAATAGCTCGGTCAAGAAACATTTCTTTTCTAACTTGGTGTATAACTACCATTCTAATCAGCTGGTGTTTATAACATTTTGATAGAACAGAACATCACACATCCAGATAGTACAGGCGGGTTCTTATTCATTCCCACATGAAATTCTCATAAAGTTACCACATTTTAAATGGTGATGCTATATTGCTCACTTGTGTGAAAATCTCCGTCCAATAATTGACTCTGTGTGATATCAATCTTCACCGCCCTTATTCACGCTTCACTCACTTGCTATAGACAGAGTTCGTTAGCACCGGACAAAGCAGCACGTAGTTGGACACAGATTTAATTTCTTTGATTCTGTCGGCTGACCTACTTTTTATGTGCTCTTCAAACACTACTAAATCTAATAATAATTATAGTCATTACTGTTTTATTGCTTTATTGTAATAGAATTACTTAAAATTATGGTGTGTGATGTAACAAACTTTTACCTTTCCAATATGAACTTTTACTTAATGTTCAATCCTGTTAAGATCTTGATGATGGAGTGTTCGGATCTATATTTTCTTCCGATTTTACTACAAAATGATTTATTTATTATATCTGCTTTATAACAGCTTTTGGTAGAGCAGTAAACCAGGACTAAATCAAAGAATTTGTAAAAAAATTGGTAGAACAAGAATCAAACTGTTAAGCAATTTTATTAACAAACATCTGTAATCATCTTTTAATTGTGTTTAATATAAGTGATAATTTTAATAATTAACAATGCATACTAGGTTACATTTTTCGTAGGTACATGATGGGATCGCGTACTGAACCCGAAACCCGTCGTATTGTGAAAATTTGGAAATTGTTAAAAAAAAGATATTATAAGGAGCCACACGCCTTCTCTTTCTCGTAGCTATAAAGTGAGCAAGCAACAATATTGTATTGTATGTTGTTGCCCAATATCAATAGTGCCTAAATCTACTCTTTTGTATAATGTATTATGTATAATGTATAATAATTGTATGTCAGTGCTACTTGCCAGAATCGAGTCGCCGCCGCTGTTTTTCCGGCGCCACTGGGCTCCCTAATTGCGTTCTACATTTGGATACTAAGAAGTTATGTAATCTTTAGTTTAAGTGGTTTTTGGTAAACCCGGAGGGGGAAGAAGCTTGCTCTTCGAACGGAACGAGCGAGGTCGGGAGTAGAGGGATGACCCGCGGGACCGTTAGTTCACATAATATAGTGTCAACCATTTTATTTTTATTAAAAAGCCTTTATAATGCCTCGCCGGTTACCTCGCTCAATATCACAACCTCCGTCATGATGTGGAAATTTTCTATGTCTTTTATTATTATGTTTCCGTGGATAACTGGAGGTTTCCCTTCAACTCGATCATCTGCTTGGTTTGCCACATTTTCCGCCAGCTTTTAGTCCACTACGTAACAGTACTTTCCTTTCGCCAGGTCCCAGCAACCGCAATATCAAATTTGTTTTTGCTGCCCAAAATCATACCTGACACTTTGACGTTGGAATGCACACTTTCCATCGAATGATCGAATGTACTAAAGTATTGCTCTAGGACGAAAAGCCAATAAATAATGTAAAAGAGAAATGAATGCAAAAAGTTTTATTTTTAAACAGTCAGTTTCAACTAATCTAAAAATTCACTCGAACGAAGCCGCAAACATAAAATAACAATAATACGAAATGCGGAAAATCGACAACATAAAATTTTTGAATAAATTATTCCTATACCTACCTATAAATTTTTCAAGAAATTTAAATAAAATCTTAGTGTAGGTAATCGAATAGATATAAAAACTTGTATGTATTACAAGTGAAATACCTATTGTCCAATTGCTTGAATTTCCTAATCTTCTACGGAATAGAATGGACAGAACTGTGAGCTCGCCCGGCGCATCCACCATTTCCAACTTCTAAACTTATAATTAATTAATATAATTGTATATTTATCTTAAGCCAGTAATTAATGCTAATAATAACTATCTTTTAGTCCGGTCACGTTAGCTCGAAAAATAGTGGTAAGCTTACACAAATTCGCATACAGCTGAAAATTGGTACGAAATGTTGGGAACAACATTGTAAACAAAATGTCCCCATCGATCCTGTGTGTTTATTTTTATTTACGGTCAAAGTTTGCAAATGTGGGTTTTTATATTTTGCAGCGAGACTGTAAGTTTTATCATAAAAAATAGTCCTGACAAAAAATGTAGAGCATACAATTCTCTACAAAAATTGTCCTTACTCTTTTTTTTAGTATCACTATTTTTGAGATATCACTTCGTCGACTCGTCTGTAGACATTTCAACTCGTTACTGTAAAAATGATTTTCCCGGACTTAATGGTAATTTTTGAACTCTAATCTTTGAAATTACTATTAGAAACCAAATGCGGGAACACAATCTTCCCGAGTGAACGCAGTTTTGAAGCACGAGCGACGAAAGAGTGAGTGCCTTCATTTGCATGAGGATTGTACAATATTTTTTGAAACAAAAATTAGCACGATTTTTAAATTAAGATAAATTTAATATTTAAACAAAGCAAGCCATAGCTTCTAGTCGTGATTCCAGCTAAGGGCGGACGCCCTCTGGTGGCGAGTTTGTAAACGGTCAAAAGCGGATAGTTCTGGATTGCGTGCATCGAGTTAAACGGTTGCGGGGGTAAAAAAAGGGACCTTAGTTTTCATATTTTTCCACTGCCAAACGAAAGAAAAGTGATGATCGTCAACAACTTCGGGAGTCAACACTTCATCTACAGACGAAGAGCTTGGAAAAAAGCCATTAAATCAAATAAAACAATCACACAATACATGAGAGTCTGCTCCCTTCATTTCAAAGCAGATATTTTTTTCACAAATCTTCCAGATAATAAGTTTCCCAATTTCTAAGTTAACCCTAGTGAATGACTAGTTTTTATTAGATGTGGAGCGAAAATGAAGTGTGCTGAAAAAGACAGCAGTACCGTTATTAAGTAAATTTGCCAAGTATAAGCTATGAAACAATCTGTTCTGTGCGGAAACGGGGGAATCCAAGACAAATACAGGTAAATCACTCCGATGTGCCAGCACAGGTGGATGATGTGCCACTGTTGGAAATAGCTGAAGAAGATGTACTTTTCGACTTTCATTTGTCACTTTATTGTTTATTGCATATTGCTTAGGATTTATTATTTAATTTTGGTTAATAACACAGAAATCGGAAGGTTTAACTACTATAAACGTAAACTTGAGATGTAACCAAAAAGTAAGGTTATGTTACCATCCGCCTTTAGCGGCCATGTTTGTGGCGGGAATCTTAACTTGAATAAACTTAACGTCGACGATTCTCTACAAAGTAAAACTAATGTATCAGAAAAATTAATGCAACCAAGACCTCGCTGGCCCATCCACATCAAAGCAAGTTGGAAAGTGCACATTTGACACCCTTAGCACTGTTCATGACTGACCTCATTACTGTGGAGGGTTCAGGAATCACCTCTATAAATTGCAGTAATTGCACTATAAATGTTTACAGGAACAGCGGTTGAATATTCAAAGAGTTGAGCACATTGAATAGTAGTTTAACCTAAAAAAATATGTTATTTTTCTTCGTTGTAATAGGGAATATGTACTTTTTCATCATATTGACATAAATCTTAAACTAATTTGTTTTTGGTTTTGTTCTTTATGTAGTTACATTGTCTGCAACTGTTGAGTTCATGGAGTTATAGACAATAATGTGTTTTTCTAAAGGCAAATGTAGCAAAATTGTACTATTTAATTTTTACTTTAATTGTAGTTGAATAATTACTCAAGCATTTTACACTAACTTTCAGAACAAATAATACTTAAAAGAGCGGAAATTTAATTGCACAAAAGTAAAAAATAAAATTTCGTGCAATTCCACTACATGGACTTTACTAATTATGTAAAAATACAATGTCGGTTATATTGCACATTTCAACACTGGATAAGTGGTTTTAAACAGCGTACCTTATAAGCGACGAAAGAAGTAGAGACATATAAATTTAATTAGCAAAAGCAGCGGCTTTGGAAATTGTATATAAATTTAGAAGGAAAAGGAAAATTAAGGAATAAAGGGTATACGGTGAAAATTTCCTACATGTCAATACATGAAGAGGATAAATATTTTCACCGAAAAAAAGTTTGAATCCTAAAAATTTAAAAAGTACATTGTACGGAATAATTGTGCTAATACTATGGTTAGTAATATGAATGAAATAAGATAAAAACAAGAATATAGAGAAGAATCGGTGGAGGCCAGGACAGGAAGTGAAAAAGTATACAGGGTGTTTTTGAAATGCATGTCATAAATAAAATCGGTAATTGGTCACAATGAGAGGAAGTCGATGGCAAAAAATTTTTGTAATAAAAGTCTTTTCGTTTTCGAGATAAAAATCATTAAAAATTTGATCAAAATCTACAGTCCGCTACTGCGCTAAAGGTGATTAAAAATGTCCTCTCCTTCGCTTTGCAACAATAGTAACATGTTAAAGACATTTTATTTTGCTTACTCTATTTTCATCAATTTCTCTAAATAAGACGTAGTGTAACCTCGATCAAATTACGGTTGTCATTGTTTGAGTTGGGTCATTGTTTTTTTGGGTTGAGGATAGAAAAACATGTAGCGGGAAAAAGGAGACTGGCGGGTAAGCCAGTCGGTCCCTTGTCTCGAACCGAGGGGTTTGTACCGTTGTTTAATAAAACTTATTCTTTTGTTCTAAAAATCGTGTTTAACTATTACATCAGCAGTGGGAAAAAGAACCCGTGTGTGTGTTTGTAAGTGCGAGCAAGCAAAAAGAAAAATATCACTCGAAAGTGATGAGATGGAAAACCGCGGTAATGAGAGTTTTCCCGCGATACACGGATTACGCCGCAGTACTGGAACAAATTTGTGGCCCGGATGAAACAAGCTGATGGGACCATGACCCACTACGTCCAGGAGAAATTGGGTTTACAACGGTGTCGTCTGGACGACGAGGGTACAATTTCCTGCATCATCAGCGGTTTGCCCTTGGAACTGGAAGCCGACGCCCGCGCCTATCAAAGCAGCATCTCCGACCCCGACCAACATAAGTCCCGGTTAACTTGTGTGTAGCAAGCCATCACGAATGAAAACGCCCCGCCGGCCGAATGCAGCAGTGACACTGGTATCTGGTACTTTAATTGCGGAAAACGCGGAAATATGGCGCGAGAATCTCGTCAAAAAACGGTACGAGGTGCTATTCGTGCAATCATTTTGGTCACAAAAGGGAGAATTGCCGATTCCGGAAGTCGGAGTCGTCCGCCACCCAAAAGTTTCGCCGATTCGCAATATGTGAAATTAAAATATGACTTATACCGAAAGCAGTGCTTTGTCGACGGAAACGTGCTATGGGCGTACTTGAACACAGGAAATTAAGTTAATATAATTTCGGCGACATGTGTGGAAAAATTCGAGGTGAATTACAATACAAAGTCAAGCAAAAAAAGGAGTTTATAAAAAAGGGTTTGGAGGCGCGACGATTTGTACCACCCTAGAGGCGAAGTTCTTATTGCAAATAGACGAACTTCCACGGTCGTGACAGATGCCGACATGGACACTTTCGATGTAATCATCGGGTAGCTGCAAATTACTGGAGGCTGAATCCCGACCCCGAATTATATTAGAAGAGGACATCGATTTGTCGCCCGGTACCACTTCAGTGGTGAAAGTAAACATCGCAGGGATGGACGACGAAGTGGATATCCTGGTCAACAGCCAACAATACCAAATTGGCAGTTCTGTAATCTGCGTTCCGGGTACTGTCCGCAGGAGGTCAAGGTCACGAACACCCATTCCAAATGTAGGGAAGGACATCGTGACTTGGAAGGAAGGGGGTGAAACATGCGACAGCGTCCAGGAATTTCAGAGTTTGAGGGTGAGTTTTCAGAGCGATGAGTTGAACGATAAGCATGATATTAAGTCAGCAAATGTAAAAGTGATTGAGAACTTAAACGACAGTGATAAGGGAAAATTGTTACTTGTTTTAAATAAGTGGTCGCATTGTTTTGCGAGAAATTTGGCAGAGTTGGGTGTCGTAAAAGAAGGAAAGCTGGAGATTAAGTTGAAAGATGAAGCTCACACTGTTTGTTACGGTTTGCTATCGCCCTTATCGATCATCATACGGGGAGAGGACGGTGGTACCAGAAACAGTTAATGACTACTTATTAGAGGCGGGTATAATTAGAGTCCCATTCGAAATTTGCGAGCCCGGTTGTCTTAGTAAAAAGAAAAACGGTCAGTTTCGTATATGAGTTATGAATTTCGAGGTTTTGAAAGTTGGGAAATTAGCGAAAAAAATATATATCGAGTTTTCCAGCAGGTATTTTAATGCAAGCTGCTCGCTTGGAGTGGCAAGACAGTTCTGAATCTATGACTCGATATAATGCAAATGTTGCGTGTTTTGACGTCTTCTGGTTGATGTCCCTTAGTCCTTGTCCTGATCTTGAGTTACGTGGTGACATCAAAAGCTAAGTACCGCTGCTGAGATCCGAATCGTGTGAATTAGCACACTCGGCGAATGTCGGCCTCTTGTGACGGCATAACATGTGTTGATTTTAAGGCATTGAATAAAATGACTAACAAAGCGCAATAATAAATTAAAGCGAAGCTACCCATTTGAAATAAAAATAATGCTTCAAGGTTATGTTTCAACTGCAATAAGTGTAAGTGTAAGTAGAGAATGTAGAGCGCAGCGAAAAACCGTTGACATCCAGAGAATTAATTTCACACCCGGACTAGTGGCTTCTAAGTGTAATGCTACAGTTAATAAACCCGATACACGTCCGAAAGTTTTACAAATCAAACTTCCTACACATTCCACAAATAAATTATTTTTTTGTTAGTCTGGATAATGAGTTTGTTTTGACATATTTTAAAGTACAAGATCGTACAGTAAAGTGTTTAATTGATGCAGGAACTGAATGTAGATTACTGTCCGATAAGACTGCAAACAAATTTCAATGTCGCTTACAGCAGAGATTCGTATTTCTAAAAGGTACCTATAGGTGATAATTTGATTCCAAATTAGAAAAAGAAGTGCAACGTACGGACGCTCGTTTAATAAGCTTTGACGTTATTTTGTTTCAACGTCACGATAGGAAACTGAAACTCATCTCGTATTATTCCAAACGAACTACAGCTAATGAAGCAAAATACCACTCTTAAACATTTTCGTGTTTATCTTCTAGGGATTAATTTTAAACTAATTGTTAATATTTTTTTGAAATTAATAACGGGGATTAATTGAAGACTTAAGATATGACTTTATTTTATGAAATATCCTACAAGTCTGGCTAAACTTTTGTTTCAATCATTCTTGAAACTAACCTCGTAACTTTAGACATAGTACCTATATCATAACAAGTCCAGCTGAGCAATGTTATCACAGCTACGAGCTCGAGACGTTGGCGGTTGTAGAATCTTTGCAACGTTTTAGGATTTACTTAATGGGTTTCTATTTCAAAATAGTAACAGATTGTTCCGCCGTTCGATAAACTTTCGTAAAACGCGATTTAATTCCTCGCGTCGCCAGATGGAGGCTCCGGGTGCAAGATTTTGATTTCGAAATAGAGTATCGTCTGGGTGATTCTATGAAACACTTAGATGCATTAAGTAGAAACGCAATAAATACAATGTCAATTTCGGTAGAGGATTGGTTTCTCACGCTTCAGTTACAAGATGATGCAACTTGGCAGATTATCGAACAGATTCGGAATAAAACTAGCCGCAATCTAGACCAAACAATAAATTTACAGAAATAGTCGTCTTGATCGGAAAACGTTTGGGGGAGAGAAATTAGTCGTACCGAAATTTGCAAAATTTTCGATTGTACAGAAACACCATGATGAGATCGGTCACCCTGGATTTGCGCGTTGTTTAAAGATTATCAAGCAAAATTATTGGTTTCCTCGAATGTCAACGCTTGTCTTAAGTGCGCATATAAAAAAAAGGGTAATTATGGAAAACCGGAAGGAGAACTGCATCCTAGACAAAAACCAGATGCACAAGATTCACATAGACCACCTTGGTCCATTTCCAAAAAGTAGATCCGGATATTCATACATCTTAACTTTAGTAGACTCTTTTACGAAATATTATATGGTTGCAAGACCTAGTCTTAGTAGTACTCTGGGTTCTGCGGGGTGTATCAAAAAAACCTTAGGAGTATTTTCGGAGAATCTCTCAGTTACCTTACGCTAGTGATTTCAGATAAATGGGAAAGCGCTTGTCAGTCGATCTTTTACTGATTTTATGCGTGATAAACAAATCAAACATGTCAGAACAGCTATCGCTACTCCGTGTGCCAACGGACAAGTTGAGAGGTTTCATTGAACACTTGTGGATGCAATGAGGGCATTAGGCGATGACAATGATGTATAGTGGGACAATCGGCCTGATTCTATAAAAAAAGTTACTACAAAAGTGTTTATAAATGACCGTTATTACAAGCAACTTTTTAATCACGGTGAAAATACCTTTTGTCAATTTGTGTATTCTATAAGTGAAGTCTCAACAACGGTCATTACAGAAATTTGGTAAAGACTTGAGTTATTAGGAGTAGTTCGAATAAAATCGAAAGTAGAATGGATGAATCGAGCGAATTTGTTGCTGGAGATCATGTGGGGTATCAGTAATACCGAAAGTGCAAGCACTAAGTTTACTCCGTATGGGCTCATGTTGGGTCAAAAGGGGAATTTGTTAAGACTTAGAGGTACCATCGGGGTCGGTAACTTCCAATGTTGAGAAAGAGCGGAGAGTTGCACACAAAAACTGGTCAAAGGTTTCTCGCAAGATGAAATTGAGGTACGATCGAAAAAGAAAGCAGGCGAGGAGGTATAAAATCTCGTATTATGGCGGCATGGTAATTTGTGCAACATCAGTGGTGTTGATAAGAAATTGAGTGGGAAGTTTACCGGACCGTATGTTATTGATAAAGTGTTTGAGGGCGATAGGTACAGGATTCGTAGTGTAAGGGGAATGGGGAGAGATAAAAACCTTAAAACATTAGTTAGTAGCCATGGACTCATTGAGACGGCTCAGAAAATCCCTTCAGGATGATCAGAGCGAGACAAGTAACGATTTCGATATTCCCTTATCAGAATTGATGGATGCTTAGCGGTGTTTGTGTTGCTGTAATGGCACTACTCTGAGTTTGAGATTGTGACGCGTAGCTGTACAGGGCGGCTATATAAGGACCTGTGGAACAAATTGTTCATACCCGGATGGGGGCCGAGCAGGACGGCTAAGAATTACCTGTGGATGTGAGTTTGAGTTAAGTTAAGTATGAGAAGGTGATCTGCTTGAATTATTTGAGTTGGCATCCGGGAGATGTGGTCTGGGCAATCACATCTACCGGGTGGGTTGGAGTTGAGTGTCTCGAGTAGGCACATAAAGACGAGAAAAGGTAGCACCGATAATCAGTAAACATGATAACATATTTCAAACTCAGAATGGTGATAAGTGAGTCTGGGGTGTAGAAACATTTCTGTCGAAAATTTTTGGATTTCAGAATGCCCAAAGATGAGGTGGGACAGTAGACAGCAAGCCGAGGCGACCCATAAATCACGAGGACGTGATCTGGTCAGGATGGCCGAATGTTAAAGACATTTTATTTTGCTTACTCTATTTTCATCAATTTCTCTAAATAAGACGTAGTGTAACCTCGATCAAATTACGGTTGTCATTGTTTGAGTTGGGTCATTGTTTTTTTGGGTTGAGGATAGAAAAACATGTAGCGGGAAAAAGGAGACTGGCGGGTAAGCCAGTCGGTCCCTTGTCTCGAACCGTGGTGTTTGTACCGTTGTTTAATAAAACTTATTCTTTTGTTCTAAAAACCGTGTTTAACTATTACAAACAGGTAAATTTGAGTTTTTTGAAGTGTCACAGTTTGCCGTCATATTTGTCCTACGTGGAAGCTATACAAATGCTGAGATGACCGACATGGTCTTGTTGTATGGAAGATGAGCCTTACTAAATGCTCGGGATGCGGAACGTAGGATTTTGGACGCTGAGCCAGACGTCATTGAAGAGGAACCAGGAATTAGCATAAGAAGGTTGTTTTATCGTGTGTGTGATTCGCCGTTTGTCGTGTGGCGAACATTAAATGAACAGGGCCTCCACCCCAACCAGATCCAAAAAGTGCAGGCATTGAAACCTGAGGTCCTCCCTCGAGGAATAAGATTTTGTGAGTGGTTACTCTAAAGAAAGGAAGAAGATCCTCGTTTTGTTGATAAAATCTTATAAACCGACGAGGCAACGTTTATGGGATGGTTGGCAACAATTTGATAGGTCTATACATTTTGCCACCTCGTTTAACTGGCGCGGCGTATTATTTGAGTTTTTTAAATGAGGAGCCAGAAAACTTATTAGAAGATGTACCTTTGATTACTCGGTGTGATTTGTGATATCTTGACGCTCGCGAGGTGCCGACCTGGCTTGATCAAAATTTTCCGGGGAGATGGATAGGAAGGATAGTGTTTTTTTTTGTGGGGTCCCATGAGACAATTAATTTATGCAATATCTGTAAATACCGTTGAAGATTTAAGAAACCACATTCAAAATACTGCCGAAGGACCTAGAAGAAACCCAGAAATAATTGCCATAACGCAACAGTCGTTGCTTCGGGGTGCTGAGAAACGGTTAGCGGCATTTTGACCATCTATTGTAGTTTTCTGGTTTTTGTTTATTTGTTTATTTTCATTGTTCTTTAATCATTTTTTGCACGTTTAAATACAAGTACCTGGCGACCGAGTATCACTCGGTACTTTTTTTTTTTTAAATCGTGTTTTCTCGGAAAAATTATTTAGATACATGTTTGTGGAGTTTGACTTAAATATATTTAAATTTTAATTTAAATTTACTCCACTTGGATTTTTCAACATTCTTCTGGTTTATAATAATCGTTGTCCGCGCCTCATAACTCGGAAGCTTAGACAACTCTTAAAACGCGGGAGCCCGAGGTAGCTTCCTTGAAACAGGGCGCCCCAAGGAGCCCCCCTCGAAACAATGGGAACCCTCGGACTCTCTTTGAAACAGGGGAGACCGAGGCTGCCTCCCGAAAAGGGTGTCCGAGGGAGACCCCCAAAAAAGAAGCCCGAGGGGGTGCCCCGAAGAGAAAGCCCGAGGGGGCACCCGAAGAGGGAACCAAGTGGTGTTTTCCCCTGGTATTCAATGCGGCCAGGTGTGTACCTGATCCGATATTTCCCTTACAAAGACCGTGGGTTTTGTAGAGAGGACTTCGCGGCCCCGTGAGGCCCCCTTCGCGACAGTTTACGTATACTCCGCATTTCTTGCATTCAAGAATTCCTTCGGTTGACGTGTTAAAGTTTACCTTTAGTATTTAATGTTGTTGGAAAGTGTTAATTTGTTTATTATTAAATAAAAGCTAATTTGACGTATTGAAGTTTGTTGTTTTAATAAATTATTTCTATTCCTTTAAAAGAAAACCCCCGATACATAAGCGTGACCCGGCGGCAGTCAAGTGAACCTTTTGTGTCCACTGAGAACTACCTGGTGCAGTCTGCAGCCCCCATACGGTCAAGAGTTTTAATTGTTCTCTTTTATAAAGGAGGGGGCCCCCAAATAAGGGAGCCCGAGGCCCCCCCCGGAAAGGGAGCCCGAGGGGGCTTTCGGAGAGGGCCCCCCCGGAGAGGGAACCCGAGGGGGGCCCCGGAGAGGGGGCTCTTCGGGTATCAACATAATATAGAAGTCAAAAGTTAAATTTAGTTTAGTTTAGTTCTAAAATAGGAATTACGTATGAGACAAATTTAAGTAACTTGAAGTCTTCAGACAGAGGGGCCCGTTGAGACAGACAGGCTCCCTTGAGACATCCTTGGGACAGGGACAGTGACTACCATCTGAACTGCCGTAACACCTACTAAGCTAGTCGCAGTCGTTCATTCCACGCATCCCCACCACCAAAGTGATCGAAATTGTCAGTATGACAGCTGCCAGGACCTTAAAAAACCGTTTTTTTTTGTGTAAAATTGCGTTTCTACAAGAAATCCAACTACATGGGTAGACGTAAAAAGCAAAACTTTATCTAAATACAAAATTTCATCGAAATCGTTAGAGCCGTTTCCGAGATCAGCGAAATATATAAATAAATAAATTTACAAGAATTGCTCGTTTAAATATATTAGATAAATTTTTCTTCTTTGAATAATATGTAATTAACAGTAAATCTGAAATAAAATTAATTTTGGCTTTACACTTGTCAATCTTTAATTGACAATTAACTATTGGTTGTCACTTTATGTTGCTAGGATTCAACTGCAAAAATTTAATTATTGTATCCGCCTTGAAAATGCAATCGCGAGTGGCGTGGACTATGCGTGGAAATGGCTAATTTATCCCCATCGTTTTAGACATGAAAAACATGGACTATTGGGTTTCATTGAACCTCTAGATGGTCTAGATTTTTTATTGACATGCATTTAAAAAACACCCTGTATATTCACATATATTTTCAAGTAGAAAAAATAATTTAAATAATTAGGAAGTATTGTTACGTGAGACGGATTTTTGAGGCTGAGGAACTGCAAAGAGAAATAAGAAGAGAAGTAAAAAGATGTAATGGGGTCGTCCCCCTCAGTTATATTTGACGAATTGGACTATAGCATCCCGTAAACTATATAATATGAAGCCCTAAAACTTGTTGTTGTTTAATAGTTATTAAGTTATTTTGTGAGATAGCAGAGCGTATCAAAAATCGCAATTTCGGCTAGTATTTTCAAACGCTGTACATTTGCCGCCTCTTGTGGCGTCATTTCGGGGTAGCATTCTCATTGGTTCGTGCATTTCTAATTAGTCCGCGCGTCTAGTAAATTTTGTGTGGTGAATTTTGTCCCATGTTGACGTCACAGAAAGGCGCGCGTTTCAAATAAGATAAATGTTGCGGATTTTTTTTTACTTAGTAAACGCGTGATTTTGAATAAGCAAAAAAAGGGATATAATATTTTTTCGTGTAGTTTCTAGAAAAGCTGTTTTTGAAAATTGTGGGACGACCCCATTTGGTATAAGAAACAGCTGGAAACTGAGATTACGAAAAGGGATGAGATCACACATGAAAAGATATTCTCCCGACTCCAAATACTAGTATCTCAGTACCACCCGGAACTTGAAGGGTTCGTAATACAGCAATTATTCCAGTAGAGAGCATAAGATTAACATAATTCAATGAGGGAACATCTGGAATAGGTATGACATGTCATAATAATTGTACAATTAACAATTACAATTATTTTCGTTAATTTATCAATTTCAATTATTCTGCAATTATGACATGTCATGTTTAATTCATAAAATAACGAAGATATAACTAACTATAACACTTACCTCTCTGAGAATGATATTTCTCAGTCAGAGACCGGATTTTCATGCAAAATTGCAATGCACACCTGTCACTTTTGTAATAGTTTAACTTCGTCCTTTATTTTTTTACATTAATTGCAGTTAATTAATGCCAAATATTTACAACTGCTATCGAAGGGCGCTGTTGTTCAGTGGGTAGATAAAAGAATAAAAGATATGCATTTTGCATAAAATCCGATCTCTTCTTTTTTAACTACAAATCAATAATGAAATAATTAACTACTAGGAAAGAAAAATAATTTCACACATCCTCTACGAACTATATCATCGTACATTCTATAACTACTATAGTGAAAAAATAAACATTTTTTTTTTGTGCATGTGCCTCTCTAAATCCCGTTAAAACATTTGGAAACGAAATTTACTGTTTGGACCGTTACTATACATATTATCAAGTAGCGTTCCATAATTTAAATTATAAATTAGAGTAGGCTGTGAAATTTAAATTGGGTTGGCACTACTAACTTTTGACAATCTGATCGTTCCCTCTGATCTGATTTACTTGTCATTTTGACATTCAAATGTTAAATAAGATTGTCAAAAGTTAGTAGCGCCAACCTAATTTACATTTCACAGCCTACTCTAATTTATAATTTAAATGATCGCATTGTCTAAGATTTACAGCAATTATTGGTGGTCTAACCCGGGCAATTCCGAGCATTTTGCTAGTAGTTATTATATAATTCCCCGCGTCTACAATCGCCCTACAAATATACAAGAATAAATAGCTGACCCGACAGACGCTGTACTGCAATCAATTTGTTTTTGAAGAGCATTACTTGAGAACGGCTGGACCGATTTGGTCTTTTTTTAAATAAGAATTAAAAACAAAATTCTGAATCTCCACAACAGCGCCACCTGCCAGTTCGAACTGTAGCTAACAACCATCCAGGGATTCACTCAAACACACACAAAAAATTTCATCAAAATCGGTCAAGCCGTTTAGGAGGAGAAGAATTACGAACACACGCACACCAGAATTTTATATGTATAAAGAAGAAGAAGATGTTTCATTAGAACCCAGATTTGCCAGCTCATCATCTAAACATACCTTCTAAATTAAAAATTGTTCGTCTAGTGCTTCATCAAGAAAATTTCCATGTCTTCTTTAGTGCAAACTCTAGCTTTCTTAGATATATTATATCCAATATTTTTTTAAGAGAAGCAACTAATTTAACAAACTTAGAAATGTCTATAGCATCATAGACAAAAATTGTACTCTTTAGCATTGAATACTCCGCCTGTTAGGTAATGTAAATAGTTTTTAGATTAATAATGTAATTGTTGAAGTTTAACAACTTCAAGGGGGCAGTATGGTAGGTAGTGTAAATATGTCGCCGGTTTGTCGGGGCTCGGTTGGGTTTTATTATGCCTGATGAATGCAAATAGCCGGTTTTTCCGACCATCGGCAACCCCGGCCAATTTGACCATCAATGGGGAATTCCGACCCCTGCCCTGCGACCACCGGACGCTCATTGTTTTATATTGTATAAAGGTTGTAATTTTATGTTAGGAAATAGTTTTTGCACGAGTCTTGTAAGGACTCACAAGTACGACGGCTACGTAACGCCGTTCGTATACAATAATCTAAGTTTCGTTTGTAATTAATCAACAAAATAAAACGTAGTTAAAAACAGACTACAAGTTAATCCGTACAACATCAGAAATCATCAACATACAAACCACAAGTGGACTACATATGGTCCTTCGAGCCGGATTTCAGTGAAAACAAAGTAAAAGTGAAAATCAATCAAGACCTGATTAAGTGAATCAGGCATCAGCATAGTGTGCTTCAAGTAAAAGTGAAAATCAATCAAGACCTGATTAAGTGAATCAGGCATCAGCAAAGTGTGCTTCAAGTAAAAGTGAAAATCAATCAAGACCTGATTAAGTGAATCAGGCATCAGCAAAGTGTGCTTCAAGTAATAGTGAAAATCAATCAAGACCTGATTAAGTGAATCAGGCATCAGCATAGTGTGCTTCGAGTAAAAGTTTTTTGTGCGAAATCAATCAAGACCTGATTAAGTGAATCAGGCATCATCAATCCAGACCCGTTCAGTTGATCCAGGCGTTCTATCAAGACCCGTTCAACAGATCCAGGTGTTCGAAATCAAGAAAGAAACTCATCGCCGCCGCCGTCCAGTGCAGGAACTCCAGGGTAAAGGTTAGTGGCCAGAATTCCCGTTTGTTCTTTCAAATCCATTTATGCAATTATTCGGTATGTACTAAACGGCGTGGACGGTAAAATCAAATCAAAACCAAACGAAACTTAAGAAACCTAATCCTTGAATGTTGTACGGAAAAATCATTAAAACGTAATCAATCATTAAAACGTAATAAATCATTAAAACGAAATCAAACTGCAAATCAGTTAAAAAACATATTAAAAAAATCATAATCGTGTTATTGATAATAATAATTCAATCATTCTTATTTTTAATATCTTAATCAAAACAACTCGCATTTATTAAAATGACGCGAATTGAAGAAGTCAAAACCAGAATAAGATTCATCAATGAAAAAGTTGATCGCATAGAGGCGTATGTACGAGGTTTTAATGCAGAAAATACCAACATACTTCATATAAAGGTACGAGCAGAAATATTGCAAGATGCACGAAAAGAATTTGTAAAAAGTCAGTACGAATTGATGAAGGCTCTCGATTTGAAAACAGAAGAGTCCTTACAAATTCACAACGACGCGCGTTGTAAGTTCGACGACAAATATTGTGATCTGTTATGTGACATGTTTTGCATTATTGAAAAAGCACAAGGTGCAAAGTCACAAATCAAAAAAGAGAATGTTAGTGAAAAAGCTGAAAGTCACCCAATAGGGCAAGAAACCGCGGAAGGCAATGAAGTTGAACTTCCAGTTCAAAACGAAAAAGAGCCAGAACCTGCTGCTATCCCAAATGAAACAGAATCAATCAGTCCAATCTCTGAAAACCAATCAGAACAAGTTCCTTTAGATAAACGTACCATAACTAATGTAGCATCTACGCGGCCGAAACTTATCAATTGTCATTTTTGTAAATCCGCTGAACATCTAATTTATAAATGTCCCGAATTCAATAATTTATCGGTTGCCAGTAGATGGGAGAAAGTAAAAATTATGAAACTTTGTGTAAACTGCTTAAGAGATAATCATATTTCTAAGGACTGTCGGATAAAAATGAAATGTCGAAATTGTAATAAGGAACATCATACGCTACTTCACGCTGATGAAGTTTTAAACGAACCACAACCGCAAAATGTTAGTCTAATTAATCATGCACTAAATAAAAATCAAAATTCTAGTACAGTGCTATTGTCTACGGCAATAGTCTTAGTTAAAAATTCAAAGGAAAGATTTCAATCATGTCGCGCTTTTTTGGATTCTGGTTCATTGTCACGTTGCATTACCAAAGACATGTGTAATAAGTTGGGTTTACGGCGCTCTAATGAGACTTTTGAAATCAAGGGTAGGAATAGCATAAGCAGCAATTCAGCAAAGTCGGTTGAAATTGATATAAAATCTAGTTATAATGCATTTCACGTCAATAATATGAAATGCATCGTTGACAAAATCACGGAAGAGTTACCGTTAGTACCATTAAATTCATCCACTTTGGAAATTCCAGGAGACATGCAATTAACAGATCCCGAATTTTACAATAATTCTAAGATAAACCTCCTGCTAGGTGGGGGGCGTTTCGGGGCCTTATTGGACATTGGCCGAATTTGTTTACCGACAGGTATAATACCGCAGAAAAATCAATTTGGGTTTATTGCTGCTGATCAAAAATACATTAATAGTACACCGAGGAACACAGTTACCTGCAACGTTGCAGAAATAAGGGATGAGTCATTAGACAATACGGTTACGGAATTATTTGAAATAGAAATTGACAGTCTTAATAATGATAAAACACATCAAATTCTCTCGGTTAAAGAACAAGATCGCGAAAACAATTTAAAACTGTTCACAAAACATGGTATTGAGGGTCGCTTTATTGTGAAAATACCTAGAAAATCAGACCACATTAATACTAACGAGTACAGGCAACTAGCCTACAGACGGTTTTGTAACCTAGAAAGGGAATTTAATAAAGACGCGAAATCTAAAGCAACTTATTCAGACTTTATTCCGGAATGTTTTGGTCACATGCAGTTAATTAACGATAAGCCTAGTCAAAATACTTCGTATCACCAACCAAACGCGGTTCAAACCAAACAATCAAGTACATCAAAATTATTAAGGGTAGTGTTTGACGCGTCGCCGTCGTCAAATAATTCTGTCTGGACTAGTTTAAATAATAATAATCAGCTATTGCGTGGACCAATCAATCAACGAGATTTATTCTCCAACATTTTAGTTCTCAGAACTTTTCAATGTACATTAAATGCAGACATTACAAAAATGTATCGCCAAAATTTAGTGGACGAGATAGACGGTAATTATCAATTAATTACCTGGCGGAATGAACCGAATCGAACATTTAAATTCTTAACGTTAGCGTACGGGACAAAACCGGTTAATTTTTGTTTAACCGAACTGACAGAACCCAAACCTGAAAAATATGCCGAAACCAGTCAGATGATTAGAGATATAACAGATAATAATATACTAAATCAGGCAAAATTTGGATTAAGTAAATTTCATTCAAATACTATCGAGGTGCAACCTAAAATTGTTGCAGATAACATTAATATCAAAGCGAGCCCTTTAAACAAAGACGAGGAGACAAAAATTTCAGATCTCTATTTATTTAAACAACATTTAAAGAGGGTTTTGGGAAATATTCATTGGACGCTAATTGAAATGTATACGCTTTTAGTACAGATCGAAAGTTGTATGAGATCTAGCCCTTTATTTCCTTTAATCCAACCCATTTTCAACTCCTATCCCCTGGCCTTGCCCTGCCGCCTTTATCCTGGAAGATCGGATGGAGTTGTGACGTTCATCCTGGAGACGATGGAAACATGGAGGAGTCCAGGAGTCTTTAAAAGGTCCGTCCGGTTCATGGGTGTTCTACCCGTCGACAAGGAGGGATAGTGAGCGTAGTGAGTTCACCAGTGTTAAAAGGTGGTTAGAAAAGTCACTAGTGCCAGTGTTACGAGTGCCTTGTATTGTGCTGAATCCCAAACAATTTTGATGTTCGTCATTTAGTCCATTCATTAGTGGTTTTGTTATCATTAATATTAATTGATGTATTATAATGTTCAGCTTAAATTTCTTACTAGATTAATGATGTAATTGTTGAAGTTTAACAACTTCAAGGGGGCAGTATGTTAGGTAATGTAAATAGTTTTTAGATTAATAATGTAATTGTTGAAGTTTAACAACTTCAAGGGGGCAGTATGGTAGGTAGTGTAAATATGTCGCCGGTTTGTCGGGGCTCGGTTGGGTTTTATTATGCCTGATGAATGCAAATAGCCGGTTTTTCCGACCATCGGCAACCCCGGCCAATTTGACCATCAATGGGGAATTCCGACCCCTGCCCTGCGACCACCGGACGCTCATTGTTTTATATTGTATAAAGGTTGTAATTTTATGTTAGGAAATAGTTTTGCACGAGTCTTGTAAGGACTCACAAGTACGACGGCTACGTAACGCCGTTCGTATACAATAATCTAAGTTTCGTTTGTAATTAATCAACAAAATAAAGCGTAGTTAAAAACAGACTACAAGTTAATCCGTACAACATCAGAATTCATCAGTATTCAACCCAACAGTGGTTAACACCGCCCATAAACTGCCTGGGCCTTCAGTTGTACACTTCCCACCACAAAATACGCTAAGAAGCCCTTTTCGGTTAAAGCAATCTTCTTTGCTTTACGCCATTGCTTAAAAACCTTGTATGTCTGTTCATATCGGACTTTAGATTTTTCTGGGATTATTGCCGAACATCCTTCTTGCCACGCTTCTTCTAAATCATTCGGTAAATTATCACCATCAGAACTATAAACGATTCTATCAAGAAACACAATTTTACTTTACTGCCCGCTGATTATCAAAAATTTGTAGGAGTATTATTCCAGATAATCCAATCGTACAAAAAAACGTTATAAGTCGTCGCTTCGCTTCTCCTCTAAACAATTTATTGTCTTCGAACGGTAACAAATTCTTACCGTTTTCCATACTTAATATACTATTTTCGTTGACCGATTATTAAGAGCCAATTTAACATTTGATTTTGACTAACAAATCGATCATTGATGTACCTCATTAATGCACGATTTTACATTAATGCATGATTTTTCATTAATGCACTATTTTGCAATAATTAATTCATAGAATTTTTTTTTGCCTTAACGGGATTCAAACCCGCGTCTTTTAGGTTGTAAATTTGGGCTGCTCTCCATACACCTATTTGCGTGTGTCAGTTTTCTATGCAATTGCGCTATTTATCTTAGTCGCTACTAGGCCTAGTCGCTACACATGATTGCCGACTTTTCGCTGACAACTGAAACATGCATTATCCAATACTGCATCCAATAATTCAGGATTTTCTAGCTTCATTTATAAACTTAAAACAAATAAACAAATTAACAGCACTTTCACAATGTTCTTTATATGCCGACTTCATTTGTTTTCAGAGACAACTATGTTTATGGCATAAGTGACAATTACTTCATGAATTGAAATTTCAGAAACGGATTTTTATCCCCAATAAAAGGCTTTCGGTCAACGAAAAAATATTGTAATCAACTCGTATGTTAATGTGCGATTAATATTCTCGACAATTAAATTTATCCAAATTGACCCAGGCAAAACAAAATCTTTTCTAATCTGCCGCTGTCTAGGCAAAAGTGTCAAAGGAATAATAGAAAATCGCAGTTTTGATAGGGAAAGATAATGAAATTGAAATATTTTTTTTGTCAATAGAAATGGCAGTATGTTAGCTACAAAATGTATACCTGGGATTTTTTAAAATTTTCCAAAAAAATGGGTTTTGTCACATTCAAATTTTATAAAATTTAAAAATTCAAAATGTTGAAAACAAGCGTGAATTCTACTGATCTTTTGAATACAAAACCGTTTCCAGAGTTGAAATTGGCCTTTTCGTTTCATTTTTACTGCGGGGATACTTTTCACTAGTTTCAGAGCCATCTAGCGGATTTGCTTCTCACTATTTTATTGTCACCTTTCGCATTAAATAGCTATTACAGGTTACTCAACTGATAGCAGCACGTTATATAAAATTTACGGAAACGCAAATAGAGAAAACCAAAACCCAAAAGGATTTTTAGAAAATTGCTCGTTTTCCGAGGATATTGGGGACATTAGCCTGCACTCCATGAAGATCCAAACAGAAAAGAGTTCTTTTCATTTAACATTTAAACCGTTCCGGATGCAACTTTAAAAATATGCGACATTGTTGCACGTTGGTCTGGATCATGCCACGGTGCTACAATATTTAATCAGTCAACTATTTGAAATCGATTTGAGAATGGTGAAATGGGAGACGGTTTACTTTTAGGTGATGGTGGCTACACCAAAAAAATATCTAACAACGCTAACGTTAGATTAGAATCCACTTGAAGGATCATTATACGTGGAAACGCCGGTCTCCAATAAACACCAGCAAAGTACCGTGTGTAGCTGTTGCTAGTGCGCTGTTACATAATTTGTCAATAGAGCTTAATGAAAGGGAACATGCAGACCTTACTGAAGAAGAGAAAATAAATTTTCAGTCAGTTAACAATGTTTCTGTGGAATTAGGTAGGAATGCAAATTTTAATAATAATGTTAGTTATAACAGTATAACAGGGAATTAGGCAACGTTTAATTTCTTATTATAATAATAAAATTTATAATGACTAAACAAACTATAACATTGAATTTTCGGCTCCTGCTGAAAATAACATAGTTTGCGTTAAGGAGGAGGAAAAGCGGAAGAAGTATCAAGACACGACCCCCCATGCCATTTAAATTTTTTAAGGGGGTGGCTCCCCTGGCTAATGGGGTGAGATCTAAGACTTGAAAGATTGGTACAATTAGGTCCCCCTTGATAACAAAATTGACCTGTTCGAGCGTTTTCTTCTGAGTTGTCCGAAATTGGAATTGTTGGGGGTACAAATTTTAGTTGGGACACCCGATATAAAAGATTCTGATAAAGTTCTGATGTCTTGGAAATCGATGAAGTGCGTGGAATATCTTTTCCAAGTTCTTCATTCAATAATAATATAATTGTACATTTAACATAATAAAGAAATAGGATTATATTCTATAAGTATATCTATTGGGTCCTAAGTTAAAACGATCGTCTTGACGGGACACGAATATAAATTCGGAAAAGTGCCGTCTCTATACACAGGGTGCAACAGAAATAGGTATGAAGATTGTGACCGGTAATAAAGCTCACCAACAGCAACAATTTTTTCCAATACAGTTTGTCATCAACTTTTTGGTGGTAGAGTTAAAAGAAATTCAAAATGTAGCACAAAAATCACCGGACGCCATTACTTACACTGCGTTATCGCAGACAGAAAAAACAAAATCTTTCCGCGTAAAAACAATCAACCGTAGCATAATGGTTATTTTTCTTCCTTTATTAGCAAAGGTTAATCACCGTAACGGGAGGTCATTTACTAAGGTGATCAAATTCAAATTTGGTGGAAAGTGATTTTACATTTTAAGGTATCTCGCAGACTCTTCGAGCTGGTGGGGAATAGTAAATTACTTTAATAGGAATAACACTGGGACTTTTCGTGACAAGTCTAAGTGTGACGGTCGAGCAACGAAAAGTCACTTTTCTCCTAATAAAACATGCTATTTTTTCTTCAAACGCAGAAAATCTCCCACAAAACCCAAATCTGAGAGCTTACTAACCTCAGTTTTAGTCTGCAAGGTAGAGAATATCATAATAAAAGTAAAAAATATACAACTTGCTGACATTAAAGTGAATGTTGAAAATGCCCCCCGTTGTTTGAAGGGACATTCGCACACGTCTTATTGTTGCTGCATCTGTCATCCGTTCCCCTAAGATGTCGATAGTTTGAGACGGTGTCGAGTACACTAATTGTTTCATGTATCCTCACAAAAAATAATCAGAAGCATTTAAGTCCGGAGATCTGGCAGGCCATGATATCGGTCCACCGACCAGGAAAGCTATGACTTAACCAACTGCGTACACGCCGAACACACCCCGTGTAGCCAGGGAGAACGTCTTCTAAGAAGTCAAACACTACATTCCGTAAAAAGTGTAAATACTCGACACTGTTTTCTCGCCGTGGTAAAATATGCGGATTTTTATACTCACTTACCCACTCACTTACCCACTCACTTACATTCTGGACAATAATAGTACCCAACTACACCCGACTAGAGACACACTTGTACTAAATTAAAATATAAACCTTAATTTATAAAAAATTAAATGTCACAAAAAAATCGAAACAAAAAAAAGTTCATTTCTTTTCTTATCATCAGAGTTAAATAATAGAATTAGTCGATGCAAGCAGAGACGACTCGTCAAGGCGAACTTCTGAAGAGGAAAACATTAAAAAAAAAAATGAGTTTTCGCAAAAATGGTAGATAAAAATCTTGTTGCTCCTGTCAAGTTCTGTTACTGGTTAAAATTTTTATATTTATTTCTGTTACACTCTGTACGTTTAAAGTTGTAAAAACTGGGAAGAGTAATAAGTGGCACAATGAGTTTAAAAAAAAATTAAACAAAAATAAATACATTAAAAAAATATGTTTTTTAAATTTTATTTAAATTAACATATTTAACATAAATGAAAATTAACATAAATTTTTAAATTAATAACAAAAGAGAAAAGAAAAAACACTGTAAAACTAACATGGAACTCCTTTTAAGATGTGATAAGCAAAACAATCTCGTCCTGTTTGAGGAGAACACAATACCACTCTTTGCCCACATGATTCGCAAAAATAACTTGCCTTTGTTTGTATTTTGCGAACCCTTGAACATACTATACACTTGCGTTGATGTCTTTTCTTGTTCGAAAGGCTACTTAGTGGTACCAATTTATGCTGAGTACTTTGATTTTCGTTAGTGGTCGCTGGTAAAGTATGATTTTGTGGTACTGGGCCTCTCACAGATGGATTATTATCTTCATCCCAATTTTTCGTGATCATTTGATAGGCTAAATTTTTTGTAAAATCAACATGGCTGATTTTGTAGTCACTTTTAAAATATTTGAAAGCCAAAAAAGCGTTTGTTTCTATAATACCGAGCAAAGAAGAATGCTTCCAGTTTTGTGTATTCCATACCTGTTCAAGAGCTAGTCCGGATTGTCTGATATGATTGTGGACGTCAATGCTAGGGGCTCCTTGAAAATATTCTTCAATCATTTTATTTCTTGGAATTTCATACCAGAACCTCTTCCCTTCATTATCATATCGAGCTTTTTTTGCTGGTTTTCCTTCCAAGGTAGTTCCACAGTTTCCCACAAAAGTATGCACTTTCTTATCACGCCACGTACAGCTGATTACTTCAATATCTTGAACGGAAGCTTTAGCAAAAACTATTCCTCCACGATTTTCCGGACACTTTTCTTTTAATTGTTTGATAGGAAATTGCTTTGTTGCAGTTTTAACAATACCAATGTGATATAGCCCCCTTTTATGAAGTTCCACGGAAGTTTTCACTGAAGAAAACCATGAATCAGCTACAACAATTCTGCCAGAACCATGCCAAGGTTCCGTGAGGCGAAGTATGGTTGCAGATCCAGCTCCAAGTTCTTGTTGCCACGTTTTTGTGCTCATAGCAGTCTTGCCTTCATTTATTTCTATTCTGAGCATAATGTTTGACAGTGCATCTGAAAGAGTCTTACATTCACAGCCAATCCCTTTTGGCTTTCGTTTAATTTTAATTACTGCAGGCATTCCATTTATTTCTTTGTCTCCTCGACCATACCACGCAAACATAGATTCATCTACACACAATTTATAACCGGGTAAAATTACATCATTCCATTTGGTATGTAACATGTCAATAAAGCTTTGGATATGTTTCCATTTCTGATCGTTTTGATTTGGGTCATCTCTACTAAATGATAAATGTTGTAATATAAACTCAAATCGATGGTACCCTAACCCAAATCTCTTGCCAAATGAAGGAGAAGGAAAAACAGAATTATCTTCTTTAGTAGACCAATAATCACGACGACTATGCAGAATATTTGTGCTCATTGCATAAAAAAGTCCTAAAACCTTGAAAAATTTGGTTTTGGTTATAAGTTTGGTACCTGGTTCTACGTTGGAATTGCAAGCTTCAAGAATTTGTTCTATATTTTCTGTTGGAAAAAAGAGTAGCCACATATCTAATTCCGTCAAGGTATGAATATTAGCTGCATTTAGTTTTGGCTTAAATTTTGCTCCTGAATAGCTGTCAATTCTAGTTTCTTCTTGAAATCTCCAGATTGTCTCATGAACCAAAATTTCTTCATTTATTTGGCTAGAGTTGTTTTCCTCATCCAAAATATTTTCAATATTGTCATCTTCATGATCACTGTCACTATCATCAGACTCGCTGGAAGATGAACTAAAAGAATATATATTGTTATTTTCAGATGAAGTAGATGGTTGTGGTGTTGTGTCAATGTCTCTCCCTTTTTCACATTCTTGTTTTCTTTTACCTATTTATGGTGCAAATGTACCATCAGTTCTACAGAAATTAAGTATTAATTCTGCTTACCTATTCTCGTTAATAAATTGACGGGTATTGGAACAACTTGTTTATCTAGATCCCATAGAACATCAACAAGATTTTTGTTTAACTTGATTATTTTTCCGTAACACATGGCTGTCTTGTATTTGTCTTTACCAAAAACAGAAATACTCCACTTCTCCTTATTCTTTTCATCAAAATTCGTAGCTTTTGTAGCAACCCTGTCTCCTTCTTTAAAATTCATTTTTAGCCGCACGCCCCTGTTTGACCCCAACTTAAAACAATTGACACATACACCTTCGTATCTTGCTTAATACTGAAGCTATCAAGTTGAGACTTGCACAACAAATAGGCAATTTTTTTTAATCTTTTAAGTGGTGGCAGTTTGGTCCGCTGGAAGTACCGAAACATATAGAAAAATGCATTTCGTGATATGCGTCCTTCCGGCAGGACAGATAGTCCTGCTAGAAGTACGCTTGGACGTTCTATCATTAGTGGTAAGCGAACAGACAAATTTCAAAGAAACGGTGTTTTTGTGACTGTTATTGTGAATTGTTTTTATACGATTGATACAAAACTGTTTTCTTTCAAAACTTACTGGATGTATGAAGCATTTATAATGACGCTGCATAACTTACTGGTATTAAGTATATTATAAAGAATGATTTTTCTTTTAAAAGTTTAATATAGGAATTATTTCAAAACTACTTGTTAACGTTACCCATTAACTTACAATTTAGAGTAAACATTTAATTCAAATACTGTAGGTTAAAAAAATATACTTTATTAGAAGTTTCTACTTCAGGCCACCAATTCATTAGTTAATCCATTTCAGATTTCCCGATTAACAAGATAAGTAAAAACTCTTTAGTAATCTGAGTAGTGTAGGATGTTCTTTCCGCGCGCGGACTTTTTCGAGTAGTTTTTTGACTCACTTAATTATCAAGAGCTGCAAATTGCATGTTTTATAGATACCTACATTTTAATCAATTTTTCCCCGAAAACACCAAATAGTATATTATTATACGAGTTCCTGTGTAAATTGGGTGCTTTCCGGCACTAGGGTTTTAAAAAAGCACGAGTGAAACTAGTGCTGTTTTAAGCCCCGAGTGCCGGAAAGCCCCTAATTTACACAGGAACGAGTGTAATACAACGTTTTATAGTTCGACACCACCTTGGCAAGTCTTTAAATTGCTTAAAATTCATAAAAATAATGTGACGTTTATCTGACATTTTATTTTTACATGACAGAAGAGTGTTCACACAAACGAAAATTTGAAAATTTTACTGTCGAACTATAAAATAATTTTTATTATAATTACCGACGCACCTTTCTCCAACAATGTTAGCATAATCAGGGTGATAACTATACTAACCTTACACGCTAACACACCGTTCTATTTATCCTAATTATGTTTGATAATTTTGAGCTCTTTCTTGTACATATCTGGATTCAGAAAAAAGACAAGGAGTCTGAAAGTTGAGACTTGCCATCTTGTGTTGTGGACACGGTGTAAGATAAATAGGTGATGCAACGAGCCAGCCGACTTGTCTCGAATTTGCTAACGCGGTGGGTTAGAGAGAGAGGGTAGACTGGGGCCATGGGCGCTCGAGATTAGCGGAGACAATGAGGTTGTGATGGAAGTATAATTGAATCCACATATTTCGTGAACCAATTATATTGAATCAACTTACTTCAGTTATGATAAATAAGTGTCTTTATACTACATATATCTACAGAATAGAATGCGATGTGATCATGCATTTATAGATAAATAGGGTAGGTGCGTGATTGAAAAACAGAATATAAGCGCTTCTGTTCGTGCGCGCGATTTTGCTCTGTAAGATAAACTGCCAATTCGTTGGAAACACTATATTTAAAGTAACAAACAAATAGCAAATTACATATTAAGCTAGGGAGAACTTATGAGCTACTGGTTACTGCAATATTAGCAAGCGGTACAATGATTTATTAATATAATTTCAACAAACTATGTACTGATTTTCAGGTTAACTGTAATCTAGTTTCTTTTTTTTTTATTTGGGCCCCATGAGTTTTATAGTCTTTACATTAAAGCAACCTGTATCTCATCGAAAATCAGTATACCACGTCTTTGAAATTCAGTTTTTATTTCCATTTTCAGTTTAAATGCTTCAAAAATTGATCATCTAAGTAAGCCACATTTTAAATTTACTCGTGCCAAATATCTCCTAATTGTTGTAATAGGCAAAATTTCCTGATTACGTAGAAATGTATAGGTTGTCGGATTTTTTATATGCAGTATCAAACAAGTGAGTAACCAGTCGTGATGTCTACGTTCACTTTTTGTGTCTTTTGCCATCCTCTGCGATGTATCACCTTTTTGGGTGTGTCATACAAATATTATTTTAAAAGAACCTTAAAGCTGTACTCATTTTTTTACAATAATTGCACTTTTTTTTTTTGATAATTCATGTTCTAAGTTATTGGCATTCTCATTCATAACAAAATCACATTTAGAATGTCTCCAGTTGACGTTTGACTCTCGGAAGGTAAACACGTGTGTGATTGCGCTCTGATTTCAATACGAATAAACGCGAGGTGAAGCATTGCGATACGCTCTACGAAGCGGTAAGTGATGTGGTAATAAACAGATGATAAGTCTTACTCAAAAATTTGGACTAAATCAGACAATTAACTGTAGTAAATAGAGTTATTGTCGCGCCGAGAAGAGGCCGGTCTTCGAGGAGTCGATCCGGACAGGCCTCTTATCGCGGCCGCATATCGCTAGTGTAGATAAATATTAAACAAAAATGCAAAACAGAACAGGACTGTATTAAGTGAATTTGTATATTACTGATTTGTTTATAAACGTAAGTATGGATAAAATTGCTACGACACAGTCAGTAATGACGCAGTTTTTTCCTACAACATCAAACGAGGCTCATTTGCTTCAAATAAATAATCAGCTCTTCGCAGATAATGCTGTAAGAACACAAAATGAACAACAACTGTATTCTGCCTGGCTAAAATCGGAGGAAGACAAACGGAATATGGCAAATATAATCACAAATCTTCAAGAACAAATGAAGTTTTTGAAGTTCGAACTAGAAAAATTGAAATTTAACCCAAAACCAAGTGAAAGAAATCCACTAGAAACAGAAATAATTAGCGATGAGAAATAATTAGCACTAACAAAATTAATATTACCAGCGATCATGCATATAGAATTCTGACCGATGAACTTAAAAAACACAATATCTCATGGCATTCTTATGAAAATAAACAGAATAGAGATATAAAAGTTATGATCAAGAATCTGCATCATACCTTCCAACCTACAAATATTATTAAAAGTCTTCAAGCTCAGGGACTACAAGCACTGAACGCTACGGTTAAACTAAAATGGAGAACAAAAGAGCCATTAGACATGTTTATTGTTTCATTCTCTAAAAATGAAGACATAAATAAAATATACAACATTAAAACAGTGTGTAATGCAACAGTCACTGTAGATGCAATTAAAAGTAATGAGCTAATACCGCAATGTAAAACTTGTCAATCTTTTGGGCATACTAGAAATTATTGTAACAAGGCACCTAAATGTGTTAAGTGTGCTGGACCTCATCTAACGGCTGCCTGTACTAAGCCAGAAAATGCTCAGCCAAAGTGCTGCCACTGTGGAAAAAATCATCCTGCAAGTTACCGGGGATGTGAAGTGATTAAGGAACTCCAAAAAATGAGAGACAAAAATAAACCTAAGCAAGTTAAAATAAATAAAACAGCAAGACCTGTTACTCAGAATGGAATTAACAACCCTCAAAACCCTGACTGGAAAACAAACAGACAAATTGCAGCCAATCATTTATCTGAAACTAAACAAACTATGAGTACTGACAAATAATGCAAATGCTAAAAGATCAAGACCTGCGACTCAACGAAATTGAGAGCAGAATTAAATATCCTGGCAAGTACTGATGGCGTCTCTACGTATAATGCAGTGGAACGCAAACGGACTGCTGCAGCACCAACATGAACTGCAAGCAGTTCTGTCTATGGAAAATGTTGATATATGTCTTATATCCGAAACTCATCTCACTAAAGATTCTTTTGTCAAATTCAAAAACTACTCAACTTACCATTCAGTTCACCCTGCTAATACAGCACGCGGAGGTAGTGCAGTGATTATTAAAAATAATGTTAAACATTTTGAAGAAGAAAAATATGTGACTTTTGACATCCAAGCTAACAATAGAGGCAGCCACACACAAGCTCAAAGTAAGTGCAATTTATTGCCCACCTAGATACAACATCTATGAAGATGAGTATATTACATTCTTTAATAAATTAAACAACCACTTTATTGTAGGAGGAGACTTTAATGCTAAGCATACCCATTGGGGTTCTAGACTCATTACCTCTAAAGGACGTGAACTATACAAAGCTGCTGCTAGATATGGGTGCGAATTCGTGTCTACTGGCAAGCCGACGTACTGGCCTAGTGATCCTAATAAGAATCCCGACCTGATAGACTTCTTTGTTGTTAAGAACATATCATCAAACTTCATTAAAATTGAGGATGGTCTTGACATGAACTCCGATCATTCACCAATATATCTGACAATTAGCGATAAAATCATTATGAAAAATCAAAACCCAACGCTGATTAACAAACATACAGATTGGGGTAATTACCTATTGGAAAATGAGATCAACCTCTTAGTACCTCTTAAAACAACGGAGCAATTGGAAGAAGAACTAAATACTTTTACCAGTGCCATCCAAAACGCAGCATGAAATAGTACACCTGCTACTAAACAGCGATTGAAAGGCCTAAATTTCCCAGAAGAAATTAGAGAGCTAATAGCTGAAAAGCGTAAACTTAGAAGAAGATGGCACCAATCAAGAAGCCCCCAGGATAAAGCTCTACTCAATACAGCCACCCATCAATTAACCCTTGAAATAAAAAATATCAAGCAGGCATCAATCAGCAAATTCCTTACAGAACTTTCGGCAGATAGTAGCACTGACCATTCACTTTGGAAAGCTACCAAATACCTTAAAAGACCAGTAACACAAGTGCCTCCTATTAGAAAAGCCGATCGTTCTTGGGCTCGTAACAATCTGGAAAAAGCAAATACTTTTGCAGATCATCTCAAAACAAGATTCCATCCTAACGAGGGAGCTGATGTTTTGCCGAGCCTCAACCCCAGTGACTGGGATGGCCTTGATAGGATCTCGCTGGTTACTCCTAAAGAAGTTGCTGAGGAGATTAAAAATAATCTTAATGGGAAAAAAGCACCGGGGTTTGATCTAGTAACGGGTGAAATTTTGAAAAGACTCCAAAGGAAGGCATTGGTCAAACTAACTACTTTGATCAATGCTTGTATACGGTTACATTATGTTCCAGATGCATGGAAAACGGCCGAAGTCATAATGATCCCAAAGCCCGGCAAGAACCTAAGCGAAGTGGAATCGTATCGACCCATATCACTGTTGCAGTTATGTCAAAGTTGTTTGAGAAAATGATTCTGAAGCGTCTCAAACCTATTCTCGACCAACGAAACCTGATACCATCTCATCAGTTTGGCTTCAGACGTAATCATTCGACCATCGACCAAGTGCATCGAATTACTGATGCCATCGAGAAAACATTAGAAAACAAAGGCGTCTGCTCTGCCGTCTTTCTTGACATCGCACAGGCTTTTGACAGAGTATGGCATGAAGGCCTACTCCATAAACTAAGATCGCTCCTTCCTATTCATTTCTACCAACTTTTAAAATCCTACTTGTCTAACAGGCACTTTCGCGTATGCATACTCTGGATGCAAAGCTTCGGTGGAAAGAGCATATTAAGAAGAAACGCGATGAACTTAACATCAAATTCAGAAAAATGTATTGGTTGCCATACATCACTAAGTTTGCCAGCTCTCATCAAAAGAGACTCCAAAACCTCGTCAACTTCGAAGCGTCCAGACTTCTCAACGTGCGGAATATTAATAGACGACTCAAACGGATAAAACCATTTGAACTTGCACAACGACAGAATACTAAGTGATTTAGTGGAAAATATCTTAGTCTTAGCAAACCTTTAGTATATTAAGTCAGATCTAAGTTAATCGTTAGTTTGTAAACTAGTCTTAATTACATTACTGTAAAAAGTAATAAATAAAAAAAATAAGAATGTCTCCAACTTTGACAATAAAATATCCTTGTAATATACTACTATACTTATTCGGCACTTCCAGAAAACTGTCGTGGCAAATCAAATTTTATTAAGAATTCTGAACGATCTTTTCCGCCCTTGAGGCACTTAGGGTAGGGGGTACTACGCACCCCCACCTTACCTTTTCTTTTGGGGTGGCTCCAGCCACACCATTCATTCAAAATCTAAATCTTCACTAAGACGGAGCTTGCTCCTAACAATGTCCTTTTTTATGAAATGTACATAGTGTAATTATGGTGTGTTAAATAAACGGGTCATCACCCAAAAGCGGATCTTACTAGTACTTTGTGTCCACAATTCAAAACAACAAACATTGGTCCTTCGAGCCGGATTCAAGTACTCGTAAACCCAGGAGCTTTCCGTCGACGTCTCCAGAGGAAGAGGAAAGACTTCAGTGTCATCAACACCATAACGAACCAAATCAAGAAAAACCCACGCCTCTACGAAGCAGCATTTCCACGGCATAAGGTCAGTCATCCTTTTATTTATCCTTCCTTTGTGTTACACGCATGTACATTTTCTCATTCGTGACAAATTGAAACATTATTACGATGGCCGAACAACTCGAAAAACTCGTTAGAACTAGGGGCACTCTTAAAGGGAAATTAACGCGTCTTTACAATTGGATCGATAAATTTGATACTAACAAAGACAGTATTCATGGAATTGCGGAGCGCCGCCAACAAGCCCTAGATGCTTTTCGAAATCTTGAAAACATTCAATTTGAAATTGAACAAATCGACAAAACCTCTTCGCGAGAAAAGCATGACGAAGAACGCGTACATTTTGAAAACGATTACTATGCCATAGCGGAGAAAATGACTAAAATTCTTAATAAAGCAGCGTCCCAGTCGACTTCGCAAAAATCCGATAATAATTCAACGCGACAAACGTCCGAAGAAACAAGCGAACGTCGAGCGACACCCCACGTAAACTTGCCGGTGTTAGATTTAAAAACGTTTTCCGGAGAATACCAAGATTGGCTATCATTTTATAATTCCTTTACTGCTGCGATCGACGATCCAAAAAACGGTTTAAATGATTGTCAACGATTACAGTACTTAAAATCGTGTTTACGGGGCGATGCACTAAAATCAATAGATGCTCTTGAAATCGCCGAAGCAAATTATCGTACCGCATGGCAGATACTTGAAGAACAGTTTAAAAATACGCAATTAATTGTACAGGACCACGTCCTCGCTATTCTAAAGCATCCCGCTATGTATAGGCAGTCACATACTGCACTACAGGACTTTTTGAATATACTTAAGGTCAATATCGCCGCGCTAAACAAGCTGAACATACCAATTCATACGTACCATGCTTTATTAGTACCGATAGTAGTAGAGAAATTAGACTATAACACGATTAAAGAATGGCAAATCACCTTAAATACAGAAGTTCCAGAATTCGAATCTTTAAAACGCTTTTTAGAAAAACGATGTCAATTATTAAAATCATTAAACGCGATCGGTAACAACAGCACTCCTTCAAAACCATATGTCACAGATCCCAAATATAAGCGGGTACTTTCCCACACAGCGGCAATAAAAGTAAACTGTGTCCTTTGCAATGGTGATTGCCCCAAAATTAGTGCTTGTGCAGAATTTTTAAAATTAACGGTGGGCCAAAGATCACAAAGGGTACGACAATTAAAACTTTGTCTTAATTGCCTCCGGATTGGGCACCACGTTACCAGATGTTTTATTCGCACCAATTGCCGAACGTGCAACAAACGGCATCACACGTTGCTTCACGATCAAGAACCTCAAACCAGTGAATCTGAATCGCCAATCATAAATCACGAGGTTTCCCTAATTTCTAATAGAAAGAACCAAGACAAAATCGCGCTTTTACCAACCGCTCTAGTTTATATCCGCGACGCGAACAATAAGTGGCACGATTCGGGGCCAAGCCCAAGCCTATTTTAAATCAAAATACGATGATTTCTCTGGTCACATAAAATGTTTTGTCATCGACCAAATAACCGAAAATTTACCTGTTAGAACAATTAGCAAATTGGGCCTACAAATACCAAGTTCAATAAAATTAGCGGACCCGAATTTTACGACGTCATCGTCGGTGGACCTTCTTATCGGCTCAAATTTATTTTGGAAATTACTCCGTTCGGGTAAAATCGTAAAAGGGCCAACTGTCCTTCAAGAAACACATTTAGGATGGGTCGTCGCAGGTACTTTGTTGGACGTTTCCGACCCGCCTATTTCAATGCATACAACCACTCTATTGACCTTACAACAGCAATTAGAGAAATTTTGGAGACTAGAAGACGAAGGCAATAAAGTTATAAACACGTCGGGTATTGCTAAAGAACATCTGCAGTGCGAGCGGTAAAATGAATTAGACGATTCAAATGTATTTTACTTACCGCATCACGCCGTGTTAAAAGAATCGGTTTCAACAAAATTACGCGTCGTTTTTAATGCATCTGCTAGAAGTACAAATGGGTTGAGCTTAAATGACAATCTGATGGCTGGTCCGACAATCAAGATTCAGAACGTTTCGATACGTAATTAGTGGCGATATCGCAAAAATGTATCGCATGATTCTCTTGCACCCCGATCATAGTAAGTACCATCGGATATTTTGGCGTGAAGACAAATTACAACCGCTAAAGATATTTTGCCTTAAAACCTTAACATACGGTACCAAACCGGCATCCTATATCGCAACGCGCTGTCTCCAAGAACTAGCGGACTTGAACGCGAAAAACTTTTCGGACGCAAGCGATGTCATTCGACGCGATTTCTATGTCGACGATTTATTAACCGGTCACGACGATCTAGAAAAACTCTCAAAAATAAAAAATCAAATCATTGCAATTTTAAAACAAGGCGGATTTGAACTCCGTAAATGGGCATCTAATGAGTTTTCTTTGATTAAAACACATGACGACAATAATTTTAAACATGACGTGCGATTAGACAAAAATGAATTCACAAAAACCTTTGGACTTCTGTGGAATCCCGCTTCAGATTCGTTAAAATACCAGGTCAAACCCTTAATCAATGCAACCAAAATCACAAAACGAAACATTTTGTCAGCCACAGCGCAGATTTTTGATCCATTAGGACTCTTAGGTCCCATCATAATAACGCCAAAAATAATTATGCATAAACTATGGCAGCTCAAACTGTCATGGGATGAACCCGTACCTGAAGACATGTGTCACACATGGAATCATTTTTTACGCGAGCTTTCATCGCTTAATAATATTCGAATTTCAAGAAAAGTTCTGATAGATAAACCCAGTTTCATTGAGTTGCACGGTTTTAGTGACGCTTCTCAAACCGCATACGGTGCGGCCGTGTATCTTCGATCACTAAATTCTAATAACGAAATTTGCGTTCGGTTATTATGTGCTAAGTCACGTGTATCTCCTCTCCGTGTGATAACTATCCCAAGGTTAGAGTTGTGTGCCGCGGCACTTTTGGCGCACTTGGTAGAGTCCGTGGAAAAAACATTAAACCTCAACATCGCTAAAAAATTCTTTTGGACGGATTCAAAAATAGTTCTGGCCTGGATTAAGTCCAACTCCGGACAATTTCAAACCTTCGTGGCCAACCGCGTGTCCACAATTCAAGCGCTGTCTAACGAAAACGATTGGTACCATGTTAAGGGAGAAGATAATCCCGCCGATTTACTCAGTCGCGGCGTCGCGCCCTCCAAAATCAAAGACATTTCAACTTGGTGGGGTGGCCCAGCATGGCTATCCAGACCCCAAGATACGTGGCCTACTGATAAATTTACTATTGACAAGGAGTTACCTGAAAGGCGCACCGTTTCCATGACATCCGCTGCGTCGGATAACTCAAATTTAAACCAAATGTTGACCAAATTCTCGTCCTTTGCCAAAACCCAGCGCGTCGTGGCGTGGACTCTACGGTTTTGCAAAAATAGTCAAAATCCCAACGATAAAGTTTCCAACAAGTATTTAAGCGCAACGGAACTCAGAGAAGCTACAATAAAGATTGCGCAGCTTATTCAAAAAAACGAGTTCGCCAGTGAAATTGCGTCATTATGCAGTAATAAGCAACTTCACAAATGTTCTAACCTACTGTCCTTAAATCCGTTTTTTGATCCTGTCGACAAGGTCATAAGAGTCGGGGGTCGATTAAAAAACGCGGCGATACGATATGAAAGTATGCACCCCATTTTATTGCCAAAAAGCCACCACATTACTCGATTAATAATTAGGCAGGAGCATCACAGCCAATTACACGCCGGAGTACAAGGTACCCTATCGGCTCTACGCCAAAGATTTTGGATCATTTCTGGCAAAACCGCGGTTCGGCAGGAAATACACAATTGTATAAAATGTTATAGGTCAAATCCTAAACGCACAAACACATTTATGGGTGACGTGCCTACATTTAGGGTAAAAAATGCGCGCCCTTTCACGGTCAGCGGAGTCGACTTCGCTGGGCCGCTGCTAATTAAGGAGTCTCACGGTCGCGGTAAGCGAAATGTTAAGGCTTACGTCGCTGTCTTCGTCTGCTTCGCTACGAAAGCTGTGCATCTCGAGCTTGTAGGTGACTTGACGACGGCGTCCTTTTTGAATGCATTAAAACGTTTGGTTTCGAGACGGGGGCACGTGTCCCACATCTACTCAGACAATGCCACCAATTTCCGCGGTGCACAACGCGAGCTTGGCGAAATGCGCCAGTTTTTAAAATCAATCACCTTTAGTGACGTAACTGAAGATCTCGCAAGCAAAGGCATAACGTGGCACAATATAGCACCTGGTTCGCCCCACCTAGGCGGACTTTGGGAAATTAATGTAAAGGCCGTTAAATTTCATTTAAAGCGCATCCTCGGGATGTCATTTCTGACGTATGAGGAAATGTACACGCTCCTTACACGCATCGAAGCGATCCTAAATTCCCGACCAATTACCCCGCTTACTTCCGATCCCAATGACCTAGAAGCTCTAACTCCGGGACACTTCCTGATCGGACAACCAATGACCACCATCGCCGAAGTGGACCTCACTGATGTCCCCGAGAACCGTTTGAAGAGATGGCAGCGAGTGGAACAAATGCGGCAGCATTTCTGGAAACGTTGGCGAAAGGAGTACCTATCCCAACTTCAGCAACGACCCAAAAAGCAATCGACCAAGAGAGTGGAAATCAACCTTAACGATCTCGCCGTTATCGTCGAGGAAAACTGCCCTCCGCAGAGATGGCAACTAGGACGCATCATCGAACTCCACCCTGGACGTGACGGTGTAGTGCGCGTCGCAACGCTAAAGACGCCAAGTGGGGAAATAAAACGTGCAGTGCGCAAATTGTGTTTGCTACCAAAACTATAAAAGTGATTCCGTTCGTTGATCCTGCGTGATCATTATTACACCTACATAATTATGTTTATTTTCTTGTGTTTTAATTTTTTCAATTAGTGTGTAGCTTATATAGTTACTTTTTTATGACTCATTTTCGTATATTGTTTTATATTGTTTATTCTATAAATTTATACTTTTGTTTATTGAAGTCGGTGACTTCAAGGGGGGGAGAATGAACGATCTTTTCCGCCCTTGAGGCACTTAGGGTAGGGGGTACTACGCACCCCCACCTTACCTTTTCTTTTGGGGTGGCTCCAGCCACACCATTCATTCAAAATCTAAATCTTCACTAAGACGGAGCTTGTTCCTAACAATGTCCTTTTTTATGAAATGTACATAGTGTAATTATGGTGTGTTAAATAAACGGGTCATCACCCAAAAGCGGATCTTACTAGTACTTTGTGTTCACAATTCAAAACAACAAACAAATTCTTTTAATCGCTCAATATTGCTTGTTTCTATATATTTTGTCAAATTCGTAACATGTTCAAATATGTAACAATCGACTTGAAGATTCTTATTGACGACAACTTTCTTTTCTAAAAGAACATTATTTTTTAAGCGTGCTAATTTATTAATTTATTAATTATTACCTGTATCTGAATTTTCATCTTCTTTTATTTCGGCGTTATTTCTATACACCGTGGACCGTGCTTCTGTATTATTTGGTCTTCTACGTTTGACATGTACACCATCATGCTTTACAATTTCGCGACGTGTGGGCACGGATCCTTTTTGTATTTAGGTAAAAGTACCGACTCCGGTTGCGCTGTATAAATAACCAAAAACAGCTTTGAAACATATTATAACAGTCTGTTTTTAGTTCACGAATTATGCATTCGGGCTTAAAATGTTTTTAAAAACGGCACTAAATTGCAAATTGGTAAAATTTAAAAAAATTAACAGAGCTGTCTAATTCTAATTTCTAATTACATGATCTTTTTCTGTCAAGACGCGATTCTTTCGGGGAATTGCACGGTTATATTCTTTTAGATTGTTTTTAGGAATACCAAATAAGGACACTTTTTCCTCATTTTTATGGGACCCGCTTTTACAATTTGGCACACAGCACTTTCTTCCCATTGTTTACTTCCTAAGCTTATATCGCACAAACTTCGACTCACGCACTGTCACTGTCAATCTGGATTATTAATTCATTACATATTAAATTTTAGGCGCAATTATCGCGTTCACTTGCACACCATGACATGCACCAACGACAAAGCCCGAGTCACGGTGTGGCCCGAGTCGAACATCCTTGTCTTACAATTCCGTCTCTGTCGCGTTAGCAGTTCGGCGACACGGAACCCATATAGCTGAGTGGCGCGTGCAATCACCTATTTACCTTACACCGTGGTTGTGGACAATGATGGGAGTCTGCTGTGATGTAGCAAAGTGTACTGGTGTCTTTTCGATATAGGTACATCAAACTCTAGTTTCAGATTATTTCTGATAAGAAAAGTATCTAAACAAGGTAAACACAAATTGTTCTCTTTTTCGCAATTTTGTGCTTTCAAAACGGTTGTTAATTGATTGAAGGAAGTCATCAATGTTGCACTTCTTCATGTCATCCACGTACTTTGACCAAACCTTAGGGAAATAATGCAGTTCAAGTTCCAAATCCTTTTTAAGACGACTCATGAAAAAGTCAGCAAGGAATTACTCATTGCCGTACTTTCTTGCTGCTGAAAAAAATTACCGTTTACTTGAAGAATGGATAAATTCTTTGATGATTTGCTGGTCCAAACCGTTTTGCATCAGCAATTTATTTAGGTAAATTAAAGTCTGTGGAATGGGAACACTTGAAAATAGAGAACTCACTCACATAAAACGAATCAAAATCAATTGGTCGCATCGACTTACCTTATTATTTATTTAGATACACACTGTACATAGTAGACACTGTGTTATATCTATGTACCTTCAGCCAAGTCATTCTTCTATTTCTTTTACCTTTAAAATTTATTAAAATTTTATGGTCCAACATCATGCACTATGGAGAATAACGATTAAACTCTCGTTAGCTCGACTCTGAATTGTTAGAGTAAAAGTTTTCGACTACTAAGTGCAGATAAAAGAGGGTATTAGAAGTTTGAAGACGTTAAACTACTCGCCCTGTACTGCAGATACGCTTTTGTAGTTTATAAATCATCTCCGTGATAACTTGGAAGTTGGCAGTTACAATGTGTATGAATAATGTAGTAGATATGGCTTTGTCTATGGATCAAGTATGAAGCCACTGTGACCGTAATTATGGCTTCCGCATCTCTCTTATAATTTACGGGGAAAATAAATTCGAAATTAAACAACCTCGTATTCTAGTATTCTAAGCGTTTATTATTATTTATTCGAATTAATTTATTAAATTGTTACAAACATTTTACATAAATGTAATAGCACCTGGGATACATCATATTAAATAAAAAATCTATAAAATTAAATTATCTAAAATTAACTTACATCGATAGCGAGGTTAATTAAAAACAAGAAGCCCACGGACCCCTCCACCACATACAAGAGTTGAGCGTACATCGAGTACAAAAGAAAATAAAAAATCGTTTAATTACACCTAATAGATTTAGTAAAGCACCCCCTTGTTCAGTTCCCCACAAACACCAATCGTGGAAAAGTCAACAAACGGGTAAAGCCCCTGTCCTTAACGTTTCTTCCATAAAACCATCCAATTCATCACCTTACAGACGTTATCACAGCATTCTAGTTACTAAAATTACGTTGAAATTTACCTAAATATAAACAGGGCAGTATTAATACCGGTTAGATTCCTTCGAGTTAGCACAAATTTAGTATTTTAGTCTTTATTTAAAACTAGATTCACTGTCGTTATCTCCGAACCAGTCCTTTCTGCCGCCACCCATGAAACTGGTGGATGCTTCGCTTCGGAACTCTTTTGTCACCACCTGACTGGTCATTCCAGGACCCTGAGTGACCTTGCTGCTGGCACTGGCTTGCCACATCGCGGAGTGCTCTCCTGATCCTCTGGGAACGTGGAGGGGTTGTATCCTGCTGCTCCTTTGGGATTTGGGGGTGGCTTCCGGACTGGTGAATTCACTGGCTGTGTCGTACCGGGATGGTGCGACCCATCTTTCGGTGAACTCGCTGGCGGACCGAGCTAGACTTGGTTGGCTCAAAGATCTGGCCAAGGAGGGATGGTGAGAGGAAGCGCTTTTGTACTCGATTTCTGAGTCTTCGTAGTACCGGCCCGGCCCTAAAATAACAATTGTTATTTGTTAGTGTTGACTGTAGAAAATTATAAAGTACATATTGTCTAAATAAATATGTTTTTTTTTTCAATGACTCCAAAAAAAAACTGAGTTGTAAGTATCCCAAATAAACAAAGGCATATCATAGATTCTTTGAGTTACAGCCACCAATTACCAAGTAACCAAATAAAAAAAAAATCAAGAAAATTATGAGCAGAGTGTGAGAAATTATGAGAAAACCTACCTGGATAATAACTAGAACTCTCAGAGTGTGTATCTTCGGGTCTTCCAAAATCAACAATAACCTCAGACATCGACCTCAAGTCCACCTCGCTGCGGTAACTGGAACGCGAAGCTCTTCTGGCTCGTGGTACCAATGAGTGCACAATGGGCTCCTGAGTTAACGTGTGCACAGAACTGCCACCGTCAGAGTCGTACTCGTACAAAGTTGGCAAGCTGCTACGACGGCTCCTGGTGTCCCAGTCGTTCTTTTTGCGGTAACGGCTCTGGCTCTTGGGCTTGTCGATCGGGGTTAAGATTCGGATTATCACGTCCCACTTGGGAGGTTCGAACAGTTTCTCGTAACGAGAATCTTGTCGGATTCGTTCGAAGTCTTCTCGGACTACGGCTTCGGTGAGAAGGGTGCGAAGAGTTGATTCCGTTGTGATGATCTGTCGCCATTTCATTTTATCGGAAAGTGTGAGTTGGGAATTGAAAGTTTCTGCGCTTTCGATGACCGGGCCTTCTTCGTGTTCGGTTGGTTGCAGGACCCGAATGAGGACGTTCCAGTTGGGAACTGTTGGGTTTTCGATCGGGATATTGAAAGTTGAGAAGAAGCTTTCTTGAGGATGTGCGCCTACCGGCTGTTGGCCGATGCTTCCAACGAGCTCTGGTGAATTCAAAGGAAGTTTGTTATCGTCGATAGTATTCTGAGGAGGAAGACTCATTGGAGCCCGTTCCATTTTCGGTGTGAGTGTCATTCCAGAAGCTGAGGAAATGTCAGAGAAGTTCTCCCATTCTGGAGGCTCAGGCATCTCGACGGGGTAATTCTTAATGGTGACATCCCAGTGCTGTTCGGGAATCGCCTTGGCTCTGGTATGGTACTCAGTAATCAACCGCTTGTGGCGTTCAATATCTTCAATGGTCTTCTTCTCAGTGATGGTTCTCAGGAACACGTCATCGACAACATGTGAGGTAATTTCGGGTTTGTGCACCACGGCAATTGGTGGTTCGAGTGGTTCTGGAATCCTCATTTCAGCGACGTATTCTTGCTTCGGTATAATTGGTGGTGGTGGCGGCGGCGTAGGTGCTACAAACTTGCTGTGACTGTCATCAATGAGCTCGGTCATGGAATGCGTGTCAGTCATTTCTGTGTTCAGTGATGCGATTGATCTTGCGGGTTGAATTCTTGGTGGTTCGATTTCTTGCAACTCTTGTTGTCTTCTCAGTATCCTGTTGTAGGTCGGAGCAGGCTGGATGTGTCTCGGTGGTGGATGCAGCTCAGGCACATATGTGAACTGAGTTCTCTCAACTGGTAATGGCGAATCCATAGACCTAACACTCTCTTCTCTTTGTTCGAGTATAGTAGATAAGTTCCTCTCAGTTCTTGCAATCGAGCTCTCTGTGTCAGATATGCTCAAACTTGGTGGCGATGGTGGTGCTCTCTTAACTCGCACTTGGACGTCGAATTTAGGTTGTTCTTTCGCTACTGCCAACGGTAGCCGTGGTACTGTACTAGCCAATGCTGTGGCATTTTGGATGTGTTGTTCTTGTGTTTGTCCGTAACCTTCAGAATAGAAGCTGGTGTTGTCGGGAAGATAAGCGTGGTTTTCGTAGCTACCTCCAGAAGAAGGTGGGAGCGAGCCGGCATCTTCAGCTTCAGAGTGGGATTCAGATGGGTAATCAGATGGGATTAAGAGACCTTCACTGCCAGAGCTGCTGTCTGCTGCTGCCACCGCAGCGGCGTTGACGCGGGGAATTTTGAGGCCTTCGAACATGGATAGGTTACCTACAAAAGCATAATTAAAAATTAAGATAATGAACAATGTCAGTAAGAAACTTACCAAGAGAACTGCCTGACAACTTCGTTATTTCCGAATCGGCGATCGATGGGAACGGATGCTTCCTAATAACGGTCATATTCCTTCTTCTAAGACAATAATAAGAGCAACCCAATCCTAACAACAGCAGCGATAAGAAAAGTATGCCGCAGAAAATCAGAAGAATCTGGAAGGGTCTCAACGCTGGTTCCAGTATAGCAGCCGGTGCAAGCGGGTTTTGACTACAAAGATCACATTTGTGTTAAGTTTATATATTTTGTCTATATATTAAGTTTACTTACCTAAAGTCAACAAGTGGATCAGGAAGTGGCGCCACTGGAGGCGGATATCGGCACACAATGGTGATGATTTCATCTCCGTCAATCTCCAAACCTGGATGGAACCTCACGACGATGTTATTGGTGAAAACACGCTGAGGATTCTGAAATAATTAATGGAAGATAAAGGATCGCCTAGATTATTTAGTACCGGCAGCTCAACATCGTGAATTACTGGTTTCGAGTTTTTGACAACTGTTGAGAAATATTTGCAGCGGCCGTCGCGTCGGCCAGTTGGGAAACCCAAAAGGTCGTAAAACCTTTACCTGACTGGCGGCGCTCGCGCCCGCAAGACAGTGAAAATGCAACTCTCAATCAAACAACAAGTCAAAATCGAACACCTCAATCCAAAAACAGTCAACATACAACAGCCGCAAGGGCACAATTCAATCTAAAACCGGCAAGGTTCCTTTATTCAAATTCAGTACAAAACTAAACCGGGAGAAGAAACGTTCACTATCAATATCCAACTATTCGGAATATACAAGTTCGTGTTTCAATACAAATCTAAAACATATGGTTCTTCGAGTAACACAAATCTACCCCCTATCTATTCATTACAACAACATTATCTACAGTAATTTTTATTTTAAACAGTCCGTATAAGAATGATTGCTCTCCTTCGATAAGCAGTGAATAATTTAATGATCAAAATCTCCTTCCGAAATGTGAAAAGTATGAAATTAAGCACTTATTAAGCATCTATTGTTAATTGTATTTATGTATAACTAGCTGGTACCTGGCGGTACCACATCTCGTTACTGTCCTTGAGCTTTGCTGATGGTAATTGCAAAATTAAGGCCCACTGGAAATTAAACCCGTTTGAAATCAGAAGGTATATCGGTGGAACCATTGGTATGCGTGGGATGAGCACGTCATCCCCTTACATTTTCCATTGAGGATGGTCGTTTCAATGGACGCTATGTTGTTCAAGTGTTTCAGCAGCTTTTGATCGGAAATCTCACCGCATTTCCTCCAGACGTTTCGTGAAGAGCAAATTAACGTTATAAATTGGTTAGACTTACTTGCCGATTACGCATTCTATCCAAGAAGAACTTAAAGTTGCGCCCAAAGTTGAAATTTTAGACACATACCAAAATAAATTTTGGCACTTCTATCTCGACTTCCCACACTATTCCTCCTTTGTGAAATGATTTTCAGTCAAACTGATAAGTGACTTAAAATTATGTCTAAAACTGTCGCTGTGACATTGTTATCGTGAACTCCCCTATGTTACTCCTCATTGCTAATATTATTTGTGGTCAAAATTTGATAACGATCTGTTCACCGGTTTAGGCGCAAAAAAAAAAACAAATATTGAAAACGGGAAGAATGTAGATGAATCAAAGTAGAGTAAATTTAAATTAAAATTTAAAATTATTCTAGTCAATCTTCACAAACTTTAATAAAATTCAATTACAATAGGAACATGTTTCGGGAGAAAACTCCCATCTTCAGTCCTTAAAGAATGTTTAAATTATTATTTTCTCTTAGGTAATGACAAAAGGCAGACAAAGTTGTTTTGCTGTATATAACGTCGTCTAGCGGCGCATAAAGTTTTCTGGCGGCGCATAAAGTAACCTTGAAATTACTTTATGCACTGCTGGTGGTCAGTGAAGTTTTATCAAATCAAATAAATTGACAGCAAAATGGCTTTTCGTAGCGCGTCTGTCTGCCACGAAAACCTTCAGTTTTGCTCCTAATAAAACTATCAACTTTTTTTATAATTATTTCAAGTTAAATACAGGGTGATTTTGAACACGTGTCAATCCTTCAAACACCAAATAGTTCGAAATACTTATTAAAACACCCAACGCTACTGAATCCGGTGTATACAACACGAGCCTATTTTTTGCCATAATAAATAAGTTTCTGTAGAAAAACTGCACAAGCTTCAATTGAATGTAAAGTTACGGTCAGTTCTAATCTGACGATGGTATTATGTTTCACAGCTTGGTCTGCTGACTCGAAAGATGCACCAGTAAAGGATTCAGCGACTGCAATGGAGAAACACTACGAGGCCAGTCCATTGCCATTAGCAAGGAAGACCCAGGGTACACGCAACAGCCTGAATGCGAGACCACAACATTTTAATTTGAATTCGCGAACGATGACGATCTATTTAAAAACGTTTTTTAATGAAATCGGAAAATGTTTTTTTCTTAAATTCCTGTCAGTTTTATTGTTTTCGCATAAATATAGTATAACATATTTCAACTTGTGATATGAAGCTGATTAAGTCCCAAGAATTTATAATCTATCGTTTAAAGAATGCCACAAATTCCACAAATATTTTTAACCCTAGCATCCTTTTCACATAATATATTAATAGAAGAGAAAGCATGCTACACTCCTCTTCACCAAATAAATCTTTATTAACAAACCACATAATAATTACTTACAATAATTGGTAACCAATAATCTTTTTGGCACGACTTGAAAAATAAAGAATTAGAAAGGTTCTTTTTCTACATAATTAATTCCAATCTTCGAAAACGTGACAAACTTACTTAGTAATTAATTAAATATAAAGTAATTTAGAATGTATAATTTGGGTAACTGCACCAAGTACTTACGACGATACAGCCGAAAAATAGTAATGTGCCAATAGTTATTCTTAGTAGTAGTATCAAGAGTATCGAGAACACGAAAAAATGCTTTGCCTGCCTAAGCAGAAATTGTCAATTGGGCTAAGCAAAGAAATGGACATTTGTCATTGTCTATTGTAACGTTTTTCTGACGTTTGATAAAAACAAAGTTGACTACAATTCCGACTACTAGATCGCCCTTCCGTAAGCCCAATAATAAATATTTTTATAGAAACACATTTTTATTAGGAAGTCATAATAATGCCAATTTTGAATGTATTATGAGGTCTATAAGACACATGTGACTTATAAACCCATAATTCAACGATTTTATAATTTGTCATAGCAACCAGTTCATAAGCCAACAGTTTTGAACGTCAACATTTTTGGGTTTTGATGAATGTTTTAAGAACTGTTACAGAAGGAGGTGTTGGAAGATAATATTTGGAGAACAATTTAAGAGCCTAAATCTTCGGAAAGCAACTAGTATGTATATACTTTACATTGTTTGTTTTACTACTCAATATCATTGACCACTTCCTTTTTCGTTAGTTAATTTCATTTATTGATAGTTCTTCTACTCCAATACACGATTTGGTGTATGGTTGGTTGCTCAGATATTTTTGAATGGTCAGAGTTACAAATGCTTTACCAACCAAACCAAATTTCTCAATCTTCTCAAAGTATTAATTAATAGAGTTAATATTTTGTTAGATGATTTCCAATATTGTCTGTCATTTACTAATTTAAATAGAATTTTGGAGGTAAAAAATATTTTAGCCACATATCGGTCTTGGCTGCTAATTTTCTTTCGCTCAGTACATTTGTCCAACACTATGTGCTGACGGGATTTTATCATTTTGTTACAAACAGAACAATTTACAGACAGGTAAACTATAGTAATTAAAGCAAAATTATCTGTTATTTCAAAAACAAACTGTGATAATTTCATAATTACCATAATCAATGCACACTTTTTAAACTCGTGAAGGAGTGTGTATTCATCACAGAACTCACGACTTACTTGCTTGGTTCCGCAACCCTTCAGCGGTAGCTCCAACTTGTAACTAAAGCCCCCGTTTCCATAGACTTGACACGCAGAATTTCTGTCGAAATCGGCGTAGGCAATTCCGTAGAACTTATCGTTGAATTTTAGTTCTACTTGCATAGAGCCCGCGGCGCAGTTGAGAGCGGCTTTCGTACGGTTGAGGAAAATTACAGGGCTGAGGTCGTCTAGTTTCGTGACTTTGCCGTCCAGAGTGGCCTGTTCAGGGAGACCTTTTCCTTGGTATTCGATGTTGTTGGCTTGGTCGGCATAGTTGGATTGGGATGCCGCCAAGTGGAAGAGGTACAGGAAGAGGACGACTAGAAGTTGAGCCATCTGAAATAAAAGTGAAAATATTAGATATGGCGTAAAAATTGACATAAATCTCTCCTAGTCGACAAACACTGTAAATTTAACTCAGCTGTAGTTAGTGGATCAGTGCTATTGGCTGTACCAAAGTTGCCTAGCAGATGCTAGTCATTTGTTCAATAATTCGATATAATCTCTTTGTTTTTTCATTAATCAGTAATATCATGCACGTATATGGCAATTACTATACAGTGTGGAAATTAAGTAAGGAATAAATTCAGTAACTCCGTTAGTATTTGCACTAGAAATAGAACTTAAAAAGCATGTGATAGGGCTAATTATAGCGCATCCGAGGAAGGTATACAAATTTTTTTCATCAGTTTTTTTTGACAGTTATGACGTCATCAATATTTTTTTTAATGGCAACCTGTTTTTTATTTTACATTTGAATAGAGTACTTTATTCTGTTTTCAACGTTGTCAAATACTTAATAGGTTAGATAAGGAAAAAGTGAATTAAAACGGCGCTAATGTTCAAATTAGTAAAATTTCAAAAAATTAACAGAACTGTCTAATGTTATCGGAATTTAAGAAAAAACCATAGAGATACCAATACAATGTTGACAAGTTCTGAATTGGTACAAAATAATTGTGTCTCAACTGTTTTTCTCTATTAAATAATAAATGAACTTCTAAATAATAATATCTGGTTGCAACAGGATGGTGCTCCAACACATTAAGCCCAGTGCGGCATTATTTGGACAAAGTGTTTCCAAGGAAATGGTAGAAGAGGTCCAATAGAATGGCAGGTTAGGTCCCCAAATCGAATCCCATTAGATTTTTTTCTATGGGGGCACTTAAAAAGCAAGGTGTATCAAAACCGACCCAACAACTTGGATGATCTTGAAGGAAGAATTCGACATGAGTGCAGTTTAATAACTCCTCAAACCATTCAAAACGTTTGGCTGCTTTTCATGATCGTCTTGGATTTTGTCGGATGATGAAGGGTCATCAGTTTGAACATTTGGTGTAATATCTTTAATTTATAACTCTCACATCAATAGTCCTTTTTGTTAATTTTGTTAATTTGTCAGCCCTACTTTGAAATTCAGGGTTGTTTTCTTATTGTTTCTCATTGATCGCTTTTGGGAACTTTGTTTTGTTTGGATTTCTATGGTTTTTTCCTTGAATTCTAATAAAATTAGACAGCTCTGTTAATTTTTTGAAATGTTACTAATTTGAATTTTAGTGCCGTTTTTATTTATTTTTTCCTTCCCTGAATTTATTCCTTACTTAATTTCCACACTGTATAATTTTCAAAAGCAAAATTTTTAATAAAGTAATTTTCAAAATACTTGCAAAACGTGTAATTCCTTATTATAACCTAATAAACATAGTACCTATTAGAAACTTATTACTTAGTTATCACTTTACTAAAAGAAGAGAGAAGAGAAACTACTGAGGCGCTGCGCTGTGAATCTGTGTAGTTGCCAAACTATAAATATAGGAAATATGAAATTATGCAACTGAAAAAGCATTACAGAGATTACAGAAAGACCGAATAAAGAACAACCCTGTAATTTCAGGACTAGAAATAAAGAGGTATGACAAACTGGATTTAAAGATTGAAAGAAATATAGGAGAAAAAGTACAAATAAAAGAGCAAACGAAATTAGAAGCGAGAGTGTGTCAAATTTAACAAGATAAAGTAGAGAAGAAAAACATAAATAATAAAAACAATTTAAGGAATTTAGAATATAGAATCTACATTAAGCATAAACTCACGAAGAAAGACATAAGTAGACCGAACAAAATTGAGAGAAATAGCTTAGGAGGAGAGAAAGAAGGAAAAACTTGTAAATTGGGTTACGGAAATGTCAATAATAATACACGGTAAAGAGTATAAATGAGAAAATGGGCTGAAAAGAGGTTAAAATAAAAAACAACTCCAGTTAGGCCAATTAATAGAATGTCGGAAGTAGTGTGGGAAATGAGGAAGAACTACTGGTTAAACAAAATAGTAATTCTAGGAATAACAAAACAAGTACAAAAGGTGATAATTTTAGAACAATACACAGAGGATATTGGATTCTTTGTATAGGAGTAAAACACAGAAACAGAGTGTAGCAGTGAAAGAAAAATACTCGACCAAAGGGCCCCCTTGTCCCAAGGGGTCCCCTGTCCCAAAAGCCACTTGTAACATTCGTAACAAGGGGGTCCTCTTGTTTGTGATACGATACGGGCTATTTGCATATTAGTAGTACTTCTCTACCTAGAGAGAGAAGAATGCACTTCTCATCCTAGGGAGAGTATGTAGTTCTTCTGTCATGATTTTGACACCAGAGAAACTGATTTCTACTCCCGCTTGTGTAAAAACATATTTATATACAAAAGAAGAAAAAGACCGAAGTCCAAACTGCAGTCAAAGAGACAAAGAAGAATCATGGAATTAAAACTGAGAACTATAAAAATGTCAAAACATGTTCTACGGCACATTAAAACTTAAAAATAATAACAGAAAATGAATAATGGAGTGATAGTGAGAATACTTCGAAAAATCTGATTAAAATAACGGGCATGCAAATTCAACCGGATGTAGAAGAACAATAAGAGAAAGAAAAAAGAGAATGAACAGGACCTGGAAATATAAGTGACGAAGAAATGCAAGAGATCGGGAAGAAGAAAATCTAGGAAAAGCACCGGGAGAAGACAATCACAATAGGGATGGATGATAACATTAATGTATGGGAACAGAAGGCATCGCTAATCTGAAGGAAGTTATGAATGGAATGTTAAAGAACTCAAGAATACCGAAGAACAGTATATCAAAGGAGAGACAGAATAAACAGTGCAAATAACAGAGAAAAAAGTAAGAAATACACAAACATATACATAATATAATTCAAAAAAGCGTTTGATAGAGTATAGATAGAAGAAATATGGAAAATTCAGTAAAGTTAGTAAAGACACTGTAGAAGTAACAAATTAGACAAACGAAAAAACATAAAAGATAAAATAGGAAAAATAATAACAGAAAATGAATAATGGAGTGATAGTGAGAATACTTCGAAAAATCTGATTAAAATAACGGGCATGCAAATTCAACCGGATGTAGAAGAAAAATAAGAGAAAGAAAAAAGAGAATGAACAGGACCTGGAAATATAAGTGAAGAAGAAGTGCAAGAGATCGGGAAGAAGAAAATTTAGGAAAAGCACCGGGAGAAGACAATCACAATAGGGATGGATGATAACATTAAGGCATGGGAACAGAAGGCATCTGTAATCTGAAGGAAGTTATGAATGGAATGTTAAAGAACGGAAGAATACCGAAGAACAGTATATAAAAGGAGAGACAGAATAAACAGTGCAAATAACAAAGGAAAAAGTAAGAAATACACAAACATATACATAATATAATTCAAAAAAGCGTTGGATAGAGTATAGATCGAAAAAATATGGAAAATTCAGTAAAGTTAGTAAAGACACTGTAAAAGTAACAAATTAGATAAACGAAAGAACATAAAAGATAAAATAGGAAAAATAATAACAGAAAATGAATAATGGAGTGATAGTGAGAATACTTCGAAAAATCTGATTCAAATAACGGGCATGCAAATTCAACCGGATGTAGAAGAAAAATAAGAGAAAGAAAAAAGAGAATGAACAGGACCTGGAAATATAAGTGAAGAAGAAATGCAAGAGATCGGGAAGAAGAAAATCTAGGAAAAGCACCGGGAGAAGACAATCAGATATTAGTTTTTTGGAAAAAATATTAAAAGGGTATATGTAACGATTTTAACTTCAGCGAATATTTTCAGCCTATTGTCAGTTTCTTATGTCATTTGTTTGATATTTTATGACGTCATCGACTCTTTTTTTAATGACAACCTATATTTTTTATTATTGATTTTGGTAGTACTTTTTATTCCGTTTGCAACCGTCTAAAATTTTCAATATGTTATATTTGAAAAAAATCGAGAAAAACAGTCTTAAAGTTCAAATATTAAAAATTCCTTAAATTGGGAAAATTTATCTAGTTGCCGATGTAAAAACAAAAAACTTGGTTACAGCTATCAGAATTACACAATTTGTAAATGTTACAATAAAATAAGTGCTATTATTTTGCTTTTTCTAAATTAGAAAAACTATTTTATTAATAAGAATGGTACAATTGAGCGAAAAACAGAGGATTGAAGTCTTAATCATGATTGGTTATGGCGACAGAGCTAGAACACATCAAGAAGTGTGTCAACTTTTTAGAGAAAAATACCCCGATCAGTCTATAAATCAATCAACAATTGGCAGAATTGAAAAAAAAAAAATTCGGGAAGATGGCGTTGTAAAAAGTCTTCCAAAAACTGGACGTCCGGCGACCTTAAATGAAGATGCACAACTTCATGTGCTACTAGAAATTGAAAACAATCCACATGCAACTAGTAGAAGCATTGCTTTGGACCACAATATAAGCCACACTTCAGTTCGAAAACTTTTGAAAGTTCAAAAATTCCACCCATATAAGCTGCAATTATTGGTGCATGAGTTGGCAGAAGATGACTTTGATCGTAGGCAAGAATTTTGTGAGCAGATGATGGAAATTTGCGTTCGCGATCCAATGTTTTCCCAGCGTGTTTTATTTTCGGATGAAGCAACATTTTGTTTAAATGGAACAGTCAACAGTCAGAATTGTAGATATTGGGCTAGGGAAAATCCCCATTGGATGCGGGAAGTCCATACCCAATATCCTCAGAAAATTAATGTTTGGGCAGGAATTATTGGCGATAGAATTCTAGGTCCATTCTTTTTTGAAAACAAATGGACTGGAAATAGATACCTGCAATTTTTACAGTTGGAATTGATGCCTGCATTAGCTGCATTATTCCCCAATGCAAATAACCCTGACCTACCAAATAATACCATTTGGTTACAACAAGATGGCCTCATTGCGCAATTGATGTGCGACGCTACTTGGATCAAGTTCTCCCAGGAAGATGGATTGGAAGAAGAGGTCCGATGGAATGGCCATCTAGGTCTCCTGATCTAACGCCATTAGACTTCTTTTTATGGGGGTACTTAAAAAGTAAAGTGTACAACAATCGACCCAATAATTTAGAGGCAAACTATCCAGAATGTGAGAAATGAATTTTATAATCGTCTTGGGTATTGTCAGATGGTACAGAGTCGTCAATTTGAACATTTAGTGTACATGTAATTTAACAACATTTATTGCTGTTCTTATTTTTGTGTTGTATGGTATTGTTAGAGTTTTTTTTTTCTGGTTAATCAATTTAGTTTCTTTTTATTATAATGTTTGTCTCACGAAGTTATCGTTGTTACTAACTTTGAATTGAGCAGATAAAAAATTTCTAGTTCGATTTTTCAACTATTTTTATAATTTCAAAATAAAAACAAATGTGTCGTCGATAACTTTCCGTCAAACTTAGATTCATTTTCCAAATTTACTGAATTTTTAATATTTGAACTTTAAGACTGTTTTTCTCGATTTTTTTCAAATATAACATATGAAAATTTTATACGGTTGGAAACGGAATAAAACGTACTACCAAAATCAATAATAAAAAATTTAGGTTGTCATTAAAAAAAAAATCGATGACGTCATAACACATCAAACAAATGACATAAGAAACTGACAATAGGCTGAAAATATTCGCTGAAGTTAAAATCGCTACACCCCTTCAAGATTTTTTCCAAAAAATTAATATCAACAGAATTACTGAATTTATGCGTTACTTAATTTCCACACTGTATATCTGTGGGATGAAGTCAAAAGGGCATAACTCAATTTTTACCGAAAATAATAAATAAATTTTTTTTACCAGTAGTAGAACTCGACGAGAGCAACAACATTTTTGTCTACCACTTTTTCGATATCTCAATTTTTTTTAGCATTTTTGTAACCTTTCAAATTTACGAATCGCCTGTGGATATTTATTTTAACTTGGCCTACAGACAATCAATTGTTTTTGTCCGGAAAAGCCAACGTCCTTATCAAGTTTCTAAATTTTTTGCACTCTCGGGTGCATCAGTTACCTGCTGTTGAGAATCAGTATCGGCGGGCGAAGTCGACCGGGCGTGTTATTGTATTTTACTTTCGTTTTTAAAGTTAATATCGTAACAGATGTCCGCTCTTTCTCGTGTGCCTAATTTTCATTAACGTTGTGCATTGTGTTTTACAAAAGACCGCCAGTACCCGAAGGTTACAAAAGGAGCTACAAAAATTCTTGGTGGCGTTCGTATAACAGCGATAATAGTACATTGTTTTATTAGGAGTAAAAGTGGGACTTCTTATGGCAAGTCTTTTTCTCAGTATTTCAAATTCGTTAGATTTTCAGTTTCTGATATCTCAGTGTCACATATTTACACATTGTCAGTTTCTCAATTTTACATATTTTTAAGTTATCAATTTTCCTGTTTGTCAGATTCTCAATTTTTCATTTTCCAACATTCCAGTTTCTCAGCTTATGGTGTCTCAAATCATCATTTTTCCATGATTTCGGTTTCCCAATAACATAGGATCTCAAAATCTCAAATTCTCAGTTTTCCAGCTTCCAGTATCTCAGTTCGTCAAATTTCCAGTTTCACATTCACAGATCTTCAGATGCTCAAATTGTCAGCTTCCCAAGTTCTCCGATTTTTAAGTTCTCATTTTATTCATTTCTCAATTTTTCACTTTCGGATATATATTTATATACATATTTTGGTATAAATCTCTTTTGGTGGATATAATATGAAAAAGGTTGTCATTCCGAACCAGATTGTCAAAAATGATATTCAGTGCAACCTCGATATAACAAAACTGAAGGGAAATAGAAACTATTCGTTATATCAAGTAATTTGTTACAATGAGGTTTGTTATATAGAAGTTAGGTTGGTCTAAAATTCGTTTTAACAAGGTTTCGTTGCTAGCACGGAATTCTGCATGTCCCAATTCTACTGCGAACTGCTGAGACTTTTCCTAATGCATAGGGCCTCCGATTGCCACAATGATTGTGGGTGCTTGATTCGTAGGATACGATATGTAAAGGTTATAAGTTGACAAAAATCGTTAAATAGAGGTAAATTATACTTTCTATTTATATTCTGCAATGATTGAAAATTCGTTATAAAGAGGTTTTTGACAAGAAGTATTCGTAATGTAGAGGTATATTTTTCATTAACTCTTACGGGCAGTTCTAGGGGATTTCGAAGAATTCGTTAAATCGAGGAAATCGTTATACTGAGGTTCGTTATATTAAGGTTACACTGTATTAAGGTTTGTTTGTGACTAAAAAGCGTATGGTTCTGGCACCGTCTGTGAGTGCGGTGGACGGGTGGTCCTGTTCTCTATAGTCCTCAACCTCATTTATTGAGTATTTTTTTCCAAAAATTCACTCTCGTGTTCAATCCAATTTCAAAATTTTTTAAGTCATTTAATAACTGTGAAATACAAGAAACGGAATGTGGATACAAAAGGAAAATGGTTGTCATTCCGAACCAGTTTGTCAACCATTCATCAAAAATGTAAATTTGAGTATATATTTTGGTGTAAATCTCAATTTGGATTTTTTCTCATTACAGGTATAGGTTTCTTTGTGACTAAAAAGCGTATATAATTGTTTTTCTTTAAAAACTAGAAGTCACTCTCGTGTTCAATCCAATTTCAAAATTTTTAAGTCAAAAATGGTTGTCATTGCAATAAGTCAGTTGCGGTTTGTTGCTAATATTAAAATTTTAAACATAATAATTTTTCACTTGTCCTAAAAAATTAGAAATTTTGAGTTATACCCTTTTGACTTTCTGCCACAGATATAAAACCGTAATAGTATATAACGCAACAAGTTTAGGTAAGTTAGTCTTTACAGATACAAGGAAATGTTGTTTGAATCACGAGCGCTAGGCGCTGAAATGAAAAAACTGTCTCGGTTGTTAAGGTAGACAAATAAAAAATAATAATTTGAAAAAGCACGCGCATCGCTGTGAATTGTGTTCAAGCAGTGATATATAGTTTAAATATGAGTGAAAATGCAGAACTTGCTTCTCTAGGAAGAGATTTACAGAAAAAAAACGTTGCCGCGTCTATGAATAATAAGGTTTGGTTTTATGTTAATGAAGCAACATTTTAAGGAAATAATTATTTGCAGATAAACGTCTAAATTAAATGATTCTGAAAGGTAAGGAGAAATCGCTCTTACATCACAAAAATTACACTGAAAACCTGACAAACAATAATTTGGAAAATCAAGAGTTACCGTAATAACCGCCACATATCTTTTTAAGAACGTTATGGGTTGGAGCTTGCAAATTTTCCTGAATCTAGTTTGGTGAAGTCAAGTATAGAGGAAAGTTCTGATGTTTTGGAAATCGATGAAGTGCGTGGAATAAGTTTTCCAAATTCTTCATTCAACAATTGTACATTTAGCATAATAAAGAAATAAGATTATACTGACCTAACTCTCAACATTTTAAAAAAATGAGAAAGTAATTGGTAAAAGTCATCGGTAAAGCTCTTATAAAAGCTCTCTAAAAATGCAGTTACCATTGACTAAACGATTGATGGAACGATCAATTACCAATCGCCTATTAAAAAATGCATTAAAAGACAATTATTTTAAGTTACGTACTATATTAAAGACGTACGAGTATATATTATTACATTTAAAAAGTGACTTTAAAAAGTAAAAAGTGGAGTTGTCTGTCCTGTGATCTTGAAAATCATACCGAAAATTATGTCAATTTATAGCGTTTAAAGAATCTGTCTAGATTCTACCTCTTATTATAGGTAATACAAAACAATAAAAAATATGCAGCTTTTCTGTCTTTAGAATATAGTTTGAAACTTTTTTACCCCCATCTTCACAAAGTGCCAAATGCTACAGCATTAGCTATAGCAAATTCCGACTAACTTTACCCAACTAGTTCCTGAACACACCAAACAAACAACAAAGACAAAAACCAAACACTATGCAATTAATTACTTAAGTTAAATAAGAGACACGGAACCCAGAGAGCGACAATGAATTTAATTACCACAACGCCGCATTAAAGGTCAAATTTCGCTCGCAAACCTACTAACCCAAAACCGATTCAATTCGATAAACTTACGTATGCGTTCATTTATTGTACTTTGGTAGCACTAATTGTTGGAGTGTGCGATCGCACCCACTTTCTTCATTGTTTTGTTAAATTTGAATGTGAATTTCGGATTTCACAGTTATGCACCGTTATTCTGAAGAACCTCACCTGCTTTACAAAAATTAGCTCGCACTACACTGACATTAATGGGTTTCGAAAGTAAAATTTTGGCCTTTGTAAAACAGTCGCCTAATCAGCTGTTCACCAATTCAGTGTGTAGTAAATGCTCCTGTTGAGATCGATTTTTTTGTTAATACGATTGTAACCTATGGTAGAAAGTTAGGTAAATTTTGGAACGTTCAATTTGATCATGTTTGTGTGCCAGGCGATATAAAATTGATTACAAAGTTACTATAAAATTGAACAATTCAAAGGAGCACACTGCATCATCATTGTTATCGAAGCTATTACGGAACTGATAATTGGAATGATTAAGACTACTAAATATTTATGGTAAACCCTATAACTCTCCTAATCTGCGTATCTACATATATGAGAAAGGCTCCAAGAAGTGAAAAATTTATAGGTCATTTTTTTGTTGTCTTCAATGATAGGTCTCATAAAATTTTGTTAATTAACAATTGCCTAACTTATTGAAAAATGAAGTTAAATCGATTTTTTCAACAGGATCTCATTCCATCAAGTGTTGAGAACACACCGTAATTTATTCAAATTTTTAAATTAATATTTAGTACTATAAAAAAATTATTTTATGTGATGTACTTTCTTCAGAGGCTGTGCCAGCATCCCGTTACGGCTATACGGAACCCTATATTCAGCGTTAAATTAAAATTATTAATAATGGAGATAGAACTCCCGGAGTTGGTAGTTTTTGATCGGAAATTTCCTCCTCTTTTTGAAACTTTTTCCCGATTTTCGCTATCACTTATAATTTTTGTGTTATTGCCAAAAAACTGAACCCCTTATTTTTTTTTAGTTTTTTGTTAATAACAATCGTAATTTTTATTTGCGGAACAAACAAAAAAAAAGTCTTTCTCAGAATAAAATCCCGAATCGAATGAGCTATCGTCCATATTTTTCGGATCGTAGTAACTATTTTTCGCAGGTTTTCAACTTCTTGACTAGACTATGAATGACTATGATGCGCTAAAAGTCCTACCTAACCTGATGGCTAATGACATTCACATCAATGACATTGTGATGTGTGTACAGCACAGTGAGACATGATAGGTAAGTAAAATGTATCTCTAATTTCTCTTGTTATTTTTCCTGAAACATGCACGAGTTGGATGGAGTAACTGTAAATTGTAATTTAACTATCAATTTGAGTTAGATCTGTATACCATAGAGAATTGCACGTTCTTCAATCGAACCAATTTAAAATTAGTAAATGTATAATTAAATTACCTTCTCACAGTGATACCTATTAAAATTACGGCCAGACAGACGATGAATGACTCCAAGAAAAGAAAAAAGCCGATTCGTGACTGAAAACACCATAAATTTTCTTATTAGCCAGCGACGTTATATTTCGTACTTTAATTTATTGCTCCTAATTATTCGAACATCATGCGATTAATTTTTTACAACAAAGTATGCACTCTATGATTTAGCTCTTACCATCCACGATTGCTAATTACCCCCAACATCACGAACTTCACACAAAAGCTAACATGATAAAACCCACTCAACGATTAATTTAATAGTAAAAATCCTTTCTTGAATACACAAAGGAAACGGCTCTAATGAACGCCTGAATCAGAACAAACAGTATTTGTTATCAGAGATAGAGCAGAAGCGACTTGTTCAATTAATAGCTAGGTACACATTAAAAACTAATCCTGGTTTGGTCTTGTGCCAACACTGGAGTTTTCGGAACAAAAATAAGGGTGTCGACCACAAAACTTAAACAAGGATTTTAATTTAGCACGTCTGATCTGGCAGGTCCATTTGCATAATTGGAAACTCGTAATTTGTTTGCATAATTCTCAGTGCAGTTTGTGGTGATATCTTGGTGAAACGGAACTTCTAGTTTGGAACTGTAAAACATGCAAATATGATTTTTCTCAATATAATGATTTGACTAAATTTATCAAAAATTCCTGAAACTTATATTATTCAAGTGAAATAGTGAGTTATAGACCGATAAATAATCGAGAAACAAAATTAGTGATCGTAGTATTGGGCGTTGACGCAACGTCAGGAATGATTTTTTTTTTAAATTACTCAGATTTATGTCTCGTTTATAAAAGATAAACCAGTTAATTACGTCCCATCTTTCACGAATCGGAGGTAATTTATAATCTCTATGTGACAGATTAATGTTCTCAATTGCTTTCTACATATTATTCCATTAAGACCACTAATTTTTTATGGTTTTTAATGACCGATTTTCTGTAAACCTTCGACAAAGCTATACACTAGGATTTAAATTTGCATATACACTCTTATAACGCTGCGCTGCGGCTTTTCTAGAAAGGAAATTGTTGATTGGAAGTCCTCGAGCATCGGTTTTCTGAAATGTGTATCCATTAGCAATTTAAACCTGTTGTTTTTAAGACATGTTGTGAAGAACTGTTCCGCAAAAAACGAAACTCTTCAGGTGGTAATCGGTAATCACCAAGAGAGCTAGAATTATGTAATCAACTAGTTGAGTCATACGAACATCCAAGTTATTTTGCATCCGTAACAGTTTATGCTGCTCCACACAGCAACAACCATCCTGTCTCGTAAAGAACTATTAATTATTGTGTATTTTCAACTGAATACATTTCTTTATTTACATAGCACGCATTGGCGGTTATTTTGTATTAATCTACATATATATATTTTTTGATTACCAACACAGTTATACCAACATGTAATTTAAATTTAAATGCACCTCACATAGCATTTTTACATAAAACGTCTACCAATAATTTACTTTCCAGCATCGTAAAATACCTATGGTTATCATTAATTAATTGACGACAAAGTAACCTTTGCATGCAAGACACATCGAAAATCGTTCATTTAAATTATGGAGAAAATCGTAAAAGTAGCAGCATCCAGGCAGTGGAGTAAATCTCTAACAGTAGGTCGTATGTATATTCCCTCTCATTTATACAGTGTCTGCGATATTAATGTTATTTTTCCTCAAGTAGTTCGTGCAGAGAATCTTATCGTTCCAGCAATAAATCGCATCGAGCCTTCCTCGGTAACCACCGGTGTTATCTCTTCTTGTTCTTCTTTACGACTTTGAAATCGCCGGACTACGATCTTCTCATTCTTAGCAGTTGATGCTGTATTCAGGTCGGTTAGGACCCCAGAATCGCAGCTGTTCATAAATTTTCTGGGAGGTAAATGGGAAAAGAAAGCGACAAGTTTTGCCAAAAGGAAGATTAGAGTTTTATATTTTGTGTGCTGAGCGGGAGAGCCTAAGGGATTTTGTTCTGATGGTGTCACGATAATAAAAACATTGCCATTTGATAGCCACAAGGTCGTATTAAATCAACTGTTAAACCAAGTGTTTTTGTCCTATTAAATCCACCGTAACAATAGACGTTGGTTTACAATAGTTTTAATTGTTGTCATTACATGTCGTAAAAAATTGTGTTTATTTTTATGCAGGGTCTCCCATAAGGTTATCTTCCTGGAAATGTGGGATCTGTTACATTAAAGGAAACAAAAAGGCCAGAAATTGGACAATAACGAAAAAAGACACTTTTGCAAAATTAAATTTTGGAACTCGTGATATAATAACAAAAAGGGTAATTACTACAAATCAGTGAACTAACAGAAGTGGATTATTATTATTAAACGAAAGTTCTCAATAGCTTTACTTCAGCAATTTGGGAAAGTTTTTTTTTTTTTTTTTGGAAAAATTACCTAAGTACTAATATTTGCCGAGGGAAACCCTATATTGACAGAAAGCTTATTAAAAATTCTATTTGGTTGTATAACGGAATATAGGGTGCTCCATTTGAAAAAAAGTAACCAATTTGTTTTTGGTGTTTTAGGGGAAATTACGAATGAAAAGTACTTATCTACCACCAAAAGTGATTCAGACAATAATTTTTTATTATTATACATTTTGCGAACCCGTACACCCTGGATAGAAATATCCATTTAGATGACTTTCAATCAGTGTGTATTAAAGTTTGGGTCTATAAAAAATTATTGACAGAAAAGTGTTCAATTATCTCTGTTGGAATGGCTGCTAATTTTAAAAAAGTACTAATTTTGTTCTAAAATTTTTCCTAAATAAAGAAATAATATCCATAATAAACCTGTAATACCTTGTCTCATTTTGCTCAACTCGTCACCCGAAAACCCTGTTTTGATATCCTTCAAAATAAGGGCGTAAATTATGGTCCACACACCTCTGGGACACCCGGTATACGTGGGTATTAGAAATTTTCCGAAGCATTCTTTTTTCTTTTTCGTGCTCTTCCCATTTCTTTTATCATATTTTGTTGTAGTATCTGGATTTATTTTCTTTCCATATTCATGCCGATTGTTGCACGTTCTCTACCTTTCTACTTACTGGTTCCTTACTTTAATTGCTCTTTTCATTTCATTTAATTTATTTCTAATTAGGTTATGGATTTAATTGTTGATGTGTCCTATGCTTTGGAGATCAACAAAACGAACATCAGTGACGTCTATGCACTTTTGCTTGAACTATTTAGCTTTGTAGGTTATCGCTATATTTTATATGTAGGTGTATCTAACAATAAAACAATTTTAGCATACCTATGTACTCCGTTATCTTGTTCTGGCTTTATTATTAATTATTCTTAACCTTACTGTAGCATTTTGTAACTTTTATGGTTTATGGTAAATTAATAAAATTCACGATTATTATTAAGGTTAAATTATTAACCTAATTTTAGATGTATTTATTTATGTTTTCTAATAACGCTTGTGTAAAGGCTTACATCAATTTCTGTGTTGAAATAGGTACTTACTGCTAGCAGTCTCTCCATTATGCCTAACTTGACCCGAACGATTCACTATACACTTATCTAAAACATTTCTGGACCCAGGAATTATTCATTCTTTTTAAACTGGATATTCTTTGTACACTTACATAGAATTTTCTTTAGCAGGGTTATGCCACTGGAAATATAGGAGTATTAATTACTTTCGGTTTATGAATTTTAATTTTTATGATTCAGGAAAATATTCCTAATCGTAAGACTGAATTTTATTTATTTACGGTAGGCTACAAGAAAAAGGGAATATGTATTACTCCTCACTACAGCTCAGTGGGCCTACACTCTACACTAGCGATGAAAGAGGGCAATTAATAGATTATGTATATTGAGAAGTCCCAAATTTGACCATGTTTTAATTATTCGTCGTTGAAGTACAGAACCCGACCTGGGTTGGCCGATCCAGAGGGCGTCGGTATCGGGCGGAAGGAAGAGTGATTTAGCCCTTGGTGTTTTGACCCTCGAACCGACAGCAACGCTGTCGCAACAAACTCATTTTCTAAAAATTTGTTTAATCTGGTTTTACTTGAACCACGAGTTTTTCATTTTATATTCATATTTCTGCCAAATTTATCATAAGCACATGTCACTGTAGTTTGCAAACTATTGTTTTGTAAACCAGAAGAATGTCCATAAATCAAAATGGAGTAAATTTAAATTAAAATTTAAATATATTCAAGTCGAACACCACAAACTTTAATATACTGAGATATCCCCAAAATAGACTATGCAATGCATAGGAGAACTTCAAGTTGCCTATCCGGCAAGATGCTCTGAAGTTGGCAACATCCAGCAGTGGTTGGTAGCGCGCTGAAGTTGGCGTGGTTAAAAGGACGGTTGGCGTCGCTTCTAGATGGTGGAAGGAGGACCGGCGGCCATTTTTTTACATTCATTCAGACTTCAACGTTAGAAGTATCAAGTTGTAACTAACGCTTAATTTTTTTGTTTTTATCTGATTTTATTTCACTATGAGTTCTCCTCTTTTTAAAGATGAGTGTGCTCTATGTTTAAATTGCAGTGTCGAAATTTCACGTACCAGAAGGATCGGTTGAATTTAAAAAGTCAATCGTGTGTGGGGTGCCGGCCGACGTATTTACAGGTAACCTTTTTTATTCTATTCATTTCTTTTTGTCATGTCATACAAACGCCACGCCGAATGTTGGGGTTCTGAAAAGTGTCTTTTCTTTATGTTGTATTGCGCCCCCTTGAGATTTTCGAATTTCGTCGTTCGTATGTAATCGACATCTATCTATTTTAGATATCGGAAAGCCAAATTTCGGTATCTAGTGCTTTTGTTTTGTGCATGTTGGTAGCTTCGTTGCGCCTCGTTGCGTTTGCGCCGCTAGATGTCCCGTCGCGATCGTTTCAAAATGGCTTCCAAAGAAAACGTTGCGTTACTGTATATTTTATTGTTTGTCCAGATATGTTTCGAATCAACAGATAGACCAAATAGCATTCATTTTTGTAGTTCTTGTTGCAATACTGCTTTCGAGATTTTATACGGTCCCAATCGTGCGAACCTGCTCTCTGGGGTCATTTGTCCAACGGGGGTCGTTTTCGAACTCGCTTGAACTTCTTCCCGGGGCTGCAGGGTATTACGAAGTAGAGTTACTGTTAACTTTTGATACAAACTTATGTTGGAGCTTGCGGCGTGGTTTTCGGGCTACTAATAAATTGCTTGCTTCACAAATACTTAACAACCAAAATAATAGTCCCCGAGGGAAGTGCCGCTAACTGGGACTTTGTTTGGACAAGCCTTAAAGAAGGACAGCAAACTAAGTATGTCTAGGACAATTCAGTAACAAACTCATTTCTCCTGGTCCGTTAGATGTGCTTTTCCCCCATGATAGTAAACTCTCTACAATCTTGCCTCACTTACAGTTGTCTTGTTCACTTCGCTTAAGTCTTTCCATCTGATCTACATGTTGTCTATCACTCTCCGACTCAAATGTACCCAACTTAGATAATTCCACGCGTTTCAATATTCTTGTTTTCCCTCTCAGAAGCGAAGAGGCCCGCTTTGGGCATAGATATTTCATTGTATCTGTCTGTTGTAAATTCCTGTATACTGCAAGCGCTCAACGGTGGAATAAAATTAGGTGACTTAACCTCACTCATCCTGTACATCAGTATTGTTAAATTGTATGCACAAAATGACTAAAACTTAATAAACATTCAAAACCATAATTTTTGTGTTATCAATTTACGCTCCACTCCTGATTAGCTCTCGCCATATATCCAAAGAATCTAGGGTTTGGGTAAGTTTGAATGTCCCGCCATTGCTTGTCTTCTCAAAAAAATAACACAACGTAGGGTTCTGCTTTTTCTTTCCTCGTGTGACGATCACTGGCCAACCTTTAAAGTTCGCAGTTTGTTTCAAATTTTCAAATTTGACGTTTGGTGACGTCATTGATATTTTATTTCATGTTCAAATTCAAAAAGTGGCGGTAATGTAAAGGGGGGTTATCACAAAACGTAAAATTACAATTGGAACATGTTTCGGGAGAAAACTCAGCCCTAATTTTACAAGAGATTAATGATACAATAATAATTGATAAATTACATAGAGGTTTATTAAAGTTTGTGGAGTTCGACTTGAATACATTTAAATTTTAATATTGTTTACTGTTATAAAATTTTCAGCTAAATCATTCAAATTTTACCATTGGTTTTAAAACATGTGTTCCGGTGACGTCATGTCGTAAACGTAACCGCTATGTTTATATTTAATTTATGACCCTGCCTCTATAAAACTTAGAGACCTTAAAGGGCCAAAGCCTTAACAACATTTAATAGCCCAGTCTGCGAGAAAGCGGAAAAGTTAACATTAAATTGTTGCAGGATTTGCCCTTAAGTTCTTAAAACTGATTTTTGACACTTTGTTTTTGGTTATATAAGATCGAGCCAAAAACAAAGCTCAAACTATCATCGTTGGGGACGAGAGATATAAGAATTGTTGTGGCACTTTTAAATAAATAGTTCTAAACATTTTTTTGCAAAAAGTCAATCTTTATCGCACTAGTGCGGTAATAACACCCTTGTGCGGTAAAAACTGTCATTACGACATTTAAAGAAAACTATAATGAGACATATTCCACAATGAAAGTAGATAAAGATACGGACAATTATTCCAAATTCCTACAAACGTCTTACACATTTCTTCACCTCCTGCAACCCGTCTGACGAGCGTGCAGGAGTACGGCTAAAATCCCTTGAGAACGGGTCAAACCAAATTGACAAAACTCGTGGTTCATCAAGGAGGCCTATAAATTCCTCAGGAGTGGGATGCGTACAAGGCTGATGATACATTCGTTCAGAACTTTTTAATTAGGATTAAAATTGCTTTGATTAGCCACCTCTAGTTTTTTATTTTTTTATTTAAGCTACCACACATACAATTATTACATACATACATACATCAGACATACGATGAAACAATATACAGAATGTCCCAGAAATAAGTACATTAATTTTAACAGCATATAGATCGAGCGAATAGCAACAAAATTTCTCAATACTTTTTTTCTCTAAACCCTCTAGTTTTCGAGTTAAAATTGTATAAAGATTTGGTATGATTTTCGTTACCTGCTACTGGAGTGTTTTTCTATAAATCCGCACTGATGAAAAAATGCATTTACTTTCACTTTGTTTTTGCTTCTTTGTGGGATATTGAAAATGAACTGAAGAGACTCATATGTAATAAAACAGGATACCAAAATAAAAATTACAGATTATTTCCATTGCTTAATTACATTATTAACAAAATTGTGACTTAAAATTCAGAAGTAGGTACGATAAGAGAATTCTTCATTTCATCTGCAGGTTGAACACGGCAAACATTTATGTCCACAAACATTTAGACCAAATGTTCAAACTGACCCTGCATCATCTGACAAAATCCAAGACGATCATAAAACGTAGCCAATACGTTTTGAATGCTCTTGGAAAGAGTTCGCCTAATAAGCGCAGCATACAAAGGGCGTAGTGTGGTGAAGCACCATCCTGTTGCAACCAGATATTATTATTTCGAAGTTTATTTATTATTTAATCAGTGAAAAACAGCATAGGCACAATTATGTTGTACCTATTCTGAAATTGTCAACTTTTTATTGGTAGCTCTATGTTTTTTTTCTTAAATTCCGATAGCATTAGACAGCTCTGTTAGTTTATGGAAGTTTAACTAATTTCAACTTTATCGCCGTTTTTATAAATTTTTTTTATGTATGTAACCTATTAAGTATTTGATGACGTTGAAATTAGAATAAAAAACTCTATGCTAATGTAAAATAAAAAATTTAGGTTGCCATTTAAAAAATATTGATTATATATAACTGCCAAAAAAAAACGAATGAAAAAAAAATATGTAGGTTTCTCGGTTGCTCTATAATAATAATTAACCCTACCACATGCCTTTTAAGTTTTATTTCTAGTGTAAATACTAACGGGGTTACTGAATGTGTTTCTTACTAGTTTATATAAAACGTACTAAAATTCTCAGCTTTTATTAAATCATCAGTACCTATGTATTTAGAACAATATGGTCCTTGTTATTTACAAATTTTTGGACTTGAAATGTACCTTTATTACATTTTTAACAACTTAAATTCAGAGAGATAATAATCATCAGCACCATGCAAACATTATGAACCATCGTATAACTGACAGGTCCTTAGGCGGCTGGCATAACTACTTGCACTTTCCTTCTTGGTCGAAATTATTTTGCTTTAAAAACTTGTTCGGACTTTCGCTAAATACAATTCGATTCCCACGACCAGTAGCAGTTGGTTCATTTACCCAAAACGGCATCGCCCACAGTTTCAATTTCACTGTATTTTTTCGTAGGCGCGAAGGTCCTTGTTCTTAAGTCGACGGACCCGTCAACAGAACCAGTTCCAAATATCGCCGTGATAAGTCCCGGTCGGCTCATTTCGACAAAACACATCTAAAAATCTCTAAAAATTCTTTATATTTATTGCCGTTGCGGCATGCCTCGCCGTCACGGTCGTTGTTTTTGGATCGTGGAGCGGCGATTCGATTTCAAAGACATAGTTGAAGATGTAAAGAACTCGTCGGGCAACTGCAGAAGTTTTAAATTATATTGGCAATTATGTGGGCGGCGACGACCTTAACGCGTCATTGCTTTGAAAAATAACTCACTTAGCGGACACGCATGATAATTTACAGTAAATCCCTTCGTATTGCGAAAAATCGACGGGATGTATCGACGGGATGTATCGACGAGGGAAACGCACATCTGTTGATGGTGAAAACGGAGGGAAATTCGCCGAGATCTGCGGATAAGGAGTTGGGAGTGGTTCGGAATGGTGTGTGGTAAGTGGGTGACAAACTGGAAGTTTGCGAGATTTACGTAAGCATTTCGGTTTCAGTTTCAAGCGAGTCACTTGGTTTAATTGGTTTGCCCGGTCGTTTGCATAGTTTAATCGAGATGGGGACTGAAACTTTGACCGTGAAGACCCATTAGCCAGTTCTTAAATGTTACACTACCTTTTAGCTGAATACATTTTTAATTTGTATTAAAATATACAGTGGAAAAATTAACCTGATTTAAAATAAAAAAATAAAATGTGGTTTCTAATAGCTTTTATTATCGTGTAATTCACTCAAATCAATTGAACTATTTTTCTAATCAACGACTTGCATTTCTTGATTAAGGCCCTTTATATAAAAATTAACCTCGTTTTATATTTTAAGATAACCCCCTATCTAGTATTTAAAATCACAAATTTAAAAGTCAGGGAATAGAGCAAACATCAAAAATACCAAATACTTGGTAATTTAAAGTCGATACAGGAAAACAAACAACAAAAAAATATTAAATAAATAAATACTGAAAGGAAGTGATAAGCGCTGGGCCAAACAAAACAAATATGTAAATACTAAACTAATGAACCAAGATAAATGAAGAAATAATGAAAGACATATTAGATGAATAGAGCAAAAATATTGGAAAAATTCCGAAACTTTTTTCAAATGTTTTCGAAAAAGGCAGTTAGAAACGAATGGGTCAATTTCAAGTTCCAGATTTGTCGTAAAACGTGCAGAGACGCAAATAATTGAGGAAGCCTAAGCACTTCGACCTTGCTGCTTCATTTAACAACTGTCATTCCGAAATTATTGCGAATAAAAATTGCTGTTATTGTCAACATAGACAACCGGTCTGGTTGTGTATGTGTCGTTAGTTATAAAAACGTATTTTTTTTTAAATTGTGAGTAGATAACCTTACTTCAAAATGATCTTTTTTAGGAGTGAAACAACAAGAAAAATTTTTACAGAAGAGGATTTTGTTAGAAGTCAAAAAGCGGCAAGACAATATATTATTTGATCCTTTGATGGCCAACATTGAGTGGCACCTCCTCTGTATGGGGGCAATCTGAACTAGAGAAGATCAAAAAACTGCTAACTCACTACAATAGTATATTAAAGTATGAGTGGATAACAAGCTCTTTAAAACACGCGCGAGTTTTCGAGCACGACGGCGTAGCCGGGAGTGGTCGAAATAGAGCAAGTGTTTTAAAGACCAGTTATCCACGAATACTTTACGCTATTTTTTATTATACCAGCAATACTGGAAACAAATTAAGCACTAAAAACTTAGAAATATTTTTTGTCGTGATAAATCGAAATGGCGTTATAATATTGCCATTAGTTACGACAATTATTGTTTACGTTTTTCTCGCGTCCACGTCTGTCATTGCATTTAGTCGTGTCAGCAAAAATCGAGGAAAAATGAGTTAAAACGAGATTTCACCCGATATAGAAGCATTGGCCGAACAAGCGGAATCCAAGATACTACCATTGAAGTCAAAAGACCCATACCTGAAGGAATATGAAAAGTTTTCAAATTTGATGAAGTTATAATGATACCTATATTTCCTTGAGAACCTTTAAAGCTCGCCGTGCTTTAATCGCCTGTATTCGCACGCTCAGGCGTGCTTTAAACGGCGATTCTGATGCAGGTATAATAAAAAATAAATGTTGTTCCGACTTGAGGGTCAATTTGGGCACCTTCCTTTTCTAAAAGTGCGGTGAGCTAGATTTTAAGATTTGTAGAGAAAAGCAATACTGCGCTCAAACGAGATAGTTGTTACCATAGTTGTAAAATGTTGTTTGTTAAATAAAATCAGTAAAAACAGGCAAGCGTCTTATTATCGTGTTAACAAACATCCATTCGGAACCCGTGGTTCCCAAAATCAAACATCGTAAAGTCGTACGTTACATTTGGTCCTTCGAGCCGGATATTAAATTAATGAAACAAATCAAAGTTCCGTAAAGTCGTACTTTACAAATGTCTACAAATAAATAAATAGATGGTACTCAAATCATTGCTAGATTCTCCTCTACACCTGGAAAATTAATAAACACTGGAGATAACACTACAAGGGTGTTGGTACAAGGAAAAATCTCCGATTTTAAACTTGTATTATCTACCAAACTTTAACGCAAAGTGAAGCCTATCTCGGTGGATTTTTATCCTAATCACACATATCACATCACTGTGATATCTATTCTAATAAAAGCATCTAATCTAATAAATTACCACCGTCGCAACTCAGTTGAGACACCTCTTGAGGGAGGTGTCGAAAATTACTGTCGCAACTATCTGTCATATGCACATAACTGAAGTAATTAAAACATGTCGCAATTTGAATCTTGAAATTAATCTAAAAATTGAAAACAAAACGTTTGTCGTTTGTATCGAATGTGCGGATGCAATTTTTAAGTTTTTCTTAGAGGAACATGAACTGAATAATAGTTTGTCCTATATTTTTTAAACAAAATAATGTTCGAGCAAACTCTCGTCGCTAAACATTTCTTTCTTGACCTATTTGTCTTATAAGACACTTGTATAATAAATAGCTATTATTAAATTAATATTGGTGAATACAACATGATGCTTCTGTCAAAAACCGCTGCACGAATCGTGTCGGTCTATACAAAACCGCTAAGTAACTAATACCCTAAAATACTGAACCCTCCACTGAACAAAATCTCAGTGTGATTTTGAGATTATGGTTCCATGTCAAGTATCCGTCAGGTGCAAAAAAATCAAAATTCCCTAAATTACCAAAATTGATTTTATTTAAAAAAAAAAATTAAATTAATATGCAAATTAAAAAAAAATAAATAACATGAAAAACTCGTTTTGTAAAACTTAAGAGCACTCGTTCTTTACAGACACTCCTGAAAAAATAGTTTTACTTCAGTTTTGGGACAAGGCCACTCGCGCTGGGTGTTTTGAATGTCAGAAAATACTTAAAAATTTCCAGTGCGCCTTGCTTTCGGAATTACCAACAAAGCCCAAGGGCAGTTACTGAGTGTTACTGGGGTCAATTTGGGAAGTCCATGTTTCTCACATGGCTAATTATATGTTGCTGGTTACAGAAAGGGAACACCGAGAAACTTATTTATGTATTCGCCAAATGGGAAAACCAAAAATATTGTTTACCCGACTGCTCTAGAATAGTAAGGAAAAAAAATTAAGATAAAATACATTTATTTTAAAATAGTGTTCACTAAAAAAAAATGTGTTCTATTATTTGTAGGTTTGTCTGATTCTATGTTCACTCCAACACCGGTCAACAGATCGATATGAAATTTTGTCCACAGGTTAAATAATATTGAGATATATATAATATAATATAATATAATATAATATAATAGTGAGCGGACTTGCACACGAAGGGTTCTACCGCGCCGTACAATATTTCTATTACACATTATTTAAAATACTTCAGTAAAAAAAACGCTGAAAAAAAAAGACGTTTTTTTTATAATTTTTAACTTTATGATATATTTTATTTCTTGTTATAGCGGCCATAGTAGTACACACTGTGAAAATTTCGAGTCTCTACATATTATGGTTACAAAGAAACAGCCTTGTGACAGACGGACGGACAGCGGAGCCTTAGTAATAGGGTCCCGTTGGCACCCTTTGGGTACGGAACCCTAAAACGGAAATGATTGAAATAGGAATACCAAAACTACTATTCACTCTGACAAGAATGATCCTGTCATAGAAAGGGTTTAGGCTCGGATAATTATTAAGGAACTCAGGAAAAATAAGGACCTCAGACAGTCTAAAAACCCGATATCATGCTGATTTGTGACTGGTCGCAAGTACCGGTTGCTATGGAAACGTTTTAACAAAAGCTCAATTTTTCCTTGGGGGGTCTTGCAAAAACATAGAAGTAGGAGGTGGAATATGGAGTCAAATACTAATGCCTCTGTTTTTTACATTTTGGTACACCGGACTCACAGGCATTTTTTTTTTCTGAGAGGGTTGCGCTATGAAAAGGCTGAAAAACAGGGGCTTAAAAGATGGCAAAAGAGTTACATCAATTATATGTAATTGATGAGATTACTTTTAAAAGATATCATATCCATTTGGGGAATTTGTCCTGAATGTGAATATAAAACCTTATAATAAATTATTTTATACCCGACTAACATCTAGATGACTATTTTTGCCACGCAAAAGGAAGGTATAATGGAGTATTCCTCTCACAAGTGATATAATGATAAAAAGGGGTGAATTACTATGGTTACACAATGGTAAGACATGAATAATTTTTTGAAACGTCATTTTGACACTTTTATTATTTTTTTGATTTTTAACTTTTACAAGAAATTACACGTGGGGCATAAAACGTCGTATCTTACAAGTGAGCGAAATTACATTGTAAGCTCCTGAGATGTGTATTACTCGTGCTATCGCACTCGTGATTCAAAGATCTCACTCGCTGACAATGAAGCATTTCTGTCACTTGTAATATAATCTACTATTTTACTTTTGTGCTATGTTAATGTTTAACAAAGATTATGTCCTAGAACATGAAGAGCTCAACAAACAAGCTTTAGAAAGGATGACGAAAGCATAATAGATATGTTTTCTTTTCTGATTAATTATGTTCCCTTCTGAAAATAAGCTAATCAATTTATTTTTTGTACAAGTAGTGCAAGTACAACAATTTTATCTGATATAATCAAGCACAACAGCTATCAAAGTTTTAGAGAAAGAATTTTAGCTCGTCTGGTTTTTTAATATTTCCTTTCTTATCGAAGTTAGGTAGCGATGGGGTAAGTCTGCTGCTGTAGTTGCCGTACTCCTCTAACTCAGGTATTCTCCACGCTCCCCGATACTTAAATTGATCTGTCTCCTAATTAAACGACCGAATTTCGATATGGAAAATTTATATTATATACATATAACTATATATCGTGTTAAAATTTCATCTATACTGAAATGGTCTGAAAATTATTATTTGTTTAGTTATTACTTGGCAAATTTAGCATGGCATATGAGGGTTGATGTGCAGTGGTCGAAGCCACTCCAATGATGCGGAGCTCAGGGTACTTTTACGGCAGCATAGCATTCTGCGTCTCTCTCTAACAGCGACGAAACTTTTTCCCTCTCTGCGCGGCCAACTGCCATCCTACGATGGTTGACTAGTACTAACTGACGTAAAGTTAGCAACGAGAAAATTGTCTGGCAACTATAAATTTATATTGCTTAAAGAATGAATTGCTAAAAGGTCATAGCAAATTATGAAAAAACAAATTTTTGTCTTAAAATTCACAATTTTTACCTGTACAAAGGGGATGCACAGAAATAAACGCACCCTCTCCCAGGTGCCAGACCTATCCCATCGTTACCTAACTTCGATAAGAAAGGAAAAAAGAAACATAAACTTTTTCGCGATGTCGCTAGCTGTTATACTATAAAGAAAATACTGAAACATGACAGTCCTGAGAATGGAAAAAAAATGTTAAACTAATCATAATCATAATAAAAAGAGATGTAATCATAATCATGATCAAACAAAATGATAAATATCAGGATACAGTTGCAAGAAATTAAAGAAAAAATTGAAGGTGGGGATACGTCTCCTCACAATTTATTTAATTATTTTAAAAGCATTAATTATTTATTAGTCTATAGTAATATTAGTATATACGTAAGATTTTTGTGAAACTGTTCCATTAAATGAAAATTACACGCTGAGACAGCTACCCGTAAACTCACCATAGCACTGGCAAGGAAAAAATGCTCACCTGAAACAAAAAAAAAAAAACTAATTAATACACGGAAAAAAAATCTCATCTTGAACAGGACATTATACATTAAGCACTCAGTAGGTACACTGATAAATTCCTTCCTCATAAAAATAAAAACAATAAAGTATATAATAACAATAAGATCAGAAATTGGAAACCCAAACCTTACTCATCCTTAGTTATGACTCAGGACTCGATATTGAAATCGTTAAAGTCCGGTTTTAAATTTTAGGAGCTATAAAAATTCTTCAAACTATTTATTAAGAAAAATAAAAATTACAAATTTGAATAATGATAATAAAATTATCATATAATCCTGAAAGAGCCAAAAGCGGTTTTACAGATGGATAAAAGAAAAAAGAAAATTGCACCACTGATGCAGTAAAAGGAAATAGAGTTACTATAAAAAGTACGCATTGCCATAATTCGACATCCTTTGTTAACTTGAAATTATGGACCCAGTAATTTCCTGCAAGCACTTTGTATAGCGAAATAAATCTGCCTCACTCTTTTCCTCTTTATGCCAGACGGTGCATCTTATTACTTCATGTCAAGGTTTAAATCTTACAAAGTAGCGCTAAATCTTTTTTTATGAAACCTCATTTTGTCGCTTTGACGACCTTTCCACCTTAACCGGGACACGCGGGTGCCGGAAATGTGTTGGAGGTAAACCCCAGGAGCGCCACAATAACGGACAAATAGCAAAGAGATGCAAAATATGACAAGTGATAACGGGAAAATCTAAAGTGCATACAATGTTTACAAGACGAAACAAAAAACCTCACAAAGTGTGTTCCGTTGTCTCCGCAACCACAAAATGTTAAGATTCTTAACGTTCTGTTTGTTTAGCTGTGGGTTTGTTCAATAAAGGCAGTTTTTCTCTCCGGACAGCCGTAAAACCCGCGCTAACTGCACTTAATACGTAGTATTTGCGATTTCGGAATCCGATTCCGTCCATAAACAACAATTTTCAGGTTGCAGAACCGTATTATGTGGATTGCGGTCTCAGTGTTTGTGTTCAGTGGAAGATGATCGTCTAAAACACAACCGCAACCTGCTTTTTACAAGTGGTGGCGAGCAAAGTTTGGTAGAGGAGGTAGTTTTTCGGAAAAAGTTTCAAACACACAATTAGCAAAAAGACAAAAGTAAGTAATTTTTTGTACACGCTCCCCAAAACTACAATTTTAGGGATTCATTTGAGTCCGTAAGAGAACGGAAGACCCAATCCCAGTTCTGACACCGCAAGGGGGCTTGAAGAAACATCCCCGATTTGGGGGATAGTCGAAAAGTCGAAGAAAAAGTCGATTTAAAAAGTTGGGGAGCTATAACAAAAAAACATTGTTTGGGACACGTACCTAAAACGTTTTTGTGTACTCACCTGCTATTCCAGACTCGGTTCCGTCTTGTCCGGAAACAGCAACGATTCGTCCGCAAAAACTGTATTTTAGGTACTTTTAGCTATTTTCTACTTTGCGTTCGTACTGAGGCGATTACGATACGCTTTTAGGTGTCATAATCGATGAAAGCGGTGTTATAATAATTCTACTAAAAATAGTATTTTTTTTTTTTAATATTGGCAAACTTGGCAATCCCAGCGCAATTCTAACCTATAATACTTCGCTGTCAAGTCCAAGTGGCTGACCAACAGCAACAGCTGTCGATGGGAATTGGAATTGCTATTGTTGGCATTTGTTTGGGGGTGGCTTCACGTGCTTTTGGGGGACGCAATTTTGTTAAGTCATACTGCCTGGTGGTGGTCAAGATGGTAACACAAACAAGTCCACTGATGGCGCTTACCGTAAACTGTGATGCCACTATAATTGTGATGCCGTGAGTCAGGAAATGGTTGAACGTGTTTGTGATGACGCGGATAGGGGGGTCCACTTGTTTGTGCGGTGGGATTTGATTCTAAACATTTTGTAGATGGGGAGATTCGAGATTTTTCAAGGCAGAAAGATATCGCATTCGTCAGTGTATATCTCGCGTGACTGAAGGTAGCACATTGCCCATCGTATTTTCGCCTGAGCCCGTATTTCTAGGGGTGTACATTGACGTTTAAAATTAATTCTTTTTCATAGCCGCAGTTAATGCACCAACCGCCGCGAAATTTCCTAGATTGTAAAAATTGATTATTTTGTAAAAAAAGTGGTAAAGTAGAAAAAATACTGTATGATAACTCGTTTATAAGGCATTTTGTCGCACTTACTCTTTCAGTAAACCCGTGCGTGTGACAAAATGCTTCTTATAAAACTGGTATCATTTTGGTTACATTCTAAAATATTTTTTTAAGAATGGTTTAAGCCGAAACCAGTCCAATGAAATAAATAAAAACTAGAAACAATAGGGAGTAGTGTACCTATAATACAACCCCAATATAACGGTGGTTTTGACAAACTGACTATTAATTTAGAGACTCTAACAAATCAATTTCGGTCCGTTAAAAAAAAACTTTTTTGAAAAACTATAATACACACATGGACAAAAAACTTGGCCTTCCTTGTAAAATAAAAGCAAGAAGTTTTAGAAAGATATTAAATATAGTTAGAATAAATTAAACATAATGCGACAGACATGAACAAACTGGAGAATTATTTTTTGTGTATTGTTACTATTGTGTGATATTATAAAAATTATATAACAAATAATAAATTGAACTAATAGCAATTACAGATTTTGCATAGTTGATGTGTATATATAAGCGATTATATCCTTGACGAAGCGGTATAATCACTTTATAATCACGCGGTTTTTCGTCTGGGTCGAACAATGAACTTTGTCATAATAACAATTTTTTTAATTTTCGCATTTTAGGGATCGCTCTGGTTATATAATCCTAACGGATTCCAGTCGAGCAAACAAGAATAATCCGATTATGCTAACCTCCTCATGTAGAATACGTCTCATGACTCGGAAGTATAATCGATTATATTCTACGCTCTTGTGATATTAAAACTGCTTATTTTTTAATTCTCAAAAACTAAGACATTTTCTCAAATTTGACAGTTGAAAATAATCTGATCGGACAGAATTAAATATGTTTTGAAAAACCATTAAAAAAATTTTTGGATAAGTTTTTTATAGGAATAATTTTAGCAACAGAATTTGTTAAAGTCTGGCAGTGTGGTATAGATCCCAAAAAGGCAATGTGTCTGTCTGCAACCAGATCATCTGTATTCAGAATAGTGCGATAATTCCAAGAGACTGGAAGTGTGAATGGAAAACCAAGTGGTGGACGTTCAAAAGTTACAAAAATGCAAAACACAACCACAACATAACAGTCAGAGCTGTAAGAACACAAGTTGGGCTGATTTATAGATCTACAATTTGATGGCGTCTTACTACAGTCAAATTTAGATCTAGAAGACGTTTAGTAGTACCTCTTATTAGGAAAGATATATCAACCCATTTAGCAAGAGAGCACTTGGCTTTTGCGGCAGTGAAGAATAAATTTTTCATAAAAGGACTGTGATGTTTTGAAGGAATATTATGCATGATAAATGTGATCGGACCAATATTATTCAGCCGATAAGAGAAGAAGTTGGAGAAGGGTCCAAAATGTGTTGGAAGAAGCAAATATGCAAAGACTGTATAGGCTAGCAAGCTTGCTGGATATTATTAATCCACTCGAGTACGTATACAGGGTGGAAAGTTTAACTGGAATAAATTCAGTATCTTCACTGCAATTGATTTTGCGAAAAATTGCCACTTTTTAGCCTGATCAGCTTTCTTTTGTTTTTACTCAGGGGGCTGTAACGTCCCTTAAGTTTTTTTTTTTAAACCAACATATCATTGGAAAGCTTATAAAAAAAAGGGGAATAGCGATCGGTATGAGGCTCTGTTTGGAACGAGGGAGTGCAGCATTATTTATAAAAAATATATGGAAATAATAAAAGAAACACCCACTACTTGGTACTTCTGACGTGACAGAAAAAACAAATAATTTTTTCTCGTCCCTTCTCTTCGCCCACGAGCCGCCACAGCTCCGTACCAATTGCGCACCCGGAACCCATTACAAAGAGTCATGATCTCGCGAGTGGTACAATTTATTTCATCAATTTTTATCCGCCGTTGTTCGAAGCAGCCGTGTTCGATGTTGCTGTCTTGCCGCGATTTTTACTTCTATTAACGTAATATTAACGACTCTGTTCGAATGAATTCACGTTTCATATTCCTAGATATGTACGCGCTGTCGTGGATTTAAGTGCCAATGTTCATTAGCCCCCAATTTGCATATAACATTGTAGATTTACAAAAATTATAAGCGATTTACGAGTGATGCTATTTTACAGTTGGTTTAAGCTCGTAAGAAATACCTACAGACTGCCCACGGGTCGATAAAAATGTCGTAACAACTACATTTCGTAGCCAAGGATAACGACTGTTACTTTCTATGCTTTTTATGAATTCCGATGGTTGCACTGTTTTGGTACATTTGTTCGAGTCATTGTCGAATATTTGGTTCAGAGGTTTTCAAGTGAGTTGTAAATTCGTTGTGGAATTTTCGGTTAGGTACATGTAACGGTAACATGGTGTTTGATCAGCTGCGTAGTAATAAACGTAGTAGTAATAAGCGTAGTTCAATGGCATTTCTAGAAAAGACACATGAGTTCTCATCGTAATTATGTATTGTAAATTAATATACAGGGTGTTATGGAAGTCCTAGCAGAGGATTTAACCACAAATAGAACTCATCAAAATAAATATTTTTTCTATTTACCACTTTGGTGAAATCCGCTATTTTTTTCTGACCTCTTATTTCACCCTCTGCCTATGACTACATGAATTTCAACGCATCAGAAAGTTTTTGTCGAACGAAGTAAACACCTTCTAACTTTTTTGGGACAAAAAATTTGTCGTTGATAGTAAATTTTAGTTATCAGTTTTGTCCCGCCGGCCGCTATGTTATGGTCTGTGCTCGATTCTTAAACAAATACTAAGAATTTATTCATTGCAATTTCCACTAAAATGTTTTTTTCTATGGTGCAGTTGTTCGGCGTAATGTTAGTGTTAGGTATTGCAAACGAAGCCCGCCGCTTGTCTGTGCATGGAAGGTTTTTCAAATCCCAAAATTTCAACGTGAGGTACACGAACAAGGATTATCCCTGATGTAAGTTAGAGAGTTTATTATAACATAGGAACCTATTTCAATATTATGCATATTAAGGTAAGTTAGTGGGTCCATAATTTTAACTTCGTAAGGGAGCGTTTGCGAAAAAAATGTTTCTTTTGACGAGTTCTACTTGTGGTTAAATTTTCTGCTAGGATTTCCATAACACCCTGTATAATATAACATCTTTTGGATTTGACCTGCAAGCCAAAAATTTGGGCAAAAAAGCTGTTAGTGTCGTTATAAAACAAACAAACAACTAATTAAAGAATTAACGGTAGAAAGAGATTCTTTGGATGAATATCATCCCATCAAGCCCTCATTGGAATATGTCGTAGCACCATGTGTTAGGTCCCGTTTGTAGGACGATTTAATACGATGTTACGAAGCGTCAAATTACCATGAACTTAATTTTATTAGGATACTAAAATCTTCTATAAACCGGCCTTAACTCCAGACCAGATCCTCCAATCCGGAAGTGATTACAATGTATCGTTTGGACATCGATGACATCTAATTGTACCCCATTTTAGACAAAGTATGTGCCGGCTCAATCCAGGAACGGAACAGGAACACAACCAGAAATTAACTATCGATTTTCTACACCAGTTGCGGTTATAAATAATACCACCATTCCTGATAATGTATTTATATTTCGTGTTGTTTATTGCAAACACCGCCAACAAAACGGTTTTAAATATTTTAATTGAATAAAGTTTCAAATTTCGTTAGTTTGTGTGACAGTACACGTCGATCATAAAGTCCGATAAGCCGAAATTGATGTGATTTTAATTTAATGTCTTTAACCTCTGACTATAATTTGCATGTTATTCAATCCGACCGAAATTTCAAGGTCCCTTGTCTATTTATTTATTAATTATACCGTTGTGTTTTCACTACCTGTTAAGGTAAAGATTAATTGCAGCACTATTACGATAAGTGCCGTCGAATAACGGACAAAACTAGATTAGACTTGGGACAAATATGGAAACTGTAATGTTACGTGTTCATAAGTGAATCTTATGGCTGTTTAGAATAGAAAATTGGATGGTTTGTGAAATTGGAACGTGGAATAGAATAAGTAGTTAATAATATTTGATTTTTTGCGTAGGACTTGAAAGAAAAACCCGACAACAGACAAGACGACAAACACATGTCTGAACGATGAGAACCATTTCCAATCAAAGTAAATCACCACAAAAAATCTCGTTGACATGGGCTAGAAATTGCGTACTTACGTATAAAGGCTCAAGACGCATTTAACAGCAAAAATGGTGTTTCTGATCTGCCGAGACGTCCGCGGAATACCCAATCATGGACCGAGACAAAAAACTTTTGTCTTAAATCTTCCTTAAGGTCGTTTGGTTTTCAGTTTAATGAACTGTGACTTAATCTCCATGACGATTTTTTCAGGTTTTGGTTTTGCTTTTTCAAATATTGAATACGATTGAATATGCAAATTTGTCTTAAAATTTTTACCAGTCTAAAGCAAATAAAATTATTTCCATCGTCTATAATAGCGCATGTCGTCTAAAGTTATGTAAATTAAACCTTACCGTACACATATTAAGCAATTTAAAATACCAATCTCTGCCAAGTGAAATCGAAAGCCGCTTAGTTCACCTTATAGCGACCCGAATTGAGGTCAACCATCTTGTTCCACTAATAGAAACTTTCATTTTCTGAATAAAAGCCTCTCTTATGCACATATCTATACGAGCTAATTTTGCACGATGCGTTCATAGGCGTAAAGCATGATGGATATGATATAACACATGCGAAGTGGTTATGAAATGGATATAAAGGAAATTTAACACGCATGATATATTCAAGCGATTTTTTTACTTTTTTGTTATGAGATGCTATGCATAATATGCTATACTTACAGGAAATAATAATGTTGCTATTACACATTCTAATGACTCGGAAACAATTTGAGTGTTGTTTAGGGAAAGACTTTCATTACAGCATTGTTACTTTATGGTGAATTTTGTTTAAATTAAAGACACAGAGCTTTGAGTTAGACTAACTCAAACCTCGGCCAGTAAGTACAGGGTCTTCATAAGTAGGTTTTGAGCAGCAAAATCCTCCATAAAATTACACGCAAAATTTGTTTTCCACAGGCAACAATGCAATGTTGATGGATAAGATAAGAAAACTAAATCGAAAATTCAAGAATTGAATTGCCTTGCTTGCCTTTACTTTTTGAGGCTTTTCCAAATTAGTTCTTAAGACTCTTCCCCTAATATCCAGTCTGTCTCTAGTCTCGACATCATTTTCCCATATTTTTCTGATATGTCTTTACAGTCGCGGAGAGGAAACCTTGGGCGCCAATTTTCTATAATCATTTCCAAAATTTGAATGTACTTTTTATATAAGCCGCTTTGTATTATTCAAGCTTCCCCAATATATGGAAGATATTACTCCACTTTTCAAAAGTGGTAATGTGGTTGGCAACCATATCTCAATATAACCTAATTTTGCCAGTCTTCGGAATAGTAATTTATGATCATTTATGCAACGTGTCTCAGAAAGCACTACATTAATTTTAACCAGTAGCAGAACTCGCCGAAAGCAACAACATTTTTTTCTACACCTTTTTCGAAATCTCAGATTTTTTCAGCATTTTCCTCCCCTACAAATTCAGGAGCCGCAAATGGATATTTATTTTAACTTGACCTCCTGAGAATCATTTGTTTTTGTCAGGAAAAACTCCTGCTTATCAACATTCTAAATTTTTTGTAAAGTCCCGTGCGGTTTATACCTGAAGTCAGTTTGTCGACAGCGAGGGTGGCCGCCGGTAATTTGTTATTGTATCACTGACATTGTATTAATTTACGGAGGTCAAGGACTTTATGTGCAACGCTTCCCACCGCGTCTAATAAAATTTGTGCCTTGTGTTTTGCAAAATGGTGAAAAACGCCCACCGAAAATTAACAAATCAGTTTGGAATGTCGCGTTTGGAGAATTTTGAAAGGGCAACAATTGTATCCCTACACGTACAGATAGTCCAATCATTACATACTGAGGATTTAATAATAGTAATTTAATAAACCAGCAGCTAAATTGAAGCACCAGAAAAGGTATTTTCGAATTAAGTAATACGCACGTATGGGCAGACAAAAATTCACAGGTTATTAGCCCTACCTACAATTTTTATTTTGCATCAATAGTACCGTTGAATGGTGAAGTAAAGACGTTTAGTAGGTCAGTTTTCAGTTTGTTAGTTTATTTACGTCGGGGTGTTTAGAATGTTTCCGAAAGTTTTTTGTCGTGTGTTATCATCATCGTCCAGCGGTTTAGTGGCGGGTAACTAAATTAACGTCAAAATTTCCGCTAACTTTAACTTGATTACTACGGGGTTTAGGGAAAAATTGTTGACTCTGATGAGTTGTACTACTGGTTAAAATTAATATAGTTATTTCTGGGTGAATTGTATGTTGGTTGCACTCAATGGATATGTCTCACGCACCTACTACCAAACTTCTGGTATCTCTCAAGGGTCCAATTTAGACCCACTGTTATTTAATTTGTATAATAATGACATATTTGATTTCTAAATAATAAATATTAATAATAAAGTCTAAATATAACTTATTTGACAATAAGATCCATGCTGTAATTGACGACAAATTATATCTTCTTTAAGAAGATATCGATAGGGTTATCGCCTAGTGTAAAAATATTGGGCTTGAACATAATATTAAAAAACACTGTGTCGTATCATACGCAAGAAAAGTCCAATTTAATTAAAGACAGGTGTTCTATTTGACTCTAAATTTACATTATTTTTTGACCATGTTAAAAACTCAGTAACTAATTCAGCGTTACTAGTAGTAAGTTTAAATATGGCACTTTAGACTTACCTACCGCAAGATTTTCTTTTTAGGCCAAAATGAAATCTAAAAATTAACCTAAGGTTAATATTGTTATATATTTTGTTACTACAATTCAATAACTGCTATCTTTCTACCATCCAAAACGTCTCTAAAAGATTATACTTAGCAGCTATTGATGAAACAAGTTTGCCTTCATGTTCATTCCAAGAATGCCAGACACAATGATGATTAGTTAAATTATAATTGAAACCTGTGCTAAGAGCCTGTGGTTTGCATTTAAAATTAATCCCAGTGGTAAATAACGTAGGGCAAAGTTCAACTTCCTGCATAGACATTGTTAATAGACGGCATTTAATGTGGCTTTTTGAACCATTGTCTAAGTATTTTTTTAAGTGAAGCTTCTATACATGGCACTTGCCGTTGCCGCCCTACTCAGAAATTCGATCATTTATAATTCGTTCTTTTATTTCTCTTATCATAGGCCGTTTGTTTCTGTCTAAAATCAAACAGTAATTTCAGATGTATCTGAAAATGAAAATAACTCGGAATAGTAGCAAATATAAAAATAACTATAAAACAAAAAATATCATGCTTGTTATACGTATATGGCATAAGAAGCTTACTTCTGGTGTGTATGGTCCACCAAGCAAACTGTATAGTAGAGTCACAACGCACTAAAAAGTTGCTCAGAACTGATGTTCGTCCGTCATTGAGAGGTAAAAAGCAAACAATTGCATTATTCGATGTAGTTTAGTTTATATATCAACCCCTAGAATTCGTCTGGCGATATCTGTGTCCAAGCAGCCCCCAGGGGGGTAAAGCTGCATTTTCCCAAAATAAAAACAGACACCTTCATACACCTTCTCACACTTCCACTTTTCAATTAACTATCCTCAACGCAAAGTTATTCAAGTTTTTGGTCGAGTGCTTTACATTGTTTAAACGGGAAGGGCGCGAACAAAATTGGCCAGATTCCGCTTATAATGCGACTTTAATTTTTTGCCATATGGGCTAATTCGCTCACACCGCAATATCTCGGAGACGAATGAAGATATGTAAAAATGGTTAAACAGAAAGTTTTAGCTGATGGTTTCGGTATTCGATTGATGTTTTTGTATTAATTATTGGATCATAATTAACGGAGTTATTATTTAATTTGTACCACCATGTCAAGACGCGAGAGCCGATTCCCGAGATTCTACATGCAGTCCCCACTACTCCAACCAATTTTCTCTTCCACTTCCACTCGTTTGAATTGTATCATGCTCTCGCTGTCGTGTACGTTCTTGGAGGGGTGAATTGATTTGGCGGATTAAATAATAATAATAATATTATACACATAACGTAACTATTGTTTTTATTAATTCTTGTATTTATTACATACAATCGACTGAAACTTACCACCTCAAAAACCATATTCGCTATTTTGTTCTTCATTTATTTCACTTAATATGGTAAATTCATTAGAGCAATTTAATATTTTATTTTCTTTACGTAAGCACCGTGATGTCACACACCTTAAAAACAGAAATTTGATCCAATTGCTGACAGCAACGCTAACACAAGATACAGACCTGTTTTGCAAGAGCAAAAACATATTTCGTCATATTGGTAGGTAATGCAGACACTTTAGAAAAGACGGGGGCAATAGATCCGTCAGATTCCTCTAATTTCCATTCAAAGACTCGTAATATCGCAGCCAGTCAAAGCATAGAAAGAGAGAAGGTTTCTCTTCATGGGTTCTTCAAGTCTTATATTATTTATACGAACATATGTGCTTTTCTGGGTCCGCATGTACAAATTAACATTCAATTTGTCAGAGAAATGTAGTACCAGCACATCAGTGTATTTACAAGATATAACGCATGCTTCATATTCCTCCATTTTGGCTGACAAAGTATGGAGTAAAATTCTGGTATCAGCCTCTTCGTGATTCGACATTAACAATTCTTCTGCGCCGGGTGGTAAATGAAGGGCAGAATCATATTGCAAAATTTCAAGAAAACCTCCTGATGTAACTAAATTGACTTTTTCGATTGTAGCCTTTTTGATAATGGAGACTGATAAGTAGTGGGTAAGATCAGACTTATTTTCCCATGAATATATGAATGAGTCCCATTTAGCTGGTAAAGGCACGTTATCACTGTCAATAATGCGTCGAATAAAGAAAAAAGTAGAAATGAAGAAACGTTTACTAAGTTGCAGAAGTTTTGTATGTCGCTCTATTACTATAAACTATAAATGATTTGGGTAGAAAATAGCCTCTAAAGTCGGCATTGATAAACTGCCTCCGTCAGTCGATGCTCTAAGACAACACTGTTTAAGAGCATTTTACCAACTACTTATATGGCAAAATGCCACTTTAAACCTTTCCGATATTAAGGACTTTGAATGAAAATTAGAGGAATCTGACGGATCTATTGCCCCCGTCTGTTCTACAATTCTTGCATTACCTACTAACATGATCGAAATATGTTTTTGCTCTTGCAAAGCTTAGCGTTGCTGTCAGCAATTGGATCAAATTTCTGTTTTTAAGGTGTGGCTTTTGACGTGGTAAGTTTCAGTCGATTGTATGTAATAAATACAATAATTAATAAAAACAATAGTTACGTTATGTGTATAATATTTATTATTATTAATTTAATCCGCCAAATCAATTCGCCCCTCCAAGAACGTACACGACAGCGAGAGCATGATACAATTCAAACGAGTGGGAGTGGAAGAGAAAATTTTTTGGAGTAGTGGGGACTTCATGTAGAATCTCGGGAACCGGCTCTCGCGTCTTGACATGGTGGTACAAATTAAATAATAACTCCGTTAAATGTGATCCAATAATTAATACAAAAACATCAATCGAATACCGAAACCATCAGCTAAAACTTTCTGTTTAACCATTTTTACATATCTTCATTCGTCTCCGAGATATTGCGGTGTGAGCGAATTACCCCAAATGGAGAAAAATTAAAGTCGCATTATAAGCGGGATATATCCAATTTTGTTCGCGCTCTTCCCGTTTAAACAATGTAAAGCGCTCGACCATAAACTTGAATAACTTTGCGTTCAGGATAGTTAATTGAAAAGTGGAACTGTGAGAAGGTGTATGAAGGTGTCTGTTTTTATTTTGGGAAAATGCAGTTTTATCCCCCTGGGGGCTGCTTGGACACAAATATCGCCAGACGAATTCTAGGGGTTGATATATAAACCAAACTACATCGAATAATGCAATTGTTTGCTTTTTACCTTCAATGACGGACGGACGAACGAATTGTCCCGTTTGTAATCCCTACTAGTACTTCTGTTATTTTTATTACTTTTTTTCAGTTTTTTTTTTCAAAGAAATAAGTCTTAGTCAGCACCATTCGGTTGTATAAATTACAAAAACCATCCAGTATCTACTTGCAATAGCGTGATGGATATTTTGATTCGATATATATTTTATATTATATTTTATATATATATATATATATATTTTTATTTATCGTTTTATTTTAATAGGTCGAAGAGCTGGTTATCCCAAATTACAGGATCCTATAGCTCCAACCTTGCTTTTACTAATATAGTAAGATTCCACCTCTAGATGTGAAAGGAAAAAAGAAAAAAAATGGATTCGGACCGGTGCGTTTGAAAATTTGTAGGAATCTGTAATCCCCAGGAAATAATTTTTTTTAAATAAAAAATTTAGTTTCTTGTTTTTAAAGGTTGATTTTATTGTTTAAAAGTGTTGATTTTGGCTTTATTGTCCTTTTTTATCATTTGTGACCACAGGCCTGAATATCGCATGGATATACATAACCTCGCATTAAAAAAATTAAAAGTGTTTATTTATTACAATTTTCAAGTATATGCTTTCAAGTATATGATATATAAATCTAATCTAATCTAATCTATATATCTAATTTCTAATATATTTAAACGAGCAATTCTTGTAAATTTATTTATTTATTTATATATATATATATATATATATTTCGCGGATCTCGGAAACGGCTCTAACGATTTGGATGAAATTTTGTATATAGATAAAGTTTTGCTTTTTAAGTCGACCTATGTAGTTGGATTTCTTGTAGAAACGCAATTTTACACAAAAAAAAAAACGGTTTTTTAAGATCCTTTATCCGCTGTCATACTGACAATTTCAAACATTTTGGTGGTGGGGATGAATGAGAGCGGGAACGCGTGTGAATGAAACGACTGCGACTAGCGTAGTAAGTATTACGGCAGTTTAGATGGTAGCCACGCCCCCCTGTCCCAAGGATGTTTCAAGGGGGCATGTCTGAAGACTTAAGTCAATTAAATTTGTCTCATACATAAATCCTATAAACAAATTCAACTTTTGACTTCTATAATATTATGTTGATAACCGAAGAGACCCTGCCTGATTCGAGATCCCCCCTCGGGTCGGGGGGCCGTCTTCGGGCCCGAATGATTTGAGGGCCCCCCTCGGGCTCGCCTATTTCGGGTACCCTCTTCGGTCCTCCCTGTTTCGGGCGGCCCTCCTCGGGCTCGCCTGTTTCGAGGAACCCCCCCCTCGGGCTCCCTTCTTGCCCCGCCCTCTCGGGATTCCTTCTTATGGGCCCCCTCGGGCTCCCTTCTTGCCTCGCCCCCTCGGGATCCTTTCTTCTGGCCCCCCTCGGGCTCCCTTCTTATGGGCACCCTCGGGCTCTCTTCTCGGGAGCCCCCTCGGGCTACCTTCTCGGAGGGGCCTCGGGCTCCCTCCTCGGGGGTCCCCTCGGGCTCCCTTTTCGGGAGGGGACCCTCGGGCTTCCCTGTTTCAAAGTAGAGCCCCTCCGGCCGCCCTGTTTCAAGAAAGCTACCTCGGGCCCCCCGGTTTCAAGGGTTGCCTAAACTTCCGAGTCATGAGACGTATCGTATATTACGACATGTATCTCAATACTATTTCCGAAAAAACACGATTTTACAAAAAAATAAGTACCGAGAGAAGCTCGGTCGCCAGGTACTAATATATTTAAACGAGCAATTCTTGTATATATGTATATTTTGCGGATCTCGAAAACCGCTCTAACGATTTGGATGAATTTTTTTATTTAGATAAAATTTTGCTTTTTAAGTCTACCTATGTAGTTGCATTTCTTGTAGAAACGCAATTTTACACAAAAAACGTTTTTTAAGATCCTTTAGCCGCTGTCATACTGACAATTTCGAACACTTTGGTGGTGGGGATGAATGAGAGCGGGAATGGCAGTTCAGATGGTAGTTACTGTCCCTGTCCCAAGGATGTCTCAAGGGGGCCTGTCTTTCTCAACGGCCCCCCCTGTCTGAAGACTTCAAGTTACTTAAATTTCTCTCATACATATTTCCTATTTTGGACTAAACAAATTCAACTTTGGACTTCTATATCGCCTGTTTCGGGGGCGCCCCTCGGGCTCGCCTGTTTCGGGAGTCCCCCTCGGGCTCGCCTGTTTAGGGGGGGCTCATCGGGCTTGCCTGTTTCGCCCCCCTCCCTTAGGTTTGCCTGTTTTAGGGGGACACTCTGGGGCTCGCCTGTTTCGGGGGGGGGGCTCGGTCTCGCCTGTTTAGGTGGGGGGGGGAACATCGGGCTCGCCTGTTTCAATGGGGTGCTATCGGGCCCCCGTTGTTTCAACAGGGGCCCCTAGGGACGCCATGCTTCAAGGGAGAGCCCTCGGGGCGACCTGTTTCAAGAAAGCTACCTCGGCCCCCCCCCGTTTCAAGGGTTGTCTAAACTTCCTAGTCATGAGACGTATCGTATATTATGACATGTTGTATCATAATACTTTTTCCTAGAAAACAGGATTTTACAAAAAAAAAAAAGGACCGAGAGGCCGAGGTCGCCAGGAACTAACAAATTATTCGAACTGACTGAGGAAGGTCTATGGGATATAGATTTTCACAGCGAGGATGATGAAGATGGTTGAGAGAGCGATCTCAGGGGGAATATCTTTTTTTGCATGAGTCGATAGCTAATATATAGTGTGGAAATAAGTATGGAATAAATTCACTATCATTAGATAGTTCTGTTATTTTTTTTTAATTATAGTAATTTGAACTTAGCGCCGTTTAAATTCATTTTTCCCGTATGTAACCTATTAAGTATTTGATAGTGTTGAAAACAGAATAAAAAACTCTATGCGAATGTAAAATAAAAAACATAGGTTGCCATTAAAAAAAAACTGTCAAAAAAAATACCGAAAAAAAATTTATATACGTTCCTCGGATGCGCTATAATAAAATTAAGAATACCACATGCTTTTAAGTTTTATTTCTAGTGCAAATACTAACGTTACTGAATTTATTCCGTACTTAATTTCCACACTGTATATAAAATATGTATTATACCTGATTAAACTTTAGATTCTGAATTGGAGGATGCTGAAGCCGGAGAATTGGATAAGATTGAGCTGAAATTGAGGCTGAAGTTAAAATTCCAACCACTTCAGTCCCGGATAACAACGTTTCCAACAAATCTAAACTGTTTTTATTTGGACCATAAAAAATAACAATGTTTTTTTTTATATAATTTTCAACTTTAAATTTTGAAAAGAGAAAATCTTTACATTCTTTGAGCATGATGGTATACAATACAGTTTATAGTTTTTTTTTTCTCAAAAACTGAAAAAGCTAAAGCCCCCAAACTTTCGGCACAATTTAAAAAATAAAAATATAAAACATAATATATTCCAAGTTTCAAAATTTTATCTTTAAAACTGATAATTCGTGACTGAAAGGGTTAACTTAATAGTATAAACTGTAGACGTAATATAGAAAAACTGAAGACAAAAAGTGAGGAAGGCTGCATGACGATCTGAAAGGGAAACCTTTAAAAACAAAGATTGATAGTTTCCAGTTGCTGGTTTTATAAAGATGTTATCCGAATAATCTGTCAGAAGTAGGTGTATAAATCTTTTGTTCTATTCCAAATGGCTATAACATAATTTCCTGAATTTAAATTACCATGCCTTAAAGTTCAGATTACAAAAAAAATCTTTAGTAAAAACTGCACATCTCTATGTCCCTATTAAAAGGATTTTAAAAGGAAAATAATCCAGTCTTTAAAAACTCCAAACTAATCTTTAATCTCCAATATTAATATTTTAAATAAACTATTTCTTGAAATTCTTTCACTCATTCGAAGCTTAAATATTTAATCATCATGCAACTAACTTCTTTTCCACATATGCATATTCTTTGTTTATTTTTTATAAATACACTGAAATTGTTCTTCAATTCCTTTTACCTTAACTTGAGTGAATTTGAGCCGACTTTATTATCATTGGATATAAAAATGAGAAATAAAAGGAATTTTGTACAGACAGGATTAATATTGTCTTTGTCTTCTTTTGTAGAGCCTGGTTCTGGTCCTAACTTGGTGGCTTTTCGCCTCCGGAGTTCAACGCTCGATTTTAATTACAAGTGTTATCAGACAGAAATACGGTTATGTCAATCAAGAAATAATAGTCAACATTGTTAAATTAAATCGACTGCGTGCAAAAAAATATCTCCTGCATCAATGATCGAGCACTTCCCAGTAAACATTTTTTGTAAGTGTAATCTGATTAAAAAACTTCGGAGCTTAAGTTTCGTGAGCAAACAAAGCTCGCCGCGTGTAACAATGCGTTGTTGGAACACTTTGAATTTCCGCCATTCCAGTTACCCTACGTTTTAAATCACCTCTTACAATATTTGATTAATGAGCGCACAAAAAACACAACACGATCTTATATAATTAATAACACGATAATGACCGCATAATTAATTACGTAAAACGCCTGTCTCACGGCTCCTTGCTTAGAATTATGATCCCTATCATCTTCCAATTTGCTACATTTGTCAACTGCAAGCAAGCATCACGCACGTTCACCAGAAAGACACCCTCATAAACCTCCGTGCAACGTACAATTTTCCCCTTCGTAAAGAGCTCGTATGAGACAACTTAAACGTCGCATTTGAGGTAATTAATTTGACTTAAGTGGCAGAACTCGTACTGCCGAAAGCTAAACGTCTCCAAGAACAAAGACCAACTTACGGATAATAAAAGCTCGGAGTACAGGATCGTTTTTCAAGCCGTTCTCATCACATCAAAGATCGGCCATGCAGGTTACAATCTCGCATAATCCGAGACGCGGGCAATATTTTACGGACATTACGTCGTGTTAACTAAACATCAACGCTAAGAAGCGGGAGACCTCCGGTAAGTTGGCTTTTAACTGCGAATTTAAATCAACAGGAATGACAATTAAATTAGACGTCGGTGGCCTGTAATTAGATAATGAATGTGCTGCGGGACTGAATGTTGCAGGAGGCTTGTGATTTATTGAAAAAGATTCCTGGCGTACCTATTATACCAAATCTTTTTTAGGGGGAAGTTTTGTTGATTTAATTAGCAGGAATATTCAGGTATCATTAAATTTATCAGAATCTCGGTATAAATCACCTTCCGCTACTCGATCGGTTTTGTATGTGCTATAAACTTTTCTAAATCTTCAACTGTGCTTTTGGGCTTTCTATTCTGTTCATCTTCCAATACTATGTACTATTACGTAAGTCGTCTGAAATCAAAATACGATAAATGCAAAATTTCAAAACTCGTTTTATTCAGAATTTTTAATCATATCTACCTACTAAATTCTTAAGTACAAATTCCACTTCTATATTTGTTAAAAAATGCCAGTGCATTTCAAATTCAGCTTCCTTTTCAACATGAGTTAAATTCACAACGGCCATTCAGTAGGTAGGTACATTCATAATAAATTACTATTCCGCCTGAAACACTTCATTACGTGATTGTAACTAAAATCACTATGATTGTTTTTTTTTCAGTTTTTAAATTCGTTAAAGATAAAGAAAAATTGCTAAACACGAGACCACGACAATCTCAGTTAATTAAAACTTTGGTAATAGAACGTTAGTACTTTATCTAGTTTCCTAGTTTAGTTTTTTTGTGCTCTGCAAGATACAGGGTGTTTAAAAATTGCCGCACCTAACTAATGGTACAGTGATCAGAAGCAAACAGTACGCAATAAAAAAAAATTAAAAAAAAATTGGCTGTTAGATTCGCATGTGGCTGAAGGTTTCTTTTATGGTAAATCTGGCAACTGAGGAAATTTCGATGAACAATTAAAGTACTGGCATGTTAAGTAACCAACGCAATGTTTTTCTCAGGTACTGGAATTAATTGTTACGATAATTGTTGAGAATTGTCAATTATTTTTGAAGTTTTTAATTTTTATAACAACTGAAGGAACAATTTATTATTTAATAGAACATTAAAATACAATTTACAGCAAATGTTTAAATTGTCGACCATTGGCAGTAAGAGAAGCGTTTGCCCGTTTCTCAATATTGGCTTGTACTCGTTCGAGTATTTATTTGGTTAGAGTGTCAGTAGCTCCAAAAATTCTTGCGAGAAGGTCTTCGCGACTCTCACGTGGTGTTACGTAAACCAACGATTTAAAATGAGCGCAAAGAAAAAAATCTAAACGATTAAGATCGGGCGAACGGGGGGGCCAACGCGTTGGCCCACTCGCCCAATTCATCGCTGAGGATGGTCAGGCCATCACAGGACCGGCGCCCGCGTGATAAACTGGTGCTCCATCCAGTTGAATTCACATATTCCTTAATAGAAGTCTTAGAGGCACTTCATCCCACAATGTCAGTGTCACTTTTTTTTTAAATAAATCTGAAAAATTAGTTACTATGCACACAATCCCAATGTTGCATAAAACTATCCATTGTTATGTTTCAATGTTGCCGCATTGATTTTTGCATAAATCTCTTGAATTTAAAAAGAGTTTAAATACATTTTTGTTAAAGACCAAAGGCATTGCGTCAATTAATTATTGATCTACATTTTGTTTCGCATACTTTAGCAGCATTTTAGGTGTACTTTACTGATAATAATTTGCTGTAATCAACATTAGAAGATAGCGAAAAGGAACCCACATACAAAGAAGAAATGAACACTCAGAATTTTTTAAATACTTTTCTCTGACTTACCTACTAAATGGTTGTAAATAACGTACAATTGTGTTGGTGCGGCAATTTTTAAACACTGTGCATATACCAGACAATTTAAGTCAGCTCCTCCCTTTTTGTCAAAATAGTGTAATAATGTGTCGGGGTTTGCTTATAAACGACTCATATGTCCACCACGATCTTTCATAGGTTTTAGCTTTTATACTTTAAGAACTTTCAACTTTCAAACTGTTTTACTTAATTCATTATTCCAAGTTTTCCCAAGTTTTCTTTTGCCTTTCTTATCATAATTTTTACACTATTAAATTCCATTGTTCTCTATATCTATCGTATCACTGTATAATTTAAATGATTACTTTCTCATTTTTTGTTCCTTCGCTAAGACTTTTTATTTATTTTTTTTTCTATACTTTTCCGTGTGATAATTAATGGCCACCACTTTTATCAATAATAATTTCTTTTAACTATAGCTTTCTTAACTTTACTTCTAAGTTCCCGAAATATACTACTATAATATTTACAATTTATTAGTTATAATACATAATTATATGAATTCACAAAAATTTCGCGAATTATTCTTGCAGTATTTTCAACCCGCATTTGAAGTTCTTCTATATTATCCACAGGCTCTGTGCACACAAGCTGTTTCATGTGGCTCCACACGAAAAATATGGTTTAAATCTGGAGAACGTGGTGGCGACAATATCGGGCCATTTCTTTCCATCCACTTTTCCTGGAAATCATTATTTAACCACTCTGCCTGATCTTCAGAGAAACGTTCTGTAATAGTTCCTCGAGTTCATTATTTAAAAATTATAAATATTGTGCACCTGTGAATCGTAGTGGTAATTAAAATCCAAATATCAACAGAATTTTTTTCTTGTAAATTACTTACAACTGCGTGAGGGTATTGTATTGTACTCTGGGGTTGTAAGGCTATTGAGCCTCTCAGAACGTTGACCATCGTTGATCTTTTGTTCAACCCTACTCGCATCTATGTTCTCAGGAGTCCCACTTTCTTTGCAGAGTTCAAGATGTCACTAAGAGGCCTTTTCTTCACTTCTTCAGGTGTCAGTCTAACACTTCCGAAGTGATTAATCCTTGCTAATGTGTCGCACCTGCAGAGTATGTGTTCTGCTGTTTCTACTTCAAAATTGCATAATACTAGTTCCATATTTTTAAGATGGTATCTTACAGGGCAGTGACCTGTGAATATTCCTGTAATAAGCCTAATTTCTTTTTTGGATAAGAAGAGAAGCTTTTTAACATTCTGTGGCGAGTACTCGATAAATTTCTTCGCTTGTATTTGACTTGGGACATTGTTCCATCGCTCCACACGTGGGTATTATGATCATTATGGACATGAACTTGCTTGAATCTCATCAGTGCTCAAAACAGAAGTTAGGAAGATTGTAGTGAGTGACTTGATTAAGTGACCATTCACAAAATTGCACTGAGCGACGACAGGCTTCAGATTTTAAAGCTTACCTACACCTTTCTCACGTGGTGAGGATGTAACCCTTGGTCTTGGCGACTTCGGCAGGCCATGCTTTGTGATAATACTCCAAATTGTGCACCTAATCGTCTGGAGCTGGATTTACTTCAACGGAATCCAGAACCTCCTCTTCAATTTCTAACCTGCGATCGCTTTTGGTGGGACAGGTATTGCTCATGTTCATTTTCAAAAAACCATGATCCTGTAACACATTATTCCCTTTATCTAACGAGCCGTAAGAGCGTACCCACGGATCTCGCCCTTTCATTTTAAGAAAATTTAGTACACCATCGAACAGTGAAAATAAAACTAAAGCAATTACATAATTGGCAGTCGTTCTACCGTACTGAATGCAGCAAAAAAGTAATTTTTTGTTTAGGTCAAGAGACAAGGGTTTATTTATTAATAGTTCTCTATTTCAGCGGTTCTCAATCAGTTTTCGCGTAAATTTTAAAGCCATATATCTTTGGATTTTTTTACAGTTAATAATTTTTTTCTAGGTCTCCTCATAATAATATTAGGGACTCTCATGTATTTCAATATTTGCATAACTTCGTGAATATGAGAATTTTTCGTTCATCGATTTGCCTGTACTATTTTCTTATATTGCGTCACTTTTTTCTTGTCGTTAAATCCCAGAAGCTCATGTTCGATTTCTATTTAACATTCTAGCCCTATATACGTGAAATGTTGAACACATTTCTTTAGCCAATAGTCAAGCATAGGTGATTACAGTTAAGATATATGACAAGAATCATTGACAACCATTTCTATGAAACTGAAAGTAAATATATTTATTATACGACATTTCTCAGACATATTTGCACAGTAGTAAACAAATATTTTTCTATCATGGCTTCATAAGTTAATAATTATCAACAATAAAAATTTTGCATCTTGGAACGATGATACGAAAGGTTTGGAAATTTAATAAAAATAACGAATGAGCAACAAAATTCGTGATTGTAGGAGGCTCTGAATCCAAAATTTTGAGTCGATTCTTGATCGATACGATTATGTAAAAAGTCATCGAGTAATGTGAATTGTCGATTAATGCAAACAGTAAAGTAAAAGAACCGATCTACGTTTAGCCAACTGCGATCACGAATTTTGTTGCTCACTCGTTATAAATACTGAAGGAATAAGAATAATAATATATTATGGGGTCTCTCAATGCAGGAATATGAAATGATAGCGACTTTATAGACATACAGAAAAACATAATGTTATAAGAACAGGAGAAAACATGAATGATCAGAATGGAAATGCACTGACAATAAGTAAAACACAAAGAAGAGAAATGTTAAGTAATAATATTATATATATTTTAAATTGCAGAAATCGTAAAGCAAATTGAAGAAGTAATAGAACACTCAAAAGATATTGGCTTGTTTGACCGGGAGCAAGTAAAGAAAGTGTAAAATATAAAACTGAAATGAGAAGAAAGCAAGTAAGACGGCAGAAAATTGGTAGCTGTAAAGAAATAGAAAATAAATCTAAATGATAAAAACCTAAAGAATCTAAATATTCTGGCACATTTTAAGAATCTCAATTGCATGAATAAAAAAATCAAAAATAGTGATTTTAGATGTCAAAACACTTTTAAAGGGCGAGAGCCAATTTTTGAAGCACGACGCGAGGCCGAGTGATGCATATGATCGGGCTTATGGCCGTGGAATTGTATTCTTTCACGCAAAATCTGAAAAAAACTCGTCAAGTTTTAAGGTTAGGTTTGGCAGCTGTCAAATTAATTACATAAGCAAAAAAGTTAATATATTTATATTTAACTGTGTACCACTTTTAAAAAGCGAATACAAAATAGTTATTTACCTAACGTGTTTGGAAATTTCCCTTCCAAATAATTTAGGTAGGGTAGGGCGGGGCTAGTTGAGCAATTTTTCACTTCATCGGCTATAGTTCCTAAACGATAAGTCCAAATTCCTTGATATGTACTCTCATAGATAGGTAATTTATTCCTTTTTAACATGTCCTAAGTGATTTATCTCTCATAAATCTTGTTTAAGAGCTACGGTCCTTTAAGTGAACAAGATCAAACATGCTCAACCTACCCCATAGGTGGGGTAAGTTGAGCAAGGGTATGGGGCACATTGAGCAATTAGAAAATTAAGTCATATAATGACGTGAATGTTTGCTAGACATGGAATAAAATAGCTTTTTATAATCAACCTTTTATTATTTCTTCAAATATTAAATAAAACATTTCTTACTGTTAATTTTTGGAATAGTCTCAATCTTTCTACTTAATATCATTCTTAGTAAACATCAGTTATGTTACAATCAATAGACATTAAATACAACAAAAAGATATTAATGTGATATATAAAATTAATCATCGTTAACATACTTAAGACCAGCATTGCTCAACTAACCCCGTACCAAATATTTCAAACAAAAGTGAGTTTATGAAAAAACGGTTTGAATAAGAACCAAATTCTTTCTAGATATCATAAATATCATAGATGTCTGAAAGTTTAACACCTAGATGACCGAAAACGGTTGCTTTTTAACGTGTACAGAAGAAATATAAACCGAAACTAATTTTTTACTTTTTCGTCGCAAAAAAAAAACAAAGCGTCCTGATACCCCACTTGATCGACAAGCCGTTACTGGTCGTCGTGGGGTGTGTTTCCCTGCCGCGTCCGCTTCTTTCCGTCATTTGATGAATTAGCCTATGGTCTGTAGTTTTCGAGATATTTCGATTGCCCAACTTACCCCTATGATCAACTAGCCCCGCTATACCCTACAATATTTTTTGTAACGAATCATGCCCGAAAAGAAATCAAAAATAAATAATTTTGAATTTTGCAGATTTAAAATGTCGTTGAATGTGGCAAGCCATTTCGTGAATTCGGCCTTACTATCACTTTGTGTATTCGTTGCACTGACCAACACCCACCCTATGAAACAAATGTCCCTCCTAGACCTGGAAAGTAAAAAAACACCCCAGTGCGGGAAATTCTTGTTTCCGCGCATCGGCGATAAACGGAAAATAGGTATCTATAAGCAATGAGTACAAAAATATGTATTTACTAACCAAATAATTCACAGTATCAACTCTAAGTATGAAACTGTGCTGAAAGTAAATGGAGATGTAATATTTAGTTACATAATGGGAGAACATATAAAGGAAGGAAGTAAAGTGTGCATAATAATCTTACACCTCTGCAAATCGGCTACATTAGTCCTTGGATTAAACTTTCTGCAGTGATATATACTTTGTAAGTCAAATATTCAAGAATTAGGTATTTTATACATTTTACATTACTATAATGTCAAATATCTTTTTGGCCTCGTGAACTGTAAACATGAAAATCTACGTGAACTGTAACTATGGAGGTGATGGTTTCTATGCTTCACAGTGCGGTAAAAATTCACACAAATTTTCGTTCTTAAAATACGTTTATAAAAAAGAAACTGCTTGTACAACGAAAGCATACTTATTAAAACGCCATTTACACAAGTTTTTAATTGTTGAGTGTTTGAAAAACATACGAAAATACACAAAGACAATTTCAATGTTTCGACGTTTTGACGTTTCAAACGAATGGATTCGGATTCATGGCCTGAACTGTCAACATGACATTGCAATTTTTTTTCAAATTTCGTTGAATTAAAACTAAAAAGTCTAATACAAATCTTGCGCGTTAACCTTTTTACAGGGCTCAATCATTAATCATTAATCAAATCGATTTCGCCCTGTAAAATGTAAGTTACCACACACGAATGTAAATAACTATTTTGTACTTATTGCTTATAGATACCTATTTTCCGTTTATCGCCGATGCGCGGAAACAAGAATTTCCCGCACTGGGGTGTTTTTTACTTTCTACGTCTAGGAGGGACATTTGCTTCATTGGATAGGTGTTGGTCAGTGCAACGAATGCAGGAAGTGACAGTAAGGCCGAATTCTCGAAATGGCTCGCCACATTCAATGAACTCTTGAATGTGCAAAATTATTTATTTTTTATTTCTTTTCGGGCTTGGTTCGTTACAAAAAATATTGAACCTAACTTATTTGGAATGGAAATTTCCCGCATTCGCATTAAATGCAGCACTTCGGTCGTGCTTCAAACAAAACGCTTATGCGAGAAATTTCACTTTCCAAACACGTTACGTAAATAACTATTAAAAAATTTCTGCATTTCGTCTTGAGTTACAGCAATAAAAATTAACGCTTTTTGCTGAGAACACACCATTGTCTTTGTAATTGGTAGTTGCATGCCTGCATTCACGTTGAAAGGATAATTTCCAATCATGCATAATCATTCGAGGCGCCATTCACCTCCCTCACAAGTTATTCGTTCTTTTAGGATGTACGAAATCCACTAAACTTTAATATTTCTTCCAAATTTACTCTTAAAGCCAAAACGAAGTAGTGCCTCCCTTTTATCGCCACACATTCTTGAACTTACCCGGCCCTCATTCCCATAACCACCAAATTGCATACTACGAACATTAATATCGTCCCCAACAAAGCGAAGCGTTTGGTAAATAATCCCGGTGGAAATGAAGCAATTTCTTTCCAAGTTACGTGTCAATATCTACTGGCAAAGCGCTTATCCTGGGGGAAATCTGGTTACAGCAAGTCACATCAGAAGTTTTTTCGAGTATGAGAGATAAAAGGCGACACGAGTGGAATTTATTCTCAGGTCGTGTACTGACACGTATTAAAAGCCTCAATTATAATCTCTTTTATTTTCTAAGACCCAATCTAGCGACTTTATGTGCATGCCAACGACCCCTTCCTTCCACCTCCTCTCAGATTTATAGGCAATAAGATTTCGAGAGAAACCTGTAGCTATATAGTCATCCGTATGAGCGGTTTACGTAACATGTTGGGACCATGAGTGGTCGACTAGTTGAAAGTAACGGGGCTTGGAGTGATTGATGTCTGAAAAATTGAATTAAAAAGTGACTTAATTTGGTGCATTATGACAAATTAATCAGATTGTGGTTCAGGGCATGTCGATCAATAATGAGGTTTCATACATTTTTCTTACATAAGGCAATGGATTCTAGTTATCATATTTTTATTATTTCAACTTCAAGCAAGTAAAATGGATTGGTACCATTGAATAATTGACATACTTGACAGGTTAACAATAAGATGTGCCAATGTAACCTCAATGAAATATAATCAATAAAAAAAACAGAACAATAAATAACCACGTGGTATATTAAAGCTCTGTAGACAAGCTTTATTTCAATTTTAAAAATTTATAAGAAATACTTTTACGGATGGCTTGGATATTTTAGAAATTGTAATTGAATTGGCAAACTAAACAGTTTAGTTTCTAAATTTTTAAAGGGAATCTTTAAATATGGCATAATATGCATGCAAATAGGTATGCAGAAAATAGAACAAAAAGAACAAACTGGTTAGTAACTGGCCGAGTATGAGGAAGTTTTAAAATAACCGCCTTGTCAATGACAATTTAATTGTATGGAACATAAGTAAAAACTCAAACACATCATGAGAACAATGCATCATCCACACGGAAAAAGAAATTTTATTATGCTGGGAAAGAAAGCATAAAATTAACGCAAAATGAAATAAAATCCAGTCTTATCTACTTTCAATTACTCTCTTGTACAACAAGCGACGCCTTCAAATAAATCACTGATTTTTATTCAGGATGAGTTATTTTAGATGAAACATGTAATTTCGTTTTTTATATTTCTCAGACCAGACTACTTATTCGATTATTTCTGTTTTATCATTATAGTGATAATTGGATGGCGGTTTTAAATTTGAGCGACCTTTGAAAGTGTATTTTTCCATAACCTGTAAATGAAAACACATCTTAGCTAAATCATCACTCGCCTGTCGTCTCGATCACACTTAAAAGCAATAATGTTTCCGTTGCTGCAAAGGCTTCCACATGTGCACTTTACGTAACACCTTCGAACAATAAGCTGTCGACTACTCGAAAATAACGGTACTTCGAGTGATTGATGTGTGAAAAAATCGAATTAAAAAGCAACTTAATTTGTCAAATTACGACAAATTGACTGTATCCTTGTTTAGAACACGACGATAAATAATAATGTTCCATACATTTCTATCTACTAGTCAAAATCGCTGCTAGAAGACCAGTGGACTCATTTTTCATACATTACAGGCAGTCAAGTTTATTCAGTTTAAAAAACTACAAGCCATTTGTTTGGTCATACTACGGAAATAACTTTTTTAGCCTTGACAGTTGTAAACTATGTTCTACCACATTTTAGACAGCCGTGGTAACCCATTTTTTACACATTGAAGCTGTCACCTACCGCCTTTAAGCGGTAAAAGAGAAACGCGCAAAAAAAAGATCCTTTATGATAAATATTGGTCGTATATTTTGAAAGAAGATACCGCACTTAACTGTCTTTGAATAAGTTTCTAAGATATAATAATGACCAATTTAAAGACACTCGAAGGCGCACCATCTCGTGGTATAAATAGTAAGCATCTCAATTGCCTATTTACCTTGTCAATTTACAATGTCACTCAATCTAAAAATGTTAATATATTGCGATTATTACTCTCATAAAATACAATAATATGGCAAAATGGGTGAAGTTATTGAACTAAAAGTAAAACACGTCAAGAATAAGATAATGAAAAAATTAAGGTAAGTCAACAAAACACTCGAAAAACATAACCTCTCTCATATTTTTAGGAATTGTGCCCTATTTATGCTATTTATCCATTCCTACTCCCGTATCCTTTTGGGCATAATCCGAGCCCGTCACACTATCCTGCACCTATCTTTATGTCAATAATGTGAATGTAACTTTGAAATAAACTATTTATTAACATTGCAATTATTATAAATATTTACAGTAATACCGCAATTTTCCACCCTAGAAAATAAACCGGGCATCAATTGATTTGCTTCCATTACAGTTTCTACAGTATTTGATGTTTCTACAGTATTTGTGGTGTTCATTTCCAATGTTGTTTTTTTTTTATGTGGAAGGTCCTGGTTCGGATAGCATATCAGCAATATCAATTTTTCGTTTTAACAAATCGGCCACATAGCTCTCAGCAACAGCTGAGGACTTCCATCCCCCGTGTTTTTTTTTGGGTTAAAATGTCTCCACCTTTATTTGCCAACAAAGTCGCAGAACTTCGGCGGAAGCAGTGCCCGATGTAGTTCTGGGCATTTTCTAGTTGCAAAAATTTGGCTATTCGGCTTGGAACACTACCGATTGTGTTGATTCCCACAGGAGCATTACAACAGCGTCCATTTGTATATTTAAAAAAAAATCTGTCTTTAATCTTCTTATTTGCAAGCCTGATTTTCAAATATCTCTGAACAATTCCCAACCATTCCAGCTTAGTTATGGCAAATGACTTGCTTATATTTGTTTTTGTTTCAGGGATTCTTACTAAAAATATGTCCTCCTTTTTTTCTAAGTCTTCCACTTTCATTTTGTAGAGCTCTTCTCGGCGCAGTGCCCCACAAACTCCAATTATTAACACAATCTGCACTTTAATCTGTTAAAAAATATCCACAAAATGTATAAACACTTACTTTTAAAAGGAAAAATTCTTTATCTGGGGCCTGGTTTAAGAAAACTTCAATTTGTTCTTCCTCCAGAATTTCGCTCTTTTTAGGCGTCCAGTTTTTAGTTTTTCTTTTTAAATACATTATTATTGTATTATACTTGGAAATTTCGATATTCTTGTCTATGTGTAGACAGAATTTTAACATGGAATAAATTGCCCAGAGAGACTTTTGGTTATCACTAACCAATTTTTTAAAATAGGCCACAAGAACATTTTCGGTATAATTTTGGATACCTTGATCTTCGCACCATTGCATAAAAATGTTGTATTGTCGCTCATATCTGTCTTTGGATTTTTCAGACAGAAGCTCATTCAAAACATTTTTGGCAGCGGCTCTCACATCTGGTGGTGTGGCGTCGAGAAAATCTTCGTCAGACATAATAAATTAATAAACAAGAAGAATGTTCTTAAATCCAAGTGGAGTAAATTTAAATTAAAATTTAAATATATCTATGTCGAACTCCACAAACTTTAATAACTGTAAGATTACTAATGGTACATGTTTCGGCAGAATACTTCTGCCATCATCAGCCCTAATTTAACAAGAGATTAATGATACAATTGATGAATTACAAGAGGGGTTCTTACCTTAAAGAATATAAAAAATTATGACATTGACGTAATTTTGAATTAAATTTGACGTTTTCAAAGGGTTACATGATTTTTAAAAGATTTCGTAAAAACAACATTTTATAAATGTAAAAATTAAAAATGGATCAAAGAGAATCTGGTAAGTTTGTTTGAGTGAAAAATTAAAATAGTGAATTAATAATGGGATTATTGAAGTTATTCTGTTCATTTAAACAAGATCTGTTCTCCAGTTTCAAGGCTTTCCTTATTTCCAAAGTCTCGAGAAAATCTAATTTCCGGCCTTTATTGCATTTATTAAATTAGATTTTCTCGAGACTTTGGAAATAAGGAAAGCCTTGAAACTGGAAAACAGATCTTGTTTAAATGAACAGAATAACTTCAATAATCCCATTATTAATTCACTATTTTAATTTTTCACTCAAACAACCTTACCAGATTCTCTTTGATCCATTTTTAATTTTTACATTTATAAAATGTTGTTTTTACGAAATCTTTTAAAAATCATGTAACCCTTTGAAAACGTCAAATTTAATTCAAAATTACGTCAATGTCATAATTTTTTATATTCTTTAAGGTAAGAACCCCTCTTGTAATTCATCAATTGTATCATTAATCTCTTGTTAAATTAGGGCTGATGATGGCAGAAGTATTCTGCCGAAACATGTACCATTAGTAATCTTACAGTTATTAAAGTTTGTGGAGTTCGACATAGATATATTTAAAATTTAATAATAAATTAATGTTGCCGTTTCAACTACAATGCTTTGATAATTTCAAACAGTCGTGATCTCAACTGAATCATTAATTTCTTTTAGTTTTGTGTTTGACTTTTGACAAATTGAGTTTCCAAAGCCTACTTAGAAGTTTGATTGACATGCCTTGGGTGCAGCGATAATTTTTGCAAAATGGGTGACAAACTTCATCATCGGCTAAAAAGTCTTATACATTATGCGTGTGGTAGGTATTTTACATCACTCAGTTTTATTAAAACACTCCGCTGTAATATACTATTTTGGCCTCCTGTACTGTAAAACGTATGCGAAGGATGCCTAATAAGCTGTTTTTTACAAACGATGTGTGTGTGGTAAAATCAACGAAAAACACTGGGGTGTTACAGATATTTAAGAAGAAAACTGTACTCACCATAATTAAGTTTATGGAACAGAATAGTTGTCATAATAGTAAAATATTTCCAAATATTTTTTCCATTTGATACATTTTTGCAGTCCTTGTTCGCCAACGGATGACTTTTGTGACATTAGCCGGTGAGAACTGTCACAACAGCTGTCAGGCAGTTGTCAACCTCCAATTTTTCAATCAAAATTATTTATTATTGAGATTTTTAAATAATTGTCGTCAAAAAAACGTAATACAAATCTCGTGGTAGTTCTATTACATTTTTCGGTTTTAATAAAGCACTCGGCGATGCCTCGTGCTTCAAAATTAAAACCTCACAATGTAAAATTTGACCTACCATACTCGATTGTAAATAACAATTTTTTATTATTTATTACTTTTTTAGAACGTCTAATATTCACATTTACTGTAAGCTTAAGATTATGTTTTTTTATTAAGTAAAAGGAATATGAATCTATCACACATCTTTACTATATTGTTAAAGGGATTTTTCTTCTTTGTGTTCGTATTGAGGTATTACGATACACTTTTGCGTGTCATAATAGGCAAAAGCGGTGTTATAATAATTTTTTGGCATTACTATTGTTGGCACTTGTTTGCTGAGGAGATTCAAGTGCATTTAGAGCACGCGATTTTGTTGGGGTATTCTGTCTGGAGATGGCCAAGCTGGTAACACTTGGGGCATTGGAGTGGGATGGCGCTTGCCGAAGACTGGGATCCCGTGTGTGAGGTGATGGTTGAGGGTGTCTCCGGTGATGACGCGGAGAAGGGGGGTCCACTTGTTGTTTGATAGGGAGATTGATATCAGGGCCAGAAGGATATTGCGTTCGTCGGTGTCCAGTTCCACACCTCGGATCACAAAGAAAAAGAACGTTCCTGTGCAAATTGTTTGGGTGTATTAACGTTTCAATTAATTCATTTTCATAGCCGCCGTTAACGCACCTCGCAAACGTGGCCAACCGCCGCGAATTTCCCTAGATTCTGAAATTTGTCGCAAAGTCGAAAAAATACTTTATGATAACTCGTTTATAAGGTATTTTGTCGCACTTACTCATTTAGTGCACGACGAGCGTATAGCGAGGAAACCCGTATCATAATATACTATTATATTAAAAGTGCTAGAATCCCAGTCCATTCCATTACTACATCTTTTTTAGTAATTAAAATACACCACTGAGTGGCTCACCAGTCTAGCATCTGAACATTTTTTTTATATTTTCATTCATTTCCTTCCAGCTTCCACTCATAATTTCTACGGAAGCTGCAAAACATCGGTCTGTTTATGCTTCCGTAAACACTAATTGCACTAATGAGAGAAATGGAGTCGCAGAAGGAAGGAAACAAATTATGTTCGGGAAGTAAAGGAAATGGTAATGAAAAACGAGGAAACCGGCGTCGAAGAATGCCAATGAATTTCATACGCTATAACAGGGCGCGCAACCAAACATTTCGTTACATTGTCAAATAAAAACCGATTTTATCATTCGATGAAAATGGCAGCGTAAATGTTATTGCCCCATAAAACGTCGAAAATCATTCCATAAAACATCTTCATATTTTGACATTGCTCTATTTACCGCATAGACACATTGAGAAATTGTAAAAATTTGCCGCAACAACTCCGGAGACTGCGGACGGATACGTATCTGAAAAAATCTCTTTTCTTTCAGCAGGCATTCTCGTGACAGCTCCGGGCGCTGATTAAACATAAGGTAATTAATTAAGTTGGTACTCGAGCAATTACAGCCACTTACTTTCATGTGAGCCGATCAAAAAACTGTGTACAGTTAACTGGAGCAAATAAATACAGAGCTGGCAGGATGCAAGTACTGTTACGTTATGTAATAAAGTACCTATGAGAGAAGACATGCAGTGGTGGCACGCTGTCGGGAACAGTTCCTTCCACTAAATTTCAATTTCAGCGTTGGTAATTTAAGAGTCTTTTATCGAACTAATTGCTGGAGCTATTAAGTCAGATTTATTATTGCGTACAACGGTTATAAAACGCTATGGGTTAATAGTGTTCATGGAAGAAAAAAAATTTTCGCGGCTGATTTAAGGATAGAGCGTAATAGCTCAACTGGATCGGCTATTCATGTGAGCAAGAATGAAGCAGCCTGCGTTTGTAGCGTCATTCATTCGATTTGTGTAGCAAATGCTTTCTCGCATATTTTTGAATTGTGGCTGAAAACATTCGTTTTCGACGGGATCATACCTTTAGAATTTTTGCAAACATTCTTTTCACTTTTTATTCAAAATAGCCATTTTTGTTATAAGTACCTAAAATACAGTTTTTGTGGACGAATTGTTGTTGTTTCCGAACAAGGCGAAGCCGAGTCTGGAATAGCAGATGAGTCCGCAAAAACTTTTTTGGTACGTTTAACAATGTTTTTTTTTTTTTTGTTATAGCTCCTCAAATGTTTAAATAAAGATATTTCGTATCCCTCAAATCGGGGCTGTTTTTTCAAGCCCCTCTGCGGTGTCAGAACTGGGATTGGGTCTTCCGTTCTCTTCTGCAATGAGTTTAAAGTTTGACATTGAGTTACACTGACGCCACTAATTTATAAATCATTCTGTTTCATGTAAGTAGTGGCCGGTTTAAATTTCTGTAGGTCTGTTATACTATAATATAACATCGGTCGACACGATTTTTGGGTGTGAGCTTTAAATATCAAATTTCTTTTTCACTAACGTAATTAATTAATAAAGGGAAAAATAGTTTTTTTTTCCGAAGTTTGCTTTGTAGAAACCAAAGCGATATTTCGAATTATAAAGAAAATGACCTATACTCTCTCAGAATATTATTGTATCGTCTTGGAAACAACATTCTCCTGCTTATTTACTCGCAGGAAAATTGAATTTTCCGAACTAGTACGGTAAAGACTTTACAAGATGTTATTTACTTTGTAACCATATAGTTGCCAACAAAATTGACAAACTTGATTTTTGCGGAATTTTGTAAAAACAAATTTGTAAATTTAGTCTTTTTTACGATTTTCGGAAAAATTTAATACAAAATACTATTAAATTTAATAAAATTAAATAAAATCTCTTACTTGACTCGGACAAAGTGCCTCTTATTTCAATTTAGCTCCTCTTCAGTTACGTAAGATTTTCCTTACTTTTATGTAAATAACTTTTAAACAAATTTTTACTATACATCTGCCATTTTAATTCAAGAATTATAATTAATGAGACTAAAAATTTTGTAGGTATTGCACAATGTACATTAAAATTGAGAAACAAGTTCAAAAATGAAAATTGTTTGTAATTTTTTTATTATTTTGCAAATATTTGGAATTTATTGTTAATTAAGAAAAATCATTAGAATCGTGACCAATTGGCGTTAATTCTGACGCTTCTTCCGTATAATAACATTCATTTACTGTTCAAGTTACGAAAATAAATACTTTGCTCAAAATTTTATTTTTTTATCTTCTAAAGTTTTTTTGCAGTTAACACAGTTAAAATAGGCCTCATAAGCTTCACAAAGCTTTACTTTTACTTTGATAAATTAACCACAAATCAAACAGAATGAATCAACATTGTTACATTGTTTTGAGGCCATTTTCTTCTTATTCAGTGACATTAAAAAACGGGTTTTATAGCTGTGATAGACAACTAAAGACTCATTACTGTGCTATACGCAAATGATATGCAACTTGCCGCTATTTTGTTTCAATGTGCTGCTACTTGTTGCTCATAAAATCAGTTAAAATCTTCAAAATTTACTTAACAACGTAAAACTGACGAAAGCAAAGCTTATATATGTCGAAAAAGGATATTTTGGTTTTATTTTATGCATTAAACGGAAAACCACAAAAATGTTTTGTCGATCTGTGTAATCAGTAGTTAATTCATTCTTTCTGCTGCTTTCTAATTTCCTGGTAAACTTCTTAATTAAATTGCTGAAGAGAAGATCAATACGTCACTGATGAAAACACCACAAGGCAGTAGGAGAATTTAAAAACAGACCAAATTGTCGAAATATCGAATAAAAAAGTCCAAGGGCAAAATGATGGCACAACGGAAAGACTAGAAGAAAAGAAGCTAAAATGAATAAGCAAGAAGAATGCCACCATTTAGGGGAAAATAGGAAAAAGCAGAAAAAATTGAGAAGGCCAAACAAATAAGTACAAGTAAGGTGAATGTATAAACCAATAAAAATATAGGTAATTGAAAAAAAACTATAATCGTCTAATCACTCAGTAATAGTCTACTCTCTATATTTTCGTCTTGAGCTCCACATCTTAGATATTGGTTTTTCCCTTTCTTTCTATCTCTTTTGTGTATGTTTGCAATTTGTTGATTTTTATATAATTATATTTTATTGACTGTTCTGTATGGGGTGGTTCCATATCTTGTATATCTGCTTTTCTAATAAACGGCTACATTGTCGATAGCTAGATGCATTACATCCGAAACTTAAAGCCAAATAAATCTTCATTTTTACTAAAGTGTTATTTGATGATCAGCTTTGTAATCCAAACTTAAAATTAATTACTCAGAAAAATGTAGAAATTAATAGCGCAAAGCAAAAAGAGTAGTGACACAGAAAGTGAAAGAAAGAAAGAATGAAAGGAATTTTACAGTACTTACCTACAGAAGCACAGAATACAAAAATTAAAAAAATATAAACAGACGAATTCTGTAAAAACGGACTAAAGATGTCCTAAGGAGAGACAGTGAAAGTTACAAATGAAGGAATAAATAAAAATATAGTAAATTATAAATTAAGAGAGATAGAGATATAGAACAAAAGAATAGCAAAGTTGAATAATGAAGTAAAATAAAACCATAAAATTTTGAACAGAATAACCAATTATTAGGTTTTTGTTACAAAAATTAGAACAGAATAGTAGTTAACGTTACAAGTCCGGTAGGTTACTTGTAACGAGTTAGACATTATGGACGAGGCGACGTTAGGAGCCGAGTCTAGAATGTCTAAACGAGTTACAAGTAACTACCGGACGTGTATCGTTATGTATTTTATTTCATACTGTAAGCCCGTTCTTCATTATTTTATTTCAAAAATCAAAAAATCACATTTTGTGAAAATCGCATCACCTTTGTTGTACATGTAAAACTTCATCAGTAGCCGACAAATACGTTTGGAAATGTCAGATTAATGTCAGATTTGATTTATAAAGATAAAACTGTCCGGTAAGTGTTGCCTAGCGACACTTACCGGCTCTGACACTGTAATAGTTCACCTACCGGACGCAAATTGATCCTTTAATAGAACATCTACCGGACAGTATGAAATAAAGATTTTTAATGAGAACATGCAAAAAAAAAAGTGTTAGAAACAATATCTAATTCAATGAAAAACATAAAGTGGAATTATTAAGAAGACCTAGTAGAGAAAAGATGGATACAAGAGAAAATCTTTCTAGAAAAAAAGATTGGACAGATGGAGACGAAGATGGAAGAAAACGAAAGAGGCGAAAGAAGAAATAACAGGGCTGAGACTAAAAGAGACGGGACAAAGCATGCCCAAAAACCTCGAGAAGTAGATTGAAGAGGAGTTGAAAACAGCAGTGAAGATAACAGAGGCCTATGCTGTAAAGAGAGAAGACATAATTCTAGCGAAAATGGCGGAACATCATGAGAAATTAAAAAAAACTGATAAATAGGGTAGGATAAAAAAATCTTCATAAACAACAATTTAACAAGAAAGGAAAGAGGGATAGAGGAAATGATAAGAGCGACAGCAAAAGTGAAAGGAAAGAAGGAAAGACGTTAAGAATAAAATATAGGAAACTTCAGGTAGAGGGAAATTGGCGGAGAAAGAATAATGACACCGGGCAAATGGAAAATGTTTGAAGGAGACAGGAAAAATCCGAGAAAGGCAGAACGCAAAACCAAGAAGAGAATCACTGATTGATTATGCAACAGTGAACCAAGACTGTTGGGAAGAACTACGAAGATTTGAAGTAGTAAACAGAGTAAAACTAACCGTTAGAAATAGAAATATTTGGAGAAGAAATAAAAAGAGCAAGACATGAGAAAGAAATCTTTATAAAAACAATTTAGGAAGAAGAAAGCATACAAAAGTACAGAAATGGGCTACAACACATTGAAAGAGAAGAGGAAAACAAAAGATACCAAAACAAAAATTAAAGAACACAAGAGAAGAATGAAAGGAATGTCAACAAAGAAAATACAAGTAGAAATATAAGAAAGCATGGGAAGAAACAGATGCAGAAACAAGTAAAGTAATTTAAATAACTGGGCTACACTTTTAACCAGAGCAATAGCGAGAAAAGATATAATATAAAGGAGTATGGGGAATAAGCGGTCGCGGCATAAGGAGAGGGCTGATGCACAAAAGGCGAGCACAAAGTGTCATGATGTACGGAGCAAAAATATGTCGATGGAAGCAGCAGAAAAAACTGGAAGCAAGCCAAGCTATGTATTGGAGATGGATATCCTAATACTGGGTAGAAAAACGCCAGCCTATATCATGCCGAAAGAAGCAAAGTGACATACGAGTGGAATCAGGAGAAAGAGCAATAAGATTCGAACAGAAATTAAAAAAAAGCACGGAATACGGAATGTAAGATCTTACAAGAGTTTTCGAAAGAGTCAAAGAATGAGAAGACGGAAAGAGCAGGAAAAGAGAGAAGAGAATACTAAAAAAAGCGGGTACGCAGTGGAGAGAGGTATTTGAGAAGTATACTGCCGGTATACTTGAGAATGGAGAACGAAAAATACGATAAGAGAGTAATCGCAAGGGTTAAATGTGGGAACGAATAAAGCAAAAACAACTACTGGAAAGAGATAGACGAGAGAGTTAAGTCGATTTTGCAGAAACGATAGAGCACATGATGGAAGAATGTATGATGCGATGGTGGTGGAGCAAGAAAACTCGAAGGAGGGAAAGCACTAAACTGCATGAAAGAAGTATTCAACAGAAAAACGAGCAAAAGGAAACAGACAGAAGAAACAGAAAGAAACTAAAATTAATTTTGCTATTGTTATTGTTTTACGTTAATTCTATTTACTTAATAATTACTATTGTTTATTATTGTATGGGAAAAAATGAAACCCTTTTCAAAGACGGAAGGCGAGAAAGTAATAATCATGTTTCGAGAATTCTTCTTTTTGGATATGGCTTCCGTCAGATTCCAAGAGAACCATTTGGGGATTGATAACGAGCTATATTGCTAATACAAATCTGTCCAGGATTCATGAACTAGATCACAATACAATTCGCTCTTGTAAAGTTATAGAAGCCTTAACTGAATGCAATATTGAAGCGGAGGGTTCATTTAGGACAGTGGAATTGAACGGTTTCTAAAATTATCAAAAACTATCTAATCAAAATATTCCTAAGATTGAACTAAGCAGGTTTCTGTAAGCTGAAATGCATCACCATCCGAAGATAGAATGTTAACATAAAATTTATCGGCTTTAGTGTTCATTCAACGTAAACGTATAGATTTAAATAAATATTATTTTTCATTTTGCAGTTCTTTAGAACAAAAAGACCATCATCGGGCGTGTTGAATAGGACGTATTCGATGATGGCTAACTTTACCCAAACGTCTACAAGAACTTACATTTGGACAGGCTTTTGCAATATTGTAAACCTACCTTATGATGAATTATGTTTTCATTACCTTTTTGATCTATTATTGTTTAACAAGGAGGTAAAGATGGTATCTTAAAACATAAACAATTCGGCTCATTATACATCAGGTTAAGAAGGGAGAAAGAAGAAGAAAAACCCTTTTTTCAAATATGGATACGTTCCCTTTTGAAAACTTCTTCAGGTGCACCTAGTATAATTTTTTTTGTTCACTTCCAATCAAAAAATTAAATTACATTATTTTGAAGAGTGAAAGAGTGATATTCAATGATTGTTTATATAATAAAAGTTACTTGAAGATTTACCAAATGAGCCAGTTAGAGGATGAAAACCGAAAAAAGAAATCAGCTGCGTGAAAAACCACCGTATGAGATTAATCTATAATTTCACAGCTACATCAACCGTCATCTGTTATCACTCTATGATACAATTGGGGTCACATTAAATTTGAAAAAAAGAGTTTCTAGTGGATGTTCATCGTAGAATTCTGCAAACCACAATCACTCTAGGTAGTACATTGCAAAATAACAACTGTAAGCACTGTTTTTCAGTTCGATTCACTCCAAATCATACATAATCTTTACTCTAAACGCTTTGTGACTTGTTTAAAACCTCATAACTGCCAATAGAAAGAAATTTATTTTGAATTATAATCACCAAAGCAGTTTTCACTGTGGTCTTAAGATTCTGCGGTTTGGGGGTTTTCTTAGATTGTTCACTGTTCAAACTCGGTTATTCTGGTAGCACATTTGAATCAATTACATTTGAACCTCCCGACAGTATATAATAGGGCGACCTCCTACCTACACTCCTTTAAAACAATTGAATAGGCAGGTAGGTACTCTTGCACTTTTTTACTACCATGACGTAGTTATGTATTCAAACATGTTACGACAGTGCGTCAATATTTACCACCGATCCTGCCAAATAATTAACAAATACAAAGATGTTACAAGACCTTAGTCACCAAAACCAACATTTCTCAACTTCCTATTCACTTCCAGTTAAAAGCTTGTCATCCGCGCTCTCCACACTTATCAGTAAGGACAAACACAGCACTCACTGCAAGATGCTTAAGACTCAACACACCAAGGTTATTACATTGTTGCGATGCTGGTAGCCACAAATTGCTACTCTTATATTTCTAAATCACAGCAAAGGAATTAAGCCGATAATGCTCTCTCTCGGAGCCGATATAGAACGGGAAAAATGAATATCCGCAATTATATTGCTCGGAGCTCCGGTATAATTAGATTCTATCTACAAAACGGCTATTGTGGCAAACACCACAATCGCCGCCATTCTAAATCGAAAAAATACAGGACCTGCCCGGTTTTTTTCTCTCTTTCCCAAGTGTAAATCCGTGCCAAGGCCGCTTGCGAAACCACAATGCGTTAATACACTCACCTTTTTAAATTCAGCTCAGTGGATTAGTTCAAGTATTGTTTGAAATGTTGCATGTTCGGCTGGGCACACCTGAAACAAATTTATTGCCTTTATTAATTTGAAAAAGTTGTAAAAAGATGTAATGATTATGTCGGCCTTGAGACAGTTAGGTATATAAATAAAACATTTGACTTGGATGAATATAACTTAAGCAGAAAAAAGTAGAACAAGTTGGAATTTATAAAAATATGTGTTCAACAAATTAATTGAAGATCAGTTATGTTATATGGACACCACTACTATATAATTCGTCTCTAACTCTAAGTAGATACCGTATGTCTGCTTCGATTGACCCATAATTTGTAGCCTTCTCAACACTACTTACATTCCGTTGACATTACATTTATATTTTTCGTAGTCGTGAAAGACATGCAAGATATATTCTACGTTTCTAAGATTGTAAAATTTTTGGTTCTTAGGTTTTCTTGTTTCTAAATTTCAGCTTATTCGATTTTAATTTTCAGTGTTGATGAAATGTCACTTTTTATGAAAATTTTGAAGATGACACGTGATTGTCGATTACTTGCCAAATAGTAAAAGAGATTGTACAATTTGACTCTGAATTTTGAAGAAAAAGTTAATTTTGTGAAGACACAATGTCGGACGACAAATTGCGTTTGTCGAAACGAAAGAATAATATAAACAAATTATTAAATTAATCATATTTGGAAGCCAATGCTATTTTTTAGTATTCATTCACTTGTTCTTCCTTTTTATAAATACCAAAGGACCTAAGACAAGGAATAAGAATTTTATTTTTTTAATAGGAAGTTATGGAAGGTATCACTTTTTTTCTCTTGTTGAATAGACAATTATTGAAAAGTGTATTTAAAACCCAAAAAAAGTGTTTTTCGCAAAAACATTACATAACTAAATTATGAATTTTGTGCGGAACTTTATGATCACTCTGTATTAAATTTCGTGATTGTCAGGTTATAAAAAATTTCAGGTTTTTCGTAATTTCGTTTCACTTTTCAGCTTTATTTGTTAAATATCTTTTTCGTTTAAGTAGTATTCAACAAACTCTAGACATTTCGGGTTTTCCAATATTACAAATTAATGAAATCAAAAACCCAAATCTACATTTTCCAACCTACAGTGTGTTATGGAAGTCCTAGCAGAAAATTTAACCACAAGTAGAACTCGTCAAAAGAAATATTATTTAACTAAAACCAATGCCCGCCTATGGTCCCACGTTTATTGATTGTGAGAAATTCACAAAAACTTTAACCGATAAAAGAATCAAAATAAAAACTGTTGAAATAGAAACATGTACTAACCTACCATAATATGCATTATATTGAAGTAGGTTCGTATGTAATAATCGTCTCTCTAACTTACATCAGAGATAATACAATCCACCAAGTGCGGTAAACGATAAATGTTGACACACCGACACCACACATCTCCAAATACTTAAAAATTTTAGGTTCAATTTCCAAAACGCTATTACATCTGGGACGTCCAAGACACAGACAAGCAGCTGACTTCATTTGCATTACCTAACACTAACACCACAAAAACTGCACCATAGAAAAAACATTTTCGTGAAAACTACAATAAATAAATTCTTAGTGTTTCACGGGTGACCTGGCAATACCTCCTATCTCAAATTTTTAGAGAAATTGAGTTATTACCATAATTCCTATCTCATCCTATAAATTAATTAAAATTACAAATAAAAATTAAACTTTTGTATTGAAAAAGAAATATTAATGCCGAATAATAATTATTTATTGTATATTAGCCACGCAAGAAAAAGTTTAGCCGTGAACTTGAAGAGCGAACGGGTAATTTTCTTAAGTGCCTAATATAGTATTCCACACGAGTGTAATATTAAGTTTTATCCAAAATCATTCCTAATAATTAAATCCTTTGTGTTTTTTATCCATTTACATACCATTAAAAGCAGAGACCTATGAAATGGTTGCTATAGTTTTGCATTTGGTTGATTTGACTATTCCGTGAGTCCGAGTTTTTCTCTCACTAGTGTGTAATGATCAACATTACACCCTCAAATTAGCATAAGTAGTAATTTGCTTATTACACACGATTTTGGATAAACATTTTTAGAATTTTCGATTTTATAAAGTTTATTTAGATTTTCAAGCGTAACGTTGATAAAAATGAAATTGCCAGGTGGCCCGCAATTTGCTTAAAAATCGAGCACAGTTCATAACACAGCGGCCGCCGCGACACAACTGATAATTAAAATTTACTATCAACGACAAATTTTTTGTACCAAAAAAGTTAGAAGCTGTTTACCTCGTTTACTCTCAGATGCGTTCAAGTTCATTTGGTCATAGGCAGAGGGTGAAATAAGGGCTCAAAAAAATTGCGGATTTCAGCAAAGTGGTAAATAGAGAAAACGTTTATTTTGACGAGTTCTGCTTGTGGTTAAATTTTCTGCTAGGACTTCCATAACATCCTGTATACAAGTCAAAAACCGTTAGGGAAATATAGAAATATAACAATTTCAATTTTTGGAAATTTTAACAGAAAAGAACACAAAAACCTGAAAATCACAAATAAAAATCAGACCTTGAAAACCTAAAAACCTAATATTTTGCAAATTCAAATACATAGATTTTAAGAATTTGATTTTTCAAAATTCAGCGACATATCACGACTTTTAGATTCTAGATTCCAAATTCACGAATTAACTTCAAATTTTGAGGCTAGGTTTGACAGCTGTCAAATTGGAAAAAAAAATTATCCCAACTTTTTTAATCAGTTTTCTCCGAAAACACCAAAAATAATTTTTATTAAAATTACCGACGCACGTTTCGCCAACAAGTTGGCATCATCAGTATAATGACTATATCCCAATAATGTATAAAAACCATTTGGAAAATACTTAAAAGTAGACAATTTAAAAATGTGATCTAGGAATATATTTATATAAAAAACACATAAGGAAATATGGATAAATAAAATAATATAAATATGAATAAAAAAAAAAGATCTGTAAATGTGCGATTAAAATGCAAAAATGATTAAAAAAATTCGCATTAAAAATGAATGATTACTTTAAAAATTGAATACAAAAAACGTAAAAGAGAAATATTGAAAAACGAAGAAAATAAAATAAAAATAAAGAAGTACCAAAGAAGACAAATACAATGGGTCATTTACGAAAGCATAGTTATCATTAAAGACTCTTTCCAAAAAATAGCAACATTTGGGTACAGGAAATAAAGTAAAGAAGATGAATTGGTCTGGTAAAGCTACTCATGTTAAAACAAACAATATGATATAATATAATTTCCATAAACAAAGAAATGCATCAGCTTCAATGAAGCTGTAGAAAACGTATTGGATCAAATTAGAAGAACCAACACTAGTATGAAAAAGTGTAGACAGGGAAATAATATCCATAAATCATGAGAAAAAGCAGTTGCCTCATCCTTCACATACGCTTTGTAAACCTTACCATCGATCTCCATCTCGAACTCAGAAATGAAAGCCAAAGAGTTGACAATTGACAGCTGTGACAAGAGCAGCAAAATGTTAAAAGCATGGGCACAGCCTACTTCAACTACAATCAATTATAGTCATACTACGTCATTTTGTAAATTGTATTTTGTGACAATATTTATGTAATTTACTACCAAAAAGACGTCCTTCAAGTGTTCGTCGGTTTTTTGCCCAGTTATAGTTGGCTTGAGTGTTAATACTAACATTTTTGAAATTATTTACTGACGCGTTGATGCAATAGGTGGTAAGTTAAAAAAAAAAGCCTTTACTCAACAGTTAAATTTACTAAGCATGTGAAATGCCCAACATGGTACTGTTACAAAATGTCCAGAACAGCTACTCAATATAGCACAGTCTAAACCAGCTACCATAATTAATAAGCAACTCTATTTAAAGCAATACCGACTTCGTTATATACCTACAAGAAATTTTTCGTACTAAATATGATTCACAAACCGGTAAGTTCGCAGGAAACTATTAACAAATCTCAAATCGACTTAGAAACTACACCCACATCGTGTGATTCATCAAATCAGCAGCAAAAATTTCAAACGAGTTGCACAGTGGAGTCTAGCCAAAGAAAAAGGTCTGGAACGAATGTAAAGTAGGCATTTTAAATAACACTGACAGAAATATAATTGTTTGTCATACGCATGGGTGTTTGCTGGCTTGTCGAGTGAATTTTAACGAGATACTGTAGTGAATTTTTATTCATGTCGTTGGCCTTAAAATTATGAATTCGGGGAGTCATCCACCACAGGTGCCACCTGTATTGTCTTCTGAAATCCGAGAGTTTCTTTGCCAAGGTCGAGGTGGTAGACGGACAATTTTGGGTGCTTTGCATGTCTAGAATTTAGGCCCGAAATTATAAGGAAGGGGCCTGAATTATTAGTTCAAAAGTCAGTTATTACTACGCTGCGCTAGTAGAATGACAGACTATTTTCTTGGTAAAGTTCTTTCTATACACGAAGGAGGGTGTAGCTTGCAGGTAAAATTTGTTAAAAATAAAACAAATAATTTCAGTGTATTACACGTTTTTATGGTGTAGCAATTACCCCAAACTGCGGGAGGCATAAATATGTCTATATCCATCGATGTCATAAATTTTTATAATGACCATAACTGTCTTCGTTATAAAATCAAGTACCAGAATAAATTCGCTCATTGTTAAAATAAAATCATGCCAAATTGGAAAGCGTGCATCTCTACACTGATGATTAATTTATGACAAATCGTAAACACCGCATAACAAATTTAATTAAACATACACGAATCCCCGTTAGTTGCAATTAATTAGTAATAACTTAAGCCGCGTCCGTTCACTTGAAAAAACTGAACGCAACTTTGAGTATTATTAGTTAACCTCTTCCCGTGATGGATATACGGCAGATCATTGTGATTCGCTAGAGGAAATTTATACTGGGATAATTGTGAATGAAGCATCAATTTTCTCGTGTTGATGGCTAATAAATATGAGTTTGCGTTAAATAGCTTAGGATAAGTAATGTCACACTGTGGTAAAGTAATGGTATGGGTTTGTGGAACTGTCTATTTGAAATGTATATGAGACTGGTTGTCATACTTCCTTGATTGTATCGGACCAGTATCGATTTCTTGAGCCAGATGGGATGGATAATTAATTGAAGGCGAAGAACTTAGTTGAAACCTGTTACGAACTATATTGATATAAAACGGTTCTTTTAAAGCAGGTTAAGGTCCAAAACCGAGATAGTTTAAAAATCATACATACTGATGGGTCGGAGTGGTCTATTACATAATTAAAACTGTCATCACTAATAGAAGATTGCGGTAATAATAAATTGTAAGTTCACTTTGACCATGCATTAACTCTTAAGCTTATCTAATTGTAAGACATGGTTTAGGGTTTCCATCCAGTAAATTCACGATTATATTATACCTAATAAAGATCCCCACTTACTGCTAATTAAAAATAATGAAGAAAAAAACGAAAATTCCTGAACAAGGTAAAGTACCTTCTAACGACTATTCCCTGAGGTAATTTCTGTATAATTGGGACTAAAAACGATAACATAAAAATGCACAACGAAACATCTGATCGAAGTATGAAAAATATTTTTTTATCAGATAAGTGCCAGTCAGGGTGATAAATTCACAATAGCTCTCTGCCTTGTATTATTGTGGAATAATAATTGTTTTCTTTTACGTATTGACCAGAAGAAGCTCCTCGTGATTCCGACTTTCACGAGGTTCCTTAGGGAGCGTCCATTAATTACATCGATTTTGGCGATTTTTCGACCCTCTCTCCCTCCCCCCTTGGTGAGATGTCGTGAGATTTGGATGCGTATTTTTTAGTGTAAATACATTAAACTGTGCTTGATTGCGTCGTATTTATTTAAAAACAAAAACATAATTTGCTTAATTATTTTTATTTAAGACTAGTACATAATTATTTAAGACTAGTATGAACGTAGTTTAGAATCACAGTGAGAAAATCGAACAATAAAATACTTAAGTAGGAACTACTAAAATTCTTTGTGGTGTTCGCATAACCGCGATAATATCAGATTGTTTTATAAGGAGTAAAAGTGGGACTTTTTATGGAAAGTCTGTAGGTTTGACGACCGAGCGCACAAGGCCGGCAACTACAGACGAACCACGAAAAGTCCCACTTTTACTCCTAATAAAACAATCTACTATTATCGCGGTTATCTGAAAGCAAATAATTCACGTCGATTTACGACATTTCAAGTCCTTTCAAATCGCTTCAAGTTCATTCAAATCGCTTCAAGTCCTTTCAAATCGCTTCAAGTCCTTTCAAAATATTTCAAGTCGCCTCAAGTCCTTTCAGATATTTCAAGTCTTTTATAGTCGTTTCAAGTTTCTTCAAGTCACTTCATCTCTCTTCAAGTCGCCAAAGGACACTTCAAGTCTTTTTAAAGTCTTCCCAGGACGCTTCAAGACTTTTCAAGTCCCTACAATTCCCTTCAAAACATTTCAAATCTTCCCAGGTCGCTTCGAGACTCTTCAAAGTTTTTCCAGGTCACTTCCAGTCCCTTCAAAATAGTTGAAGTCTTCCCAGGTCACTTTAAGATCCTTCAAGACACTGCAAGTCTTTTCAAGTCTCTTCAATTCCTTTCAAAACTTTTTAAGTCGCCCCAAGTTTGTTCAAAACATCTCATGTCGTTTCAATTCGCTTCAGGTCGTTTCAAGACATTTTAAATCCTTTCAAGTCGCTTCAATGTATTTCAAGTCTTTTTAAGTGGCTTCCAGTCCCTTCAAGATAATATTTGAAGTCTTCCCAGATCGCTTCAAGGGTTTTCAAGTATTTCTTTAAACACTTCTAGGCGCCCCAAGTCCCTTCGAAACACTTCATGTCGTTTCAAGTCGCCTCAAGTTTTTGAAGTCGTTTCAAGACATTCCAGTATTTTAAAAGCCGATTCAAGTTTCTTCAATTCACTTCCAGTTTCTTCAATTCGCTTCAATACATTTCAAGTCTTTTCGAAGCCGATTCAAGTTTATTCAAGTCGCTTCAAGACATTTCAAGTGCTTTGAAGTCACTTTTCTCCGAATTTTTTCTTCAAACGTCGAAAATCGCCCACGAAATACAAATCTGACAGTTTACTAACCTCAATGTACACATGAATTTCTGTCTAAAAGTAACATCTCACTAGCTTCCCGATTATTTTCTAAGACAAGTTCTACACAAGTTTTATGAAATTCTATTTTCTTCAAAATAATGTAAACTTCAGTGCTAAATTCCTAAAAGAATAAAATAATTATTTAAATTTAAAAAAATCTTAATTATATACGCTGCCGATTTGACAGGCCTCGCGAATTTTTCAAAGCACATGATTGGTAAATTGAGCGGCAGACAAAATAAAAAAAAAATTGTCTGTCTAGACAGAGAAATGGATATTTGTATACAATGTCACTTTTTCTGACGTTTGAAGAAAAATATTATTGTGTAGGATTTAGCCATATTTTATGGAGAAACAAGTTTTAGTTACATAATTTAACCTTTTTCTCGCAATTTTCCAGTGTTTCTTGCGGAAAAAAAATTACGTGATTTTTTACCAGACTTCTTCCCCCCACCCCATCTAAACGCCTCACGTAATTAATGGACGCCCCCTTACTGGTCAGATCCACATCCTACACCATAGCTACTCCTCAAACCACGAGGTTAGTACTACTCAGCAAAGTTAGCTTGGCATCTGAGGGTTGATGCGCAGTGGTCGAAGCCACTCCCCTGATGCGGAGCTCAGGGTACTTTCACGGCAGCATAGCATTCTGCGTCTCTCTCTAACAACGACGAAACTTTTTACTAACTTTGTCTCTCTCTGCGCGGCCAACTGCCATCCTACGATGGTTGACTAGTAACTCCTAATCCCATAAACCATGTGCCCAAAGTAGACGCAACGAGATCAATTTTACTGCCTTCTGCATTCCAGCCTCTGGGTCTCAGCAGGCAGGAATTATTTTCAGATGGGAAACGAGTAAATCATTGATGTCTCCAATGCAACCAATTATGAAAACCACCAGCTTCACTGAATAGCTTATACAATCTCCAAAGTTCAAAGAGCAGGTATTGATATTTTGTTCGATTTCCCTCCTCATTGATGCAAATGTTATTTTCAGCAGGGGGCGAAAATTCAATAACAAACATTTACTTGGAGGAGTGATCCAATAGAAATACGTTAGGATTGTTCGCTGTTATCTGACTGACGGTGGAGAACGAATAGTTCCAATAAATTCGGCACCTTTCGTTCTCCATAATGGAGTCAACATCTTTCGGGACATAGGGCGGCACTGGTGTCTGGTCCCTTTCTCGGTGGTGATAGACATAGGTCGAAACTGCATAATACCGGTTTTTGTTTTGGTGGACCTGCTTACATTCAGCACCTCAGAGCAAGGTGTTAGTAATTACATCATATGTTTTTGAAGAAAACACTATCCATTGACTTATCTACTAGGTGATTATAATTGATGTTCCAGCAGGATAACTTTGGAAAATTAGTCAACGGATTTTTCTAATTTGTTGTGCCATTAACGCATGCAAAATCTAGATCTTTTTCCATTGATAACACTCTGAACCCTGCACTGAACGAAATGTCAGTGTGATTTCGAGGATGGAATGGGTCCATGTCAAAGCATTTCAAGTATACGTCCGGTACAGAAAAAATCCCCAAATTACCAAAATTAATTTTATTAAATTTATAAAAAAGTGCAAATGACTAATATTATGCTATTAATATGCAAATTAGAAAAAAATAACATGACAACTCTTTTTTTAAACCTTTTTGTAAGACCTGAACTCGTGTCTTAATACATATTTTCAATAAATTTGTGGACAGATGTATTAGGAACTCGTGTGGTATGTCATTGATTGATGGAAGAATCATCACTTAATTATTATTGTAACTTTCTTCTTTAGGTAGGATCTTTTAAATATCCTGCCCGTTGAACTGGGCATATTTATCCGAATTTTTTCATAAAACTTCCCGATTTGCTAGAGGACATGTCCCTTGTTTTTCGCATTAATGACTTGTTTCAGCACGATGGCGCACCACCACACGTCAGCTCAGAAGCTCGAGAAGTTGGATAAGTCCCCAGATTCAGATCCAAATGCTCTAGATTTTTTTCTTTACAAACTCCGTTGCGCCTTTTTGCGGCGAGCACAGTTATGTTTAGAGATGAATGGTGAGCAGTTTGAACACTTGTTCTGATTGCTCTGTTATCCCTTTTGACAATATTATTTTTCTATTATGATTAGTTTGTACATACCCTTTGCTCTTGTTTTTGTACTGGTAGATAAGTTCGTGTACGTTAAATAAAAATGGTTCTTTTCAGAAACCGCATTTGATGTTTATTAGAAAAATAACACTAAAAATAATGTTGATGATAAAAACATACAATGGCAAGTATGGATATGGATAGCGTGGATGTCACTCCGACAGTGCGATAGCCCAGCAACAGATTTATGTTATATCAACAACTGGACCTCCCTTTCTGGAGAAGTTCCAACAGCGGTCTTATGTAAGTCCAGAATTTGTCTTTCTTTGCTTTTTCGGGCTCCATATTGTCGTCGACATTTGTCAGTTTTCTTTGGGACACCTTGTATATTTGCATATTTTTTTATACTACGTATTATTTAAGTTGAAAATACCTTCTCCGATGATTATGTATTATTGAATCCTCCGGCTGTAAAAATTAGACTTTCTGTACGTGATAGGGATTTAATTGTTGCTCTTCGGGTACTAGCACATTTTTGCAAAACACAATACACAACGTTAATGGAAATTAGGCACACGAGAAAAAGCAAGCATCTTTTACGATAATAACTTTAAAAGCGAAAGTAAAATACAATAACACGCCCGGTCGAGTTCGCCCGCCGATACTGATTCTTAACAGCAGGTAACTGATGCAGCCGAGAGTGCAAAAAAATTAGACACTTGATAAGGACGTTTTGCTTTTTCGGACAAAAACAATTGATTGTCTGTAGGTCAAGTTAAAATAAATATCCATAGGCGGTTCGTGAATTTGAAGGGTAGATAAAAATGTTGTTGCTCTCGGCGAGTTCTACTACTGGTTAAAATTGAAGTAGTTATTTCGTGGACATCTTGTATATTATATTTTACATATTATTATAATTATTTATTAATATACCTAGTTTTTAGCAAAATCTGCAGAGAGTAAACTTTTTACATATACGAGTGCCCCTAGGCACCAGAAAATGATTTGAAATCACATTTTCACGTGCACTTTCTTTCTGTTCTATTTCATTGACCACTATTTTCCGATTGACTGTGATGATCCGTTGGTATAGAGTCGCCATCTGATTCAGTCAACAGAATCCATTTAGCAAACTTGCTTGATAATTTTAATCCCTCTATTTCAATCTTTTCGGAGATCCGAGAAAACAATACGTACTTAATTTTAAAATAAAACCGTCAATAAACGGATAGTATGAATTTCCAAATCACTACGTAAACACAGAACATCCGTATTTTTCACTGTTGCGAAATCATAATTAGCTTATAATACATAATTACACACCTCAAATCTACTGGTAAGAAGATCCAGAGACGCTTGTTTGGTTAAGTGTTTTAGAAGTGATGAGATTCGCCAATCGGGATTGTCGGTCGGTCAAATTAACCGGTAGACAGTAGTTAAGGGTTAAAGCTAATCACACACGTCCAACGATATTGATCGCAGCAAATATCGCGGAAGATATCGCGGGACGCGATTGGCTTGAAAGCTTTTCTGGTCTGGGTCGATTTTATGGCATAATGTCCGAACCAGTTTCTCCATCAATAATTTATACAGGTTTGTGCTCTATACCTAAAACTACATTTCTTAACTAAAAAACACACTAATTATTACACTTAAAACTATGAAGATCCGATCACAGTGCAGATTGCAGGACCTCGCGTGATGCGAGTTCTGTGACAGACTGATTCAACAGTGATAACACTATAGTTCTAGATGACTGCAAAATGTGGAGGATAAACAAGTCATGCTATACAGTTTGAAAAGAGGCTTCTAAAATGGGAAATAAAGGCTTCCACTATCCTAGCCACTCGAACGGAAAAGCATTTGAAGAAGAAGTGAAGACGGTACGAAGCTAAACTATATTTTCATTTTCATTGAGACTTTATTACAGCAGGTACTCGTTATATACCAACCAGTCATTTGGAACCTATATAAAGATATGCACTTTAAACACTGTAGTAACTGCAAATGCTTAGTACATTTACCTTTTAGTTACTACACGGTGCGGTACAATGAGAAAAACCACTTTACCGCTCCACCTAGTGTAAAAACCAAGATTATCAAATTCTGTGAGGAATTAGGTGGAAGCTCACAACGCACAATGGTTAACTTGCTCTAGTAACTTTTCATAGGACTTGTATTTAAATATCAACTTTCTAATTATTTATCTACTCCGCCACAAAATCCTTGGCAATATTTAAAGAGGTTTTTATTTAAGTCGCTACACCAGTGGGTTTAGAAACTGAAAGTAAAGGTCACGACTGAATAATTGTAATATCAAATAACTTGCTGTAGTGGGTTCGGTGTAAATTATTATTGTTGTCCGACATATCAAGTTATGTAAATTCGACCCCGCGACAATTATGCGGAAATAGGATATGAAATAAGCACTCCTCATGAAAGTGTGAAACAAAAGCATTCAGGTCGAGCCCAGTTATAAAAAAAGAGTGAGAAACAGTAATGGTAATCTCGAACTGATGGAAATCTGACACTACAAAGCACCGCAAGGTGCTGTAGAAAGAGTTAATTACTATGCACGTGAAAATAACGGAAAAAGATCGTAACGCAGAGAGAACGAAGTAAGTGACACCCAGGATGATGTGGGGAAATTAATAAGTAGTACAAGGAACACATCTGTCAGACGTTGAGCAACGAAGATGCATCGCTTCCATAAAAGTGCGAATTAAAAATGAAAAAGTCCGTCCATGCACGGTGGGACGGACTCCCATACCAATTACGTCTGAACGTGATAAATGGGGGCCATTTAATCCACAAATTATATTAACTTTACGAAAAAAACACCAAGTGTACATAATTAAAGCAGGATGCTATTAATCATTGGGGACCGTTACATAAGTGTCGATAAATTCGCGAATTTCCAGCATTTCTCCTGTGAGAGCAGGCACGTCTCGGGAAAGATCCAAGTTTACGAGAAACGCATAATATATACCGTAAATTACATATAATTATCTGCAAGTGGTTTCTGATATCTCATCAAAATCTTAAAAATGCCTTCCTGCTATCTGTGGATGCCGAGGCATTCAACACTCGAGTGGAGAAGGATTTCGCTGGTGGGGTTGGAGTGTTGCGAACGAAACATCGTGGAAAATGATGAGTGCAATCATGGAGTGTTTCACCAAGGGAAGAGTGTCTATAAATGCTATGCAGACTCCCTATAAATTTAGATCTAATCTACTTGTTTCAACAAAGAGAACTCCCGACTTGAATGTATTTTCTGAAAACCGTCCGCAACTGCCTCCTCTTCATCAAAATTTCAAAAATGCCTTCCTGTTACTCGCGGATGTAGAGGCATTCAACACTCCAGAACGAACGATTCCCCGAGCCAGCTTTCGAGTGTTGTGAACAAAGCATCATCAGCGGTATTGACGTTATGGGAAATGATGAGCGCAATTAATCATCTTTCGCTGCATAAGAATGCGTTAGGTGAATTCAAACGAGAATTCCGAAGAGAGAAATCGTAATGTCGATATGTAATAAAAGTTTCGTGCGTTTGCTCAATAACGAGCTGAGCACGGTGGGACGTCGGAACGCTGGATTTTTTATTCGCAGAGACACGAAAAGGAATTACTCGCATCATTTGTCACAATTTCGGAGTGGAGAAATATGAATTAGTTTACGGAGCACAGAGGTTTGGTAATTTCCATTCAGTGTCAGCACTAAGCATGAAATTAGATATTTGATACAAAGAAACGAAATTCGTTTTTTATTCGCGGGTTTTGTCGACGACTACCATATGGCGTTTGAACAATTGCCGTTCTTGCAATCGTTTTTGCTAGAAATAATGGTCATTTGTACCTACACGTTTATTTTTTCATTAAGGTTCTGTTCACTGTTTTGCTCGTCATTGTAGTCGGAAGACTATTGTCGTCAAAAAGTGGAACGCAATTCCGCTTTCGTGCTGGGTGTTCCATGAGTAAAAATTTCGACTTTATTTGGGATGTAGGAACAGGGACACTATTACAATTAGTAAGACGTATTGTGCATTTCAAACATATACACATTATATAACGAAAATAAGTCACACTCATCTTCAGCTTGTGCGGCTAATAATTCTCTTGGTCTAATTTAATTTTATTATTTTGTTCGACCAGTTATTCAGACTTTTGTACTTTCCACTTTTTAAAACCCTCCCTGAGGTTATCACCGTTCAACCAAGGCAGCCCATTTTTGTCACTAAAGCAATCACTACACGAGAAAAATAGCTCTCGGTAGAATATGAAATTACCAATTTAATTAGCCGCTTCCGGCGACAAAGCCTCTCATGACCATAATTCCTGCCTAATGTAAAGCACAACATTGTTTTCTTTTTCAACCTGTCTATATATGCATGTGTTTAGGATTATCATTAACTTAATGGAACGTCTCAATATTTCATACTTATGAGTATCTTAAATCGGATTAAAACCCTCTTAGTTGCAATAATCGAAGATAATGATGGTTTGGTTGTATTTCATAATAACAGTTGAGGCATTAAATCATGCAGGTTGTTGTCTTGTCCCCTCATTTAATAAGGGGAGTCTTGCGTTAAAATGATGGGATGTAGTTTTTGCGGTTTGTTATTATAAATTTACACTTTCGTTCCGTAGGAAAGTTAGGTGTTAGCTCTCTGTGAATGGGCAATAACAATAAGTGAAGGTGGAAAAGTTAATAAACTTGTAAAATAATACAAATTTACATTGTATGTCATTGTTTATATATTTCTGGTCGCTAAAAGGCTGTAAATTAAAGATAAACGTGACAAAAATAAAAACATAAATGGTGTGTAAGTTGCTAAACCACAATGGCGTAAGCACAAGATGAATAATATTTCGGTAAAACTACCGGAATTTAGGTAATTTGAAAACTGTATATTATACAGTTTAAGACATGGCTGTTTCTTGAAGCTATTATAGAATGTCATTGTTAGAATTGTCACAAATACATCTTCAAATTATGATTCTATAGACTAACGTATCTGTAATCGATTTATTGATAACAATAAAATTAATTTAACTGACTGAAATAGGGCAAATATAGGATATAAAACTGAGTCTATAAAAATGGTATAAAAGCGTATAAAGGCGATAAATAATAAAATTTCAACATTATTGGTACGTTAAATTTATAATTTGAAACATAATAACTGTCCTTTTTAACACATTGTGATATATTTTGATGGGAAATAATTATGCCATCAAAGTGCACGAAAGTTATTTGTGATTTTAAACTTAGGTAACACACGCGACCAATTACGTATTTTTTTTTGCTCCAGGAATGTTTTATACTTATGTCCAGTTCTGTCCAAATACAAAATTAAATCATTATATATATTTGAACCTTAGATCTGCTAAATAATTAAATCATCAACATCTGTTGGTTCCTTAAAAAAAGCAGGTAAGAAATTTCTATCAAACAGGCATCGTATACCAAAAAGTAGTTCTTACGACAAAAAAATCTTTTGTTTCTTATGTACCAAAGAGTATAAATCGGTTGTACTGCTTTCTAATTTTTATGATCAGCCTATAATAGATGCTCATCAATATTACTAGACCAAACCAAATGAGGAGTAGTATGTCCCGCATGACTCGAAACAGAGTCATGAAGTTCTTGAAAAAAAGTACATGCTACGGTCAATCCTATTCATTATGTATAAATTTTTATAAGAATAATTTACTTATTTTGCATCTTTATATTTTCTTATTTAGTTGTGGGTCCAAATTTTGTGGATATTTGTTATTAGTGGATCATTTTCTATACAGTTTCATATGATTCGTTCGTTGTTAGTACCCACAAGGATTTACCTACCATAATAGATAAAAAAAAATTCTGTTATTTATTATTTATAGACAGCAAATCTGTAATTTTGAAACTGGTCATTTTACAAACTCCAACACTTATTCAAAAAGGATTATTCTTTTGACCTTCGTCTCAGTTTCCACTCCTAATATAAAAAGAAATTGTTATAATACACCACATTATGAAATATAAATTCACAACCTTTTCTAAATTACAATCTCTAGGAAAACATTAATTTGTAGTAATTTTTTTTCTTTTTTCTTTTTACTCAGGGCAGCACGCAGTATTATAGGATATATATTTTTGATGGTTATTTATGTGATTTGCGTATCGGCCGAATATCGTTCAGTACTTTTCATAATACCGTCGGCAGTACCGCCAAAACAAAACCGAATTGTTTAGCATAATTTTTTAGCATAATTTTTAGACAATCCATAAATCAATTTTGAAAGTGTTCTTCCTCCTGTACTGTTAATTTATATACCAGCCGTGACTGCTATGAGTGAGTTTTCACTCAAGCTGACAGGTTTGATATAATGCAATAGCAGGTAGGTATTATGAAAACATAATCATAGCATAAATTTTAAATACAGGGTCTTCGTAAATGATGCCAACTTTTCGTGGGCTTTGAGCGTCCAAATTGTCTATATTTTGTTTTGAGTCCCAATTTTAGCTTTTTTGGAGTATTTAGGGCCTGCGTTTCACACGTTTAAAAATGGAAAATTAAGTGTGTGAGGTTGTTCGAGGCTTTTAAGTACAAAACAGTAAGTAAATCATGCAGTTTTTACATTGTTAGCTAAGAAATTATGTAAAATAAGTTAGTAAAATGGAATGTGGCCTCTATTTGCAAAAAACGCATACAAAAGAAAAAAAGAAGTTTGATAGAGATGTGGAAAAAAATAATGTTAAAAAAATTATTGAATAAAAAAATTCCAATCGTGTAGCAGGATTTTTCGTCACTTTGAATTTGACTTTTTGTCACTGATGCAATCAAATTATTATCATAATAAACTTACAGTATTATACTGAGGACGTATAGATCGCTGTGTTAAAGGTTTTTCGAAATACCTACCCTAATTTTCTTGCAGATTATGAAAAATTAATCCAACAAATTTATAAATGTGTGTTAAATTATAATTATAATGTTAGTGTGTTGTGGCGGAGTGAGTGTTAGTTCTATGGTTTTATGATGATCGTTGTCATTCAATTCCCGCCTCGAAATCCGGACCTGACAATTATAGATTATCTATCTCATTTTCCCGTATCTCAAAAACACCGAATTTAAAAATAACCCGCACAATCTGGAAGAACTGCAAGAGGCAATTTTTAACGCATGCAACTCTATAACATTTCAGATGTTGGAAAATGCATTTGAAAATATGAAACGGAGAATTAACACCTGCATTGAAGCTGGGGGAGAACACTTTGAACATTTGCTGTAATTTTCAATAAACATAACATTCTTTGTTAGTGTTTTATTTTCTTTAAGAAACATAAACGTCACAATGTTTAGACCATAACATCAATTTTTCTGTTAGTCAATTTGCAGGCTGGTCCATGGCATAAAAAATAACCCGCCTGCTCTAATTTATAATTTAAATGATCTCATGGTACATACATATTGCTATGACTACTTGAAATACAGAACAAATATATCAGACAATCAGAACCTGTAAAATCATCTTTGCTGGCTTAGAAGGGACCTCGATTGATCCTGGTTGTGCGCCCAGTTCAAGATATTTGCTAATTAATGTGTGTCTCATTATATTCTCGTAAATATAATTCGTGGTACTCTTAAGAATGGATTTTTTTTTAAATGCCAAGTCGTCCAGCCCCAATGTTAAGAAAATACAACGTTGTATTTTCGTCGTTGGGACTGATATTCGTGGCATTTCAAAAATGTTTTTGATAATATAGGTGCCACTTATTATATTACCGTTGATTATATAACACAAAATAAATTGAGCCAATAGCAATTACAGATTTTTCATATTTACGATGTATATCAGCGAGTAGCTCCTTGACGACGGGGTATATTCATGTCGGTGTTTCGGCTGGCTCCAACAATGAACTGCCATAGGAGCGATTTTTTTATGAAAGTTCCGTCAAAATTTCGCATTTTTTGTTATATAATCGTAATGAATACCACTCGAGCATTGAAAATAATCTGATTAAAAGTCATTCGACGTATTCCAGCGTTGTCGTGGTATTTTGTCTTAATACGTCTCATGACTCGGAGGTCTAATCTATATTTTCTATACTCTTGTGAATATTATAACTGAGAATACTTTATAGTATTTTGTTAACTGACAACGACTTTTCTAGTTCTTATAACTGTCAAATCATTAACTTTAACAAAATATTTTCGGAGAAGAAAACCTGGAGAAAATCATCAATACCTGTTGTTAAAAAGAGTTGAGAAGCAATTTTTCTTAGCCGAGCTTATTTTATTGCCCAAGATGTTATTTGGATTTATCTTGGGCAATAATAATGCTTCGCATCTTGATAAATAAAATAGGTCGGCTAAGAAAAATGGCTTCTCAACGTTGGTGTATAATTACTATTAAAGTATTAAAAATATAAATTTACAGAAGAAGGAAAAAACAGTAAATTCAGTTTTAATTTGATGATGGCTTATACGTCTCCAAAAAAATAGCTGTCTAAGCATTTATTTTTCAGTATGTACAGTTGCGGTCACAGAATTTCGTCAGTAGTTGTGACTCAGCTGACATTTGTTGTGAAACAGTCTTTATTTATTTATAACCTTAAATTTGAACTCTTATGACGTACTGTATACTGCTGGCATTTTGACAAGGACTTCCACGTGGCAGACGAAAATTTAGAGACGTCATAATGACAATAAAGCATAGAATACATCACTGTTTTTGAAATGACATAAAAGTGACCGTCGAAATTCTGTGGCCGCGACTGTACATACTTCCTTATGATATGTGATTCGTGAGCTGAAAATTCGCACCACTAAAATAAAATCTCAATTTTCATATATTTGGTGCATACGCCGATCTGATTATGGAAGACCCTTGATATGATGGAAGAATGTTGACCAGTAAATTAATGGAATGAGGAGAAAATTTGCTGATCCAGCCTCTTATTTAAAAAAAAATAGTTAAGAGTAGAATAATGTACGAGGTGTTAACAAACTGATTTTCATCTAGTCGTCTGTGAATTTTCCATCTAAAATAAAAAATGCCCCTTTACGAAAATGGTTATACTTTTTATATAATCTTAAAAATCAACATTTTGATGAACAACAGTTCCTCTGCCGCCGTGTTTTTCGGGACTGGTGACGTTTCCCGTGTCAATGAAGAGCACCGCGGCAGGATTGATTTGGGCCGCCCTCGCAGCTAACCTCACCGGCAGGACGTCCCGCGGAAGGCAAGCGAACGAAGAACCGGAGGCGCGGGACACTTATCGCGGCTGCTGGCACCGGTCTTGCCCTACAATTGATCCTCGTTAAAGGGTTCAGAGTGTCATAAATAATCACTGCGATTACGGGACCTTGGGTGAGCTCCGTATCTTCCTTGAATTTAATTATTTGACGTTTATCATTTCAGAAGCAATGGGTTATTGACAGAATTAGCAAATGCAAAAAGAATAGAGCGGCACAGACGTAAGAAAATTCCAAAGTTAACTAGATAAAAATCTTTTTGTAACACCCCGCACATACTGTACATTACACAACTATGACCAGTTCAAATTGCTGACTTAAGAAGATGAGTCATATCTGTTCCTGTTAAAATTACGAGGGAGGGGATAAATATCGTAAGAAAGAATAAAAGTCATAAAACAAAAAAATATTCTAAAGAAAAATAGTTAACAAATCATTAATGCGGCATTGCAAATACTATTTCTGCCTTAACTGTGACTATCTTTAGAAATTGTTAAAACATATCATAACCAAATACTTCTTCTAAAAAAACACATATATACAGTCGAATAGAGAACCTCCTCATTTTTTGAAGTCGGTTAAAAAATACAATTTATTAACTAAAATAGTAACTGTAGTTGTAATAGAGGTGTCTCAGAACTCATTCCCCAAAAAAAGAGAACTCGGCGATTCTGTATGATGAGCAAAAGTGTAGATAACAAAAAGAAAATATCTAACTCATCTAGTTAGAGAGGAATAATATAATATGGCATAACATCGAAAATAATAATTCTGCCTTAAAATCTATGGTCTACTATACAAATTTGAAAGGTCTTAATGTTATTGTGACAAAACAAACTCTTAAGAATTTATTAAAAAATAACAAGATTTCCCGTGTTGCATTACAATAACCACAAAATTTAATTTAATTCTAAAAATTTGTCTCTCCACTCCTCTTTTCCCAATTTCAATAAAAAATTATGTCATTCATGTTTTGGACAAGTCCTGTCACAGCGCCCCCTGCAAATCAATCCATGCTTCCAAACGGCATTTTTTTTATAATTTATTGACTCGTATTGACAATTATTATAGGCGTAGACAGTTCTGGCTAGATTTCCCCAAAGATTTTCAGTTAAAATTTGGCGACCGAGCTGGCCAACGCGTTGTTCGCTAGCTGGTATGCATTCTTGCGTTGTCTTGTTGGAAGATTCATTCTTTTCTATAATGATCAAATTAGAGTTTGCTGCGTTTTTTTTTTATTTCCGTACCGTCCAGGATCACGTCCATTTTTCCTCCCTATTGCCTTAATTCCAATACTTTCTTCGCTTAAAGCCAAAATTTTCTCTCTTTCGGTCTCATTTAGGTAATTTTGATAGTATCACACAATGATGAACTAACGTAAATGTCAACCACAAAACAAATACACATAACACCAATCTGGATAATTTATAAAAAAAAAAAACATAAGTATAGAACATTTACTCTAACGCAACACGGAAAATTTTGGAATCTTTCAGTGACATTCGTTTTTCCTGTACCAGAAACTGGGCTAAATTTTCTGCCGTCTTAATACAGCATTAAGACGCAGAATTTGAAATATCAGTTGTTCGTTACTAGTCAATTTAATAATAACTGGTGCCTATAATTTGGTAAAAAAATCGTGAAAGATTTAAACAGTTTATTGCAAAACCGTTATCAAAAATTCGTCACGCGATCTGTTCCTGAGAACTATTTTCCCAATAGCCTCTCCATTTTACACTTTGTTGTAGAAAAAGTGATACTCTAATTTCTTTCAGGGTTGTATGGACAGATTTAGAAAAAAAGTTTTTCGACAAGTATGTTAGTTAACAAAAATAAAAATATTCACATGCTGCCATTTAATGTAGCGTGATCATTAGAGTAATTAAAAGACTTAACTCTTGCAGTTCATTCTTAACTCGTATATTACAAATTGTCAAGACTTTAGAGCTTGTACACAGAGTTCGCCAAATTTGCGAAAAACGACGTTAGTTAGGGGTCGGTAACAGGATCATTTTTCTCCAGTGTTGGAGTCTCTTTGGTAGTTAAATTGTTGAGCACTTTGTAAAATTGTTCCTTTGAATCCGTTACCACAGGCTTGAAAAAATCGTTACACCTACCATTGTTCAAACTTTTATGAGCGCTACCGCATTTTTTTGTCCACTGGTGAAATACCGGAATAACGGACTATGATGAATGGACGTTGTCCCGAGGATGTCCGATAAATTCGAAAGTAAATTCGTTCATGTTATTCTAATTATTCGTATAAATCATGGTATGGCTCAAGGGTCTGTCGCGGTGCCTTTCTTATTCCGTTCGATGACCTAGGATGTGTGGCGGATAAACTCTTTGAATTAGGATCGACGTTTGCATGCCGAAAATAAATTGGGTGGTTCCTAAATTGATTAAAGACAAATATTTGCCAACACTAATCGTGAGATCCCGCCTGACAATGAACCAGACATCCAATTACGCAACGGTTCTAACCAATATATAAGCTTAGAAAAAAATCCACCGTTGCATAACTTTTCCAATTTACGACTTCTTTCTGTGTATTTAACGATCCCATCAACGTGGAGTCTGGTACAAAGGAGAGATAAATCACCACAAAACGCATTAGACGAGTACAATTCGCGTTTAATCGCAACATCAGTTCTAGAAGAAATAAGAGATTTTTCGGTGAAAACGCGAACCAGTTAGTTTCACACTTGTGCACGAAGACAAAGATAGATTACATCAGTTGAACATCCACATTCTTGGGCGTGACTTTCGTCAGTCATTATTATGACATAAGAGTTGAAACTACCATATGCTGTTATACCTGAACTGTCGGTCTCCGGCTGGGAATCTACAATTATTTCCGGTTAAGACTTGTACAAGGAAATGCAGGCGTTGCGAACACGGAGGAATATCGCACCTTGAAAGGTCGAACGTAATTAATTGTTGGATTTGAAAGTAAAAGTGTTGACGTCTTGAATTATTGTTTTGGTGCTTTCACTGGTCGAAGACCTGGTTCGAGCGTATGGTGAATTAGCTATGCGCGCTTGGGAAAATGAATTGTTCGAAAATTACTAAGTCTATTATCACCAGCATTATTATTATCTCTCCAAAAGACAGAAAATTTCTTTTTGTTTCTATGTACAAAAGTGTTTTTGTTAAATAAAAAAGGTTTGACTCAGCTGGAGGTACTATAATTGTTACTTCCTAGAACGACAAGCGAATCTGAAAGAATACAATGATGAATAATATGTTGATTAAACGATACTCGGCATTTGTGAACGAAAGGGAAAGCAAAAGGGCAACAGGAAGAAATTTCTGTTAAATGTGTTACGACAAGTAGGAAATTCCACCTTTATTTAGAAAAAATTAACGAATAACAGCAGACAAAACAAAATGACACAAGGGAGTATTACAATTGATAGACAAATACTGGCATACTCTCCTCCACATAACAAAACACTAAAAAAAAAAATATATAGAAAAGTAAATAGATGTCATATAAATTTACCAGAAATCGATGTCAGCTTAACATGTTACATCAGCAAGTTTTAAATGACGTATCGTTACCTGAGAGCCGGTGTAAGTAAAACAAAAAAGAAACAACTTCCATAATAAATTCTCCAAACTATTTTTTAATTAGTTTGTACCTCCACTAGACGATGAACAGTAAATCTATACAGTTTGTTAGGATACCGAAAGAGTTATTTTTAGATGAAAGACAGGACTATAAATCATAAAAAACCAGTTAGCAGACCAAACCAAAAACTTAATGCTTAAAAGACACAAGGATAACCACAAAATAAGGATTCAAGTCCTTTTGCTTCTGTTTTGTATCCGGACCTTATATTACAAACACGTGCTTTAAAGTAATACATAACAACGCTATCGTATCTCCAAGTAGAAACGTCGCTTTTGTTCTCCCTGCTACAGAAAAACTACTCTTACTCTTTTTTCATGTGCTTAATAAGTTATAACAAGCCTGTGGCATCACAGAAAATAGAACCTGACCACACGTTTGTGGATCAAAAATAAACCAGTTCTGCGCCACGATATCACTTCTGTGACCGCTGAACTCCAAACAAAAAAAAAATATACTAGCGAACTTTGTTTAACCAAGATACCGAGATTGCAGGATTTATCTTCCACAAATGACATCACCGCCAACATTAATCTAGATGGTAATAGCAAAGACGCTGCAGAATGTTGAGCTTCAACTTAACCGTGCAATATATCACCTCAAGTGATGAACCATTTGTATGCTAAGCACACCCGAAAAAGTGAACACACCATCCTCGTATCAGTTTTCACTCAGTTTCATTTATTATTACTTAATTTCAGCGCAAAACAGTGACCTTGACGTTTTTCCGCTTCTCGAAATTTGTATTCACGACCACACCTGTGTGTTTCAATAAGTCAGACATTTATTCACCTGGAGGTAACGTTATAATTATTATTATTACTTAATTAAGGCATCCGCAACGAAATTAATGGCAGCAAACACTTTGGTTGGAAAAAAGCTCGAGATATACTGCAGCTTGTCTGGGAAATAATTGGTTTAAGGTTTATTGTTCGCAAAGAGAAGAACAATATGCATTAGAGCAAAGCGATCAATTCTTGCTCGAGCATTAACATCTCCACGATGCAGATCATCGGACATAGCGGTTCGCGGTGAGATCACTCTTAAATATACGCGTAAAACTGAATTTATCTGTTTATTATTCAGCGTGTGGGACCAGGCGGGTTTCGAAAGCTGGCATTGAAGAGGTAATTAAGTGGCTCTTGGTGGCGACAACGTTTTTTTGTGAACATTTATGGGGATATGAATATTCATGGTGGGCAAACAGATGTTGAGAAAACACCGGGGATGTTAAGAGGTTTTCCCCAATTTGATTTAGTGCGTACTTTTAGTTGACGAGAGTACTCAGTAACACGAATAATTCACAAACTTGTCTAGGTGAAATCGGATGAAAAAGTAACGAAGATAAATTGTAATTTGTGGGCTTGAATATTTTCTTTCTTTCTGTATGTTCGGCTTTAAATTGTCGTCATTCTACAGAGTGTCTCAAAATTACGGCATTCCTAGTTCAGAGCGTTTTGTAAGACTTTATCAGAAGTAAGAGAAAAATTATTAAAAAATTCTCCTTACAAAAAATTAAAGGTCTGAAGATGCAGACTTTACATCAAGTTATCTTCAAATAAACGCTATGAATGTTTGGGTTTATTTTTATTTGATACGAGGATGATCATGTGTAATCACAATCCAAAAACAAAACATGAAAAAGTGGGCTTAACGCAGAGTAAAAAAATATCCAATTTTCTCATTTTTTTGTCAAAAAGGAAGGACAACAAGGTTGGAATGGTCTTTTTTCTTCAAGCGTATCAAAATGTTTATATTTTGGTATTTAACGCATTACTTAGAACGACATCATTGTGTTACTAGTACAATAATGAACTTCATTGAACCCCACCTCGGCCCTCAGCCCCCTGTCTCAAGACCCCCCCTCGGTCCTACTGTATCATGGGGCCACTTGCCTCCTGTATTAAGAGGCCCCCCTCGGCCTGATTGTCGCTTGGGGGCCCCTCGGACCCCCTCTCTCAAGGACCCGCTGTTTCAAGGGGGCCCCTTTGGAGGCCACCTTGTTTTAGTTACCGTAACATTTGTATCAGATAATAATGAAATAAACTCGATTCCTACCATGTCCAGTTTCACTTTCAGTCGTGTGCCTTATAATTTTTTTATAAATGTTTCTTTGAAAGTTTTTGTTAAAAATGCTTGAAGAAAAAGTAGTATATGTCACTCGGAGCAAAAAGCTTTTTCTTGTGCTTCGCCCAGATTGCTTGGCCTTGGCCGCAACTTTCTGTGCGCTTTCTACTTCTAGTAACATAATATACTATTATTGCTGTGGAGTTTGGAGACGGCATGGGTCGAATATTATTTCGTTGTCCGGGAAAAGACCGCCAACAATAAATTTTACTTGACTAGTTCTGTCAACAAAAGTTAGGTTTTTTGATAATAACTCGCATTACTGGGCTCTGGAAAATCCACATCTCATCTACAATTTCTGACTGAGTCCAGATCTTAACTCCTTTGGATCATCTTTTGGAGGTATATGAAAGGCAAGATTTAGGGGACGCCTCCAGAAGATGACCTGACCTGACGATGTGTTAAATGGTATTTTTGCTGTGACTGGATCGATCAACAACGAAATGTTGAAGAGAGCAACACAACATGCCATCAGAAGGGCGGAAGCATTTACCTACTAATTTGGGGAAATTTGACCCTACATACCATCTTCCATTAAAAATCTGATTTTTAATACATACTTATAGTTAATTCAAATTTAACCCCAGGTATCCCTCCTGCATTTCTGCATTAGCCTACATTTCTGAATATACATACCTCCAAAGCCGTATAATCAAAAACAAGTGCTTATTTGTTGATACAATCTAGAAAAAACTTGATTTGATTTTAATGAAAAAGAAAAACCTGCTATTGCTGAAAGTTTCTATTTTGTTACTATTGCCGTGCAAATATTTTGGTGTTATTTAGTAAGTTTCGTAGAAGATATATAGGGTGTCGTACCTGCAATATATTAAGATGGTAATACGTAGAGAAAAACTGGGTGAACCCATTCCTGCAAGTTTTTATGTAGTAACGAGTCTCCACTATCGAGAAAACAATACTTGAAATTATTAGTTTTGTTATTATTTCTGTTCTGACCAGAGTATATTCAGTCCCCTTGTAATCTCAAATAAAAATATTTTTATTTAATTTTGTGTCGCTATTGGTAATTGCAAAAACTATATTTTCTGAATTATCTGTTTTGTTTTGCACGGAATTATCCACATAGCCTTCGGCTACAGTAGACGTCCGCCATCCACCATGTCTCTTTAATGCTAATAGATCACCACCAGCATCACCAAAAACGGTGGAAGAAGTTCTGCTGGACCAGTGACCAGCGTAATGTTTTTCAACTGGTAATCCCAGATATTCTGCGATTTTTTGAAGTACATTACCAAATTTAGATGGTAACTGCTTTGTACATTTTTGATTTTTGTAATTCAAGAAAAAATGTAACAAATTGGTATCTGAAAGGCGTATTTTTTGCAAATTGGATAAAGTCGCGGGTACAACAAAAGAACGTTTAGTTTTTGTTTTTGAATTGGGGATTGTGATAATTGAAGAATTTTCCAGTATCTTCCACATGTTTAATATTTCATAACCCATGTTTTCTACATGCATCGTTAACAGTAATGATAACATAGACCTAAAATAAAGCACTTATTTTATTATACTCATTATACACGGTGCCAAAATGTATGGAAAAATTCTACAGCCGTAACCGTACATTTTATCACAAAACTTACATTCAAGACAAAAGTTGTTGACGAAATAATGCGCATATTGTGAATATGCGCGAAAAAATATTTTGGTCGTCAATTTTGAGATATGACGTTATCAGCTGTTTTTTTGTTTTAATCGTAACATTTTTTACGATCTTTTCCCTCTTTTAATTGTCAAAATGGTACTATAAAAAATTTGATAGTTTAAATAATAAAATTTATGAGAAAAAAATATTGATAGTTGGAAAACAATAAGTTTTATTACCAACAAAAACACAACTCAAATCAAGTAAATTAAAAATTTAAATATATCTAAGTCGAACTCCGCAAACTTTAATGAGCGTAAAATTACAAATGGAACATGTTTCGGCAGAACACTTCTGCCATCATCAGCCCTTAAAGAATATAATTTGAAGAATATAATAAGAATATAATTTGTAATTTTACGCTCATTAAAGTTTGTGGAGTTCGACTTAGATATATTTAAATTTACTCTACCTGGATTTAAGAACATTCTTCTGGTTCAAATCAAGTAGGTAAATAAAATAGAAGTTTCTGACTAAACTTAACGCAACAAATGCCCAAATTGTTCACCATTCACAGCGCCGCAATGCCCCAATCTGTTAATGATGAACATTTTGAGCATTTGTTTTTTGTACAGTATTAGATCTTTACAGTGATAATCGTAGGACAAAAGGAACCAAAAGGTGATAAACGCGATGTAAAAAAAATATATGAACTTAATAAGATGACACAGACCAAGAAAATTACCAATTAGGTCATCTAAAAGGTCTAATATTAGAGGAATTAACGGAAGAGAAAAAAATTAATTAGAAAACTAGTACTTAATAGAATTTAGAAGCAAAGCAGAGGTAGCAATAATAGGACGCAGAAACAAAAAGAAGGATTTATTTTCAATTTATTATTAGTGTTTTAAAGTTAAAACTGCTTTAGGCGCATCTCATATATAAATGAAATAAATGAAAACGTCAAATTTCACAGACGTGTTTGATTGTTTATTTTCAAGTGATATTTAGTGATTGTGAATGTAAAACTTGAAAGTGGATCAAAAGAGAGCCAGTTTGGGGATAAAAAACGTGTGTTTGTGTGTGTGTGTATGAAAACCACCTTAATATAAACAAGATTAATTAATTTCATGAAATGATACAGATTTGCTGGAGTCACAGTTTAAAAATAACCATATTTTTAGTAAGACAGGTCATTGATAAACGATGTAAATAGTATATTATACTACTAGGAGAAAAAAGCATTGATTTTTGAATTGAACACAGATTTTACAGCCGAGGCGACAACCGAGGCAATGTAAAGTGTGCGAAATTCAAAAAAACTCTCTACTCCGAGTGATATTATACTATTCTTTCTTCAAGCAATTTTAACAAAAACTTTCAAAGGATCATTTATAAAAAAATGTGCGCCTCACCTTTATAAGCACACGACTGAAAGTGAAACTTGCAAGGACGATGGCAGGAATCTATTTTATTTCATTATTTGAAATAAAATAGATTCCTGTCCATTAAGACAGGCTGGTCCGATGGGCTGCATCGAAACAGGGGGCTCCCTTGAGACAAGGGGGAAACAATGCTAAAGAAACAAAAATAACACAGACAGGGAGAGCACCAAAAATCAGGACTACATCAAGTAAAATAAGTAAAAAACTGATAAAGAAATATTATTAATTTATAAAAAAAAAGAGAATACTGAAAGCGATTTAAATTTTAATAACGAAAATAACAAGACGAACACCGAGAAAATCGCGGTTTAAATATAATTTAGAAACAAGAAAAATTATGCAATTAGCAGAAATATAACTATTAGATATGATTTGTTGATATAAAGAGATATTCATCAACGTGCTCTTGGAAGTGGCGGTACACAAGTTAGATAAACATTATTGGAGAAAATAAAATGGTAAACATAAAAAAAAACAACAATTTATTGGTGGTTAATGTCGAATTGAAAAAAGTTAACAACAAATTGATATGAAGAAGGAATTAAAAACTAAATTTGTAAGAGGTGTGAAACATTTACAACCTGAAAAATAAAGAAACGATGGCAGACACAGAAGAAAGGATTATTAAGGCTTGCACAGACCAGGAAAGACTAAAAAAGTAAAGTACAGACAAAAACTCGAACTCAATTTCACTAGACCGGTTTAAGTAGGTCGATTTTCAAAAACCACAGAGAAAGATAGTTTTACGTTATAATATTGAGACTTTCATTGGTATTGATAATATTTTATTAAAAAAAAACTATTGACTACCAATATCCGTAAACAATATCTTCAGAACTGATTCTACCAGAGGGGAATCTCAAACCCGGCCTAAGAAATTTTCACACATAATTATGTTTTTCTTCCAATCTGGTTTTACAAGTTTCATGGTGTGCAATATTAATTAATTGGTAATAATAAGAATATAACTAATTTCACTCAACAATATTATATTGTTTGCATCTTCAAGCTTGTGGATTAAGAATGGCGATCTTCTATTCATCAATTCCAAGAATCTTTCCATATATAATTAATCTCCAAAATTGAGAACTCTATTATTCCAACCACGTTAATAAAACATAAATGAGTTGCCACTTTTGAAAAATGCGAATTCAAATTATCTAAAAACTGATTTGCAAACGAAAGAATAGAACTATTGTGCTCTTTTATGTGGACGTAGTGATTTAGAATATTTACAAGACATACGACATCGTATCTCTCTTTCTTATCTCTGGAACACCCATTGTTTCTTCTGACCTGGTGTAAATTCCATTAAAAATGTGACCCACCTGTTCATGTTAAATGCAAACAACTATAACAATATTGTTTGCCAGCTATAAAAACGACGATTTGCATATATTTGTGGACGGAAAGGTGTGTCCTCTATATCAGTGGGTTTTAGAATAACAAATTTTGCAATTCGAAACGCTATTCAGTTACTTATTATTATTATTGTCTAAACATGTATCGGTATGTGTAAGGCTCATTTCATTCATTGACATACTTACTACGTCTTTTAAAAGAACGAATTCACTTATCACATCCATTCTTGAAGATATTGACCTTTATCAGCATGTCGAAACTTCAAGGCTCTTTAAATGTTAAATATCGCGCCTACTCCTGGCAGCACAGCAAAAACACCATCGAAAAGAAATCGACCCATTCTCACGTGTTCCTTTCCGAGCACTTTTACCATTGTATAACAGATCATTAAGCGTTTAATTATCGAAGCTTCGCAGCGAAGAAATAATAGCAAGGAAGTGGAAAGCAAGCAAGAGGCTCGTGCATAACATTATCCGCACGGATCTCTATTTGCATAACTATTACGAGCCGTGACGTCATGACATGTTGAAATTTAATCATTTCACGAAGAACTCGGAAAGAATTTGCATTGGCTTTTATTAAACTAGGTTTAGTCTTGGCCTGTGTGCGGAGTTATGCTGCATAGCTGCTAGCAGTAGGAGAAAAAAGAAGCAAGGTTATGCTCGAAGGACAATGTGGTCGCGGATTTAATGCATGTGCACTTGTTTAAAATGTTGCAGAATTCTGTGCGACAAACTCACCTTGAGAGAAAACAAAGCCACAGGACGTGAGCTAAAACATTGAGTCATTATAAGAACATTAAAAGTGCAAATATTAACATCCGTGGATGTCTATCGGATAGTGTTCGAAGGTGACATTGGGCAGGACGAAAAAAAAAAGGAAAGTGGTGTGAGGATGATAGGAGTCGTCGATGAAGGTTGAACAGTCGGGGACCATGGTAAACTGAAGAGTGCGGTTGGTCAAAATTTATAGGGAGGGTTAAAAATTTAAAAAATTAGTTCTAGTCCTATATAATGAATGTACAAATTAATTTGAAATTAAGCCTGAAATTTCTATTATTTTTAACAGAACACTAAGTTTCACATAGTGAGACTTCAATTCTAATCAAACTGTACAAGACATAGAAAGGAATATAAAAGCAATCAGCAATGAAGACCTGGTTTTTGTCCAATAAACCATGTTGAAATGAACGTAAAATCCAGTTGATTTACTTACTTTCCTCTGAAAAGCATAACATTACATGTTGAATCCATCAAGTTATTAGCAGTTTACGATGATTTTAAATTATCGTGAGAGGTTCACAGCAACTTCTTTGTTAAAAAACTTTCTCGTAATTTGTGCCTTAAAAGAATCGTAAACAGCATTGTCGCAAATAGACCAGTTATGGCTTTTTACATTCAACAATACTATCTTTAGATGTTGAGCTGGGTCAAGAAAAAGTGGAAATATTTAACGAAAGATCATTAACCCGAAATGAGATATTTCAAGTAAGATAGAAAACATGGACGGAGCAGAGAAGATTAACCGAATTAAAGAGCAAACAAAAATCATTTCCCTTTTCCAATATCAGCATTCGTGAACGTCCATCAAGAAAAAAGGAAAGTGATGGGAACACAAAACTTTTTCTTTCGCATAGCCGCGACCATTTGATGACCGTCTAAGACAAAGCTAAATTTAGACCTGCGAGGCGGGTGGGCAGTAATCTCAACAATAGGTTTAAACATAAAAGCTTAAAGTAATCACGCCAAGTTCAACGGTCGACTCGAAGATTGCTATCGATCTGAAGAACCGAGCACTCATTACGCAATTACGCAGATGCGTTCGCTTTTCAAGCGGTTTCACTACGGCGTCGGAAAAGTTCTGTTAGAAACGCACTGATTACATCGGAGATTGAAAAATAAAAGTCAAAGTAACAAGACGGTTTAAGACGTAATTAGTTCGAGGAAAAAACTCGAAGAGAGTCTAAATTTGTTACAGTTACACGAAAAAACAGAGGACTAGAACGGATCCGATCCAGATCGTTAATTGAAACATGAGTCGGTGCATCTTGAGTAATGTTGGTGTCGTCTGTGCTAAACATTTGCATCCACTTTCATTTATATTCGTGATTGCTATCTGTTGGAGAAAATTATGGGTCGTTTATCAAGAGGCAGTTTTTTGAGATGGTGGATTACCGGCTGCTGGACCATAGCGATGTTTCTCTTGCTGCTATTATGACTCCACACTCTAAGATGGAGTTTTGTCAACACCACAATTTTGTCTGATCCCAAACAAAGAGAAAACTACTTCAACGTAGAATTAAAATATATTGACCCTGCATTGCCAACCAAAGGCAATGATGGCGACCACGCTACATCTCTCGACATTTCGTCCCACTATCGACAAGTATCCTTGCTTTCTTAATTCGGAATTTCCTTGAACACACCAAAGCACTAAAAACCTGTCTGCGCATTAATCCGACGGCGCTAAGAAAAACACTCCAATAAAGAAAGAAATAACTTTTCCCATTTCCTTCTTAACGTCCATCACGAAACTAAACGGAAATTATTATTCATCACCTTTTTCTAAAACGATTTGAGGGTCCTCGGACACGAAGCGTCACTAATGATTGCTTCGGGGCGGAAATTCCATTTGTGTAATTTGAAGGGTCTAGACGCTGCAAGAATTTAGAAAGGTATAGCGGCAACGGATAGTTTTTTGTTAGCTTCTAAGCAATTTTTCAGCTCCGACCTGAAACGGTACTCTGGTCGTCGATAATGTGAGAAACTCTTCAGAAAAATCGTCCTTTCCCTTCAATGTGGATATTCCAGAGTGCACGTTTTCAATACGAAAACGTAACGAAGTGATTGTTGCGGAGAATGGACCGGAAGCAAGCGGAGATTTCAATTGTAGGACAAAAGTGGTGAAGGTTGTGAATTGTTTGTCAGAAGTTCTCCCAATTTCGTCGAAACATTGTTGAGCAAAAGCTTAACTTAATGACAATAGAATTTTTAGTGTCTTGCTAAGATCAGCTTTACAGATTTTGATATAGACGTTAGTTCAAAACACACATAACTGACTGTTTTACTTGCGATGATAAACCTGTACTTGGCTTCATTTCTTGTTGTGATATAACTAATTACTTTAATTATGTTTACAAAAAAACCTGCTATAAATGCATTACAGCTCAATACGCAGTCCTTATTTGTTAAGCTTTCGCGTAACGCATTGCATTCTGGATTGCTTCTTCTGAATGAAGATAAGAAGCGATGAATGTAGCTAAAAGTATTCTTTGGCTGTTGGTGCTAGTATATTTGGACGCAATAAGATAATATGGTGGACTGTTGTGACAGATATTTTAGTAAATAGGAGAGACAGCAGACCAGTTTTGCTATCATTTGACTTTATCAACGAAGCCATTACGAGACACCCTGACCTCAACAATTTCGTTTATACTTATAGGTATGAGTCACTAGCAAAAATTTAGGTCGATAAAGTCTGTATAGAATTACAAATGTAAATAAAATATAGAGGTTACCATTTTTTAAACAATTCATATTACACAGGTTCATAGATACTAAGTCTGGTAAATAGACTCTTTGGAGTATGAAAAAATTATCAAATAGAACAAGAGCTATTAATATTAATATGTAAATATAAGATTACTAACAATAAGTCAGACATTTTATTTTTCAGTCCTCTATTACTATGTGTCTTTTGCAGATTTTGCATAAATTTTTTTAGTTGAAGAGTAAACAACTCAGATCACGTTTTTGCTTCAGTTCAATTTTACTGACAAACCTAACCTTTTGTGTATTACCTACTTTGGCGTAGGAGCTTTCAGTTCTTTCGTATGGGCTTTGGATATATTTTATTAAGTATTGTTCGAATCTTCTTTCTTGCAGTATATTCTACAAACAACTGTTTTTCAGTTTTTCCTCATCGAATTACTATCGCACTCGCCAATTGACTTTTTACTACATTATCAGCCAATATACTTTCTCTGAATCGTTCACTAAGGTATCTTCGGCAACAAACTTTACAACGTACTGACGGAGACCCCGACACACATCCACGACCAGTTCGCTCCCAAGAAAATTCGAAGAAAATTTCACAGAACCTCGCATGATTTCTTTGTGCCCGAGCAAACAAAGGTCCATTACCAAGTCCATCAAACTCTCCGCGGAATGCTCATATCTTCAGAAGCGCACGATAATAATAAAATGGTTATTACGATGCCTCCTGGAATTGTTGCAAGCGGTAAGAACATCGTAAGTAATAATTAGTAACAGTAAATAAGGAATGTCGGAGCATTATTTTGATTTATATTATATTCGAGCGTATTTAGTTATGTCGGAACTAATATGGGCACCGGAGCGTGGAAGGACACCAGCTGGAAAATTCACCAGAGGATAACTAGATACGGAGATCGTTAAGCAAACATCGTGTCATTCATGTCATATGCTGAAAAAAATAATTGAGTTTGAGTGGGTTCTTCGTTTGATCGGGTTTGGAAATGTAATATTTGGGTTTGAGATCGAATTTCGGGTTGGCGGATGTGGTTTGTCAAACGGCAGGTAGACGAAGTGTTAGTTGTCTAATGAGGAGTGAAATTAGCCGAGAGGTTCTAAGAAGTTAATTATTTTCTTGTGGCGTGGTGGATTGGCGGGTGTGGGAACAATTGTGTTATAATTGGTTAAGCTTACTTGTTTAAGACAATGCACCCGACAATAAATTTTCTGAAGAAGTTAGTTAACCAATGGAATGTTTTTTTATATTCCTTGTGGTGTGTTTTTTCTACTTCCAAATCTACTCAAACTTTTAGCGGCCCTATAAAAGGAACAATTTTTTATTGTACAGAAGCAGAAGGAGTGAGTACAGAAGGAAATTGACACTTTAGTAAAGCAGAGTTTATCTGCTTCAGTTTGGATGTACATCCAGAGGGATCATCCAGTGAAATCATGTATTTATCATTAATTGAAATTAAAGTGAAACTTCCAAAGTGACAAATGTAAACGAGCCTTAACTAGTATTTAGGTGGATGTTATATCAGCATTTGTATTTTGAAATACTTTGTAACTTATTGTTCAAAAATTATAACAGACTAAAAAAACTAATTACCTAGAGGATGTTCAGCGAAGACGGAATCTGGCTTCTGGTAACCTAGAAACATCAAAATATAGGTCATTCACGATTTCAGGGAGAAGTCATATTTAAAAAAAAAAATATTTTTCAATATTTAAATTGTTACGGAACGTTGTAGTTAAAACTCAGGACTTGTTGTTTGTTAATCCAGTAAGGAATCAAAGGTTGAGGGCCCCATGTTCTACAGTACCATTACATTCCATCTGCGACTTATGAGGTAATTCATCATTTCAGCCATATTTAATTGCCGTCTGGGAGTTTATTAGAAACCAAGACCACCACTGCATCTATCTAGCCTTTGAATATATTATTTGTAGGTAACAGTTCCAACTGACTGTGAGTGTCGAGGTAAAAAAGTAATGAGAAATATATAAGTGCAAAAAATTGTGATGACTAGAATTACATCTGCAGGGTATTTATAAACCATTAATTTCTTGACGAGAAATAATGTAACATAAGGAAACGGTTGTTACACCTGAACCATTGTATCAATCAATCGTAGTATAGCGAGAAACAGCATTATTTTATTTTAACAATTCATTTAATGTCAAATCAAATAAGCGTACAGACACTTTTCCCCCACTTTGGCATAGTTATATAAGGAATCAATAAAGAATAAACCTGACAATGAATCTGAGTGTTTATAATAAGTAATTGGAAACTATTCTAATACATAAAACTGGCCACGAGGACATGGAAGAAGTACTGACCAAGTTGACCACATTATTACAAGAGTTACATGAGCAGAACCAGTGACGCTACAGTACAGTGAAGATTGATGCCTACCTACACCCATACGATGACCAAAACTAATCTTTCGATACCTACATTCAACGACTAGAAAACCACTTGAAGATTAAGCATTTAGACGACTCAACCCATGAGAAAGACATGAAATGTGTTCAATTACTGATAAGCTGATAAGAAATGCGAAAACCTATTCGACGAAATTAAGAATGAAATTGAAAACTCAAAAGTTTTGACACCATTCAACGAAAAGTTACCATTAATTTTGGCGACCTTCACCTATAGGATTTGGTATACTTGACTGTACTTTCTCATAAAATGGAAAATGGAGACGAAAGACCAACTGCATTTGCCTCAAGATCGTTAACACAATATGAGAAGGGTTACAGTCAAATTGACAAAGAAGCTACAGCCATAGTGAGAGGAGAGAGAAGATGTGGATCAAAATCAGAGGGAAATCGGCGAAGTTGCAGAAAAAGAGTCGGTACCATCTTTGCCACCTGTTGTAACAGTACGAAGATCACGACGCTTAAGCAAACCACCCGAGCGACTTCAAATGAAGTAAAGACAGAATTTAGCGGTAGATTTTTTTTATATATTGTATGATCTAGTTATGAATGTAAACAGTTGGCAAAAAGGAATCAATAATTAAGAGTGAAACTGACATTGAATCTGATTGAAATTCCTCAGTCCTAAGAGAATTTTCACTGCATTTAGATAATATGTTAGAGCTTCTCCAGCAACCCACTCTGCTGTCGGTGCCTCAATCGGTCCACTATTTACAAAACAAACTATTTTACAAGCCCATGCAGCTTTAATTTACCAATCCGTCAAACATAATTAACAATAATATTAACGAACACGAAGCAGCATAACTTGCACGAAGTCACCGCCAACAATGGCAAATAAAATGCAGATATTTACAACGTCAAAACACGTGAACAGTATCTCAACATCTGCATGGTTCGCAATTATTATCACAACCGTAAAAACTACTCTTTGTGCGTTTCCTTATCCTTGTCCGTTGCATTACTGCATCAAAAATGTTTTTTCTAAACTTCTCAGTTAATATAGCCGTAACACTTTATCATTTTATTTTACAAAACCTCAACATTTGATTTTATAGCCGCAATTCCCCCTAACGATTTCCGAAGAACAGTTAATAAAATAAATATTCTTGTTTTTCTAGATCTCGGCTTGGTATTCTAGTAAAATAGACGAGTCGTTTAATACCACTTTTCTGTGATCATCGCGGCAGTAAATTCAAATTCGACATCCTCGTCTGGTGTAAAATATACGGCGTGTCAAAAATGACGGATTACGTAACGATTTCTAAGAACGCAAATTGCTTTCGCGCGAAAGATATTTGCGGAGAGGGTGCTAATTAATTACGAAACCAAGAAACAGTGAAATGGAAAAAAAATTGATCGATACTTAATGTAACAGATTCATTGACCACATTGAGTTGAAAAATATTCTTTGATCATTTACTAAACCAACCAAAAAAATGTTAAAGAATATAAACAACTAATTATTCGGAACTACCTAAATAGTCGTGGAACTAAGACAGAAACCACATTTAGATAAAAAAAATAATAGCAACGTCACGTTTGGTATTTCGCCATTTAAAAAAAAACTTCATAGATGTACTGGTCCATCTAACCACGTGACTTTTTCCTGTTTACTTTTTTCTCTATTTCCAGCTTCAAACTCACGCTACTTCATGCTTCAGTAGACGTACATGTTGCTGTTATATAATCTACATTTTAAATCAATATAAAGTATAGGCTGTGGTGTAGATGACGGAAACGTAAGGTCGATTTATTTGCCATCCGGGCGAGAAATTGTTTTGGATTTATTTTGTATTTGAATTTGTAAAGATTAAATACGTTGCTGATGAATTAGTGACTAAACAAACGGAATCAGTAGTTTTTCTATTTTGATTAGATTTCACAATTATATTTTTTTAATTAGCAGCGAGTTGAAATAATGAGGAATTCAATTAGTATGTGTTCAAGGTGCAGAAGATAATTTACAGTTTCCTTTAGATGCATCAGCCGTCTGAGATGTCCTATGCATTTAATTGTCGACTAGTTTTTATAATTTCAAGTTTTAATGTGTAATCAGACAAGGTCGTATCTATATGTTGTTGTTATCTGTTGGCATATCGTGTGTTTTTACAGTTACCTGCTTAACGTGGATTTCTTTAGGTCTGTTCCCTTTATAATGGAAGAGATCCCAACATCCATCAAATTTTCACCTGCGACGTGTATCTTGAAAAATAATCACAGTTTTGTTAATTACTGCTTTGAAACGAACTTCGCCACAGGAATGGTTTTTTATTTAAAAATGTGCTATCAACTGGAACATCGATTATATTATTTTATGCTAATTATAATAGTAGCAAGGTGATCAGCAAAACATGTAAATAAAATTTATAGACCCTTTACTTGCGATATCGTTGTTTTTAGTAACTGTTTTAAAACAAGAAAGTGAAAACTTTACGACTCGGTGGACATAAACTTTTAGAGTAATTGTGCTGATAAATATGAGCATAAAAGAATTAATTTTAAACAGAAATGAATTACTGCACCAAGATCTTAAAACGGTTTAACCAGTAAAGAATTTCTAAAAGCGTTTATATCAAGAAGTAAAAGTAATGCATGAAAGAAGAAAGTAAAACTTAAAAAAAAACAACTGATATTAAAAAAAACTTTTATAACAATATACAGCGCATTCTTCTTAACTGGCCATAGGGATTCCTCTGCCATTTTAACTTACTTTGGAGGTAAATCTCACACTTGAAATTTTTACTTGTCATACTTGGAAACTATTTTTATTAATTTCAATATCCATTTCGTTCCTAAATTCAAAAATATCCCCAAAATACAATAAAATGTATTCGCATTTTAAATTTAAAATCAAATGTCCAAAAACAGCTAAGAATGAACCGCATACTCACCCAGATCTACAATGGTTCAGTCCTTCATCACACAGAGCTCTAATTTCCTCATTATTAAGTCTTCAGAATCAGCAAAAATTAGCAATTAAAACTTAGCAAAGTAAAACGTCAGATCATGACAGAATTTGCATAGGCGACTACAATAATATCTATAAAAATTTATTTTATTTTGGATATACATAATATACTCCGTATTTTTCAATTTAGGAGCAAAATGGCTGTTAAAATTTTGCACCAAAGAAATTTAACATGGGGTGAAAAATTTAATGTGGAAATCCCGCAGTGTTTAGAATAAGACCTTATATCACACATGGATAATGTAGATTGAGAATTGAGAATTGCCTGATTAAGAGAAAAATACGACAAAGAACTTATAGAGAAAGAACTACCGAGTATTCATAAATGATTCATACATCTAGTAGGCCCTGAACGTCAAAAATCTCATAGGTAACATGATGTATGAATCATTTATGAATACCCAATAGAATTGAGAACAACACTATATTGAACTAGAAAATGATAAGAATAAACAGAAGCAAAAAATAGTTATTTGTTTATGGGGCGTATTCTGTAACTGCTCCGCTAAATTTTAAAGGCAGTTAATTTAAGTTGTCATAGCAATGACCAATCAGGTCTTGAAATTTTGAATTTTGAAGGACGCTAAAATTTTAACACCTTTTTAAAAATTACAGAATATGTCTATATCATAAAAAAAATAAAAATTAAAACAATAAAATATTACAAAAAATCATTAAAAAACAATAACTGAAACACAGTCCCAAAATCCACTTGTAACATTTGTATCAGAAAATGATGAAATAAACTCGACCAAGCCTCCCTCCCTGTCCCAAGGGACCCCCATGCCCCAAGGGAGTCCCCCTCTCCCAAAAGCCACTTGTAGCATTTGTATCAGAAAATAAAGAAAAATACTCGACCAAAGAATACCCCTGTTCCAAGGGGCCAACTTTAACACCTGGCATATTATTTTACTCCAACAAATATTACCTAAATCCTCCAATATTATTTAATCAAAGTTAAAGAAATCAATCACATGCAGGGCGTTTTAATCGAAACGAACCACCCTCAATAACTTCTAAGGAAAAGAGATTTGAGCAAAACTTAAAAACCGGTCAATTTTTATCTCGAAGGGACATGTTTTGATGCAATAGTAGGCACGCTTGGTGAAACCCCATATCTGACAGGAGCAACCCCTATTTTTTAAATGGGGAATAGGGGTTGAGTAACAGTAACAGTTTGAGAAGGTCCTCTAATTGTGTTTTCAACCACATACTTATTGGTTTAATTAGATAGTCTATAAATTAGTAATAAAAAAACAATTTCTTAACGGATTTGTTTTGTATTTAGACATGCTTGCAAGTTTATTAACGATAAAACGCTTAAAATAGACATTATTAGAAAGCTATCGTTGCATCCAATAATAGTAGATTATACTACAAGTGACAGAAATGCTTCATTGTCAGCGAGTGAGATCTTTGAATCACGAGTGCGATAGCACGAGTGATACACATCTCACGAGCTTACAATGTCATTTCGGTCAAGATACGACGTTTTATGCCCGACGTGTAATTTCTTGTAAAAGTTAAAAATCAAAAAAATAATGAAAGTGTCAAAAGACGTTTCAAAAAATTATTCATGTCTTACCATTGTGTAACCATAGTAATTCACCCCTTTTATCATTATATCACTTGTGAGAGAAATACTCCATTATACCTTCCTTTTGCGTGGCAAAAATAGTCATCTAGATGTTAGTCGGGTATAAAATATTTTGGCTTATATTCCTAGCAATACAAGCATGTAGGTATCCTTGTAGTCCTTGCTTTCCTTGTTATTAATAAATTAATGGTGAAATATTAAAAAGCAATGGCTTTTCACTAAAACATTATTTATTGAACATTCCGCATGGTTGACAAGTATTCATGACTCACTTACTCATTTCCGATGGTTATTCATTTCGGTAATTTCATTTAAAAAACTTTTTTTTTTATTAAATTTTATATCATTTTTTTTTTTCACGGACAACAGAATATTAAAAAAAATATATACACAATTTGAAAAATAAAGTTGACAGTCCTCTGTCAAAAATTGTTAGCTAGAAACATATTAACATACTCATACTAGAGTGATTTTATTTGATTTTATTAACCGACTTCATGTATGTTCATCAATTTCTTCGTCAATTGTGTACCGATTTACAAAATTCTTCTTTTATTTGAAAGGGTATACTCTTGCGGAAGTTCTTTTGTCAAGGAGTCAAGATCTGATCAGGGAATCCCATGGAAATCGAGAAAAATCCTAAAATTTTCGCTCCCTTTTATTAACCGACTTCATGTAGGTTCACCGATTTCTTCGTCAATTGTGGACCGATTTAAAAAATTCCTCTTTTATTTGAAAGGGTATAGTATTGAGGTAGTTTCATTGTCAAAAAGTCAAGATTTGATCAGGGAATCCCCTGGAAATCGAGAAAAATCCTCAAATTTTTGCTCCCTTTTATTAACCGACTTCATCATGTATGTTCACCGACTTCTGCGTCAATTGTGGGCCCACTTTCAAAATTCTTCTTTTATTTGAAAGGGTATACTCTTGAGGTGGTTCCATTGTCAAAAAGTCAGGATCTGATAAGGGACTCTCAAATTCTCAAATTTTTCCTTCCTACAAGTATTGATTAACAATTTTTAATTATTTTATTTATAAATGTCTAAAATAAATAATCCACAATTCATAATAATTTTATAATTTACTTTCGTATATTATTTGTAGAATAAGTATTGAAAAACAATTTTTTTTTATATAAATATAATAAATAGTGTTTAAACAATATAAATAATTATTTCCCCACTTCAAAAGATTTCTGATTTTGAATAATATATAAAAACAAACATTCACAAAAAAAATCATTTAAATCAAAGCTGTTTTTGAGGACTTCCGAAGATTGCCTGTTTTATGTATTTATTGACACGACTATGAAGAAAGGAAAAATGGGAAGACCAACACGTACATACAGATATCTAATGAAAGTAGTAAAAAAAAAAAAAATTGGAGAAAAAGTACCAAAAGTAAAAGTAAAAGTATCAAAGGAAATTCTATTGTAAATTACAAAAAAGTTAAAACGGAGCAGATTTCGAAAATAAGCGGAACCTAGAAGAAGAAGTTCCAAGAAAACTGTATAATATACGTAAATAATAAGTAAAATAAAGCACATCTGGAAAATAAGCACAACCTCGAACTCAGCGATCCGAATTATGTAAAAAAGAATAAGGGTAAGTAAAGTAGAGCAATTTTTAAAAAGTCCAGTAATAATTTTAATTTTGGTCTCTATGTTTTGATAGAGTCAAATAATTTAAAATTAAAAACAAAAAACAATTAAATCTAATTAGTCAAAGTATATTCAAAACATAAGAGCAAATCGAAATGTTATATCAAGAATCTAACAACGACATTGCTTGTAATCTAATTCATAGTTAATTAAAATATTGAAAGTGTAAGTTCTAAACATACATAATTATGTATTTCTCTTCTCGAACGATTTGATGGACGTATCCAGGAGAAACCGCCTTGAAAAAACTATTAATTCCAAGCTGTTGCGCAAGCATAATAATTCTTAGACACGAGTGACTAAGAAGGACTTCAATTTTATTTACAAAGAAAAACGTAACGTGTTCATACTCATAACATATATTTTAAAGGATTGTCGCCATGATGAATCATTAGATAATTCAACTGGATGTAACTAACAAGAAAAGTATTTGCACATAAAATAATTTATTATGTTCGTTTAGCACAAATACATAGAAGCAACAATAATTTACCTGCGCACACTTTAGTGATTAATTGTGTTGTAGTCATTCATAATAATGACCAGTATTATCTAAGAATCTAAAAAAAACTTCATTGTGTTCTTTCATCATAGGCTAGCATTAGACCGGATAAATAAAATTTGTAAACTACCTTAATTGCATATTAGAATTTTAGATTACTGTATATTAATTACCATTAAAATATTCCGAGAACACCTCATAAAAAATTGCTCAAATGTATGTGCGTATTGGCTTAAGATATTAGACATATCCGGTAAAAATAATCTAACTTTATGATCACTACACGATAATAAAATACTTCTACTTTGGGATTTGCTTGAAACATTGCGTAACTTTGAAAAAAACTGTTTTAATTTTTTTTGATAGTTTCTCGAAATAAAATAATTTTTTACTTCTTGGATTTTAACAAGTTAATAAACTTATATTTGAATCAATCACCAGTGACTTGATATTCAAATTTAACTTGGCACTTTCTCATTTCAATTCATTTTTATGTTTTCATAGTAAATAAGTCTTCAAATGCGTCTTACTTTTTTAGATTGGCAGTTCTAGTAAATTATACAGACCATAGAGATCCATTATTGACCCTTTCTTTGCCTATGACAGTTTCGTAAACTAGCTTTAGAAATGAGTGTTGTATTTTCCTACAAACGCTAATTTTCTGTTACAGCATCGTTAACTTGAAATAAGTCATTTACATTCTTTCGATGAAGTCCATTAATTCTAACTAAACCTGCCGCTCCTGGCTATCGTAATGACAGATTCGTATGGCATTTCATAATACTCATAAAGCTATTAAAACAGCTCTAGTATTTTATTAAGGCCGGAGTTATTTTTATTTTTCTGTTGTCTGCAATAGCGGCTTTCTAATTACTGTAATTGTTAAACCAAACACATGCGTTTCGAGGCTTAATGTGTATGGAACAAGATCTTCCTTAATGACATAAGAAAGAGCAGGTGAACGTTCATTTTCTTTTTTGCTGCTTTCAACATTATATCTGGTCATAATGTTTCTTAAAAATGTGTTTATGTATTCCGAAGTGATGACGGTGCTGTCTAACACTCTTACTTTTTCCGTATTATATTGGAAGTTGTATAATTTCTCTGACTGCTGTAAAAATACACGCAAATCAACAGAGATCAAATAGTGAGAAATTAGTGAATAAAGCAGAGAACAATGTGTACTAAGATCACTATTAATTTGTTATGGTTAAAATAAACTTCATATAATAATAATTGTAATTTATTAGTTATCGATAACCACGACTTTATAGCCATTTTACTGACCCGCTAAAGATAATTAATTTTGATGTAATTACTTAGGACCGTTTAAGCTTTAAACAAAAACTTGATCGTTTTCTTGCCTCATTAGCAAGTATTCAATGCTACGTTTAAGAACATATATTAATCATTTTAAAAGCGAAAGGATCGGGATATGAATTACAGCTGTAAAGATCCAGCATTTATCCTGTATGTTATTTCGTTATTACAAGTACAGGACCACGAAATCCAGAACAATAATAGCTAATTAACGTCAGTTCTGGAACCCAATTTTTACAGTACTAGTTCAGATTCGTCGAAATTCGTACTAGGTCAATTTTTATGTTTCAAAGATATTTAACAATTTAAAAAGATCAAGTTATTTGATTTCAATTTATATAGCAACGGATGCTAGCAATTGTTTATTTGTTGATAATTGGAAAAACTGAGTTCTAAACAAGACGTTCCTGCACAAATTTTGCAAAAATCTACGGTAAGTTAATCCCAGTGAAGTCTTGTGATCGATACCAAAAATAATTGCAGCTATTCTAATACTAGAAACTGGTAAACAAAGTGATAGCTGCAGTGAAGGATGTGATGCTTGCGTATGTGCTAGATTTGGTGTGAGTTTTTATTTATTTTAATAACAATCGTTCACCGCATGAAATAACTTCCTAATCTAAGAAGATAAGTAGTTCATCATTGTGAGTCGATGTTGCCGGTGCATAAAAATATAGACATTTCGCTCTTTTTAAACTAATGGCGTTTTTAAAAAAGCCGTCAGTTGGTTCCGAACCTAAAAAAATGACTAGAGATGAGAAGTGAAAGAAGTTCCTGATGAGCTTTATCTTTTGGCAAATGTAGGTAGCAAAAAAACATTTTGTATAAGATTGTTTAGATAAAGCTTTGCTTTAGGTCCTTGCAATGATAGCTGGAGGTTGCCGCCGGGAAGAATTTTATAACATATCCCTTGAAGATATGCAAGATACCAGCAGTTAATTTGTAATAACTAGTTTTCGTTGTAATCAACGAGATCGAAAGTATAAGTTTTTGGAATCGTATAAAAGATACATTAATTTAAATTCCAGAGCTTCCGCCGTAAGATTTAAGTATTTTGAAGAGAAGTTGTAAAAGTTCTTCAGTAGCGAAAAATACATCGAAGAAAGGAAAACAAATATTGCTTGAATGACACACGGTAGAGAAATTTTTGTTGAAGTGTTGCAGCATTAGAAGAGCAAACTTAGGCGAAATTTAAACGACGTCTATTTCTTCTTTTGTTCAAAATGACATTATTCCTTCAGTTAACGTTACAGGAAATACTAACTGTACAAATTAATATCAAAACTAAAAATTAAAATATCTGTATTTGTAATATTTAGAATGTATATTTAATTTCTATTTTTCTAATAAGGTTTTAATTAAGGTGGGTTTGTTGCTAGTCTGGTGAAGATTTCAGAACTGTTTTATTTATTTACCCGGCTAAAATTAATACGGGAAAGCGTAGAATTTGATTAAGTATGAAATAAATAAACAAAACGGCTCTGTAAAAAGTAAAACACAAAATCAATCGGATTAAACGCATTTATTGTTGGAGGCGCAACATTAAATGTTACAAAAAATACAAAACATTTTTCCTGGGGTAGAAGACTGTCCAAAGACTTAACAAACAATAATATAAAAAATATCTAAAAATCAAATTAAAAAAAAGTATATTATTTTATTAGGAGCAAAAGTGAGAGTTTTCATGGCAAGTCTGTAGGCAAATCTGACAGTTTAATAACCTCAATGTACACATGCATTTTTCTCTAAAAGTGAACATTTCACTAACTTCCCGATTGTCTTCTTAAGCGTCATACATAAATTTTATAACATAAATCCACTATATGCGAAAGTGTCCTTTGTCTAGTCGCAATTAAGACTTAATAGAATTACTGCTGATGTGCCCAGTTATTTTCATTAATTGCTGTTCTTCAATACCAACTTTCGCAAGGAACGACACAGTACTGGATCTGATCGAATAGTTTGATACTTTTCGTGTCTTTGTATCCAAACCAGATTTTTTTGCTTTAAATTTTACCCATTTGCCAATTTCATGAACTACAACTGGAGAGTTTTTGTACCAGTGGCTGGATTCACTCAAATTCCAATATTTATTAGGCCTTCTGTTTCAATGTTAGCGCTTCCCTTTGACTTAAGTTTGTTGTATATTCTGAAAAACAATGCGTTACTAACAACCTTCAAAAATGTTGGCAGATACTTTCATACCTCGCTGGGCACATATCAACATTTCTTTCATTAGTTATAAGCCATTTGCTGTTGGTTAGCTTTTTCGCACAACCTTGTGGAGTCTTCGAAAAAATCCGGTTGTATTCGATGCGTCCAGTCTCACATCTCCGATTGTCTAATTCTTCTTTAAACTAATCTGTTGGGCATTGTACCCCTTCGTACAACTTTCTATATAATAAATAAATATATAAATAATAAAATTTCTTTTTAAGACCTTCCGGGGAGTTTTTATCTAGAAGTTAAATTATTTTTGCATAATCTTCTTCACTCAGGGCCGCTGCACTGGTAGTTCTTTTTTCTTGAAGAACTTGTAGTTTCTTTCTCATGGTATCCCTGGCTTCTCGTGCGATTAAACGGATTAATTGAAATATTCCAAGTGGTGAAGTATTTGTCCTGAATCATTTTCGCCGTTGAATTCCACATATTAAGTTTTACGACTCCCTCTATTCTGTGATGTCTTTGTTTTTCATATTACGTGTCCAACTTTTTTAAAAAAGTATTTAACTCAACAGGTGACGAATATTTCTCAGGTTTATGAATTGTGAAAATTGACGCCAGACTGACTCATGAGATCTTTTTGTGATTTCCGGCACATTTTTTGTAATCTCTGTATCAATTTCTCCATCATCTTTTCGTCAAATCTTCTCAGCTTACTTTCCATTGTAATTTACAACGATTTTTATAGTATATTGAAACACTAGTTTTGTAAAACTTATATTAAGACACGAGTTCAGGTTTGCAGCACGACTGACGTAGACAGGAGTGCCTTTAAAGAACGAGTGCTCTTAAGTTTTACAAGACGAGTCTTTCATGTTATTTTTTCTAATTTGCATATTAATTTTTTTTTTCCAAATAAAATCAATTTTGGTAATTTAGGGAATTTTGTTAAATTTTGATTGTTTTGTACCTGACATATACTTGACATGGAACCATAATCTCAAAATCACACTGAGATTTCGTTCAGTGCAGGGTTCAGTGTGTGTTACCAATGGAAAAAGAAATTCTAGATTTTGGGTGCGTTAATGGCTTATTAACGCATTCAAAATGGATGCGTTAATGGCTTTGTTACAACATCAAATTAGAAAACTTTTAACAAACTTATTCAGAGAAATTTGTGTGGGCCGTTTTCTGACACTTATGACATTTATCGAATATTATTAATTGTTCTTATAGTAACGCAATCATTTTTTTGATAAATTATTTAACTATCTTAAAACTGGTTTAAGGGATTTGATTTATTAAATTAATAGTCTTCGGAATACGATTCGTAGTCAATGTTATGCAGGTCATTTTTGCGGTGATTTCACTCATGCCTAGGGTGCTTTTGAATTCGACTCGTGCAAGCACTCGTCAAATTCATATCCCAGCAGAGTTGGGAGCACCACTACAAAAATGATCGCTATCAAACTGTGGCATTCGAGCAATAGCAGCCGTAGAATTTCAAAATTTTGGCCAATCAAAATCAATTGCGGTGATAATTTATTGTACTAGTACAAATAGCCGCCGACAGTCGGCTAGTACTTTTAAGGAAAATGGTTTGGTTTACAGAATAGTCCTCCGAATACGATTCGTAGTCAAAGTTGAGTAGACACTTTCTAAGATGGTTCCACTCATGTTCATTGCAATTACCAATGCGACTCGTGCAAGCGCTGCAATGACATTTGTGACATCTTAGAAATTGTACTACTTATCGTATTATAAGTGATAATTTATATCTCAGAAAAAAAATATTTGCATTTGTACTTGTTATTAATCAGAAGGTACTAAAATAAACCAACCTGTAAGAATTAAACCACTGAAAAGTAATGGGAAGCGTTTTCTCAAATGATAGAAAATGGATTGGGGATGGCAAACACAAAGAGCAAACGAAAGAAGATGTACTTGATACCAAGGCATAGAATATTTGAAAAAAAAGTGAAACTCCAGAATCCAATAAAATAACTAACATTGTTATGTGATGCGAATCATCATGAATAACCATTGACAAACATAACATTCTTATAATAGCAGTAAAGTTGAATCAACTACCTTGAAAAAAATCTGGAAAGAAAAAGTCATAAAGCAACCACAATAAATTTGGAAAAACATAAATGCACTGGTGGCAGTAAACTAAAAAAAGTAGAGAGTAAGAGATATGGTAAGTGAGCGAAAAAACGATAGGAGATGGATGGAAAAAATATTTTTAATAGAAAAACATTATTGCTTAGTTAGGAAAATGACATTTAAAAGATGTCCTCTCGGTGGCATTGTAAAGCATCACAACATAGTTCTCATACCCCGATTTGCCCCTGACATTCTAATAATTAACTATGCAGTCGAGGTTATGTAACAAAAATATGACAATTTTAAAATATCGTGCAGCCGTCCCGGAAGCGACCGCACGCTCACTTACCGCTCCAGGGATCCGGAAGGTACCTCCGGCGTATCCAAATTAAAGGCAGCGCACTGTTCACAAATAAGTCGGAGTGGCGCCCACCGACCCAAACATGCACACAACACTCCGGAACGGCACGGCAACTCTAGGAGATGGTAAAGGACTGTACGGCGGTCTCGCAGCAACTTGTTGGTCTAGCGCGTGCATCGGTCGCGAACACCGCGAATACAGCTACGTCACATTCGCTGGTAGGTAGGTGCCCATGATGGAGCTGGAGGGGTCGGTCGAGCTGCATGAGCTGTTTAGACAACCGTGGAAAAACGTGCGTGGGTGACAACATCATCACCTGTGGTTATACCTGGAGGTACGACGGGACGCTGGATGCGGAACGTGATGGGATTTCGACGAGCGGAGGTGTAGGTACGGCGATGAGGGGACTTTAATGATGGGTCAGCAGGCGAAAGACATGAGTTGAAGGGAAGCTAATCGATGATTGATAAAAGAGAGTTAGAGGCACATGAACTTAAAAGCTATTCCATTCACGAGTGTTTCCATTGAATCCCATTAATTTGAAATACATTTCTTTTTATCTACGACCGTTTTATTATTAGGTCATAACTTACTTGTTTAGAACCAACGACGATAGCCATAAATTGGCACCGGTTGGGTTATGGAATTTAGTTCGTTCTGATTGGTTCATAGGTATCAGTTGAGTTAACATAGGGACTGTTATAAGAAACTTCTTGGGGGACTTTTTTTTCAAAAGTTTTCAATTACACCACATCATTAAATTTTGAAAAGAGTGTGTTAGAAGTAGATTGAAAACATACCTATCATTATAATACACTCAGCAGAACAAAACTCGATCCATCAATATTTTTCATCAAAACTTTATTGTAACTGTTCGGATCAATCAGATAATTTTAAGACAGGGGTGGCGTCCCATTTCAGTCATTTAAAGCGCAGCAACAAAAAACAATATCGCCCGATAAACACGTCAAAGAATTTTTGTCACTTTATTGTCCACACTTCTTTAAATCTGATATTTGATATCACCTGATATCAATTTCCTTCCTCACATCGCTCGAATCGTTGACAATTATCTAGATGAAGTTGAAATTCAACGAATGATTTGGCTAGTGTGTAGTGCAGATCTAAATCCCATCGAGCGTGTTTGGTACAAGGAGTGAAAAAAAAATCGACGCAGAATTCGTGCTCCTGCAAAATTAGGGGACCTCAGTGTAGCAGTAAGTCAAATTTGGAAAGAAATTGACCAGCAAGAGATTCAAGATCTCTGAGGGTATGCCAAGAAGAATATCAGCTGTAGTTCAATCACGGGGAGGCAACACACGTTATTGAAATTGAGTTTTAATAAAAGTTTTTACAAAAAAAAAATAATAATTTGCTACTTAAATTTTGCAAACAAAATTAAAATAAAAATTGTTATTGTTTAATCTGATCTAAAATTGTTTTATACTTCTTTTACATTAGTTTAAACACGTATAAAAATCGTTACTTGGTAAGACCAAAGTTAAATATTTAAGGTCCAATAAAGGTAGATAAACTTAGACATATAGTTTTTGAAAGCGGACCATGAAAATGAAATTTCTCTAATTTCTGACAACTACACTTACCCAAACATAATTATGACAAGTAGTTCTAAGTGTCTTTATATAAAACACATACTTGGTCCTGTTTTTGAACTGGAGGAACAACTAACATGTCAAATATTTATTTAAAGCTTGCGAACTTGGATGTAGATAATGCATTTGTTTGCTCGATTTGGTTCGTATAAGCGGGATTCATAATCCAAAATTTACTTACTTTTATCTTATTCTAACCACTCTGAAACTACTATTGCGGAATAGTATATTTCGATACAAGTCCGCTGTCAACGCACTTTTCAGGCGCCAGGGCGAATTTCTGTAGCACGAGACGAATTCTTATAACTCGAAGATCGAAAATGTTACAGGCATGGAATTGGCACTTGGACTCTCCTTTAAAAATAACTAGTGTCAATATAATTTGAAGTGGTTTCAAATTTTATTTCGCAATAGGAGATACATACAAATAATTGTCTAAAAATGTTTGTTGTTTATTAGCCTTTACACTGATGAATTAGATTTCAATATTGCTCACCGTATGTGGCGATATTGAGTCCGATGCGTATATATACGTCTGCAGCAGCTGGTTCCTAACTTTAAAAAAAGTGTAAATCACTGTCAAATTGTGTTTTTTGTCATGAAAGTATCACATAAAAAAAATGTTATGCGTCTCCAAATAATTTCAAATGTCATCGCGTATATATACGTCTGGAGCAGGGAACATCCTGTAAAGGTTAATAAAGGTTTCTACAGAAACGCAAATGCGCAACAACAGTCCAAATTTCGACCCTCACGAAAAAATAGTGCAAAACACGTCGGTTGCCATACCATTTTGTGCAATTGTTCCATATATGGTATTTTTTCTATAACCTTCCTAGAAATCTCACTTTTCTAGCAAAAATACGTACCCACATAATTGTTATTTAAACATTTGCTTCGTGGTATTTTGGTCAATTTTGGCAACGATCTGAACGACAGAGATAGTAAGTCAGCCAAATGAAAAAGGTCCAAGAGTGTCAAAAATTTCCAATCTCAATTTCTACAAAATGATCTCACTATTCTCACCGGTATTGTCTTTATTTTACATTTAATTTCCACCCGAATGACTTCATTGAAAGACTTGACAGCCGACGTTTCAATCACGATCATCGATCATGAACTATGGCCCGCCCAAAATAACTCAAAATCGTATACATGATGCAGGAGTAGTTATTTTCGATACAACTGCGCTGTCAAGTGAGCCAGAGCTCCTGAAAAATTTCATCGCACGTGCATTGTCAGATTAAATACATAAGCCGAAAAGTTTATATATTTAGTTATGCACCACTTTCTCGATTACGTATTTTTTCTAATTTGCTGTTGTAACAAAGCTATTAACGCATTCAATTTGAGTGCGTTAATAAGCTATTAACACACTTAAATTAATAATTTTTGTTTCCATTGGTAACACACTGAACCCTGCACTGAACGAAATGTCAGTGTTTTTTGAGGTTATAGTTCCACGTCGAGTCATGTCAAGTATACGTCAGGTACCGAAAAATCAAAATTTAACAAAATTCTCTAAATTAACAAAATTGATTTTATTAAAAAAAAATATATGCAAATTAGAAAAAATAACATGAAAACTCGTTTTGTAAAACTTAAGAGCACTCGTTCTTTGCAGGCATTCCTGCAGTCGTGCTGCAAACCTGAACTCGTGTCTTAATATAAGTTTTACAAAACTAGTGTTTCAATATATACTATTACAAAACGAATACCAAAAATATAATACCTACATTTATAATAACAGAAACCCTCATTATAAAATTATCACAATTAAAAAGAAAGAGAAAACTGCAATAAACTAACGAGGACATTATAACGTTAAAATTTAGTTTAATCCTAGACCAACTTGAATAACGAAATAAATAATAACATAAATTTAATGATTATAATATCGGGTGTTCATTTAAATTAGTCATCAAGTCGCCTATGAATTTGACATAACATTTTAACGTATGTCTGTTGCCAATTTTTTTTAACCTGACAGTTGTAACTTTCAGTCGTTAAATTTAAATTACTTAAAATAAAAAATAAACTTTTACTCAGTTACCCCAGTTAGCTACCTGGTAGTAGATGTGCGAGGACAAGCACAACACCTGTTTTGTGCGCAAGACGAGTTTTTTGCGTTTGTACACGCGCGTTTTCAGATAGTTCAGAATTGGATGAATGGAAGAAAATTGAGGAGTTGAGACTGAAGCCCCAAACAGCTGGTAATCTGTTGATACACCTTTGTTGTAAAGCACTACGAACAAGAAAGCATTTGTTTAAAACTGGCGTCCTAACCGAGAGGAATTGGAGGTTATGTTTTTCATACTGGTTTTGGTTTATAATGGATGGCAACATTTTGTGCAGTTCATGGTTGCAGTAACAGAAATAATAGGGAAGTCAATAAAAAAAAAATTGGATTTCCTTCAGTGCGAGATCGAAGGGGTCGCGATTTACCTGAGGGCATTAAACAACACGAGTGTTGGTTAAAAGCCATTTAGACACGTCCAGTAATGATATTACCTAGACAGAGCGCAAAAAATCGAATTTTAGAAGTGGTCCAAGAGGTAATAGTATTAATTAATTTGTTGTGATTATGGTATGTAAAATTTTAAAAGTAGATAAAAATGCTAATCATGCAGTTTTCGAACTAATATGTTACACAAATAAATTAAGGTTCAAAGGATTAACAGAGCATGAGAGATTCAAAAAAACATTACTTTGGTGTTTTATGTATCCTTTTAAATAAATGTATGTTTAAAAGAAATTAATAACTGAAGTTTTTGGAGATGTTCTGGCGTTAGATTTGGAGTATTGGTTAAAATTATTGGTTCTAAATATACAAATTACCAATTTAAACTTAAAGAAAACAATACTTATTTAGAAAAAAATTTGCTTGTGACAGGTTATGGTGAATTTCTTGCTTGTGTGTGCGTTTGGTATTGGGCTTGCAAAATATTTTATTTTTAATGTTCTAATCTTATTTTAATTTTCTAGGTTTTTAATTAAAGACCTTGTGGGATTACACATGGCTGAGGTAATAACGCCAGCATTTTTAAAGGGAAAACGTCAACTAGAACCTATAGATATTGAATCGACCAGGACGTTGGCAAGTGTGAGAATTCACATAGAAAGTGTTATTGGGTTGTTGAGACAGAAATAAAAGGGACAAAGAAAAAGGATGAAAATATTGCTGTTTTAGATTAAGTGTTATCAGTTTGTAGTGCTTTTGTTAATCTTTGTCCACCAATTATAATTATTGAATTTTTTTCTTAATTATAATTTTTATTTGTAATTTGAATAATTTGGATTAAGTGTCAAGTTGAACGATACCATTTTATTTGCGCTTTTTGTTTGAATATAGCACCATTTGATCCCCATCATCGGGTTGACGGCACTGACACCATAGCTGAGTCTGTAATTTATTTAATAATAATTAATGTAATTATTGTAATAAGTCGATGTGACCATTGTGGAAACTCAACTGACCTTATTTCCATTGCCTCTGGAACTTCAATGTCCCTATTTGTTGAAAGTTGGACCTGTTCCTCAGAGGTAAAAAACTTGCCTAGTAGGCAAAATAATTTTTTCTTCTAAATTTAATGCCTTGTTGGATTCTTCTAATCAAAAAGTGAGGTAAAAAATTATTTTTTTCCACAAATAAATCTTTGGGACTAAAAAGTGCAAAATAAGTGATGTCCAACTTTGTCAGGCTTGTTTTTTTTTTCTTCAATCAATTGGCATTTGCTGGTGTCCTTAGTGCAATACAGACAATTTACTTTCACACAGCTTTGACCACAAATGTCAATACCTACTTACAGATGGTTTATTAATCGACGTTCTACATGCCTCTTTAAAATTTGACCACTTGCTTGTTTACCTCTGTTGGTGGGTTTCAGCCTGAATGTTTTGAATTCGCAAAGTCTGCTCACAATGATTTTTTGTATGCCCTATTGCCTGGACCTCTTTCAAATTTAAGGTTTTATATTTCTCATGAAATAATTTTGTAAAGAGCAAATCCTGAAACTCCTCAGGGTTTTCATGAGTGTTTTCTTCTAATAATGTGGAGAATAGACACAAATTGAATTGAATTGAAAATACATTTGTTTTCTCACTTTTGAATTACAATTTTTCTTAAATCTAACAAATTTTTATGTGTGGGTCCTGCTTAGACTTAGGGCCTTTTCAGCACGTGACTATATAATCCTAAGGTCTTAATTATGTCAAATTTACAATGGGAATCTTAAATCTAATACAATGTTCATTTGAGAACATTGAACAAAACAAACCAAAAAGATACGAATGTTCTGGTGGTGTCTTGTTCCGTCCTGAGGTCTTCTCCTTTGCGGTTGTTCTTACGTTCTCGAGTGCTCTCCGTGGGCACTCTGGTTGGTGGTCTTGTCTATGTTAGTTCCGGGGTACTGCCAAGGAGGCCAAGGAATTGCTGTATTTCGGCTAATTATTCGGTCATCAAAGAACTCTCTTATGTAGTTAAGCGTTTCCACTGTTGTATGAGGGGTGGCTCCATCTTGCCAATATTGAAGCTCATCATCGTGGAGTTGTTCAAAAAATTGCTGTAAAATTTCTGTCCGATATCTTTGAGCGTTCAATGTACCTAATAAAAGACCATAGTGAAATCAACTTAATAGTTTTTTTGGATGCTTAAATTTACCTTGAAAAAATATGGGCCCAATTATTCGTCTATGGGTACATCCAGCCCAAACACCAATTTTAGGTGAATGTAACGGCTGTTCTAAAATTTCGTGCGGATTTTGTGTACTCCAGATTCTGGTGTTTCTAGAATTTAAATAACCGGATTGATGAAACCACGCTTCGTCAGAAAAAAATACTCTCTGTGAAAATTCCCCATTTTGATTCATATTGATTCATTTGATTCATAACCAGTTGCAAAAATTCAGCCTTTGCGGATAATCGGCTGGTAACAATTCCTGTACCATTGAAACACGATATGGAAACATCTCTAAATCTTTTTAAACATTTTGTGGGTTGTTCCAATCGAAAGATTCACTTGCTGGTGTAGTCGTCGAATAGATGTTTTTGGATTATTTTCCATTATTTGTTCAGCTTGGGCAATTACCTCTGCTGTACGTTTCCTTGGGGCCCCACTGCCAGGCTTTCGTAAAAGACTACCAGTTTAAACTGTTTCAATATTTTGTCCAAGGTTTTTTTAAATTGCATATAGTCCACTACAAAATTTAGAAATTCTTCGTGAAATTCTTGGAGACAGTCCTCTATTGAATGTACCCAAACTCCATCCACTTTGGTCCCATTTCGGAAATAGCTTGTTAGTAAAAACACTTTTTGTTCTAAACTGTACGCCATCGTTTCGCCGTAAACAGTACCAACGAACTCAAACGAACTGTTGAATTTTCTATCGATATGACAACTGTTAAAACACAATGGTAAAACGTCGTTAAAACAACTGTCAAATGTCACTACCATTTTAGGTTACTGTGATGTTAGTATGAATTTTATGAAGCAAAAAATCACATGCGTTTTTCAATTCGTCTTCGTCACTCAAAAAATCATAAGCAACTTGATGAGTAATTGAAATGAACACGTGTTATAATACGAGTAATATCAAACTAAATAAAGTTCTATAAAAATTGAATCAAACGTCGTTGTTGAACTCAAATGATAAACATGGTTCATATGTGGAGACTAAAAAAAACAGAAACTTAAAGACAATCAAAATTCTTTATAATGCATGTAAATATTGTTCATACTGATTTGGGTATGAAAAAAATATCAGCAAAATGGATCTCTAAATGCCTAAATGCCGACCAACACAGCGTGAGTGTCACAACATCCAAGCTGATATGTATACGCAGTTTGAAGAGGATTCAGCAAACTTTTTGGATCCAATTTTAATTATGGATGAAACGTGGGTCTATCATTATCATCCAGAGACTAAGGAGCAATGAAAAGAATGGAAATATGCTGGATCACCTCGGCCCCAAAAAAATTCGTGTTCAGAAATCAGCAGGAACAGTTCTTGCTTCCATTTTTTGGGACAAAGAAAGGATACTTCTTACGGATTACTTGGAGAAAGGCGAAACAGTGAATGGAGAATATCACTCTTCATTGTTAACTAAACTTCGCGAAAAAATTGTGGAAAAACGTTGAGGAAAAGGAGTGCTGTTTTTGCCAGACAATGCGCCTGCTCACAAATCGCTGTTGGGTTTGAAAAAAAAAAATAACGAATTGGGATTTAAATTGCAGAAACAAAAAACTCGAAAAAACAATTGAAAGAACATAAGTTTAGTTCAAATGAAGAGGTAATAGGTGTCGTCGAGGACTGGTTTGCAGACCAAGACTTGAAAGGAGATTACGTTGAATAAATAATTTTTGTATTTGAGATTTCATTGTTCTTTCTATGTTATGCTAGAAACTTTTCAATACGTCCTCGTAATGTCAATGTATAACAAAACTGTTACGTGTTCCCTGCACAAATCTTCAACTATGATATTATTATGTACCGATTTCAACATTTGGTGTTGACCAGCAGTTTTTGTGTGCTAATGGCCCATTACACTAATTGTTTTATCTTCCGAATATTTCGGGAAATTAAGACAAATAATGAGCTCTCTTTAGGAAACAGTACAACACAACTAAATGTAAATACAAACGATTTAGATGTGCCGAACTAACAATAATAAGTAGGAGCAGTTCTTACAGAGAATGCTTGTTAATTATCAGGAAAATTCACCAAAAACAGACCTTCAATACAAGATAATTTGAATTTATAAAAATCGAAGCCTTTTAATCAACAGCAGAACGTCATTTCGTTAAGCAGGCTAAGAAATCATAATATTTTGATAAAAAAGTACTCAAGTTGAACTTTTATTTATATATATTTCAATTGTCACATGTGTTTATATCAGATATGTTCTGTGCACAATTAAAATTCGTAAAGTTTCTATAGACTTATGGGTTTGAGTTGTCCTAGTTAACGTTATGTTCTGTGCACTTAATAAATCTTTTATAATCCGCTTCAACAGAATTCTTAACTAATGCCCTAAATTGTTTAAATTTGTTATAATTCTTTTTTATCAACAGTTTAGTACAATTAGAAAACAAATTGGGAAAATGGCAAACTCCTAAAACAATGTTGGAAACAAATTTTAAATTTAGTAATAACAAATATATATATAACTTTGTACCGCCTCAGAATCAATAAATGTTGTGGCAACTTATTAGCTGAATTAAATTCATTTTTTTATAAAAGGATAATGCACACAACGCCATCTACTGGCATTACCGGAACCAGCATACAACGCCATGTTAATTTTTGTTTCTGTCATGTATCAAAGATAGTGTTATATATGGATTCCATACAAAATGTTTGAGAATTTTTTTCTCTTTCATTTTTCTGATGTTTTAATAGTTTGAAAAATGTTTTAATAGATCGCCCTCGAAAAAAGTCAATTCATTCTCGAGATATAATAAGAAAATGTGTGTGGAGTCCACGCGTAACAGAAGTGAAACTTTGGAGTTTACTCCTTAATAAACCATTTTCATTTTTAAACCCCGGTAAGACAAATTTTGGTGGCCGGCGTTATTTGTTATTGTAGCCCTGTACTTAGCTCCCCGCCCCCTGTAATTTTTCCGATGTTTTAATAGTAATTCTGCTATTTGTAGGCAAATCCAACAAATTAAATATCATAAAAATCGGTCGAGTCGCTCTTGAGTTACAAACCCAAGGGAGCCCCCTGAACCCCCTGTCCATGTTTCAATAGTTATTCTGCTATTCGGGGCGGAGACAAATCCAACAAATCAAATATCATAAAAGCCCTTCTTGAGTTATAAACCCAAGGGCCCCCCTGGACCTCCATGTCCATGTTTTAATAGTTATTCTGCTATTCGGGGCGGAGGAAAATCCAACAAATCAAAGATCATAATAATCGGTCCAGCCCAAGGGGCCCCCCTGGGCCCCATGTCCAATGTGAAAAATACTTTACGACTTATTCCCATACCTACCAAATATAAAAAAAATACTTCATAAAAATCGGTCGAGCCGAAAAATTGGTCCAGCCCAAGGGGCTCCCCTGGGCTTAAATGAAACCCAAGGGGGCGCCCCTAGGCCCCCATGTCCACGTTCTAATAGTTATTCTGCTATTCGGGGCGGAGACAATAAAACAAATAAAAAAAAATTACGACCTATTCTCATACCTCCCAAATACACAAAAAAAATCATAAAAATCGGTCTAGTCGGAAAATCGGTTCAACCCAAGGGGGCCCCCTGGGTCCCATGTTCATGTGAAAAATACTTTACGACCTATTCTCATACCTACCGAATATACAAAAAAAAATTCATAAAAATCGATCGAGCCGAAAAATCGGTCGAGCCCAAGGGGGGCCATTGAGCCCCCATGTCTATGTGAAAACTACTTTACTACCTATTCTCATACCTACCAAGTATACAAAAAAAAATTCATAAAAATCGGTCGAGCCAAAAAATCGGTCCAACCCAAGGGAGCCCCCATGTCCATGTGAAAAATAGTTTACCACCCATTCTCATACCTACCAAATATACAAAAAAAATTTTATACAAATCGGTCGAGCCGGTTCGGATGAGTTCGACCACAAACACCGTGACACGAGATTTTTATATATTAGAAGATGAAAATTATCAACATTGGTGTTGACATCAAAAGTAACAAAAAAGCTAGACCAAATAGTCGTTTACTACGTCATAAGGAGCTTTCTTAAAATTATACTTAAATTTATAGTTATTACCTATTTCTGCATGTTCAACAGGATATTAGATCAGAAAGTGGGGGGTGGTATTTAACAATTTTAGGTACAATACTAAATCACTGTTAGACACCACAACATTATTTCAATTTGACAAGACTAAATCTAAACAGGTGTTGGTCAAGTTAATAATGCTATTAAATTCAGAAAAGTCTAAAAAATTGAGGGATTCGACAATAATTTGAACACGTCACGAGGAGGGCTGTGCTCTTCTCGTGGTTGACGTCTATCATCTATTTCTGGCACCAGTCTTTGAGCTTGTCGATGGCTTCCTGCAGGTCGCCATCCTTGGCTACGTGGATCTGGTGAGGATTGCTGTGTCATCTGGGTAGATGGCGAGTGTCGTGTTTGCGGTCTTTGGGATGTCCGTGGTGAAGGCCGCGTACAGGGTTGGTGAGAGGACAAATTTTCTGAGACGCCCGCTTCGATGTCGTGGGGACGGGACACGAGTGTTTCCAATGCGGGCACAGAAAGACCAGTTTCACAGGAAGGAGTTGATGAGTTGAACCAATTCCAGGGGCACACCGCACGAGCACGTGCTTTCGGCTACTTTGTTTTTTTTGTGTTTTAGAGGAAATTACTAAGTAAACGTGGTAATCTACCACCAAAAGTGACTCAGACAATTGTTTTTGAATGCTTCGGGCTTAATCCAAATTGTTCGCCTGGTCATCTTGATCCAGTGTGCGAGTCTCTTCTGTATAACTCTTTCTTCCACTTTCGCGGCTGCTGAGAGCAGGCTAATCGGCCTGTGGTTCTGAGGGAATTTCGGATCTTTCCGGGTTTCATAACGAAGATCTCCGTTGCACCTTTCCATCTTTGTGGAAAAACTCTATGTTTAAGTATTGCGTTGCAAATACTAACCAGAGCGTCGACGGTGCCATCTAGGAGTTCCTCTAGAGTCCTGTTGCTGATGTTGTCCTGGCCTGGGGCCTTCAATTCACTGAGGATCTTAAATGGGTTGGTGGGAGGTATCTTAGCTTCAGGGACTTCTTCTTCGACTTTTTCTAGATGGTCGAAGTCGGCGTTTTGAAGGTTTTCTCTGCACTGCAGTTCCAGACAAAGTGTCGGCTAAAGTTTCGACTTTTTTTTCATCCGTGAAAACGACACCGTTTTCTTTCGTGGATCGGGGTGAAACCTCCTCTTGATGGTGCTGTCCGGTGTTATATAGGCGTTATATAGATTAGTGGTATACTTTTCGAGTATACTTTTCTTGAAACCTTTCTAGGAACTACTCTCTACCGATTGTATTTTCAGATTGCTTGTTTAATTATTCCTCTTCTTCTATTATATTACTTTTTGAATTTTCCCTCATCCTCTTCACATGATTCTTGAATCCAATTATGTAGGTTAAATATGCTAACACAATCGTGCAGTAAGTTCTATCGTTTTGCAATAAAAGAATAAACAAATTTTTTGTATTCTTTTTGTGAAATACATAATGGGGAAAGTGGTATATTTAACTAAATATGTAAACTCTTCAGAATATGCATTTAATTTGCTGTCAAACCTAACGTAAAGATTTGATGTTAATTATTTTTTTTTCTAATTTGCGTGAAAGAATAAAATATGTACTAAAAATGTTGTTTAATACTTGTGCGCTGTTACTTTTAAGGCGCCCGGGCTCATTTGCAACAGTCGGATTCGTCGATTCGTGCTTCAAAGTTTCTTGACAGCGCACTTATTTGTTACTTATTGTTAGGTGGATCAAATATAGAGCTCTATGTTGGGAATAGAAGGCCAAAAAATTTTTGAGGATCAAAAACTTATTTTTTCAACAACATAACATATCTCCAATTTCATAAAAATAACAAGACAATGACATGGCTTTTTTTATATTGACACCGGTGAATTTTAATAACTGCATTCCAACACTGAAAGAATTCGACGATTACCTTTTAAAAACCATTATGATAATTTTATAAGGGTTTTATATTTACAAGCAGTTAGATGGAGAATTTTGACTTTCAACTCCTACTGGATGTTTGAACATTTATGAACATCCTGTATTACCTACTTACAAACCGATCATGCCTTCATGCATGATTATTTGTGGGGTAGGTGAGTGGTTTTTACAACCCTTAAACGTACCTCAGTTTCGATTGCTGTGATACAAGAAATTGCACCTCTCTTATTATTTGTGTAAACTGATTTGATTGACATGTTAAAAACTCCCACAATTTTGAGGAAGCAAAAATTTTTGACATTGAAGAATGGTTCATCTGTCAGAAGACCTCAACCCCTGAAGTAGGTATATTAATTAATTAAATTAATGAAATTAATACATGATTCAAAATTTTGTAATAATATGTTAAAAGTTCAGGTGTAGTTTTCATTACAGTATTACAGTATTAGTGAAAAGTCCTAAGCCGAAAACTGCTATTTTCGCACAGAACCCATTTTTCTTTACACAATATTTTTGTATTTAGATTTTTCAAATTAGAACGAATATTTCATTACTGATAATAACCTGTCAAGTTATCCAATCCATAAAAGTTCAGACCAGAAAACCAAGTCATTAGAGAGCCAAGAATAACTTTCTTGAAGAAAATTACTACCCAAAAACAAATTATTTATTGGAGGATTAAATGATTTGCAAGTGCGGAGAAGACTGTCCGAATTGATTATTATGCTTATTTAATAGTATATTTTGATACGAGTCATGACATGCGCTGTCATGACATGAATGGCGAGGGAAAATTTTTTCGGCCCAGCCGAGGGTTGCAATTGAGCCCGAGCCCCTGAAAAGTGACAGCGCACGAGTATTGAACATCGCTTTTTATATTCGTTCGCGCAAAATGCGACAGCTGTTAAATTAAACAAATAATTTATATTATTTATGTATGTAGTTATGTATTTCATTATGCATTATGTGTTTCGCGAAACGAATCCAAAGAAATTGTTTCTCTATTTATTGTTTGATTTGCGACTATTTAATTCACGTCCAAGATTGGCGATTTTTGTGTAGAGCGTAAAATACAGTTGGGTAGATTTATCCAAAGCAATTTTACAAGCACAAAAAATGCCAAAAAAAGGTGTACATTTTGTTTTTCATTTGACAATTTTCACTATATTCCGTGGACATCACAAGTATTCTAAATCCTAGATTTTGCGGGGTAGCGGCTGATATTTTAAAATTCCTTCGTATTCACAAACATTAACCTATTGTGTATAAAATAGTAAAAACACCGCGGCTGTTATTCATGTTCCTTCGCGCCTCATTCACCCTAGGTACCATATATACTATTTAGGCAGCTTCCATAAATTAGAAACTTTATAAGCGTGGTAAATTTTAATTTAACTTTGAAATAGTATAATTTTTTTTAAGCCGTGAGATAGACCCCATTCCGTAGTTAAGTTGAAATTATCGAATCTTAGCGATGGGATTCAGTATCATCAAGTAGAAACAAAAATTTCTTATCTCCTAAATTAATTTCTTCAAAGGTGGACGATCCTTGAGGCACCCTTTTTAAAACTATAATCAACGTGGATCGATTTAGAACTGGCTTAATAATCAGGAAGATCATTTGTAGACATAACTGTTGTGCTAGTAATTAAATGTAATGATTTTTATACATTAACATTGCACATTTTTTTCCACGAGATTGAAGAAGAACTTGTTGGTATTTAGAATGCGTGGGACGCATATCTTGCTAGTCGTAAGTGTTAAGTAAATTTGTTTTATAAACTACCTCACTTATTACGGTAAAATTGTCTTCAATTTGCTTTTCAGATTAGGCACTTTAGAATCAAGACGGAATAAGATTTTGCGGTCTCATTCATTGTCATAATATGATACTACTCTTTTCGTTTAAACAGTTTGTTACAAGTGCAATCGTTGCAAGAAAATAGCTGTTATCTTTAAACAAAATATTGTTTTCAGAACCACACCGTTATATTTTCATTGACAATAAGCCCTGCGAACTAAGTATCAAAATCTGTTTATCAAGTAAATAAACGTTATTACATCTAAAATACATATAATATATAACAAACCAATTCGAGTTTTGGTTATTATTATTTTTCAGTTAAATCAAAAACTCTTACAAAGAACGGAATACATGAATAAGTTTTTTTAATGTGTCAACAATATTCACCAAGTCAAGCGAGTGCTTTATCAGTGGTGTGTAGATGGTAGATAATGGATCTCATTATTTAAGTGATACCACAAGTTAACAATGAAAACGACCATATATATCTAAATACTATTTAGATTAATCGAAAGGTTGTTACCTACAAAAGTCGTTTTTTTTTTAATTTTTGAAAGTCTTTATACTTTAATCTTTTGTGAATAATATGAAAATATTTCAGATCCATCAAAATTTTTCGTCTTTAATTTCATTGTTGGTCATTCCAGTGTCGCTTCTCGCACAAAATTAACCGTTTTAATTCTCTCGATTTAATTTCACTGTCATGTCGCACTTTCATGAAAAATATAATCCTACAAACGTAAAATTAAAATTGATTTCATTTAAAGGGCACACAACTGTCACTCACGTGGATTCAACATGTTACAGTTAGCTTACGACCCACGGAGCTAACGAGTGTAAAAGTGTAAATGCAAATTAATCACCTTCACTCTTATCATTCCATTAATAAACAGTTCTCTTACTAAAAATTAAAAATCGAACATTGTTCAGCATAAACATTTTGTGCAATTAGCAAAGTTAAAGCCTTTTTAGTATATCTATGGTATGTAGCAACTTACAAACACAATCCATTAGACGGATCAGATCGTCCTACAAAACCCCCAATAAAAATCAGCAGACCAATTACTCAACTATAAGACATTCCGACATTTCTGACATTATACAGATACCAACAAGTTACGATCACTGCTAAACAGACTAATCTAAATCTGTTTTAATGAACTCACTTTAGCTAAGCTCATCCAGATACAGTATTCCTGTGCAAGCTCATTAATGATAATTAGAGTGCTTTCATTAAAGTGTTTATTTTATAAATTATTTCCTCAATTCTAGCGGCTGAAGAGATGAGTAGGTAGGTAGGTGCACGTAGAATTGTACAATTTCTATTTGCATACTTTTACATCGGGCAGAATTGTGTAACACGAGATGTCTTACGGTACATTAATTGTAAATTTACAATTTTATCTCAAGAAGATGGAGATTACTTTTCCAGGAACTTGTCTTACACAATTTTACTCCATTTTTGTTAATTTAAAACGAGTCAATTTAGCTTGATGCAGACAGTCAAACGACCGAAGCAAGTAACATACTTAATTTGTCTGTCAACAATGTGTACACATTTTACCAATCTTAGGTAGGAGTCCTATAAAATTAGAACAATGGTGAGCGTAAACTGCAATTATTTATAGCATTACGTGATTGTATTCTTCATCAGTTAGTTCTTCAACAGTAAATCATTTCCGGTGCGAATGTCAAGGAGACAATTTAATCATATATCTACAGACTGCTTTTAACCTTAATTACATATCAAACATTGATAGAAGAAATGAATGATCCATGAAATTATGAAAATTTTCACGTAGACACATTTCTAAGAACAACGACAAAAACGCAGTCCGTGAAGACATTCTGTACAGTCTCGTATCGCAGGCACGTTCCTAACAATATTTTATTTCAAAATCATGACATCTTTTTATTACCAGGCTTAGGATCATTTGAATTTCACCATAAGCGTATACTTCATTTATCATTTGCTTATCAAAACATGTATCTTCATCGAAAATATTTTGGATTCGTTAATTCTACTAATTCAGAAATATTTCAAAGCGAGAATTTGAGATTCGTGAACGTTGTGAACCTAAATTCTTACACAGCATTGCTATTGGTAGTATTTTACGGTCTGACGTTAATGGTCACGAATTTAGGCAATAATAATTTAAATAATGTGATGCTTTTGATAGATATTACGAAAAGAATCTACGTTTGGGTGTTTTTGAAGCGGTGGAATTTGATACATTTACGATTACTCAAAGTAATATCGGGTGTTCATTTAAATTAGTCATCAAGTGTCCTATGATTTTTTGAGTGACAAAGACGAATTGAAAAACGCATGTGATCTATCGCTTCATAAAATTCATACCGATTCATACTAACTAACCTAAAATCGTAGTGGCACTTGACAGTTGCACTTGACAGTTGTTGGATAACTACTGCTGGCGGTTTTCTTCAACGTTTTCCCATTGTGTTTTACTTTTGACGAATTGTTTAAACAATAACAGTTGTCATAGCGGTAGAAAATTCAACAGTTCGTTAGTACTGCTTATGGCGAAACGATGGCGTACAGTTTAGAACAAAAAGTGTTTTTACTTAGAAGCTATTTCCGAAATGGGGCTAAAGTGGATGGAGTTTGGGTACATTCGATAGAGGACTGTCTCCAAGAATTTCAAGAAGAATTTCCAAATTTTGTGGTGGACTATATGCAGTTTGAAAAAACAAGGGCATTGTCTTTGGAGGCTAAGAGACGATACCTTGACAAAATGACCTTGTTGAATGGTAAAGACTCATATGCATTGGGAAAAGAGGATTTCAACTTTCTTTTGTAGGAAATTCCAAGGATTTTGATGGCTACCATTACAGATTTTCTAATTCTTACTATAAGCCCCTTTACGCAAAAATAAATAAGTGCACAAGTGCTGTTGAAGTGGATAGAAGACATCGGAGGCGTTGAGATTAATAATAATATCTGTGTACCTACTTAGGAAGGTAAAAATAATTGTTTTAAATTGTTTAAGTGGTAGTAACGAATAGAAATATTGTTACAGGTTATGCATTCCCAAAGAATTAAATCATGCAACATTAAAAGTGTGGCAAATTTTCTCTCTAACGAGAGAAATATTATCAAGTCACTGAAAATGTGTAGCTGGTCTTGGGGAAGCCTGTACTCATGTTGCAGCCATTCCTTTTACACTTGAATATGTAGGAAAACAAAACAAATCGGTAACAGATGTGCTGACATATTGGGTGGGACCAAAATTTAGGACAGTTCTACAACTAACTAGAAGACATGTAGTTTTCATCCAAACTACCAAATACGACCACACCAACAAATGCACCAACAGAACAAAGTAAGGTGCCAGAGTTTGATGTACAAGAAGTAAAAGTCTTTTTTAAAGCATATAAGGGTCATGGTGGTGTATATGCCCTCTGGACCAGTCACCGGAAATCATAAGTAGCCGCGGAAATTGCCCAGAAGGAGCTGCACCAAATCGAAAGATGAACCAACACCTGGCGAGTCAAGACCAATCCGGCTAAGTGTCAATCAATTCTCTTCACCTACCCACACAACACACAAAAACAAGATTTCTACAAACGCACACAATTCACTCTAAACAACCAACACATCCCCAAATGTAAATCTTCACCTACCTTAATCTACACCTCCAAAACACCATCAAAAAATCTAGAAACCGAGATAACCTCCTCTACCTGGTACGTGGACGCTTCAGGAGCTGCGAACCCCAAACCCTCCTCCACACATACAACACCTTCATCCGACCGATCCTAGAATACCGCGCTGTAATTTACGCCCCCAACTCCCAAAACGCCTCCTCTTCCAGATTTCCGCTTTTGAAAGACACATCCAACGAAAAATTTTTCGACTTGACCCCATATTTCCCAGCAACCAAGTCCACCAGGAAACCAAATCCACACTTATAACAGACCGATTCACCAAACTCCGGAAAAACTATATTCCCAGAACCTTAGACAATCAGAACACAATCGCCATCCAAACTCCGTACACCACTCACAAACTCCCGGTCAAACACAGAGAAATTAACCGATGGTCCACCTCCCAACCCAAGGACGAGTCTTCCCCTATATTTTTCCCCTTTCCAGCTAAGAAGAACCCCAGGTTGCTCATGGGAGCAACCGAGAACACCACGCAACCAACATGGACAAGACCACCAACCAGAGTGCCCACGGAGGGCACTCGATAACGTAAGGACACCCACCAAGGAGAAGACCTCAGGACGGAACAAGACGTCACCAGAACATTCCTTTCTTTTTGCTTTGTTTTGTTAATTTTTCTCAGATAAACATTGTATTAATTTAATATTCCCATTGTAAATTTGAGAAAACTAAGACCTTAGGATTCTATAGAGTCACGTGCTGATAGGTCCTAAGTCTCAGCACCACTCACACACCTAAAAATTTGTTATATTTAAGAAAAATTGTAATTCAAAAGTGAGAAATAAATGTATTTTCAATTCAATTCAATTTGTGTCTATTCTCCACATATTACTAGAAGAAAACATTCATGAAAACCCTGAGGAGCTTGAGGATTTGCTCTTTACAAAATTATTTCATGAGAAATATAAGACCTTAAATTTTAAAGAGCTCCGGGCAATAGGGCATACCGAAATTGATGGGAATAGAAATGTTGCCATTTTCGGTCATGTACCTGCAATGAAATAAATTTAGCTAAATCCATTATAAACCAAAACCAGTATGAAAAACATAACCTCCAATTCCTCTCGGTTAGGATGCCAGTTTTAGACAAATGCGTTCTTATTTGTTACCAGTGCAGTGCTTTACAACAAAGGCGTATCAACTGATTATCAGCTGTTTGGGGCTTCAGTCTCAACTCCTCAATGTTCTTCCATTCATCCAATTGTGAACTATCTAAAAACGCGCGTGTACAAACGCAACAAAACCGAAGACCAACCCGACACGAAAAAGTTGGAGACTTAACACGATCGGTCTTCAATTGCGTGTTGCGCACAAAACAGGGGTCTTCACACATCTACCAACAGGTAGCTAACTGGGGTAACTGAGTAAAACATTATTTCAATTAATTTAAATTTAACGACTGAAAGTTACAACTGTCAAGTAAAAAAAAATTGGCAACAGGCACACGTTAAAATGTTATGTCAAATTCATAGGCGACTTGATGACTAATTTAAATGAACACCCGATACTAGTGGTATTAGTAATACATGTCGCATTTATATATTTTAGTATAGCAAAATAATTATAAATATAGAGCTCCAATGTTTGAAATTACAAGCATCGAAACTGTTATAATTACAATTAGCATGAAAATGCAGAAGGAAAAAAATGTATCCACGAGATATTTTGCATATTGTTAGAAAAATCGAAATTCTTATTAACACACTATTGAAGTAAAAATTTAAAGTAAGAATGAGATATTTGCTTAATCGACTTTATGGTCAAGCTTTGGTTTAACCTTTAACATACCAATCCTCAAATCCCAAGCGGGATCACTTAGTGGCACCACTGTAATAACGGGGCCATGGGGCCATATTATCAAAAACAGTGGGATATACAAGGTGTTTTTGAAATGCATGTCAATAAAAAATCTAGACCACCTAGAGATTCAATGAAACCCATTAGTCCATTTCTTTCATGTTTAAAACGATGGGGATAAATTAGCCATTTCCACGCATAGTCCACGCCACTGTCGATTGCATTTTCAAGGCGGATACAATAATTACATTTTTGCAGTTGAATCCTGGCAACATAAAGTGACAACCAATAGTTAATTGTCAATTAAAGATTGACAAGTGTAATGCCAAAATTAATTTTATTTCAGATTTATTGTTAATTACAAACACATTATTCTAAGAAGAAAAATTTATTGTATTTAAACGTGCAAAAAATAATTAAAGAACAATGAAAATAAACATCATCGTTCGCAAATTAGAAATTTCCCCCAACATTGGACTTATCATGCCTTGGAGAATATTTTGTTTTCTCAAAATTTGAGAATAATTGTCTGGAGAACAAAAATGTTATTTATTAAATGTAAACAAAAAAGTCAAAATGTCTAATACCGTTTGCTTTGCTATGCTGTGGGTAACAGATGCATCTTTCTATGTTTTGCTGAGTATTGCCTAAAAAAAGTTAAGTTTTAATATTGTAAAAGATTGTTTTATAATTAGAAAGTTTAATTAATTGTGAGGGAGTTATTGATTAATTAATAAGATTAATCTTTAAAAGTTTACTACTTCAAGTACATAATAGTTTTATATAATTTTTTTCAAATATGTCTCCATCTAATAAAGTTTTAATTTTGCAACATCCGAATTTAGGCCTGATAAAGTGATGAAGTGTTAAAGCACGAACCGTCTACATTAATACAGTTTATTATTCATGGCCTAATCCTCAACAGAAGTAACAAAGTTTACATTTTTGGAATTATAATCTTGAAACTCAGGCAAATTGATTACACAGGCCTGCGATGGTTTCCCCCTTAAAAAACTAATTAGCAATTATGGTAGGTATTAGGTACTAGGATACGAAAAAAATAATAAAAAAATTCCATCACGTAAATTTTTTGAAAAATTAATTTTTTCATTTTTCTTAGTATTACCGCGTATTACTAGCATTAACCGAACAGAACGCTCGAAGTTCAATTGAAGAGGAAGTGAAAAAATTTTTAGGAAACAGAAAAAGCCCAGATTATGAAAATATAGTGAATAATATGCTCAGCAATTTTATAAACTGGGTTGCAATATAAGTATAAAGTTACATTTTCTGCATTCTCATATTGACTTATTTCCTGAGAATCTTGGTGCCGTAAGTGAAGAACAAGGAGAGCGCTTCCACCAGGATACAGTCGAACCTCGATTATCCGAACCAATTGGGACCGAGACTAGTTCGGATAATCAAAAGTTTGGGTAATCCAAACGTGGGCTCACCCTTATCTAACTTCGACAGGATTTCCAAACATTACGTTTCCGCTTGGAAGTTGAAGGACTCGACGTTGAAGCCATGGTACAAATTAAGTAACAAATGAAATTATAATGCAAAAGGAACAATTCGGCATTCACATTTCTATGTGCCGTGAGAAATACAATAAAACTGCGCGAGGAATCGTTCGGATAATTGAGGGTTCGGATGATCGAAGTTCCGATAATCAAGGTTCTACTGTATTAAGGTTATGGAGAACAGATACCAAGGAAGGTGGGACGCAAACATGATGGCAAACTACTGCTGGATGTTGAAGAGAGATGAACCGAATAGAAAGCATAACAGAAAAAGATTGAACGGGAGTTTTGAAGGAAGTAGAAAAAAATACCATTAGTCTTTTTGATTTACTTAGTCTCTTTAGCACTATTTTCAACTAATACTGTTGTTTTTTAAGTAAAAATTTAATTTTAAATTCATTAATCATTGTTTTCTCATGAAAACTGTCTAAAAATACTAAAATATGCATGTTATCAATAAAAATAAATCTCGATGTGCTAGAAAAAAAAAACAAAGATGTATTTTAATTTAACATACCTAGGTATTTAAAAAAATAACATAATTATTGGAGGGGGGAAAAAAAAGTTTAATTTCGCAGGCCTGTGTTATTAGAATAATTATAGAATTAATGATCAATTTTCTGATATTAATTTCTGTTATTAATTTTCTATAATATCCAGGGTGATTCCTAAATGGCGCATATGGTGTATACAGCGGTGTAGTGGACGCTGGAAAGAATAGGAAATTCAAAACCAAAATGAAATATGCAATTTTATTACGGAGATATGATTTTTTTTTTTTTAAATTAAAAACATTTTTTTAGACGTAAATTAAAAGAATTCTGGCCTGTATTATCACGTAATTAGAAACGTTTAGCAATATAAATAACAGCGCGTCCAAGTTTTTTTTTTAACAATGCGATTTAAATCCGTTTTTAAATAATACATTTTGTAAATCTAATAATGCCTTCCAATCTGGCACCACTGCTACTGCTGTGCAGGTTGTTATAGTTATGTATTGACAAAAAACTGGTGTCAAAAATAAATTGCAAAAGTCAAAAAGAAAACAAATGGAATACGAATTTGAGGAATACTCAAATATGTATGTTGTTGTGTCTTGGGGCGCAACTAATGGTGTGGCGGCTGAAGCTGCAAGACGATAAATTAATGTAAGGCGATTTCCGCAGCGTCAACACCCAGTTGCAAATGTCATCCGAAGAGTAGAACAGCGACTTCCAGAAACCGGCCAATTGATGCCAATTAACATTAACCGTGGGCCTCCTCGGTACGTCCGAACACAAGAATTTGACGAAAACGTTCTTGTGGCAATCAAAAAAGCTCCTGGACGAAGTATTAGAGGGCTAGCACGCAAATTTGACTTTAAATATCGCAGAATTCACCGAACGAGTACATCCTTACCGCTACGTCAAAATACAAGCACTATTGCCTCAGGATTTTCCAGCCAGAGAACAATATTACCAATGGTTGATGCAACTTTGCTGAAAGTGTTTTGTAGACGGATGAATCTATTTTTACTCGCGATGGCATTTTCAATACAAAAAATAATCATGTTTGGGCTATTAAGAATCCAACTTTGAGAAGACCGCGTGCTCATCAAAGATGGGCTGGAATTGAGGGATCCATTTTAATAGGTCCTTTTATTTTACCAAATACATACTCTGCGGATAATTTTTTGCACGTTTTACAAGTAAACTTGTGCAATTAACTTGATGGGGTACCACTGAAAGTACATAGAACAATGTGGTTGCAAATGGATGGAGCCTCTGCTCACTTTGCTAGAGTAGTGCAAGACACCAGTGCAAACCTACCCAAACCAATGGATCAGTAAAAAGGGTGCTGTTGTTTGGCTTGCGCGGTCTCCAGATCTTACACACCTTGGGATGTTTTTTTTGTTTTTTTTTTGTGTTATTTAAAAGCTCTTGTTTATACAACTCCCATCGCAGATGTTGCTGAACCTCGACGAAGAATTGATGAAGCGGTAGCCACGATAGACGCTCCAATGTTACAAAGATTTGAAAGGAACATTCTACATAGAGCAGAGCTGTGTGCAAATATGAATGGAGGACATTTTGAACATTCACTCTAAATCGTTTAAATAGTGATTTAATTGTTTTGGTTGTGTTTAATTGTTTTTTAATTACATTTTCTTATTATTTTGCTACTACTATTATTTTGTTATTATACTGTTAACTTACGAGGATTTTTACAACTGGTAAATGAAAAAATGAAAAATTGCTTACACCAATAACTCTTGATCCTATCCAAGTTTACTTTTACTACATGTAATAATAGAAACGACTTACAATAATGATCTGAAAATAATGTTTGTTCTACTATCTACGAGTTAAACAGTGTTGCCATTTTCCTTTTTAGAAAACCGCTAATAACTTTGAGAAAAAAAAATATATAAGTAAACGGACAGTGTTTTTGGCATTATTTATTTACAAGGAACCCTGCGCTTCTATTCCCATGCGACAATTAGGAATCACCCTGTTTAGATATTACCAGTCGGTGTTCCAGGTGTTAATGTTTTCTCAAAGTCCAAGTGAGATGAGGCTATAAATAAATATTATATAGTATAAAATAGAAAAATATAACACAAAGTTTACATAATTATACTATAATGAGATGGAGTTGAATCTGAAGAAGTTGATGGTCTAGTTATTAATGGGTACGTATCTATTCTGTCATCATCATCATCATCGTTAGTGACAGAAGATTCTCCGATTGAAGTCCAAAAAAAACAGTTTTGATATAATTTTAACTAATCCACAAATTAATGACAGTATAATATTACACCAGTTAAAGATATTTGTGATTGAAAATTTACGGATTTTAAATTATCAACATCTGTTACTAAAACAAAAAGATTATTAGTATGTACCTACATATAAAAATATATTAGACATTATAGATATTATTTAAAATGTCTGAGTGCATCTAAAAAATTGATACATACCTTTCTTATATTTTGATTTTGAAAGAGCAGGAGGATTAATGGTACAGCATTCGTTGTCCTCGTCGGATGATTTTGCGGGCATTTAAATAATTATCTGAAACCCGTATCATGAATAGATAAACTAGCAAACCAAACAAATATCAATACCAAAAATGCCATTTTTAAATTGTTGAATTTTATAAATTTTCCAGTTTGCTTCAGGCGATATGCGCTTTATTAGGGCATCTTTTAATGATGTCCCCACAAAAGGAGGCCAAAAGCAGGTATCGCCCTGTATCCAGTTACTAGGAACTGCCTCAACGGTGTTTTCATTTTTAAAATTAACAACACTCCAAGTTGTTTCCATGGCTAAAAAAAAGAAAATTATACACAGAGAGAAATATGTATTGTACACAAAAAGTTTACCAATAGTAAGAAGTTTAGTTTACATAATAGAAAACAAAAATTCAAATCTTTAAAAATATTGAATTAATTAATAAAAAATATTAAAAACTATTATTAGTCAAATTCGTAATTACTTACAGCGGATTCATGACGTGGAGGCTTTTTATGCAACAGTCTTTATTATCCCTAACATGGATTTTGATGGTCTCTTAATAATGATGACTAATCTAGGTGTCTCAAAATTTGCAGAACAATTTAAGATAATGTTTGTAGATAATGGAAAATTGTTTAAAAAGATCCCACTTTTTATATGGATTAATTAAAAGATTAATCGTTTATTTAAATAATTATACATAATATGTATATCCAAACGATTTGTTTTATTAAGTCTGGCTAAATAATTGATTTTTTTCTATTCTTATACTTTAATTGATATATACTAGACATTTGCTACCTGTACTTTAATGATACAAGTTTATAGCCAACAGAAATTCAAGATCACAGCACAGAATCAATCACAGAATTATGTGTCTGTGTGCAATAAAGGAAAGGAAAGGAAATTTTAAACTCAGACGAGTTACAAGGCTTCGTAAAAAAGTTCATTAAGTTTTAAAAATTTACTGCCAATTGCTACAATACCCTCATTGGATTGGCTAATGTCTTTGATTACACAGACAGTTCCATCATTCAAAACGCAGCAGTTATTTGGTTCTAAAATTTTTAATTTAAATTGACAAAACTTTAATTCCATATATTGGGAAGAAAATGTATATATATTATTATGCTCCTTTCGAGGTGAAAATGGGTCATTGTTAGAACATAATGTTGAACTTATTTCACTGCAGTAATCTACTTCAAATTTTCACCGTATTATTTGGGACAGTGGCTTATCAGTTTTACGGACGTATTTTTTTAAAGTCTGCATATAATTTTCAAAATAAAAAGCACTAAAATTATCCAACGGGCCAAAACGTTTCACGTCATTGCATATTATGTATATGAAGCAACTTATGAATATTATGACAAACATGTTCGCCCCCATAAATATCAATAAAAGATTTCCCGAAAAAAATTAACAATGACTGTGCATAATCTAAATACTTCTGGTAGAATTTACTACTAATCAAAATAGTACAAGCAACATGCAAATACAAAAAGTTTTCATATCTATTTTTATTTAAAACAGGCTTTAAAACTATCGGTCCAGTGTACAATAAAAATTGTCTAAACTCAGTGGCCTTCCACCTTTTTGCTTCATCAAGTGATCGTGGTTTTCTTACAAATTCTGACGGTAGTATGTGTGATGTTTGTTTTAACAACATTCTAGATATTTCGGAAACATCTCGATGCGATAATTTTGTGCTTGGTTTGCCAAAGCACCACAGATGTATTAATTTTTTAAAGACACCTAAGCAGATAAGATGCATGTAATCAAGTGGAAACCCACTAACCATGCCAAAATTTGGAATTAATTCAATAAAAGATACTTCGTTTGCTTTATGATAATTTTCGTTAAGTTTTAACGAAAAATCTGAATCTGATCGCAACTTTACATTATCAGTCTTTACAAAACAAACTCTATTATTAATGAATTCACCTTCTTCCTGGCAGAATAACCCGTATGCCCTGGCCAAAGCTGTACATCATCTGCAAGTACAATTCGATTTAATGAACGAATTCGATGGTGAAGCCAGTATTAATTTAGAGAAAGAAGTAATGTTATTAACATTTACTATAACTGCAATACATTGATACGTTTATTTCTTGTTTCAAACATTAAAAATATGGTGCATATTTTTCTAGAATTGTGTGCATGAATTGGAGCTTATTTTGCTACATTTTTGTGCATAAAATATGTACAGTGTTTTACATTGTAAATTAATAGTATGTATATTATATAAAGAAAATGGAATGTTTTTTTTGTGTTATATTTTATTTTTATATTAACTCAGGACATCTTGTATAGTATATTGTTTGAATATACTATATTGGATATCCCAAGGATGTCTATTGCTTGGACGGACCATCTATCTATATGTTGGATATCCTCAAAACATCTTATCTAGTATATCGTTTGGATATATTACATTGGATATCCCACGGACGTCCACTACTTGGATGGACCATCAATCTCTACGTTGGATATCCTCGAGACATCTTGTACGGTATATCGTGTGGATATACTATGCTGGATCTCTCACGGACATCCGTTGCATGGATGGACCATCAGTCCCTACATTGGATATCCTTGGGACATCTTGTACGGTATATCGTCTGGATATACTATGCTGGATATCCCACGGACGTCCGTGGCATGGATGGACCATCAGTATCTACGTTGGACGTTCTACGGGACATCTTGTACGGTATATCGTCTGGATATATTATACTGGATATCTTACGGGCGTCCATTGCATGGACGGGCGATCCATCGATTGACTGACTATATACTGGATATCTCTAGGATATCGTGTGCTATATGGGAAGGGGCTCCACCATGAAGATACCACAAATCACGCCGAGTAATCAAAAGTACATCTTCTAATAAGTTTCCTTGCTCCTCATTTAAAAAACTCAAATACGCCGCGCCAGTTAAACGAGGGGGCAAAATGTATAGACCTATCGAATTGTTGACAACCATCCCATAAACGTTGCCTCGTCGGTTTATAAGATTTTATCAACAAAACGAGGATCTTCTTCTTTTCTGTGGAGTAACCACTCACAAAATCTTATTCTTCGAGGGAGGACCTTAGGTTTCAATGCCTGCACTTTTTGGATCTGGTTGGGGTGGAGGCCCTGTTCATTTAATGTTCGCCACACGACAAACGGCGAATCACACACACGATAAAACAACCTTCTTATGCTAATTCCTGGCTCAGCGTCCAAAATCCTATGTTCCGCATCCTAAGCGTTTCCTAAGGCTCTTCCATACAACAAAACCATGTCGGTCATCTCAGCATTTGTATAGCTTCCATGTAGAACAATTATGACGGCAAACTGTGACACTTCAAGAAACTCAAATTTACCTGTTACTACTGTTGCTAAGCAAAGGAGAGGACACTTTTAATCACCTTTAGCGCAGTAGCGGACGGTAGATTTTGACCAAATTTTTAATGATTTTTATCTCGAAAACGAAAAGACTTTTAAAATTAAAATTTAAATATATCTAAGTCGAACTCCACAAACTTTAATAACTGTAAAATTACTAATGGAAAATGTTTCGGCAGAACACTTCTGCCATCATCAGCCCTAATTTAACAAGAGATTAATGATACAATTGATGAATTACAAGAGGGGTTCTTACCTTAAAGAATATAAAAAATTATGACATTGACGTAATTTTGAATTAAATTTGACGTTTTCAAAGGGTTACATGATTTTTAATAGATTTCGTAAAAACAACATTTTATAAAATGTAAAAATTAAAAATGGATCAAAGAGAATCTGGTAAGTTTGTTTGAGTGGTGAAAAATTAAAATAGTGAATTAATAATGGGATTATTGAAGTTATTCTGTTCATTTAAACAAGATCTGTTTTCCAGTTTCAAGGCTTTCCTTATTTCCAAAGTCTCAAGAAAATCTAATTTCCGGCCTTTATTGCATTTATGAATCAATTTGGAATTTGATGGTGAAAAACTATGTTTCGTTATTAATATATGATTGGCGAAAGAAGAAGGTGTTGATGGTGGAGGATCAAGATCTGTGTTGTTATAGATGTGCCTAGATCATAAATTTCACAATAGAGTTTTAAATGACAGTAATACCTTATTTTCAGAGTCTAAAATTAATTTTCTTTCCAAAGGCCTTAAATACAATGTCCAACTATTAAATATCCAACACGTAAAAGAAACACTTGCAGTTGAAACAGAAATCATTACCAATCATTATAATACACCATTGATACCCGATACCATTCCATCACTAGTAACTACATTAACTACCTTACCTAAAGACCCCCACAATATCACAAAGAATATTTCAGATTCAAACATGATTAAAAGCTTAAAAACAAAAATTAAAGAAAACAACATTTGTATTAGTAAAGCTGACAAGGGTAATTGTTTGGTAATACTTAACAAACAAGATTACTTAAACAAAGTAGAGAATTTCTTAAAATCTGGTGACTTTACAAAACTCAAAAAAGATCCTACTTCAAAATTTGTTTCCAACCTTAAATCTACGCTCAAGGACCTTTCAGAAACTGTTAAATATTTTGACCCAAAAGCTTTCACACTAATACCCATGAATCCTTGCATACCTAGACTATACGGTCTACCTAAAATACATAAAACTCAACCTTTTCCCATTAGACCAGTAGTTTCCTTTGTCAATTCACCTGTATCAATACTTTCAAAATGGCTTAATACAATTCTTAGACAACATTTAGATTTTAATAACAAATTTGCAATAAAAAACTCAATAGATCTTTGCTCCAAAATTAGAAATTTCCAAATTCCATCAGACACTAGACTTGTTTCATTTGACGTAGTTAATTTATTCCCCAGCATCCCACCCAAATCTTGCTTATTAATTTTAAAAAACCCACTATTTAATTCTAATATGCCAACCATACATGCAATAAGTTAACATTCACTTTGTGAAACTGTCCTAGATCAAAATTTCTTTCAATTTAATAATAATTTTTATTCACAAGACTCAGGCTTAGCAATGGGCTCTTATTTGTCACCTCTTTTAGCAGAAATATTCATGAATAACTTAGAAGATCAGTTTTTAACTTCTTCACCTTTCAAAGATCATTTTCTCTTTTGGTACAGATATGTAAATGACATAATTGTTTTATTCAAAGGATCTGATTCTGAACTTGATAACGCACTCAGCAACTTAAATTCTTTAAACCAATCCATTAAATTCACCGTGGAAATTGAAATCAATTCCCAAATCCCCTTTTTAGACTTGTTAATCACTAGAAATAATAATACTTTTAAATTTGACATTTATGGTATCTAGTATCACAGATTGCGTAATACCTTTTGACTCTTGTCACCCTGTTTCCCATAAATTTGCAGCTTTTCATTCCTTTTTCCACCGATTATTTTCTATACCAAACAGAACTTAATAACATTAAACAAATTGCTTCAAATAATGGATATTCTTTAAAAACTATAAATAAATTATACTATAGATACTATAACAAATTCAAATACACACACTACTTGGTTAAAAATCCTTCAGAAACAATTTCCTTTTCAAATTCATTAACATACTTTGGCGTCGTCTCAGAGAAATGTTCTAAGATACTTAAGAAAAACGTTTTTAAAGTTTCATTTAAAACAGATAACAACTTATCCAGATTTTTTATTAAAAATAAAGATCCATTAGATTACAAATCATCATCAGGTGTATACAAATTAAACTGCTCTTCTTGTGAGTCATTCTACATAGGTCAGACAGGTCGCAAAATATCAGACCGTATTAAAGAACATTTCAGGCACATCTATAACAACACAGATCTTGATCCTCCACCATCAACACCTTCTTCTTTCGCCAATCATATATTAATAACGAAACATAGTTTTTCACCATCAAATTCCAAATTGATTCATAAATGCAATAAAGGCCAGAAATTAGATTTTCTTGAGACTTTGAAAATAAGGAAAGCCTTGAAACTAGAAAACAGATCTTGTTTAAATGAACAGAATAACTTCAATAATCCCATTATTAATTCACTATTTTAATTTTTCACCACTCAAACAAACTTACCAGATTCTCTTTGATCCATTTTTAATTTTTACATTTTATAAAATGTTTTCACGAAATCTTTTAAAAATCATGTAACCCTTTGAAAACGTCAAATTTAATTCAAAATTACGTCAATGTCACAATTTTTTATATTCTTTAAGGTAAGAACTCCTCTTGTAATTCATCAATTGTATCATTAATCTCTTGTTAAATTAGGGCTGATGATGGCAGAAGTGTTCTGCCGAAACATGCTCCATTAGTAATCTTACAGTTATTAAAGTTTGTGGAGTTCGACTTAGATATATTTAAATTTTAATTTAAATTGACTCCACTTGGATTTAAGAACATACTTCTTGTTTGAAAAGACTTTTATTACAAAAAATTTTTGCCATCGACTTCCTCTCGTCGTGACCAATTACCGATTTTATTTTTGCCATGCATTTCAAAAACACCCTGTAGAAACAGTAAGATATAAGGAGGTTAATTTAAGCTTCATTGGCAAGGAAAACAACGTTTTTCTTCAAAAGTAAAATAATTAGGTCATAATTTAATTGAGGTGGCTGCGGAAAAACGCAACTTTTCCGCCGGCGACAGTTTTACTTTTCCTTTTCCCTCCATGGAGGGAAGTGTTGCTATGGAAACGCTAAAATAATAACACACAACAATGAAAATACGAATTCAAACGTCATTTTTATTTGTCAAACTAATATTAAACGTGCAATTTGACAATGTTGCAGTACTGTAGAAGTCTGTGCAGACGAAGTTAAATTTTCTGCAATCAAATGAGATGCTGATGATTCAATAAGATTTGTCTTGCTGGCACTAGGTGTTCAAGTTTAATATTTTACTTGCATTATCATTTTTATTTCGTAGCGACTTCTCTATGTATCCTGCCGCTACACTACTTGATTTTCAGCCCCCGTGCCGCTTTAGCGACTCAATATTACCTCCTCCATCAATTAATAGTGTAGCCGAAGTGCGTCTTAAAATATGGCCTGTGTATTCTTTTGAATTACTTAATTTTAAGAAAGTTGCAACCTTTCCAGGAACACTCCTAATACTGTGTATTCCCATTACACTTCTGCAGCATTTTCCATTTTGATATTTTAAAAAGAATCTAGTTTCTGGCATATCTTTTAGTCTTAACGCTGCGTATTTTCGATAGATCTTGACGTAATTTTCTTTAATTATTATGAACGATCCAACTTTTATAGTCTTACTATCCGGAATTTTAATCAAAACATCATTTCCCATGTTCTCTATATCTGTAGCTTTCATTTTTAGTATTTCATCACATCTGCAGGCTCCAGTTACTCCAATTAATAAAACAATCTAAAGAAATTACATATTTAAACCACTAAATTTAAATTACCTAAAACGTATGACCTTTAATCCTAAATACAAATCATCTTGCGCTTCAAATAAAAAAGTTTCTCCGTCGAAAAATTTTTGATTTTTTTACAGAATACCCTTCGTTTGCTTTTTTCAAGAACGCGCCTAACATTAAACATTTACTTATATCCATTCCGTTTTTAATTATTAGGTGCGATTTGATCATGGAATATCGCGACCACATGATCGATGATTTCCATTTCTTCTCTTTAGCCATTGTGTTGAAATATGCTAGAAACACATTTTCTTCAAATTTATTTAAATTCTTTAAATCGCACCACTTTTTAAAATGATCGTACGCGGCACAATATTTCTCGCTAGATTTTGTGGGTCCAAGAGAGGAGACAGTCTCATTGGCCGCAGCCTCAATTTCTGCCGACAAGCTCGGTTGCATTTCAAAAACTAAGCGGTCACAACTAACAGCAACGATGAACAATTTATATCTGTCGAAAGGTTTTTTTGTATAACAATCGAAACTACTCGCATTTATTAAAAGCATACTACATTTCTAGTATTGTATCAATAATCAAACCCAGAGCTGAGTATCAATAACACAAAAACATGGCAGCTTTATAAACATATATTTTAAAGCGTTTGAAGAAAAAATAGCATATTTAATTTGAAGAAGTGACTTTTTATGGCTTGCCTTCTATTCTAAACTCAGGCGCGCCATGAAAATCGATACTTCTCCGCATAAAATAATATACTATTATTAAGTTTTCAAAAACAGAAGGACCAAATTCTTACAATTACAAAAAAAAAACAACAATATAGTACATTATTATACGAGTTTAACAAGAGGCTTCATACTTACATGAGTGGGTTTGGGGCACGACGAACGCAACGAGAAGTGCCCCAATAGAACGAATGTCACAATGCCTCGTTAAACGAGTGTAGTATACTATTTTTTCGAATTTGGTTTCATAATTTGCAAATTATAACACCAAAAACAGAATCATAATGATCTAAATTATAATTCTGTTTTTGGTATCTTTTCTTGTCTAAATGTTGCCTGCAACTTTGCAACTGTACTGCAATGTGACCGCGACAACGACGTTATAAACGTCAACTAATCGCGCCATATGAGAGATGTGAACCAGATGTGAACTAAAATAAACCAAAGAGAAGTAAATGACTTTCGTTCCATGATTAGATGTAAACATTGGTAAAAACAAGAATTGAAAAAATGGCAATCAAACTTGAGGTACAGCTTGTGTCTGCATAATCAAAAGTTTCCAAGTCTAACCTCCAAATCAGAAACGTCATTTAGCAGAAATACCAATTATACTGAAATACCACTCGTGTTATTCAAAAGTCCCAAAGTCACCAATTTAGCACAAATTTTCAGTTTTTCTTAATTAAATAAAGCCAAATTCGAAAAAATAGTATATTACACGCGTTTCACAAGCCGAAATTGTAGCACTCGTGCCTTTGGAGCACTTCTCGCTGCGCTCGTCGTGCCCCAAACGACTCGTGCTACAATAAACCGTCTTGTGAAACTTGTATAATAATATACTATTTTGTACTCTGGAGCTCTTCGTTTTATGAAACTGTTAAAATTTTGTTTTTCAAATATTTTTAGAATTAAGTAGTACTGGTTGTGTTGGTAGTTATGCTTTTTATCTGAACTTGGATTGACTGCGACAGGAGTTGGTTAGAAATGCTCAATACCAACGTAATACGTATCAAATAAAAAAACCAAAAGCAGTTGCATAATAAGTTCCATTGTGTAACTACTTTTAGTGTCACAATGAACACTTTGTTACACCAAAGTAGAAAAATATTCTTATGACAGTTTATTCGTCATTCGCTTATTCGATGCATCCACAGAATTTTTCCAGTCTTGAATATATTTTGCATTTTGAACACGGGAGGGTACTTTTTTCGTTCACATAGATGACACATTACTCTTCCCGGTATATTTTTTATTCTAATTATTTCTTTCGTAGGGTTTTTCTAAAATTGGCCCATTAGCAAGTGATAATGTAATAAAAGGTGGAAGAAACGATTACATCACGCTTCTCCGGAACAACAATGACGCAACTGCAAATTTTGATTTTTTGATTTAATTATGGTCTAACTACAAAAAAAGTGTATTTTTCCAGTTGAACAAGATGTAATGTTAGAACCTCTAGCGGTCACTAGAGGGAATTCAAGAATTTGACTGGGAAGTCGAAACTTGGTGGAGTCAGCGTCTCTGGAGCTGGTTTGCTCCAGCAATTTGATCCTAATAGCAAATAAGCTTGAAAAATAATATATTGTTTGACGTGGACCATCTATCCTGTGGACATGGAGGAGATGGCCTATCGATACATTCATGTTCTTTTTTGGAAACGTTTTTCTAATGTTTCTCGATCTTTCCTAACCAAACACGTTAAGTATTTTTAATATCCATTTCTTCGAGTTTGATATTTTTTTTACGAAAAAAAGGGGGTCGTTTCACTCGGATTTACCCTATCGTAAAAACAAACATAAAAATGTTAAGCACATCTCAATTACTACACTACACCAAAAAAGGTACAACGACAGAATTCTCAAAATAAAAAGTCAATTTAAGAAAAGATTTGAAGAGTTTTCGTCCGTGACTGCATACAAGAACACGCGAAGGTGTATGAATAAAACTGCCATTTAGAGGCCATAAACGATATAAAAACAACATAAACAAGTAAAAAATGAGAAAATAGAGGAAGAAAAAACAAAATAAACATAGTACGTCCACGTACGACAGAAGTGAAACTTTTGGAGTTTACTCCTTAAGAATCGATTTTCATTTTTAATGCTCGGTACTACAAGTTTTGATTGCCGGGGTTCTCTGTTATTGGCGGTGCCCTGTACCAAGGGCCCCCCCTGTGCCAAGGAGGCCATCCTTTACCAAAGGTTTATATATTGCGTGTTCTTGTCGGATTCGTGTCGGGTTGCAATTCGCTTACCCCGTACAAAAATCTTAAAGCTTGGGAGTTTTACTTCAAAAATGTTTAAAAAAACGAGAAGAATGTTCTTAAATCAAAAATGTTTGTAAATAGAAAACGACGCTTCAAAAAATGACATAATATTGGCATGGAAAGAAACAACAATATTAAGGACAAGACAGAACAGAAACAAAAAACACAAAAGTTTATTTCAAAGAATGATATAAATAAAGAGAACTATTAAAATGAAAAGAAAACCACAAAATGTAGGCGTACTAGAGAAACAACAATATAAATGAAATATGGTATATAAGACGAAAAGATTTCGACTGAAAAGAAAAATGGACATTTCTTCTAAATCAGTAATTATATTATGACAATAAATACAGTCATTAATCTCTCATAATTATATTGACTATCGGCAGCATCATAACACGCTTCTTCATAAATTTAAAAACTCAGACAATCAAGATAACTGTTAAAAGTCAGCAACGCTCGATTCGCATGTTTCTTTGATTTGAATATTTGCCGGTATTAGCTTTAGTAAAACTGAAAGCACAAATAGTATTTAAAAGCGCTAATTTACACTCGTTCACAGATTTATTTACAATCTAAGCTGTTGGAGAAATTTCCAGGTGTTTTCCTAAAACAGGTGCTGCAATTGACGCAAAGTGTACAGTTAAGGACAACAGGTTGTATGTGTGAAAATGTTAACTAGACGATAAATGCGTGGAATACGAGAATAGACATGCAAATGGTTTTTCCTTCTCATCCCTAATAGTTTACGTGAATTCTTAAATTTAAAATGTAAAAACACAAAGCTCAATATTCATTTCCAAAATATGAAAAAAATTGTAAGAATGCTTTGTACGGTCTGTTGGACTGTGGAACCGGGCGGGTCAAGTACAGGGAACAAAAAAGACTTATTTCATTAGTCGCTAGAAGTTCTTTTCAATTGAACCCCAATTTAGATTAGACATACAGTTTTACACAAAAACGGTCCCCTTCAGATAAAATCATAAATTTGAGTTTTTGAGAAAAACGAATTTTTGTGTAGAAAATTGTGGTCTGTTATGAAATTCTCCAAAATTGTATTGAACACTAAATTGAAGTTTGAGATATAGGGGAGACGGCCAACAGTGTTTGTCATTTGTTTTTTATATTATTACTTCATCGTTTTTTTTATGACAACCTATGCTTTTTATTATTGATTTTAATGGTACTTTTTATTCCGTTTCCAACCATATAAAATTTTCAATATGTTAAATTTGAAAAAAATCGAGAGAAACAGTCTTAAAAAGTTCAAGTATTAAACATGAATGAAACTAACTTTGAATTGAGTAGATAATACAGTTCTAGATCAATTTTTCAAATATTTATATTATTTCAAAATAAAAACTAATGTGCCGTCGATAACTTTCCGTCAAACTGTCTACATTGATTTTTTTTCTCGAAGGAAGTATATAAAAGAGAACAACATTAGCAGTAGTGGAGAGAATTAGATAAACTAGAAGAAAATGTAAAGAAAAAGAATAATAGAAGAGAAACTCAAATCAAAATATGCTACAAAATTATCCCTGGCTGCAAAATTTCAATCACTTCTGTCAAAGAGTTACGAAATCAATTGAAAAAAAGGAATCCTTTTCAGACCTTTGTTAGTAGGTACTTTTTATCGGCATGTAATTAACTGTTCGGTATTTTAATGCATTTTTGCACAGTAAATAATTGTCATTGTAAGTATAGTAACCAGTTGCACGGTAGGTTACACCAGTATTTAAATACACTGACCTTCAAAAAATTTGGGACACATAAATATTTTCAAAAATAATGAATCTGGTTAGCTAAAAGATTTGTTTAAACGCTTTTATGTTAAGCTTAAACAATTCTCTAACGTATGCTTAGCATTTGGTCTTGATAATTTCTTTGTTGGTTGAGGTATTTCGCCTTAACAGTAAAAATAGCACATTCCGATTAATGGCGGTTATAAAATTTCATCAAGATTGCTGTGGATTTGTAATGTTTGTTGTGGCTAGGGTACTGCTAAGTAATGAAAAAGAGTTCTCTTTCTTAAAAGTGCCTTTAGCTGCAGTTCAAGTAGGCCAAATCGTTTTTTTTAATTGAAGATGGTAGAAGTCGGCGATACGTCTCAAGAGCTCTCAACATACCCCGGTCCACAGTACAAAATGCTTGGAGTCGTTTTATAGAGACTGGAACATTTGTTAGGCGACCAGGTTCTGGACGAAAAAGAGCGACAACTGCTAGAGATGATCGGCTTTTATCGTTAAACACATTGCGAAACCGATGTTGTACGGTACCTTATTTACAACTGTGGGAATTCACGACGAAATAAAGTTAAAAGTGGTATATTAAAACGTAATTACAAGTCACTAAATAAAAATTACAATTAAACACTGATTGGTCCTTCGGTAAAGGGTCGTACGGCTCGACGGGGTAGAATCTGCAAAATTACACGTTTTTGTCTAGGGGAAAAACTAAGTACCGTCACCACTGACCTGCGTCTCAACAACTGCCTTTAGGCGAGCCCATCGCCCTTGGCGGTACCATCGTGTTCTTCGGCTGGCGCTTGCGCATTCGCGGTTCCTACAACTCGGCCATCCTGCGGGTCATCCGTCCCGGATGTCGACGACGCTGATGAAGAAGAATCGTGCTCACGGGCCCATGGCTTCATGTACTGAGCACAGGTAGAGGTCTTCAACGGTCCTTCTTGCATACCCTCTCTGTGGATGTCGTAGGTGTCCTTTGGTTTTACCTTTGTAATCCGGTATGGACCAAGATACTTCGTTTTGAGCTTGCATCCTGGACCAAACTGAGTTCTCTTGATAGCAACTAGGTCGTTAACTCGATACTTGGCTGGTGGGCGTCTTCTCAGGTTGTAAGTTTGTCGATTTTCTTCTTGAACTTTCAGGATCTGATTCTTTGCTTCCTTTCTCAAGTTTCTTCTATCGTCATTGAAGTTTTCTACAGTGACATCTTCTAGTAACTTCATAATTTCGAGGTCGGTTGTTAACTTCATTTTCACTCCGAAAAGTAACTCGAATGGGGTGGTGTTTATACTTCGATGGTGAGCTGAATTAATCAATTGTTGTAACTTATCTACGTGTCGATACCATTTCGTAGGGTTTTCGATGGAAAGCTTTGACAATACTGGAATGATTGTTCTATTGATTCGCTCAACTTGTCCGTTGCTTCTTGGTAAACCGGTGGTTATTAAATGTAGTTCGATATTTTCTTCTTTGCAGTAATCTTGAAATTCTGCGGATCTAAAAGCAGAGCCTTTGTCGGCAATTATTTTAGTAGGATTACCGAAATTCTTTTGTTGTTGGCTTAGCTTATCTATCACTTCTTTAGTCGTCGTTGATTTCGTGGGGTAGAGCCAAACAAATTTTGTGAAACTGTCTATAACGGCTAGTATGTGGTTGTAGTTCTTGTGCGTTGATTCTAATGGTCCTAAATGATCGATGTGATACGTGTCAAATGGAACATCTCCTTTTGATATAGGATTTAAATAACCTTCTTGCTTTCCACTTTTACGATTAATCAATATACATGATACACAGTTGGCAATATATTTCTCGACCTTTTCATGCATCTTTGGGAAGTAAAAGTCTCGTTTAATTATTTCTTCTGTCTTTCTTGCGGCGAAGTGTCCAGTTTCGTGTGTTCTTCGTATTATTTCGGTGCGCATCGTCTTCGGCACAACTAGTACTTCTCTGCCATCAACGAGTCTATATAACAGATTTCCTTTAATAAAATAATCTTCGTAGGATCTCAACTTCAATATATCTTTAATGGATCTCAATCCTTCGTCTTGCTCTTGTGCTTGTCTTATTTTCGGGATGATCTGGTCAGCTGTAACCGTCATTACAGGGTAACGGCTTAGGGCGTCGACATGCTTCATTTTTGAGCCTGATCTATGCTCTATAACGTAGTTGTATTCTTCTAAAAGCAATGCCCATCTTGCTACTCTCGTTGCTAGATCTTTTTTATCCATAGTCTTCTGGAATGCTGAACAGTCTGTTATGATTTTAAACCTTATGCCCAATAGGTATACTCGGAACTTCTTTAGGGCTTCTACTATCGCCAAAACTTCCAGTTCATAACTAGAATAATTTTTTTCGGGCGTCGTAGTTTTTCTGCTCATATAATATACAGGGTGAAACTTCAGATCGTTTGGATTCTTTTGGAGCAACACAGCACCATATCCTTCTTTCGAGGCATCTGTGTGAACTTCCGTTTCATACTCTTGATTGTAAATACTAAGGACTGGCTCCTTTGATAACAGTGCCTTCAATGTTTCAAAGCTTCGTCGTTCCTTATCTTCGAAGCGAAATTCATGCCCTTTCTTCAGTAAATCGCTAAGTGGTTTGGCCAATATTGAGAAATTTTCAACAAATTTCCTGAAATAGCCAGCAAGACCTAAAAAGCTTTGTACTTGCTTCTGGTTCGTAGGTTCTGGATACGCCATAACTGCTTTTATTTTAAACTGGGATGGATATATCTTCCCTTCTTCAATAATGTGTCCAATAAATTCTATTCTCCTTTTCAAAAATTCACATTTCTTTGTTTGTATTTCAAGTCCATATTCTTCAGCTGTTTCTAATACCGTTTTCAAGCGCTTAATACCTTCTTCTTCGTCCTTTGCTGGTATTATCAAGTCGTCCATGTATGTCAATACAAATCCTCTCATTGTCAAATCTCGAAATATGCTATTGATAAAACGTTGGAATACGGCGGGTGAATTACAAAGTCCAAATGGAACTTTCAAAAATTGAAACTGTCCATCACAAGTTACAAAGGATGTGTACTTCCTACTTTCTTCTTCTACATTCACATGAAAAAATCCGTTTCTTAAATCCAATGTGCTAAATATTCTTGCATTTTGTAATTTGTCCAACTGGTCCTCTATGAGCGGCAATGGGTAACGATCTTTCAGGATTACTTTGTTAATACGTCGGTAGTCGATACATATTCTTGAGCTTCCATCTTTTTTCTTTACGACTACTACTGGGCTTGCATATTCAGATGAACATGGTTCCACTATCCCTTCATCAATCCAGTCTTTGACTTGTTTATCCACAATCTCTCTTTCGCTGAATGGTAGTCGACGTGGTCTTTGGTATATGGGTTTATCATCGGTTACTATGATAGACATCGTGACATTAGTATTCTTCTTGTCTTCTTTCCTTCTCGGGTTGTAGTTGGAAATAAGTTGTTCTATTCTCTCCTTCTTTTCTTTACTTGTGTTTTCATCAAAATTAATTTTCGTTTCTATATCCTGTTCCACATAGTCAATGTGCATTAAAGTTACGGATGGGGTTTTCTCAAAGTGTACGCCTTCTTGATTTATGATTACTTGAGCTTGATTAATAATTTCTGTGCCTATCACGGCTTCCATTTTCATTGACTCTTTTGTCACTACATAAACGGTGGCTGGAAATTCGTCATAATCTATGTTGATCTTAGTCTGAAAATATCCCAATGGCTTAATTTGAGTAACTCCTAACCCAGTCAAGACAAGGTTTGATGGACTTAGTTCAGTGAACTTAATCTTATTGAAAATGTCTTCTCTCAGCAAGTTTACTTGACTTCCTGTGTCGATTAATGCGTTAATCTCAATGTCATGGATTTTTATTTTCTTATGCATTTGGTCTGATGTCATATTTGGTTTTACTTCGCACGTATTTACTGTCGCTTTATCTTTACCATCTTTCTTAACTGCTGCTTTGCATTCGGATGCCTTGTGACCAAAATTTTGACAATTAAAACATTTAAAACCTTTATCTTTATGTCTGCAATCGGTAGCTAGATGTCCTTTTAAACCGCAATTGTGGCAACGTACAATTGAATGTTTTGTTTTACTTTCTGCGTTTTTTGTGTTCTCATTCTTTACTTTATTAAAATTGTGGGGCTTCGCTTGGTTTGTTTTTATTTCTGAATAAACCTTAATTTTTCTTTTAAATTCTGCAATATTCGTAGCACCATGTAGAATTATTTTATTTCCAGAGTCGTCGTGAATGCCGTCTATAGTATATTGAATAAGAGCATCGTCTTCAATATGTCCTCTGTTCGCTAATTCTCTCATGTGTAGAAAATATTCTTGCACGGTTTCTTCTTTTTTCATTTTTCTCTCAACCATCATTTTGTGTAATTTAGCGCTATTTACTTTTTGTGAAAATTCCTTCTTAAGTGCTGTCTTTAATCGCTGCCATGAGGAAATACCTGTTTCGCTTTGTATGAATAGTTTGGCTAAATTCTTAAGAGACTTCTTTGCGAATATTAATTTTTGCAAGTTGTTCCAACCCAACAATACAGCGGTTTCCTCAAAATCATCGATCCATTTTTCTATTGGATAATCATCATTACCGTAAAATGGTCTAACGGAGTCTTGGACATCGTGAAATGTAATCGCAAATTTTGTACCGTGGCGCCTGGCGCCTCCTCCCTCATCACTACTTCCGTCATTCGTTATCTCGTCCTCATCCACATCGTTTTCATCTCGTTCGTCTTCATCTTCCTCTTCCTCATTATTAGTAATTAATTGTAAGTCAATTAACCGCGACAAAATTCTTCGTGTCAACGCATCTTCTGTACCGGCATAATCTAATTTTAGAATGTTACATATTGATGTTAAATCGCCCATCGTTAGATTTTCTGCGGCATAGGCTATTTTGGCATTAAACTCTTCAGATTCTTGTGCAAAATTGAATCCATTAAATTCGCGTAGTCGCCTTCGATTTGACCTACCGCAATCCTCTTCAAAAATTAGCAGATGTAATGCCTTAATGGCCTTTACTGGGGCCGTGCTTAGATTTCTATTTACGGCTTCGATTTGTCCTAAATTTTCCATTATTCAATAATTAGGTCCGGCTTTAACAAGTTATTGGTCGTAAATTTCGTCGGCGGAGTTCTCAGAAATATTCGTAGAAATGAATTCGTTTCCTCGTAAATTAACACTAAAATGCTACTTCTCGCCTTCCCGAATATAAAATCGGTTTACACGATATCTTCGAACTTTTTGTAAATAATCATGCGTTACTTACAATACAATGACTAAGCTTTGTTTTCGTCTCTGCGTCGTACAGTTTGTTCAAAGCTTCCTCTTTTCGTCTTTCTCTGTTGTCGTGCGCGTCAAGGGTGTAGCGATCCTTTTCTATTCTCGTCTTCACAATTTCTTCGTTAAAAAAAATCACTCACTAACACAACAACAGTTTTTATTTTAGTTCACGTCACGGCACGGATGAAAATTTTACGTCTTCACTATCGCATTCGCACTTTTAATCGTCATTAATCTTTAATCGTCTTAAATCGAGCTATTGAGAGCAAGGTCAGTTTTTATCAAAGTTTCTTATTCACGCACAGGTTACACATCGCGGAAGAGACCCCATGTTTGTGGGAATTCACGACGAAATAAAGTTAAAAGTGGTATATTAAAACGTAATTACAAGTCACTAAATAAAAATTACAATTAAACACTGATTGGTCCTTCGGTAAAGGGTCGTACGGCTCGACGGGGTAGAATCTGCAAAATTACACGTTTTTGTCTAGGGGAAAAACTAAGTACCGTCACCACTGACCTGCGTCTCAACAACTGCCTTTAGGCGAGCCCATCGCCCTTGGCGGTACCATCGTGTTCTTCGGCTGGCGCTTGCGCATTCGCGGTTCCTACACAACAACATCTCAGAAATATGCGTGGAGTGGTGATCAGTGAAAGCACGATTAGGAGAAGACTTAAGAAAGTTGGTTTGAGGTCTTACAGACCCGCCACTGGTCCAAAGATACTTTTACATCATAGATGAGCCCGATTGCTCTTTGCTCATGAAAATGTGAATCGGACTTTGGAACAGTGGAGTAGTGTACTTTTCACTGATGAGTCCAGGTTTTGCCTACATTCTTCCGATGGACGAGAAAGAGTATGGAGACGTAGAAATGAGCGATATTTTGACTGTACCATGTCAGAGCGGGTCCCATATGGCGGAGGTTCAGTTATGGTGTGGGCTGGGATTTCAATGAATGCTCGAACGGAACTTATTTTTATTGGTAACGGCCGTCTGAACGCTGATAGATACGTGAGGGAGGTTCTAGAAGAAGCAGTTCCTTATGCACACTTTATAGGAAATGCCTTTGAGCTAATGCAAGATAATGCTCGTCCACACGTAGCACAAGCAGTAGTCCAATACCTAAATGAAGTGGGTATTCCGCGAATGGAATGGCCCGCCCGTAGTCCGGACCTCAATCTGATTGCACATCTTTGGGACCAACTAATGTTACGAGTTAGAGGTCGTCAGAACAGTCCAGAGACTCTGCAAGATCTGAGAAATGCATTGGCAGAAGAATACGCAGCGACTCCTCAAGAAGATGTATCTGACCTAATTTCTTCCATGCCACGTCGTTTAGCAGAAGTAATTGAGGCCCGAGGAGGCCATACTCATTATTAAATGTTAACATTTTTTTCAATTTTTTCATTTTTTGTTAATTGTTTTTATGTTCGATTATTAAAAAAAAACCTTATAGTATAATTTAAATTCATTTTTACCGACATTTATTAAATTGGAGCTGATAAAGTGAACTAGAATAAAGGCAATATGTATGATATGGTATATTATAAAGTCAGCATGTTTAAAAATTAGGATTATAAAGTTTTATTACAAATTTTTGAGGTGTCCCAAATTTTTTGAAGGTCAGTGTATATGTTTGCATAGTAATATATAACATGGCTGCTATGTATTTTATTGCTTTATGCACAGTATAAAAAATGTTTGCTCGGTATAAAATATAACATCATTTAATACGAACGTATTTAATTGCGTCACGCACAATATAAAAAATGTATGTAGGTCCGGTACAATTCAATAAGAACAATTATTACAGATTGCACACTATATTCTAATATACAGTGTGATCATAAAGTTCCGCACAAAATTCATAATTTAGTTATGTTATGTTTTTGCGAAAAACGCTCAAACAGGTCGATTTTTGTTTTTAAATAGCTTTTTAGTTTTTAAATCTTCCGACATAAAATTTTTGTTCATGACGTCATTTGTTTTTGAACTATGACAACGTGATCAATCTTTTTAAACGGCAACCCCTAACTTTTTTTTGGGTTTTCGATGCACTTTTCAATTCTCTATTCAACAAGGGTAAAAAAGTGATACCTTGCATACATTTGGCAAAGTATAATTTTTTTACTCTTGTTGAATAGAGAATTGAAAACTGTATTTAAAACCCAAAAAAAAGATGAGGGTTGCTATTTAAAAAAATTGATGACGGTGTCATAGTTCAAAAACAGATGACGTCATCAACAAAATTTTTATGTCAAAAGATGGCAATTTAAAAGCAAAAGTCGACCTGTTATAACTAAATTATGAATTTTGTGCTTAACTTTATGATCACTCTGTATAAAAATCTCGTGTCACGGTGTTTGTGGTCGAACTCCTCCGAAACGGCTCGACCGATTTTTATGATTTTTGTTTGTATATTTGGCAGGTATGAGAATTGGTGATAAACTATTTTTCACATGGACAGTCTTGGGCTGGACCGATTTTTATGAAATTTGTTTTGTATATTTGGTAGGTATGAGAATAGGTCGTAAAGTATTTTTCACATGGACATGGTGGCCTCTTTGGGCTGGACCGATTTTTATGATCTTTGATTTGTTGGATTTTTCCGCCCCGAATAGCAGAACAACTATTAAAACATGGATATGGGGGCTCAGGGGGGGGCCTGTGTTATTGATTCTGAGGCGGTACAAAGTTCACCGGGTCAGCTAGTAAATATAATTATATTACATGATTTTTCCTATGCGAATAACATTTTACTCAGAAAATACTTAACATTTAGATTTTTATACCGAGCGTCCAGTAATCTACTGAACACTCTTCAGAAAGTACTGAACATTCAAATTTTCATACCGAGCGTCCATGATTTTTACTATGCGAATAATATATTATACTTGGCAGTGTGGATTTTAAATATGGGGCACGATTTTTTTACCGAGCAATTAAGTACATAGCTATGACTGCTTATTAAATACATTGCGATAATAATACCTACTATTGAATTCATTTCTTTGCGCCCACTGAATAAAAAGTTAGGTTGGCAGTTAGGTATCCCTTGTAGTTTCTTTGCTCTCAGAGATTGGCAGCAAAATCACTAACTTCATTCTCAATTTGCCATTCCATTTGACAGAAAGGCGCGCACAAGTGCAAAGAGTAGTATAAAAAATACCAAATTTTGAAATCTGCTTTTAAAATGAGTTTGTAGCGACCTGTAATCGCCGGTAACACAGACATCTTCTAACGCGACAAAACCGCGACGGCGCAGGCGCGATCCCCCCAATCCAGGAGTGCTACCCTCGCGGAAAAAGAATACGAATATATATCTCTTTTCTGTGACGAGGCTGAACCTGTATATAGTGTATAATATTGTTACTAAAATAAAAAACCCGCAAGACTGCAAACAATTCGACACTGCACCTTCACGACCCCACAATTGGTGACCCCGACGTTAAAAAGAAGAAGCAGCACGTGGTCGTCGTGAACAAGAGTGTACAACAAGCGCCAAGTACCCGCCACCATGACAGAAGCGGGAGAAAAGCAACCACCCACAGGAGAACAACAACCACCACCAGAAACAGAGAAACAACAAACCAAAGAGGGACAAATCTCCGCGTCCGTTGGTACTTTGCCGCCGTTTTGGACTTCCAAACCCGAGCTGTGGTTCTCGTTAGTGGAGGCCAAATTTTCCCTCGCAGGAGTAACAGTGGAAAGAACAAAATTCAACCATGTGCTTGCAGTCCTATCCCCAGAGGTAGCCCACGAGATTGCGGACGTGATCGTATCCACAAAACCGGAGGACACAACCCCTTACACGAGGTTGAAGGAGGCAATCATCAGACGTTTGTCCTTATCAGAGACACAAAAAGTAAGACAACTCCTGTCGGGACTGGAATTAGGGAGTAGGAAGCCGTCACAATTACTACGTCACATGAAATCCCTCGTGGGAGAAGGAGACTCCAAGCCGGTTAACGAGAACACCCTCAAGGAACTGTTCCTGCAGCAAATGCCAGCCAATATCCAGCCAGTGCTTGTATCGGTGGGAGAAACAGTACAGCTAACAGCGCTTGCAGACATCGCGGACAAAATCTTGGAGACGACGCCAACCGTAACTATTTCCGCAGTACACGGCCGCGGGCGCAGCCCCTCAAGAAAAGATGAGCCCTCGGCAAGTACCTCAAGGGACACAACAAACGATGCCATCAACAGTCTGACCGAACAAATAAGCGCGCTGATCAGACGGCTGGACAATCAGGGTAAGCATAACCCCCACAGAAGCTTTGTTAAGCGCGACAGAAGCAAAAGCGCGCAACATAGAAAAAAGGAATTTGAACATTGCTGGTATCACCATAAATTCGGCGCAGAAGCAAAGAAGTGCGTCAGACCGTGCAACTTCAGTGGCACAAAAAACGGGGATGCGGAGCAGAAATAGGGGCAAATTCTGTTCCCAACACTTGGTCGCGCCGTCTTTTTGTACCAGACGTTCGGTCGAAAATACATTTTTTGGTCGATACCGGCGCCGACTTAAGTATCGTCCCCGCCAAATTCAAAGACAATAAACGTTGTGCCACAGACAATTTCGGTACGCGATTCCACCTACGTTCTGCCAACGGAAGTGATATTAAAGTGTACGGACAGCGTATCTTAAAAATTGACCTTGGGTTAGGACAAATCTTCGAATGGACATTTTTAGTGGCTAATGTGACGGACCCAATTTTAGGCGCGGACTTTATCGGCAACTTCGGGCTAGTCGTAGACTTGAGGGCGAAAAAAATATTCGTAGGCAACAAGACGCAAACGGCACGCGCGAGGTGTAAAAAGACTGACCAGTTCGGAATTCGCGCCATCTTCGAGAACGCCGACGAACCCTTCCAACAGCTCCTGCGCAAATATCCCGACGTTCTTCGACCAACGACAGTTCCGGCAAAACCCAAAACCGACATCGAGCACCACATCGAAACAAGAGGCCCCCCGGTTCATTCAAAGCCAAGACGCCTCGCGCCCGATAAACTAAAAGACGCCAAAGCCGAATTCACGCAAATGCAAAAAGATGGCATAGTACGACCATCGTCATCACCTTGGGCCAGTCCGCTCCACATGGTGAAGAAAAACGACGGGACTTGGAGGCCATGCGGAGATTATCGCAGTCTCAACGCAATCACAACACCGGATAGGTATCCGATTCCACATATACAGGACTTCGCGAATAACCTACGCGGTAAGACAATTTTCACACGCCTTGATCTAATCAAAGCTTACCTGCAGATACCCGTCAGCCGCGCTGACCAACCAAAGACGGCCATCACCACACCTTTTGGTCTCTTTGAATTTATCAGGATGCCGTACGGTCTTCGAAACGCAGCCCAGACATTTCAGAGGTTCTTAGATCAAATCCTCCAAGGATTAGACTGCGTTTACGCCTACATCGACGACATTTTGATCGCTTCCACGACGCTAGAAGAACATCTGCAGCACGTCGACACAGTCTTTAGCCGATTGAGCCAGCACGGGATAATCATTAACCCAAGAAAATGCACCTTCGGTGTCCAAGAATTGGAATTCCTGGGAGTGAAAATCACCACTGACGGCATCCAACCATTACCCAGCAAGGCAGAGGCTATCAACAAAGTCCAGTTCCCTCAAACGTCGAAGGAATTACAACGTTTTTTAGGAATGGTAAACTACTACCGTCGCTGGCTACCTCAAGCAGCCCACACTCAAAGTCCCTTAAACGCACTGCTCAACGGATGTGCAAGAAGAAACGTAAAAATCACACCCACAGAACAAGCGTTGGAAGCATTCCAGAAAACCAAACAAGACCTCACAAACGCAACAACGCTAACGTACCCAAACCCACGATACAAGTTAACTCTGTCAACCGACGCCTCGGATACCGCAGTGGGTGCAGTCTTACACCAATGGGAGGAAAATGCTCCGAAACCAATGGCATTCTTTTCCACAAAACTGTCATCTGCGGAAAGGAAATACAGCACCTATGACAGAGAGTTGCTCGCCATCTATAAGAGTATCCTTCACTTTAAACACTTCCTAGAAGGGCGAGAGTTCACCATCTACACAGACCACAAACCGTTGATCTTCGTTTTTAAGAAAAAAGTGGACAAGTGTAGCCCACGCCAAAGCCGCCACCTAGACCTCATCTCGCAATTCTCGACCGATATCCAATATGTTGAAGGGGCACAAAACACTACTGCGGACATCTTGTCGAGAATACAGGCCGTTGAAAAAAGCGACGTGTCCCTAGAAGACGTCGCCAAAGCACAGCAGGAAGACGAAGATCTAAAAAGGTTGAAGACCATGGGAAAATTTCGGTTCATCGAACTTCCAACAGCGACAGAAGGTACACCCTTATGGTACGAATCGTCCCATGGAAACCGCCTTTACATACCACCAGCTTTTCGTCAAAAGGTCGTGAAGACGCTCCACAATCTAGCACATCCAGGCGTAAAAAACACTGTCAAACAAGTATCCAGGAAGTATTTTTGGCCAAGCATGAGAAAAGACACCGCAACTTGGGTTCGAACCTGCTTGGCATGCCAACGATCAAAGGTCCATCGACACACACATGCTCCAATCGGGACATTCCTAGAACCCGACGCTCGTTTCCAACATATACACATGGATATTGTGGGACCCTTAACCTACTCAGAAGGTAAACAATACCTCCTTACAATAATCGACCGGTTTTCTAGATGGCCAGAAGCAATACCACTGTCTGACATCACTGCAGAAACTTGTGCTCAAAGCTTTCGTGACCATTGGATCTCTAGATTTGGGGTCCCAGAAGTCATCACCACGGACCGGGGTACACAGTTCCAATCGGCACTATTCTCGCAACTTCGACAGCTATTGGGAGTAACCAGAATACGGACCACATCCTACCACCCACAAAGCAATGGATTGGTTGAAAGGTTCCACCGTCGACTCAAAGAAGCCCTACGATGCCTGGACAACTCCTGGACACAAGCATTACCCCTGGTGCTCCTTGGCCTACGGACAGACATCAAATCTGACATCGAAGTATCCCCAGCAGAACTAGTGTTTGGAACTACACTTAGACTCCCCGCCGATCTGGTCACTCAGCCTGAAGAACCTTTCCCCTCACCCAAGGCGACATCAGAATTCGCAAGCAGAATTAAAGAGAAGATGCGGCGCATTTACTACTCAAAAACGCAACCCCACTCAAAACCAACCGTGTACGTTCCAAGGAATCTACAAGAGAGCAAATTTGTATTCGTCCGAGTCGACCATGTCAGAAAACCACTGCAGAACCCGTACGAAGGCCCCTTCAAGGTGCTGCAAGCCGGAGACAAATACTTCACCATTTTGTACAAAGGGCGCAAAGAAAACGTATCAATCGACCGCCTGAAAACTGCCCACCTAGAAATATCGGAAGACGAGCCAAGGTCACAACAGTCAACGCCAGACCCACCACACCGAACGGTAGAAAATGTGTTGCCAACCCCGGTGCCAACCGCACCACCAAAATCACCACAAAATCACGACATCCCAATCACAACTCGTTCGGGGAGAAGTGTAAGATTTCCATCGAGATACGCAGACCTAGTGAAAACCGTTTATTATTAACTTTCTAATATGATATCTAGGTGCAATGTTTGTATATTGTGTTGTATATATACCCATTACATATTTTCATTTCGTTCGCAGCTCACTGGAGAGGGGGTACTGTAGCGACCTGTAATCGCCGGTAACACAGACATCTTCTAACGCGACAAAACCGCGACGGCGCAGGCGCGATCCCCCCAATCCAGGAGTGCTACCCTCGCGGAAAAAGAATACGAATATATATCTCTTTTCTGTGACGAGGCTGAACCTGTATATAGTGTATAATATTGTTACTAAAATAAAAAACCCGCAAGACTGCAAACAATTCGACACTGCACCTTCACGACCCCACAAGTTCACAACAAAGAAACCGCTTGTCCAAACAGCTTCTTAACCTACAGCAGTTTTTAAATGTTACCAAGAGTTCTAATTCAGTTGCTCTGACAGCTTCTTAACCTACAAAACTGCGTGACTATCTTCGCAAATAATTTTGCAACCAGATTGCCCCCACTACGACTGTCCTTGATAAAAATCCTGATTCACACGTACGAAATTTTCAAAGTTTACACTAGAGCGTGGGCGCTAAGTAATGAATTTCACTGTATTATGATTCTATTACTAATATTATGCATTAGAATTATATAATTTGCAATATCAAATTTTACCGAAAAGTGTAACCAGGCAAACGAATTAAATACTATGTGAATAATTTGTTGCGCTTTTTATCATAATATTTTGTATTCACAAACACTCCATAGAATATTGAAACCATATTTTTGGACACCTGTATACCAAACTTGCTTCAGCTTCGAAATAGCAAGATTTAAAGCGCTGTAGCTTTTTAAAGTCATGTACTTTAACTTCTAACTTCTCACTGGCAATGGAAGAAAAGTAATTCTAATATGGCTGACGGATCTCTGAATAGAATTTTTACTCTAACATGGCTATCACTTTTTCCAATTAAATAATTAGCTATAATAGTATATCATATACCAAGGTAGAGAAGTCATTTTTCTCAACTAAGCAGTATTAATTCCCGAGATGCGAAGCTCTTACTCTTTAAAATTAACGATTTAGCTCTCTCCGCCGCCGTACACAGACGCAACAACCGACAATTTTTTGTTATTATTTTTTTTCCGTATTGACCAGAAGGAGCTACCCGTAATTCCGACCTTCACGAGGTTCCTTGCTGGTCAGGTCCTGTTCGTACATCATAGGCACTCCTCAAAACCATAAGGTCAGTAGCTATGAATCCCGTAAATCATGTGCCCTGAGCAGACGCAACGACCCCAAGATGACCGCTTTCTGCATTCCAGCCGCCAGTTCCAGTTTCAGGGCTTTCCTTATTTCCAAAGTCTCAAGAAAATCTAATTTCCGGCCTTTATTGCATTTATGAACCAATTTGGAATTTGATAGTGAAAAACTATGTTTCGTTATTAATATATGATTGGCGAAAGAAGAAGGTGTTGAAAACAGATCTTGTTTAAACGAACAGAATAACTTCAATAATCCTATTATTAATTTACTATTTTAATTTTTTACCACTTAAACAAACTTACCAGACTCTCCTTGATCCATTTTTAATTTTTACATTTTATAAAATGTTGTTTTTACGAAATCGTTTAAAAATCATGTAACCTTTTCAAAACGCCAAATTTATTTCAAAAATAACATCATAATTTTAAATATTCTTTAAGGTAAGAACCTCTCTGTAATTCATCAATTGTATCATTAATCTCATGTTAAATTAGGGCTGATGATGGCAGTAGTGTTCTGCCGAAACATGTTCCCATGCCGAAACATGTTCCCATTGTAATTATTAAAGTTTGTGGAGTTCGACTTAAATATATTTAAATTTTAATTTAAATTTACTGCACTTGGATTCATCGACATTCTTCTGGTTGATTTATTTATGATTAATTTCTATAATTATGCAATAAATTATAAACGTTATGCCCGTTCCAAAATCGACTGCATCTCGATTTTTCAAACTCGAAAGGTAAAGGAGGTACAGATTTTTGTATGTATGTATATTGTAGCGTTTACGGGTTCACACACTATCTTTATTTAAACAAAGTATTTACAATTTATTTCCACAACACTTGTCTATGTACAGATTTTAACGACACGGCTATTTATTTATACAGTTCGCACGAATCACGCGGATTGTGTCGCTCAGTAGTTTCCACTTCAGATGACGATTTCGCGTATTATTAGATAGTCATATTAGAACTATTTCAGAACGTTCTCGGTCGGATGAGTTGCCAATGAAATCATCACACGTTTCTTCTGTAAAAGGAAATAACAATAAATGTAATGTTAAGATTAGTTGTAGAAGAAGTCGTTACTCAATTACAGAACCTTATTAACGACATACTAAAATGGGAAACATGTAAAAGAGTTATAAAAATTTCACGGCATGAAATCAAATTAGGAATCTATCTCGACTAGGAAATTGTAGAATTTCCGTTGATTCAATGTCAGTCTGAAAACAAACTAAAACACGTATACAATGCAATCAAAAACGCGTATACAATGCTTGAAGGTGATCAGAATTATAAGTTATAGCGAGATTCAATAATACTACTCAAATTTGAAATTTATAAAATACCAGGTCTTTAATATTTCTTAATTACAAAATTGAATTGAAATTGGTTGATATCAGAAATTAGCATAAATTGCTATGAAATTTAGTAAACCATTTAGATCAATACATACAGGGTAGCGCAAAAGTATGGAAACGCCGGGATATCTCAAAAACTGGTAGTCCGATCTAAACCAAATTTGGCAGATATATAGGGGTCCGTAATATCTACTTGGTGTAATTTTTTAATAGCTGCACTGTCATTTGTTTCCGAGATACAAAACCAAATTTTTTTTTAAACAACAACATAGGGTGAAAATAACCTTTTTGAAAAGAGCATTTTTTTTTTAATTTAACGATGTGCTATAATAATTCTACTTTTTGGTCTTTGTCTGCAAAAAAAATAATTATATTTTTTTATAAATTTTTGTGTAAAGTAATATTATTATTAAACTCACGGCTGCAAATATTATTATTTGTGTTGTAAGAAAATAATATGCCATCAAACCTAACAGTATTACTAAAAAAATGTGTTTTTAATAAATGTTGACCATTCATTTCTTGACAAAAATGAATTCTATTAACAAAACTCCTCATCTAAGATTGTTCCTGTACACAGCTTTTTCCAAATTATGACAGACGAAATGTACCTGCCGTAGCAACCTGGTTCCAGCAAGATGGAGCTCTACCCCATTTTAGTCAACAAGTCCGACGTCACTTAGATAAGGTGTTTGCCGGCTGGTGAATCGGCAGGAGAGGGGCAATTGAATGGCCGGCCAGATCTGTCTCCTGATTTGTCACCTCTCAAATTTTTTTGTGAGGTAATGTAAAAAGTAGAGATTATGCCAGAAAACCACTTGATTTTGAAGATTTAAAGCAACGAATAAGAGAAGAGATTGCTAAGCATCACTTTCAACATGTTACTCAATGTGTTACAAAGTTTTGTTAATAGAATTCATTTTTGTCAAGAAATTAATGGTCAACATTTTGAACATTTATTGTAAAAGAGATTTTTTAGTAATACTATTAGGTTTGATGGCATATTATTATTTTCTTACAGCACAAATTATAATATTTGCAGCCGTGAGTTTAATAATAATAATAATTTATAAAAAATATATATTTTTTTGCAGACAAATGCCAAAAAGTAGAATTATTATAGCACATCGTTAAATTCAGAAAAAAATGCTTTTTCCAAAAAGGTTATTTTTACCCTATGTTGCTATTTAAAAATATATAATTTGGTTTTGTATCTCGAAAACAAATGGCAGTGCAACTATGAAAAAATTACACCAAGGAAATATTATAGACCCCTATTACATACCTGTAAAATTTGGTTTAGATGGGACTAACAGTTTTTGAGATATTCAAGTGTTTCCATACTTTTGCGCTACCTGTATGTGTCCTGTAGTGCATGACTTGAAATTTGTTTTTATTGTCTACATCAAAAAAGACGAAATAAATTTGTGATAAATATACTCCATGATACTCGTTCTACATTTCTTTATTCTAAGCGACACAGAAAAAATATATGTAATTTCTTAAACCTTTTGAGGGTGTTATTCATACATTATTTTTAAGTTGACCAAAAGTAGCTCTTCGTAATTCCGATTACGTGAGTTCTTACTTGCCGGAAGCATACACTTGTAGATCGCCCATATAGAACATGTGCGTAATCTTATTCTTCCGGTTACCGGGTGCCACAGCAATAAGCCCACAGCGCAAGTCTACCGACATCTCCAAACAGTAAGATGCAAAACAGAAGACCGGGCTTCTAGATACTTCCTATCGTGTTAATAATAATAATTTTTACAATTGAGAACATTAAAATACAAATTTATTATTACAAGGTGTATAAATTTTTATAACATTTAGTCGATATTATAAAATAAAATTTACCGAAATTAATACCAGCACCATAACAAAATTTAGAGATCCCAACACATAATATATGAATATTAAGTTGGATTATTACAAGAAGATTGGATTCCCCCCTGAGTTTTATTGGAATGACCATGGGGGTCCGAGCTGACCGAATTTCTTAGCTTAGGATCCTATCCATTTTGAACCATATATTATAAAAAGAAGACATTCTTAAAATCCTTTTGGTTATTTAACCTGATTTGTTGATTTGTTGTTGAACCAGAGTAGAGAGACATCATCTTCTTACTGTAGGTATATCCGTATAAATTATTTATAAAGTAGTCATAAAAGTACTGGTTTGATTATTATCACCATGATAAGTATAAAAATTGCGAAATAAAATCTTGAGAATCTGCATAATAGCGTCGTATAACCTGGATGTATTTCATACAACTAAATGTAACCTGGACATTAATCGTTTTCAATCGTTCATAATTAACAAAAATAAAATAAATTGCTTGTGTAAACACTTTTTGATTTATAAGGCACCATAATTGTTTGATTAGAGTAATTTTCTATTAAGTGCAGTTGTTCGATTTTTTCCTTAATCAAATATGGTTCAAAAACACAGTTTGTTCTCAACGGTAATTTTATGAAGGAAGAAAAGTAGCTCGTGAAATTGTGCCCTGGAGAGCTATATTAGTACGCATTTATTTCTCTGTGGAATCCACAGTAATAATAACCGGACAAATTCAGCCAACATTAATTTGTTCGGCTGGTCTAGCAATTTAGAAATCTTGTTTTGCGTATAAAGAAATGTGGGTTACAAACCAGGATTGCATGTCACATGCTGAAAAATATCTGCATGAATATATCTATGAGTTACTTTTACTTGGAAGAATTTAATCAATAATGAAATTGTGTACCAATTCAAAAATGCATCCGCATCTAACAAGCCATTACGTACATTCAAATTCATCATCTTATTCAGCTCAGATAACTACTTCTGCACAGACATGACCTGGAGGCATTTTTCGTGGAAACGTTGATACAACCAGCAATCTTTTCGATTACCTACAAACGTACCCTAACAACCATAAAACAAGAAACCCATCTACCCACCTAAGTATTTAGACCATCTAACAAGCCATTTATCTTTTAAGATTACTGATGGTCTAGACGCGCGGCATTCCTACTTTAAATTTCAGGACTACGACCCTGAAAAAACAGTAGAAAGAACAGCTTAATTGGGTGCTTTTTGCAGAAGCAGACGACATACGTTAATAAAAAGAAATGCGCTCGCCTTGTGCCGCATTTACATTTGTAGTGCCTTATTCATAGAGTATTTAGAAAGACTAAATATTCCACCGAAATTAGCTGGTATATTTCAAGATTGCAGCTATACTCACGGTAAGACCGTTTACGATATAACCGAATCCATTTCGGTTCAAATTTATATTCTATGCTGGTACAATGTAGTTACATACCAACAACCCGTATTATTCCCGGCGTGCATTTATTAATAAATAAGTTTTTAATCGGAACCGGATTCTTGTAGATTAACAATAAAATTTTTACCAGTTGTTAAGGGGCGTTTGCACGATCATAATTCACATTCTCGTGATTGACTTTTGATAATAAACTAACGAGTTATGCACGTGGGAGGAGTTTTCGTTTTCTAAGAAATTATTATGCGTTTTTACAGACGATATGTAAAGGTCATTAAGGGAGATCTTGTAAAAACAGGATTTTGGACGTGCGTCATTTCACTCGCTTTAATTAAGTCCTTAAATGTTGCTGGATTGAGGTCTAATGGAGAAACAGATGATTGAAATATGTGATAAGATCGCACTTATGATATGCGGTAATTGGGAATTAATGTGGGAAGGCATGGGTAGTTTGCCGACACACGCATCAAAAAATTTAGTTTTTAGTCGTTACGATTTTTCTTTTCAGTTGTATTTTTTATCGGCGGAGTTTACGACAACTCAGTCTGCGTCTTCTCGTGATGAGAAAACTTTAAACATCAAAGAAATATACTGGGACAGTATTATCCTCGTTAATCAGATTTTTAGACATTAGAGCGCCGTTAAATATCCGTTAGATTGTCATAACTGGAAGTTATTCATAAACTTTGCTTGACATTTGTCAAAAGGAACGAAGTAACCAGTATTTTTTGTGCTGGTACACTTGCTTTCAAAACTTTCGCGTACACCTTCAAAATAAAGTAACAAAGGTTTTACCAATATTTAGTTGTGTGAATGTCACATTTTGAATTTAGGTTATGATGACACTGACATACTGTCTTCAGCATATTATAAAAAAAGACACGTAATTAGGAATTTGTGTCCTGAGGGACCGATCCATTATATTAGTTTATACATAATAATTAAAGATAAAAACCAACGACGTTTACAAGACGTTTAATTTGGCAGTAATCCGTGTTTGTTGTAGAAGGTAAGGAAGATTTATTGTAGCTGTATCTGGTAAACAGAAAGAAGGTAACAGAAATTTAATTAAAACGAACATCAAAATAAATACAAATATATTAGAAAAGGTTTTAATATTTTGTCATGGCCTCATTAGCCTCTAGCACCGCATTCAATCTTCTGGGCATAGATCCTATAAGGTTTCGCCAATCATTTTGGTCTTTGCTCAACTTTTCCCACGCATTTTGAATTAGTTCCCACAATTCTTCAGCATTTGCGATTCTAAAGTTCCTTATATAAATTTTCTCGACAATTAAACATTTTCTATGGGATTACGATGACAAGCTGTTACCTACGATCCTAAAAAGTTGGTCTCAAAAACTGCTTGTTTGGCCGTATTGAAAGAGTTTTACCTTAAATTATCCAAAAGAGCTCCGTCATGCACCGCGTTTGAAACTTTGGGTCTTCCCGATTATGGTCTTCTAGTCACCAACCCTTCTGGTTCCCACGTCTTCTTTACTCGTAGAACAGTGCCTTTATCAAGTCCATAATGAGTAGCAACCCTTCTTATGACCAACCATCTTCTAATTTAGAAAGAATCAAAACTTTATCTTGCTCCGTCAGTCGAAGCATTATGACTTTTTAAAAGATCAAATGTCAGAGTTGATTAATTACAACCCTGATTTAATACAGCAAAAAATAGGTGTACGCGAAAGTTTTGAAACCAAGTGTACATCCAGCGTGATTCTTTATAGTGCACTATTTTTTTTATTCTCATGGATCATGTGTGATGACTTTGGATGTAACAAAAGTGAAAGGAAATTTACATTTATTACTGATTCTTTCAAGTACAGTACTGAGAGAAAAAAAATGATAGATATGATGAAAATTAGGAACGAACTCCTCATTACGGCTCGGTGAGCCCACCCCATCGACCCCTAGTGCTGCTACTTACTATTTTGGATTACAGAAGTCTACTAATGATCCAGCAACGATAAGGATGGCTAGAGAAAGACACTGGGGGTGACGGCAGCATAAGGTCCGGATAGACCACCATGATTCGCCTCTCCTCCCTTTTGCAGTAATCAACGTACACGGTATTTCACGATAAATAATAATGAGCCCAACTAAATCGTAAACGCAATACAAAATACATTTTCAACGCTATCGTCGTAAACCAGGTATTCTGTGCTGCGCTTTCATTATTGCTCGTGAAATACACTAAATTCCCCAACAACTTAATATAGTGTTAATATTCAAAAGCTATACTATGTCGAGATTGCTAGAGGGTCAGAGGGTTTCTACTACACTGCTGCTAAAATTGGTTACTTTAAAAGTGACCACCCTCTGCATAACGGAATGTGATTGCGAGCACTCTGTGTACACTCAAATCTACCCATAGCTCCAAAGACAACATTAATTTACTAAATTGCAATACCTACCCTGCTCAACGTGGTACACAATTGCACTGAAAACTAAATTATGTAGTCAAAGTTGGCCATGCACGAAAAGCCGCTTGTCTTAATTGAATACATAAATAATTATAAATAAACTAGCTGACCCGGCGAACTTTGTACCGCCTCAGAATCAATAAATGTTGTGTTAACTTTTTAGCTGAATTAAATTGTTTTGTTTTTTTTTATCAAAGGATAATGCACACAACGCCTTCTACTGGCATTACCGGAACCAGCTTACAACGCCATGTTCATTTTTGTTTCTGTCATGTATCAAAGATGGCGTTATATACGGATTCCATACAAAATGTATGAGAAATTTTTTTTCGTTAATTTTTCCGATATTTTAAAAGTTATTCACTCCCGAAAAATGTTAGTCAATCCGTTCTCGAGATATTATCAAAAAAATTGTGTCTGGAGTCCACGCGCAACAGAAGTGAAACTTTGGAGTTTACTCCTTAAAAATCGGTTTTCATTTTAAAGCCGGGTACAACAAATTTTGGTAGCCGGCGTTATTTGTTATTGTTGTCCTGTACCCGAGGGGCTTTGTTATTGTCGTTGCCCTGTAAAAAGCTCTCCGCCCCTGTAATTTTTCCTATATTTTAATAGTTATTCTGCTATTCGGTGCGGAGGAACATCCAACAAATTAAAGATCATAAAAATCGGTCCAGCCGTTCCTGAGTTATAAACCCAAGGGGGCCCCTGGGCCCCCATGTCCATGTTTCAATAGTTATTCTGCTATTCGGGGCGGAGACAAATCCTACAAATCGAAGATTATAAAAATCGGTCCAGCCTATCTTGAGTTATAAACCCAAGGGGTCCCCCTGAGCCCCCCTGTCCATGTTTTACTTCATAAGAACCTTCCTCGAACTTAAAGGAATATTAAAAAAAAAAATTGCGAAATTGGTCCAGCCGTTCTCAAGTGAGGAGGGACCAAGGAAAATAGGGATTCATTTTTATATAAGTACTAGCTGACCAGTCCCGGCTTCGCACGGCGATTTTATTTTATTAAGTATTTTATTTAATACTTTAATAATTTTGAAAAACCGTTTCTTAGTGAGCGCCTACGTGGTAAAATAAGTAAGTGTGCAAAATTTCACTCCAATCGGTTCAGTGTATGTAGAGATTACACCCCCGCCCCGTTATCCCCCTTTGGAATGGAATTTTGAAAAACCGTTTCTTAGTGAGCTCATACGTTGTAAAAGAAGTAAGTGTGCAAAATTTTATTGCAATCAGTTTAGTAGATCTAGGGATTGACTCCCCCGCCCCGTTACCCCCCTTAGGGATGGAATTTTGAAAACCCGTTTCTTAGTGAGCGCCTACGTCGTAAAATGAGTAAGTGTGCAAAATTTCACTCCAATCGGTTCAGTGTATGTAGAGATTACACCCCCGCCCCGTTACCCCCCTTTGGAATGGAATTTTGAAAAACCGTTTCTTAGTGAGCTCATACGTTGTAAAAGAAGTAAGTGTGCAAAATTTTATTGCAATCAGTTTAGTAGATCTAGGGATTAATTCCCCGCCCCGTTACCCCCCTTAGGAATGGAATTTTGAAAAACCGTTTCTTAGTGGGCGCCTACGTGGTAAAATGTGTATGTGTGCAAAATTTCATTTTAATTGGTTCAGTGGATGTAGAGATTACTCCCCCGCCCCGTTACCCCCCTTAGGAATTGAATTTTGACAAACCGTTTCTTAGTGAGCTCATACGTGGTAAAATAAGTAAGTGTGCAAAATTTCATTCCAATCGGTTCAGTGGATCTAGAGATTAACTCCCCCGCCCCGCTTCCCCTCTTAGGGATGGAATTTTGAAAAACCGTTTCTTAGTGGGCGCTTACGTGGTGAAATAAGTATGTCTGCAAAATTTCATTGCAGTCGGTTCAGTGGATACGGAGATTAACGGAGCGGGGGGGGCCGTTACCCCTCTTTGGAATGGAATTTTTTAAAACCGTTTCTTAGTGAGCGCCTACGTGGTAAAATAAGTAAGTGTGCAAAGTTTCATTGCAATGCCTTCGATGGATCCGGAGAATTCGTGATGAGTCAGTGAGTGGTATTTGGATTTTATATATATAGATTATATAGATATGGGGTTTCCGAGAACAATCTTGTCCTTAGTGGAGGGGCGTCCACTCAGCGCCAGTTGAATTCAAAGGGTTGGCCTTATGACGCTCGTGAGTACACACACACTCTTTTCGATCCGTTCTAAAATTCAGTTTTCCAGTGCGTGCCGGTGATGCCCTAGACAACGACCGAGCCTGTGACTAAATTCATACTTATTGACATTGATTTATCTTTACTTCGTTTAGTCATTAAATAAGTTTACTTTTCAACTTTTAGTGAATTACCCCAAACCCTTACAAAAAATTGGGGGCTCGTCCGGGATTGGATTAACGTGGCAGTTTTGGCATTTTTCACTGTGTGGTGTGTACTGAGTCCAACTCAAATTTGACGTGTTATTGACGACTTTCGCTAGGCAGTTGACGAAAAGTTTTCGATTCAGACAACCGGCAAGTTCGGACACGATTAGACGGAAATCGGGAATTCTGAGTTTTCGGACGTAAAAACAACTCAAATAACGACGTGCTGTGCCGTCCTTGACCAATTTGAGTGATTGCCCATTTGTGGACATCAATATTATGGGATTTTGATGAGTTCAAAGAGTTGAAAACGTAAAACAGTATAATGAATAATAAAATTAGAATACAGAGCAAAACGATGGATTTTGAAACAGAACAAAACGAGCTACGTGCTCTCACGCCGGTATTCTTTCAGGCACTGCCGCTATCGGGAGGGAGGGGGACATCTGCTCCTCTTCCATTCCCACAACTCGGCCGTCCTGCTCGTCATCAGTCCCGGATGACGATTCAAAAGATTTCATCTTCGCTTCATTCGCCCATGGATTCATGTATTCTGCGCATGAGGAGGTTTTCGCAGGACCTTCGTGAAAACCATGCTTCTCGATGTCGTAGGTGTCACCACCCTTGTCTCTAGTGACTCGGTAGGGCCCGTGGTATTTCGCTCTGAGCTTTAGACCTGGTCCCGCCAGCGTTTTCTTTATCGCAACTAGGGGCCCTATTCTTGAACATGTGAGTGGGTGAGTGAGTGAGTTGTGACGTCACGTCGACTAGTCGAACATTCAATTTTAAGTAAGCGCATTTCACAATCACTATAGGTCTTCCGGTGCTCGTCCTGAACTTCGAGTAATTGCTTCTTAGCTGCCTCTCGCGACCTCTCACGTTCCTTGTTAAAGTCTTCTCTCATCTCTGCTTCAATCATTTCCTTTATATTATTTGCTCCTTCCATTACGGCTTGTCAGCCAAAATAATAAAAAAGTTATACGGTTGTAAGGATTTTATTGAATTTTATTGACATTTCCTTTATGTTGAGGTCTGCTTCGTTGCGCATTTTCACACCTAGTAGCAGCTCAAACGGAGTAGTATCGATGCTTCTCTGGTAAGTTGAGTTGATTACGTGTTGAACCTTGTCCACATGTTGGAACCATTTGGTTGGATCTTCTGCCGAAAACTTAGCTAGAACTGTTGTTATTACCGAGTTTATTCTTTCTATCTGACCGTTTGCGCGCGGTAGACAGGTAGTTATCTTGAAGTGCTTAATTTGATTGCTGTTACAGTACTCGCTGAATTCTTGTGATGTGAACGCCGTTCCTCGATCGGTTATGTTCTCTGGATTGCCAAAATGCTTCCTCAATATTTCCAGCTTCGCTATCGTTTCTTTAGCTGATGTAGACATCACGGAGAAGAGCCAAACGAATGTGTGATTATAGTTCTTGTTGGTAGACACTAAGGGTCCCAAGTGATCAGCGTGATATGTCTTCAGAGGGGTACTGTCTTTATGTAATGGATGTAGGTAACCTTCCTTCTTTCCTCTTTTCCTGTTGACTAGTATGCACGGCACGCAGTTCAAAATCAGCGTCTCAACCTTTTCGCTCATTTTAGGAATGTAATAATCCTCTTCCAACAGTTTGATTGTTTTTCTGGTGGCAAAGTGGCCGTGCTCATGAGCTCTCTTGATGATTTCGTGCTACATGGCGTCAGGGACCACTATCAATTCTTTGTCGCCTCGAGTCTTGTAGAGGATATTATCCCTGGAGATGTAATCTTCATAAGAGGCGGTCTTTAAAATTTCTTTTATTGATCGAATCTTTGAGTCCTCCTCTTGAGCTTCTCGGATCTTATTGGATACAACCATATTTATTGACATAACTGGATAACGGCTAAGCGCGTCAACGTGTTTCATTCGGGCTCCAGGCCGATGTTCTATGATGTAGTCGAATTCTTCTAAGTACAACGCCCATCTGGCTACTCTTGTGCACAGGTCCTTTTTATCCATGGTTTTTTGAAAAGCCGCGCAGTCAGTAATTATCTTAAATTTCGTACAACAGATATACTCTAAATTTCTTCAAGGACTGAATAATCGCTAAGGCTTCTAATTCGTAGCTAGAATATTTCTTCTCGGCATCCGTCGTCTTAAGGCTTGAGTAATATGTGGGATGCATTAGGTTGTCTTTATAGGATCTCTGCATCAAGATGCTTCCGTAGCCTTCTATCGACGCATCGGTATGCAGCTCGAGGTCTCCGCCTTCTTCACGGTATAATATTCAATACCGGCTTTTCTGCCATGATGGTCTTTAACCTACTGAAGGCTTCTCTTTGTGGTTCTTCAAATCGGAAGGTCTGTTTCTTCTTTAGCAGACCGCTTAATGGTTTGGCTATCAAGGAGTAGAATGGGATGAACTTCCTAAAATAACCTGTAAGTCCTAGAAATGATTGCAATTGCTTCATTGTAGAAGGTTCAGGGAACTTCAGAACTGCTCTCGTCTTAAACTCTGAGGGGGATACACGGGGGGTCCATTTTCTATCTTGTTTCCCAAAAATTCTACCGTTTTTTTGATGAATTGGCATTTCTTAAAGTTTATTTGTAACCCGTGATCTCTTGCGACGTCTAATACATTTCCGAGTCGAACAATTGCCTCCTTGTTATCTGCGGCAGGAATAATTAGATCGTCCATATAAGGTAGTACTATGCCTTGACTGATGAGGTCTTTAAATGCGGTGTTAATGTACCTTTGGAACATGGCAGGTGAGGTACATAGCCCAAAAGGAACTTTTAGAAACTGGTATTGGCCCTGATGTGTTACGTACTTTTTACTCTCCTTCTCTACGTCTACATGGAAAAATCCATTTCTCAAATCTAGTGTGCTGAACACACGTGCGTTCTGTAGCCGGTCTAGCAAATCTTCTATTAGTAGCATCGGATATCTATCCCTAACTATCTTGTTGTTGAACCATTCTTCTTTCTTGCTACGACTACTTAACTTGCGTATTCTGCGTTGCTCTCTTCGATAACGCCTTCTTCCAACCATTGTTTCACTTGGTCGTCTACAATCTTCCTTTCAGCAAATGGCAGTCTTCGTAGGGTGTCGTAAACTGGTTCTTCATCTTTAGTTATAATCTTCAACTGAACGTTGATTGTTTTGGTCCTTCCTGGTTCGTAGCTTTGGATCAACTTCTTGATTTCTGTCCTGGTGGTTGCATCTACGTTGCCAATGTCGAGTTCTGATTCATCAGTGGTTTCGATTTTCAAGATCGTCATATCGTCGTCTTCGTGTCTTTCCTCAGTTACGATCTTTTTAATCTTGACACCTTCCTGGTTAAATGTTACTTCGGTTTTGTCCAGAAGTTCGCTTCCAACGATAGTATCGTTGTTATTCATAATTCTATCGCTTACCACAAATATTCTGGTGCCGAATGATTCACCATCCACAAGAACATCACAGCTGAATTGTCCAAGTGGTATTATCGTCGACTTTCCAAAACCATTCAGGGATATTTGTGTCTTTGTTAATTCGGGCGAACCTAGTCTTTGGTGCACTCCCTCTTTGATAATGTTGACTTGACTTCCTGTATCAATGAAAGCTTCAACTTCAATTTCGGCAATCTTTATGGTCTTGTACATCTTCTTTGGATTCGACTTTTGGATGTTGTTTACTTGAGGGTTCGTCGTAATCGTGGTTTTTCCTTTTTCTTCGCCTTTCTTCTGGCGATTGGAGCAGGTGTTTGCCTTGTGTCCAAACTCATTGCATTTGAAACACTTGGTTCCAAGATTCTTTGACTTGCAATCGTTTGATCTGTGACCTTTGCCGCCACAGTTGTAGCATCGCACGATGGTAGACTTGTTGGTATTTGTGCCAAAATTATTCTTTGTCTCGTTGGTAGCTGCAGTCTTTTGAGTTGTTTGAGATTGATTCCAAATTTTTCCTTGAAATCTTTGAGAGATTTTGCTCCGTAAAGTAACATCTTGTTGGCACTTTCGTCGGGTATTCCGTCTATGATGTACTGCATAAGCGCGTCATCCTCAAGGTTACCTCTGTTGGCCATTTCTTTCATGACTAAATAGTACTCTTAAACATTTTCATTTTTTCTTAATCGTCGTGTAGCTAGTGCAGCATGCAGCTGTGCACTGTTCACTTGCGAGGAGTATTCTTCTTTTAACGCTCTTTTCAGGTGTCTCCAAGACTTGATACCTTTTTCACTCTGTATGAACCTCCTAGCTAGACCAGTCAGAGATCTTCTCGCAAAGATAAACAAGTGTAAGTCATTCCATCCAAGAAGTTCGGCCCTATCGTCTAAATCTTCAATCCATTTTTCAATGGGGTAGCTTTGGCTTCCATCAAACGGACGCACGGATTTTTCTACGTCTCTAAAATTCATAGCGAATGGTACTCCGCACCCATCTTCTTCATATCGTCTTTGAAGGCGTCCTTCTTTGTTCTTAGATTTTTTCTTCTTTTCTACTTTCTTCCGACCTTCTTTCTTCTTTCTTCGTTTTTTTTCGTCTTCACTGGAGTCTTCTGTAACGTCTTCATCGGCATCTTCGTGGTCTTTATTTTCGTCGTCTTCATAAGGTTGTTCATTTTCGGTCTGATTGCCCTCTTGATCGTCTTCGGAACCTTGGTTTTCGTCGTTAAGGTCTTCCACTTCATCCTTGTTCAGCAAACTAACCTCTAATAAACTTTTCACCAACTGCTGGATCAGTTCGTCTTTCGTCTCTTCGTCGTAGTCAATATCCAATATATCGCAGCATCGAAAAACCTCTCTCCCTGTCAAACTGATCTTAATAAACATTTTCTTGAGGTTAAACCCTTCTGAAGATGCCTCGAAGTCAAAACCCGAAAATTCTCTTAACCTCTTGCGGTTATTTCTGTCTCCTTCATGCTCGAAAATGACCCCATGTGTGTAAGACCCTGATGGCCTGTACATCTGCTGCTGCAAGTCTTTTCTGAATATTCGAGATTTCTCTAAGTTTCATCTTGAAAGGGAAAAACACCACGCCACTGGAATTTCGCCGTCACTGGACTTTTTCCTGGAAGTTTCGTCTACGCGACGCTGTGAAATGTGTCGGCTTCTTTGTTTGCCACGTCGTTTTCCGGCGACCGATGTCTTTTCGAATGCACGTGCTAACCGTCTTATTCACGCCGGTGGTCTTTCAGGCACTGCCGCTATCGGGAGGGAGGGGGACATCTGCTCCTCTTCCATTTCCACAATATTTTGCACAAAATCTTATTTGGCATACCTAGCGATAAGAGAGGCCGCAGCAAATGCCTAAAATTTTCGGGCTTTACGTTTGCGACGGGGACTGAACAATTTAATGAAAGACTCGACTAAACAAATTGCACCCTCGCCGAGTTAACAAGAATTGCGATGTCGTTTAAAATTGATCATGATGATTTGACGATTGATGATTTGGCGGAATTAATATGCAAAAGTTTCGTTAATATCAACGACTTTATTGAAAACCTGTTAGACAGCGAAGAAAAGATTTTCGAGCAGTCTGACAATGAAGACAGAGAATCCACTAGGAGTAACGAAAAAATATAAAAAAGTAGATTGGCAATGAATTTTAGGGACATAGAGTGTCTTATAAAGCCGTTTGAAAATGATGTGGCCTATTCGGTGGAAACATTTATCGAGGATATAGAAGACCTTTTCAGAATGATGGACTTGTTACAGCTCGACCAATTTGTAATCGGAAAACGTGCTCTAAAAGGTATTCCAGCGGAATTCTTCAAGAGCGAGAAAGACGTTAATTCTTGTGAGAAAATAAAAGCTCTGTTGCTCTAAGAATATGGAAAAAAGATGAGTAGTGTCGAACTTCACGACATGCTACAAAAAGAAAAATGGGACGTGATGAAACGGTGCAACAATATTTTTTGCGAATGAAAGACATTGCAAAACATGGAAAAATTGAAGACGACTCTCTCATAGAATATGTGAATAGGTGCATTCAAGACAATTCATCGAACAAAATGGTAAAATACGGTGCTTTGACAATCGAAGAATTCAAGCGAAAACTCGACGTTTATGAAAAAGTTGTAAAAGATAATAAAGCCACTACATCGCAGAGTTCCGGGAAAAAGCTGAATAGCACCAAGACCACGAAGGATACGAAAACTTAATTGCGGAAATATTGGACACTTGTCGGCAGAAAGAATGCAGGACCCAGATGTTTTTCCTGCAAGAGTTATGGCCATAAATCTTTCGAATGTAAAGAAAAGACAAAGAGAAAAGAAGAGAAAAAACCTGACACTTCAACACCTGCAGCAGTCGGATTTTGTTGAATTGAACTCATTGATGGACACCGGAATTTCAGCAACTCTGTTAAGAGACGATTGAAAAAGATGGGCAACGATTTCCTTTAACCATCTATGTTCCAAAATTTACGAATATTGACGAGATGTAATTGTTGGGCCTGACATACTTAATCAAGCGAAGTTAACTTTTTGTGAAGACTAGATAGTTGTCAAGAAATTGTTGGCACTTGAGTTACTCCATATCCAGACCACAAGCTATGATGGGCCGACGATAATACGAACCGAAGCACAACAAACCGCAGATAAATTGGTAGCTGATTATGAACCACAAAAAACTCTGAACACAAATGTCACTAGGAAAATTGTGCTGAAGGAAGAAAATCCAGTCCAAAGCAAAATAAGAAGACTACCTTTACATGAGCGGGAATTTGTGGAGAAACAGATTGCGGAATGGATCGAACAGGATATCCTTGAACCATGTTATTCTGAATACGTCAGTCCTGTGGTGGTAACAAAGAAAAAATATGGATCTTATCGACTGTGTATCGATTACAGGCAACTAAACAAGCTGGTCGTGAAGGACAAATACCCCTTGAGATTAATTAAAGAAATTATAGATGATCTTAAAGATTCCAGGATATTCAACGTCCTAGATCTAAAGAACGGATTCTTCCGCGTAACGGTAGATGAAGAGAGCAGAATTTTTGAGTTTTGTCGTACCAAGCGGTCAATATCAGTTTAAGAAAGTACCTTTTGGTTTCTGCAACAGCCCAAGCGTCTTTCAGAGGTACATCAATGAAGCATTGAAGGAACATTTGATTGCAAACCGAGTACTTATCTACATGGATGACGTTATCATACCCAGTTTGAATGATGAAGCAGCAATAAACAATCTAAAATGGTTTTAGAGAAAGCCAAAGATTACGGGTTAGAACTGAGTAAGAAGAAGTGTCAGCTGATTGAGCCTAGAGTCGAATTTTTAGGATATGTGGTTCAAGATGGGCAAGTGCAGCCTTCAACTGGAAAGGTTGAGGCAGTAAAGAGGTTTCCTATCCTAAAGAACATAAAAAAAATTTTCACGCATTTCTTGGTTTAACTGGTTTCTTCCGAAAGTTCATCAAAAACTACGCCAAGATGGCAAGACCATTAACCGAACTTCTCAAAAAAGTTGTGTTGTTTCACTTCGACAAGGAGCAGATGACAGCATTTGAAACCCTTAAGAATTGTTTGTGTCAAGATTTTTAAGCGAAACCGCTACACCGAAGTTCATACGGATGCATGTATTAATGGGTTTGGGGCTATGCTTCTACAGAGATCGGAGCAAGATAATGAACTACATCCTGTTTATTTTGCCAGTAAAAAAACAACACCAGCTGAAAGAAATTATACTAGCTACGAACTAGAGGTTCTTGCATTGAAAAAGTGTAGAAGCTATCTGCTTAGTATATCATTCAAAATTGTGACGAATTGTGCAGCTTTTGAACAGACCATGAAGAAGGCGGATTTGAACACACGAGTTGCTAGACGGGCGATTACCATGACCGAGTTCGACTATGTTCTGGAGCACCGAAACGGGAGCAGAATGAAACATGTTGATTGTTTAAGTCGAAACCCAGTGATGATCGTCGAGACTAAAAATTCGGTTTCATGTAAAATTCAAAAAGCTCAAGACCATGACGACGAAATAAAAACATTAAAGGAATTGGTGACTTTAAAACCTCACGACGACTACTTTTTAAGAAAAGGGATACTTTACAAACGTCAGGAAGGACGAGAATTACTTGTAGTCCCACGAAAAATGCAGAATGAAGTGATTAGAAACGCTCACGAAGTTGGTCACTATGGTGAAAGAGCGGTGACGGAGCAGCTGAAACAAGAATACTTCATCCCTAAACTAAAGAAAAACACTGCAAAAGTGTTAGCGTTTTTACAGAACCGGAAGAGTGGAAAAAAGGGAGGTTTCCTCAACAACTTGGATAAAGGAGACGTTCTACTTCAAACGTATAATCTAGATCACACTCCACTGCCGTCTACGAACAAAAATTACAACCATGTACTTTAAAATTTTAAAAATTTGTTTGGATTTATCCAACCAAATCAACAGGAGGCGTTGAAGTAATTAGAAAGATGGAGTCTCAGAAAGCACTACATATTTGGAAATCCCGATACTGTCATAACGGACAAAGGAACGGCTTTCACTTGTCAAGAGTTCAAGGAGTACTGTGAAGATGAGGGAATTAGGCAACATGCGGTAACCACAAGCTTGCACCGCGCCAACGGGCAAGTAGAAAGGATTAAAGGAACCATCAAGGGAGTTTTGAGTAAACTCGCCATCGAAACTCCTGAAAAATGGTACCAACACATCGACAATCTCCAGATGATCCTTAACTCGTCATTCCAAAGATCTATTGGAAGAACACCATTTGAAGAAGTACTTTTCGGGGTAAAAATAAAGCGAAAACATGATTTGAGACTACTCAAATTGCTTCAAGAAGAGAAACTGGACGACTTCTTTAGCTAACGAGACGAGCTAAGAGAATCGGCAAAGCAGCAAATTCAGAAGATTCAAGCCGAAAACAGAAACACTTACAACCGTCAGCGAAAGGAGGCCGGCGCACATGAAGTAGGGGACATCATCGCGATCATACGTACGCAAGGTTTGAAACTAAGGCCGAAATACTTGGGCCCTTATCGCATCACGATGGCAAAAAGTCACAACACCTATGACGTGGTAAAAGTTGGAAATGGAGAAGGTCCACACCAAACAACCACATTCTCCAAGAGCATCAAGAGATGGGTCTCCTATGAGAGTGAGGACAGCGCAACTTCATCTGAGGCACACGAAGATCAGGAGGGCCAAATATGTGGGGTTTCCGAAAACCCTCTTGTCCTTAGTGGAGGGGCGTCCACTCAGCGCCATTTGAATTCAGAAAGTTGGCCTTATGAAGCTCGTGAGTACACACACACTCTTTTCGATCCATTCTAAAATTCAGTTTTCCAGTGCGTGCCGGTGATGCCCTAGACAACGTCCGAGCCTGTGACTAAATTCATACTTATTGACATTGATTTATCTTTACTTCGTTTATTCATTAAATCCTTTTACTTTTAAACTTTTATTGAATTACCCCAAACCTCTATATAAATTAAACTTTAAATATATTCAAGTCGAACTCCACAAACTTTATAAATATAGATATAATTATAAATTTATTTTGCCTGTAACATCATCGGACTAGTGTAGATGCATGTTTATGATTGATGGAAATTAGCGTTGTATAAAATTATAAATTAGTGTAGCCTGCAAACGTGTTTAGCTAGGACATTGATTCGGGTGTCATTGTGAAGAGCTTGCTAGCACCACAAGGAACCAAATTGAGATAATAAGAATACAAATAAAAATCGATGTTAAAATAAAAATTACAAAAAAAATGAAAGATGTCTAATATGAGTAAATATGCTTGAAATTAAAGAAACCGCATATCAGATCAAAACTCGCGTCAAAACGAATCCAGGAAACCGAATAAGTCCAGGTTCTAGCAAATGCGAGAGCTTCGACAGCGTCGAAAAGAAAGCCAATTAGCGTTGCATAAAGTTTAGCTAGAACGTTGATTCAAGCGCCATTGTGAAGAGCTTCCGAAACTTTACTAGGACCCAAAGTGAGATTTTATCCCGACTACGTTTTCACGTCAAAATTACGACGCGGACCCGAACTGCGCGTTTATGTATTTTTTTTACGATTTATATTTTCTCTATTTCCTGTCTTTCTTCTGTGCAAAATTCCTTCAGTAGCTACTTGATGCTATCAGGTTGCTAAAGGTCGACCACATTTTAAAATATCAATGCATGACATTTACCAAATAAACTCTAAATAAACATTCTTGCAATACTGGTTTCGATTTTAATAATATTAGTAGAGTGCTCACGGGCATTTATTTTCACTCCCGTGTGACTCGCGAGGTTAAAAGCAACGAATTAGCCAGAATGCAAGCTTGTGCCCTTGTGACTCAAAATCCGAAGAGTCTTAGGCGAGCGATAACTTCGGAGGCGAATAACTTGAAATGATACCCGCTAAAAATTCATTAAATTTGCCGCTTTTTTTCGTTTACACTGGATTATCTCAAAAACAAAAGCCTTAAAAAATTCGTCTCTTGAAAAAAGTTTGCCCCGAGTATGTGGATGCCAACCGTCTTTGTTTTATAATTTTTGAGAGTATGGTAACTGTCCTGCAATTAATAATGTACTTCGATGTCTTATTCCGCCCGCTCCGGCGGCGCGAACACCTAGCGTCCCCACCACCGTTTCTTGACCGTTTCTGTAGCCCCCGGCACCCCGCTCCTGCCGCATTTTGCTCATGGGTAGGGAGAATTTTATTTAATTACTGATTAAATTAATAATAATATGAAAAACAATTTCATCTTATGGATATTAAACATGGATACAATTATGATTATAAAAATGTATAACAAGAATTATAAATTATTGTACTGATTATTTCCTTCATGCAACCAAAAAATTATAAATACTATGGTTTCTGCCCATTTTCCAGCGATTATTTGCAAATGTCAAAAATTTGCCGCGGTTAAAAATGTGTCAAAATTTAATCGCTTCTGAATTTATTAGTCACTGGGCTTACAACATGCGAAAACTGACAATGTGGAATATCACAAAATTTATTATTATTCAGAAAATTCAATGCCGAATATCCCGCGTGCATGAAAATAACCTAATTAATTTTTGACCTTTTTGGCGCAACGTTTTGCTTTAAGAAATATTTCTCGTCAATTTTCTACGACATATTACGTGGAAATTTTACTCGACATATTTCTAAGCAAAACATTTTGACAAAATGTCAAAATTTAATCGGTTATTTTCGTGCACTTGGAATATTACTGTTGAATAAACAAAATAGTGTGTACAGTAACAGTAATTTGATAAAAAATGTGCATTTATCTGTAAATTTTGCTCAATCTTCATCGTCAGAGTCACTATCGATAATCTTGACGGTGGTGGTGGTGGTGGTGTAGACAGAGGCAAGAATATTTTTGCAAGACTTTTGTCCTATACATGTACAAGAACCTATGCAGCACAACCAATTTTTTTGCAAATGTCTGCCACATATTCGACGGAACGTCAGTTGTTCAAGCTCTGGGAAAAGCAGCTAAATGTAAATCATTCTATATGCAAAAAAAATTACCAACATCATTTTTAAAAATAAATATTAAGCGGAACGAATTGATGTTGTTTTGGATAACTACAAAGAAGACTATAAAAAGCACTACTAGATCTAAACGGGGATGTAAAAGTACTATTAACCGGATTAAACGTTCGAAGTCGTTCGTGCGTGCGGACGTACGTTTTGTGTGTGCTCTCCCGTTTTTGAGGTTATTCCAGCATTTATTACAGATAAGTACAATCGATCTAATTTTTGGGTTCAATGCAAGCGGTTGTAAGCGTATATATCTCTTTTCCTTGTTTTTTTTTTCTTTTCTTTCTTCCGAATACACAATCTAACTTCTTTGGCTGGGAGTTTTTTCTTTTAACAGCTAAGTTTCCCGTACGGGAGACGGTGTGATTCAGCACTGTCTGTACTTTAAATTAAACAGCTATTAAATATTACTTCTGTTTTCTTCAATCATGGGAATCAAATGTCACAAATGCTCTAAATCAATCGGCCGACATGATGAGTACGTCGCGTGCCGCGGAAACTGCGATGGTAATTACCACATTTTTTGCGTTAACATCGATAAACCTACGTTTAAAACAATGTTTGAGTCGCAATCTCTGAAAAACTGGAACTGTGATCTTTGCTCTGCTGTGTCAGATCCTGATAACCAACCTAAGGCCGACTACAATAAACCTAAATCTGCTGTATCCGACAAAATCGACGACACTTTTAAAAACCTTCCCATCTCTATAAGGAGCGCTTTGTCGGACTTCGCAGATACTATAATCGATCACTTCAACTCTCTAGGCAAACAAATCGCTGATTTACAACAACAAAACTCCATTTTACATAATGAAATACGGATTCTCAATGCAAGAACCAACGTAGAAACAGCAACAAGTCACGCTAGAAATTCTGAAACCTATGCTGCCAGAGTAAAAGATGTAGCTACCGTTATCTTTAAGCCGAAAAATATTGTTCAAACCACCTCAAAAACAAAATCTGACATTGTCACTAAAATCGACAACAGTAATTCCAAATTTGAAATTTCCAACGTTCGCACTGTTAAAAATGGCGGCCTTGCCCTAAAATGTTATAATCCGGATGAACTGCATAAAATTGCTGAGGATAATGATATTACAAAATACTACGACATCTTAAAACTTGATACACCTCCGCCAAGGCTCAGAATCTCTGGAATATCTGATGACATCTCTGAAAACAATGTTTTATCACTCCTCATAAAACAAAACAAACACATATTCACCGATTCTTCCAGTTATAAACTGCTTAAATTTCTGCCTCTAAAGCGCAAATCGGATATATCTCAAATTATTATTCAAGTTGATGCAGTCACATACAGAAAAGCTCTAGATGCTGGACGCTGCTACATAGGGCTAGACCGCTGCTACATTTATAGCGAATTTGAAATCACGCGCTGCTTCAACTGTAATAAACTAAACCATGGAAAGAGAACCTGCACCAACAGCCTCTCATGTCCACTTTGCAGCGGTAATCACGATCTCAAGGACTGCAAGGCTAAGAAATTAAAATGCGTAAACTGTTCGGAAATACGTGATAAGTTTAACCTTAGCATTGATGACACTGCCCATGCTGCATGGAACTACAACAAATGTACCTATTACAAAAACTACATTAGCAAATTACAAAACGACATCCTAGACAATATCAACAAATAGCAACCACAGCCTTCTACCACTCATATAGATAACACGCAGCACCCGCACCCTACAAACGCATCCTCGAATATCATAGACAGTCCTCCCCCCACATCACTCATCTCTGCAACTTCCATCTCGTCTCTGTTATCCGTATATTATCAGAACACCCGTGGTCTCAACTCAAAGCTAGCTGAACTTTATAATTCGTTATCATGCTCCAACTTTGATTTTGTATGTCTTACGGAAACATGGCTTTCTGAATCTATCCTCAATACAGAAGTCTGTTCACAAGGATATGAGATTATTCGGTCTGATAGAAAATTTGACAAATTAAATGTTTCTAGAGGCGGTGGAGTCTTACTAGCGTTCAAACACCATTTATCTGTTACAAAACTTGATCTATCTGCTAAACACTTTGACTCACTTAACTACATCGATATCGTTGGTGCTAAGTACCGCTGTGACTTTGCCACCTTTTTTATTTTCGTGATTTATGTACCACCCAGAACATCTGTCGATGAGTTTGCTTCGCTATGTAACTTGTTCAGCACCTTCACCAAACTGTACAGTCAACACATCTTAATCGTAGGCGACTTCAATATTCCTGATTACGACATTAAATCAAATAACACTTTCACCGATCATAACAAACTCTCGATTTTAAAATCTTTTTTAAGTTTCTTTGATTTCAACCAACTCAATAATGTTCCGAATGAGAATGGCAGGTTTCTTGATCTGGTTCTTTCCAACCACCCATGCAGTGTCGATAAATGCGATGACCCCCTTTTGGCGGAAGATCTTCATCATCCCTCCCTACAAGTCACCTTGAATTATATCAAACCTAAGGTCAAAGTTATCAGTAACTCTGATTCATCAACTAAACAATGGAACTTTCGCAAGGCTGACTTTGTGCATCTCTACGAACACCTTGGGCGCACCGACTGGTCTTTTCTTGAAGGTGTCGCTGACGTTAACGCAGCATGTATGCTATTTTATCGCAAACTCGAAAACATCTTAGACCTCTATGTTCCTAAAACCCGTCGTCTTTTTAATAACTCTTACCCGCCTTGGTTTACATCAATAATAATCAGAAAGGTCAAAATGAAATGGAAACTATGGTGTGCATATAAAGCCTGCAAAAGCGAATCTGCTTTTCAAAGTTTTAAGACGCTTCGTTCTGAATTAAAAGCTGAAATTAAGATAGCTTATTACAGTTACACTGCCAAACTCGAAACTTCCATCAAAAGTCAGCCTAGAAATTTCTGGGCTCATATTAGTCACTTAACTAAACGATCCGGCATACCCTCTCAAATGAGACACTCAGGCGAAATCCTACAGAAACCCAAGAATATTCTGAATGCATTTGTCGAACACTTCAGCGCCAGCTACTCCAACGATTCTGCCAATGACTTAGACGAATTTATTGACCAATCTCCGAACTGCTTCAACTCATCTATTCATATTTCTTCCATAGATGACTCAGATGTTCTCAAAGCCATACGAAAATTGAAATCTACTCTTTCTTGCGGTCACGATAATATTCCTGCTTTTTTGGTCAAAGACTGTGCAGTTGTTTTCGCCTATCCATTAAAGACTATTTTTAACCTAATTCTGAAATCTTCTTGTTTTCCAGAGATTTGGAAACTGTCGTTAATCTCGCCAATATTTAAAAAAGGCAACAGAGAGTTAATTGAAAATTACCGACCGATCTCTTTACTCTGCAGCTTCTCCAAGGTCTTTGAAATTATCCTTCATAACTTTCTCACGTTTAATCTTCGGAATCATATTAGCAATTTTCAGCACGGATTTATAAATGGACGTTCTACAATCACTAACTTATGTTGCTTCACTCAGTTTGTATCCAACAGCTTTAACGATGGATGCCAAGTTGACGTCGTTTATACAGATTTCTCCAAGGCGTTTGACAAACTTAATCATGCCATTCTCTTGATCAAACTACGCAATCTAGGTGTCTCGACTTCTTTAGAGCGGCTACTACAATCTTATCTATCTAACAGATGGCAATGCGTCAAATATCTCGGACATGAATCTAGAAAAGTTAAAGTAACATCAGGAGTTCCGCAAGGCTCAGTCCTGGGGCCGTTGCTGTTTTGTATTTACATAAACGACGTCACTAAAAATATCGACTCCAGTGTATTAATGTATGCAGACGATCTCAAAATCTTTCGTCGTATTTCCCATGATGGAGACCACGCGGCACTCCAGGATGATATCAACACCTTTTATAACTGGAGTAGACATAATTATTTGCCCATTAACTTTGATAAATGTCGCATTATGTCACTAACTAATAAACATCTTGTTCGGTCTTATACCTACACCATTAACTCCACTCAACTAACTAGAGTTGCTTTGTTCAAGGATTTAGGAGTATTATTTGATTCTCGTCTCTCATTCAGTCCTCACATAAGCGGCATAATTTCAGAATCCTTTAGATCCTTGGGATTTATAATAAGGACTAGTGGCTACTTTCGCGACATCACCACCCTCATTACTTTATTTTTTGCGTTTGTCCGATCGAAATTAGAATATGGAAGCATCATATGGGCTCCATCAGCCAAACTTCACATTGCAAGCATTGAGAGGATCCAGAGACTTTTTCTTAAATTCTTAAGCTATAAGCTGGACGGCGCTTACCCAGCTAGAGGGACTCCTCAGTCCCAGTTGTTGGAGAGATTTGCTGTCGAGGAACTACAATCTAGAAGAATTAGAGCGTCATTAAATTTTCTAAAAAAAATTATTAACAGCGAAATCGATTGCTCTGTTCTCTTACATCAATTCTACTTTTGCTCACCCAGGATGTCATCGCGCTTTCCCCAGTTATTCTACCTTAGTACTCCGCGAATCGATGTACAAAAATACTCTCCTGTCCACGAAATGTGTTCTAATTACCACCGCCATAAACTCACACTCGACTTATTTAACTAGTACTAACAATTTAACTAGTCGGTCTGTAATTGGGCTCAGTCCTGTTGACCGACTTAATAATAATAATAATAATAATAATAATAATAATAATACAATATCGAGGCCCCACTTCCACAATAGTGACCTTTATTTATTCATTCAGTCTTCAATAAAAACCAGTTAATCAATTTTTTACCCGAGTACCTTGTTAACTACTATTCCAACATTTCGGTTCAGTTTGCTACAAGTGGTGGTTTCACAAATATATTACAACACAAAACAAATTTTATAATAAAAGAAAACGATGAAAAAATATTGATAGCCAATCACGAAGAAGCGGATACAAGAATTATTCTTCACGTATTGTCAGCCAAAAAGGCAGGCTACATTAGGTGCATTATCAATTGCAATGACACTGATGTGATGGTTTTAGCCCATTTTAAAGCGCATTTGACACCTGAACTATGGATGAAAATTGGACCAGATGAAACAACACGATTTATTCCTGTACATTAAATAGACTAAACAATCTTCTCCTCAAAAATTTACCTTCTTTCCATTATGCACTGACTGGGTGTGACACATTGGCAAGAAAAACTGCTGGAAAGTGTACCTAAATTAATTATTTTAATTTATTAGATGGCATGGGAAGTGATGAATTTAATGAGGACTTATTTAAAAAAAAAAAAACTAAATTTGTAATCAAACTATAAACTAATAATCCTGACGTGACTTGTATATAAATACCTTGAAAGGAATAATGACAGTGTCTAGGACAGTGATTTTAAATAACCACCAACTAAAGACTCGTTAAAGCAGCATTGTTTAAGAGCATATTTCCAAATCAAAGTGTGGTTAAACAGTTTAACACCCTGTCCGCAATTACCGAACGTGACTGACTTTGGTTGGAAGATTGACGAAATAAAATTCCTGTCTTAAATATTCTTCCAGCGATCCCAGAAAACCTACATTAGCAACATGTAGGTGCAACAAAGGTACATATTTTTTTAAATTCTTTTAAAGTACATAATTTTTTTACAAGTATAAAGTGTGCAGTTGCAAAAACAATAAGTTGTGCTGCATAGGTTTTTGTACATGTATGGGGCAAAAATCTTCTTGCTTCTGTCTCCACCACCACCACCACCGTCAACATTATCGATAGTGACTATGACGATGAAGATTGAGCAACATTTACAGATAAATGTACATTTTTTGTCAAATTACTGTTTGTAAAAATAAATCTATAAGGTACACAATATTTTGTTTATTCAGTACAATAGCTTATAATTCTTGTTATACATAACATTTTTATAATCATAATTGTATCCATGTTTAATACCCATAAGATTAAATTGTTTTTCATATCATTATTAATTTAATATGTAATTAAATAAAATTCTCCCCAGCCATGAGCGAAATGCGGCAGGAGCGGGGTGCCGGGGGCTACAGAAACGGTCAAGAAACGGTGGTGGGGACGCTAGGTGTTCGCGCCACCGGAGCGGGCGGAATAAGACATCGAAGTACATTATTAATTGCAGGACAGTTACCATACTCTCAAAAATTATGAAACAAAAACGGTTGGCATCCACATACTCGGGGCAAACTTTTTTCAAGAGACGAATTTTTTAAGTTAGGCTTTTGTTTTTGAGATAATCCAGTGAAAACGAAAAAAAGGGCAAATTTAATAAATTTTTAGCGCGTATCATTTCGAGTTATTCGCCTCCGAAGTTATCGCTCGCCTAAGACTCTTAGGGGTTTTGAAAATTTCAAAGAATTAAAAAAAAATATATAACCCGGACAGACTTTTTTATGAAACTACTACCAAAAAAATCACATTCAAAATCTAGTTTCCCACCATATGCGTAACTCGCAATTCGTTTCTAGTGCCCTTCTGCACAGGACGATTTTTGACGGCTTTCGAATTTTGAGTCACAAGGGCACAAGCTTGCATTCTGGCTAATTCGTTGCTTTTAACCTCGCGGGTCACACGAAACTGATTTCTAGAAGACTTTTCAAGCGTTGAGCATCCTACTATATACTGCGCAACTATAGTGTGACAAACAGCACTTTCCCACTAAATGTGAAAGCTGCAAACCACACAAGTGAGAAAAGTGCTTTCCACAGGCTTTGCACAGCATAATTTTTCGACGACTATACAATAAAATATCCAAATAAATGTTTTACATAATTTTTATTTAGATACAAACTGAATTGTCACATTTTGGCAGTTAAGAAATATTAACTGAAGCCGTGCGTTTTTACGGAATTTGCATTGAGGTTATTTGTATCGGAACATGATGCGGCGGCGCTAATTTAGGTATATTTTCGATGGAACTAAAACTTCCATTAGTTGTAATATTTTCATTATTAACTGAATCGTCAATATACCTGTCAGCAACTTTATCCGACTTCCATCCGCCATATCGTTTTAAACTGATAGATAAGCCCCCGAGTCCACTAGGGTGGCTGCATAACTCCTTCTAAAACTATATCCGATATACAGGGTGGAAGGTTTAACTGGAATAAATTCAGTATCTTCACTGCAATTGATTTTGCGAAAAATTCCTGAAACACGTCGATTTTTGTTTTTAAATTGCCACTTTTTAGCCTGATCAGCTTTCTTTTGTTTTTACTCAGGGGGTTGTAACCAGCCTTAAGGTTTTTTTTTTCAAATGGGAAGATATGTCAACCGACACATCATTGGAAAGCTCATATAAAAGGAATACAAGGATGTGTTTTGTTTCATGTATCTCTATCTCATCTCAGAATAAGACCCTAAAAACTGTTTTTAGGAGCATAGGACCAGTGTTCTTTCCTGATAATCTTAATGCAGAAAGATATCTACCGTTTCTTCAAGAAACGCTTCGCCCAGTTCTGGCGGACCAATTTAGAGATGAATTAGAACCAAAACTTCCACATGAGAGAATATGGTATCAACAGGATGGAGCTCCACCGCACTATGCTGCATCCGTTCGGCATTATTTGGACGACATTTTTCATACTAGGTAGATCGGAAGAAGAGGTGCAATAGAATGGCCAGCAAGACCACCAGACCTCACTCCTCTTGACTTTTTTTGTGGGGGTATCTTAAAAGTAAAGTCTACACCACAAAACCCGATAATCTTGAAGATTTGCAACAACTTATTACCTATGAAATTCAGAAAATCACTTCAGAAATGTTGTAAAATGTAAGAAATGGGTTTTATTATTGTCTTGCATTTTGTCAAGAAAGACTTGATCAACATATTGAACATCTGTTACATAAAAAAAACATTATACTTATTTAAAACGAGATTTTTTTAATTCAAGTCCTACAATTTTCAAACAGTAAACCTACCAAGATAGAAATAGATTAAAGTTGTTTTTATTTATTTCTTCTTACATTATTAGCTGGAAAAGTAAAAAAAAATATATCGTTGTACTCCTTTTTTTATAAGCTTTCCAATGATGTGTCGGTTGACATATCTTCCCATTTGAAAAAAGAAACTTAAGACAAAAACAAAAGAAAGCTGATCAGGCTAAAAAGTGGAGATTTAAAAACAAAAATCGACGTGTTTCAAGAATTTTTCTCAAAATCAATGGCAGTGAAAATACTGAATTTATTCCATGTATAACTTCGGGTTAAAAATAAACCTGGTGGTTTATCACAAAGTCACGGGCAAGGACCAATCAGAACACATCAAAAGTCACTGGTAGAAAAAATCTAACTTTCGGAAGAGGTTCAATGTACAAAAAGTAGTTCTTTCAGTAGTGGTCATATCGAAATGCTCATGTCGATATTCTTGATAATAATGCACATGCTAAGTTATAAAACATTGCTATTCCGTGGTCGCGTAGTGGTATACGTACCTATTGTTATTGGTAATCGAATCAATTTAAACATAAAAAAAATGGTGTCCTTATGACCACACGATAGAAGTGAAAACTCGATTTTCTAATTTTAAAATAATATCAACTTGTTCCTGATTCACCGAACTAAAATCCATTACATAACATCAGTCTAATTATTGTTATATTTATATTTTTATCTATTGGGGAAAAAAGTGTGCCGAAATAAATGTGGTGCGGAACCGTGTGGGAATAAAATTGCAAGATGCACTTAAAGAAGTTTTCACTTAAAAAACATTAGCATGTCGGTGACGCGAACTCATAAGATTTTACCCATCCAAAAATCGACTAACATTCCTATAGAAGTTTTCACTTCAAAAAATGTGAATTATTTATTATTTATTATTTAAAAGTTTAACGTCATTAGCGACTGGTCTAATAGTTATTCACTTAGAATATGTACACTACAGTGCATTAGATAATTTTGTAGCTACTAGGAACTTCAGTGTTGCCTCAACTTCCTTTAAATCTTGGAGGGCTTCCTTCAAATTTGCTGCCACTTGGTATCGCTGTCTCTCCCGGATGTATTTGGCACAGCCGAGAAGGACATGATGCGTTGTGAGGGGTACTAAGCAGGTGGAGCATATAGGTGCTTCTTTATCATGTGTGAAACGGAAATCATGGGTCAGCCTAGTATGTCTTAGCGTAATCCGCGAGATCAGCACCTGTTTCCGACGGGTTTTGGGATTTGGTAAGCTTCCTGTGACGATTGGTTTGATCTTGTGTAAGTGGGAAGGCTTGGAGTCCCACTTGTTTTGCCAGGAATCAACAAGTTTTGGAGTATCAGTTTTCTTGTACCTAGATAATGATGTATTGATATGAAGTGGCGGATGTAGGCAAGGAGGGCTAGATGTGAAAGTGACTGGGAGAATTAGTGGCAGAATTGGCAACCCGACTTTTTGGAGATCTTGAATTTTTTCCTTGATAGATGTTTCTGATGTTCTACTGTTGGGGTTGCTAGTCGTTGGTACTGAGGGTTTCTTGGATTTCTGGCCAAATTCGTTTTGTAGCTTAGCCGCAAATACTGGAAGCGGTCCAAAATGGGTAGTTCTCCGGCTAGACAAAATAAGCTGTTGACTGGTGATGTTCGGAACGCTCCGTAAGCCAATCTAAGGGCGGTATTCTGGATTGTGCAAATCTTAGATAGATATGTTTTCCGGCGCGTAGAGTATGCCTCTGCCCCATAGTCTAACCTGGGCCTTATTAACATTTTGTACACATGGAGGAGAGTAGCCGTGTCCGCTCCCCAATGATTGTTGGCCAAGACTTTCATGAGATCGAGTAGTTTGCTGCAGGTTCGTTTGAGAAATTCTAATTGTGGTTTCCATGTTAGATGCTGGTCGAAGATGAGCCCTAGAAATCTAATTTCTGTGACATAGTCGAGTCTAGCATTCCCTAGTCTTAACTGTGGTTTCTCTACTACTTGTTGTTTAGAAAACATCATACATTTTGTTTTTGATGTTGAAAATTTGAGGCCGGTTGTTCGTGACCACTCCTCGAGGTTGTGTAAAGCGGTCTGCATCAAGTTACTCATAGATTTTTATTTGCTTTTCGTAAACATAACTAAGTCGTCGGCGAAGAGGTGAGCTTTTACTGGTGGCTGAATTTTCTGGAAGATGTTGTTAACGGTTACCAAGAAAAGTGTCACACTTAAGACCGAGCCCTGTGGTATGCCGTTTTGAAGAACTCTTGTAGTGAACATGAAGTTATTGATACGAACATTGAAGCTTTGATCTCGAAGAAAGTTGCTGATAAAATGTATGATGTTACCCTTCAGCCCCCAATTAACCAGTTTTCTAACAATGTTGTATCTATTAATTTGCATGTACTGCCAGTTAGTGAAATTGGCCTATACGAATTAGCGTCGGTTTTTGATTTCTGGAGTTTTACAAATGGTAAAACTGTTGCTCTCGACCACAGTTGGGGAAATTGATGTGTTGACCATATGTGATTAAATATGTCCAATAAAATTTGTCTACCATTGTCGGGAAGGTGTTTTAAGAAAATCAACGGAATGTCATCTGGCCCTGGTGCGGAATTTCGGCTTTTTAATAGAGCTTCCTCTAATTCTGTCATAGCAATTGGCGTATTGATTGCACTGGTTGATTGCTCACCTAGCGATAGAGGAAGAGATTCAATTTGCGTTTTATACAAGATAAAGTTGGGATCGTAGTTTGTGTCATGTGAGGTCCTCTCAAATCTCTCTGCAAACATTTCTGTTAGCTGTTGCTCGTCGCTTATTAAAGTGTTGTTATGCAATAGTGTAAGTGGTCTCTGGTGTGTATCGACTCCTTTCATATATCTAATTTTGTTCCAGAAAATCTTGGAAGGGGTGGTTGGGTTCAGAGTAGCCATAAATTCGTTCCAGGATGCTTTTTTCCTCTGTTTCATTACAAATCGTGCTATGGCTCTACGTCTTTTGTATTCAACTTGATTATCTGTGGTAGGGTGTCGTTTCCATCTTCTGAACAATCGTTTGCTTTCTTCTATTGCTTGTTTACAGTCAGCGTTCGACCAGGCAACCTGTCTATGTACTCCACCTGAGATTTTCTTTCCCACATGCTTATGAGCCGTATCATATTAATGATGGTGTTAAACGGCTCGATAGTTGTGTCGATATTTGTCGCAAGTTCTCAATCTGAATTGGCAAGTGGTCGCTCCCATGTGGTTCGGAAAAAGGTGTCCATGTCAGAAAAGCTAGCAGCTGCGGATCACACAGGCTTATATCGATTGCTGACATACTACCTGATGTCAGGTTGATCCTGGTTGACGTTCCGTTATTAAGTATTCATAGATTATGCTGGTCTATGAATTCTTCGACTTCAGTCCCGGATGGTGTAGAGGAATTGCTGCCCCACAGTATTGTGTGCATTGAAATCCCCTAGTATGATGCAGGGGTGGGCTAGTTGTTGGTATAGGTTGCGCAATTCTTGACTATTGACCGCTCTCGATGGTAGAATATATACATTACATATTGTGAACTTTTGTTTCATGTGAACCTCAACTGCGACAGCTTCTAGGTTAGTGTTTAGTGGAATTTCGGAAGACGATAGGGTCGATATAGGTTGCTACACCTCCGCTGGCACGCTGGTCTGTTTGTCGATTCCTGAAGTAACAGGTATAATTTTTGATCTTGTGATGTATGTTTTCTTTAAGGTGAGTTTCTTGTAGAAAAAAAAAATTTGGAGGGTTCTGTGAGAGTAAGACTTGTAAGTATGGGAGGTGTGCATAAAGTCCATTTATGTTCCATTGTAAAATGAATTTTAATACAGGCTCAGTTGGGACGATGAGTCTGAGTCATCTTCCTGTTCTGATGTTCCACTATCAAGTCATAGTTTGTTCCTAAGTTTTTTTTTAATACGAGTGAATTGATTCTTCAATCGCCTGCTCTGTAAAGAGGGGTACATATCATGTAACATCTTAACGAGACCTGTCACGTTGTCCGTATAATCTTGGGCGACTGGTAATGAATGGATCGAGTTTACCAAAAGCATTGGCGAGGAAGTCATAGAGTTGATTATAGTTGAGAACGTATGGTGCATTTGTGTTCTCAAATTGGGGTTTTAGTGGTTCCAGCTGTTCCGAGAGATTTTCATCGGAACGGCTTTCTGTTGACTGATCGTTGCCGCGTGGTGTCATTTTTGGTCAATTTTTTCCTTTTAGGTTTGTGTTTGGGGGTTTTAAACTGGTATTTTCTTTTTCCTCTTCCTGTACCCGCTCTGATAGTGTGGTTTGTGTAACCGAAGTTTCAGATTCCATTGGTCGTTTGTTGATATTTACAGGAGGATCATTGGTTTGTGTATCTTGTGGTTTCGTGCATTGGCTAGCTATGTGTCCCAGTTCATTACATTGGAAACATTTCAGTTCGTCAAAATTTAAAAATATTCTGTAATTTATATCTTCATGTTTTACAACAACCGATGATGGAAGGTCTTTTGTGGGATCCTGTAAAACGTAAACTTGCCTGCGAAAACTTAGTATATGACTGTAGGCTTTGTCCTACATTCCTACCCTGAGGAAGTTTATCGGTGATGCAGTTTTAAAACCAATAGTATGAATCATATTATCTATTATATCATTAGGTATGGACGGGCAGACGTTTGAGATTATCACTCTTTTTGCTTGTGATATTAGTCGACGAATCTCCACGTCATTATTTTGAATCCTGATATGAGTATGTTCAGTTAGAAGTTTATCAACGATTTGCACTGAAGAAAAATATATACATATTCGCCCATTTGAAATTCTAGACGCCAAGATGATATTTTATTTCATACTGTCCGGTAGATGTTCGATTAAAGGATCAATTTGCGTCCGGTAGGTGAGCTATTACAGTATCAGAGCCGGTAAGTGTCGCTAGGCAACACTTACCGGACAGTTTCATCTTTATAAATCAAATCTGACATTTTAAAACGTATATTTGTCAGCTACTGATGAAGTTTTACATCTACAACAAAGGTGATGCGATTTTCACAAAATGTGATTTTTTTACTTTTGAAATGGAAAAATGAAGAACAGGCTTACAGTATGAAATAAAATGCATTACGATACACGTCCGGTAGTTACTTGTAACTCGTTTAGACATTCTAGACTCGGCTCCTAACGTCGCCTCGTCCATAATGTCTAACTCGTTACAAGTAACCTACCGGGACTTGTAACGTTTAATACTATTTAGGTTCGACGATATCTCCAAGTGCTACTATGTAGTCCCGTAATTTTAAGTCTGCTTCTAGATTCATAACTACCGCTTGCTCTTTTTGTGGGAGGAGATTTTGATTTGCTTGAATATACTAAGTGACATAGAAAAAAGAACACCCAGTAATAATGAATATTTTACAGCAATTTTTGGTATACATGTGCATTAGGATTAGCTAAGTAATCGATCAATATTTGAGAAAAATCAAACAGTTAGATCAAGAGAAAACTGAATAAAGTGTTGTGCGTCCACGATGTCTTATGCACTCATCAACACGTTTGGAATTACTCTTAATGAGATGATCAATTTTCTCCTGAGATACCTCATCCAAGACTACTTTTAACTCATGCCAAAGTGCCGCTAAATATTGTGGAGGATGGGAGTAAACGGAGTAATATTCTTTCCATAATATCACAGACTTGTGTATGGGTGAAAGATCGGTAGATCTTGGTGGCCAAGGCAACAAATCGACTTGATTGTCTCCAAAATGATTCAACGTAACTCTGGCTACATGTGGTCGCCCATTATTTTGTTGGAAAAGGCGTTTGGGGAGCGTCTGAATGTAGGGTAGAACGCGTGGTTCACCCTTGCACGGCCATCATGCATACTCAAACAGAATATAGATTCATCACTAAAAACAACCGTATTCCATTCTAGATTCCAATTTAGCCGTTCTCTGCACCACGCCAGTCGATCACGTCGATGTCCGGGAGTGAGAGGTAACAGAAATTGAGTATGGTATGAAAAAAGTTCAAAACTTCTGCTCCGGTGCTAAACAGTTCGCATACCAATAGGCCTTCTATGTTCTTAAAACCACTGGTCCGGAATCGCCCTTGTGGAAGTGAAACGGTCCCGTAGAGCCAAAAGTCTAAGGCGGCGATAATCCCGTTGTGTGGTTCTTCTGACACGTCCTGTGCCTCTCGCTTTTCGTATACGACCTTCCTGGTTCCATGCCCGACAACAACTGCCACCATGTGTAAACTCCTTTGCGTCCTAGTGGCTATTGCTCTAAAGGACAAACCAGGCACTAGCAGCTCACCATTCGCCCTCTATCAAAGTCCCTAAGTTGGCGAAAATTTTGGCGTTTTCTAGCTCTAGGTATAATGAACAAAATAAAGAAGCTCCTCAAAATGTACTGCACAACGTCTAAATGAGAAATGTAGCTAGAAAATACCATTATCGTCTATTGGATTTCTATTGAAAAGATACAACACCACCAAAACCAGTTGATCAATATGGCTGAAAAATTGATCGTTTGTGATCTTAACTTAAACAAACATATTGCTAGAAAATTGCTGTAAAATATTCATTATTACTGGGTGTTCTTTTTTCTATGTCACTTAGTATAGTATTGTCTGCGGTTTGATTTAGAAAGTGTGAAATTTTAGCTCCTGTAGTCAGAAGCTGTGTGAATATGAAGGATTATTTCGGAAATATATTGCCGTGATATGCGATGTTTTGCATTGTGTCTCGCGATAAGGTAAGCAAGTGCACTTCTTACCTGTGCGATAGCGCCAGGCGCCGAAAAAAGTTATCAGTGTTTTCAATTCCCGATGTCTTCTTCGTCACTTTCTTTGCACTGTAACTCACTCGAACTACGTTACTTAAATATTTATATTATTCTCAGAGACTAGCGCACACGTGTATATCTTCCACTGTCTCACTCGAGAATCCAAAATCTGAATTCTTACCTAAATAATGTTGAATTAAGACTGCTTACCATAGGTACCACAATATTTAAAAGCAAATGTTATAAAAAGAAATTAAAGCACCCAAAAAGGTATAGAAGTTAAATAAAATGTTATTGAATTGAATAAAGTAAAATTAAAAAAAAAAACGAGTGTGCTTTAGACCACACGACTGAAGTAAAACTTCATTTCGCCATTGTGAAAGTGCTCTTAATTTATGTAAGTTTATAAATGGAGCTAGAGAATCCTGAATTAATACCGTCTGTAGTATTGGATAATGCATGTTTCAGTTTGTCGTCAGCGAAAAGTCGGCAATCATGTGTAGCGATTAAGATAAGTAGCGCAATTGCATACAAAACTGGCACACGCAAATGGCTGTATGAAGTGAAGCGAGAATTCACAACCTAAAACTATTGCGATCGGTAATCCTTGAACAGAGATCAATGTTAGCCCGAACCCAAAATAAAAACATTACTGAATAATCCAACGTTACAAAGGAATCAAACAAAAAGGAAAAACACACACACAACCGTGCAATACGTTCAGCAAAACAAATGTCGATGTTTTCTGACACCCTAAAACAAAGTAAATAATATGTGCAACACGGTCAGTGCAAGTTGCTCACGCATCTCCAAAAATAAAAAGTAATATTCCACAAAAAAAGTAAATCACCGAAATCAGTGCAGATGAAGAGTGTTGTAATTTGTTACAATCGTTCAATGTTCTACGGGTAAACACCCACGCTGGTTCAAGTCGGTGACTATAATGGACTGGTGTGCGTCGACAAGAAAATGCAAATAAATAATCAATGAACCCGTAAAATTTTTCAAAATGAAAAGCAATCTACAGGTATATTTTATCAGTCTTTCATTTATAAGAAACAATTATAAGAATCGGTGCAGTACACACGGTTTTATGGATGAATCAAATGTTATAGAAGTTACAATTGACCGATATTTTGTTAACGGTACTTTTTAATTTGCCGCAAAAAGTTTAGACGAACATTTTTCGATTTGTTTTAGTTTTTCGTCAAATAAATCCAATTTTCTGCAATGAGGTAGTATACAAAATTTTGAAACTTTTTTTATAAATGAAACTGCTTAAAATAGAGGACTCCTATTTTTTCGTTTTGCTTAAATCATAACCGTTTTCATGAAATAAATTAAAAACTATTTCGCGGGCGAATACCTACGTCATTAGTTTCCGAGCATAGAGGGAGTAAGAGCGAAAAGGAAAGAATTACTTATAAAATGAGTGAGAGTGAGAAATGGAAAGGCGTAGGTCCTCACTTCATTCATATGCCGGTCACTAATGACGTATTTTCAACTAGTACAGTTCTCTCATAAAAAATTAAACAAATTTCAGTTCAATTTTTTTGCATTTGCAGTAAGTATAATTTCACCATAATAGCGCTAAACCATACACTTTTCAATGAAGTTTATGATTATTGTATTTTCCAAAAACTTTATTTTTTAGTATACTACCGTAAAGTTTCGCGACACCCCGCATGTTCTGAAGCTTGACAGAATTTTCTGTGAATTCGACGTAAACTTTGTTTGCCCCGATGGTTTTTATGCGATATTCTTTTTGGATAATTTATTAATACTTCACGTAAGAAACAAAACAATTGCCTGCATCACTTTTAGTGGTAGATAACTACTTTTAATCAGTTTTTCCCTAAAACACCAAAAACAATTTTTTTAGTTTTTCTTATCGCCCTGATGATGCCAACATTGTTGGCGAAACGTGCATTGGCAGTTGTAAAAAAAAAGTTTTTGGTGTTTTAGGGAGAATCTGATTAAAAGTAGTTACTTCACGTAAGGACAATGTTGCATAATTTTATAGTACAATAAATAAATATATAAGACTAAAGAATTTAATTTAATCATCACGGAACTAGTCAATAAAATGATGTCGTTAAAGTTCTCAGCTCAAGTGCTAAGCTGAAGGCAACTTTGCATATCTATTACAACGTCCAGTAGTGGCGAGACATTATTAATAGACATGAGTATTTAAGCACACAAAAACTACCACTTGCAAAGTCTTCACTTTTGTAAATATGAAGCCTTGGCCTGAAAAATCTCGATTTTCACTCTTCAGTATAATTTACCACGCACTAGTTATTGGAGCAAACCATCAATGAAACCCATTAATTTGTATTGTTCTTATGCGACAATGTATTTCCATACAAACCACACACAACTGACACATGCTCTTGTCATTCGATTTATGTCCTTCTTGAAAGTCGACACTTCAATTAGTGATAGTCACGTTGCTAGGAATTAATTGGATATCAGTATAGACGAAATCTGCATACTAATTTAATTTTATTTCTAAACGTAATGCACCGCTGGTAAGAAAGTAAATTACATACAGAGAAAATCTCAGAAGATAATACGCAGCAATCTGATTCTTCAATTCCTCTTTGTTCCACGAGGAAGAATACACCTCTCACCTGTTATACTTTCTGTAACAACGCCGAAGAATTTCTCTTTTTTCTCGGAGCAAGAAAATTTGCATTATAACGGAGATTGAAGCGGACAGCTTCTTTGTTGATCGATCTAATAAATATTGTAAACTGGTGCTCTTTTTACAACGATATGAAAAAATACTTGCGGTTTCAACAAAAAAGTGTAAAAATCAACACGAACCTTATTTATGTTGTCAGCCGTTGGGGGTAATCTTCCTACGCTTTTAAACTCGAGATATTAAAGAAGTGCGTACCCGGAAGGTACCTCCAACCTTCTTGAAATAAAAAATTGCTCAATACCAGCAAAACAGAAATAAGCATTTAAAAGTATAATATTATTGATCGTGTTAGTGTTTGCAAATCACAAGACTTTTTGACCTCTTTTAAGAACTGTAAGTAATTTTTTCACCATGGCCAATATAATCAACCGACACTAAAACCCTGCCATATACAATCTGCAATGTATGATGTCATAAATTTAGCAAGTTTACTGCACGGTCTGAATCGAACTGTTGGAACAACGGTTATATTGTTATTAATGTTTGCATTTGTTAGCGATAAAGTGTCACCGGTTTATGACGTCAAAAAACAAGAAGTTAGAGCTAGTTTGCATAATTAATTTCTAAGCAAATGATTTCTACATGCAGGTTCACATTTGTTACTATGTATGGTCAGTTTAATAGCTATTTGTGGTAGGTATAAGCGTTGATTGAGGTATTGGTAAAGATGTTCAACCTTATGGGACAATTCGTGGGACCTGCATGTTCCGGCCGCAGAGCCGCGCTGGCGTCGAGTTCTGACAGCGCCATCTATATTGTTAAACATGTATAAAAATTCTGTAATGAAGCTATCGCCTTCACATAATATCGTATCCCACGGCTGTGTTGCCAAGGGAATTTTCTTTAGATCCAGAGAATTCAGAGGCTTAAAAGGGAAAAGGGATTTTTTATGTTTTCCGGCAAAATCTAGGGAAATTTGAACAAAAGTCCTCAAACAAAAAAGATTTTAGAGATTAAAAATTGTGAACCAACATTTCATTGTAAATTTCTGCTTGAGTTTCGTAAGATCTTATCAATTTTATAACAAAAAAAAAAAAAAAATACGAGTGTGCTTTAGACCACACGACTGAAGTAAAACTTCAGTTCGCCATTGTGAAAGTGCTCTTAATTTATGTAAGTTTATAAATGAAGCTAGAGAATCCTGAATTAATACCGTCTGCAGTATTGGATAATGCATGTTTCAGTTTGTCGTCAGCGAAAAGTCGACAATCATCTGTAGAGTAAGATAAGTTGCGCAGTTGCATACAAAACTGACACACGTAAATAGGTGTATTGTGAGAAGTGCGCATTCACAACGGATAAGACGCGGGTTTTTGATAATATGATGTAATTCCGAAAGGTTCTTTACAGTTTGCTTGGGGAGGGTTGATACCTGATTTCCTCTTTATAACAAAAAATAAATAAATAAACAGATAAACTTTTTACTTTAATTGTGAAACTTTTTACTTTAATTGTGAAACTTTTACTGTCACAGATTTGAATTTATACGTCATACTCCTTTTTAGAGAAGAAAATTTGGACGGGGATAATAATGATCCTAACATAGTCTTTCATACTGAATTCAAATTAAAGAGAAACTGTTTTGTTTTTAATAAAAAATTTTAAATTAAATTTTTGATACTTTTACTAAATACAGAAAATCAAAAATGTTTACAATAAGTGTTAAAAATGTTTGCCATTTTGTTGTATAGGCACAGACGAGGCACTTCTTCTCACCCATCAATAACACATATCGTTACATATCGTTATCATACGTTATGGTTCTTTATCACGTTAATTTTAGTTATTATTCTTAATCTCATTTCATCCACATTGTTAATTGGTACAGAATAAATGGAATTCTTCAAATGTGGCAAACAAACAAAGTCACATCGTGTGAGGTCGCAGAATCTTTATTGCCAGACATTTTCAGTATTTCTGCTAATAATTCAATTATCAAAGAATTCGGTGAACTTTTGCAAAAGAACAGATTTTTATTTTAAATCAGATTTGACAACTCGATGACTTTTTATACAATCGTATTGATCAAGTATATACTCAAAATTTTGGAGTCAGATGTTCCTACGATCACTTAATCGAATGCGCTACAGTATTGTTATAATGTTTGCGGCATACTAATTTTCCGAGATAATACGATTACATGTAACTGAAAAAGTGAAAAAAGTCTACTTACTTCAGTCTTCGTTGGACCCGTTGAATGGTAAATTACAATTTCAAATAATTTCCAAAATATATAAATATTTTAGAACAAGCAATATATTTGGGAGAACTAGATATTCAAGGATCTACACTACTGACAAGGGTTGATGAAGGTAACAATTTTTAATGTTTTGTACATTTTATAATTTGAACTTTCAGGAGATTTAATAGAGAATTCATCATTTCGAGTACCAACGCAGACCTTGTCTCCACTACCAACCATTAGAACCTCTAAGAGCAAATGTAAGTGTATATCATCAAAAGATCGCCTGTATGTTAAATGTAGCAATCATTTATTATTTCCAATTGGTCCAATTATGCATTCATTTTCTGGTTTTTTAGAGAAAAGTTTATTTTTAGTTTCGGTGTAAAATGTTTTGAACACAATTTTCAAGTACGGTCGTGGCTTCACGCTTTCAAAAAAACTCTCGGAGTGAGCCACACTTTGGTCTCGGAAATTTATGGCTGGGTTTAGTCCTCCATTGTTAAATAATTGTGGGCAATAGACCCCGTTTTATGGGTGTTACATTATCTTGAACTCTACTATAATAAACTTCTTTTCAAGAAGTGACCCAAAACATAAGGTACACAGATGTGTTAAGTTTAATAATAGTATATTGTTTGATTAGGAGCAAAAGTGAGACTTGTTGTGGGAAGTCTGTAGGTTTGATAGACGTGCAAATACGGACGAGCCACGAAAAGCCACTTTTCTCCAAATAAAATATGCTACTTTTTCTTTAAACGCCGAAAATCTGATAATATCCTTAATTTGATAAAACTCGACTGACCACCAGCAGCGCATAAAGCAATTTCAAGGTTACTTTATAACCCGTCAGCTGACTTTATGCGCCGCCAGACGACTTTATCCGCCGCTAGACGACTTTGTTATGGCAGTGAAATGGGAACTTGTCATTACCTATTGACGTGTAGAATGTCACGTTTTTCTGACGTTTGAAGAAAAATACAAAAATTCCACGTGTACCATAATACACACAATACAACAAAAGCACTATAATCTATAATATACGTATTTTCGACATCTATATTGTAGAGGGTCTAAAAATCATCTACCATAGACGTCTATATTTAGTTCAATTTTAGACAAAGACGGCTTATAGACGGTGTAGACAGTGTTTCGACGTCTATTAGATTAGGATGTGTTGTCTGGGATAACACAGAAACCAATAAATTACATTCTGCATAAATATTATTAAAAAGTGAGGCTTTTAATGGCAAATACAGACGCGCCACGAGAAGCCAGTTTTCTCCGAATAAAACATGATATTTTTTTACACGCCGAAAATCTGACAATTTCTCTTAGTTGACTGACCATGAGCGGCGCAAAAAGTTTTTCAAGGTTACTTTTAGTGCAGCCAGCTGACTTTTTGCTCCGTCAGCTGAATTTATGCGCGGCTAAACGACTTTGTCCGTCATGACAATGAAATGGCCATTTGTCATTACCTATTGGCATATACAATGTCATGTTTCTCTGACGTTTGAAGAAAAAAATATATTTAGATACATATCACAAACTAATTAAATAAAAAAAATGTTGCCTTTGGGTCGGGAGGTCCGAGGGGGCCTTCTTGGGACACCCTTGAGACAGGGAGGACCTTTTGGAAAAGGGGGGCGTAGCTACTATCTGAACCACCGTAATACCTACTACACTAGTCATTTCATCCCCACTTCCAAAGTATTTGAAATTATCAGCAGGAAAGCGGAAAAATGTTCTTAAAAAAACCTTTTCTGTGTAAAATTTGCGTTTCTACAAGATATACAGCTATATAGGTAGACTTAAAAAGCAAAACCCTATCTAATTACAAAATTTCATCCAAATCGTTAGAACCGTTTTCAAGATACGCGAAATAAATTATATATAAATTTATTTCGCGTATCTCGAAATACGCGTATACGAAAATTTACAAGAATTGCTCGTTCAAATATATTACATTAGATTTTGGACTAAAAACCCGTAGGAATATAAAAAGAAACAATTATTATTAACTATGTGTAAAGAAAATGTCTACACTGGTGTCGGCGTTTTACTTAAATTTGAATTTTATCGTCATGGTCGAGAGACAGATGTCATGGGTGACGGTTGTAAATAGGTTGTAGATTGTTGCAGGAGGGTTTTCTTTTGTAAAGTCACAAAACCTGGAATAAAGGCTTTAAATGTTGTTTCTTTTGTGGTGAGACTATTTTGTTTGTAATAATTATAATGTAATAGGCCAAATGTAAAATATTGTAAATAAAACTTTTATTTTTACAGAGAAACACACTTACGTCTTTATTTCAAAAGGTAAAAGAGTATAGATCATTTTATTATATTATATTAATCGTTGAACATGAATCAAGTGGTTTTAAATAAAGCCGTGTGTACTGCACCGATTTATATAATTGTTTTTGAAGTTAAACTTCTTATCCCACAGTGTAATATTTTTGTACGGGATAAGCGCGCCGTAACCCGACACGAACCCGACACAAAAATGTAATATACGAAGGGAGATTTCTATATTATCTACCTAGCCATGGAGAAAAATAGTTAGAAGAAAGTAATATTGTATTTTTCGATGTAAGATCCACTAACGGTCACTCACTTATTCAAACGTTTCTCCAATAAGGCTATATCTTCCACAAAAAATTTTTTTTACTACCGGTTAGAAATGTAGGCTGTGGGTACCTCATTTGAGGTACGAAAGTTCAACTTTCGCACCTAGGGACGAAAGTAAATCACGCAATTTTTATGATGAAACTGTACCTCGGCTCGGCTACGGCTCGGTTTATAAACTTTGCCCGCGGTTTGCAAGAGAGAACTTTCTTACCTTGGTTTGAAATATACTATTTCGAAAAGTCTTCAAAAATCACCTCCATCGCTCCTTTCAGGCATTCATCCGAAGAAAAACGACGTCTGAGCAACTGCTTTTTTAATTTACGAAAAAGATAATAGTCACACGGTGCCAAGTCCATACTGTAAGGTGGATATTCCATCTCTATGGAGTTGCACTCGTTGATTACTTCTCGGACTTGGGGAGCTTAATGGACTCGGCAATTTTCAATTTGGAAATCCAACGCGCTGACACCTTGTTCATTCCTAAATCTTCTTGTAGAATTTTTAACACTGTGGCTTCTGATATCACTTCAGCGGCGATTATTGAAATCCTTATTCTTCAATCGGCTAGGACAAATTCCTCAACTTTCTTGTTGTCTTCCTTCAACAGGCCTTCCGCATCTTTGGTCTACTCGAATTGATTCCCTACTCCATAGAAATTGCTTAGACTAAAATTTAACCATAAAATATGATGGCGCATATCTTCCCCATACACGTTAATCATGCTCTAATGAACATCTTTGGGTCCACTTCCTTCTTTCGTCAAGAACTTGATCACGCTTCTATGTTCTATGCATTTTAAATATCACAGCTACTTGATAGCAAAAATTTGTGATCGTCTCTTGTTTTCTTCATGGCTAGGTAGATAATATAAAAATCTCTCCTTGTATAAGTGGGGGAATATTTTAGACCGGGTGGGAACGGGGAAATCATAAGTACAATATAAACGCTCATGGAGAACAAAGCTCGGGAGATGGGCCGATAATCGAAATCACCAAGGTGCGTGAACGAGTTGCTGCTGCCACAGGAGTTTGGCCAAACAAATTTGTTTTTGATACCGAATAAAAAAAAAATACAAAACGTCCACTTAACAGTTAGATTAATTCAATCAAGGGGTACAGCGCCGCACAGTAATAAATGATCATATTATATTACCGAAAAAAGATTTTCAACTTTACGGCAAATTCACAGAAAATTCTGTGAAGATACAGGAAATGCGGAGTGTAGCGAAACTTTGCGGAAAGAATTACAGAAAATTGGATTTAGATGACGAAAAACTAAAATAAATCGAATAATGTTCAACGGCAAATTAAAAGGTACCTTCAACAAAATCGGACAATTGTCTACATGGATGAAAGTTATATTCATTCGATTTTAGTATAGATAGAAGTGAAAACTTATTTTAAAATATATCTATACATATATGTATATTATTTACAGTATATAACAATAAAATTATAATAATTTTATAATATACCTAATAATGGATTTTAGTTCGGTTCTTCTCTAACTGTTGTACTCCTTGGCTTTCTAGATCTTCGTTGACCTTACCATCTTCTTCAGACCATGCGCTCCAACATCGCAACACAGTATTTGCATTATAGCCAACTCGATTAGCAATTTCTCGAAACTAAAGTCCACCCTCTCACATGCCATTACTACGACCTCTTTGTAACTGAGATAACTGGTTACAATGGGTCTGCTGCCGCATTCTAAGCAATTTTAGTAGTAGTAGTTCTCTTTGTAAATGTAGCGAAAAAACTAAGAATTTTTTTATCGATTTTTAGTAAAAGGGCGCATAAATTTACTAACATAAAGAAAAAGAACTGTTCACAAAAATTTAACCGGTTGGAGATTTTTGTCCAAATTTTAATACTTTCTTGTTTAGGGAAAAAACATTTGGGCAGAAAATAAGCCAAATTGGACATGTTGGCTGTTGCACTTGTTTCTCAAATCAGTATATAATAAAATTAGTATAATGTGTACGACACTATTATAATAGCTATTAACATACCTAGAAATGTTATGACGTTTATTACAGCCGCAGATGTCAGATTTAAATCCGAGCTCGTAGAGCGAGGATTTTAAGACATCTTAGGCTGTTATGGGTGATAGCATTCGTGGTTTGTTCAATAGTTTATCGGTTTCAGGTTGCCCCCTTCTCATTTATCTGAATTTAATGAAAATTTTTGCAATTTTCTCCGTAAAAATCAAAGTCGTTATGTAAGATGGTTGCTAGCTAGTTACAAAGATGTTCATTTGTCAACAAAAATTTTATTTTTAGAAAATTTGATGATTTCTAAAATAATTGCCGCTGATTTATCTGAAAACGTGCTAGAAAGTGCTCAGGAAGCTATACGAGCTCTTATTCCAAGCAAGTCGAAAGTAAGATACGAAAAATGTTATACTGTCTTCAGATTAATAATTGTACAGAAATAGTTAATGAAAATGTTCTGCTGGCGTTTTTTCAACAATTGGTAGGCCCATTAATATTGCTAATGTCTACTTATATTATATTATGTTTTTCTGATTTTCAGTCGACAAAGCACAGCCCTTCATCTTTGTGGCTCTATTAGTCAATGCTTTGAAGCACCATCACAGTGTCAATAAGAAATAAGACATAAAATCATTTGGCAAACTATTTGCGTTTTTAAAAAGAATTAATATTTTGGACACGTGGCAAAAAAAAAGCAAAAAATCTGACGAGTTATTAAGATACAGAAAACCTGAAAATTTTCCTTAAGGACGTAAGGGATGATTAATTTTTAATGTGCAAGGTAAAAATAAATCAATATCAAAAGTATATGCCTGACGTTTAACGTTGTTTTAGGTAGTGGCCATTTTCGGACCACTCAATACGATGAAATCTACAATTTGACTGTTTAAACGATGTTTAAAAGGAGAAAAATGGTTGATTGCAAAACCTCTTCCTCTACGTCAGAAAATAAAATCTTGGTGCTAGCTCCCATACTGAAACCAAAGAAATCACTAAAGCTTCTATTGCGAGTTGTTCTTATTGTACGGTGAACATAAATAATTACTATTATGGAAAAAAGAATTAAGTTCTTATTGTATGATTAAGAATTTGTTCAATTTTGTTACTTCAAATTTGGATAATAAAGTTTTGTTAAATTATTACTTTTTTTCCTGTATTGTAAAAATATTACAATACTCTGATGTCATTATTACATTACCGATACGGTTATAAGGTACATTACAAACCAAGTTTTGTGAATGTTAAGGACCTTTTTACATCCTGAAACCGATAAACATTAAAACATAATCAAATATACATAAACTAAAACATTTATTATGCAGAAAACCAGCAAAATACTTACCAAAAATTATTTACATTACTTGCGGAGTGTCCTGCCAGGTAAACGGTACACTAATAATAATAAGAGTTTGTAAGATTGAGTTTGTAAAATGATTAAAATATCCGGTACCCTTTGTACGTCAAAATTCTCCATCTAACCACATGTAAATTTTGCTTTCCACAGGCAGCATGATATTGCTCATGGCTATAACATTACATTATTTTCTAAATGAAATTATTAATTTCCAAAATTAATTAATTGGGGATTGATGTGAACGTCATCCGTAGTACAAATCCAATTGTCGATAACTAGATTTCCCGAGTGTACCACGTCAAAATTTAATCATGGAAATGATCTCATGACCCGCACACGACCGGTTGATTTCAAAATCAGAACGCAAACATTTTATTCAAATTGCTTGTGCTAATTATAAGGCATTAAAAAGAATAAATTGTTTTTCACGTCTTACTGTTACTAACGGAGAAATTACATTGCTGACGTATGTGTAGTTTTAACGACTTCAAGTAATCGTCCTACACTTTCCATCTTCGCAGAACCCGACCGTTTTTACCGCTATATTCCGACAATAGCGTAAAAAATGAACCTGAAAATTGAACCGAGTCTGCGAACCCAGTCCACCTCCATAAATACCATAGCAGGTAAGCGATCGTGTGGGGTGTAGTGGGCAACACTGATGTCTACCACGCGTTACCGTATTTGGTAGCGCTGGTGGTTGGCAAGGCTGCGACCCGACACACGTTCCTTTCTTTTTTATTTGGACTTGCTACCGCTCGTTCGGGTACTTACCATCATCAGGCCTGTTAAAATAACAAACGAGATCGGCAGCTCTTAAATCATGCATTGTTAGATCGCGGTCCTGCATAAATTGCATGTTTACTAAATTCTTGATTATTAAGTTTGGATGGCTCGTGCAATGAATGAATAATGGTGATTGAGGCCATGATGAATGCGAAATCAAAAGGGGAACCGGCTAAGGAGGCGAGGTTGAAGAAGTGACTTTTACTTTTTCGTGGGTTTGTATATGGTCATGGAGAGAAAGTTAAATTTCGAAAATCTTACAAAATATCCCAACAGTTTTTCATAACAATTACATACAAATTATTTTATTTCAATGTACGGAAGTAAAAGGTTTTATTTTTACATAAGAACGGTTGAGAGCATTGGATGTGAAATTTTTTTTTTTTTTTGTAAAAGTAAATATTTACTATTCATTTTCTTGACTAATATATAAAACTATTAAATGAACCTAGTTGTCTGTGGCATTTACCGTTATTTTAAAACATTTTAGAAAACTCATGGGAACAGACCCTAACTTTGTATATCCCAAACCTTTGGATAAATGAAATGCAGTATTTGAGAAGTTCATAAGGAAGTTTTACTCAAATATTGGAGTGTTCAGGCATAAATAGCATTCCTCCTGTAATTCTGAATCCTGTATAGTCAGATTATTCGAAAATGGAAAGTGATAGTGGCAACAGAAGGACTCTATTAATTTATAGTTATTATTGATTTTTTAAATACACTCCCCACAAAAATTATAGCATCACCAGTATTTTTGTCAAAGCACTTTCAAAAAAAATTATTATTCCACCGTTGTATAAATTGTAATAGTGTAATCGAAATAAAACGCAATAGCATTTTTTTGAAAAACTATTAAGGACGAAATTAAATTAATTTTTAACGCTTAAACAAAAACTAACACTCAAACTAATATGGTGTATTTCCACCCCTGCCACGAATAACAGCTTCCATTCTTCTGGACATGCTTGTTGTAAGGTAAACAATGTAATTTTTAACCTTTTTTAACATTTGGGAAAATTGAAACAGTCTACCTCAAGTGAAAATGGATTATCACTTTCTCAATGTAATTTTGAGTATATTTTCCCACTCTTGCATAAAAGCTGCCTCAAGTTCTCGTAGGCTAAAAAAGGCTCTTTGCTGATTTAGCAAACCTTGCTGAAGATACATGTTCAATAGGATTTAAGTCGGCGCTTGTCGAAGACCACTGCAATACCCTCAAATCTACCTTTTCCATGTATTCTTGCACAATTCTAGCAATGTGGGGTCTGGCATTATTGTGCAGGAATGGAAAATTATCCCCGATAAAAGGTACATAATATGGTACCACGTGAGGCTCTAAAATGTTGCCAATATATCGTCTCTCATTTATACGAGCACCTCGTAACGATACAAATTCCGTGTGACCCCCCACAGAGATCCCTCCTCCCCCAAATGGAACATGAGGTCGAAAATTGCACTGAAAGTAACGCTCTCCAGGACGTCTGTACATTGAAATTCGCTTATCAGATGCATATAAAGAAAAACGAGACTCATCTGAAAACACTACGTTTTGCCATCATCGATAGTCTAATGGGCATGTTCTCCAACAAACTGTAACCGAGCAACTCGGTGTTCCCTGTCGAGAAGAGGCCCAAGTACAGGCACCCGAGCCCTCAGATCATCTTCTCGTAGACGATTTCTGACCGACTGTTTCGAAAGTTGCTAATTTCTGGCTGCTAAAAGTTAATTTTGCAGCATTCGCGCCGTACAATGTCTAATACGTAGAGCTCTTAACCGCAAAAAAATGATCGTCTCTTGAGGAAGTTACCACATTTCTTCCTTGTCCCGGCCTTCTACTATATTATATAGTTTCCCTAAAGCGTGATAAAGTGATAGTGGAGGGATGCACACCTAAAGTACGTGTATATGCTTGTCTTAAGGGGGTAAGATTTAAAAATGTAGAAACGATATCACTAGTAAGAATCATTGATGTGAGATGTCATTTATTGAAATAAAAGAAGAAAAATTCGGTGATGCGATAATTTTTGTGGGGTAAAAACTTGATTGTTCTACGCGAAAATACATTGTTTGGTTAAAGATGCATTTTATTCTCTCACCGAAATTTCTACTTGATTTTCACTATTTTATTATTTTCTCGAGGTTACCATCTATATCGGATTTAGTTTTGTGTATGTATTGAAAAGAAAGATATTATAACATAACTATGTGATTGCACAATAGTAATACGTACTATGTGATTGCACACTATAAATTAATAGAATCGAGTCGTTATTAATCTAACATGACGTCTTTTTTAATTCTTCTCTTAAGACAAACATCGTTCACAAATACGTTTTGCCTTACTTATTACCAATGAATTTTATTAACACACCAAGTGGTGATATAGAACAGTACTTGTAGCGGTTGCGCTTAGTAATACCATATCTTGTACCACACAAATATACCCGGCTGCAAAATTTTAATAATTTTTGCCAGCAAGTTTCGAAATTAATTAAAAGTGAAATCCAGGTACCGGTTTAGAAGCCCTAAGCAGCACAGAAAGCTTTTTTGGATCAATCAGCCTGATTTCATGTTGACTTGCGACTGACTCCAAGTGCTGGTTACTATGGAAACGTCTTAACTAAACACCACATGAAATTGAACCTTACTGCCTGGTAGTTAAGACGTTTCCATAGCAACCGACACTTGCGAACAGTCGCAAATCAACATGAAATCATGCTGTATGTTAAGGGGGAACGCCAGCAATTCGACCAACTATTGGCGACAAAGAGACATCGCTTAGACAGGAATGGAGTTTCTCACGTAGGGCAAACGCCATCTGATCCGCAATAGACAGTCTTCACAACAGCCACTCGTGTATTATGCCGAGCATTGCCGAGCGCTTTTAAGATTACTTCATTACACTTTACAGCATGTAGTGGTCAATTTTACCACTGCCGTGGGTACCTGCTTGGGTAAGCAGGCTAATAGGGATCGAAAAGAGGATTTTGAATATTATGTATTTGGCGTAGTTCACTTAGTTATAGTCCTAACTGATCAAGCCATAACTTTCAAACGTATTTTTTTTGTTTTGTTTCCTGGAAAAATTTTCAATAATAATAGCACGAGAGGTCAAAATTTTGCCGACAGTAATTTTTGCGATTCAGATACGAGTTTCTGTTACGACGAAAATAATGACGAGTGCTTGCAGGAGTCATTACTTTCTCAAGCAACAGAAACGAGTCAATATGAAGAGCAAAAATTGGCGGCAATATTTAGACCTAGAGTTCTATTTGGCTTGACAATTTAACTTGTAAATTGTAATATTAAATAGCTACAAAAAAATGTTGCTGGAATTAAGCTTCTAGAAAAGTTGCCACTAAAATAATTGTCCTATTGATGGTTGTTTATTTTGAAATTTAATTATCTCATTGATGGTTCATGAAAACACAAGTTAAATTGTCAGGAAAATAGAATTCGAGACAGTTACAGAGGAAAGTGAAAATTCAGACAAACTGCAAAAATCAAAATTTTTGTATGTAGTCTCGATCATAACTGACGATAGAAACGATATATTTGGTTGATTCTTTTTTTGTTTTGTTTGATATACTCACGGGACGGAAATAACTCAAATGAATGTTTTCAATTGTTTGTAAAAATTTATCCGAGTTCATTTGATTTATGACCAATCGATATTTTTTATCAGCAGGAGCCACTTAATTTTTTTTTCTTTTCTAAAAGCTTCAGGAAAAAAATTTGAACAGGGTATCGTCTATCGGGTCAGCTATAGTATTAAATCTATCAGAGAAGTTACTGGAAAAGTAATAAACAAACACAAAATTTAATTTCAATAAAAGAAAGCATAATTTTTAAAAACAATAAATATTTATTAATAAAAAATTCGACTCTCACAACTCAATATTATTTACATTAAGAAGACAAAACTTGACTTTAAGTAATGTACTGTCAAAATAAAAATATAAAAAAATTAAAGATTTTCAATTTGGCACACCTCCACCAGGTGTAACTTGACGTAGCATCTCAATAAAGGGTAGTTATCACCAGTAACAAAATATAGAATTAATTTTTGAAATTACATTCTTAAATTGTTACATTGAAGTGTATATGCCAAAATAATTTTTAAGCGCGTTATTCATGTGTAAACACAATTCAAAAACATTAAAAATGTGAATTAACACTTTTGATTAAATATTATTCCCCATCATTCCGGTTCCGTAGACCTTACACAGTAATGACATTGCAATTATTGATCGTATAAGGTCTGCATAACAAACAAATGCAGAAACATAATAATTATTATAAAGAAAAAGAAGACCAGAGACTTATTTATACACCCGCAGCTGCCTACTGGAGCGAAAGTCTCGAATAGGGCGATTTTTCCGTCTTTTGGGGATTAACGATTTCTGGCAACAAACAGTATAAATAAAATTCGGAAAGTGGACGTTCCATCTGGTTTTCCCAAAAATTATCGTCTCTACATTTTTTTCAAACTTGAGTCCACGAGTTGTCCAAATAATGAATTTTTCGGACGGACAGCGAAGTGTTAGTAATGGGGTCTCATTTGGCACTCTTTGGGTACGGAACCTGAAAAATGCGAACCGACGTGAATCGATCGGTAGGTTCTTAGAATTATTTTGTCTCTCGCTTTCTCCAACGAGTGAACTGAGATAGACGTACCTACCCCGCCAGGTTCGGCAGAACAACTGATCTCCTTTGGTAGCGCCCGAAACTTAGGCAATTGCATTCATATTTTTCGCAAATAGACGCTCGGGAACTTATTCCTCATTACTTGAGTATTTTTTTATTTTCAGATGTACAAGGTATCAATTCAAAGTTAAAGAGTGTGTTAACGTCGCTACGTAGTTTTTTTGTTCTAACTATTATTGTTTCGGAGTAATTCTCCGAGAAAAATTGTCAATTTTTAACTCAAATTTAGATTGATTTAAAAAGAATATATTGCAAATATCTCTGCATAGCGATCTACCTTGTTTCTTTCTCCTTATTACTTTTAAAACCGCATGTAAATATGTATCTTAATTGATCTTCAGTACGGTATAACGTAAACGCCGTCGAATCTCAATTCTACCGATCATGGCGTTCCCCCTTAATAGGAACTTTCTTCATAGACTCACCCCACAAAATGTTGCAATGTTATTTTCGGACACCCTGAATATAAGTTTAATAATTCATTATGGTCGTAGGTCTGGAGCAAAAAACCCGAAAACTGTGTTTACTTACGATTAACAAATCAACATTTGTATTGGTTACAATACTTTTCTGCTGTTCGAATTGCCGGAAATGTTTTTTAATAATAATTATTCTTATAGGGGTCATTTATCAATTGTAATAGATTTATTATTTATACATTAACTAGCTGACCCGGTGAAATTTGTCTCGCCTCAGAATCAATAACACAGGGGACCAGAGGGGGCCCCTCGGCCCCCATGTCCATGTTTTAATAGTTATTCTGCTATTCGGGGCGGAGACAAGTTCAACAAATCAAACATCATAAAAACCGTTCTTGAGTTATAAACCCAAGGGGGGCCCCTGGGCCCTATGTCCATGTTTTAACAGTTGTTCTGCTTTTCGGGGCCGAGACAAATCCAACAAATCAAAGATCATAAAATTTATTCTCATGTGACAAAAAAAATCATACACATTAAGATCCGGGGAAGGAGGAGGCCGCAACACTGGCCCCATCCCTCCCTATCCATCTCCCCGGGAAATTTTTCCAACGAATTTAGACAGACGCTATGAATTTATTCAAAAATCATCCGATAAAAGTATACAAAATATTTTGGTAGTTGTTTGAGCGGACATGAAATATTTATGCATATACGTGTCGCGATGAATTTTCATGTCAGACGAGAATTGCCAAAATCTTACCGTCGAGTAGCTGCCGCTTGCGCTCCCCTCCTCCTCTGACGCGAATTAGTCTTACACCGTTGGTAGTGGAAATATATGACTCGGAGAAAAAAGTTACTTTATCAAATACCCTCCACTTATTCGAATTAGGTTCACTTATCGCGAATTAAGTTCACACCGTGCGAAAAAAGTTTCACTTCAAAAAGAGGTGAACTGTCTTAATTTCACAACGCATCTTGAAAAAAATGTCAAATGTAATTTTTGGAAACGTTTATAACCACTTCATTCTTCGCTTTGCATTTAACTCTGCTTTTTGTTGGAATCTGTCTTGCTTAATGATTTTTCGTTTTATTTTTAGTTGCTCTGTTTTTTATACACAAACTTACACCAGAAATTCTCAAATCAGAAAAGCTGTTTGGTAGCTACCGGAATTACAAATTTATATATATCCTGAAACAAATCCCCAATAAATTCGCCACCCGAATTCCCATTATCCTTATATTCCTTCCTTATGATCAGTAAATTGTAGTAAATTACAATAAAACTGCAAGTTGTTCCTCCCTTCCAATCCGCTTTCCACTCGCAAAGCTCTACAGTCTACACGAATATCATTTTGGAATAAAACCCGATATCAACAAATTTTCAAACCTGAACAGTGTCTTCCTAGACATTGAAAGAGCATTCGACCTCACGGCCTTACCAAAAATTCTTAAAATTCGGTACAAATCTCAAATTCTCTAAACTCTTGAATTTATTATTTTCCAACCAGAGATATTGAATCAAAATTAACAATTTCTTCTCAAGTTTGACAGCGAATCTGAAAACAGGCGTCCCTAGGGTATTTGGTCGTCTGATGTCCACATCGTGGAAACCGCCTGTTCATCGACCTAGATAAAAAATGAAGGATTAAACGAAATTAATCTGTGTATTAATCTATCCTTTTTCAGACCACAAACTAAAAAACAAAATCTTAATTCTGTACCATTGTATATACAGGCTGTCCCATTTAAAACTCCCCAGTCCAGATTTCTCCGAATTGATTACTGTGATTGAAAAATCCTCGAACAGGTCGATTTTGTTTGCCAGGGGCACATCTTTTCAGATTCTTTTCAAGTTCCGGCGCTTCGCCCTCTTCGCAAGGGGGCTGTTAGCCCCAAAATCTTAAATGGCACTATGGGTCGAGTGATACCTCAATCGAAAGGTATTGAAGGCCTCTCTACAACTAACGGCTTACTTTTCAATGTTTCGCAGTTTTGACAGTAAAAACGATAATTTTCTATTTTCAAGATAATCCACATCTTCTCATGCTGTGTCCCACATAAACCACAAAAACAAACATGTAATTGCTGAAATGAGACTTATGGAAATTGGGGGAACAGGTACAGTTTTGAAAATCGTCTGTATTTTTGAATGGAAATGAATGTTCGCAATATCCAACATTTATTACGTTAATTAGATCATTTAATGAAAAATAATCGTGTCGTATACTCTACTTTCAGTTTTAAGTCCTTTGCGCTATTTAGCAATCAAAAGCAAGAACGTAATGACGCAAAAGTTTAATTTCAGCAATTACATGTTTGTCTTTGTGGTTTCTATGGGACCCAGCATGAGAAAATGTGTATTATGTTGAAAATAGAAAATTATTATTTTTACGGTCAAAACTACAAAAATTGAAAGGTAAGCGGTTAGTTGGATAGAGGTCTTCAATACCTTTCAAATCAGGTATCACTCGACCCATAATGCCATTTAAGATTTTGGGGGTGACAGCCCCCTCGCAAAGAGGGCGAAGCGCCGGAACTTGAAAAGCATCTGAAAAGATGTGCCCCTGGCAAATAAAATCGACCTGTGCGAGGATTTTTTAAGCACAGTAATCGATTCGGAGAGATCTGGACTGGGGAGTTTTAAATGGGACAGCCTGTATATAAAAATTAATGCCACTTTTCGTTGTAATTTTATAACTCAAGAACGGGCTCACCTATCCAAACCAAATGTTTAGGCTTTGTTCGGACTATTTAGTAGATGGTTTATGTGAAGTTTGCACAAAATCGGTCGAGCGGTTCTTCATTTATCACATTTTTTGTAACAAATGAATTCAATAATGGCGGATCATTTTGTTAATGGGGATTTTGCTGTCGGGTAGACCGATTCTTATGATTTTTTTTTGTATATTTGATAGGTATGAGAATAAGTGGTAAGCTATTTTTCACATGGACATGGGGGCCCAGGGGGGGGCCTTGGGATGGACCGATTTTTCGGGTCGACCGATTCTTATGATTTTTTTTGTATATTTGGTAGGTATGAGAATAGGTGGTAAGCTATTTTTCACATAGACATGGGGGCGCAGGGGCCCCCCTTGGGTTGCACCGATATTTCGGGTCGACCGATTCTTATGATTTTTTTTATATATTTGATAGGTATGGGTGTAGATCGGAAAGTATTTTTCACATGACATGGGGGCCCAGGGGAAACCCTTGGGCTGGACCGATTATTATGATCTTTGATTTGTTGGATTTGCCTCCGCCCCGAATAGCAGAATAACTATTAAAACATGGACATGAAGGCCCAGGGGGGCTCTTGGGTTTATAACTCAAGAAGGGCTTTTATGATATTTGATTTGTTGGATTTGTCTCCGCCCCGAATAGCAGAATAACTATTGAAACATGGACAGGGGGCTCAGGGGGAACCCTTAGGTTTATAAATCAAGAACAGCTGGACCGATTTTTATGATCTCTGATTTGTTGGATTTGTCTCCGCCCCGAATAGCAGAATAACTATTAATACATGGACATGGGGGCTCAGAGGCCTCCTTTGGTTTATAACTCAAGAATGGCTGGACCGGTCTTTAATTTGTTGGATTTGCCTCCGCCCCGAATAGCAAATTAAATATTAAAACATCGGAAAAATTACAGTTAAGTTAACTAAATTAAAATTAAATTTTTACAACATTCGGGAGATGAAAAATATCGATTGGTATTAACAAAACTATGACATTCTACAATCAATTTAAACAAAAAAATATAATAATTGTTTACGCAGGTTCGCAGAGAGAAATGTATCGAACAGAAAAAAGGCAGTGATAAATACGAACACGAACTCTTAAGAAAGAGCGCAACAAATTAATAATTCAAAAATTAAAAAATGCCTGAATAGTTGCTGAATTCTTTTTACAAAAAATTAATCCGTTGTAACAGAAATCTCTGATAAATAAAAAAATGGAAAAAATTTAAATGTCTAATCCAGATACCAGATTCACATGCAAAACTTTCAACCTTAAATATTTGCGATTTTCATAAATTATAATAATTAATTGGAATTTATTAGTAGCATTTAAAGGTGAACGAATATTAATTTAAAGAATTAGGTAATAAATAGTATATTATTATACGAGTGAAACGAGTGCTGTTTTAAGCCCCGAGTGCCGGAAAGCCCCTAATTTACACAGAAACGAGTGTAATACAACGTTTTATAGTTCAACACCACCTTGGCAAGTCTTTAAATAGCTTAAAATTCATAAAAATAGTGTGACGTTTATCTGACATTTTATTATTGCATGACAGAAAGTGTTTACACAAGCGAAAACTTGAAAATTCTGACAGTGTCGAACTATAAAATAAATTTTCCTGATTTGGATATTATTTTGTTATTCATAATATATTATAATATAATTATGTATTGTATAAGAGGATCAAAATGAATAACATAATATAAATTACAATTGCGTAGGCCCGGGTTTCTTAACTTACGTGCTAATATGATTGCATTTCATTCATAAACCTATTAACCAAATTTAGAAATTCGATATTTAAAAAAAATATGTAAAATGAAAAAATCATGTTGTGTAACATTTTAGCTTTTAAGTCATTTATGGACCATCCTGTAAAATTATACAACAGTCCTTTTTATGAGTATAATGCAGCGTAACAATGGGACGTAACTGCAGTAGCAATCAGCAAGAAAGACCGCTATTTTTCCATATTTTTAAATACAGGATGTTTATTAATTTGTGAAAACTGGCGTCCCCACCGAGAAGAATTGGAAGTTATATTTTTAATATTGGTTTATAAGATTTGGCTAGACTTGTTTCACTGCAAATACATGACCGAAAATTACAAAATTCTGTGCAGTTCATGGTTACACTAACAGAAGTAATAGGAAAGCCAAATATTGTACTGGTATTTTCACCTACAAAGCTCTCAACAGTACTTTTCTATCCATTTGATAAAACCGTTTATCATAATTAAACCAGAAAATATCATACAAGACAAATTTACACATTTTTTAATCGTTAGGTTAAATTTGGACTTTGGCCTTCAAGAGACGAGTTAATAAATGTCATGTCAGCGTGTTTAAAAGAAGCTTCTGGTAACAGAGTTGCTGTTATTATTTACTGCTTTGAGGTTGAAATTTATTTAATGTTAGTATGAAGTGTATGTTGTGTGTATTGCTGGCTGCGGACTTTCAACCTTTATAGAATAATAAAACATAAAGCAATAAATGACATGCGTTTTTCAATTCGTCTTCAAAAGTATAAGCAACTTGATGATATTTTAAATGAACACTTGTTATTTACTTCTAATATAACAATAATATTTGTATATAAAACACCTTTGAAATTGAATACAATTTTAATTGATAAGAAACATGCCCTTGCTAACGCCACATGCGTCCGCTTAGGTCACACTTCAAAAACTCATCGCCTCTCTTAATCCGCGCGCCTCTCCCCGGCAAAGATTGCACCCTTTGGCCCGCATATTTAAATTCCCCATCACATAAATTCAAACAAATATAACACAGGGTCTATCATAACTGGCGGACCAAAATGATACCATGGATAAACGATCTTCTGGAGATGAGGAGAAAAAACTAAAAAAAAATCCATCTTTGTTGGATTTTAAAATAAAAAAAGTTTTTAATTGACCAATCGCGTTGTAGATGTAAAATTACCTTAAAATAGCATAATATTATACAAGTTTCACAAGACGGTTGATTGTAGCACGAGCGCAGCGAGAAGTGCTCCAAAGGCACGAGTGATACAATTTCGGCTTGTGAAACGCGTGTAGTATACTATTTTTTCGAATTTGGCTTTATTTAATTAAGGAAAACTAAAAATTTGTGCAAAATTGATGACTTTGGGACTTTTAAATAACACGAGTGGTATTTCAGTATAATTGGTATTTCTGTTAAATGACGTTTCTGATTTGGAGGTTAGATTTGGAAACTTTTGATTATGCAGACACAAGCTGTACCTCACGTTGGATTACCATTTTTTCAATTCTTGTTTTTACCAATGTTTACATCTAATTATGGAACGAAACTCATTTACTTCTCTTTGGTTTATTTTCGTTCACATCTGGTTCACATTGCAGTACAGTTGCAAAGTTGCAGGCAACATTAAGACAAGAAAAGTTACCAAAAACAGAATTATAATTAAGATCATTATGATTCTGTTTTTGGTGTTATAATTTGCAAATTATGAAACCAAATTCGAAAAATGTATTTTTCTACTTTGCGTTCGTACTGAGGCTATTACGATACGCTTTTGGGTGTCATAATAGACAAAAGCGGTGTTATAATAATTACACTAAAAATAGAATAATTTATTTTTTTAATATTGGTAATATCCTGTCTGATCTTGGCAATCCTAACCTATACTTCGCTGTCAATGATGTATGAATGTGAATTGGCATTACTATTTTTGCCACTTGTATTGGAAATTCACGTGCATTTAGGACAAGCGATTTTGTTGGGGGAGGTGTCCAACAAGTACTTCTTGGCGCATTGGTGTAGGGCGGCGTCTGTAGGTTTTACATATCCTGGATGGCTCGCCTTGACTTTGCGTGTGGACGCCGTCAGGAAGATTTTTAATAGTTTAAGACAACATTGTGGCGTTGCAGCTCAAAATACATACGGTAGGAAAATGTTTTTGGAGATCGTAGAGAACGTGTTCTCCTTCTGCCAATTTTCTAATTGGGCGTATGTTTTTCCATATACCTCGCGTGAGTTTGAAGGTAGCAAATTGCCTATCGTATTTTCGCCAAAGCCCGTATTTCTGGGGCGTACATTGAAGAACTTCAGAACTCATTTTTGGAAGGACAAAATACGAGTGTTGACGTTTCAAATTAATTCTTTTTCATAGGCGCCGTTAATGCAGCTCGCAAGAGTGCCAACCGCCGCGATTGATTGTGAAATTTGATTATTTTGTATAAAAAGTGGCAAAGTAGAAAAAATACTGTATGATAACTCGTTTAATAAGGCATTTTGTCGCACTTACTCTTTTAGGGCACTTCTCGCTACGCTCGTCGTGCCCTAAACCCGTGCGTGCGACAAAATGCTTCTTATAAAACTCGTATCATAATATACTATTTTAACTATAGAAACAAATTTGATTGTTGAAAAACATAATGTCATAATAAAGTATTTGTGACAGTTATAAACGTCATTCAAAACGTTGATTTGCGCTTTCATGCTCCAAGAACTGCGAGACCCGTTCACAATGAGGAAGCGGTTATTGTGATTTTTGAAGAGGAACCTGAAACGAGCATTAGTGTTGTGGCTAGAAATCTTGATATGTCCACCTCTTCTGTTGAACGTATTCTTAAAGACGAAAAAAATGCACCCATTTAGATTGAGTTTATTATTTTATTTTGTTGGTCCTAATTAAACTTGTCAAAAATTTTAATGAGAAATAACCTAAAAAATTACGTCAGTGTAATAACAATGCAAAAATATTTCATATGCATCCATAGTTACAAATAAAGCAGGAGAAACTAATTTACAGGTAACTTAACATCAGCAACACGATTGGTTAGTTTAAATCGTTCATTTTCTGATCACTATTAAAGATGGATTTTTTTTTCCAATTAGTCCCAGAAGATCGTGAATTCACCGTGTCATTTTGGTCCGCCAGTTCTGATAGACCCTGTATAACAATATAACAATTGCAACATTATATCAAAATTTCAAAGCAATCGGTGAAGAACTTTCGGAGATTTAAGACTTTGAACAAACGGACATTTATAGTTTTATTTATAATTTATTTTTTATCGCGTCTACTTATCTCGTAGACGTACGCGTTTTGCCCCTCGGCCACTGACACCAAAAATGTAAAGCTCACCTTGATAATATCTTTTAATTTATATGACTGCTTAAAAGATATTCATTATTTTAAGCGACAAATAGCAAATGTTCAGTCAGATGCGTATTTTAAATATATCTTTTATTCATCTTTTATAAATTTATGAGTTAACCTAAACACATAGGTACAAAACCGTCCATTTATCCAATACACCAAAGTTTTTTGAAATTAAATGAAAATTTCACCTATTAAAATAATAATTCTTGTCCTTACTGACCAGCAAGGAACCTCGTGAAGGTCGGAATCACAAGGATTTCCTTCTGGTCAATTTAAAAAAAAAATCTTGTGCATGTTTTAAACAGTTGTTTATTTTAGGTGTTTTTTACGTTGGTTTTGAGTGACTAAAATCAAATTTCAATCTCTAGTGACTAGAATTAAATTTTAGTCACTAGTGACTAAATATGTGCCATGAATGCTTGACTGTTTTAAATGTCAATGTCAGGCAATGTCGCCCCAAAAATATTTTTTCAAGCTGCTTTGTTGTTGAAAAAATACAACTGTTGTACAAAAGGTCGTATATCACACGTGACCGAAATGTAATTGTAAGCTCGTGAAATGTGGATCACTCGTGATTCAAAAATCTCACTCGCAGACAAAGAAACATTTCCGTCAATTATACAATTATAATCTACTAGTTATTATTTATCATGCAAAAGTAATTTTTCAAAAATCAAAAAAATTAGTACGAGGGTAGTGTATATGTCGCCGGCCTTTTTTGCAGTTTCACAAAAAAATCCTTTTTGGATTTATTGCGTGAAACACATAATGCATAATGAAATACATAAATACATACATAAATATTAGAGAATTATTATAACCTAACCTCAAAATTTGATGTAAATTCGTGTTTTTTTCTCATTTTGTGTGAACGAATACAAAAAGCGCTGTTACTTTTTAGGGGCTCTGGTTCATTTGCAACCCTCGGCTTTGCATCATGCTACAAAAATTCACCCTCGCCCCTGAAAGGTGTCATGACAGCGCACTCGTATCGAAATATACTATTATGCAACTGTTCTCAGTTACAAAAAATGCTCTTTGTGACACTGAAATAGAAAAAGATATTTTTTCATGACTTGACGTAGACATATTTATGCAGCACCTATTGTAACTGTTCAGCAGCAATTACTCTTATAAAGACGAAATAAATTTTGTTGAAGTACGATACCCATTACAATACAAACAAATCCGTAATTCCAGCTCAAGTTTACTCCAGTAGAGGGGTACAGTTTGAGGAGAGGCGCTGAGCGTCTTCCAGAGAGGGGGTTGTTACTCTTTATATTAAAGAGGATAGTTCAACTTTCCTTATCGAACTTGAGACAAGCTTGGTTTATCCACACGCCCACAAAATTTCAACGAAAAATCTTTAAAAAAGAAATGCCGCACATTTCTGTACATTTTTGCCCGCCGTTGAATGTAACTTTTTTATTTTTAAAGATTTTTTGTTGAAACTTTGTGGGCGTGTTGATAAAATATAGATCTTTGCAGCTACAGAGCGATTTTTTGAAATTTGTATATAAAAAAAAATATATTGCGGGAAAATGTACTTCGACCGGCAGAAATGTACCTTCCACTGGAGAACCCTCTTAAGTGTCCGAAAACCTAGAGGCCAAGGAAACGATTTGGGTTTTGTTCAAGGACGCTATACTCGCTTAACTCCTGCTGTAATGATATGGGACAGTATACACATCGGAAACTAATCGCCTTTAGTGTTTATTTCAGGCATTTTGAATGCTCTACGTTGTTTTGCTAATTTCGTAAAACCCTTAGTTTGCAAACTAACCCTTGCCTTAGTTCAAAACCCATCAGGAGCAATATTTCAATTCCTAATTTTTACCCATTTTTACACATACCAACAAAGAATGTTGTGAGAAATTAATTTTATAATCGTCTTGGGTATTGTCAGAGGATACAAAGTCGTCACATTTAGTGTAAATCTAATTCAATCAACTTTTATTTCTGCGCTTATTTTTGTGTTTGGTGTTATTGTAAGAGTTTTTCCTTAAAAAAATTAGTTTCTTTTCACTGTTTGCCTCACGAAGTTATCATTATTACTAACTTTAAATTGAGAAGATTAAATTCAGTAAATTAAATTTAAATTAAACGAATGTGCTGTCGATAAATTTCCGTCAAAAATTTCGGTCAAACTTAGCTGACTGCATTTATTTTCCCAATTTAATGATTCTTAATATTTAAACTTTAAGAAAGTTTTCCTAGATTTTTTTCAAATATAACATTGTAATTTTTAACGGTTGGAAACCGAATAAAAGTACTACCAAAATCAATAATATAAAATATAGGTTGTCATTAAAAAAAAAGTCGATGACGTCATAACATAAAAAACAAACGACATAAATGAAAATATTTGCTGAAGTTGAAATCGCTACACCTCTTCGAGATTTTTTCCAAGAAATTAGTACTAATTAAATTACTGAATTTATGGGTTACTTAATTTCCACACTGTATAATGTCTCATGTAGAAATATATTCCACTATAATCATAGCTGATATTGTCCTCTAAAGATCTACCGTTCAATTACCTCGCGAATAATGTATTTGAATAAACCTCGTTAGTTGAAATGCATGGGTAGGCAGCATTTATGTCTGCCTTGATACACGTGTTGCATACCTCCACTTTAGATTAAAATGCGATGAGAGTATGAGAGTGGTTGTTGGAGCAAAGTAAGATTCTAGCATTCTACATTCAACATGGTAAATACTAAATGCGTGTTTATTTGTGGCATACAAATAGGTAGTTATCCGTGGGTATAAATTATCAGTTCAATTTGAGTGGAATTAAAAGAGAATGCGTATTTTTTACACTCTTGCCCAATCAATATATCCACCTAAAATAGGAAAACTATATTTTTAATTAAAGAATAACTATATTATGTGGCTTTCTTCTCGTAATATTCGTAGCTATGTATGTATATGCATGTACTTGTATGCTTATGTCGAATTAAAAAACTTTTGAGTTAAATCTGTTAATGTGGAATAATTTTGATAAACATTACGTTAATTGCTTCCTTTTGAAGTTTCTCTATACCTCTCACGAAATCATCATTAAATTTGTGCTCATTAGTTCTAAGTAGACATTGACCAACCACTGCCATTACAAAGACTCAACAATATTTTAAGGCAGAGTAAATATGTGAGGGACTCCTACGCTATTCGCAAGAACACGGTTTTCAATGGAGACTTTGTTTTTAAAATAGCGAAACTATTTATGATAAAGCTTGTTGACAAAGTTATTTTGGAAACTAATATAATACAATATGATACAATAAATTCGTTTTACACTGTCTGAAAGACATTGTCAAATTGGTAAAGACAGAAAATAGCATCGTTGTGGTCTGGTAACCTATCAATAACCTAGAGGGACCTTTTACAACCAATGTGTCCCAAAAAAAAAGACAAAAGTTTTTCTAAAGACAGTCAAATGATGCTGACCAGAAAGGACCAATTTACTACGTGCACTCAAGTAATAGTATATTGTACAAGTGCTGAAAAACGCATATTCCCATCTTAAAGAATCGTGAGGCTTATGCTAGAAACCCACCTGTCCCATGCCATGCCACGCCATCCCATCCCACGCGACGCAACGTGGGAAGCCGTGGTCCCACGTTGGAATGACCAGGCACACTTGTCCCATGTCATGCCATGCCACGCGCGACGAGCTGACCGATATACAGAGTGAACATAAAGTTCCGCACAAAATTCATAATTTAGTTATGTAATGTTCTTGCGAAAAACGCTCGAACAGGTCGATTTTCGTTTTTAAATTGCAATCTTTTGACATAAAATTTTTGTTGATGTTGGAAAGCAAACAACGAAAAATGAAAAACCATTTAATAAAATTTATCGCAAGTGCTCAAATTGCCACCCGCCAACTATTTGACACATTCCCAGACGTGTTTTAACGCTTTGAACACTTCGTTCAATCACTTCGGGATTAATCTGCGCCATTTTACCACGAATTTGTACTGAAATAGTAATTTTTCAAAGAATAAAAATTTAATTTTTTGAAGTAAAATTTGTAATTTAAAAAAAAAAAGTTATGCAAGGTAAAAATTTTTTACTCTTGTTGAATAGAGAATTGACAAGTGCATCTAAAACCCAAAAAAAAAGTTGAGAGTTGCCATTTAAAAAATTGACGACGGTGTCATAGTTCAAAAACAAATGACGTCATCATCAAAAATTTTATGTCAAAAAATGGCAATGACTCCGTTAGTATTTGCGCTAGAAATAAAACTTAAAAAGCATGTGGTACGGCTAATTATAGCGCATCCGACGAATGTTTACTAAATTGTTTTCATCACTTTTTTTTACAGTTATGACGTCATCAATATTTTTTTTAATGACATCCTTTAAATTAGCTGCTCTTCCATTGCTCTTTTAGCGAACTGACGATTTAATTGCAAGATATAATAAAAAAAATCCAGTCTGGGATTGAAAAGGCATGGAGGGGGCAATGCGCGCATTCAATGTCTGGGCTGGTTTCCACGTCGTACCACGTGGGACAGCGTCGCATGGGATGGCGTGGGACAAGTGTGTACGCACTGCATTTGAATCTGTGTTAAATTTGTGCACACGCTTTCGTCGCGTGGCGTGGGATGGGATGGCGTGGCGTGGCATGGTACAGATGGGTTTCTAGCATTGTCGCGCGAGTTTGAACAATCGTTCAGCACGTGTTGTACATTATGCTTTTCCCTCTACCACCACTCAAAAGTATAAAAAAGTATAACTGTATTTATTGTAATCATAACATATTCTAACATATCTAAAACTATCACCTATGAGTGTTGAATTGTTTCATAAAAACCCACTTATGCAATGCATTGTTCGGTACAATTAATATTCAACAATGTTCAACGGTGTGGAGCATCTTCTCTGGTACACTCGTAAATTAAATCACTAAAAAATAAAAATTAAGCTTCTTTCTTTTATATTTACTATTGCTATTGCGGAAAATCAACGGAAAACACTGGGCTGTTACAGATATTTAAGAAGAAAACTATCCTCACCATAATTAAGTTTATATAACAGTATACTTGTTACAGTAAAATATTTCTTCTTATTTTTGCAGTTTTTGTTCGCCAACGGAGGACTTTTGTGACATTAGCCGGTGAGAATTGTCACATCTGCCAGGCAGTTGTCAACCTTCAATTTTTGAATCAAAATTATTTATTAGCATTATAATTTTTAAATAATGGTCGGCCAAAAAACATAATGCCTCGTGCTTAAAAATGAAAACCTCACAATGTAAAATTTGAGCTACCTTACTCAAAGGTAAATAACTACACTTCTCGCCAAAATTAACGCATAATTTGAAAAATGTTAAAATCTCGTAATGAGTTGCATTTATATGAAAGACTAATGTCTTTACAATAAGTTTGTATATTTGGCTTGCTTTCGGTATCAATTTTTTTTTTGATATTGCAAAGAAAAACGTTAGTGGAGGTCAAAAATTGAAACAAGTGTGAAACATAGTTTAGTCTGTCAACTGATTTACCTTTTTGGTTTAGTCTGTCCATTCATTTGTCGAAGTTTTAAAAAGTCTGAGTCTAAAATGGCATATTTACATCGCCAAAATCGAAATCTAACAGAGGCAGAGTGTGCTGTTGTAGTCGCTCTTCGCGGAGAAGGTTGCAGTCATTCTCAACTTGCACAAAGATTCAATGTTAATCAATCAACAATTTCCCGGGTTCTGAGAAAATTTGCAGAAGTAGGCAATTACAGCAGGAGACCAGGGCAAGGCAAAAAACGGGTAACAAATCAACATCAAGATCGTCTTTTAAAAATGAATACACTGCGACAACGGTTTGTTACCACAACTTTCCTCCAAAATCAATTTTTCGAACGGTACAATTTTCGTATAAGTCAAAATACGATTAGGCGAAGACTAGTCCAAGAGAATTTAACCCCATACGAACCAGCTATTGGTCCATTAATTACCATAACACATAAGCGAATGCGTCTAGAATTTGCTCGTGAACATTTGGATTGAACCCGAGAAGATTGGGGAAGAGTTTTGTTCACTGATGAGTTCCGCTTTGGTCTATACAACAACGACAGACGAATTAAGGTATACAGAAAGCCTGGTGAAAGATAGAAAAATTTGCTTAGAGTGGTGGATCGGTTATGGTCTGGGGAGTGAGCAATTTGGGAGGACGTACGGAGTTAGTGGTAGTCAATAGAGAACGTTTGAATGCAGATAGGTATATCAACGATATTCTTCAAGAACATGTAGTGCCATTTGGCCCTTTCATAGGGGAGAATTTTTTGTTTATGCAGGATAATGCACGTCCGCATATTGCACGAATTGTAAATGAATACAGTGATGAGGTTGGAATACCTCTTCTGAATTGGCCCCCACGCAGTGCAGACCTGAACCCCATTGAGCACATATGGGACAACATGTCACGACGTCGTAAAACTTTTGTTAATCCACCTACCGCCCTCAACGACCTCAGTGTTTGTTTAAGCCCAATTTGGGATGAAATTGATCAACAAAAGGTTATGAAACTGATTGGAAGCATGCATGACCGCTGTTTAGCAGTAATTAATGCCCGAGGTGGAAACACCCGTTACTAAATTAAGCTTTTGTTACCCTTTTAGAAACATTGTTTTGTTATTGTTAAGTTTTTCGATTTTATGTTTCTGTTTTCAAGAGTTTTCAATAAATCAAACACTTTAATTTGTTTTGTAAATTATTGTAGTTTAATAATGAGTTCAAATTTTCTGGAAAACTATTGATTAAAATGGCTCAATTTAAAATTTTTTATTTATGAGTTAATTTCGGCGAGAAGTGTACTATCTGACCATTTCTGTTCATAGTATTTATAAATAATAATAATTTTAAAAATTCATTATGCCTATTTAAGAAACACTTACCTATTTCATATATTTTATAGCAGCCATTTTTCACCATTTGCGAAACATCCATTGTTGAATTCATATTAATTTATTCCGAACTGTTATTTGATTTGATGACAAAACAGTTGTTGAAAGTGGCGCGTTATGCAAAAGTAATAAACCTTTAAGATGAACAGAATGTAAGAGTCAAGGATTGCAATAATAATTGGCATATAAACAACGCACAATAGCTAAGGCGAATGCTAATTTTATTGCATATTTGATCCCAACTTCCAATTATGTCACTTCAAGAACTTACTAAGGAAGCAAAATGCGGAAGTTGAACGTTTGTCGTTTTATTTTATTACTACAGTCGAAATAGAAAAGTATAAGAAAACATTCTTGGAATGGGTTTCCAAATGAAAAACCAATCGTTGAGTGCCGTGGAGGTTTCAATCAATTTTATTTTATGAAAGACGATTAAGGGGTTAAAATAGCTTCTATCAAAGTTTTTTAGGTTATTATATTTTTCCAAACTTCTCAAGAATAAAATAAGATACTCGTAAAAATGTAAGACAATTTTTATTTTTCATTTGTCTGTATTAATAAAAATCTAGTTTTAATGAGGAAGTGGCGAGACAAGTTTTGTTCAGAGTTAATTCTATTGCTGTGTTCTATTTGCTCGGTATTTTTATTTAAGATTATTTTGAGATATTTACACGTTTATTATTATCTATGGGTAACATGAGATCGATCAAAAACACTCTACACCGATGACTTCTTCTTCTTTATATATTACCACTTATTTATGGATATATTGAGTAAATAATAATGATTACTAATTTAGATTACTATTTCTCAGAGTCGTTTCATTTAAGAGTTGGTACAAAACACTATAACAGATATTTGGTCATCTAAGATTTACTTATTACTAGTTTGTACCCGGCGTGCGTTGCTACGCCCAAAAAATCAAGCAAAACACATCTCAGTCGATTTGACCGGTGCAGCGAACAGGTAAACCACGATGGATAAACGCTGAACCTATCCAAATATTACTTATTTGATCTGTGGTAAAAATTTCATATTGACTGAATTCATATCGAACCGTTGACCGATGTAGGAGCCTATTTGGAACATAGAAACAGCCAAACGTACAAATAATAAAACACATTATTTTTTAGTGAACAGTATTTTAGAATATGTATTTTTTTTTCCTTATTATTCTAAAGCAGTCGGGTAAACTATATTTTTGGTTTTCCCATTTGGCGAATACATAAATAAGTTTTTCGGTGTTCCCTCTTTGACCATGTGAGAAACATGGACTCCCAAATTGATCCCAGGAACACTCAGTGACTGTCCTTGGGCTTTGTTGATGGTAATTGCGAAAGCAAGGCGTATTGGAAAACACATTGGGGTCAGGACCCCCCCTATTTTACTCCCCATTGCGCATATTATTTGTGGTCAAAATTTCATGAGGATCTGTTTACCGGTTTAGGCGTGCATAAGATACGAACAAACAAACAAACAAATATTGATATTCATATATTAGATTTAGATAAAAGTGCGTAAAACAAGATATTTTCCACAATATAATTGTTAGAGATGGTATTTTTCTTGAAAGGATAATGAGTGTAATAAAACGTTTTTTTCAACAAAAAAAGCTGTTGATGTTAAAATTAGTATCAAAATATCTTATTTTATGTAGTAATAGATGTCGCACCATCTATCATGTTTATTTGGAACCAATGCGTTTATTTCACATATTGATAATATGACAATATAGTGAGTCTGAGCAGAACCGTTGACCAACTTTCATTAGGTTATGGGCCTAGAACCATATTTTCCTCACCAGATCAAGACAGCCTTGGTTGGCGACCCGCTACCTGCAGGAAGCCATCGACAAACTCGAAGACTGGTGCCAGAAAGGGATGATTGACGTCAACCCCGAGAAGAGCATAGCCCTCCTCGTGACACGCCGACTCGTCCAGCCTGAGGAAGAAATCGAGATGTTCGACCGGGTCGTTCCTTGGGCCGACCAGGCAAAATACTAAGGTGTCATAATCGACAAAAAGCTCGATTTCCGCCAGCACCCGAATACTCGCTGAGTAAAGAGAAAATGGCAGTAGGCAAGGTCTCCTCGCTAGTTTGCAGGCGCAGTAGGATGTCGGTAAAGAACAAATTGTTAATTTAGAGCACAATCGTTCGTCCGACTCTAACATATGCTTCAGCGGCTTGGGCACACGCCCCCTCGAAGACAAACGTGTGTAAGTTGCAGGTCCTAAAGAACAAATTCCTCCCCCAAGCTTTCGACCCTGCATGGTTCGTCAGAAACGAACAACTCCACCGAGAGGCCGGGCTCCCGCTGCTGAAAGAGTTTCTCCACGAGATCGTCCTCCGGACCTTCAAAAAGGCCGAAGAACAGCCAAATCCAGTAGTCAGACAAGCTGTCGACTACAACGAGAGTGGACCAGTGAGAAGAAAGCGGCCCAGAATGGCGCTGCTGGAAGGGTGGTAGCTTCACTGACCCTTCCATTCGCGACACGCTTCAGGTACTAACCTCTCTTACAGGAACCAGGAATAGGTAAAACCCCTTTTTTCTTTCATTTATGTTGGCATCCATTGCCTTCATTCGAGACGTCACTCCGAAAACAGCAAAACTGTCAAACGAGTCCTGGGCGCTGAGTGGGTAAGTCACACTACCGGTGGCATCAACAGTTGGCAAACAGCGCTTATCAGTTTTGCCGCCAGTAACATCATTGCTGGCCGGTGAAAAAGATAGGGGTTAAGAGGTCACATGATTTAAAACCTCAGACAAACAGCGCAACGCAACGCAGCGACCCATATTTCTTTTAAACAGTGTAGATTCTTTCGAGTAAAAATCAACAATATCGACATCAAGCTGCCGAACTAATGTCCCTAAGCTCAAAGGACGTGAAAACTACGACAATGGGGTGTTCGGCGCAAAGGCGTGTTATTTTCAAGTGTAAAACGAGCTTAGTCAACTTAACTTCTTATGCACAATATAAACACTCTTACTTTAAGACTTAACCCAGTATAACCCTATCACCACGATGCTGATCTGGGTTACGTCTCAAAATCTACAGATAAGGAGTTATCAAAAAATGACCCGTCTACAAACACTTTAACATTTGACCTTCAACAGTGCCTTCGAACGCCTGATGCGAAAAATTCTATAGCCTTTTACAAACGACAGCTACCGACTTCAAACAGATCAGTAGGTAGCACAATACAATGTAATAATACATACATATTGTATTCAGTTATTTTTGTCTTTTTTGAAGTCGGTTTCTTTTCTTAAAGTTAATTATTTTACAACAATTTTAAGTGAAAATTTGAGGATTTCTATGAGGGCCCCTCATTATATCCTTACTTGGTGACAATGGGACCACCTCAAGGTTTCAAGAGTATATCCTTTCAAATCTATATACAGGGTGTAACGGAAATACGTGTTTTAAAAAAAAACTGGTAATTGGTGACGATGAATATAAGATAATGGTAAAAAAAAATCGTACAAAACTTCTTTCGTTTTCAAAATAAATATAGTTAAAGTTTTTATCAAAATTGTCAGTACGCTACTGAGAGCAGGACAAAAGCATATGTAATTTTGGTTGATTAGCAACGGTAACTTTTGAAACTGTCAGAATGCTGTCATGGTGGTTGTCATTAATAATGTCAAGAGGATATAGTTTTAAAATGGTGCTTCGCAGGAACTTGTATTCAATCAACATGATGCGGATTTACTAATACCACTACAAGCATTTTGAAACCTTCAAGATTTCACAATTAGGTCTGTTGTTAAGCATCTCAAAAAAAATTAAAAAATTATAGTTTATTTAGTTGAAATAGAACCATAAGATTATCAATATTTAAAATAAGTTTATCACAATAAATGTTCAAAATGGTCACCATTACTAGTTAAACAACACGCAAGACGTCTATTAAAAGAAAAAAAAACTCTTTAACTCGTCCAAGCATTGGCCGATTATTTCTTATGACTAGCAGCATCTGCAATACGATATAAAAGAAAGTTGTGTTAGTTACACTATTTATAACTCAAGAACGGCTGAACCGATTTGGCTGAAAATTGGTGGGGAGGTAGCTTAGAACCGGGAGAAGAACATAGGATACTTTTTATTGTTTATTGAACATGGGGGCCCAGAGGGGGCCCTTAGGTTTATTACTCGAGAACGGCTGAACCGATTTGGCTGAAAATTCGTGGGGAGGTAGCTTAGAACCAGGAGACGGACATATGATACTTTTTATTGGACATGGGGGCCCAGGGGGGCCCTTTGAGTTTATAACTCGAGAACGGCTGAACCGATTTGGCTGAAACTTGGTGGGGAGGTAGCTTAGAACCAGGAGACGGACATAGGATACTTTTTATTGGACATGGGGGCCCAGGGGGGCCCTTTGGGTTTATAACTCGAGAACGGCTGAACCGATTTTCATGGTTTTTGATTTCTTGGATTTGTCTCCGCCCTGAAAAGCAGAATAACTATTAAAACATAGACATGGGGGCCCAGGGGAGCCCCTTGGGTTTATTACTCGATAACGGCTAGACCAATTTTTAAAAAAAATTTTGTATATTTGGTAGGTATGAGAATAGGTCGTAAGGTACTTTTTACATGGACATGGGGCCCCCTTGAGCTGGACCGATTTTTTCAAATTGACATGAGGGACAAGGGCCCCCCTTGGATTTATTACTCAAGAACGGCTGGACCGTTTTTTATGATCTTTGATTTGTTGAATTTGTCTCCGCTCCGAATAGCAGAATAACTATTAAAACATTACGGGGAGCTTGGTACAGGGCAACGACAATAACGAAAGCCCCTTTGCTACAGGGCAACAATAACAAATAACGCCGGCCACCAAAATTTGTCGTACCGTTCTTTAAAAATGATAATCGATTTTTGAGAAGTAAACTCCAAAGTTTCACTTCGGTTACGCGTGGACTCCACACAAAAATCTTTTGATGATATCTCGAGAACGGATTGACTTTTTTCGGGGGCGAATAACTATTAAAACATCGGAAAAATTACAAAAAAAACATTTTGTATGGAAACCGTATATAACGCTATCTTTGATACATGACAAAAAAACAAACAAAAACTAACATAGCGTTGTATGCTGGTTCCGGTAATGCCAGTAGATGACGTTGTGTGCATTATGCTTTGAAGCGGTACAAAGTTCGCCGGGTCAGCTAGTCTATATATATAAAAGAAAGTCGTGTTAGTTACACTATTTATAACTCAAAAACGGCTGAACCGATTTGGCTGAAAATTGGTGGGGAGGTAGCTTAGAACTAGGAGCAGGACATAGGATATTTTTTATCGACATGGGGGCCCAGGGGGGCCCCTTAGGCTCGACCGATTTTTTGGGTCGACCGATTCTTATGATTTTTTTTTGTATATTTGGTAGGTATGAGAATAAGTGGTAAGCTATTTTCCACATGGACATGGGGGCCCAGGGGGGCCCCTTAGGCTGGATATATTTTTCGGGTCGACCGATTCTTATGAAATTTTTTTTTGTATATTTGGTAGGTATGAGAATAGATGGTAAGCTATTTTTCACATAGACATGGTGGCCCAGAGGACCCCCTTGGGCTGCACCGATTTGTCGGGTCGACTGATTTTTGTGTTTTTTTTATATATATTTGGTAGGTATGGGAATTGGTAGTAAATTATTTTTCAAATAGACATGGGGGCCCAAGGTGCCCCCTTGGGCTGGACCGATTTTTCGGGTCGACCGATTCTTATGATTTTTTTTTGTATATTTGATAGGTATGGGAATAGGTCGTAAAGTATTTTTCACATAGACATGGGGGCCCAGTGGGACCCTTGGGTTGGACCGATTTTTTGGCTCGACCGACTTAATAAGTTCTTTTATGATATTTAATTTGTTGGATTTGTCTCCGCCCCGATTAGCAGAATAACTATTATAACATGGACAGCGGGCTCAGGGGGCTGCATTGGGTTTATAACTCAAGAGCGGCTTGATCGATATTTATGAACTTTCATTTGTTGGATTTGCCTACGCCCCGAATAGCAGAATTACTATTAAAACATCGGAAAAATTACAGGGGGCGGGGAGCTAAGTACAGGACAACGACAATAACAAAGCCCCCCTGGTACAGGGCAACAATAAGAAATAACGCCGGCCACCAAAATTTGTCCGGGCTTTAAAAATGAAAATCGAGTTTCACTTCTGTTGCGCGTGGGCTCCACACACAAATTTTTTGATGATATCTCGAGAATGGATTGACTGACTTTTTTCGAGGGCAAATAACTATTAAAACATCAGAAACATTAAGAAAAAAAATTTTCTCATACATTTTGTATAGAATCCGTATATGACGCCATCTTTGATACATGACAGAAACAAAAATAAACATGGCGTTGTATGCTGGTTCCGGTAATGCCAGTAGATGGCGTTGTGGGCATTATCCTTTTATAAAAAAAATGAATTTAATTCAGCTAATAAGTTGCCACAACATTTATTGATTCTGAGGCGGTACAAAGTTCGACGGGTCAGCTAGTAAAATAATAATTTTCAAAATCGGTCCACAATTGATGAAGAAATTGGTGAACATACAGGTAGAGATGACGCGTTGGGGGAGATGACGCACCATTGAAATTTCCCACCCGGACCCGTCAAAAAACTTTCACATTGCATTTTCCGTGTTCAGCGCACAGTGTCATCTGAGAACCGAAATCGTATCGTAATTTATGGAAACAAAAGTTTATTCCCGCTTAAATGATTGGTAAGTACTATTACAACCTAAATTGTTGTAATGCTCTGACAAAATTTAGAAGTGTGGAAGGTGACACAAGAAATACAGCTAAGTCCCCAAAATCATATAATGAACAAATAAAAATAATACAGATACTTCCTACAATGATATAATATTAAATAAAGTGGTTAAATAGAAATTAGAATGACTGAATAACAAGTTGTTGCAATAAATTACGAAATGAACGTTGAAATAATTTAAAATAAGACAAGTTAAATAGTGACTATGGTTCTTAACCTTTGTTAAAATTACATTAATTAGATTACTGAACTTACAAATTTTAAGTGAACCTAATATAACAAAAAAGGTGAATTGATAACACAAAAAAAATACAATAAAAAATTATCTATTACTTATCTTCTTAATTAATATGCTTCCTGCTGGTTTTGGAGCTGTCCTGTCACCTTACTTTTACTTTCTGCAAGTATGCTGTAAATCTGCAACTCCTGCGGGTCCTTGGGAAATTTCACCAGTTTCCACGTGAATTTTACACCGTGTGTCCAGGAAAGAATTTCCACAGCCAAAATCCCTTTGAGGTGGTACAAATGATCCTAGCATAAGTGCTGGTGAATTTTGCCTCTCGGATTGAAAAAGAATAGTCAAGGTCTGCACGCAATAAAATGGGTTCTCTTACCTCTTTCCGAAATCTCAACGTTTAACGATTTATCCGCTTAAGCGATTAGTTATGGAAATAACCCACATTCAACGATATTTATCCGCTAACGCGTTTTTCCTGGACGCAATCCCTTTTACCAGGAGTAATATTTCGTTGAACGTGTACTCGTTAAAGTCTTGAACGAAAAAGAAAGAATCTCGCGCGGCACTGCAAAACCTATCGTTTTTTGTATATGCCGGTTATTTCTAGGCAGATGCGTTCCTGAACCCGGTGGTGAATGGGCGGCAAAATCAAATTGTAACAGTACCTACTATGAAGTTGTAAAGCATGTTCAGTTGTATCATTTTTTTAGACAAACATGTTAAAGTTTAAACGAATTTGCAATTGTTGGTTGATTAGTGTTAGGTTAGAATGGGAATGGAAGAAATTAGTTGCAGTTTAAACAGAATTAAATTGAATAAGGGGGTGCGTGATCTATGCCTTAAATTTGGGAATTATTTCTGAACTAAGATAACTCACTTATTAGAGATGGCGCATCAGTTTATGAAGATAAATGTGTATCTTGCGGAAGATTGTCCTCAGAAGACAAGAAAAGAATAAGTAAATTGATTTTGTACTCGTTATATTCGTGATATTTTATTTTCATATGTTTTTGCCATATCTCCCGTCCTTGGTGTGTCATCTCACCCACTAGGTCAGGGATGCGTGATAGATGGCCAAATGTTCTTTCTTTTTTGAAATTACAAATTTGACACAATGTCTGAATAAAATTAATTTTGTTCTGAATAAAATACATATATAAAAAAGCCAATAAATTGAACAGTAAAGTTTATTTAACTGGTTTTTGTCCTCATTCGGTGTTTACTTGCAAAGAAATTTATTCCTAACCAAAACGTGCGTCATCTCTCTATGAGTTCCCTTAACATCTTCCGTTTTTAAAGTTAAATACCAAATCTTTCGTTTCTATCGCTAATGTATTATGCTCGAGAGTGCATACAAATATTATGATTCTTAAGAGTTTTCCGACTTTTCTTTAGAATTGTCTCGAATTTTATTTTCCTGAATCATTTGAATCGTGAGTTATGGTCTTGAGTTCATACAAAAATCCCACAGAAAAAAGCAAATTGGTCTAGCCGTTGTCAAGTGATGTGCTTAGCAACGTATAGTAGCTTTAAGCTTAAATTGTGACGAGGATGGGAGGGAAAATTATGCACGGCCGACTTATCTTTGACGTCCTTAAACTGGTCGGCTAAGGTGTAAACTGTAAAGAAATGGTGACAGGACCGTATTTCAAAAATGTAGAGTGAGTTGATCACTTGTCTCAGTACGTGTAACAAATTGAACTTTTACTATTCAACAAGAATACATTAAAAGTGCAAGCCTTAGAAAAACAAATTGCTCACTTCAGCTAGTAACAATTCATTTCAGAATATTAAATACGACTCTACAAATCAAGACACGTGCCGGCCACAAAAATCCGGCCTTGCACTCGATTTGCCACAGTCGACCAGTTGCAACAGGAATTAGAATCCATATGGTATCGATTACAACTTACTTGTTTCGATACCGACAAAAAATATAACGCATCCCGTAACAATTTAAGCTTGAGGCTACTATACTTATGTAAAATATTTCCATGTGTATTCTAACAATTTTGAATGATTATAAATAATTACAATGTTTATTTAATTTGGTTCGGTGTTGTAATGGATTGAAAATATAAATACATATACCCACCTTCCCAATATTCTATATTAAGTTTAGTGTTTAATTTGTGTTTGTTAACTACATAACTATTATATTATGTATAACTAGATGGCCCGTCCCGGCTTCGCACGGTGATTTTATTTTATTATTTCATTTAATCCTTCACACAATCTTTATTCTTTTCTAAAATAGTTTTATCTTCTAATGTTATGTATCCATCACCCATTTTCGTTTTTCCATCCTATATATTTGTTGATATGTCTATATATGTAAACTTATTTCAATCTCTATTAGCTAACAGATATCAATATGTAGAACACCAAGACTGTCGTTCTTTTAGGTACCTCGCCTCTAGTGGGGTAGTCCAAGGATCAAATCTTGGTCCAATGCTTTTTATTTTATTTTTAATGACGTTTTCAATATATTTAAATGTTCAGTCTTTGTATACGCTGATGATTTAAAAATAGCCAGTCCCGTGTTGTCAGTAGATGACTGTTGTAAACTGCAAGCGGATCTTAAAAGGTTTTATAAATGGTGTACTAGAAATAAGCTTAGAATTAATATTACTAAATGTAAAATTGTAACATTCACAAGGAAGGTGTCTAATATTATGTTTGACTATAGTTTAACTGGCGAGATGATTGGGAGAGTTGACAATATTGTAGATTTAGGAATAATTTTAGACCGTTCGCTCTCGTTTATTCCTCATATTGAACATGTTTGCAAAAAAGCTATGAGAATGCTAGGGTTTATAAAAAGAAATACGAGTAGTTTTAGAAAAGTTGATTGCTTGATGTCACTGTACTTTGCCTTCGTCAGATCAGCTTTAGAGTATGACAGTATAGTTTGGAACCCATATTATAATAATCATATTTTATCTGTCGAGCGCGTGCAAAGGAAATTTTGCCAACATTTACATTTTTTACAACATGGGTCTTAGATTATTCGGTGATTTCCAATTAGAGTGTTTAAATGTTAGGAGAAAAGTTGCATGTCTTGTTTTCTTGTTTAATATAATACATGGTGACATAAACTGCAATTATTTATTGAGTCAAATTAACTTTCTTGTAACAAGATTAGGAAGTAGAAATCCAGTGACTTTTGTACTGCCTCAATCCCGCACGAATCATAATTTTTTTCACCATTACTTAATATGTGTAGGGCTTATAATGAAATTTGTGAATCTGTCGACATATTTTTTGGGAACAAAAATATATAAAATATATAAAATTTTCCGGTATAATTGTAAAATTGTGTTAGGTAATTAACGTTATATTTTGTATGGATTTACAACAGCTTTTTAGTTTTTTTCTCAGTTTTTGACTGTATTGACATTTAAATTACTTATTTAATTTAGATTATTATTTATGAATTTACAATAGCATTTTCGTTTTTGTTTTACTGGTGTTTTTGTCTGCAATGGCATTTAATTATTGTTTAATATTTCCTGTATGGACCAACAGGTCTGTGGGATTCAAATATACATATTTATTTATTTATTTATATGTATTATTGTTGTTATCTATTGTTATTTTATTAAACGATGTTGAAATGTTCATCAAATCCAGTCTAAATACTAAACAAAACATCTTATTATTTTTGCAACAATAAAAAGCAATACAGAAAGTGGACCGCTTTGGTTAAGTGATAAATATGGTTGTATTTCCTACACACATAAGTGTTTTTAACCTAAGTACCTACACGAAAAATAAAGCTAAACTTCTAAATTTTAAAATCATTGAGGGTCGAGATCTCTTTCGCCCATTTCTTCTTCGATCCAGTCCAAACAAAGCGGAACGTTCACGTAAGCCCCCACCCTCATTCCCACAACCGATTCCCCACCAACTCGTTCCTGTTTTCCAAAAGTGTACAAATCACCGGACTACCACCGTCACCTTAAAAGAATCTTCGTTCTTTTTATCACCGGCACAAATAAAACTCTTATGCAAGTTGTACTTGGGTTTCAAACGAGTGTTCCTCAAGATCCTCCAACATCATCTCCCGCGACAATCGGCACTTGAACTTTTTTCAATGTGGAGGAATACTGCCCTCGTTTTGAGCGTTTTTCCCCCAACCACTAGCCACACAAGCATTCTCGACGATCTTCTAATACGGTGTCGACAAACAAAGCACTTCCACGTTATTGCGATGTCATTTTGATGTGAAACATTTATAGAGGCTACATGGGTTTAAACCAATTCGAATGTCACGTAAAAGGGCGAGACGCCCCTCTCCGCCCGCGCACTCTTCTCCCATGTCTCAATTCACAAATTGATAAAATATGACGATTCCTATGTGAAAACGAATACATACTGCGTGAGAACCCGAATTTCCGATATCTTCTAATATTATAGTTTTCAAAATAAAATTGTTTGGAGTGACAACATCAGTGGCAACATTATTGACTCTAAATATGAGTGACAGTAACGATCAAGCGTCCAATGATTTCATTAATACTGTCTAATACACCTTCAAAAGCTACTATTACAGAAATAAAAGAAAAAACATTAAATAATATTCCGTAACTCCATTGTAAAAAAGTCTATATTAAAAATATTTCCTACACGGAAACAAAGTGCAACTAATAATGTGGTACTTTATTCCCTAGGTAATAAAATAAAAAAATACCGATATTTTTGTAACTGAAAATTTTGGGACACTGTGCGTGGTGTGTCGGTCTAATAATTTTTTTTTTGTGTTTTAGGGGAAATTACTATTAAAAGTAGTTACGATGTTTCACATCTGCCAGGCGTTGACGGCTTAATTTTTTTATAGAAACGGGACTGTGGTTACGGTCGTAGTGGATCAGGATTTTTTCCATGAAGTTGTCCTGTAAAGGGAGAGACTCCATCTTGCAGCTAACATTCCATTCTCTGGCTCTTACAAGTAGTTTCTCGAGTTGTTCCGTTGAGAGACTGACGCAATGTGCGGCCGTGATAGTCCCTTTTAGATGGATTAGCGAAGCTCCGCATTTGTAGATGTCTCTTGTCCCCGCCGTGCTGCTGAACGATTAAACGCCAGGGTAATTCTCCGAAAGCTGTCGTGGTCCCGGAAGTGATTCTGGAGTTAACTTTGTTAACGAAATAACCGCAAATTGACGGCTGTAATTGAAGGTCTTCGTCTTCGATTGACGTACACTTCATCATAAGGTTATCGCTGGAAATTTCTTTAGGGTCGGCACATACTTTATTCGTAATGCTGAAGGGTAGATAAGTAATTTTTGTCCATATTGTGAATAAAAATAGTATATTATAAACCAAGGTAGAGAAGTAATTTTTCTCAGCTAAGCAGTATTAAGTTGCGAAGCTGAGAAAGGGCTTCTCTACCGTGGTTTATATATTATTTTTTTCACTACTAGCAGCTTAAATCGTTAAATAAATAAAGCATCAAAAATACAATCGTCTAGCGGGTGCCAGGTCACAGTTAATCCTGAATAGACGTTGCCGTCTGTGAACATTTGTTTTTTCCGTGGATCATTGCAAATTTTGGCTCGCGCTTCGCGCTCAACCCCTTAAAGAAACCGACTCCAAGAAGGTCATATTTTCCTGTACGTGAAACTCGAAATTTGGACAGGATCAATTGTGACTCGCACCCGCTAGACGCTTTTTATCAAAAATAAAGGTTATGTATTTTTTCTCTGACATTTCTCCGTCAGAGACCGGATTTTCGTGAAAACCTGCACAATGCATACCTGTGCTTTTGTAATAATTTAACTTCGTTTTTTAGCATAAATTGCAGTTAATTAATGTCTAATATTTGCAACTGGTGCAATTTGTGAAAATCGAAGGGCGCTGTTGTTAAGTAGGTAGATAAAATAATAATAAACGATATGCATTTTGCATCAAAACCGGTCTCTGCTCATTATTAACTACTGGTCAATAATGAAAAAATTATTAACTACTAGGAAAGAAAAACAACTTCACACCTCCTCTACAAACTATATAATCGTACATTCTACAGCTAGTAGTGAAAAAAAATAATTTGTTGTCATTTATAATATAATAAGAGTTGATATTTCGTTGGAAAAATTTACCGATTGTTACAAGAGTTCGCCTAGCAATTTTGCGAATGACATTGTTATAAAAATCACGAAACGCAGTTGAGTGATTTTTGATCAATGTCATGAGCAAAATTGTAGAACTCGAGTCCACAATTGGTAAATTTTTCCAGCGAAATCTCAACTCGAATTATATTCCTCAGACTATTTCACGAAAATGCCCAAATTATTGATAATGTGGTGGAAGGTGACAGGTAATTGAGGTATTTGACATACAGTATGCTGCCACAGTGACTGCAGCAATTGTTATTTTTTCGCTGAAAAATGAGGTACGTTGTGTAATAGCGACTGTTCATTGGTCCGTAACCCCCGATAAAATTTTGACAAGTTAATTTTTTCAATTTAAATTTTGATTCCATTGTTGAATGATCGCATATGATTGGTTAAAATATATATGAGTGAAATTCTATTGAGAAAACCAAAAGAAAACTTAAGCTGCAGTTTATGAGTGTGTGATTGTGTTTTTGTGAAAATTCTTCACTTATCCGAGCACCGTGTGTTTTCAATACTTGTGATTCATAATTATGGTAACTCCTATACCTACCTATTCTTCTATAACTCAATTGCTATCACTAGACAGATCTATTTTAATTATTTTATATTAAATTTTGTTATATTTTCAGTTTGAGAAGCTAGGGGAAATTGAAAAGCACACAATACCCCGAGACAACTTGAAAGGTTCAAAAGAGTATTTCCATGCGTCACTTACCGAGGATCCAATAATAATCCGGCCATTCACGGCAACGTCGTCATCGCTACAAAGATGCCGAGGTACACAATGGCACTGTATATTTCTCGGATTATATTGAAAACGATGATATGTGGAGGCCGCCAGCAAAGGCAGAGTAAATAAAAAGGTTAGAGCGGACATTGTAAAGTTGTGAAAATTAAATTTACACTGAGCAGTTTTGCAAAGGGTGCAGACGTTTAAATTACCCCTACTATATTTTTATAGACGCTGAGAATTCCGAAAGGTCATAAAAGGGCCCCTACATACGGACGAGGATGCCTCAGTACATGTACGTGTATCCATTATCGTGCAATCCATTACGCGTTTTTGTTTCTGTCGTCGACAGAAATTTTGTCTGCACACTCATGTCTGAGTTCGCAAGTCTGAACGGCGTTATTTTAATTTAGGCTCAAATGCGTTTTTTTGATTGTTTTTCCATCCCGGAAGCATAAAGAACAAACAAAAAAAGAATTACGCATATCAATCGTTCCAATCGTGAGAATTAAATTTTGCCCAACACCGTTTACGTTTTAAAAACAATTTATTTCTAAAACGGAGCCTAAGGCTACATTTACAACCACTTCGATTCCGGCACAATTCGAAATCCGATTGCGAAGTGTGCTGAAACTTTTGAATTGAAGTTTAGTAGCATTTACAACATGAATTTGAATTGTAATTATTGTAATTTCGCTACCGCGCCATCTGATAGCAGCACGCCAAACTGAGCACAGGGAAGGAATTTATCGGTAAATGACATTGTAATTCCGGTTTTAGGTAGTAAGTAGGAGTAAGTAGGAGTAAAACACAGAACTAGTTCAGTACAATTGTCAACTGTGGTGGTAAATTATTGAAAATAAACAATAATATAACCTAACACCTTTGTTACTTCACTCAATCGACAGTAAATTGACAGCTCAAAACACACTGCGCATGTGCAATTCAAAACTTCTTGTGCACTTCGAATTGGAGATTTGAGATCTGCAAACACACAATCGTAATTCGAATTGCAGCACGACTTGTGCCGAATTCGAAGTGCCGTTGTAAATGCAAGCACACGATATGGTAAGTCAAATATCTACTTCGCAATCGGATTTCGAATTGTGCCGGAATCGAAGTGGTTGTAAATGTAGCTTAACATTACAAACTGTATGTGGATGCTACACTAGACTGTACATTTAGTCGCGTCAACAAATACATAAAACCGACAATCTTCGGAAGTCCTCAAAAACAGCTTCGATTTTAATGATTTTTTTTGTGAATGTTTGTTTTTATATCTTATTCAAAATCAGAAACCTTTTGAAGTGGGGAAATAATTATTTATATTGTTTAAACACTATTTATTATATTTATATAAAAAAAAATGTTTTTCAATACTTATTCTACAAATAATATACGAAAGTAAATTATAAAATTATTATGAATTGTGGATTATTTATTTTAGACATTTATAAATAAAATAATTAAACATTGTTCATCAATACCTGTAGGAAGGAAAAATTTGAGAATTTTCCTCGATTTCCTTGGGAGTCCCTGATCAGATCCTGACCTTTTGACAATGGAACTACTTCAAGATTATACCCTTTCAAATAAAAGAAGAATTTTGAAAATCGGTCCACAATTGACGAATAAATCGGTGAACATACATGATGTCGGTTAATAAAAGGGAGCGAAAATTTTAGTATTTTTCTCGATTTCCATGGGATTCCCTGGTCAGATTCTATTTTTTTGATAATGGAACCACCTTAAGAGTATACCCTTTCAAATAGAAGAAGAATTTTGAAAATCGGCCCACAATTGACGAATAAATCGGTGAACATACATGAAGTCGGTTAATAAAAGGGAGCGAAAATTTTAGTATTTTTCTCGATTTCCATGGGATTCCCTGGTCAGATCCTGATTTTTTGATAATGGAGCCACCTTAAGAGTATACCCTTTCAAATAAAAGAAGAATTTTGTAAATCGGTCCACAATTGACGAAGAAATCGGTGAATATAAATGAAATATAAATATATAAATGTTCTGAGGTAACAAGCATTAAAAAAAAAAAACATACAACCGAATTGATAACTTCCTCCTTTTTTGAAGTCTGTTAAAAAAAACGCAAAACAATTTTTTTTTAGATAAATATCATACATATTGTTTAAATAATATTAATAGTTATGTCCCCGCTCCAAAAGGTTTCTGATTATAAATAATATAAAATAAGCAAATATTTAAAAAAAAAACATCAAAATCGGAGCTGTTTCTGAGGACTTCCGAGAAAAAGACTTCATTGACGCGACTAATTAGACTAAAGCTAAACATGCATGCGAGTAATATTTATAAGCTCTAGAGTGCCAACATCGCGAAAGCAAAGGTAACTAGATGTCAGCACTATCACACAATGGTGTCTTTTATCACGGGCACATAACTCCTCCCGCCGAAGAATGGAAAACAGCGTAGTTGGTTTCCAGATGGAAGTCGTCCTGGGGGTTAGTCCTGATGATCTATCGGCGATGGCATGGGATGCACGGCAGTCTATGTCGGAATGGGATGAGAATGCCGGCAATGAGGACGATCAATATAAGGGTTGTCCAGATCCAGCTGTCTTTGGATGGAAAGAAGTGTGGCGTCGTAGTTTCGTCTAGCTTTTGACGCTGGATGTTGATGGGGCTCTGGAGGTCGTCTAATTCTTCGAGTTCTATCGTCTCCAGATTCAGGTTAGGAATTGGCTTCAAAATGTGGTTTGCAAAATGTGGTTGATCACTAGTTTAGGAAGTTCGATCTTCTTGAAGATGGATTTTGACTCTTCGTGATTTCGGATTATAAACTGTTTCAAATGCACTTCACACATGTCGTTTAGTTCTAACACATAGGTGTCTTGAAGAGGGATGTTCTCGTTGATGTTGGGGCACTGTTGTTTGGCGATGCTTTGGTGAGGCGAAACGATGATCTATTGATTGTAGTGGATTTTTCGGATTTTGGTGGAGTTGATGGTGACTTTGACTGTGTCACATGATGGTGTTATGACGTACTTAAGCACTTAGACTTCACAGGGGATACTTTCTGATATGACTTCAGTATTCGAATTTTGACAAATGAATTCTTCAACAACAATTTCTTTACAATTCTCTGAATTCATACCATGTGTACCATGTTAAATTCAAAAATGACAATAAAAAATGCTCATTGGTTACCGTTTTTGAGATGCAAAAATTTTGGGTTTTTCCTTTTTTCATATTTATCATAGGAGTCTAACGACCATTGCAAAGATCTAGCAACCATAGAAAACAATTTTTGGACAACCAAAGAGCTGAAAATGATGTACATTTGGTGGAAAATCTCTTGATGGTCTGTCAACATATGGGCTGCAATATGTCTTTGAAGGTGCACTTTTTACATTCCCATGTTAACTATTACCCATAAATTGTGGCGCCGTTAGCGACGAACATGGTGAGCGGTTCCACCAAGATATTTCCTCAATGGAAAAAGGGGTTGTTGTATTTTGAGGTTAAGGACGTGTATTCATTACGAGAGCTAGTTTCGAACTGTTTATTCTAACAAGTAATATAACTAACTATGTACACATGTATTATGAGTTGCCTAACATATCTAACATCTCCCTTTTTTATAATACAAAGTCTTGAAATTTCTTAGGAGGTATCCTATTTCTAGTACCTATTCTATCCGTAGCTATGTTTTGTCTTGTATGGTATACGTCAGGTTGAGCATTTGTATCTCTGTCATAAACATAATTACTTATTCTAATGTGATTAGAACTGGTTGATGGAAATTGTGTTTCCGTTGTTGATTTGATATAATGTGAATTTCTTATGACACATTTCCCATCTTCCTTTTCTAGTTTGTACGTCCTGTCTCTTACTTTACAAATAATTTTACCTAATTCCCATAGTTCCTTGGGTTTACTTTGATATCTTACTAACATACCTGGTTTAAATTCGTTTACACTATGTTTACAGTTTCTATTATAATATTGTTTACTTTTATCTTGATTTTGATTTAATTTAGCATGATATTTGGTTTTGTTTATAACTTTTGGTTCAAATTTGTGATCTGGCATGGGCAAGTTATCTCTGAGATGTCGACTCATTAGAATTTGAGCAGGTGAAAATGGTGAATTTTGAACCGGAGTATTCCTCAAAGCTAATAATGCCAAATGAAAATCTGATTGATCTTCAAGTGTTTTCTTTATCATTTTTTTGATTGTCTGTATCGTCCTTTCTGCTTGGCCATTAGATTGTTGATGGTGTGGTGAAGAGTTTATAAAAGTAAAGTTCCACTCTTTTGAAAACTGTTCGTATTCTTTACTTTTTAGCTGGGTACCACTATCTGAGATTACAATTTTGGGTATGCCGTGACGTGCGAATACAGATTTTAATTTGTTTATGACTTTGTTGGAAGTCATGTTGTTATTCAGGTCTATGACCTCTGGATATTTGGAATAATAGTCAACAACTAACAGGTAAATCTTGTTTTTAACTTGAAAAATGTCAATTCCTACTTTTTGCCAAGGTTTCTTTATGATGTCATGTGACTTTAGTGGCTCCTTTATGTTTGAATTTTGGTATCGATTGCAAATGTGACATCTTTTTATGAAAGCTTCTATTTCTTCTGTGAAATTGGGCCAATATACAGAGTTTCTTGCTCTTTGAATGGATTTGTTGATACCCATATGGCCTGTGTGTATGTTGTCAAGAATTTCTGGTCTTAATGATTTAGGAACAATTAATTGATGTCCTTTATATATTAAACCATTTCTTCCTGTTGTTATTTCTGCTCTGATTTTGAAAAAATGTTTTATTTCTGTGTTTAATTGTTTGGTGTCCTTTGGCCAACCATTGTTTATAAATTGTTTTAATAAATTTAAATCTTCATCTGAATTTGTTATTTGTGTGAACTTGTCTAATTTGTTATCCGTGAAACTTATGTTCTTTTCTATTATTGTTATTTGCATTTCCAGGTCTAGGTTGTCGTTATATTCTATTTTGGAATTGTTTCTTGAAAGATTGTCTGCAATTACTAATTCTTTACCTGGTTTGTAAATTAATTTAATGTCATATTTTTGTAGTGAGAGAAGCATTCTTTGTAATCGAGCTGGACATGAGTTTAAAGGTTTATTAATTATTGATATCAACGGTTTGTGATCAGTCTCTACAGTGAATTTTGTACCATAAATGTATTGATAAAATTTATTTACTCCGAAGCATATCGCGAGTAGTTCTTTCTCAATTTGTGCATAATTTTGCTGAGTTTGTGTCATGGCTCTGGATGCGTAAGCACATGGACGGTTTTCTTGTAACAGAACTGCTCCCAGACCATTTTTTGAAGCATCGACCGATATTGTCGTGCGCTTATTTGGATCAAAATATTGTAATACAGGTTCTTTGGCGATTATTGATTTTAATTGGTTCATGGCTGACGTGTGGTGTTCTTGCCAAATAAATTCATTGTTATCTTTTAGCAGTTGTCTTAAGGTGTGCGTTTGCTCTGATAAATTTGGAATGAATTTACAGACATAGGTTACGAGTCCAAGGAAACTTTGCAATTCTTTTTTATTTTTTGGAATTTGAATGTCATTAATTGCCTGAATTTTCTCATCATCTATATGGATTCCATTTTCATTGAATTTATAGCCTAAGTATTTAATTTCCTGCAAGCCTATTTTACATTTGTCTAATCTAAATTTAATGTTGTGATTTTTTGCGGTTTCTAGTACTTTTTGCAATATTTCATCATGTTCTTCACGCGTGGGTGCATGTATCAGTATGTCGTCAATATATGTTTCAACACCCTCAATTGTAAATATATTTTGGAAATGTTCCTGAAAGACTTCACTTGCTGTTTTTATGCCGTAAGGTAGTCTTGTAAATTTATATCTGCCTAGTGGTGTGCCAAAAGTACATAAGTTGCTTGAGTTTTCGTCTAGAGGTACGTTCCAAAATGCACTTGTTGCATCTAATGTTGTGAAATAACGCGAATTTCTTAATTTTGTTGATATTTCGTCTATGTTTGGCAGCTTGAATGGTTGCGAAATTATTACTTTATTTAGTTCTCTTGGATCTAAACATAGTCTTAATGTATTGTCGGCCTTTTTTATTAGTACGAATGAATTTAACCATTCGGTTGGTCCATGAACTCTTTTGATAATTCCTGCTTTTTCTAAATTATTTATGCATTTTTTGAATTCTGACTGTAGCGGAATTGGAACGCTTCTTATAGGTTGCACGATTGGTTTTACACCTTCTCGAATTCTAATGTTATATGATTTGTTAAATTTGCCAATGCCTTCAAATAAATTTGAAAATTTTTTGATTAATTTGTCATAATCTATGTTTGATTCAACATTGTCTACTTGCAATAATTTCTCATTTAGTCTAATTAAACCTAACATTAAACATGTATCAAGGCTTAAGATTGAACCGTTATTACCTTGATCAATGTAAAATTTTATGACATATGTAGTTCCATTGAGTTCAACTTTAATGTCCTGTGTTCCTAATATTGGTATTTTGTGTTTTGTGAAAGTTGATAATTTGTCATTTGATTGAACTATGTCATTAATGTTGAATCCAAGGTCCTTATATATATTTTCAGGCAATATATTAACTGATGCACCTGTGTCAACTTTGAATTTGACAACTTGTTTATTTATTTGAATATCAACTGTGCATTTGTTATTACCTGCCTGACTTATTGAATCTACCATTAAATTATTCACTTGAAGTCTATTATTTTTTGCCTTACAAAGCTTTTGAAAATGACCAAGTTTTGTACAATTGTGACATTGCTTACCATAAGCTGGGCATTCATTTATCTTATGATTAAAGCCACATCGTGTGCAATTCTCAATCATCTTGGTGTTAGGTAGTTTCTTTCCATGACTCTTCTCTGCAGTCTTTTTATGGTATCTCCGTTGTTGTGCTGCTTCCAGGTTGTTTTTGTGGTACGGGCCCTTGTTTGTCGTCAAAGCGTTAATTTCTTGGTGGCTTGTGTTCGGACTGTTCATTTCCATAAGTTGTTTCCTTGCGTTTTCGGTAATTAGACAGGTTTCCACAGCTTTGTCCAGGGTTAGCTTGTCTTTTTGTAATAGTTTCTCCCTCGTTGGTTCGTCCTTGATGCCAACTATTAACATTAGAGTAATTAGTTCATCTCTTAATTCACCCAATTCACATTGATTTGCCCTGTTTTTTAATTTTGTCACAAATTCTTCTGTCTTCTCGTTGCTCTGCCTCATGGTAATGAATTTGTATCTCTCATAATTGATATTTTTCTTAGGTACGAAGTGAGCTTCGAATTTGCTCTTCAGAATTTCGATGTTGTCCTTCTCATTTTCTGCAAAACTTAAACTGTTGTATACTTTGACCGCTTCTCTTCCCATTAGATGTAGGAGTAGAGCACAACGGACTTTTTCCGGCTTCTTGTGGGTCTCCATGGCTGTTGTGTAGATTTCAAATTCTTGTCGCCACGTTTTCCAATTTTCTGCCAAATTCCCGGTCATCTCCATCGGAGCGATTGGCTTTGATGTATCCATGATTTCTATATTTGAATTCAGTTGTCGGCATGTGGTTATTTCTTGGTTCTTCTTACTTGTTTATTTATTTGTTAATTTAATTTCGACTGCGCCATGTTGTATTTTGAGGTTAAGGACGTGTATTCATTACGAGAGCTAGTTTCGAACTGTTTATTCTAACAAGTAATATAACTAACTATGTACACATGTATTATGAGTTGCCTAACATATCTAACAGGGGTATCAAAGAACTACCATGTTGGCGGATTAATGCTGGATATCTATTCGCGATGCAGCAGACGCAAAATTCAAGCGACAAAGCAAGAAAAGAAAATCTGAATGTTTTTAAAAACTGTAACCAACTGAGTATTTTTGTTATTATGTACGTGTTTAGCGAAATTAAATGAAGTAGAAATGGTGTCAATTATGCATAAAACAGGCAAAAAACATTTTTTTGTAGCCCAGTGTTATCGTTGATAAGAAGGAATTTGGTTCTTGGGATAATGGATTGGAATTCGTTGTCGTTATCTTTTCAACAATTGGTAGTTCCAAAATAAATACGATTTCGTTGCCTTTTGAATAACTTTTAACTTCTGTGACACTTTCGAACAACAGTAATTTTTTAAATTTTGGTGTAAAAGGTAGTTTACCAGTTGAGATGTGATTTTCTATTGAATAAATTTCTTTTGCTAATTCTGCTGATTCGACAATTGACTTATGAAGTGTATTTTATTTTGAAAAGCTGATGGCAGTTTCGATCTGTTCCCAAATCTCATTTATTGTTTGGTACGAAATAGTAATTTGAGAAAGTACAATTTGTGTGGGGAAGATTTCTTGGGGTTGAATGAAAGATCCGTTTAACACCTTAAACATGTATTCTAATTGAATTATTCGTGACTTTAAAACCAACTGATTATGTGTAATCTCTTGAGTGACATTTTTAAATTTATTAATTGATTTCTCAAGTAGCGTGATTTGGTCTCTTACGATAGTTTTGATTTTATTTTGCCTTTCAGTCAAAGTAGTAATTGCCTTGTCATATCTTTTTGCATCATTTTGATCTAAATTACCTGTTAGCGTTTTTATGACTGAGCCTAATTCATTAATTAATCCTCTTTTTGATCTTTTATTATTATAGATTTGAATTGATGGATTTATTTGATCGATTTTTGTTTTCGCACGATGTTCTGAGACTTTTATGATGTTATATGAATTGTGAACTTCGCGCTGGCTAATGGGAGATTTTTCAATTGCATTTTTGAGTGTTCCGAATTGAACTGTGAGTGTCCTAAATTCTTCCACAATGGGTGTTATATGATAGATTTGGATGACTGACTAGTGATAAATAATATTTTGAGCTTTACCAATATGGAGTGGTAATAATCCGGGATTGTCTTTAAGGCTGTGGAATTGAAAAGGTGGTTTTTCTGATAGAGTTTGTTGGACTAGAAGTAGGATTAGGATTAACCTGAAACAGAAGGGATTTTTAGTTCTTTAGTATGAACTACTTGGGTCTTTTCAGTTTCTTTATATTAAATTTTTCATTGTCACGATCGGGTTCAGAAATTTTGCCAATAGGTGTGTTTTAGTCTCTTGTAAAATTTCGATTTTGAGTAGTGTTACTGATCGTTTAGATGGTTCAGATGTTCATATAGAAAAAAGCACTTTCAATTAGAATTTTCCGATTTTCTGGGCAAGTTTTCCAATTCTTCATTCCCTGAAAGCCTATATTTTTTATTCAGAATATGCATTAGTTGTTATTCTAGAAATGATATCACTATGTATTTGCTTAACACAATTATCAACAATTTAAATCAAAAAAAAAAACCTGATTCTTTTAAAATATGTGGCCAGTACAGTGTCATGAGATAAACAATTTCTTAGTTTTGTCTTAATCATATTTACCTGACTATAAATATTCTTTCACAATCCGCACTTAAATGTAGCAAAATTAGTAAAATTACTCCCAACATTTGGCAAGAAATAGCAATTACCTGTGAATTTATTGTAAATCTGCTAGTACTGGAACGTAGCGAAATAATTGGAATAAAAATAAAATAACTACATTTGTTGCACAGATCGCGAAACAACACAAATGTAAAAGCAAATGTAATTTTATTTTAATTTAGGCTGGGATTCGTTTTACAGATTTACAGTTCTCACAATACAGCTATTTGTGTGTGTCAGTTTTGTATGCAATTACGCTACTTATCTTAATCGCTACACATGATTGCCGACTTTTCCTTGACGACAAACTGAAACATGCATTATCCAATACTGCAGACGGTAGTAATTCAGGATTCTCTAGCTCCATTTATAAACTTACATAAATTAAGAGCACTTTCACAATGGCGAACTGAAGTTTTACTTCAGTCGTGTGGTCTAAAGCACACTCGTATTTTTTTAAGTACATAAACGCACGCCACTGGTGCCATAGCCAAATCATCCTCTTCCGTGTTCCTCATCCTAACACCGCAGTAGCAAGACGAAAACTGTCGATTTAGTTAATGTGTCTGTAGGCAAGAGCTAGTACACGTTGTTGTCTCCACAATAATTATCTATGCACGTACATACAGGGTGTTTAAAATAAATGTGTTTTAAATACAGAATGTGACAAATCCGTTTCAGCCCATGACATCCTAAATCAAGTCGTCTTAAATTGTCAAATTCAGTTCTTTTAAATTGATTGACCAAAATTTAAATGGGGATGTCTCACATTACATGAGTTATGAGCTCGCTAGGAAATGGGTGTTAAATCATTTTTGTTTTTTATTTTAATTTTTATGCAAGAAAAAAATATTGGTAATGATTTCAATAAACAAAAATAGTAAGTCATTGTACCTATCTATAAGGTCTCATAAAAAAACTAAAATACATCTAAAACTCAAATTAACATTGTTGGTAGACATTCCTTTTATAACACATGAAACCATCCACATGCCTTAGTCCTAAATATAAGCTATCCATGTCTCCATTCATCTCTTTCATGTGGAAAAAAGGGTATCATGTAGATAAAACCAACCATGTCGTGTCAGCCTTTGGGATGAGTAGTGGAGGCCTGCCAAGAATTTTGTAAAAGTGTTTTAATTCTGACTCTCTTCTGTTAAGTGCAGTAAAAATTACAGAACGGAGTTATTAATAAACGTGTCTATAAACTGCATCTGCGAAATGAAAGTTGTGGCTTAAACTCTAATAATGTTTGGGTTTAAAGAGTAATAATGCAAAAGATATGTTTTTTAACAGAATAACCTACATTTAGTTTAACATTCGGTGAGATCATCTACCATATATAAAAGGAGTAAGATAAACTTTACATTTAAATAAAATAACAATTAAAAATAATCCAAACTACACGAGCATTCAAAAAATAAAGCAACACGTATAATCGCTTAATAAAATCCGTTTATTACTTTCTAAAAAATACAAAAGATACGATAACTTATAACAATAACAATACAGTATGCTTATTGTCCACAGAACGGATAAAAATAACCATTTCGTAACGAGAGATTGACTATTTTTTAATAATACAGAGATGCACGAGCAGTTCAATACATCCGGTACGCACCGGTCCTTCGGGAATAGTGTCTTCGTTTCCTTTGCAGAATTTCGGAATGTTTTGACATTGGCTGAAAAACTTTTCCACCACGACAATACTGACTCTGTCTTTGTGTTATTTTCAGCGATGTGACAATATTTTCTATCGAGATTATGCAAATGCAAAAAATGGAATTTTCATAGACGTTAGCTGTGTAAATGTATCAAATCACCGCTTCCTGTAGCTTTCAATTTCTTTTTAGTTTCTTCTTTTAGTTAACAGACCAGTGTAATCGGTTCAATTTTTTATGGACATGCATCCTTGACTCACCAGCTTGGTAGATAAACTACTCAAACGATCACACTGCCAAGTAATGGATCATTGTTAACTTACCAATGAACACTAAATGTAAGAAAGAGAATCTAACTGTTGCTCTAATAATAATAATTATTATTTCTGACGACAAAATATACAGAATATTTATATAAGTTGTACATATTATCAAGACAGTCTCTCCTCAGATGTAGCCTCCTCAACTATCTTTCGAAACTGAATGTCTATTAATTTTGGATTTTACCTTAGAAATTGTGAAATATGTGAAAGAAAATAGAAAACATTATCACACCACTGACGACATCTCGAAAAGACGGTTCGACTAACAACTATAGACTAGAAGTGACTAGGACGAACTTCGTACATCGTCTGTATAGAGGCAGTGAGGCAGCTAAGGCACCAACATCTACGCTTCTTGAATTTCTCCCTTGAAACCAGGGATGTGGTGGAAGTTATGTCTGGCCAGCTTGTTAGCCAGTTCCTGCAAGACGTCGCGGAAAATAACAGAGTCTACATTTTCACCCAGCATGTAAAAAAGAAACCAGTCGCCCATCTTGCTTCGACGCACTATGAGGTCGATAGCATCCTTGCGCACCAGACGATATCTACAACAATTTAGAACTCATTGTTAAAACTGAAGGAACAAAAGTAAAGAACAAGCAGTGTGTTTACAGGAAAGCAGCAATCTAATTTGAAGCTAAATACCTTCGAACGATGTATTTATTTTAACGCAGTGAGAAACTTACCTCATTCTCAACAAGTACACTCTCATTCGTGGTGAAAAAATGATCACAATCCGGTAGATCAACATGAAGAACGTTAAAAGAAAGAGAATGATGAACCAGAACCACAGGAAAATGTAGATCTTTTCGTTGACGACGTTCAGGGGTAAAATGCACATGGCGTCATGCTTCTCTATGTCACCGGAAACACCGTATTTGTAGAAGGTACATTTCGTCATTCGAGGAAAAATTTCGATCATCGGATCGATGCGGTCTTCTTGATCGCTGTTAATAAATGCAATGACGTCGAAGCCGAACATGAGGAAGGCACCGTCGAAAAAGCGATTCATCAGGAACATTTGCCCTGAAACAGAAGAGCATTAGAAATCGATGATGATTGTACATTGTTAAAATATTTTCATCGGGGCTGTAGTGTCTCAAAATAGTAAATTTTATTTTTCACCCTATGTTAAATTACAACGAGTGAGCAACAAAATTCGTGATCGCAGTTGGCTAAACGTATATCGGTTCTTTTATTTTACTGATTACATTAATCGTCAATTCACATTACTCGATGACTTTTTACATAATCGTATCGATCAAGAATCGACTCAAAATTTTGAATTCAGAGGCTCCTGCGATCACGAATTTTGTTGCTCACTCGTTATAACCTAGACGCTAGTTTTCTTAGTAAAACAATAGTATATTATTTGCCTAGAACAAAAAGTGAACTTAAAAAGTACGAGCAAGTTGTTGAGTTGAGTTGAGGCGCAACAGGCACCCGAGGTCGGAATTACTTGTGAGGACCTTTAAAAACACTTTTCGTTCGAGGTAAATACAAAGTTTAATTCAATACTGCAAATTAAATAAACTACATTGAAATAAAAAGAATTTTTTTATTTTTATCTTGCACAAATTATTCGTAATAATTAAGTATGCTGTAATTAACATTCCCATTGTTTTGTGCCTCAAGAAGCTGATTCCGTGAAGAAGAATTTTATGCCACGGAAATCTCTGAAACAATATGAAAAGGAATACCAGTTGTTTCGTGAGTGGAGAAAAATTATTTACTTGAATTAATAATTGTTACTATGGAAATAAATTACTAGGACTTTTACTTTAAAATACTAGGACGTTAATGTTCCACTTTTTTAGATACCAGTATGAAATAAAAAAAAAAAACAAAGAGTACAATAGGTGCCGTGGGACACCCAGTGGTAGGGACGAAGTTCCTTTCGCTATATATTATGTATTAAATAACAGGCACAACGAAATAAAATCTGTTCAGCAAAGGCGTTTCTTACGAATTCTGCCTTAACTTTAAAAGATATATGAATGCTTTCTATAGAAAAGTTGTAGAGCTTAAAAAAGGCCTATAAGAAAGTCTGCGATGACATATACAGGGTGTCCCAACTAAAATTTGTACCCCCCAACAATTCCAATTTCGAAAGACTCAGAAGAAAACGCTCGAACAGGTCAATTTTGTTATCAAGGGGGACCAAATTGTACCAAACTTTCAAATCTTAGATCTCACCCCTTTAGCGAGGGGAGCCACCCCCTTAAAAAATTTAAATGGCATGGGGGGTCGTGTGATACATCATTTTAAAGCTTATTGAATTGAATCAAGAGTGTTTTATAAATAGATTTAGAAAATAACAAATTCAAGCTTTTTTTTATAGAAACGAATCAATACAAGTAGGTCTGCATAGAGAAAACAAAATTGACGTGTTCGAGCGTTTTCTTCTGCGTCTTTCGAAATTGGAATTGTTGGGGGGTACAAATTTTAGTTGAGACACCCGGTATGTAGATGTTAAGGTTAATTTACAAATTGATAAAATATGAATATTGCTATGAAAACGAGTACAGACTGCGTGAGAAGCCAGCTATTATAAACTGCGTTCCAAAAAAAAAAAAACGGTCCAGCGAGTGCGTTCTTTACTAACGCTGCCTTAACGGTAAGAGATATATGAATGCTTTCTATTAAAAAGCTGTAGAGCTTAAAATGCCTAAAAAAAAATCCACGACGACATAATTATGCATAATTATCTATTTATATGTTAAAGTTAATTCGCAAATTGATAAAAGATTATTAGTATTCCTATGTGAAAACAAATACATGCTGCGTGAGAGAAGCAGCTATTATAAGGTTCGTTCCGAGAACAATTTCGTGACGGTCGAAATCTTTCACTTTTCTCGGCTCGGTCTAGCTCTCATTCGCCAAGTGTGTAGCATGCGATAATAAATTAAATTTGCATTTTTATGGACATTATTGTATTCTTGCAGATTCTGTCATTATCAAACGTTTTAAAATTGACAAGTGTTGGTGATTCTGAAGACTCAATGATGAAATTATGTCTCATTAATTTTTACCTCATTTTGTACAACACAATGAATCAATTTTATGTTTTCGATAAAAATGCGGACATAATTTATTTTTTCTACTTTGCGTTCGTACTGAGGCTATTACGATACGCTTTTGCGTGTCATGATAGACAAAAGCGATGTTATAATAATTCTACTAAAAATAGAATAATTTATTTTTTAATATTAGCGCTCTGGGTTGATCTTGGCAATCCTAACCTATACTTCGCTGCCAAGCTGTCAATGTGAACTGGCACTACCATTGTTGGCACTTGTTTGGGGAGTGGCTTCACGTGAGTTTTGGGCACGCGATTTTATTGGGGCATTCTGTCTGAGGGGGCCAAGCTGGTAACACGGGGCTGGCTGGCACTAACTTTGTGTGTGGACACCATCAGGAAGGTTTTTAATAGTATTAACGGAGCGTCGTTCAAATAGGCGTATGTTATTTCATATACCTCGCATGACCTAAAGTCACTGATTTTGAAGGTAACAAATTGTACATCGTATTTTCGCCAAATCCCGTATTTCTGGGGGCGAACATTAAAGAACCGCCGCGAAATTTCCTAGATTATGAAATTTGATTATTTAGTATAAAAAGTGGCAAAGTAGAAAAAAACTGTATGATAACTCGTTTGTAAGGCATTTTGTCGCACTTACTCATTTAGGGCACTCCTCGCTACGCTCGTAGTGCCGGTTTTAGCACTACCAGCGCCCTGGGCGAGATTTCTACAGCGCCCCCGGCGAGAAATACAATCAAGGAATAAAATGAAATACCTAACCACTTATTAAAAAAAAAGTAATAAAACCTTACTTTTACTAAAAATTGACAGTTCAAGTATGTACTGAGTACTTAGATTAACTTATATACAATATAATTTTGGTACAAAAAATTAGAAGAAAAATGCAAAAATGTTTGGATTAAATTAATTTCAAACTCAGGGCGCGACTTCTAAAAGCATGATTTTAACAATTACGAATTATATTTAGGAACAGAATATAATGAGACACACACATTAATTAACAAAGATCTTGGACTGGGGGCACAACCAGGGCGTGAAAGGGGGCATCTAGGTTCCATTTGAGCCGGCAAGGGTCATTTTACAGGTACTGATTATATTATACTTTCTTGTATTTGAAGTAGTCATAGCAATAGTATAGTCCCACAGTGACAATACAACAATATTGTAACGGGTGTTTTTTTTTTAAATAGTTGGCGTTGACTATGAGTTTATGTGAACAGGTCACAATTTTTTGACTGGTTTCATTTAGACGGTTATGTGAATTCACAAAACATGCGGATGTAGAGTTCAGAAAAACCTAATTTTATGGAAGAGGTTCCACTGCACCCCGAAAAGGCGTGTTGAACTGTCGCTTAATTAAATTAAAAGTGAGGTTAGATATAGATTCAGATGTCAAATTAATAATTGTCAGATCGATGGCACGTTCACAGTTAAACATTCATGGCCAACTTCGACGCCAAATTTTAAAAAACAACAATGCATTTATATTGTTGATTTTGTCGAAATTATATTCTCGATAATATAAGTGTGGATAATATTTAAATTACCATCCAGAATAAATAGTAACATATCATAAAATTTTCACCGTGTATGTTTCCTCGGGGCCATATTATTTCCGTCCCAAATTTCATTAAGGTCGTATATTTATAAACAAGAAGAATGTTCTTAAATCCAAGTCGTATATTTAGTTCCAGAGATTACCGCCCCAAACATATAAACAATCAAATAAATGTTACATACTTTCTGCCTTCTATCTCACTTTCCCTTCTCCGGGCCCGGATTGTGCGCAGAGAACGTTAACAATAATAACCTACTTTTAGCTACGAAATTGTCATTTGGGGCTTAACGGTTTCCTACCCTTAAACTTCCACTCATTTTAATACATATGATCTTATTTGATTATGAATAAAATAATATAATCTCGTGTGCTTTTCCTTTATTGAATTTGTTGTATAGATATATTTATTGGGAACCATTTTAAGTGGATTCAAAATTTAGGTAGGAAAATCTGAATTTCAGTGGTCATGTTTTCTTTCCTATGTACAATTTCATTTTGTCTATGGTCGGGAATTTCCGGTGAAATGAACAGCAGTGCTCCGACAATCATTGTTGAATCCCATCATTGTTGTGCAAATTTTCAAGTTGTCCTAGTATTGTTCTAGCACAGCGATATACAGTGTGAAAATGTGCATTTTAAAAAGAATATGTACAGTGTGTCCCTGGATGGGGTGCCCATGAGGTGATTTTCTCTATTAAGTTGTTTGGAGAGGAATATTTTTGGTCTAGACTAGTTTTGCTTATCTTACAACTGTAGAAAACTAAAACAGTCAAACATTTTAATCAACCTGTTTTAAATTAAGCGGTTTTTTCTTTAATTTCAAAGATTTTTTTTCTAAGTCCATAAACTGAAGGCAAAGTTACCTAGCAACCTGAACACAGTGACAGTCACGGCTGATACCTTATTTCGAGTAAAATAATTAACAAAACAATTTGAACAATCCATTGCAGCTCAAATGAACCTCAAGAATTTTTTCTTGAAATTCTTGGATTACGTGTTGATATGATAGGTCGCCAAAACCGTAACACTGAATTTAAAAAAATGTTTGCTGACGACTTAGTATTCCGATTTTTTTTGACAACGATGAAGTTTCAATGGTATTTTTTAGGCGTTGCTAGGCAGTGTGCGGCTTTAAATACTAGATTTATCAAAAATATTGGGACTTAGACAAAAATTCGATCATATTCGAAGAAAAAAGCCCTCAATTAAAACACATCAAGTATGATTTGCTATGTTTTATCTCTTTTTGTAATTTTATAACAAGCAAAACCAGTCAAGACCAAAAATATTCTTCTCCAAACAACTTACTAGAAAAAATCACCTCATGGGCACCCAGGGACACATTGTATATTTTGGAATTTAAGTGTACAAAGTGTTCTAATGTCAGTAACACAAACTAAAAGGTTTCCTTCGCATTAGCGGATATACAAATGTGCATTTAAAGAGGACACGAACACCACATTTTAGAATTTAAAATCTTTGGAAATCATATACAGAGTGTTTTAATGTCAGTAACACAAACTAAAAGTTAAAATTTAAATATATCTAAGTCGAACTCCACAAACTTTAATAAGTGTAAAACTACAAATGGAACATGTTTCGGCAGAACACTACTGCCATCATCAGCCCTTAAAAAAAATACGTCAACGTCATAATTTTTATATTCTTTAAGGGCTGATGATGGCAGTAGTGTTCTGCCGAAACATGTTCCATTTGTAATTTTACACTTATTAAAGTTTGTGGAGTTCGACTTAGATATATTTAAATTTTAATTTAAATTTACTCCACTTGGATTTATCGACATTCTTCTGGTTTACAAACTAAAAGGTTTTTAACACCCTCCGACGGTTGCAAGGATTGCAAAATCTGGTGATGCGAAGAAAGCAGCGATGAAGGGAAAATAAGCACAAAAGAAAGAAAGTTAGAAATGAAGAAATATACGACAATCACAAAAAACACCGGCAACCAACAATACACGACACAGTGTAGAAAGTTACCAACAAGAATTAGACAGGGCGAAGAAAAACGCGAAATTCAGGAAGAAGATTCAGAATTCAAGAGGAAACTAAAAGAAAAAGAGAGTAAAGAGAGCCCACAAGCATCCTAAAAAACAAGAAAACAGTAAGATCACCAGAGCAAAGAAGAAGTCAAGAAGAAATTAAGCTGAGAATGGGATAGATGATGGAAACAATGATGGATAACTTAAAACAACTAAAAGAAGATACAAATAAAACCAGGAAAGGAATAAGAGAGCTGAAGAAAGGAAAATAAAGAAAAGAAAGAAAAGAGAAAAGGTGGAGAGAAGTGAAAATCTTCCTAGAAAAGAGACACGGGAATAGAAGCAAAACGTCATGAGAAACAGAGAAAAACTGAGAAATAGAGTTAGAGCAAAAATATTCACAAACAACGATTTAACAAGGAAAGAGAAATACATAAAAAGATAAGAGAAATAACGAAGACTGAAAGGGAGGAAGGAAAAGTAGGGTGATGCTGGCAGAGACAGAATTTTTGAAGAAAAATATCCTGATGATGATCGTGAAATTGAAATTGTATTTTATTCCGATAACTAACAAACCTTTCAACTCCAAATAAGGGATGAAATCGACATCTTTAGGGGTTGAAGTCTTGGAAATCTAAAAGATATTGAAAAATGTTATGGTACCTATAAGTGATTTGAATAATTAAATTATTTCGCATAATAATTATTTAATTTTACATACGTTCAATTATTGAAATCGGCTGATTTTAAGATGTGCCACTTTTCTAGGTCGTTGATAAGTATTTGTGACAGGAAAATTATGGACACAAAAGACAGCAAAAGATTAAAGTGGTACGGTCACCTAAGGATTACAAATTAAGGACATGTGGCAGCAAAATGTTGTGATCTCCAAGACAATGATTGGAGAAATAGAACGCACTGGAGGCTAGGAAGCAAAAGAAGCTGACTGGTGTAATTGCACTATAGCTATAGTAATACTAATAATAATAACAATCTGAAAATTGGTAGGGCAAAATTAAGAACCACAACCTGAAAGCTGAGAATTTAAAACAGGAAAATTATTGAACCAAGAAACAAGAAAACTGAGTCTTCCAACAAACTTGATAAATTGAAAAAGCTGAGAAATTGAGGAAATCGACAAATCTTGAGAAAATGAGAAACTGACAGCATTGCAGCGAAACTAAGAATTTGAGAATTAGTACGTTTATGCTCTCCGAAATGCATTTCGAAAACAATTCTGCAATTCGCATTAGCTGCTAAGGCTAGTTTTGCAATGTTGAGTTTCTACCTGAAATACGCGTCTGCGACTCGTAGAATACTCGTCGGAAGCTAGTCTTATGTAAAATGCGCATTTCAGACATTGAGACACTATTTACTTGAAAGAAATATATTTGAGCCAAAACTCTAGCAAACAATTTTTTTTTGAAAATTTGAATAATTGAAAAGCAAGGAAAATGAGAAATCTAGTAAACCTAAAAGGCCGAAAAATATAAAAAAAAATAAGAAGAATGTGGAGTACATTCTTTTTAGTTTTTTTTTAGATTTAAGATTAGCTTCCGACAAGTATTCTACGTGTCGCAAACGCGTATTTCAGGTAGAGAACAAAAAATGGGAACAATAGTATCTACTGGAATTACACGGAACAACGATTGAACTGGTTCTGATCAAAAGGATCACAAAAACATAATACACTGACTGGCAAAATTATCATCCGAATCTCATATAGAAACTTAATTTAAAATTAAAATAACGCTTATTACAGTAAATAAATAAATTAAAGACTAAACTGTGATGATCAATTTAAGCAAATACCCTAACAATGAACGGATGGGTAGGTGAAATAGGATAACTTTCCGAAGTAACATAATAATAGAAGTTTTGTACTGTTAATTTTTAAGTCCGAAAATTTGTATTGGCTACATCTCTACTCTGACACAAGTTTCAGTATTTGGTGTTGCCCGCTCGAGCTTGAATAACTGCCTCTATTCTGCGTCTTTGGATAACGTGTTGATCGATTTGTTCCCATTCTTCATTGAACGCTCCAATTAGCTCATTTAGCGTTTCAGGACGATTTTGACGTATCTTAATTCTCCGTGCAAGTTCATTCCAAAGATGTTCAATGGGATTGCAGTCTGGGCTTCGCGCTGGCCAAATTAATTTTGGTATTTCAACCTCATGTAGGTAATCCGTCACGACCCTAGCGATATGCGGACGAGCATTATCCTGCATGAAAAGAAAATCGATCCCTACATTACATACAGTGCGAAAGGTACCACACGAGGTTCTAAAATTTCAGTAATATACCGATATGCATTTAGGGCACCACCAGCGACGAGGACGAGATCTGTCTTGGCCTGCATATTAATTCCTCCCCACGCCGTTATGGGATCCTCAACAAAATTTTCCCGTGTTCTGGGAAAAGCAGAGGCCCATGCGCTGGCCTTCTACTACTCATTCCACTTTCCCTGAGTCGCCTCCTTATTGTTCTCTCACTAACTTCAACATTTCTGGTATTCCGAAGAGCATTTTGAAGCTGTGGAGCCGTTAGATGCTTATCCCGCAACGATCTTCGCATGACAAATCGGTCATCAACTTGTGATGTGGCCCTTTTACGGCCTTGGCCGGTTCTGCGTTTGTGTTCGCCAGTCTCGTGATACCGACTGGCAACTCTGGAAACCGTCGATTGATTTACCCCAAGAAATCCACCTACGTAGCGTTGGCTTCTGCCGTCATGTTTTTTTGCAAAAGGACTAAAAAAGTTACTGTATTTAGAATAAAATTCATCAATACTGAAAATCGACTGCTAACTTACATTTGGATTCAACTTTATTTTCTTATTTTCTCAAAAATGTAACTAATTTCCACAATTTAACGTTTAATTGTGAACCTATTGGTTTTAAATCTCTCATAATTGCCTACCACCGTCTACTTAGATTCTTTTATACGTCTGCTATTCTCTCCCTTCAATTTATTGTGGTATCAGGTATGGTACCGATTAGCCGCAATTGTTTTACTTTTAACTGATGCGATAATTTTGCCTGTCAGTGTATTTAATCTGTACCTAATACTATACTGAAGGAAAAATTTGTACAAGTAGCTGTAACTTTTTCTATCGTCAACCCCCAAATTTAGTTTTGAATTTACATAATTTATTATGTTGCACCTAATCCAAACTTTAGTGATTACTGATTCAATATTTCCATTTTCCTACTTAATTACAAAACATGATTAATATCCAGACTTCACATTTAGGTCGCTGCAATAATTTTTGTTTCCCATGTCTCAATTATTATGCGAATGATTTACGACTTTAACGTTGCAGGTCTTTGCAAAAATAAACCTTCCAATCACTATTTCCGGTCAGTTGCATTCGCTTGTTTAAAAAGAGACCGACTATTCATAGCTTTTTTGCGAATAAAACCTTTTATTGAAGTGTAAATTTTAAATAATAATCCGGGATCATACACCGCTGACGACTTCAGTATCAATATTTACATGATTTCCGCTTTTGTTGTCGCTGTTATTTCCTGATTACTTATAAGCTAATTTATGAGCTTTAATTTTGGAATCGTGACAGTTTTGAGGTGAGCAAAATTCCGTGCATAACACATATAATATAGGTGCGTGAATATCATTTCCATGTTAATAGGACGTTTTTAATTGTCAGTCTGTAGTGTGAATAATAACAGGAGTTAAATAATTCAATGATGTTTCTGATACCTAATAACATTTTTTTCAGTAGGAACTGTACGCGACACTGCCAAATAATTGTTGGGGTTATTTCTGAAATGATTACTTCGTTGAAGTTTATTTTAAAGTGTCGATATTTTTAACATCTCAGCTTATTTCCTTTTGTTTATTATTTCTATACAACATTAGTCACGGTTTGGATAAGTAATATTTTAGAAACATGTTATATTCTCATTGTATTAAACAAATTTTATGTAATAGAATTTTGGAACAACCACTTTTATGTAATACATTTTTTCACATCAAGAGATATACAGGGTGTATATTAAACAATGGCCAAAAATGCAGGGGACGACTCCTTGGGGCCCTCCAAGACTATTTCGTCCTTTGGTGATTTCCGAAAAACCGCTTTGTTTCGAAGATACAGGGCGATAAATATTTTTTCATTGAAATTTTTGAGTTCACAATAACCTCATGAAGTAGTTGAGGACTGTTTTCAACATCAATTTTCGTTGAACGTGTGGATCTTAATTGTTGGTAATTTTTTAATTTGACCGGTATTTCTACCAGGAAGACTCACCGGCAAAGTCTACCAGAACTTTTTAGAACTAATTTAGAACAACAAAAAAGAAATGTTATGTGATTTATACACGACGGGGCACCACCTCATTTTAGTTTGGTTGCACGTGAATTTTTAACCGCAACATGTGGGGATCGCTGGATAGGTAAAGGTGTACCTACCTCATCTATGGCCTGCTCGATCTCCAGATCTCAACCCTTTAGATTTTTACTTATGGGGACATGTCAAATAATTAGATTACACCACACCAGTAGTAGATGTAGAAGAATTGAGAAATCGGATAACTGCTGGGTGTAATAGTATACGAAACGACTCTGGTGTTCACGACAGAGTGAGGAGAAGATTGGACGCATGCATTCTATCTGGTGGTCATTTTGAACAGTTTTTGTAGATTTAGAAAACTTTGCAAGTAATATTTAGGTAATAAAATATTGTTATTGTGAAAAATGTGATCGTACTGTATCTTTGAAACAAAGCAAATGAACAATGTTTAATATACACCCTGTATAATGAAATGGAAGAGGGGAAATAGGAGAGTAGTGCTAACGGCAATAAAAGAAAACGGAATAACGAAAAGGATGAACCATTTGCGAATAAAAATTAAGAAAATGTAAAGTGAGATAGAAAGCAAGTCATAGCTGGCCGTGCAAGAAATGAATGACCGCGTTAAATCTGACATTTCATAAATAATTCTACTAAACTACGACAAGCGGCTTTTCCGGTACGGACCTTCGACTAATTTTGTTTTCGATCTCTGTATCACTATCTGTTACTAGATATTGTAAAACATATAGTGGCCTAACATTATACTTCTTCAGATATATTATGTACGTCTTGTCAAATCAAGATCACAATAAATTATTATTATTAACACTGTATTACCTACCGATAACGTTAATCAGGGACAGCAGTTCGCAAAAATAGTACTTGTACGCCCACCAATTGTGGTACCTGAGGTTCTCCCACAAATAGTCTATCATAAGTTTCTTCTTCTGTTTCTTTTCGATTTCTGAGCAAATGCCCACATCCAAGTCCATCATCAACGCATGGATCTTTCCTCCTTCCCAGGACTTCCACAACCATCTGGGCGTATAAAACAGGATCGCCTGAAACAAAACGATTTATCTTTTTACATGTCTACCAGATTACATCATTGATTCCACTAAATAGTGTGAGATTTATTGTCTTGGGCATAACAACAATTTTATTGTGCCAAAAAGGTGAGTGAATGTAGAAATGACTGCATTATTTTATTCGTGTGTCAAGTGTGGGAGGATATTTCGGAACAGAATGAGTTACTGGAGGTATTAAATCAAGTTCAATTTAGCAAACTTGCTTTAACTTTGAATAATGGTGTTGAGTGTGAGTTAGGAAATTTTCATTGTTAAGGTCGCTGCTCCAGTTCCACTGTTTCTAGGATGTAATTGCAGCGAGCCTTTGTAGGAAAAGCAACAATTAGAATTAAAATTAGAGATGCTGTAGAGTGATTTAGTAAATATTAATATTTAATTTAGGTTAAACAAGCGGATACGGTTTGTGAATGAATTCATTTATCTTTCATCTTATAATAATCTAAACTATATGTAGATGATGAAGGTAATGATTTGAAGATTCTCTTTTAAACTACTGTTTTCTCCCTTAAATATATTATTTTTTAACTTATCGGGTTATTTCCTAGGATCGCTCCAAATATTTTGATAGGTGTTCTGCAAGCACTCTGTGTTCAGAGCAAATACAGAAAGTCTAACTCACTCTAATTAAAATTATTGTATTTATGTATTTAAAGTAATGTAAATACTTAGGAACCCAAACTACATACACTCAAAGTGCAGAGATGAGTGTTTGTACTTTCTTATAATAAAATAGTACTTTCCTGTAATTTAAACCTGATACTCACAACATCCGTGATATATATTTTAAGCAAACGCCTTCTTGCTGAGAAAATAATCTGTTGGTATGCACATGCAAGATAATTCTTGGTAATTTGAAATAATAAAATTAAATTATGTAAACTTACACTGTTACTACAGTAATGCACTATAAATTAACGCCACTGTCAATATTTTTCATAAGACAATAAAATATTACCGAAAATCCCTGGACCATTTTATGATCATTATTTGGTCTATTTCAGACATTCAGGATTTATAAAGAATAATAAACTAAAACACTGCCAAAATTCCCAGGTTGCCAAAATACTTTTTAAATTTCGTTGTGTGAATATATTAAATTTGAAACTGAGATCGTTAAATAAAAATGGTGTTAATTGGGGATTTTCCATTTCTTCCGTCACAGCTAATGTTATTTGACAATAAAATTTGGGAAGCTGAGATCATTAATTTCACAATGAAATTCGAGTTGGAGTACAAGTTTTATATCGAGCTGTTTCGAATCCTTTTCGATGTAACCTTCTAGTGCAATATGTGGTAGTATAAAATGCTATTTTGTCAGAATATTTCCAAATTTGAAATTGGTTTTTACTTGAAATAACAGAAAATGTTTGGGTCACTTGAATGATTTTAATATATCACATTACCGTGTCGAGGATAAACATACACAAAAATACTACGCATATTTCTTATATATCGCATATTTTTTAGAAAAAAGAAGACCGGAAAAACTTTCTGGTCAGTGGGCAAGCTGCTACAGCATTAATTTCTAACCTTTTGTTTTCTTTTGTTTTTAAGGGAGTTTATAATAACTAGCTGACCCGACAGACATTGTCGTGTCCAAATTTCAATTAATTTGTTTTTGGACATATCGCGAAACAACATGTAATTTTATTTTAATTTAGCCTGGAATGGGTTTTCCAGATTTTCCTCCATATCTTCCGATTGTTATTTTCAATTGAAAACATTCAATTGAGTTATTTCTATTCCGGGAACACAACGAACAAAACAAAAAAAGAATCAACCAAATATGTCGTTTCTATCGTCAGGTATAATCGAGAGTGCATACAAAAATTATGTTTTTTGCAGTTTTTCCGAATTTTTCTTTCCGTAAAAACCTTATCTAGATTATTACAAAAATAAAAAAAAATTGCGATATCGCGGTCCTGCCGTTCTCAAGTGGTGCGCTTACCAACGAAAAGCATTTCATTTTTAAGATCCGTACTCAAACGGTTTCGACGGGATCTATTACTAAGGCTACGTTGTCCGTCCGTCTGTCCGTCTGTTACAGGGCTGTATCTTTTGAATCGTAATAGGTGGACACTTAAAATTTTCATAGAGTGTGTACTACTACGGCCGCTATAACAACAAATAATAAAAATAAATTAAAGGGGTTCCCCATACAAGAAGCCTGTTTTTTCGGCGTTTTTTTTTTTTGACCAAAGTATTTAAAAAAAAATATATGTTGTGTTAAATATTATACGGTGGTACGGAACCCTTCGGATGCGAGTTCGACTCGCACTTGGCCGATTTTTATTATATCGATTCGTCACTTCAGAACGGCTGGACCGATTTGGCAATTTTTTAGAATATTCGCAGTGGCCCGGGTAAGGTTTTTGCGGAAAGAAATAATTGGAAAGGTTTCCGGATGACTTTACCAATTTTTCTTTCCTTAAAATCCCCACTCAGACTATTACAAATATGTAAAAAAAAAATGCCAACAAACAGCATTTTATTTATAAACTAGCGGAAAAGCTCGGCGCTGTCGCTGTCGGCGTGAAACATTAGTCTCCGTAAAAATGAGGGACATACGCGTCAAGTTTTCGACGCTGTCGTAGCTCTCGCATTTATTTGGCCCTGGACATTTTTGGTTTCTTGCATTCCTTTTGACACGAGCTTTCTTTTCAATTTAATGTCGATCTTTACTTACATTCCGACGAATATTTTTATTACATACATATTTCACTTTGGCTCTTTGTAGTGCTCTTTGTTTGCTTGCTCTTTACAATAACACTTGAATAAACGTCCTAGATGAAGGCTGATTTCTACCAATATTATGAAGTTTGGGGAACATTTGCTTGTCAAGTCATATTATGACTCAAAAACCCTTACTGATATTTCAACATCTTGACAAAATTTCAATACAACAAGGCCAACGTTGGCGCTCGTCGAGGGTTCGCCAAGTAGACGAACATGGACCAACGTTGGAACGAATTTACGTCGGCCTACAGTTGCATGCCGTCTGGAGTCATAGTGTTTGATTTTTTTTAATTTTTTGATTTGTCAAAGTTAAAATCTGGGAAAAGCTAGTCGACACAGTGGAGGATTTTTCTTCTGTAACATTCAGATATCAGAAGAGGAAGTAAAAAAAAATCAAAGGAAGCGACAAAAATAGTAATTTATGTACCGAGGCCATAAACGTTATCTTTTTTGGACGCATCTGTTTGTTGTGACCGAGGCGTGAGTCAAATTCAAACAGATCAGTACCCAAAAAGTAGAGTTTGAAAGATTAGTCCCCCAAAGTAGAGTTTGACAGATGTGTAGAAAAAAGTATAACTTTACGGCTCCAGAAGATGCCGTCGAATCATCTTTTTCGTAATCATTGCCTAAAAAAAAAATTAAACAAAAAATGAACCCTTTTGGAATTACACTCTCAGAAAAGATCTAAAAATCAAAATTCTAGTGAACAGGTTAACTTTATTTATTATTTGCGACACTTGGATATATCAATATAAGATATCAACATTATTTGAAGAGTTATCCAGCTAAATTAAAAAGTGAAGGTAAAAGATTTACCATGCTACATACCGGAACTACTTCAGTATTTTTACCCAACTGTGACTTACTACTAGTCGGTAAAAATAACGACCGCGACTATCACAAGACAATGACAGGAGATCTTTTTATAGAGTGGACTGAAAAACAGCTCATTCTTGTGTTGTCAGACTTTGACGAAAATGTGTGGTGGTTATGGATAACTCTCCGTATCATTCAATGCATGCGAATGGATAAACCACCAACATATTCTAAAACAAAGCAACAAATACGATACTTTTGATAAGTTTTACAAAAAAAAAAAAAACAACTTCAGACTATTGTCGCAAACGTTGTAATATTTTACAACCTTTGCGACAAGACACTGACAAATGTTACGTGATTGACGAACTACTTTAATTATCAGGACATGAAGTTCTTACACTACCTCTATACCTCTGCGAATACAACCCAATCCAAATGGCATGGGCGAGGTGTACGTCTCATTATGATAAACACATAAATTCGCAGCCTACATCTAAAGATGAGATTGCAAATTTATGGAAAGAATCTTTGACATTGTGTACAGTTATCTTTTGGACCAGCTGCATTAGAAACTGTGAGACACAAGATTTCGCAAAACTTATTGGTATTTGTGACGTTAACGATTAACCTCCTATTATGTATAATGATTACATTGGGGAATCAGAATAGGAAAGAAACTTTTCAGATTGTGAAACTGATTAATTTAGTGAGACTGCCAGAGATTTTTTTTTTTTTCGCAATTGTGCTAACTTACAAATTCTTTTGGGGATATTCAATCCCTTTTGGCCCTTAAAAACTATTTATTTCAAATGTAACTCCAAAAGAGATAGGTCTAACAATTTGCATAAAAAATTTGGTCGTTTGATATTTCACGTGCACCAAGATTTCAGTTCGACCTTACTACAACATTTTCTCAAGACTTCCCCGGAATTTCGTAGATACTTCCTCAATACTCGGTCAAAAGTTTGTTCCCTAAAGAATAATTATCAGTACCTACTGCCAACCTTCCTGAAAACTGACAATGGTTCTTCAAGATTTTAACAAACATCCATTCCACGATTTTCAGTGTCGACCACCATACAAATTGTTCTTTGCTAGATTAGGTTGCCAATGTGGTGCGGTGCACAATGAGGATCGAATATTAGGTGCATTGCTATTGAGTATAATAATTATAAAAGAATCAATAATAAGTTATACAGAAACATTAACAAAATGGTTTCAATTAAGACTTTTCCATTACCTATTTAGATTTTATTTTCAAGTTTGGGAAGAGATTTTTTTTATGTGAATTGATAAGTGTTCTTCTATAATCAGAATATACATATTATTCTTTGACGACGCACATTTAATTATTGTAACTCAATTAGCGGAAATAATAAAATAAGGTTCTTTACATTTACTGTCAAATTAATGACAAACTGGAATTTTTTCCTTACAAATAAAAAACTAACCTTAAAAAGTATATTCTACAAAAACAATGTAACCAAAAAGTTAGTCTCACTATTTATTGAAAAGTTACTAATGTCACGTGAATTAGTTGCATAATATAATAAAAATAATTCAAGTTATAAGAAACTTGTGAAACTGTTTGCGGTCGGTAAATAAAATTTTGCAAAATCGTCTAATACGGGTATAATTATTATTTTTAAGAAGGAGTTTGGATACCACTTTTTACGTCTCTAACATTTCTGGTCTTCGAGTTTTCTAAAAAATAATTTATCCCCCTGTTTTATCCTTTTAGCGACTTTAAAAATCCTTTTTTATTGCTTCTTTAGCCTATATAAACGGAACCTAGTTTCCAAGTTTGGTGTTTAACTTAATTAGTTTTGACACAAAAAAAAATTATATAAGCTTTACTACACCCCTTTAGGGAGGTAATTTGAAAAATCGTTCCTTCTGCACCCCTAAGATACTCAAGGAATATTTACTCCAAATTAAAAATTTCTAGGTCTACCTGTTTAAGCTGTGCTTTGTCTATCAGTCAGTCAGTCATGGTACTGTTTTATAAATAATAGATTTTATCGTTCGACACTGTCAGAATTTTCAAATTTTCGCTTGTGTAAACACTCTCTGTCATAAACGTGACACTATTTTTATGGATTTTAAGCAATTTAAAGGCTTTCCGGGGTGATGTCGAACGATAAAATGTTTTATTACACTCGTTCCTGTGTAGATTGAACGCTTTACGCCACTCGGGGCTCACAAAAGCACTCGTTTCAATCGTGATTTTATAAACCCCTTGTGGCATAAAGCGTCCAATTTACAGAGGAACTCGTATAATAATCTACTATAATTTAATCAAAAGCGCCCTACTTTTTAGTTATATTGATATTATTGGACACTCAATGAAACTAATGTATTATTTTGTCGTTTAAGATTTTTCTTATGCAAATTTTCAAAGCAGACACATACTTATCAGAGCTAATTAATTATAAATATTTCAATATAATGAGAATATCAGTCAAAATTCTATTCTGACAGTGTCAAAAACTGCCCAAAAATTTCAATTCAAGAGTTGAGTTAGAAAAACTGCAAGAAACTTCCAGCCCGCAGCATTATTTGTGCAGTGTGTTTTACGATTTCTACGAATTGGGTCAATTATCTGTCGCCAGACGTTAGGCTCCATAACATGCAAAAGATATATATTTTGCTTCGTGTATATGTATCCAAGGTGGCGCCCCCAACAGACCACTTTTTCGAACTAATCCGTATCTTTGAAGGTATATATAGGTCGTTGTTGAGCCCTCGTAAAAATAGCAGAAATGGCATTGTCGTGCCATCTAGAATCTCTTGTGTGAATATACACACAAATTTTTGTTGAGCCCAGACCTGGGCTCCATAACGTAATTTCGGGCTAAACAGTATCCGCATAATATAATATATTGGCTTCACAATGACCGTTTATAAATATATATATATATATATATATATATATATATATATATATATATATATATATATATACACATATATGTATGTGTATGCATATGTAACTTTCTTTTGTTTTTACTCAGGGGGCTGTAACGACCCTTAAGTTTTTTTTTTTCAAACGGGAAGTTATGTCAACCGACACATCATTGGAAAGCTTATAAAAAAGGAGTACAACGATATTTTTTTTTTACTTTTCCAGCTAATAATGTAAGAAGAAATAAATTTAAACAACTTTAATCTATTTCTTTCTTGGTAGGTTTACTATTTGAAAATTGTAGGACTTGAATTAAAAAAATCTCGTTTTAGGTAAGTTTAATGTTTTTTTTAATATAACAGGTGTTCAATAATTATGTTCACCAAATCTTTCTTGACAAAATGCAAAACAATAATAAAATCCATTTCTTACATTTTACAACATTTCTGAAGTGATTTGCTCAATTTCATAGGTAATACGTTGTTGCAAATCTTCAAGATTATCGGGTTTTGTGGTGTAGACTTTACTTTTAAGATACCCCCACAAAAAAAAGTCAAGAGGAGTGAGATCTGGTAGTCTTGCTGGTCATTCTATTGCCCCTCTTCTTCCGATCTACCTGTTATGAAAAATGTTGTCCAAATAACGCCGAATTAATGCAGCATATTGCGGTGGAGCTCCATCCTGTTGATATCATATTCTCTCATGTGGAAGTTTTGGATCTAATTCATCTCTAAATTGGTTCGCCAGAGCTGGACGAAGCGTTTCTTGAAGAAACGGTAGATATATTTCTGCATAAGGTTGTCATTTAGTGAGAGACAAATTTCTTCCGATGTTGAAGTGAGATAAAATTTTGTACATTCGTCGTGAGATGCTGTAACCTGGTGTAGAATAGTGGAACCAAAGTGTCTCGGTGAGATCTGCTTTGTGATATTACAGTGACCTGTTGCGTTTAGGGACCAAGAAAATGCCCAGTTAACCAAAGATTATTTTCTGTTATTTCGTACGTTCAAACTGAATATTGACCTGGCTTCTACCTACCCTCAATAAAACTAAGTAATAAATACCTCATTTATTTTAAACGTTTTTGAGCGAATCCTTTTTCGCTTGGTGTGTAGTATTTATTGAATAAAGAAATTATGATAAATAACAAATTAATAACAATATTTATGGTGGGATATTATGGGATATTTGTATGAACTCGAAACCATAACTCGCCATTCAAATGATGGATATGCGTAATTCTTTTTTTGTTTTGTTCGTTATGATCCTGTAATGGATGTTGGAAAAACAAATTCCAGAGTAAATTAAAATATTTTTTTTACATTATTTGTCGTTTCGCGATCTATCCAAAAACAAATTGATTAAAATTTGGACAGGACAACATCTGTTCGGGTCAGCTAGTGATGAAAAATTTTAATATATGTATAATTATGTATTTACGTTTAAATTCCTGCAATCATTCCAGCAATTAGTGCAATCAGCCGCTCATCGAGTCGCTAGCCTCGCTTGTTGCCAAAAATACATGCAAATGACAATTCCGTACTTATATTTTGTCTGGTTGCCAGTTCATAAAATCTTATACTGCTTATTAATAAAATTGTGCATTGTTGTGCTGTTTTTGCGAAGGTGAAGAATATTAAGTGTTTATCATCATTTGTGGACAAGGATGAAGATTGTGAAGAAATGGAGTGAGTATTGCACTCGATTTATTTCCTAAAAAATCAAAAGAGAAATACTACCTTCAACATAAGATATTCATAATTGGTGTATTTCAAAAAACATACAGACACAGTGAAGACGTCATTTTGACTTGTCAGAAGCCCTCAACTCTTTGGTCAATTCATTAAATCTTGAAGGCTACATTATCCGTTAAAAATAATGTAAACATAAACTCACACGAAAGCTACAGTACATGTTTATAAAAAAAAGCAATCTGTGGGACAAGTTGTAAAAAAATAAAAAAAATTTGAAGAAATTGAAAAATTTCTCCGAATGGCTCCGGATGAAATGTACTTCATGCAGTAAAATAATCATATGAGGATTAAACAGTATTGTTTTAGGTGGTAGTAATCGTTGGAGTTTCAGGTGCTTGCAGAACAGATCAACTCATAAAAATGACCACAAATGGTGTGATTGACAAAGACGATACTTTAATCATTAATATCCTAGATTCAAAAACATATAAGCAACGAAAATTTACGGTATGTAATGCCGACAAGTAAAACTTTATCGATATTGTATCAAATTTTAAAAAGTATTTCTGCTTGCGTCCCAGCAATATGACTTCTCAACGGTTATTTGTAAAATATCATGCTGGAAAATGTGCAGCCCAAAACGTGGGCCATCATACAATTGGGGCAGGTTTTAAGATAGCTACTTATTTGAATCTGACACTTGTAGCCAATTCTGGAGCGGACATACTATCACTGAAACAACACGGTGGATGAAAATCTTCTAGCGTAGCAGAAGGCCACGTTAACGATTCCTTAAATGACAAAATTTGTGTAGCAAAAAAGATCTTATACAATGGAGCAAAAGCTAGGTCTATACGATCAGAGAAGTTTTCTGTTCCTGATATAGATGAGCCTAAGAGTAGTACCTCACTTGTTGAAACGTCAATATAGTGAAGAAAAAACATCTTCAGTTAGTACTACAATTTCTGAAAAAATGCAGTATAATTTATCGAAGCAAGCCACGTCGTTTCTCAACTGTGTAATAAATAATCCCACATTCAATATAACTGTAGTAATTAATAGTCCATAAATTAAGCATACTAGGTATGTAATATTCTGAAAAAAAAGTTTTTGTTTGTAATTTTTGTTTATTGGAAAGTAATATATGATATTCTGAAATATATAGATTTTTGTTTATGGAGAAAAATATTACGGTAATGTGTGTATGATAAAAAAAAAATTGTAAATTACGGTAGTAAAGTGATTTTCCAGGCCTCAAGAAGTGGTCAGGCTCGGCCGCGCGTCGCCTATCCATATCTTCTCTTTTCCTGGAAAACAACGACTTTACTGCCTACGTGTAAAATATATCGTCGTTAAAACCTGAAATTTGTGTAACTCCATTCTGACTAGTTTTACAGGAGAAGCAAAAAACTGTTTTCTTTCGCGTGAGACAATATATTTCAAATTTCGTATCACAGTTTTGAATTTAGTGATAATGAAAGTTTTGAAATATATTGACACAATGCGAAAGAAAACAGTTTTTTGCTTCTCCTGTAAATCTAGTCAGAATGGAGTTTTATTTATTTCGGGTTTTAACGACGATATGTACTATATTTTTCACGTGTAACACCCCAAAAAATGAAAATTTATAATCTATATACAGTATGTCCCCGGGTTGAGTTTATAAGAGGATTTTTTTTTATTTTTGACTTTACGCCAAAACCTCAAAGGAATAAGATTTCTTTGCTTGTCCTGAAACCAGCAAATCTGTAATTAAAACTTCATTATTCTCACCGAGTTGAAAGAAACGTATATTTTTCTCTTGATTTTGGACTTGGTAATGATTAATTTTAATCTTAAAGTTTTCTTATCACGAAGGCAAGCTATCGTTTTAGAGTAGAATTGTGCGCAGAAATGGATGGGTGGTTAATTGAATAATGATTGTTCTTGTTAAAAATTAGTTTTTTATGTTAAAGGTGTTTCTTTGAGTTGCCATTTTTTTATTAAATTAATTTTAATTTATTTAAAATAATTTTTTTCACAAACATTTTTGTTATTTAACTTGCGTAAACTCATTTGTCAACGTGACATCTTTGTCAAAAAAATAAAATCGCCAATGTGGTGGGATTTAAAGAGCAGAGAAAAAAATTTATAAGTCCAAAATTTGGTGGTTTCAGGACAAGCAAAAAATCTTATTCCTTCGAGGTTTTGGCATAAAATCAAAAATAAAATTTTTTTTCCTCTTGTAAACTCAATCCGGGGACATATTGTATATAAAAATGAATCCCTATTTTCCTTGGTCACGGCATCACTTGAGAACGGCTGGACCAATTTAACTTTTTTTTTTTTTTAAATATTCCGTTAAGTTCGAGGAAGGTTCTTATGAAGTAAAATATGGACAGGGGGGCTCAGGGGGGGGCTTGGGTTTATAACATTAGAACAGGTGGACCTATTTTTATAATTTTTCATTTGTTGGTTTTGCCTCCGCCCCGAATAGCAAAATAACTATCAAAACATGGACGGGGGGCTCAGGGGACCCCCTTGGGTTTATAACTTAAGAACGGCTGGACCAGATTTTTATGATCTTTGATTTGTTCGATTTGTCTCCGCCCCGAATAGCAAAATAACTATTAACACATGGACAAAGGGGCCCAGGGCGCCCCCTTGGGTTTATAACTCATGAACGGCTGTACCGATTTTTATGATCTTTGATTTGTTAGATTTGTCCCCGCCCGGAATAGCAGGATAACTATTAAAACATGGACATGGGGGCCCAGGGGGCACCTTGGGGTTTATAAGTCAAGAACGGTTGGACCGATTTTTATGATCTTTGATTTGTTGGATTTTTCTCCTCCCCGAATTGCAGAATAACTATTAAAACATGGACATTGGGGCCCAGGGGGCACCATTCGGTTTATAACTCAAGAACGGCTGGACCGATTTTTATGATCTTTAATTTGTTGGATTTGTCTCCACCCCGAGTAGCAGAATAACTATCAAAACGTGGACATGGCGGCTCAGGAGGTACCCTTTGGTTTATAACTCAAGAACGCCTTGACCGATTTTTATGATACTTGATTTGTTGGATGTCTCCGCCCCGAATAGCAGAATGACTATTAACACATGGACAGGGGTGCCCAGAGCGCCCCCTTGGGTTTATAACTCAAGAACGGCTGGACCGATTTTTATGATCTTTAATTTGTTGTATTTGCCTCCGCACCGAATAGCAGCATAACTATTAGAACTTTGGAAACACTACAGGGAGCGGGGAGCTTGGCACAGGGAAACGACAATAACAAAGCCCCCCTCGTACAAGGCAACAACAACAAATAACGCCGGCCACCAAAATTTGTCGTACCGGGCTTTAAAAATTAAAATCGATTTTTAATGCGTAACCTCCAAAGCTTCACTTCTGTTGCGAGTGGACTACACACACAAATTTTTTGATGATATCTTGAGAACTGATTGACTCTACTTTTTTCGTGGGTGAGTAACTATTAAAACATCGGAAAAATTAACGGAAAAAAATTTCTTACATTTTGTATGGAATCCGTAAATAACGCGATATTTGATACATGACAGAAACAAAAATGAACATGCCGTTGTATGCTGAATTTAATTTAGCTAAAGAGATAACACAACATTATTTGTTGATTCTGAGGCGGTACAAAGTTCGCCGGGTCAGCTAGTTCCATATAAAATATAGTTTATTACTTTATTAATGGAAATTATAGCGTTAATCAGAGAATTTTCATGTAGGTTAGTCAGATGTTCGCGATTGCTATGGAAAGTAAAGTGGTTTCTAAGGTAAATCGTATATTTCGATACAAATGGGGCCAAATTAAATACATATTATGCGGGAATATTTATATATTTAGTTATATTACCACCTTCTCTATTTCAGCTCGAGCACTCGAAATTATCGTTTATAACACTAAAGCCAACTTAACTGAACTTGAATGTCAGAAATTTCTCTCAACGTTACAATCGTGGTGACTAAGTCAGCTTTCGTGTTACAAATCGATAATTTCAGTAGTACACGAAGACGTAGTCATCCAAGCATAAAAGATTGGATTGGCCCAATTTAAAGTGGGTGTAAAGAAGCTGGATGGTGAAAAAAAATGATTGCAATGGAAATTCGTTTGGGATCGAAAAACAAAAATTAGGATTAAAAAAAAGACCTATTAGGATAGCACGTCAGGTGCCATAATACCCTTTACGTGTTACTTACAACATTGTTTCTATGTTCGTCCCAGAACTTACTTCTCTGGAGAAAATTTTATTTTTTAGCAGATTGCAATAAGGGAACATTAGGAAATACTGATATGGTACTTTTTTGTGGCAGTTGCAGCTCGCGGAAATACCGACCGATACATTTTGCGGTTTCATTACCAAAATTATAAAACTTTCATAGATAGGTGAATAAATAAATATCATAAACTATAAAAACCATTATTATTATTTACTCATTCGCGTTTAAAAATAACGTTTACATAATACAAAATTAAAAATAGCTAGAACAAATCTCTCAAACATTAACATTTTCCAGAAGCATAGTCCTTAAAATATAATACACATTAATTTATGTGATTAAAGCATTTCACAGTGTCAGTGATTAATATTTGGTATGTTCTGAAGCCAAGTGATGAACTATAATGAGACTCTATATACATTTTTTAAATAGATTTCATTTTTTTGTTTTTTTGTACAATGTGGTCGCATTATTCAATGCTGAAAAACAAGTTAGAAATAAATGAAGATTGCGTTGCTATGATGGGTCCAATCGTCGTTAACTAGTAAAATCGCACATTACTATTATGTGTTCTATACAGTAAAGGTGAAATTTCGCAATTTCACAGACTCCATCGAACTCAAAGTCGTAGGAATAGCAAAAGAAAAACTGATCAAAATAGAGAATGTAGAGAATACAGAAATTCTGAGGATTCAACATCGTGAGAATAGCAGAAAAGAATCTTAGCAATTTAGATAATAAGCGTATTATGAGAATGCCGAAGATTCTATATGAAAGCAGTAGAATTTAGAGAATCCAATAGATCTCGAGATTTAGAAGCATTTTCCTCATTACATGAGAAGCAGAATTTCGGGTAGTCATTTCGAAAAAAATATTTTTTTTGATTCAACTGGTTGCTCTCAAGTTTATGTTTACAAAATCAATTGTATTAAAACAGACTCCATTTTCTTACATTACACCCATTTGCGTGTATCAGTTTTGTATGCAATTGCGCTACTTACTTATCTTAATCGCTACTTATCTTAATTGCTACACATGATTGCCGACTTTTCGCAGACGACAAACTGAAACATGCATTATCCAATACTGCAGACGGTATTAGGTATTAATTCAGGATTCTCTAGCTCCATTTTCCACACTTTCACAATGGCGAACTGAAGTTTTACTTCAGTCGTGTGGTCTAAAGCACACTCGTTTTTTTTTTCAAATCCCACAACCTCAGCAGTTCTCAAACTTCAAATGGACGTCAACCAGCAATCAGATGGAGAAAGCGGACATCCACGGACTGCACGGACAGTGGTCTTTGAGGAAAAGATTTTAAATCGAGCTGAAGAACAACATGCCATCAGCACGCTTGCAATAGCGCATAATATAAATGCTTCCCATTCATCGGTGATGCAGGTACTTCGGAGCAGAGCAACTAATTCGGCCAAAAATTTTATTATGGAAAATTCCAGGGAGTCAAATTTGTCAAATTCCAGCAAGATGTAAATCATTTCAATACCTTCACTTGGTCCCAGGAGGTGCGCTTAACTCATGGGAGCCAAAAAAAAAAATAACTTGTAGCACTTTTTTCAGTTTTTTGCTTGTAGCTCGAAAACAGTGTGTCGGACGGAAAATAACATTCTATTCCATATTAAAGAGGGTTAAATTCTGCCTAGAATATGTAGTATATCTTCAAATTAGGTTCATTAGTATAGCCATAATTCCAAGTTAGAAACCGGGAAGGTCATCATATCATACCAGGCATCGATTTGGTGGTAGACCCGCAGAATATGTTGGGCGGCGGCTGCATTTGTTGGGGGTAGAGAAGCTAGATTAAATCTCGTAGCGGATTTTGTCCAAGTAGGTATCATTGGCCTTAAGTGAATAAAGGACAGTCAGGAACAGTTGACCTGTTGAAATAAGGTCCTGAGGATCAGCATATGCATGGTGGAAAACCTTGACAGCCTTCTGTAAAGTCGTGTTCTTTGCAAGCAGCTTGAGAAGTTCTCTGCAAGTAGCTGGGAGAGTAGAACTTGTTCTGAGAGGTCTACTTTCCAGGTTTCATGACGTAAATGTTTGAGGAATTAGGTATATGGTGCTAAGGACATGCTGCAGCAAACTACCGTCCATTATGTATCCAATAGTTCCATATAAGACATCAGGGCTTTATGAGTTGGGACAAAGCCTTCAAAGTTTTCCAAAATTCGTGATAAAGTGAATTGGCATTGCTTTCTTTGGGCACAAATTCCTGTGATGGGTCTTCGCCACAGACAGACCACATATCTCTTCTTAAAATCAAAAGCCACGACCCTCTGCCTACATCTTTTGGGGTTTTCCATGTCACCTATTTTGTTCTTCAACTTGAAAATTGAGATATCTATATAACGTGTAATTTTATTTCCTACAACTTTTATTCTATGAGTCTTTTTAATACGAGTATCTGTTTTAAATATACGTGGTCTTGGAAAGTCACAAAATGTAAGTTTGCAGTGAAATGAGATAGTTTCCAGGTTTCTTTTAATTTCGCCTATACGACTGAACCGAATTTGAAGATTAAAAAATGTGTTATGGAACTCCTAGCAGAAAATTTAACCACAAGTAGAACTCGTCAAAATAAAGATTTTTCCTATTTACCACTTGGCTGAAACCCGCAATTTTTTTGAACATTTTTCTGACCCCTTATTTCACCCTCCGCCTATGCCTAGATGAACTTGAACGCATCAGAAAGTTTTTGTCGAACGAAGTATATACCTTTTAACTTTTTTGGGACAAAAAATTTTTCGTTGATAGTAAATTTTAGGTATCAGTGGTGTCGCGCCGGCCGCTATGTTGTGGTTTGTGCTCGATTCTTAAGCAAATATGTACTAAGAATTTATTCATTGCAATTTCCACGAAAATGTTTTTTTTTTCTATGGGGTAATGTTAGTGTTAGGTAATGCAAACGATGCCAGCCGCTTATTTGTGCATGAAACGTTTTTGAAATCCCGAAATTCCAACGTGAGGTCCAGTATTCGACGATGTGCTTCGAAGTGCATTCGAAGTGTCGGCGTGTCAACATTGATCTTTTACCGCACGTACACCAACAAGGATTATCCCTGATGTAAGTTAGAGAGTTTATTATTACATACGAACCTACTTCAATATTATGCATATTATGTTAGGTTAGTACCTACATGTTTCCATTTAAACAGTTTTTATTTCGATTCGTTTATCGGGTAAAGTTTTTGTGCATTCCTCAAAATTAAAGAACGGATGTCCATAGGCGGGTATTGGTTTTAAGGGTCAAACTGTTCTTAATTTTACAGGGTTAAATTCTGCGTAGAATAAGTATACAGGGTGTCCCAACAAAAATTTGTACCCCCAACAATTCGAATTTCGAAAGACTCAGAAGAAAACGCTCAAACAGGTCAATTTTGTTATCAAGGGGGACCAAATTCTACCAAACTTTCATGTCTTAGATCCCACCCCTTTAGCCAGGGGAGCCACTACCTTAAAAAATTTGAATTGCATGGGGGGTCGTGTGATACATCATTTTAAAGCTTCTTCCATTCTCTATCCAGACCTACATTTATCGATTCCTTTCTACAGAAAAAAAAAAACATGAAATCGTTATTTTCCAAATCTACATAACATACTCGAATAGGTCAATTTTGTTATCAAGGGGGGCCAAATTGTACCAAACTTTCAAGTCTTAGATCTTGCCCCTTTAGCCAGGGGAGCCACCCGCTTAAAAAACTTAAATATCATGGGGGTCGTGTGATACATCATTTTAAAGCTTATTCAATTCTCGATCCAAACCTACTTTTATCGATTCGTTTCTACAAAAAAGAGCACAAGAATTTGTTATTTTCCAAATCTACAGAAAATACTCTTGATTTGGAAAATAACAAATTTTAACAAAATCAACCGTTTTTAAAGTTTTATAAGAACAAAATTAATTAACATTGTATTTTTCCATTGAATATGTATAAAAGGAAATTTTTTATGTAGGTAAGTTATCTCTAAAATTATTTTTTCGTCGTATTCCCTTAGTTGAGCTTCCCTTACCAGTTCTTTTCCTCTAAATACCCATACGAAAACTGAAGTAATTTTTTATCTAATCAATTAATAATAAATTACCTTATTTACTGGAGGATGATTTTCAAGAAACTGTTGTTGAATTGTCGTATCGAATATAAATGCGAAAGTAAGATTAGCTACCGTCTGTGTTGAAATTCGCTCATAGAAACGAGACAAATCGATGATGTCTGCCGAAAAATTAAAGAAACAAAGGAAAAGGAGTGCAGGTAGTACATTCGAATAAAAAGGGAGTACATTTGCAGTACAACTATCCTCCGGAGTACCGCTCATAAAATATAAGTACAAAACTCCCAAAAGGAGTACGTTTGGTCAGCTTATTGTATCGTCATTTCCGCACATCAAAATCGTCCATTTTATTGATGAAATTGAGCACCGCCGGCATTCAAACTGTAGTTTCAATATTTAACAAGGTCAATAGCGAAACCCATTAAGCATAAATAATTCAAATGTTCCTTGAACGCATACGTCCAAACCAATAAAAGCCATGTAATTTTTACGGAATTGGAAACATCCGCAGCACGTTCCCACCGCTACCATTCCATTCCGACGATTTGAGAGAAAACAAATTTGGTTGACTCTTGTACAACTTATACTTCCCGGATAAATACACCCGTTAAGTGTAAGGTAAATATTTTGGAAGTTATATTCACTGCCGGTAACGTTGAAGCACCTGAAGCCAGTATGTAATTCTATAAATACTACACAAACATTTCCACTGTTAAAATTCACTATCTCTGTCGGAATTCGGAAAATTGATGGAGACAATTTTCGCATAGTGGGGACTAATTGAAATTGCAGATGTTGGAGTCGATCTCATTGTTTATACAGAAATCTTTTACGGATTATTAAACAGGCATCTAAGGCACGGTCATTGCTCTAACTATTTTGGCTCGGTGCCATAGGGTTTGCGCCCAACAATCCAGCGAAAGAAGTATTTATGAGAACGCATAGTAGTTACGAAAAATTGTTTATGCAGTGAATTACCCTACATAATAAGTTTATAACAAAGTTGTTGCATCAGTGATTTAGGAAGAAACAGCGATGAGTTTGATCACTTTCTTAGGGAGTTTATTTATGTCGGGTTTGTTTACGAATTCTATGAACTGGTACTGGTTTCAATAAATAGTGCGGTTGTGTTACCTTCCCAATTGGACTTGGGTGTAAATAGGAGTCAGGCAGAAAATATTCAAATGTAACAGATCAGAAATGGCTTAAATTAAATTTAATACTCATTGCAGCTATACGAATTATTGTTAAAAAAGGCACTATCTTGTAATGACATAAGGGGTAGTACAATCTGATATGACTGATCGATTTTAAGGATTGTTGAGATGTTCATTATGGAGGAATCATCCAAAATGATAAATATAAATTGTCTTTCACTGTGTATGATAAAATCTTATCTGTTCACGCCTGAAGATTCAGAAGTAGGCAACATATTTCACCAACAACTATTAGATTTACATTTCATATTTGATTAAAAGATTGTTTTGAATTGACGTTTTGGGTTTAATTTTAGAGCCACTATAATTCTTTATTTAAAAATAAATAGTTTACGCAAAGTGATTTGTAGATGTTTAATTTGTTGCCTATATCTGAATCTTCAGGCGTGAACAGATAAAATGGGCACCCTGTATCATGATGGACATCCAAAGTGAAAATGTCACCTCTATTTTATCTTGACTTCATATCGCAATGCTATTAATACTCGGATGTGGAAACACCAACGGGATATTTGAAAAGCAATTGATTTTCCTTTTTTCAAAAATAGTTTTAAAAATTCAAATATTCTGGCACTACTACAAATTTTCTGGCAGCTTTTGCAAATGTCTATAATAATTATGGAAAAGATAACGTGTATTTTAAGACAGCAGAAAAATGGGAGAGAAGTGCAACTGTACTTGAACTCGGATTTGCATTATATAAATAGGAGCAGATTATTTATTGACTATGATAAAGTTAATTGATCTTTTCTAGTTAAAACTTCCTAGAATAAAATCTTTTGAGCCGTTCTAATTACTCAACTTCTAAATATGTTTTTTCTGCCACAGTAAGCTGGCATTTAGAACATTAGAATTAAATTAAACAAATTATTATAATTATAATAATTATAATATTATAATATAAACGAATTATATTTTTAAATATTCTTTAAGGTAAGAACCCCTAATTCATCAATTGTATCATTAATCTCTTGTTAAATTAGGGCTAATGATGGCAGTAGTGTTCTGCCGAAACATGTTCCAATTATAATTTTGCGCTTATTAAAGTTTGTGGAGTTCGACTTTACTCCACTTTGATTCATCGACATTCTTCTGGTTTATAAATTATTGATTGATCATAAATTTGAAACAAAACGAACACAGTGTGAAAACCAAATGCAATGCACTGTTCTCTAGATTGATCCCATCATAAAAGAGGTAGAAGAAAGTCCGAAATCGTAACAAAATATACGTAGGAGTAGAATTATATTAAACAATTAATTTATTATATGATGGAATACCACGCCAATAAGTAAGCTCAGAAATAAATAATAGACTATGGGGTCTCACGAATTGTGGTAGATATTTAAAGCTGTAGTAGATCCGCAAGTGCAGATTCTTCCAAAAAAAATTCAGTGCCCTAAGTTGAACCGTTGGGGTACAAGAAGACTAATGTGTCCAAGATAGCATCGTTCGTTTTTTTGCCAGATTTTCAGTTTTTTACTATCAATGTTTACAGTCGTCGAATTTTATTTCATGACAATGGCAGCTTTTACGTTTAGTGAACAAACCGATATGATTATGCTTTACGGAGAAGCTCGAGGTAATGCTGCAAGTGCAAAAGTCCAAGTGAATTTGGAGCATAGACAATCCGCAGGCAATTCAAGAACATCAATCAATTTCAAGAGCTTTTATACAGAATTTGAATGATCTTTTAGAAAACGTTTCTCGCCGTCAGTCAGGAAGTCAGGAAAATGATACATTACTTACGAGGAGCCCCAGTGAAATACGAGGCACTCCGTGTCGAGTATTTTAAAAGGCTCCGAGTAAATTAAGTCATTTTAGTAAAGAGTCGTGTTTTATTTTTTTCTGAATATTATAATAAAAATCAATATTTATTCATTGAATAAATTGAATGGACGATTTTCTAAGTACCTATCTAGTAGTACGTTTCTCTGTTTCTAAGGTGGCAGAAATTAGAAAATAATGTGTAAATGTTTTCGTGACTAGTGAGGGAAATGTAATTTTTGCTCCGTATTTTCGAAGCGAATATAGTACTTTCACACCGGTTTCAGAAAAAGTCTATTAATAAAAACTTTACTTTTACTAGTTCTACAAAATGGTTATTTATTTAAGCACGATAACTCCGAGGGATATTTATAATGAACACTCTTTTTAATAATATACTGGGTGTTGGAAATAGATACAAATATTTTAGGGGGTGGTAGAACTCGTCATTTCAATCAACTTTTTCAAATAACCTTATTTTTAAATCGTAATTTCACAAACATTACTCATTTTGGCCGAGAAAATCTTAGTAATAATATAAACTTATCGAACGTCTTTGTGGCAAACAAGTACCTTCTGTAGGTAAACAATCAGTTCTGATCTGACCGCTTTCGACATAATTACTTGGCTAATTTTTGTACGTTTGGTTATCTGAATTACCAGACCTGCAGGGTGAAGCAAAGGGCTCTATTTCTATCACCCCCTAAAATATTTATATCTATTCCCAAACATCCTGTATACTCATTATCAAAATTCACCCACAAAATCATAATCTTTTGAAAACTAATTTTTATTAATTGATTAAATTTTCATAAGAAAACAAAATGGATTCAAGCTGACCCGGAGAACTTTGTACCGCTTCATAATCAATATATGTTGTGTCAACTTATTGTCTGAATCAAATTCAGTTTTTTTATCAAAACGTAATGCACACAACGCCATCTACTGGCTTTACCAGAACCACCATACAACGCCATGTCCATTTTTGTTTCTGTCATGTATCAAAGATGGCGTTATATACGGATTTTATACAAAATCTATGAGAAAATGTTTTTCGTTAATTTTTCGATGTTTTAGTAGTTATTCGCCCCCAAAAAAGTCAGTCAATCTGTTCTCAAGATATCATCAAAAAATCTGTGTGTGGAGTCCACGCGCAACAGAAGTGAAACTTTGAAGTTTATTTCTTAAAAATCTATTTTCACTTTTCAAGCCCGGTACGACATATGTTGGTACCAGGAAGGCTTCCTTATTGTCGTTGCCCTGTACCAAGCTCCCCGCCCCCTGTAATTTTTCAGATGTTTTAATACTTATTCTGCTCTTCGGGGCGGAGGCAAATCCAACAAATTAAAGATCGTAAAAATCGGTCCAGCCGTTCTTGAGTTATAAACCCAAGAGATCCCCCTGAGCCCCCCTGCCCATGTTTTTATAGTTATTCTGCTATTCGGGGCGGAGACAAATCCAATAAATCAAAGATAATAAAAATCGGTACAGCCGTTCTTGAGTTATAAACCCAAGGGGGCCCCCTAAGCCCCCATGTCCATGTCCATATTTTTAATAGTTATCCTGCTATTCGGGACGGAGACAAATACAACAAATCAAAAACCATGAAATTTGGTCCAGCCGTTCTCGAGTGTTCGAACAAACCCGACTTTGTTTCATACAGGGTAGCGCAAAAGTATGGAAACACCTGGATATATCAAAAACTGTCAGTCCGATCTAAACCAAATTTGGCAGATATATAGAGGTCTATAATATCTAATTTTTTCATAGTCGCACTGTCATTTGTTTTCAAGATACAAAACCAACTTTCTTTTAAAAAAAGCAAAGGGTGAAAATAACCTTTTTGAAAAGAGCATTTTTTCTGAAGTTAATTAATGAATGATATGCTATAATTTGTTAGCTTTTGTCTGCTGCAAAAAAAAATCTATTTTATTTTTCTAGAATAGCATTACATTTACGGCTGAAAATATTTGTATTATTTTTGCTGCGGGAAAATAATTTTCTAACAGAGGTATCTGAGTCAAAAGCCAAAAACTAAAGATTAACGAAAAATGTATAATAGTTGTTCAGTCGCCGAAAAGAGTGTTCAAGAAAATGTGCAAACAGTGCATTGCAAATAAATCAAATGTAGTTTCTTTTCACTAGATTAAAAATGACGATAGTGTCCATGTTAGATATATTATTACTAATAATTTACACAAACCAAAATATTAAAAATCTTGGATGTTTTGATTTTTTGGTGTACCTACTCGATTTAATTAAAATTGACTATAGATGAGAATATTTTTGTTTTTAACGCTTTTCATTTATCACGTCTAGATTTAAAAAAAAAACTTTTTTTGCTTGTTAATGACTTTTAGTACAACACAAAATCTTGACGTGATTCAATTTTTCATTTTAAATTCAGCAGTTGGCAATGTCATCATACTCAAACTTTCCTGTTTCTGAATATTAAAAAAATGGTTCATTTAACAGAAAAAGAAAGGATAGAAATTTTGATGATGGTGGGATATGGAGACAGAAAGAGAAGTTATGCAGAAGTGGTCAGAATTTTTAACGAGGATCACCCAAGACGAGATCCGATTGTTAAATCGATTGTTTTCAAAACTGTGGAGCCATTTAACAAAACCGGCAGCGTAAAGGAGCGCCGAAAAATTGGTAAGCCTAAGACCGCAACCAATAATGAAACTGCTCTTTTACTGCATCTTGAAGAAAATCCCAAAACAAAAGTCGGAAATACATACAACGCATTCTTAAAAAAGAACATTATCATCCCTACAAGATGCATTTTGTTCAAGAATTAAGTGAAGATGATTTTGATAGACGAATAGAATTTTGCGAAATAATGATAAATCGAGTAAACGAAGATGGTCAATTTACTAACAAAGTGCTCTTTTCTGACGAAGCTACATTTTGCCTAAATGGTCAAGTAAATCGGCATAATTGTAGATATTGGTCCAATCAAAATCCTCATTGGATGGAGGAACTACACACACAATATCCACAAAAAGTAAACGTTTGGTGTGACATTATTGGCTGACATATCATTGGTCCTTTTTTTATAAATGGAAACTTGACTTCGGAAAACTATCTCAACTTACTTCCTGGTCTTACACAGCTTTTTTTTTTTAGATGAGTTTCCTGGTAGGTGGATAGGCAGGAGAGGGGCAATTGAATGGCCGACAAGATCTCCTGATCTGTCACCTCTCGATTTTTTTTGTGGGGTCATGTAAAAAGTACAGTTTATGCCAGAAGACCACTTGACCTTGAAGATTTAAAGCAACGAATAAGAGAAGAGATTGCTAGCATCACTCTCAACATGTTACGCAATGTGTTTTGTTAATAGAATTCATTTTTGTGAAGAAATTAATGGTCAACATTTTGAACATTTATTGTAAAAGACAGATTTTTTTAGTTATACTGTTAGGTTTGATGGCATATTATTCTTTCACAGCACAAATAATAATATTTGCAGCCGTTTGCATACTTTTGCGGTACCCTGTATATTAAGATTATGTTATATCGAGTGTTAGTTCAAGCAAATTAGACGAAAAAACGACGAATAGAAGATATAATTATTGATAGTTTTGAAATTTTGGTTTTTAACTCCCAGCAGAGATCCAAATTAAGATTCGAAGAGTTCCCACTCCCTCAAGGGGAGCTTCATGAGAAAATGTTATATTACTTCTTGTTCTCCATTAAATTCTCCATAGAATTGAGCTCATGAACGCGCCGAGAGCTCTACCTCTATAGGGTGGTGTGGAGACGAGCGTCAAAGTACAAAATGCACAGGTATAACAAAAATTGTTTGACCAATAACAATTTATTGAAAATGTTTTATTTGTACAGAAATTTCTCTAGATAATCGCCGCAAAAAACGGGAGTGGACTAATCTTTGCCTTCGCGCTAAAAGTAATACTCATTTTCCAACGTACTTTATGAGTGTTGCGTGAGCAAAAACTTCATGAGACCAATTTTATGCATAATTTAATGGAGAACAATAAGTCCTATAACATTTTCTCGTCAGAATTACCGTTTACGAGAAAAAAGCAGAAAAACTTCATGAGGTCACGCTCGGGGGCGATTTTTTGGGTAAAAGGGGATGAAACTCCCCCGGGGGTGGGAACTCTTATTTCTGTCCTGTCCTGACACCACATAGACTTCAACGTTAATTTTGACGATCATCTCACTACAAAAGTGCAAATGTCTTGCTAAATGTCTGTAGAGCATACGGCTTTCACAAATGTATTTCTATATAATAAATTTAATACATTTGTTGACAAATTTCCAGAATGTGTTGACATGGCGTTCCCTTGGACTAAAAAAAAATTACAGTACGACCTACTAAAAAGCCTTGAAGGGTCTTTTCTACGAGACATATTCCAAATTTGTAATGAATCCACCAACCCTGCCTTGTATGAAAGGTATAAACATCTTAAAAAACTACATCAGACTAAAGTAGTGCAAGCAGAGAAATCATATTATGACATGAAGTTAATAAATTCAAAGAACATGTCAAAAACAGCCTGGCAAATTATTCACAATAACACGAGTAATAAAAGTAATCAACAAATAAACACCTATACTGATGGCGAGGAAAGGGAATATTCTAACCCAATCGAAGCCGCAAATGCCTTCAATCAACATTTTATAAATTCAGTAGAAAGATTAACTTCAAATAGTAATATAATTTTGAACGCTATCAGGACAAAAAGTGTAAGTAATTCCTTTTTTTCACTACTAGCTTCAGAAAACATCATTATATATAATGTTTGAAGCTTCAGAAATTGATTTTCTGTACCTTACCCAATAATTGATTTTTCTCTCCTACTAGTAGATAATAAAAACAATATTGACAATGTTGGCATGGTTACTGCCGTACTTGATGTTTTGACTTGACATTTGCTGTCATTATTAATAATAGGTGAGAGCTCAACAATGTAGAACTGGGTAGTTGAAATTTCTTGCCAAATGTTAAATTTGCCAGCTGGACCACACTAGCAACATCGCAACAAAAATAGAAATTACAGGTATTGATTAAATTTCATATGCTACTTGCTTTTTATGGATATCTTTCATGGAACCTTTCGCATTATCATGATTATAATTTGAAGAAAAGTTAAACAAATGTGCTAGTAGTGAAAAAAATTGTATATAAACCACTCGATGCCTCGCATCTCGGTAAATAAAATAGCTCGGCTAAGAAAAATGGCTTCTGAACCTTAATGTATAATTACTATTTTTTATTACCTATCACCTTTTCTGAAGTGAGATCAATTATATTCCACATTTAAAAAAAAAATAAATCAAGTGGACATGACAATATTCCATACTCTCTGATAAAACACTTGGCTGACGTGATATCTGAACCTCTCGCTAAACTCATAACCAATTCATTCCAAATAGGGACATTTCCATCTACATTGAAAACAGCATTAATAGTTCCAATATTCAAATCAGAAAATATAAACGAGTTAGGAAACTACAGACAAATTGCGCTCTTACCAGTATTTTCTAAAATATTTGAACGAGCCTATAATTGTAGGTTATATGATTACCTGAGTGCAACTAATATCCTGACTCATAAACAATTTCGAAATGGGCTGGCAACAAAAGACGTCATTATATCCCTAGTAGAATTTATTTGTCAAAAACGAGATAAAGGTAAATTTGTAGCTAGTGTCTTCTTTGACCTAAGTCAAGCCTTCGACACGGTACACCATGATCTCTTATTAAACAAACTCAGCAACTACGGCATAACAGGTGCTCCATTATCTTGGCTTGAGTCATTTTTGAAAAATAGGTCACAAATGTTGGTACTAAAGAAAGACTCTCTCAAATATATCTTTGCTCCCGTATGTGTTAACTCAGGTGTGCCGCAGGGTAGTGTCCTTGGCCCGCTATTTTTTTTTTTGATCTTTGTAAACGACATAGACCTAGAAAACTCACACACGACATTATTTGCCGACGACACCATCGGTTCTGTTTCTTCGCCTAATTTACACTCCTAAGTTTAAGAGCAAACCACCTAGTAACAGAAATGAAACATTTCTGCTCCGACATTGGATTAGCCTTGAACAACAAAAAAACCAAGTGTATGATTTTTTTCAAATAAAACTTTGGACCAGTCCCCCCTGATAAAAGTTGATAATCATAACATACCACCAAGTGTCTCAGTTAAATATCTGGGTATACATCTGGATAACAAATTGACATGGCACAATCATATAGAGTGCTTAGTAAAAAAACTTAATACCCTATGTTATGTCATCAGAAACCTACGTCAAATGGTCAATATCCAAGTACTAAGAATATACTACTTAATGTTAATTTCATACTCAACTATGGTAATATGTTGGGGCAGTGGCGTTGGAATCGAGCAAATTTTGAATTCCCAAAAAAGAATATTGCGCACAATGATGTTCAAGCATAATCAATTCTCGTGTAGAGGACTCTTTCGGAATCTTGAAATATTAACTGTAACTACCACAACACCGTCTATATCAAACTCGCAAAAGGGCCATATATCATGTCTATAAAAATATATAACAAATTTCCGCTGCAACTAAAGAAATCCCTTTTACACTCTAGAGAAATATTTCCATTTTTAATCTCTAAACTCTTTCAAAATTTTAAATCGTGCTATCTTGTATTGTCGACAGTATATGTTTGATGTATCCATATGTACTTTTTTTACTTGTTTTTAATTATGTTAAATTTTATGTGACGCTTTCCATAACTGTAAGGTTCAGTGAAATAAAAAAAAATTAAAAAAATTTTTTTTTACGTATTGACCAGAAGGAGCACCCCGTGATTCCGACCTTCACGAGGTTCCTTGCTGTCAGGTCCTGTTCGTACATCATAGCCACTCCTCAAAACCATGAGGTCAGCAGCTTTAAATCCCGTAAATCATGTGCCCTGAGCAGACGCAACGACCCCAAGATGACCGCTTTCTGCATTCCAGCCGCAAGGTTCTCTGCCGGTTTACGGCAGGCAGGAATGATTTTGAGATTGTAGACGAGCGAGTCCTTGATGCCTCCCATGCGCCCAATTACCAAAACGACAAGCTTCACTGAGTAACTTAAAAAATATTATTATTATTATTATTAATTGTTTTTTTTCTATATGTGATCGTAGAAAAAGTATAGTACATAAAGCTCTAGTTGTAATAGTATAGTTTCATAAGACCAGTCTTAAAGCACGAATTCAAGTTTACAAAAACGAGTGCTTCAAGCTCTTTTAAACAAAAAATTTTACTTTGTCAATTTAGGGATTTTTGTGACGGTTGGTAATGTTCACTTCCATGTGCTGTCACTTCCTATTTTTGACACATTTTTCGTGCCAGTGGCCTTAATGGCTATTCTGACATCTCAGATGATATGTCTATTAGAGAATCAAAATGAAGACAAATTACAAAAAGTATACTACACACACCTGGAATATTATCACAAAATCCATAAATGTGACAAAAATTAAAATTCCCGCAAAACTTTCCAGGTAACCCCTCATTTTTCTACAGTTTGACTTGACGACACTTTAAATGTAAAACTCAGCTCTAGATTTCAAAATTTTCACACTTGTATCATGTAGTAGCTGTCATTACTAATCTCACAAGCTTCCAAAACTATGTATTCGCGTCTTCTAGTTTATTTCCCGCCACTTTCCCGTTTTCGTTTTCCGAGTTAATAATAAGTTCACCACAAAGGCAACGCCAAAACCATGTTTGATTTAAGAAACGCCAAATAACTTAACAATTTCCTGTTGGTAAATCCGTGCAACGTGCTGCAAATGACTGCTCAGAAACTCTAGTTTATTTTAGTTGCAGGCACGACTTCTATACCTACCTAACAAATCACTCGCATCTCACATCAAACGAAATCTGTAAATATTTAATATTTTTTGTTCGATCGATTCTTTTGACTTTCTCCTGTCAAGTCTTGTAGTTAATCATCGTATCAATGTAATTAATATGCGGGCCGAAATTCATATTATAAATGACGCTGTCATAACAGAATTACCCTTTTACACGAGTCGTAATTTTACACTTCGGTAAAAATAGACTAAAAACGTGCATCAGGCAAGGTTCAGTGGCAACCAAAATTACACACTAAAAATCGCCTTTATTTTTAGCTGTTGCTGCAGCTAATTGAAGCAAAATCAAAGTACCAAAAGCTCTTAGTAGTAATCATCTGTACGATAACCTATTGGATCATTTTATTACACATCGTTTCCAAAGTTCAAAGCTTTGAAGAAATAAAACATAAATCAATATTTTCCAATCATTTTATAATAATTATACGTCTATTTTAACAAGGCCAGATATGTTTAATAAACATTTTTTTCCGTAATCTTGTTGTGATGCAGAAAATTTAAGATCTGTTTGTTGAAATAATCAAAGTTTAGTGCTTCGCAGTTATTGCGAATTGATGTTGTAAGTTTTGTAGGCTGTCATTACTAACCGTAAAGCGGAGCAACGTTTGCGTAGTACAATATATTTATGTTCACTGTTCCAGTTTTAAATTTAGTAAGTATTTTTTACTCAAAACAGTTTTATTTAAACGGCTGGCGAAACTGAAGACATATGTGCCTAATTGAAGCACAAAAACTTTGCAAGGGATATAAATAAACTGAATCAAAATATTTTGGGTAACCGAGCATCTATTATGTCATTATAAATGGGCTATTTTTAAGTTCCTTCCTATTTTTTGGCAGCCAGGAAATTGAAGTGTAAACCTAATTATAACAAGGTGAGATGTTTCTAATTTATTGACGTGTGTCTGTAACTAATTAAACTTTTTCGACTCATTGTAATCTCAAAACGACCCAACGAGAATCAGATTGTATAAATGAATTCACAAAAAGTCTATCTATCATATTTATTTTAACCTGATAAATAATAATCAGCGTCTTTAACCATTTTTTAGTGTTATCTATAATTTTTTTCTGTACTGCGTTTCCTCTCTTCTGAAATCTTCAAGGTCACAGCAGTGGCGCGTGTGGAATTGGAAATGTATTGCTACACAAAAATTTCAGAAAATGGGTTTACCTTATTTTTCTCTATTATCTCCTGTAACAGTCTCACCCTTTAGTACATTTATGGCTCCACCGTGCGCTCGCCGTTAGAGCCACCGTCGCCTGGTTGGCTCGTCCTACCCTCTGTATTCAAGGGCTGTTCCTACCCCGGAAAAGCCAGAGCCACTGACTTACTCTCACTCTTCTACCTACAGTTGCACCCCGATAAGCGCACTGGTCCTTATCACTGGGTCTTCTGAAGTAGCAGTATGACCAGTAACGGTATTTTCTCGGACGCTGTTTAGCCTACTTTTGTACACATCTGTATACATATATTTCATGTAGCCCTATTGTTTATTTTGTATTTCGCAATAAACTCGCTACACCCCTAATTTTATTGCAGGTATATCCATAAAAGCCTGTATATCAAATTACTCAATTAATAGTAATTATACACCAAGGTTGAGCAGCGATTTTTCTTCTTCTTTTTCGCGGGCAACAATAATGCGAGGCGAAGAAAAGGCTTCTCAACCGTAGCTAGAAGGTACTATTTTTACAATTTTAAAAGCAAGTAGCATATGAAATTAAATCAATATCTGTCATTTCTATTTTTTCTGGCATTGGTGCTAAGGTGGTTCAACTGGCAAATTTAACATTTCGCAAGAAATTCCAACTCCCCAGTTCTACATTGTTGAGCTGTCAGCTATCATTAATAATGACAGCAAATGTCTAGTCAAAACATCAACTACGGCAGTAACCATGCCAACATTGTCAATATTGTTTTTATTATCTACTAGTAGGAGAGAAAAATCCATTATCAGGTAAGGTAAAATCAATTTCTGAAGCATCAAACACGATATATAACGATGTTTTCTGGAGCTAGTAGTGGAGAAAATCACTTAAATTGAGATTCTTGGGCAGAGGAAATTATTTTTAGATTACAGTGGAAGTTTATTTAGTAAATATATTATGTGCGATAAGCTTTTCTTTCTAGGAAGCTGGTAGTTCGTAAAGTCCTTGATTAGACCACATTTACACGTATTTCAAATGTTAAATCATCTTTGTAGAAATGGTGTTCACTCTGTCACATACTATACGCTACTAATTAAAAAAAGATGTAGAATAATAATTAATAATTAATAATAATTTTTACCAATATAATTAGCTTATTAATAGTGGTCCATACTATGTCGCAGGTGTGTATACCGAGTGATTCATAGTAACATTCATCAAAAAGCCTCTTGAAGACAGAAATAATAATTGTTTTTGTTTACAAGACGATTTTTAAAATTTGACATCTGATAGACGTCAGGTTCGAGAAAAAAAACATGGCGTCTCGTTAACTGAGGTTTTTAAAAGAGTAAATTTCCTAAAACATGGTTTTTATTAACTTTATTGATAAATATTGATACCCACAGGAATGCTTACGCTTCTGTCCATCAAGTATGAATTAATCATGTAAATAATCTACGTACAATGTCCAGATTTGCAACGACGGGCTTGATTAAAGTTACTCTGAATCACCCGGTACAATAACTCTGTAACAATGCAATTAGAGTTAGCATTACTAATGTGCACAGGAATACAGTATGTAAACGTTAATTTAATTCCTACAATTCCGGTCTTTCTCAACTCTAAATAGATTTTATTGTGATTCTTGAACTCTACCGTCTAACAAGAGTGCAGTACTATTTATAATTTAGTACCAATCCGGTAAGTATTCTAAATTAATAAACTTCGTCATGTCCAATGAAGGCCTTACGAAAGTAGTATTTTTTAACATAATCAGGGGGATCATTCTTTACAAAAAAATTTGCAGATGCAATTTTTATTTATTTTTTAACATGGGATATAAAACCTGTTAACACCACAATCGAATACTTTGGTGTCCGTTTGTGGTGTCAATTACAATTAGCATTTTTGAAACAACTCCAATGAGTTAGTTGTTCCGTTGGTTCGGAAGGGAAGTTATGGTCACAATAATAGTCACATATTTACGTAAGTGAAAAATCTGGGCCAAACTGACGTTTTTCTGGCGACAGTAATTTGCAGATTTAGATACAAATTAGTCATAGGTGGCCGTGCACGAAAAGTCGCTTGATGTGGTTTAATGGAATTAATTATTAAATATCAGGTTGACAGTGTTAAATTTTACCTTTCATATAAATATTATAATAATTATATTAAACTAGGACTAGCGACTTTTCTTGCATGGCCAACGTTCTTTTCGATCGCTCTATATGCATTGTATAAGGTCCGATATTATACTAACTTCATCAATGTAGGCAAAGTATAGACAAAAGCATCATCAGTGAATTTTAATAATTCCATAATTAAAGCGATAATTGTTGAAAGGGTATGTGGAAATAATAAAAAATGACGTCATGAGAAATTTCCTTTTATTTTTGTTATGCAGTTTTAACTTTTCCACGAATTTCATTTTTTTTCATATCTCTTTTCAACAGTGACCGTTTCAAGTTGATAACAGTTAGTAGCTGCTAAGATTCATATTAATGACATATTGTCTCATACGAGGGGCTGTTAACTTGGAAAAAAATTGTACAACTAATTCCACATGCAATTAATTCAAGGTAATCACGAACAATTCCAGCAATTCCGATTCGGCATGTAATCGTGGTAATGGCAGTAATTCGTAGGTAATTCCAATAATCGGGAAATAACTCCTACAAGAAGTAACTAATTCCAGTAATCAAAAGGTAATTCCGGTAATTCCAACAAAAGATGAAGCACCTAATTCAATTCCCATTTTGGAATTACAAGTATTAAAAACGAAAACTAATTATTTCATTGCATCTGTTTACATTATTCAGGCACGGTTTTTGAATAAAAAAAAAACATAAATAATAAAACGCGTAATAAAATAACAAATTAGGTTATCACTACCAACTTCTGACAATTTGATTTAAAATTTGAGTGTCGAAGTGACTTCAAAAAAACGGCGACAGAATGATGAATGGAATTATTCTACAGAACGTTGTGTTAATGATTTTTGAAATGCCTACCCCATTTGTCCAGCAGATTATAAAAAATTAGTCCAACAAAATTATAAATGCGTGACAAGATTTCGTGATGTTGTGGGACTGTTGGTCGAAAAGCGGGTAGCGGAGCGCCCAAAAAAAGAACTCCAGAGATTGTGGCAGATGTTGCAGCAGAAATGCACGCGTCTTACAAGAAACCTCTCCTCAGGTTAGCACAAGCGATGGACCTCTCATATGGAAATTGTCAAAGAATATTAAAACAAGATTTAAATCTTCATCCCTATAAAATTATCGTCGTGCAAGACTTGTTTCCTGCACGAACTGTAAATAAAGAAAATATGCGAATTTGGTCCGCAATTAATCCCCATTAATTCGTCCAAACGCCCCTCTGTCCGCAGAAAATTGGTGTTTGGCTGGCGGTCTTTCGAAGCCGTATAGTTGGACCTGTTTTTTTAGATGTAAATGCCGAAAGATATCGCAATAATTGACTTGAACCTTTTTTTGATGGCGAACCTCTACATGGGTACTTCCAGCAGGATAATGCACCAGCTTACAGGACAAGGGAAACTATGGACCGAATTCACGAAATTTATGATGATCGAGGCATTCAATTTCCGCCTCGAAGTCCGGATCTGACAGCTCTAGAGTATTTCATATTCTCGTATCTCAAAAACACCGTATTGTATATAGTTGTACTATCAGATGTTGAAAAATGCATTTGAAAACATGAAACCGAGAGTTAACAGCTGTATTGGAGCTGGGGGAGAACACTTTGAACATTTGCTGTAATTGACTGCGCAAGTGTGAGGTCGCGGCGGAAGGTGTGTCATAGTGCTTGAATTATTTTATATGACTAGCCTAACCATAAGTAGAAATAAACGCTAACATTAATTGCTTTTATTTGAGGAAAACAATCCAAAGTTTAGACCTTGGGTCCTATATATTTTGGTATGGGGGCTCCTATAATATATTTTTTATTAATTTTTTTCTTACTTCGGGGATGATGCACTACGACGTTCCGAACTCGGAATACAGTTAACAGCCCCTCGGTCCCATCTTTATGGTCTTTACTGTTTAAATCTATCCTTGGAAATTATATAGCACATTGCGTTTAAATTCACTAAATTAATCATTGTCACTTCTATGAAACATTTGGCACTATAAAATTTCAACAGATCAAAGAACAAGTTTATTGTTGTGACAACTAGTTTATTGCCAAGACTCCAAGTGAAACCAACATAATACGGATATTGGAAGCGGCTTTTCATATACTTTATTACCGAATTTTGTTCATTTCAGCTCTGTTGCTTTGCTTTCGGCAACCTCTAAAAATTCAATTAATTACTACTGGAATCTTAAAGTATCCCTCGTGGTCAAGTCCTCAAATAGTTCTACTAAAACAACCAGGAAAACATCTATTAGCTTCACTATACAGCCCAATACAGCTCCAAAACTGAAACAAAAGTTACCTACTTCTAATTTAAACCTACGAAATGATAGCAATAATAAACCCCCTTGTTTATTTTGGCTTACTCTTAACAGTAGATGTTTAATGGTCTCCGCTCGATCGCTCTCCAAGGTAGAAACTGGAGAACCCTACTTCATGGAAGTCTCACAAAAATATCCAATCATGAGTTTGTCTGATGATCAGAATTATGAAATTTTTAGTTTTAATAGCGATATCATGGTATGAGATGGTGCAGGTGCTATTTTTGTGGTTTATTTAAGATTACATCAGTTTTGTTAATACAACTAGTCTCAATTCAAAAATAGACGTTCGCTAGGACTAGATTTATGAAGTTTTGGTACAGGGTGAAAGCTCGGAGCGAAGGAAGATTTACGAGCGGATTTTTATTTGATGGCGATTGATTTCGGAATCAGACCTACTGAATAGAAAATTGTAGAATATAATCGCACTAAGTTTTCAGAACATTAAATTAATACAGTATAGACTAGACGTTGTTTAAACCTAATTAGTCAAAGTAGGTACACTACTGCACAAAATAAAAAAACGTCTTCCCTCGAAACTGTTGTCAAGAAATGCTCTGGCTTCCAAACCAAAATGCGGAGGTGCACCATCTTGTTGAAACCAAATTCGTTCGTTGGGCACATCACCATTTTCGAGGTTTGGAAATATAGCTGCAAGAGCAGGAAAACACTCAAAACGTAAGAACTCTAAAATAGCGCGCCGCTGTTAACGTTTCTTCAAAAATATTTTCGATTCTTGTGTTCAATGAGGGTTATGTCGCAACCAGTACCGACAGTTATGGCGATTTACTGTTCTGTTCAAAGTAAAGGTAGCTTAAGCGCAAAAGAGAATATTATTTCGAACATTGGACGTTCCATCAATTGTCGGCAAAAACTCGGTCGGGATCGTCTTAGTAACAATTATGTAATCGACATTTGAGTTTAAAGCAAGTTGTCTGACAACTGTAGAGCCTTTTGATTACACCTTATTAGGCTATGAAAAAAAAAGGTTGTAAATTGTACACACGTCAACTGACGAAGCGACCATTACCAGAATTGTTGTCAGCCCTGTAAACGTACATAAAATTGTCAAAAAAAAGACTAACTTGTTCGTGGAAAGAAATTACAACTAAATTGTATTTCGTGCAAATATGTATATTAATAATGACTGTCCAAATAAAAAAGATTGATTATTTGTTTTTTTTTGGATTACTTATGTTAAATTCTGGTTTTTCGTATTAAATAATTTTTTTATCAGTAATTCTTGCTTTTATTTTTCACTTATTTGTTTTTTTTAAATTGACTAACTAACGATCGTTAAAAAATAAACCTGCTTAGAGAAGGCTGGGCATTTTTATAACAGTGTACATTGCAATTGTTACAAAAACTAATTTGTCATAGTTCAGTTCAGGTTAGACAACCAGCACTAAATTCCGACCAATTGTTATTGAAATTTCTATTTGAAACGTTGTTGCTTTGTCAATACGTTTTACTTTTGTCGTTTCCTAAACCTTGTTTGTGAGTGCGAAAAGGTACGAAAACATGAATTTAAGACGGCTCCAACATATCAGAAAATGCGTGAGTTGTGACCGGTGGGTGAAACGGTGTCATCAAAGAAAGAATTTCCGAAGCATAGAAGATATCACTAAAGACACTTACATATTATGCTCTCTACATTTTCTTAATGAAACCTAGTGAAGCGCACCCTGATCCAATAACAGCTGCAAAAGAAAAGTTTTGTCTTTTGCTTCTGAAACGCAAGAGTGAAAAACTTCTACCTAACCGTACTTTTCAGATTTTGCGCTCTCGATCTCTACAGATATGGCACAAGTCAAATCAATATGTATAATAAATTACGTCACTATACATTTATGAAATAGGGCAAAGTAAGAAGTAAAGCTTGAGTGCCAACATCAGTAGACAGCACGTTATTCACTGAACCTATAGATATTGACCCAGAAGAGAGAAAAGTACTCCCCGAATTAACAGCTGGATCACCAACATGTCAAACAATTCCAATCTTTTGTGTTGATGATGATGAAGTGAAGAGAAAGAATGCCAAACTGAAACCTCCAGATATCAGTGTAAATCTACACAAACTACATTGTCAATATTTCCATATATTATGCAACAGTTAAATGAGAAAAATAAATGAAAAACAGCCAGTACATAGTCAATGATCACCCCCTCAGCTACGGTGTTTACATAACATTGAGGTTATGTTGTTGTTCTAGAAATGTGCGGAATGAAACTTTTGTAGAATGTTTTTAATGGGGTCAGACAAAGAGCACAACTTTGTATACAAGAACATGTAGAACGCTTTCAACACTTGTTGTAAATACATACCTATTAAAAACCCAATGAGCAAGACACGTCGTACAGGTAAATAAAAATTATTTAAAATATTTTTTGCATGCTAATCACATTTCTCTATGTACTGAGAACAAATTGGCATCTCCGTTGGAGCCTGTGACGAGATCAAAAAAGAATTTACGTATACCTGTACCACTTCTGTTTGTGATTTTTACATACTTTTGACAAAGGGTTCCCTAATTCTTGTGATTTCTTCCTTTGGCCACATATTAAAAATTTGATGTACAAAGTACCAGTAACCGATGCAAGAAAGAATATGAAACTGAATATTTTTTGCAAACTGTTTTTAATGGGATCAGAAAAAGAGCACAACTCTTTACAAGAAACATCGAAAACATTTTCACCATAAATTATACTTTGGTGGTCACGTTCATTAGATCACCCTGTAGTAGCGTTTCTGGCCGCGCACCTACACTATGTTAAAAGAGAGAAAACGAGAAAAAAAAACCCTCTCCACCACAGGCCCGCTTCATCAACTTTTCTTAATGCGTAGTACCTACACGTTTTTCGCGTCCGCGGAAAAGACTTTATAAATAAAACCCTTTGTGAGTGCAGCAAGTTAGTGCTCCAAAATTCCGAAAAGAAAACTAGAAAGACTAGAACACGAGCGGCTTCTCAAATTACGCAGAAAAAATGCAAAAAGTAGAGGAGCTTCTAGAAACTGTTTCGAGCAGTAAGTGTTATCTCCTTATTAATAATAAGTCAGGCAACACTACCTACTTCAACATAACAAACAGTTTTAAGACATTTCTCCATTTCTGGGATATTTCCAAAATGCATATTACTGTTTTTTACGTTGTTTTTACGTTTATCTAGAGCGCTGTTATCAAATAGAATAAAAAATGGTACTTATTAGCGTATCCCTTGATCAAGGTGAGACAAAAATAATACTTCATCATCATGAGGACGTCTGATATCAACTTGAGCATCCCTGTTTATGCAAGGAGACCCAAGATATTCCACACGCTATGCCGATAAACACTCGTGACACAACTCAACTTATATAGAGCGCTGTAACAAAACAATAATTTTCGATAATTCCAAATCGTTATGCATTTTTCTGTCGATCCAGAAAAATCACAATTTTTAACAGGTTATATATATCTATAACTCTGAATTACACCAGTTAGGGTGCTATGCACCTTATTACTTACTGGTTCACAATAATAATCCCCCCAGCCCAGAATCGGATACAGAGGAGAATAATACTACACCCAGGCTCCCCTACCATAACTGAAAATCAACCAGAAAACCCAGAAAATGAACAAATAAAAGCAATATTGGGTTCAGACCCATCTAAAAGGGCAATTACGAGGGAATAATGGAAACTAACGACACAATAAAATCGGAATTAAACTGGTGGATTCAAAATATCCCCATAGCTAAAAACAATATCCAAAATAATACTAGTTTTTCACTGGAAATCTATTCAGATGCCTCAAAAATTGAGTGGGGGGCGTATGCCAGCGGGGAACGGACTCATGGATTCTGGAAATCGGAAATGTCAAAAGAGCACATTAACTATCTAAAATTAAAGGCAGCATTCTACGCCTTCAAATGTTTCGCAAAACACTCAAAAAATTGTAATATACTCGCTAAAATGACCTTCCAAAAAATTGAGACTAGGTTAGGACCATCAACACCTTCTTCTTTCGCTAATCATATATTAATAACGAAACATAGTTTTTCACCATCAAATTCCAAATTGATTCATAAATACAATAAAGGCCGGAAATTAGATTTTCTTGAGACTTTGGAAATAAGGAAAGCCTTGAAACTGAAAAACAAATCTTGTTTAAACGAACAGAATAACTTCAATAATCCCATTATTAATTCACTATTTTAATTTTTTACCGCTCAAACAAACTTACCAGATTCTCCTTGATCCATTTTTAATTTTTACATTTTATAAAATGTTGTTTTTACGAAATCTTTTAAAAATCATGTAACCTTTCCAAAGCGTCAAATTTAATTCAAAATAACGTCATAATTTTAAATATTCTTTAAGGTAAGAACCTCTCTGTAATTCATCAATCATTGTATCATTAATCTCTTGTTAAATTAGGGCAGATGATGGCAGTAGTGTTCTGCCGAAACATGTTCCATTTGTAATTTTGCGCTTATTAAAGTTTGTGGAGTTCGACTTAAATATATTTAAATTTTAATTTAAATTTACTCCACTTGGATTTATCGACATTCTTCACAAAGTGTCCGATACGTCTCCTGGAAAAGAGACCATGACGGTTTCACAATAGATGCATTCACTATCAGTTGGGCGTCTATCAATTTTTGTGGTTTTCCTCCTTTCCCGATTATATCAAAAGTTTTAAATAAAATTATCAAAGAGAAATCAGAAGGCTTCGTAGTGGTACCAGATTGGCCTAACCAGCCATGGTTCCCAATATTCCAAAAACTCTTAATAGTTGCGCCAATACCTTTACAACCAAACCCAGAAATAATATAATAGTTCGTTGAAGAAGTGGTGGCAATTTTGCAAAGTCTCAAATGTAGACTACTTAACCCTAAATCTTCACTATATATTAGAATTTTTTAATCAGGAGTTCCAGCAGGGAGCCTATATCTTCTATCAAACCCACAGTTCTGCCTTAAAAGTCCTATTCGATATAAAAGACGAAGATGAAAAAACAATCCGAAGATTCCTAAAGGGCATTGTTAAATAAACACCAATACTGTTCATAAGTACTTTTTCTTACAACTAGATCGCTGATAACTTTAAACATCTACACGGTGATCTGATAAACGTGACCAGCGAAGTATAATTGAAGAATGAACGACTTACCTTAAGGAAGTTCATTCGTAATTATACGAGCTGGTCACGTAATTTAGAACACTACCCTCCCACCTCAATAATACTTTTGTCATCAACCCTTACATTCAGGGCGATCTAACTGAGGACACCAAGAAACGGTAATGATGGTGAAGCGGGCCTGTGGTGGAGAGGGGTTTTTTCTCACTTTTTCTCTCTTTTAACGTAGTGTAGGTGCGTGTCCAGAAATGCTACTATAGGGTGATCTAAATGACGTGACCAGCTCGTATAATTACGAATGAACTTCCATAAGGTAAGTCGTTTATTCCTCAATTATTTACTGTAACTGTTTTGTGTCCTTCTAAAGGATTGTAAAATTCTCAATAAACATTTATAGAAATTTGGTCATATACTTTGGAAGAGTGTTTTAATTTCTACATTTTTAAGAAATATAGGTGTAAAACCAAATCATAAAGTGTCCAATATCTAAAAATATTATCTCATTTAACATCACACCCAAAGGTCTGAATGCACTGCACTTTTACCTTAATTTTTTACCAACTAACGCACAAAAGTCTTCTTAAGCTAATATTGGTGCTTAAGTGCTTAAGTTAATATGCATGCTTCTGTCAAAAACCGTTATAGGAATCCTGGAGATACCTGCAGGACATTGCAGCCCAAAACCCCATACCGTGTCGGTCTATATAAAACCGCTAACTAATACCCTAAAACACTTGTCAACATTTCTTTAAGATGCATAATAATAATAATTATTATTAATATTGCAGCTTCTCTGAAATTTTAAAATTATGTTATCTGTTTACAAGTACAAGTACAAATAAAACAAAAACGCAATTTCAAAGCTTGCTCTAACAAGGTTTTTTGTTAAACGCTCGTTATAAGTATCTTTAATCATAACAAACAATTGGATATTGTCACTAAAACAATCAATTACTGAAACCCCTGTAGAACTTTCGTACCTCACATGAGGTACCCACAGCCTACATTTCTAACCCGTAGTGAAAAAAACAATATTATTTTGTAGGCACAAATTGGTTAAAAATAAAAATAAAAATTCTAAACAAAAGTACTCTATCCCAACAATGTGCCTTCCTTATGGTTGCAAACGTCAATGCATACGTTTCATTTAATTCTAAATTAAGTTTTGGGATAAGTTTTCCCATTTTCTAGTAGATTTAACTGCCTTTTCCTAATTTGCTGTTGTAACAAAGCTATTAACGCACTCATTTTGAGTTAACGCACCCAAAATCTAGAATTTTTGTTTCCATTGGTTAGACACATTGAACCTTGCACTGAACGAAATTTAAGTGTGATTTTGTGGTTAAGGTTCCATGTAAGTCATCTCAAGTATAAGTTAGGTACAGAAAAATCAAATTTTAACAAAAATTTCCTAAATTACCAACATTGATTTTATTTGTTAAAAAAAATGAAATTAATATGCAAATTAGGAAAAATAACATGAAAAACTCGTTTTGTAAAACTTAAGAGCACTCGTTCTTTACAGGCACTCCTGCCTACGGCAGTCGTGCTGCAAACCTGAACTCCTGTCTTAATATAAGTTTTACAAAACTAGTGTTTCAATATACTATTATGGCATCCTGTGTTTCCGAATTTGGGATCCGTTATGGTTCAAAACATGCTCGATCAATTTAAGTCAGTACTCCTTGCTGGCTACTTCAGGGTTAAAACATTTAGCTACTTATTGTTGGATACACTACATCGATGCCGAGAATAATCTATTTCACTCAAACGCCGCTGTGTCAATTGTACGGTCGTGTGAATTGTCTTTCAAAAACAGTGTCTGCGGCACCGCAAAAACACCGAATGGGTTCTAGGAAATTGTAATCTGACAACTCGATGTTTCCTGGTGAGAAGTGAGGTAGGAGCAGGCGAATGTTATCTTCTCTAAAGAAATTTGTAATTGTTTGTACAGAAGTTCAAATTAAAGCATTCTGCAGTGCAATTATCCAGACTGCAGTTAAATGAAGAAAAAATGTCTCCTTAAGAAATCACCATTCTACGACCTACGCCAAAACGATATATGGCTTCCATTTTTTATTTAAATAGTCTACCTTGAAAAAAACGAATGTAGCTATCTCGTAAACTAATCTTCATTTTCATTCTACAGACATATTCTAGATTGAGATTTTTCTGAATTATAATTATGTGTTAATTGATGTTTGATATTTTAGCTTAATAATCATATTTGATACGATAACATAAAAAAGTCCCGTTGTTCAGTGACAAAGTAATAAATGTCACCGAGCATCGGACCCATGGACGCTCCTGTGAGTACAACTGACTTGTCTATATTTTATTCTGTTTCATATCCGATAAAGTTAATCTATATAATATAAAAATGAATCCCTATTTTCCTTGGTCACGGCATCACTTGATTGGCTGGACCAATTTAGCAAATTCTTTTTAAAAAATATTCCTTTAAGTTCGAGGAAGGTTCTTATGAAGTAAAATATGGACAGAAGGGCTCAGGGGGGAGAGGGGGCTCCCTGGGTTTATAACTTAAGAACAGGTAGACCGAATTTTATAATTCTTGATTTGTTGGATTTGCCTCCGCCCCGAATAGCAAAATAACTATCAAAACATGGAGAGGGGGGCTCAGGGGCCACCCTTGGGTTTATAACTTAAGAACGGCTGGACCAGATTTTTATGATCTTTGATTTGTTCGATTTGTCTCCGCCCCGAATAGCAAAATAACTATTAACACATAGACAAGGGGGCCCAGGGCGCCCCCTTGGGTTTATAACTCATGAACGGCTTTACCGATTTTTATGATCTTTGACCTGTTGGATTTGTCCCCGCCCGGAATAGCAGAATAACTATTAAAACATGAACATGGGGGCCCAGGGGGCACCCTGGGGTTTATAAGTCAAGAACGGCTGGACCGATTTTTATGATCTTTAATTTGTTGGATTTGCCTCCGCCCCGAATAGCAGAATAACTATTAAAACTTTGGAAACACTACAGGGGGCGGAGAGCTTGGCACAGGGCAACGACAATAACAAAGCCCTCTTGATACAGGGCAACAATAACAAATAACGCCGGCCACCAAAATTTGTCGTACCGGGCTTTAAAAATGAAAATCGATTTTTAATGCGTAACCTCCAAAGTTTCACTTCTGTTGCGAGTGGACTCCACGCACAAATCTTTTGATGATATCTTGAGAACTGATTGACTGAACTTTTTTCGTGGGCGAGTAACTTTTAAAACATCGGAAAAATTAACGGAAAAAAATTTCTTACATTTTGTATGGAATCCGTATATAACGCGATATTTGATACATGACAGAAACAAAAATGAACATGCCGTTGTATTCTGGTTCGGATAATGTCAGTAGATGGCGTTGTGTGCATTATCCTTTGATAAAACAACTAAATTTAATTCAGCTAAAGACATAACACAACATTATTTATTGATTCTGAGGCGGTACAAAGTTCGCCGGGTCAGCTAGTAATTTAATAATTACTCTTTGTAATATCACAATAAGCGTTTTGGGTGTTGAGCTCTCTTAAATTGGTTATTAGGGGTCATTTGCTAAAATCAAATGTAACGAAAGCATGTATCACACACATATATAATAACTTTACTATCGCTCTGTAGTAGGTGTTGCTGGACAATACATTTATCAATCTGATCAGGGGTGTTCGCGTTTCAAGTTTGAGAGTCTACAATGGAGATGAACGACGAGACCGGTTGTTCAGGAGGACCCAAGGTACACCGAACAGCCTGAGTATGAGACAACAACATTTTAACCTGGAAGGATACCAGTTAACTTAAGACGTTCCATGTACCCCACTGCAGTTGCGCCCCGATACAGCTTGCTCGACTTTTTTCTGTTAGGGTCCACCACGAAATTTACTGTATGTGAGTTTTCAAAACCTTTGGGTAATGGTGAGTTGCAGAATTGGCAAATATATCATCAGATTTACTGCATCAGCTCTAGTTTCCTAAGTACCACATATTTACCATGTTATCAATACAATGAGTTTCGTCCAAAGCGAATGAATACGTCAAATAATTTTATTCTGTATAATTTTAATGAAATGAAAAAAAAAAGTGATCTTCACAAAGCATTTCGATACGAAGGGACAAATTATTTGAACATTAAAAGAAATCTTATTAGAACAACCTCTTTGGAAGTTCAAATATTATGTGTCTTCTATTCCCTGGTAGCGATCCTCCATTGTTTTAATATCCTATTAAAATAAGGGTTCATAGATTGATTATTATTCTAATATGGATTCAATAGTAAAATTGACTTATTTTAAAGCATTTATAATAATAGGTAGAACGTAAGTCACTTTGCCGTGGCAAACAGTAACTAGAGCAAAATAATAAAATCCGCAGTTCCTGGTGGGTATTTAGGTACCTATTTCTAAAAATGCGTGAGTGTTTACGGTTCGTTTAAATCATAGTATTTTCTGCACCTCCTACTAAATTACGGCGGAAAAATGCCGATCTGATTATTATAACTTACTGTAACCTTTTTAACGCGTTGCTAGTATCGAACCACCTACCTATCTTAGTTCATAAATATAAGTTTGTCATATTTCACAACAGTAAGCCAATAATTATGTTTTATTGCCTTTCATCTACGAAATTCTTACTCATGGTATTTCCGCTGTATTTTTACGCCAGGAAACATAAACTGATACGGGAATCAGTCTCAGAAATATTAGGCTTCCCACAGTTCTGTCAAAATTTGCGGTATAGCCAATAAGCCCAACAATTTTCAAAATAAATGTACTTGGGCCGTTTCATGAATCACTGAAAAGGAAACGGGACGCTTTTCTAAATATGTCGTTGAGGTATTTTTACGAGCTGATGGTGACAGATAAAAATTAAAAATAATTTTTGACTGAGCTGCTAGAAAGAGGAATTGTTATGATTTAAATAGCACCATCTGACTTTCGTTTTTGTTATATATTGAAGCGGATATTATGTAAAGAAGCTTATCATTGTATCGACTTCCTAACTGGTGTTCCCAATAAAAGTAAATGATCTTTCGACTTCCCCATTATCCAAGATAAAGACGCATAAACTCCCAAGAAAACAGTCTGCCAAGAGCATCTTTTTATACCTCCATCCGTTATCCTTTATGGGAGCAACAATTATTTCGATGCAAATTCAAACAATCCCATCAGATCATGCTCCAAAAAACCCAAATAAACCAAACAATAGACACTGATGAAAATAGAGCAACAGAGCAGAGGTCGCGAAGCCGAGAACACCTGTTGGTATCTAAATTAGAAGTTGACTAATTTAATCCTGAAGTCGGGCTGAGTCAGTCATAATTAAACGCCAAACAATAACTACACGGTTTGTGTTCCTACAATGATTAATGGCGGACATCTTTTTCTATATTTGCGTAATCTAAACAGCTTTTATGGGGTTTTAAAGACGAGTGTTAGTGTTGTCGTAAAAGAGCGGTGTCCTCGCTAAAGCAAAGGGAAATCGCGATTTTGTGGCTATTTTTGTTTCGAGAGAATGTGATTGAAACAGAAAGTTTAGAAATTAAGACCAGTGCCAAGCAAATTGGTGTTAAATTTTTACAACAAAAAAACTTATGCGAGAGAATATTGCCAAATATGACCTGATTTTTCCTTATACGTTACAGTAACCAAAACACACTGAGTATGATATTCATGCAGGTTACGTCAGGGCAGGTATCAAGCATAAAACAAGAGACAAAGAAATATAGGAATAGAGATTTACAAAATAGCATTTACAGGAGTTCAGAAAGAATTTAAGTAATAAAATAAGGAATGAAGGAACATTAAGATAAACAATACTAAACTTATTAATGAATAACTCTTATATGTAATCAATCACAAAATATTAGGACAAAATACGAAAAACAAAGAATAAGAAAGAAACAACAGAAAAACACAAAAATTGAGCAAAGAAATGCAGAATAATCATCAAATCATGTATAGATATACAGGGTGTTATGGAAGTCCTAGCAGAAATTTTAACCACAAGCAGAACTCGTCAAGATAAGCATTTTTTCTATTTACCACTGCTGAAATCCGCAATTTTTTCAAAAAAATTTCTGACCCCTTATTTCACACTCCGCCAATGACTACATGCACTTGAACGGATCAGAAATTTTTTGTCAAACGAGGTAAACACCTTCTAACTTTTAACAAACAGACAAATAAGCAAACACAGTAAAGACACAAAAGGAAAAGGAAGAAAGGAAAAAATTAGAGACTTCAGTAAGAGAAGCAATAGAGAAACAAGAAATTGTATGGAAACAGACTAGAATAAAAATAGAACAACACTATTAAACAAATATGAAAAGCGAAAAAAAGCACTAGTGTAAGAAAAAGTAAGACTAATGTAAATCAGATAACGTAGAATGAGAGTCAACCAGGAAGATAGATAAAGGAAAAGGAATTCAGTCAATATGGAACTAACAAAATAAAAGAACGAGAAAAATAAGTTCAGAAAACTTTCAGGGTATTGGGCTTTCAAGTCCACAGGTTTTCAGTATTCACTAACTGCAAATTCCCAGACTTTCAGGTTCTTGAATCTTAGGGTTACAAATTTTCGGGTTTTTAGGTTTTAAAGCTTTTTAAAATTTCAGTTTCAAGATTCACATTTTTAGATTATCTTCATCTTAAGTTTTCAAATTGCAATAATCTTTCAGTTTTTCAGACGTTCAGACTTGTAGATTTTCAGATGGTTTGGGTTTCAGGTTTTCAAGTTCTCAGGATTCTAGGCTTTTGTTGTCTTCGAGCTTCCGGTTCTTGAACAGAAACAGGTTACTTGGCTTTGTAATTTTTAGGTTCTCAGATTCTATAATACACAAGTTTTCATGCAATAAGCATAAGATCTAGTGGGATTTTCAAGTTCTCAAATTTTTAGTCTCTCTGGTTCTGTTTCTGAAGTGTTTAGTTCTTCATTGTCTCCATTTTTGAGTTCTCAGGTTACCATTTCAGTTTTTCAGGCTATCGGGTTGGCAATTTTTCAAATTTTCAGTTTTCAAAATTTTCAATTACTCAGCTTTTCAAATTAGACATTAATATAAATAGGAATAGAGACTGACAATCCTGAAAGAGGCATTACGAAATCTTAGAGAAACAACGAAAAATAATAATTAAAGAATCGAAACCAAAAACAAAACTAAATAATGTAAATCGAAATTAAATTTAAAACAAGAAGAAAACAGAACCAAACTTCATAAAATGAATACGAAAAGAAATTGAATATATACATGTATGCAAGCGGAACGATACAAATTATAAAATTATATGTTTTGAAGTCTACATTAAAAATACTTTTCAACGGCTTCACAAGAACATATTAATTTAATACCTCGTGTCATAAAAATAAGATCATTAACAGCTGTCACTTTATTAGGCAGGCGCTAGATGATATAAATAAGCTGATCCATCATTGGAAATTTGTTAAAGCTTAGGAAGACTAAAATGGCTAGCTAAAAAAGGTTTCCAAAAAAATATCTTCGAAGTGATCTAAATTTTTTTTAGGTTTTGTTCTATGTACAGCGGGCCATCCCTCATATGGCATCCGGCCAGGATTTTTTCTAATTAACATAATTTCAAGAGTTCATTTTGTATAAGATACGATAGAATTTTTCACGATTCCCAAATGGGATCTCTGTATCATTTTGATTGTTTGCTATAGCTTAACACAAAAGATCGGCTATAAAAATTTTACTTTTTACTGACGTATACATAAAAATTTATTATTTCTTTACATTGGCGACATTCACATCACATATCGATTCCAAACAAGACCAGACAGCATGAAGCAACAATAAGTCCTCAAACAATTTGACAATATTAGCTTAATTGAAAATTACATATACATATCTCATTTTGTAATTGTAGGAAATTGGACTGGCCTAGTCTATTGAATCAGAAATTGTAGCATGATGAGGATCTTCATCTGACATATGTATGTAGAAACACTTTATGATTGGCAATACAGCAAATTAATAATAATCATTCAAGGAAGATCTCCGTACATAAAGTTTGTGTTTAAAACTTTTAAGATTAATTAACGCAATAACACTTCCACCAGGAATAAGCGTTTAGATTAAATCTTCTTAACAATTAAAAAGAACTGCACAGTAATTAAAATACAATACATTTTCTAATAGCAGTCCATATTACTCGTAATCCTTTCTTATCAATTCAGAAAAACTCTGATCGTGCGTAAATATTGATACATAATTGATGCAGTTATCAATTAAACCAAACAGAGTGAATTTATTTTATTTTTTTGAAAAGGAAGTATCTGTGGCTTGAGTAATTTCCCGCATTTACATAAATTTGAGTTATTTTAGATTTTTGAGTCACTGTTACGTAGAAATACACCATCGACTCATCAAACCCCGATACATTACAATATACATTCATAGCAAACAGCTTCCTTTACATGTTAACACCATGATGCTTTCAATAAACAAATTTTACTGATGCAATTAATTTTTAACTGATGTTAATGTGGAGCAAAGAAGTTTACCTAGAGATAGCTTAGATCCAGTAAATTCAACTCTTTTGTCAGCGTACTCACTTGAAAAAACAGGCAGAAGCACACCCACTGGTAGTACTTCACCAGCTTCTTGTCCTTCTCATCCACAGTGGTTTTAACACCCGGATAACTCATAAACGGTTCAGCCCTAGGCCTAGTCTTATCCTGCTTAATGGTAAAGGTGGAATGGATCCAGCAGAAGGTGTTGAGCACATCTTCAGGTATTTCCTTCGTGTGGATGCAATCAATAGGGTTGCCGACGTACTGCCTGGTAGTAACAATAAGACTGAAAGCCACCAGGATGAGCACCGTAATGGAGTAATGCAAACGGAAGATCGGAGAATCGGTGTGGATATGGTTGATTCTGATGAGGGACTTGAGTCCACGGAAGATATCCAACATTTTACCATTCGCTCCGAGTCAGTCGGTTCCATCGACCGAAGGTTTAGGTTAGGTTTGCCGGCGTTTGCGAGGAGGGGAGTCCATGGTTGGGCGAACACGAACACGTTTGCACAGGTTCGACTTTCCGCGACGAACGCACGGCTTCCTAGCGCCGAGACGCTTATTTTAACACTAACTTGCCCAACGGAACAGCCGGCCATGTGCTGCTGGGAACGCGTCATACGATTATCTTTCTTGAGGGAGTTATAAATACGAGAGAACGAACTAAATGGACTTGTTGCGGACAGTGGCGGAGTATGGAATGAGGCAACCTTGGGAATGTTTTAATTGGTGCTTGTTTTTTTATGATTGTTTGGAAAACGGAAAAATAAACGGGGTTTAAACAAAGAATTGATTTAAAAGGTTGAGCTGATCATGGTTATTCTTGTATACATAAAGTTAAACGAACGTGCCGAATGAATCCATTGTTTTCAAGTTGTGTAAATTTAATTAGAGGAAAGTGTCCAAATAACTAACTTTAATACATTAATGTAAGTTTACGTCACCAAGTGTAAAATTATCCTACAGCCTGTTCCAGTTCCTACCTTTGCACACGAAGTTAGTTTCAAATAGGTACCTAACCGTTAATTTTTTTTTTTTTTGTAACAATTTTTTTAACAAATTTAATTAAGAACATTGTATACGTAATATATAAAAATTACAAAAACATCGATATTTACATATTACATACCTCAGAAAATGATTATAGAGAAAGAGAAAACTTGAAGCCCTTGATAGGAAGACCCGATGTAATAGAAGACGATATTTTATGGTTTTCATATTGGGACACATGAATGCACTTATGGGCAATAAAGCAATTATTATAGGATTTAAATGAGAACGAACAATACAGAATTTTGCCAAAAACAGACCCTCAATATAATTGACTTTGTATACAGGTGTCCCTTGTAAGACTTTAAAGAAAAATAATAATATATCGCTTAATAATATAAAAAATAATTAATATATCCATAAAAACAACTATACAGGGTGTTATGTAATTAGTGAGCCAAAAAATTTTTTTAAAGGTTTGGATAAGTGCATCAGACCCTTTTTTAATTTTCTAAAAGAGTAAGGATTATTTACCATCATCCATCAACATTATTACGCCACTGACAAAAAGAAAAAAAAATACGATCTTATTATCTTAGCAAACACAAAGCGATTCCGATGGCATTGAAATAGTTGATAGTGATTTTCTTTTAAATCAAGCTACACATTAAAAAAATCATTTGTCAAAAGTGTAAATGTTCAATACATTTATGTATGTTCTTTATGGACTCTAACACGACTGGGCCGATTTTGAAGAAATTTTCAGGTAATCTTCAGATTAGCCGAGCGGGTAATCCTGTGAAGTTTGGTAGGGATCGAATTGAAACCAAGAAAAATATCGAGGTTTTTTTTTTTTTGGAAAATCATCTGTTATACCTTACCTCACTTGTTTTGTGCGTGCCGAGACCGTGTGTGCTTCCTTTTCCCGAAAATAAAAATGTACTGATCTGTGGTTGGGTCCTATGTGTTTCTTTTAAGTGGGTCCTTGTATGTAAAACGAATTGCATTGAATAGCTATCGCAACGGAGGTAAGTAAGTTTTTCATTTGCTATTTATTTAGTAGCGACTCGGTTCATGTTCGATTTCGTCGAATTTGGTTGGCTTTCATACTCAAAAGAGTAAAGATGTCCTGATTAATAAACCGTTGTATTGTAAATGTGGCATATTATTGTTTGTGTACAACAATAAGTACTGCAGTCAAGTTCAATGCCAAGCTCGAGCGGTCGAGCTCGAAGCAGATAAGTTTTTTGTCTTGTCAACTTTTAAAATTGCTTCATGAGCGCTAGATCTAGGATGGTTGAAACAGTTTATGCCCTATAACAGTTTTTGACTCAAATATTCACAAATACGTTCTACTGGACCTTATGATGTACCAGTTAAAATATTTGCGCCAGAATGGACAACACTCTAGAAAATTTCAAAGGCACAGTAGTCCTGTGTTATATGGAGTACATGTAATATGCACCTATTGCGCGTTTATACAATTCTTGTATATGTATTGCATGCGAGTTGTATGGAGCGAACAACTGCAGATATTTCAATAAATCCGCTGAAACAACTCCATGATTTTTACCCGTTATGCGAGAATTGTAGGAACAGTGAACACACAATATGCGTATATTGTATCAATGTTTTATTTATGTGCATATGCGAGTGTTGAATGAAACTGCAATAAGTATACCGTGCGATCATTTAAATTATAAATTAGAGTAGGCTGTGAAATTTAAATTAGGTTGACACTACTAACTGTTGACAATTTGGTTTAATATTTAATTTAATGATGAATGGACGTATAAATCGATGTGTTAAAAGTTTTTCGAAATACCTACCCTAATTTTCCTGCAGATTATCAAAAATTAATCCAACAAATTTATAAATGTGTGGCAAGATTTCGTGATGTTTTGAAGCTGTGGGAGAACACTTAACAAATTAGATGATTTAAATTATAAATTACATTAGGAGGTTTTTCTTTTGCAATGGCTCAGCCTGTAAATTGACTGAGAATAAAATTTGAAGTTATTGTCACGTTTATGTTTCTCATGTTAAATTGTTTTAATTTAAAGAACATAAAACAATAACAAATAATGTAGGTATATTGAGAATTACAGCAAATGTTCAAAGTATTCTCCCACAGCTTCAATGCAGCTTTTAACTCTCCGCTTCATATTTTCGAATGGATTTTCCAACATCTGAAAGGTTATAGCGTTGCATGCATTAAAAATTGCCTCTTGCAGTTCTTCAAGATTGTGTAGGTTATTTTAAATACGGTGTTTTTGAGATACGGGAAAATGAAATATTCTAGAATTATCCGTCCCGACCGAGGCAGAAATTGAATGACCCGATCATCATAAAACTCACACTCGCTCCACTACACTAACATCACGAAATCTTGACACATTTATAAATTTAAAATTAAAATTTAAATATATTCAAGTCGAGCTCATTTATACATTTGTTAGACTAATTTTTGGTCATATGCAAAAAACTTAGTGTAGGCGTTTCGAAAAACCTTTAACACAACGTTCTATAGAACACTTCCATTCACCATTCTGTTGCCGTATTTTTTTTTGTCAGTTTAAATAAAATTTTCAAAAGTTGCTGGCGCCAACCTAATTTAAATTTCACAGCATACTCTAATTTATAATTTAAATGACCTCATGTTATGGACGCAGGAAAGTCAGACGTGGCTGTGGGAGAAGATAAAACGTCACACTAGACTTACACCAGTGGTTATGGCTTGGAGCGGCATTACTTATCGAATTAAGATAAGTACTCTAGGATTACAAACATGGTAGTTTGAATTCCCTTCTTTATATCGCTAACGTACTGCGACCAGTTCTTCTGCCTTACCTACAGCAACTGCAAAATCCTATCTTCCAGCAAGATAGCGCCCATACTCACACGGCAAGAGTAACTAGATACTTCCTTAAAAAAGCTAATGTGGATATAGTTCCTTGGTCCTCACAGTCTCCGGATTTTTTGCCCATCGAACATGTATGAGACACGAACGGATTCAGGCTGAATATTTGACCTCATCCTCCAAACAATTTAAAAGATCTTCGAATTCGTATTCAAAATGTTTATCAAAATCTGGGCACAAATTCTAAGTGTTGCATTTTTTCCTCAAATAAGTATATGATATGATATTCTCTTAGACTTTTGCTTCTAACATAATTTTTTCTAATATTCCTATAAATTCTTCCTAACGTCATTTTATAATAATATCTTGCTGGCAATTTGGAGCATCCTTTACAATAATTAAAAGTAAAAAGAGATTAGCTTTGTTGAAAAAGCCCAGTAGGTTGTATAAGGGACTCAACCGCGGTGGGGCTAGGCCGATTCCAGGATAAAATGTTACGGTCTCAAACTCAGACTGTTCTCTTGGTCTCGTGAGCCAACAGACCAGACCTGTTCTAATAGTTGTAAAGATATAAGCAGTTAAAATGTAACATGAGTGCTTCTCCGGAACAACACTGACGCAATTGCAATTTTTGCCTTTTTGAGTTGATTTTAAAATTTAAAAAAATTGTGTTTTTCCGGTGGAACAAAGACGTAATGTTAGAACCGCTAGAGGTTCTAACGTTACGTCGTTGTTCCACTGGAAAAATATACATTTTTTGTAGTTATGCCATAATTAACTCAAAAAATCAAAATTTGCAATTGCGTCAGTGTTGTTCTGAAGAAGCGACGTGTTCGTTACATTTGATTTTAGAAAACTCCTACTAACCAATTGTAACGTAATGCTAGAAACCCACTTATGCCATGCCATGCCACGCCATCCCATCCCATGCTACGCGATGCAGAAATTTAACACAGATTCAAATGCAATACGTGGGATAGCGTTTCGTGGGATGGCATGGGACAAGTGTATAAGCATTGCATTTGAATCTGTGTTAAATTTCTGCATCGCGTGGCATGGGATGGGATGGCGTCGCATGGCATAGGATAAGTGGGTTTCTAGCATAACTGACATTTCCCTTCAAAACTACAAAGAAATGCTATTTCAGTTCATGTCCCATCCACCCTGTCTATAAACCTTTCAGATATTATCTTATCTTAATAAGCTACTGAGCTACATAATCCGTGTGACTCGTGCGAACTGTTAAAATAAATAACTGTGCCGTTATAACTGTAATTTGAAAATAGTCTAGTGTTTAAATAAATTGTACATAGTTCGTTCAAATAAATAGTTTTGTGAACCCGTAAACGCAACATTGGTGTCAGGAGTGAAATTAATTAAATAAATACGAAGATGACAACGAAGAAAGTTACGTTGAATGAACTGAAGGTTGCCCAGCTGAAAACGGAGCTGGAGGAACGTGAGTTGGAAACTTCTGGAACAAAATCGGTGTTACAGAAAAGGCTGATTGAGGACCTTGAAAAGGTGGGTGAGAATCCTGATGTATATTTGTTTGAAGTTTCCTGCGACATAAACACCATGCTACAGAAGCTCCAGGAAAATATGCTGGAAAATTCTACCAGTTTCAAACGAGAACGCTTGAAAAATTCTACAAATTTAGAGCAAAAATTTCTCGAAAATTCTACAAATTTAGAGCAAAAGCTTCTCGAAAATTCTACCAGTTTAAAACAATAACTCAAATAAGAATTTCTAGAAAATTCTGTAAACCTCGAACAGAAACTTCAAGAAACGCCTGAGAAAATTCTACCAGTCTTAAAAAAGAACTTCGGAAAAATTCGGAAAAACTGGAAGAAAAAAGCCATTCAATCAAAGAAAAGTTTCTGGAACAATCGGATGGTTTCAAAAAAAGTCTTCAAGACATTCAAAATAATTTCGATGATAAATGGACAAGGATTTAAGAAAAGCAGAGAGAACTTTGCGAATTTAGGGCAGATTCGAAGTCGTGAACAACAGACAAGTGGTTTGATGGAAGTTTCTAAAATACGGATGCAACCACCAAGCTTTGATGGGAAATCTCAGTGGTCCAACTACATCCTGCAGTTCGAAGCAGCAGCCATAGCCAACGCTTGGAGTAATGCCGAGAAAGCCATGGCCTTGATATTGGCACTACGGGGTGACGCAACCGACGTGCTACAGATAATCCCATCAGAACAAAGAGGAGACTATGAACAGCTTGTGAAGTACTTGAAGATGCGCTATGGACAGACACACCTTGTGCATGTATACACTTCTCAGCTGCGAAATCGTTGCCAGAAGCCAACGCAATCTCTACAAGAGTTTGAAGCAGACATAGCACGCTTGATTCGGCTAGCCTTCCCGGACGCTCCAGAGGATATGATGAAAAGAATCGCTGTGCAAAATTTTACAGACGGCATTCGAGATGGTGACACGAAGCAGGCCTTGATATTAGCTCGCCCAGCAAAATTGGCTAATGCTTTAGCTCGGGCTTTGGAGTTCGAAACAAGTAAGGCAGGTTTGAGAAATCAAGCCCGAATTCGAACCATTGAAGAAGAAGCTACGAATGGAATCGAAGAAAAAATGGAAGCACTTAGGAGGGTGCTAAAGGATATTGTGCCAGAAGAAAAGAAGACGAATATTAAGTGTTGGTAATGTTGGAAGGAGCCGGCATAAGGAGGCAACGTCAGAATATCCTGGAAGCAAGTGTTGCATGCCTGAAACGCCAACTAAACAGCGCGTTCATGTATGGATTTCTGGATGAAAAGCCATGTTCGCTGTTGGTGGATACAGGAGCAACGAAGACGATTATAAGGCCTAACGTTTTAAACACCGACAAGGACATACTACCCACAAATTGGAGACTTTGTACCGGTACTGGGGATTCGGCTAACACCCACGGACAAGTCAACGTCGTTATCAAAAAGTACCGCTTTCTATCCCAAGGTACTGGTAGCGAATATCCAGGATGAGGTATTAATACTTGGAATGGACATTCTGGGGAGTAAAGGCTGTGAATTAGACTTTGAACGTGGCACGTTGAAAATAAATGGAGAAGAGGTCGTATTACACCGAACTAATGAGGAAGCCATTCGTGTGTTTTTGACTGAAGACACTTCAATACCAGAACGGAGTGAAATGATTCTGGAAGGTCGGGTGGTCAACTTCTACGCTCTGACCCTGAAGAAAGGCACTGTATTAGGATATTGTTCTCCTATTTCATCCATCATCCTCCAAATAAGAGTCACTGACGACCCACAGAAGAGGACAAGACATCGTCGAGGGAACTTAATGACGGCCAAAGGAAGCAGCTCAAAGTACTCGTAAGCCGTTATCAGGACATCTTCGATACCGGGAAGGGTAAAAGTGGCAGAACCGATGTCGTCAAGCATCAGATCAACACTGGAGATGCGTGCCCGGTTAGACACCCTGCTAGAAGACTTCCTCTTCCCAAGAAAAAAGAGGCCGACAAGATCATTCGGGAAATGGAGGAAGAAGGATTGATTGAACCATGGGCCTCGCCTGTTGCTCTAGTAAAGAAAAAGGATGGATCAACTAGATTCTGTGTGGACTATTGTCAACTGAATAACGTGGCGAAAAAGGACAGTTATCCACTCCCCCAAATTGATGATACCCTTGGGTTAGAAGATCTTCTCGACTTTGTACTTAAAAAGTGGTTACTGGCAAGTTGAATTGGCACCTCAAGACAAAGAGAAAACAGCATTTACCGTTTACATTTACAGGCCTGTGACACTTTACTGTAATGCCGTTTGGCCTTTACAATGCTCCTGCAACTTTTAAAAAATTAATAGAGACGGTGTTGAAAGGATTATCGTGGAAAACTTGTCTAGTGTATCTGGATGACATCATTGTGGTCGGGAAATAATTCGAAGAGCACGTGAAGAATCTAGAGGAAGTGTTTCAACGCCTTCGAAATTCTGGACTGACGCTTAGTCCGGAGAAATGCCACTTGTTTAGAAAAGAAGTGCAATATCAAGGGCATGTAGTCTCAAGTCAGGGTGTCGCCGTCGACGAGCGTGAACGGGGTCAAGGCCGTGAGGGATTGGCCAACGCCTACAAATAAGCACGATTTGGGCAGTTTTCTCGGTTTATGTACTTACTACCGCCGGTACGTGCCAGGATTCGCTAAGATTGCTAAACCGTTGACTAGACTAACTGAGGGCGAAAGAAGGTTCCAATGGGACGAAGATTGCAAAAAATCGTTTGGCCAGTTGAAGAACGCACTGATCAATGCACCGATTTTGAGTTATCCGTTGCCACAAGGAGAGTTTGTGTTAGTCACAGATGCTAGCAACGTGGGAATAGGCTCTGTGTTGTCCAAAAATACAAGAGAGGCGAGAGTAAAACTTCAGTAAAATCTTGCCAAAGCCAGAACGAAATTATTGCGTTACTAGACGAGAACTGTTGGCACTCGTGAAGTCCGTAGAGCACTTCTATAAATACCTCTACGGAAGAAAATTCCTGTTGAGGACGGATCATGCAACGTTGAAGTCGCTTTTAAGCTTCAAGAATCCCGAAGGTCAAGTAGCCAGGTGGATCGAGAGACTGCAAAAGTTCGATTTTGATACGGTACATCGTGCTGGTATGATTCATCAGAACGCCGATGCGCTATCACGAAGACCGTGTTTAAAAAATTGCAGTCACTGCCGACGTGCTGAGGATAAGGACCTCTCTGTTTTAAGGACGAGAGTTATAAACGAACGCTGGAGCCCTGAAAAGATTCTAGAAGACCAAGAGAACGACCCCGATTTGCTATTGGAGCTGGGATGGAAGAACAAAGGCCGAAGACCGACGTGGGAACAAGTTGCGCAATACTCACCCAGTGTAAAATCGTATTGAGCTCAGTGGAACTCCATTGTCGTGGAAGATGGAGTTTTGAAACGCGTGCTAGAAAAACCTGAGGGTCAAATAGAGAGGAAGCAACTGTTGATCCCCAAAAACAGAATTTCGGAAGTTCTGGAGGAATTCCATTGTGGAGTAAGAGGTCGTGTGACAACTTGGGAGTGTCAAAGACCCTTGGGAAGCTGCGGGAAAGGTTCTACTGGGTGAACTGCAAGGTGGATGTTAAGGAGTGGTGTAAGAAATGTGCAAATTGTGCCGCAAGTAACGGTCCACAAAAACGCAGGAAGGCTCCGATGAGGCAATACAACGTGGGTAGTCTATTCAAAAGAATTGTTGCGGACATTGCTGGTCCGTTTCCCCAAAGAGATGACGGAAATAAGTACATTGCTGTAGTCATGGACTATTTCAGCAAGTGGGTGGAAGCATATGCCATACCGAACCAGGAAGCTGCCACAGTTGCCGATGTAATTGTGAAAGAGCTTATTTGTCGATTTGGTGTGCCGTTGGAACTACATTCCGACCAAGGTGGAAACTTTGAATCCGCCTTGTTCCAGAAGATGCGCAGCACTATGAATATTTGTAAGACAAGAACAACACCGCTTCACCCGCAGTCGGACGGAATGGTGAAACGAATGAACAGAACGATAAATCGATACTTGTCCAAAGTCGTCTCTGACCATCAAAGGGATTGGGATCGCTACCTTCACCTATTCCTCATGGCATACCGATCATCCGTTCATGATTCAACCGGACAGACACCAGCTAGCATAGTGATGGGTCGCGAATTACGTCTTACCTGCGATTTGCGATTTGGGTGCCGACCGGGTGAAGACCTAGCTGGCGACGACTATGTCACCGAACTGCGAAGAAGAATGGAAGACATTCACTATCGGACACGCTTAAACATCCATCAGAGTGCTAGCGATCGGATGAAGGATACCTACGACATCAATGCTGACAGAGATGGATACCAGCCAAGCGACTTGGTGTGCTTGTACAACCCACGACGACGCCGGGGTTTGTCTCCAAAGTTAGTCTTCTTGGGAAGGGCCGTACGAAGTTCTTAACCGAATTAATGATATCGTTTGCCGCATAAGAAAAAGGCCAAACGGAAAACCAAAGATCATCCACTTTAATCACCATACCATGGAACCAACGAAGACGGTCAGCAAGGAGAGCAGGTGCGGCAATTGATGCCAGTGGAAGACTTGTCATTCGAAGAGTTTATGTCTCTGCATTCTGGAAGTTATAAGTCCCGGTTTGGAGTCACCCAAGAAGTACGTCAGGACATTTTTAAAGCTCCAGCAGACTATTCACTAGTCCATTGTTCAAAATCTGGACATGTCGAAAGGGTTCGCCACTGTTTTCAAAAGAAAGTTTGGCAGACTCGACGAGCTTCGAAGCAAAACCCACAAGTTGGAGGGTTACTATGTCTGGCAGGCAGTTGGCAGAATTCAAGAAGAAACATCTTCTATCTAGTCACGAAACAATTCACGGTAGACAAGGCTACCTACCAAAATGTTTGGGATACTTTATGTGTATTAAGAGAAACCGTTCTACCTTAAGGCGAATCCGGTCGACCGTCTAGTGTGTTTCTGATCCGTTAGATGGCGCTGAAACTAATTAGCTAATTGTACGAAAACCATTTGGTTGATTTTAGTGATTTTTGTTTTAATAGAACTATGCAATTAATCAAATTCACGCTAACGAAAGATTTTTTAAATTTTCGCCTGATTTCTAAAATTTCCAAAAAAAAAACAAGTTTTGAAAATGAAAATTAAAAAAAGTGGCCGCCGTCGTCCAAAGAGACATATTTTCTGAGTACATAGCAATTTTTATTTTTGTTTTTTTCTCAAATTTTTGTCCATCAAAATCGAAAAATAAACTTTTCTTTGAACTCCTAACATGCCGCTAAGATCTGTGAAATTCAAGTCGGCTACAATTAACTCGGTTCGCATCATGGTCCGAATTCTGTTTTGGTTCCGAAGGTGCAAGAATAAAGTCAGAGAAAACGTTATATATAATATATGTGATAAATTAAAGTAAAACAAACATCTGTATTAGTGAAAGACCAAAACGAAAGTACCCATAAGATGAATATGTTCAATATTAAAGGGGGAATAATTCGTTGTAAACAAAGAAATGGCGGTGCCAATAGTCTACAGTTTTGTCCCCATAATAAATAAAAAAAAAATGCAAAAATATTTCGTCCGTTTGTTGTCCTTTCTTCGTATCAAACAGCCTGCAAATCACATACGGCATGTCGGCTGCTTCTCAAATCTCGGTTTTGCCAAACACGGTAATATTTTTGCTCTGGATATATTATATTTATCGGTCCGAAAAAAGTGTCACATGGCCAGAAGCTGGCCTGGAAGAAATCATTATTGTAATGATGCATTTCAGCGCATTTGTGCCAAAAAAAGATTGTATTAAAAAGACTTTCATCCTCTTCTCATCGTCGAAAAATGTCAGCAAGGTGTATTTGGAAGCAATAAGTATCGGAAGAAATAATTTTATTTAGTGTTTTCTTCGGCTGATTCAAAGGTATTGGATTTCACATAAAAATATTGAAGGGAAACCTCGTTCATTTCGTTGGCGGACTTGTAAGACCAAATTCACATTTACCGCCACACCAAGCATTTGGAAGCTGGCTTTAGTGTGTTTGAGTGTGTTAATGTGTTGTGATCATGGATTATTATAGGCATACAACTAAGAGTAAACGCCAACTTTGATTGAACGCAAAAAGGAAAAATCATGATAGAATCAAATTTGTGCAAAGGTAAAGTACCCAAACTTATGAAAATTAAATAGCATATATTCCTACTTATACATATACAGGCTGAGCAATAGTCCGAGGAATGAAATGAAATGAAAATAAAAAAAATATATAATTCTATCGGGATCCATTAAAATAATAATAATAATAATAAGTTGATTGCGACCCCGAAATAGTGAAACACAAAATTTTGCGGAAAATAATTTCAGTCGATGCAGATTTGATGGTAATCTATGATGACATGAAAACATTTTTTTTAATTTTCTTTAGTAAAGCCATCTTCCGTCCTCGCACTATTGACTAGACCTGTATACATACAGAGTGATCATATTATATTGCATTATTATAAGGTAAAAGTAATGATATTATTGTTCATTTTTACATTTTTGTAAAAGTAAATAGATAATTATACCATAGAAATGTTCATTTCCTGGTGGTATTCACACAATGAAAATAACCATATATTATATTGCTTACTTTTTTTAATAGAAAAATTACTGTCAAAGTTTGTCGTAAATAATTTATTAAAAATGCGAATACATAATTACGAATTGTTTTATCGACATACTTTATACCCCTTTGCACACGCACCAGCTATTTTCCATTAGAATTTCCATCTTATTCAGCAAAACAATTCTAAAATAACTGTCACAACTTTATCGTCCTAATAAATTACCAGAGATTATGACTTTTTTGGCGGCATTTGAGTTTATCAAAGGAAAGTTTATTTTTCGGTTTTGATGAACCAAAATTGGTGGAAAATTAAAAACAAAAATTGCACATTACTTAGAAAGTACATCTCTTTCGACGACGGCTGCCACTTTTTGAATTTCGATTTCTAAAATTGGATTTTTTTTTTCAAAAATTTTGGAGGAGGGCAAAAATTAAAAAAATGCTCCGTTAGCGTAATTTCTAATAGTTTTTCAGGTTCTTTAAGCCGTTTTCAAAAAACAAATAGTCAAGAACGGCTTCAAAAACAGGCTAATTACTTTTCCGATATATTTGTCTCTCTTGCACACTTGTCCACAATTTCCGGCCGGTTTAGCCTTAAGGTATCAGGAAATTAGCAGTCCCGAAGATTGCTTAGATTGGAGGCTAGTCCGAAGTGTGTTGGAAGTGCTCTTTCGTTTCACGGGAGTGGAGATCTTAGTGCATTGCTATAACCCAAAAAGGCCAACGAACTGGAAGACTGTCGATTGTTATTTCCATGGAACGTCTGGGACGAAACACCTTTAAGGACAGACAGTGTGACGTTCTCGAAGAATCGCGGCGTGATGATTTCATCGTAAATTCGTACGATTGCGAATATTCTAGGTTTTGAAGTTCTCGGCCCGATTCTCGGCAGATCCAGAAAGCGGCTTCCCGCTTTAAATAGGACGGGAGAACGACTGCCGAACAGTCGATGTCAAAGTCTGAATTAGATACTGAGCGACATAATCCGTGTGACTCGTGCGAACTCTTAAAATAAATAATTGTGCCGTTGTAACTTTGATCTGTAAACAGTCTAGTGTTTAAATAAATTGTACATGGTTCGTTCAAATAAATAGTTTTTTCTACTTTGGTGTCATAATTGAGTTTTTGTGAAACTAAAAGTAGTGTCACAAAGGAACTTTTTGTGAAACTGCTTTTGGTTTTTTTATTTGATACGTAATACGTTGGTATTGAGCATTTCTAACCAACTCCAGTCGAAGTCAAGCCAAGTCTCAACTTTTCAGATAAAAAAACATAACCAGAAACACAACCGTTCCTAATCCAACTACCTAATTCTAAAAATCCCTAGATTATTTAAAAAACAGAATTTTAACCTTTTCATAAAACGAAGAGCTCCAAAGTAGAAAAAATAGTATATTACACTCGTTTAACGAGGCATTGTGACATTCGTTCTATTGGGGCACTTCTCGCTGCGCTCGTCGTGCCCCAAAACCACTCATGTCACAATGAAGCCTCTTGTTAAACTCGTATAATAATGTACTATTGTGAACCCGTAAACGCAACAATACGAAGATCGCCTAAAAACTTTGCTGACAGAAGACTTCGCGGCGATCTTATATTCACTTTCAGAATTATCCACAACTGTTTTTCCACCGATCTAAGACCTCTGTTTCATTCGAACATGGATACCAGGTTAAGACGACAAAACTTTAAGCACAAAAATTAAAGACGAACAAGAAGGTGTCGGTCCAACTTCATCACCAATCGTGTAGTCAACGCCTGGAATAGTCTCGCTTCAAACCTGGTCAATACGTCCAGCATAAACTGGTTCAAGAATCGATTTGATGCTGTGTAATATTGTACTATTGCATGTATACTTGAACTTATAGTTACTATTGAATTCATAGGTTGTATGTAAGCTCAATTCGAAGCATTTTTTATCATTCCTAATAATAAAAAGAATACCCTTTTGCTCTACATATAAAATTGCAAAATTTAACAAACCTGAGCATCTATAAATAAATATGGCAATATGTTAACAATAACGATGGCATTGAAGCGAAAAAGCAAATATACATCTTTTGTTTATATTTTTCCTGTCCAGTTTTGTAATTTTTCAAATATCTTGGGATTTATTTGAGTTTCTCTTTCCATTCTCTTCATGAAAATGTTACATAATTATGTCCTCTTCGTCAGGCATTTATTAGCTATTTTAGTATAAACATTTAATGCTACTCGCATATATGTTCTTGTAATATGGGATTTCTAACTGATTCTATTTTTTAACAATAACCGGCCCGATTCTGTAAAAAAGGGGTTATATATAAAAGTGACCTATATTATACCCAAGCAATATTTCGAAACTGCTCAGAAATTATTCTGAACTTGACCCTGGTTTCGAAAATCTACGCCACTGTTCTACTAATGTTTCAAACGCGTCTAACGTCCCGACGCTTCCATCCTGACTGCAAAAACACCCAGCTTTGCTCATAAATTGTCTGATTTTTACAAAACCAACATTTTTAACGTCGATTCGTCCAATTCCGCCAAGTTTCGTGTAGACTCGACGTATATTTTCGGCAGATCCACACTACAGGCATCTATCTATATAGTTTTATTCAACTGTTTGTACAAATATGTTTATACGTATACTCTTTATGTTCCCGGCTATTTATTTGACAGATGCCGCTCAATCGGCCAAGGCTGGCCAGGTGCGTAAACAAGACCTCTTTCTTCGATTCACCGTGTAAACGTGTTTAAATCATAAACATATTTCTGCGAGGAAGAAAATAAACGGGATAAACGGCAGCCGAAAGGGAAGAGAGAAAACTGATGTGGAATAAATTGGTATAAATCCGGGTATTTCCTGCGTGTCGGTTCCAGTTTCGAAACATACTGTGGAGCGTTTCCGTTAGAAATAAAGTAAGACATAAAGGCGGAGACATGCGACGAGGGCATAAAAAGACGATTACAACGTAAAAATGAGGGGTATAAAATTTGGGAGAGATGCGGACAAAGTGATGGGACTCTTTTATTGAATGATTTTCTGTGTAGATTTTGGATTACTTAATACTGGTTTTACTGCCGCAAGTTGGTGGCGCCATCTTTATGTGGGTAGTGTAAGAACTGCGTTTTTCGAAACAGTTTTCTGCTAAAAACATAAACAATAAATAACAATAATGAAGGAAGCATTTTATAACAAATTTATGTGAGAATTCCAATCACTATAAAACTATAAAAAAATTATGTACATTGTCACGTTTTATTACGAAGTATAAAAATATTATTGAAGTGCAAATAGTAAACTTGCTTGCCATGTGCTGCTATAAACATCGAAAAGCCGTTAAGGAATTATGACACCATCATTGAAAAATTGTGACCATTAACATCAATAAAATCGTTTCTCAATATGACTATGTTTCAATCGCTATCAAAGCCTACGAATAAATTAGTATCAAAAGAAACGCATTTAATATTTCATCAAAAATGGTACTAACTGTAAATCGATTGTGGTTTTAGAAGTACGGAAAGTTGCATACTATATTAGTGGTACTAACATAAATTATAGTTTATAGGTATAGGCAAAACTGCAATGGCGTTAAAAGTTGAGTAGGTATAGCTTATTTCCAGGCGTTGTTAAAATTCAGCTTAGTACAATGTAAATTTTAAGCACATAGACGATATTTTTTTATTGAACCATCGTAATTGTTCTGTAGGTTAATATGTTGATTTTATTAAATAATGTAGTGCAGTATTATATAGACGTGTGAATTTTGACCTTTGATATCTTGACCAGCGAAGACGATATCTTATGGGACTCTTCATCCCGTCCGTAGTTCCGATTAAAAATGCAAGATTGATTACAGCAATAATGAAAATTTCAGTGGACCAGATTTCCAAAACTTTTCAAAATAATCTTAACAATAATAAAATATAAAATGAATTGACTTGTTATCAACTTTAATAAAACTATTGATAAATATTTTTTTCTTCCGTGTACGATTATACTTTTTACGTCACTCAACTACTCAAATATCCACCCCGAAAAAAATAATTACATTCAAGTTACTCTTCAAGTTGAGTGACTAACATCAACATTGGAACATCATCAACATGTCGTTTTGTGTTGATCTTATAATCTATTTCTAAATCATTACTCACCTGGAAAAACAGCGTAAACGCCACCCATTGGTAATATTTGACTTGCTTGATCGGCAACTTCCCCGAGTTTTGCACGCCAGGATAGGAGCCCTGATGATTGCCAGGAATTTTCTTAAAAGCGTCGATTACGGTATACGTGCTATGTATCCAGCAGTATGTGTTCAAAACCTCTTCTGGTATGTCTCTGGAAAATAAATTGTGTTGACATTTTTCGAATGACAACAAACAAGAAGTTGCAACACAAACAGATGTGCATTTTGAGCGCAGCTTAAAATTATTTTGGGAGCAATAATGCGTCATTAAAAGAGGACCTCGTGAGAGACAAGATTGTGTGTAATAAATAAAGGCGCTCAAGCGTGCAAGGACCTGTCTTGGCCGAGTTATTTAATTGCTTACTGAATTGGACGGGTCTGCCAAATTTAACGTTTTCGAAACATCTATGAGTCTTTTACAAATCCACCCCATTGCTCCAACTACAGCGTCTTTATAAATGATTCATGCATCCAATAAGCTTTGAACGTCACAATTTTCCAACTACATAATTTATTATGAATCATTTATAAAGACCAGATGAAAGCAACGTACCTACAGTAGTAATAGACATTTTGATTTCTAAATTTTAATTTCGCCGCCACTTATCATTATTCAATTTGTCCATGTACTTCTTGAGCTAGCTTGACACGAGCGACTTTTCACCTGCGATACCCTTCTCTGGTATTCTCCTCGATGGATAAACATAGTTACGGTCAACTTGATATGTAAGAAATAATTCTATGAAACCACGACAAGCGACCAATCTGGCAATGTGGTCACTAATTACTGTCTTTTGATACAAAAGAATGGGGGGAGGCTCGCTTATCTACACACCCGAAAGTATTTATGTGACAATACTGCATCCTGGTAGAATGTCATAATAGTACATTATATTATAAGTGATAGAAATGCATCATTATTAGCGAGTGAGAATTTTGACCCACGAGTGCACTTGCGCATGATATACGACGTTTTATCTTACAGGTGCATTGTATAAAAATCCAAGAAATATTTATTCAAGTAAATATTCGCCTGCAACATTAGCATGGTTCTAATATCAATTTTCGTAGTGACCTATGATTGTTATAGTTATGAAATAAACAGTCTCGTTGTTTTTCACAATTTTCACTAAAGTAATAAAAATTGACTTTCTACCGAAAGATGTCCAACCAGACGTGGAAGCCGCTGTTTCCAGTTTGCTTCCGGTAAGGTCGATACACATGTACGAGAAAGAGTATGATCTGTTCGTGAAGTGGAAGGCAGAGAATTACATTACATCACATGTAGTTACATTACAATTTTTAATTACAACTGACAGCTGTCAGATTTACTGACTTGTGAGTAGAACTGACAGCTTTATCTCTCTTGTGATTAAAATTTGATTTCTGTCACCGAAACCAATGGTATAAGGTACCTAAAAAACTACACCTGTAAGATAAATGTAGTTTCTGGAGAAGTTTCTATCGACTTAATTTTTGTCTACATATTACATATTTCCAAAAATATCCTCTATAAGAATGAGTAAAAAAATATATACAGTGCAACTTGAAATAATAATAACCCTATAAATTGTTTAAAACGAGTAGCAAACAGGAGCAGAGATAACTAAAAATGGTTGCCGTCGTACAAAAATAATGACTTGATTTTATAATATGTAGCAATTAATTATTTCTTCGTCCCTTTATTGTAAACGTTATCTCTTGATTCTTTTACTTTTTGACGCTCGAGTTAACATCGAGTGTATTTTTTCCCTTTAATGGCCTAATAATTCAATATCGGTTCCGGCCGTTTCAAGAGGGATTTTCGCTCGTTTCTCAGCTACATATTTTCTATAAGGAATTTACTTTATGTTACGGATCTACAATAGTATATTATTTATCTAGAACGAGAAGTGAAGTTTAAAGTACGAGCAAGTTGTTTACCGGAATTACTTGTGAGTACCTTTAAAAACACTTCTTCGTTCGAGGTAAATACAACGTTTTATTTCATACTGCAAGTTTAATGAACTAAGTCAAAATAAAAAGAAATGTTGTGTGTTTATCCCGCACAAATTATTCGTAATAATTAAATATGCGGCAACTAACATTCCCATAGTAACAAACGTTTGTCAAAAGTGACAACGAAAAAACTGGGTCATGGTGAATGGTTATGGATCTTTTATTCGATTATTCCGTTTAAAATGGAGAAAATTGAGGTGCCTCAAGACATTGTAGATGAAGCAGATCACGTGAAGAACAATTTGATGCCACAAAAATCTCGGGAACAATGTAAGAAATGATTGACGTATAATTCTAAAGTACTAGGACTTTAAAATTTTTCTTTAAAGTACTAGGACGCTAATGTTCCACTTTTGGTATCATAAATAATCCGAAAAATGTTACTTTAGATACAAGTATGAAATAATAGTATATTATGATACGAGCTTTTTAAAGAAGCATTTTGTCGCACGCACGGGTTTAGTAAATGAGTAAGTGCGACAAAATGTCTTATAAACGAGTTATCATACAGTATTTTTTCTACTTTGCAACTTTTTATACAAAATAATCAAATTTCACAATGCGCTGCAAAATTTCCGAAAACACTTATTTTGAATTAACGCCAGGACGTTCCGTTATTTTATATTGGTAGGTGGTGCTATATTCTAACCTCATTCAGTTTAAAAAAAGTGAGAAAGAGAGAGATGGCAACAATTTGGAATTTGGGGGAATTTCTTCAGGTGTGGTGGACCTGATTGTTCGGATGAGGACCCATACAATTACATACAATCGAACTTCACTTAAGGTAAGGACCGCTGCTGAAAAGCTCCTTGGTGCACTAACGGTCTACAGTAGGTTTCCAAAACTAGTGCGACAAAATGCCCTATAAACGAGTTATCATACAGTATTTTTTCTACTTTGCCACTTTTTTATACAAAATAATCAAATTTCACAATCTAAGGAATTTCGGGGCGGTTGGCCACATTTGCGAGGTGCATTGACGACGGCTATGAAAAGGAATTACATAATTTGAAACGTCAATAAATTATTCTGGGTGACTGTCGGATAAACGACCCAGAAAAGAGTTTCTATAGAAATGATCATACCAAAATATTCTACACATTTTTATTGAGGTACGGATGAACACGATGCGTTTGTTCTAAATATTTTAAAACAACACAAAATCTGCACAAAAGTTTGACGTTTTGAGGTTGTGAAATCTCCCCATCCAAAAAATGTTTGGAATCAAATCCCGCCGCACAAACAAGTGGACCCCCTTAGCCGCGTCATCACTGACCGGAAACACAAACACCTTCAAACATCACAATTATTAGTGGCATCACATTCTTTGGCAAGCGCCATGAGTGTACTTGTTTGTGTTACCAGCTTGACCATCACCAGGCAACAAAATAGCGTGCCCCAAAAGCACGTGAAACCTCCAAACAAGTGCCAACAATATAGTAATGCCAATTCCCATCAACAGCTGTTGCTGTTGTTCCCTCTGCCAGCCACTTGGAGTTGACACCTTGACAGCGAAGTATTATAGGTTAGGATTGTCCTAGGATTTCCAAGTTTGCCAATATTAAAACAATAAATTATACTATTGTTAGTAGAATTATTATAACACCGTTTTTGTCTATTATGACACCCAAAACCGTATCGTAATAGCCTCAATACGAACGCAAACAGAAAAAAGACTTTTTCGAATTTGGTTTCATAATTTGCAAATTATAACACCAAAAACAGAATCATAATGATCTAAATAATTATAATTCTGTTTTAAACGTCATTTAGCAGAAATACCAATTATACTGAAATACCACTCGTGTTATTCAAAAGTCCCAAAGTCATCAATTTAGCACAAATTTCCAGTTTTTCTTAATTAAATAAATCCAAATTCGAAAAAATTGTATATTACACGCGTTTCACAAGCCGAAATTGTAGCACTCGTGCCTTTGGAGCACTTTTCGCTGCGGTCGTCGTGCCCCAAACTACTCGTGCTACAATCAATCGTCTTGTGAAACTTGTATTGTGAACTCAAGAGATATATCGTACGGAGGTGGAGTTTCAAGGAATATAAAAAACTTGTTAAAGGCGAACCGCACCGGTTTATACGCGTGCCGAGAGGACAGTATTCAGAAATTTGAGGTTTCAGTAAAAGACGTGCTCGATTCTGCTAATAACACTTTCGATTTATGCAGTGCTATTGAACGTTGTTTTAGTAGTCTCAATTTGGGCGACATTTAACTTAAAGTATGATGTAAATTGCAAATCCGATCAAAATTATAACAAAACAATTATTCAAGAAGCCTGCATACTCGCCTGCACACTTCGACAGGTATTTTATGTCCCTCGAAACTCCACCTCCGTACGATATATCTTTTGAGTTCACAATATAATAATATACTATTTCATAATTTATATGCGACGCTGTATTGCCTTAATGTTGACGTGCTGATAAAATTAATCATTATGTTTAGAGCTGAAGTGGGGACTCCTTTTGACAAGAAGGCTTTCCGGATAAATGCCCGACAATCAAAGATAGTGTTCTGGGTGCTCGTTCCTAAGGGGAGATGACAGCATTAGAGAATCTGGTTTAAAAATCATAGGAGGATCCTTAAATAGTGATCTGAATAAAGGAAACCACTATTGGGGTTCCTAGTTTGGGGCCCCCAACTATCCCTTCGGCTTGATCGGACACTATTTTCTTTAGCGTTCTAAGGATCAAACAAAAAGGGGGAAATGCGTAAAAATTCAAGTCACTCCAATGTAGTCTAAACGCGTCGACCACGGTGGAGCCTGGATCCTGTCGCCATGAAGCCTATTTTAACACAAGCGGGAGTAGAAATCAGTTTCTCTAATGTCAAAATCGTGACAGAAGTGCGACATTCTCCCCATAGGGAGAGAAGTGCATTCTTCTCTCCTTAGGGAGAGAAGTACTACTAATATGCGAATAGTCCGTATCGTATCACAAACAAGGGTACCCCCTTGCCACGAATGTTACAAGTGGCTTTTGGGACAGGGGGACCTTCTTGGAACAGGGCGGTCCCCTTGGTCGAGTATTTTTCTAATTTTTTTTATACAAATGATACAAGTGGCTTTTGCGACAGGAGGTCCCATTGAAACAGGGGGGAGGGGGCCTTAGAACAGGGGGATCCCCCTTGGTCGAATATTTTTCTTTATTTTCTGATACAATGTTACAAGTGGCTTTTGGGGCAGGGAGCCTCCTTGGGGCAGGCGGTGGGGTGTCTCTTGAGACAGGCCTTGGGTCCATTGATCGAATTTATTTAATTATTTTCTGATACAGATGTTCCTAGTGGCTTTTGGCACAGGGGTCCGCTTGGGACAGGGAGTCCCCTTGGTCAAGTTTATTTTATTAGCAGGGAAGCCCCCAAGGGGATGGATCGTTTGTGATAATGGTACAGGCTAGTACACGGCGGATTTATCAATTTTTCTCTTTAATTGTCAGGTTTGTTTGGTTTCGCTTGTGTAAAAAATAGTAAATACACCTCAGGAGAGAATGCTATTTTCCCTCGGTGCTTTGCATCCTTCGGGCTTGGCCCTGGAGCTGCAAATTGCACCTCAGGAAAAATTATGCATTTCTCTCCCTCCACGTATAATGTAATATTTTTGCACTTTGATATGTGGCGAGAAGGTTAATTTCGGGTAAGCTAAATCGCCTTGTGATTTTATTAAAATACTCCACTGCCAAGCTCCACTCAGTAGTTTCGGAATGTGAACGCGATTCCTTATCTGCCTCGTAATTCTCTTTTGTGTTTATGTAAGAGGCAAAAAGCCAAATGTTTCGGCCTTCACACCATTGCCAAATAATACGGGACAATTTTGTTAATGATGGAAATTGAACAATGCCAATACGGTTTATGTAAGGCAATGTTGTGGTATTGTCTACCCTAATTAGGATGTTACAATTTGATAACAGCTTTAAGTTGTAAATAGTTAATGTGGTGTGCCTGTTCTTCCGCCGACCACCATCCATCCATCCATGAGTGATTTCTAGCTCTTATGAATCTTTGCGAATATCATTATACGCTTGGGATTGATGTTCTTCCCACCAATTCACAAACCTTTGTATAAAGAAATCCTTACTTAACTGCTGGACAGGTGGCTACTAATGTCAATTGAGAAAATTTTCTAATGCGACATGTGTTGCGATCTTTAAAATATTTTATTTCATACTGTCCGGTAGATGTTCTATTAAAGGATCAATTTTCGTCCGGTAGGTGAGCTATTACAGTATCAGAGCCGGTAAGTGTCGCTAGGCAACACTTACTGGACAGTTTCATCATATAAATCAAATCTGACATTAATCTGACATTTTCAAACGTATTTGTCGGCTACTGATGAAGTTTTACATTTACAACAAACAAGAAGAATGTTCTTAAATCCAAGTGGAATAAATTTAAATTAAAATTTAAATATATCTATGTCGAACTCCACAAACTTTCATAACTGTAAGATTACTAATGGTACATGTTTCGGCAGAACACTTCTGCCATCATCAGCCCTTAAAGAATATAAAAAAAATTATGACATTGACGTAATTTTTGAAAAAATTAAAAAAATTACGTCAATGTCATAATTTTTTATATTCTTTAAGGGCTGATGATGGCAGAAGTGTTCTGCCGAAACATGTACCATTAGTAATCTTACAGTTATTAAAGTTTGTGGAGTTCGACATAGATATATTTAAATTTTAATTTACAACAAAGGCGATGCGATTTTCACAAAATAATGTGATTTTTTGATTTTGAAATCAAATAATGAAGAACGGGCTTACAGTATGAAATAAAATACATAACGATACACGTCCGGTAGTTACTTGTAACTCGTTTAGACATTCTAGACTCGGCTCCTAACGTCGCCTCGTCCATAATGTCTAACTCGTTACAAGTAACCTACGGGACTTGTAACGTTAAATACTATTAATAGTGGATTCAACCTTGGGACCTGGGAGAAATAGTCGCATTGTAGTGGAATCAAAGACAAAGCCTAGAAATCTGAAGTCGTCCAAATATACAACACAAATGACGCCAGCTTAACGTAAATAACACACTAGCTAACCCGAATGGAAGACAGGTAAAACCGTACAGAACATCATCCAGCATAAAACGCAGAAATTTTTGGTCTGATCTGGATATCGGGACCAAAAAATATGCATCTTTCAGATCAACAGAGCACACAAAATTATTGTTGTTCACCAGTTCTAACAGTGCGGAAATCTTCCATTTTGAAATGGGACACATTCAGGAATATGTTCAATCTTTTCAGGTTCAAAGTGACACGTTTCTTTCCATTCGATTTGTTTACAAGGAAGACAGGTGACAAAAACTGTCCCCTACAAGGCTGACATCTCTCAATGGCCCCTGTAGATAAGACTTCAGCGATTGCTGATTGAAACTGGGTTCGATTTGATCCACTGTTTGTACGTGGATGTGTTGATTGTGTGGGTACATGAGAGAATGGCAAGGTGTAACCCGAAACCCATTTTAAAATTGTATGGTCAGAAGTAAGTTTCTTCCAGGCGGACATGAAATCACACAGACGCCCCGCATAGCGGGAGGAGATGTGACCGTGGTTATCGACGAGGTCGAGAAGCAAGATCCTTTTTTAAATTTGGGGTCCTCTTTGTGGTCGACTCCTGGGTTTTCCTTTTCCATGAGTTGGAGGGGGCTTGCCCTGATGACCTCACTCACCTCCCATGGCGTGTCGGGCCCTTCTTGTTTAAAGGATTTTGTCCCTGATATCCCTGAAATAGTCTCTCCAAAGAGATATGTTTTGGCCGGAATATTGCTGGTCAATTCTTTAATACGTGAGGATATTAAAGGGTACAGTTGTTCGCGTCTAGCAAGAGTCAACGAGTGGAAAACGGAGCATGATAGTTTCGCACTATCAAATCTCTTGATTTAACCGCGGCGGACAGCACATTGGCCACAATTTCATTGAAGCTGGGAGCTTGAACGGCGGCTGACTGATATGCGGAGATAAGTTTATTCCTGTCTTCTTTTGTTAAGCCAGAAAGTAATAACTCCAACCAGCTAGTTGCTAAACCGAGTTGAATTTGATGAACTGGTCCCACATTTTGCTGGGGATCAACCCCAACGTTCTGTAAAAAGGCTTCTGGAAGTCATCCTTATCGGTAAACAAGACTAGAACCGTTGAGTCGTCAACAGGGTCCTCAAGAGAGCGCCTGGAAGGCGGTAAGTATTCTCGGTCCTCCCTAGGCGACTGTGGGCGAGCTTCGGATCGGTGGGTGGAGAGAACATGTCCAAGAATATGACTCGGTCTGGAATCACGGGGAGATCTACTCCTATAACGAGAAACAGCTGATCCATTTTGTTGAGTATAAAACTCTAAATGTTCCTGACCATCAACTGGTGTAGATGAACCTGAGGCCGATCTATGGCGTGAACTAACCTAGGAGGTAGTATTAGAGGGTTCGCCTCAGCCAGGAGGTGGCGATCTACTCCGAGAACAGGTCCTAAGTCGCTAATTATGGCGTCAAAGTTGCGCACTGAATGGATAAACTGTCTCAGTCCGGCCGCAGCATGTGACGTCATTTCTTCTAACTGAGAATCGCCGCTTTGATCGCCGATTTCTTATTAGTTCCGCAAATCATCTGAGATGTGTTTGTGGCTTCTGACCATTTATTTAACAATAATTAATAAAATAACAATAAACTAAAGTACTTTCCCAGGTGCCTTTGCAAAAAGACAAAAGGAAGAAATGGTGCAAAGTCATGAAATGTGATTTAATTGGTCCCAAAGCATAAAATATATTTGTGAAGATCATTTCGATGAGAGTACATACGGGGTGTTATAAAATTATTTTCATCTAAACTCCTGTACGGAATTAACGCACCACTGCATATATTTCGCGTTATTCCAAAATAATGATGATTTTTAGTTTTCTAGCTATCTTACAAGTAGGCTGTGGACCTACTTCGACAGTTCATGTAAATGCAGTCAACAAGGTTTTTGATATAAAGGATATAAAATTTGATCGGATTTTTTTTCTTTTTAAGACTAGTTGTCTTTAGCTACCAAGTTTTTTTGTTATTGATAGTGTCAGTGCGAGTGTACTACATTTTAGTAATGAATCGCAGAACAAATTTTTTAGCGGAGGAAGCAGTAAGAGCATCAACTTTGGGGAGTGAGGGATATTCGATGCGCCATGTTGCTAATGTGATGGGAAGAAACCATTCCAGCATAAGTCACATGATTAAACGATTTAATGAGACAGGTTCTCACTTACGAAGGCCGGGACAGGGCGAAAACGGTGTACTAGTCCAATAGATGAGCATTTTCTTAGAAAACCCGCGCTAAGAAACAGGAGAACGACTATCCTAAAAATGAGCTCTTAGCTGTTTGCAATCTTCTTGTATCTTCCCGAACGATTAGAAGGCGCTTAAATGAAGCTAGATTGGACAGCAGAAAACCGTCCAAGAAACCCCTGTTCACCAGAGAGCCCAAAATTCAAAGATTGCGTTTTGCGAAAAATCATCAAGTTTGGACTCTTGATGATCGGAAGATGGTTTTATTCAGATGAAACGAGGATTAGCCTTAAAGCTCCTGATGGACGTGAGCATGCCTGGAGAAGGCCAGGAGACAGATTTGCTAGTTGCAGCATCTCTCCAAGAGTAGTGTTTGGTGGTGGCTTTGCAATGTTTTGGGAAGGCATCTGTTTCGATGGCCGCACAGAGTTGGTCCCTAGACGTGTTAGGTCAATGAATGCGGATTGTTATCTTGAACACATCGTTCTTGTCCATGTAATGCCATTTACTCCTTTTGTGGGGCCGAATTTCTTGTTTATGCCGGATAATGCTCATCCTCATGTAGCTAGGCCAGTTATTCGCTACTTAAACGATGTCACTATTCCGTTCATGAAATGGCCAGCCAATAGTCCTGCCATGAACCCAATAGAGCATCTATGGGACGATATTAAAAAAAGGGTTAAACGTCGTACATCTCCACCTGCCCACCACAATAAACTTATAGACGCAGCAATTCAAGAATGGGAAAATACTTCTCAAGAAGTCATTTAAAATTTGATCTCCAGTATGTCAAGACGCATGGAATCAGTAATTAGGAGTAGAGAAGGACATACACGATATTAGAATAGCTCTAAGTCCATAAATTCTATTGTTTTCGTTAATTTTTTGTTTACATGTTTGCGTTTTTTTTTTTCAAGAAAAAAAGTTTTAATAAAAAAAATTGAAATAATGTCATGTTTCGCTGATTTCATTCACAAGCTACTAGACAGTAACTAACAATAAGCTTTCATGAAACTTTAATTGCAATATTAATTTCAGTAGTGGAATTATATTAAATATTATATTATATATTTTATATTTTATTATATGTAAATTTTTCTATACCGCTCTATTCTTTTTGCATTTGCGAATTCTGTCAATAACGTATTGGTTGTCTAATTAATGATAAACGTCATTTAATTAAATGAGTACACTTCATTGTTATGGGAAACCCGACCAGGCCCGGAAGACACGGCTGCAGAGGATTCTTTGTCAGATTGTTCCTCCTTAAAATTATAAATATTTTTATAAAGGGACATTGTTTATTTTACATGGAAAATGCACAGGCGACTAGATGAAAATGATTTTGTAACACCTTGTATAGGTAAACATTTTCCACTGAAGAGAATTTAACGATTCTTTTGTTATAGTATCTTGAAAATGATATCGAAAATCTTTTAAATATAAATTAATTGGTAGCAGCTTAAAGTTGAAAACCCCCATAAATTTCAGTGCCAAAAAGTATTTACAAAAACAAAACCAAAAAGAGAGACATTTAAAAAAACGTGGGCGGATTATTTTAAAAACCTACTGATGTCTAAAGATCCCCTAAAGATCCCATCAAGTTCAAATTGTTGTCCACCTTTCTAAGTCATTGGGTGTGATTAAATGAAAAACTTTTGAACAATTAAGTGAACCAGAGAATCCGCTATCTGATAAGGACCCCATCGGAAATAATTCAGATAATTGTTTCACATAATGGTGAAACAAAAAGACAAATAGGTGCAAACGGTAGTAAAAAGAAACACAAACACAAAAAGTAATCGCACTGACACCATCCACGTATCACCGAGCAGTTCTTTTTCAAGAGAATCAATATCTTCACTGGGCAGCCAAGTTCGGATACCAACACGTTAAGTAGAATACAATAATAAATCCACAATATTGCAAAGATACAATAATGAAAATTTCAACGAACGCTGGTTTTTACTTGGGTTTACCTGAAAATATTTATTTTCTCACGAAATTATTATCTGAAAGAGTTGCTAGTCCAATAAGAAATATTTTATTATCATCAAAAACAGTTCGTCTCGATGATTCCTCTATACGTCTATACGTCTAGCTATAGATTTAAAAAAAAAAAGTTCAATTATGTAAAATTTTTAAGACCATTTCACTTATAGCAAATCGTATAACAGTTTATATCTTATTATTATTATATTATTAAGTTATTATTAATAACGCAACGGTCCGAATGTCTGAGCTACATCGACTTTGGATGCGGTGAAGTGACGTCACAAGCGCGTTAGAGTTAAGCCATTCCGCGCTCAGTTAGTAAGATTTTAAAATTCTATAACGTAGTTATTTACTTTGACGGATTTCAAAAAAAAATTCGCCGATTTAATAGTTTTGGCCTATATTTTAATTAAATGTAACAATATATAAAATTATCAGAATCACGAAACTTCTCGATTATTATAACACCGCTGTTGTCTATTACAACACCCAAAAGCGTATCGTAATAGCCTCACTACCTACGAACGCAAAGTAGAAAAAATTTAATAAACACGCACTACGTCTAGAAAGGATGGAACCCTACAACAGTGGTATGTCAACGTAGTACTAATGAAAATAAATTATATGAATGAAAGCAGCAAAAAGAACAATATAATAAGTGTGGAATGGATTTTGAGACACAGAAACTTAACATAATTACTTATTTACATCGCCGGTTTCACGTGTTAAAATGAAACAGAAAAAAGAAGTGAAGAAGTAGATAGTAAAAATAGGACCGATTATGGAAATGTTAATTAATTAATACTATGATTTTATTACAATTTATATTCTGAAATAGGTTTGAACAGGAGAATTTTTCGTCCGACATTTAAGTTTACACAAAATTAACTTTTTCTTCAGTTGTATAAAAATTCAAGGTGAAATTATTACGGAGAAACCTCTTTTGTTATTTCACAAGTATATAAGTAAAAACGATGCGTCATTTCATAAAAACTCGTTTTGCCCGACCAACATCTAGATGACAATTTAAAAGGAAGCATTTCTCTCACAACGGATATAATGATAAAAGGGGTGAATTACGACGGTTACACAATGCTAACTATTTAAATTATAATTAATGTAATGTTAGTACATTAATTTTACACTCACCAACAAGCGTTTTGTAACTAAACTCATTTTGTGCTAAACTCGAAAATGATAAAGAAAATTCCATAGCACGTCAAATTTCAAAGTTTTGCTCTTTTTAGGGGATGATTACGAAAAAGGTAATGGCCTTTATTGGAGCCGTAAAGTTTAACTTTTTTTTTGTACACTAAGCATTAAGTACATTAAGCTCGACTAGTACAAAATTTTGTCAAGACTTTGAGAAGAAAAAAAAGTGGCTTTTCAATATCTTACAAATTTTTAAAAACTTCAGTGACGCCAAGTTCAAAGAAGGAATATTTATTGGGCCGCAAATTTGAAAAATTGTAAAGGATCTTCTTTTTATTTTCGTCGTCTATTTAATTAATCTCTGTTTTAAGTGGATAATTTTTACGATAAAATGTAACAAAAATATTTTCCTGTAACTTAAAATCTGTACGTGAATTTTTTTTATCAAATTCGTAATTAGGATTGTGAATGCACCCTAAAACACGTATTGATAGATCAGTCACATTTAAAAAATATGTAGGTATTTGTGTTGGGTAGTATTATTTTTTGAAACGTTTTTTTGAATTATTTTTTTACTTTTAACGTTTTACAAGAAATTACACGTCGCGTCGGGCATAAAACGTCGTATTTCACACGTGACCGAAATTGCATTGTAAGCTCGTGACAATGATTTAATTCTCCACATTTTGTGGATGAGGATGGTAAGATTGAGATTTTCCAGGTCCAGAAGGATATCGCGTTCCTCGGTGTAAAGGTCCACATCATGGATCACAAAAGAAAATAACGTGTCTGTGCGGGTTGTTTGTGGTTTCAGGGCGTTTGTAATGGAGGTTATTGTGAGGTTGCAGCCATGGCTGACAGCCATTTTTGGAGGTGGTTCGGGATGGGTTTGCTGGTGACCAGGAGCACGGTTCTATTAAAATTTACTACCACATTTCAAAAGAATATATGAAGTGAGGACCGTGCATAATGATTTCTGTGTGTGGGCGCCGTCAGGAAGGTTTTTAACAGTAGGTATAGCGGTACGTCGTGGCGTTGTAGATCAAAATACGCTAGTAAAGATCTTGTTCTCCTTCCGCCAATTTTCAAACTGGGCGTATGTTTTTTCATATACTTGCGTGACCTTGAAGGTATTTTCATCGTATTTTCACCAGGACCCCTATTTATGGGGGCGTACGTTGAAGAACTGCAGAACTCATTTTTGGAAGGACTTCTATCTCCTGATCCTTGTGTCCGAAATTACTAATCTTTACTGCTATATAACTAAATTATTTAACTCTTATGAAACATATTCCTGGTCTTTCATCATTAGTACTTTCAAAAATGTTTCCATGTTATTTTGAGTGTCTCCCATTACCATATATTTAGTCTTTTCTTGGTTTTGTTATTAGTCCAAATGCTAATTATCATTTCTAACAGGAAGTTAAAAAGTATGATTGACATTGGATTTTCCTGTCTTTGTATAATTTCAAATTCTTCTCACCTTTCTCCCTTCCATGTTACTACTGTTCTGGTGTTGTTAAGGGTCTCATTTACTACCCTTATCAGTTTGCTTGTTATCCCTAACTCTCCCATATAGTTTTATACATTCTCGGCCTAATTATTCGGTTAAAGTTAATGAAAAACACAGACAGCACGCTCTTGTATTTGTAACACCCTACTTCTAATTCCTTTAGAGTGAAGATCTGGTCCATAACTTTGCTTCTGACGCCCGCCTGGTATTTACCTACTACGTGTGCCATATGCTGGCTTAACCTACTCCTTAAGCCGGGAATACATCTGACGAATGTTGACGTTTGTTCGCATTCTCGAGTGTTTCTTGCTTAAGTGTAGGCCTGCATTCGCAGCGTATTTTATTGAGGGACGAATGGATGAAGCGCAAATGAATGCGAACGAATTCTATTCACAGTCGGGCGGTAAAAATGAAAAGATCAAAGAAAGATGGGACGCACGAATGTTTGGAAACGTTGGAGTGTGGACGTGTTGGCAATAATTTCAGTTCCTCGCTACCATTCGTCACAAAAGTTTCCATCCTTTGTTTTGCTCTTGGTGGAAATCATAGATAATCAGTTAGCTGCCAGTGCTGCGTATATCGTTGTCAATAGAATTTTATTAAAAAAAAACTACAGAAGAAAAAAGAAAGAGAAAACAAAGAACTGTTTTAAGGAATGCTTTTTACTTAAGTAGAAATAAATATGATGGTATAAAGTTACAATCCGACTTGAATGAGTATTTTTTAAAACTTTACCAGAATGTCACGATAAGATTTCTCTAATTTTCTCGAATTTTTATATTTTTATCTCTCCTGTCAGTAATTAAAAATTAAAAATCTCTAACATCTTGAATATTACTACTATTAAGCATTATTGGGATTAACGATGTGATAAAAGAAGAAATTTCGCAACGAAACAACTGGACAGAACCGATTGCAATCACCGATTTTAATAATAAAATTATTTTTTTTGCGTTGGGTGCAGAACAGCTCTCCTGGTTTTATGATTTCGGCTGTTATTGCTGTTTTTCCCGGACTCTCATCATTTTTAAGATTCTTAATTTTCCCTATATTCTCTTTCAATTTTCCGAAAAAGTTTTCCAATTTTTCTTTCCGTAAAAACCTTAATTGAATTATTACAATTTTTTTTCCATTTGATCCGATCGCAACCAATCTTTAGAGGAACACTCTCCAGACTATTTTACATTTACCGAGTACCTCCCACACAAAAATTCCAAATTACAGATTTTTAGTCCAAAAAACTCGGTTTATTTTTTGGTTTTGATCCGATTGCAACCAAACTTCACACGAAAACTCCACAGACTACATTTACCCTGAAAATTTTATCCAAAATTGGTTGAGCCATTTAAGAGTCTATACCGGACATACATACAAACATAAACACATTTTCGTATTGTCTTTCCAAAACATTTTTCTCGTCTTCACCTGTGTCTTCTCAAAATCAAAATTGCCTTTAACATTCAACGTTCCCAAGTTTAGCATGTTGTCTTTCGTGATCCCCTCTCGTAGCCTTTTTCTTGCCGCGGTCGTTTTACTATTTCTTAGTGTATCTAGTTTTTTTATATCGATTATCTTGCTTCTTTTTTTTTAGAAATAATTTTTCTCTAAATCCCAAATCCGTTTTCCCTTTCATTTATTATTATCTTTGAAAACTTTCTTATTATTATCTTTGAAAACATTTTTCCTATCCCGCCTTTTTTCTTATTTTTCTTCGAATCTCCTTTTTTCCCTTACTCATGTCATCGTTTAGGTAAATTTTTGATAATGTTATCTCGCTCAATTTATTTTTGTTTTCCAATACTCTCTCTTTGTTAAATTATTATCTTGTGTCTCCTATTTTAGTTAATTCTTTGACTTTGAGTTCTAGTTACAGACTTCTCCTGAAGAAATCCTCTAGCATAATTATTACTTAATAAATTCTGGTAATTTGTGTTTGCTTCTACCGCTTCTATGATCTATATCCATTTTTTCTCTTATTACTCTCATCTTCTCCTTGAGGCCCATGTTTTCTTTCTTAATCACTTTGCTCTTTTCCTTAAGCTCCAATAAAGTGCTTCATAAAAATCCTTATTTGTTACGTAGCTTTTAAATTTTGTAAAATATTACAGAATATTAAGTTAAAATCAAGAATCCATTACTTTAATAGTTATTTATTAAACTAGTGTGGAACGTACCATCATTTAAATTATAAATTAGAGTAGGCGGTTTTTCTATGCAATGACCCAGTCTGCAAATTGACTGAGAGTAAAATTTGAGGTTATGGTAAACATTGTCACGTTTATGTTTCTTATGTTAAATTGTTTTAATTTAGAGAAAATAAAACACTAAGAAATAATAATGTAGGTTGATTGAGAATTACAGCAAATGTTCAAAGTGTTCTTCCCCAGCTTCAATGCAGCTCTTAATTCTCCGTTTCATATTTTCAAATGCATTTTCCAACATCTGGAAGGTTATAACGTTGCATGCAAAAAAAATTCCTCTTGCAGTTCTTCAAGACTGTGCAGGTTATTATTTTTAAATATTTTTGAGATATGGGATTTTTTTTAAATAATCTAGAATTGTCAAGTTTGGACTTCGAGGGGGAAATTGAATTACACGATCATCAAAAAACACTCGCTCCGCTACACCACACTAACATCACGCTACCTTGCCACACATTTATAAATTTGTTGGACTAATTTTTGATAATCTGCAGGAAAATTAGTGTTAACCACTGTTGGGTTGAATGTTGTTGATTTTTGATGTTGTACGGATTAACTTGTAGTCTGTTTTTAACTACGTTTATTTTGTTGATTAATTACAAACGAAACTTAGATTATTGTATACGAACGGCGTTACGTAGCCGTCGTACTTGTGAGTCCTTACAAGACTCGTGCAAAACTATTTCCTAACATAAAATTACAACCTTTATACAATATAAAACAATGAGCGTCCGGTGGTCGCAGGGCAGGGGTCGGAATTCCCCATTGATGGTCAAATTGGCCGAGGTTGCCGATGGTCGGAAAAACCGTCTATTTGCATTCATCAGGCATAATAAAACCCAACCGAGCCCCGACAAACCGGCGACCACACGAGTTTAATATTAAATTTTATTCAACCAACATCGCAAACTGCCCCCCAAATAGTTTATTTCTTTTAATTGCCAAATACAATCATATAGATTTTCTAAGATTCTATGTAAGTTCCGACTAGTTGTTCTGTGGTTCCGCCTTCTATTGCTCTTAATGCCCAAGAGGCATGATGGAATTTACTAACGGCAAAATCAAAAGATGTGTACAAGAAAAAAATTGAATACTTCAATAAATGGAAAGCTTCAAAAAGGGTGGAGATCATAAATGAAGATGTGCTACTGTCATACTTGTTGAAATTAAATTTATAAACATTCTAACCTTGTTCATTAATAACTATTTTATTCAATAATAGGTAAGTAGTCAGATTTCCGTGACTTATAGTTATTCTGTCACTAGTGTGTAATGATCAACATTACACACTCAAATTAGCATAGTAATTCGCTTATTACACACGATTTCGGATATAAATTTAAGTTATGTTAAGAAATTTTTAACTTAATTTGTCCCGGCGCATTCACCATTTAATTACATTTAAGTTTTAAGAATCCCATGCTAAAGTTGCGAAAATCATTTATAGAATATTCAATATCAAAGATTGTCCGTAAAACTGTACATTAAATGGGAATATAAAAGAAAATTTATCTTTTAATATTTGTATCCCTCTTTCTTCTGGATAGCATACATTATAAACCATCGCTATTGGAATAAAGTTATTGTATTAACTTACCTAGTGTGGACACAGTCTATCGGATTCCCAACATACTGCCTGGTGGTAACAGCAATAGAAAACGTAACCAAAAGGATGACAGTCGCATTACTATGCAATCTGAATATCAAGCTGTCGATCGTAATGTGGTTAACCTGAAAACAATTTGACCAAAATAAGCGAAAAGGCGAAAACAATCTCTAAAAATGCAGAAAACTTCCGACCAGAAACACAATCATTACATTCAAATTTATATCCTTTACGCAATATTAAACAGAGTGGCTTATCTGAAAATTGGATTGTTGTCCTTCATGCGAAACAAGCGGCAAACTTCTTGGCCCAATTTACATTTACACATTTACATATTATTTCCCATTGTCTCTTCGGCTGGATTTTACGATGGGACGATTGCCACATGGACTATTTTTAAGTTGGATAGGTTAAGTATATTTTTAAGAATTCTCACAGTTTACCACATCTGACTGGACCAGATTCTTTTGATTGAAGTGTAAATTGTTATTCTTTGGTTGCAAGCAACAACCCTGATCTCATCAAATAAATATCGGTTGGTGTAATACACTAACCTTTCATTTTTCGAGAGATGTTTGTTGATGGGAAATTTTTGCGTCAATAGGCTAGGGCTATAGATATTTTGGCACAAAGAATGTTTAGATTTTAAACAATATGAATCCACCTTGGAGCGGCACGTGTAAACACACGTGGTCGTATTTTACGACACATGTCAAAAGTATATAATAATATAAATAAATATGGGGCTGCAATCAAGAGATTTGTCAGCTTTTATTATAAAGCGTGCAATTAAATAGCGGAAAATTAATAACGAAAATAAATTTAATATCTTGTGAGTATTGGTGTTGCAGCGTAGCGTGTTGCCAATTGTTTGTGAAAACAAATAAATTGATAGGGACGCACGTTAAATGCTTCAGAGCAGCTTTAAACATGTTTAGTTGCCACTTTGATATTGGAGTGGTTCCAAATAAGTGAATCATTTTGACCAGCTTAATAAAATGGTTGTGAGCACAGATTACAGATTTAATCGTCTTTACATTTTTTAAAGATCCAACAATAAAATTATACTTTAAATAATAAAGTAATTAATACCCAACGACTGCGTTACTATTTACAACAACAAAAATTATTCCAGAGATAAAAACATTTTTGCGGTATTTGAATAGAAATCGACGCATTCTAATTTCACTAAGAACCTCCTTTGATCGGAAAATGATCAAAGCACTCATCCAATATTGCATCCGTGGAGTTAGTCACTTTCAGGCTTCCAATTTATAAAATTTACGTTTTGATTAAAAACAAATCGTAAAAATTAAAGAGTTTTCTTTCATACATACGACACCGCTTATTACACAAACTGCACTCTTTCAGGTGCCCTTTTCCTCCGCTTTCAGGCCCTTTCGTACTGTCAAACATGGTTTGGGAAATGGAAGAAATGCCGTAGAAACACGTCTGCTGTCGATCTTCCCGAAAACGCATCATTCATACAGTTTCACGAACTCACCACACTGTAATATCTACCCTTTTTAGATAATACGTAAAACTAGTCAAAACCGTAACAAAGCATAATACTTCAACAAATTTTTTTGACGACTATTGTTGACATTGGACAGTCATGCCCACTAATTTGATATGACGTGTAAGTCCTTGAAAAAGGTTATTATTACGAATAAAATTTCTTTTTAGTTTAATCTAGTTCATTAAACTTGCAGTATGAAATCAAACTTTGTATTTACCTCGAACGAAAAGTGTTTTTAAAGGTACTCAAAGTAATTCCGGCCTTGGGAAGGCGCCTCGGCCATAAACAACTTGCTTGTACTTTAACCTTCACTTTTCGTTCTAAATAAATAATATACTATTATTTTAATTTAAAGAGGGTGTCAATTTTCAAGGACATTGCGCGTTTCTGCTGCACTGAATAGGAAACATATTCTTGCGCGTTGTAACAGTTCAGCTCAAATTATTATAAGCTTCCAGAGCGTTTTGAATTAGAGTTTGTGGAAATTCCACAATCCAATAATTGCAGATTTTCGGTTTTACCAATAAACATTGCTAAAACAATAACAATAGTAATTATACACCAAGGTTGAGAAGCAATTTTTCTTAGCCGAGCTTATTTTATTGGCCAAGATGCGAAGCATCGCGGGCAAAAATAATGCGAGGCTAAGAAAAGGCTTCTCAACCGTGGTTTATATACTATTTTTTTCACTACTAGCACATTTGTTTAACTTTTCTTCAAATTATAATCTTGATAATGCGAAAGGTTAGAAGGAATTTGACTAAGTTATCCATGAAAAGCAAGTAGCATATGAAATTAAATCAATACCTGTCATTTCTATTTTTATTTTAAAATTTAAATATATCTATGTCGAACTCCACAAACTTTAATAACTGTAAAATTACTAATGGTACATGTTTCGGCAGAATGCTTCTGCCATCATCAGCCCTAATTTAACAAGAGATTAATGATACAATTGATGAATTACAAGAGGGGTTCTTACCTTAAAGAATATAAAAAAAAATTATGACATTGACGTAATTTTGAATTAAATTTGACGTTTTCAAAGGGTTACATGATTTTTAAAAGATTTCGTAAAAACAACATTTTATAAATGTAAAAATTAAAAATGGATCAAAGAGAATCTGGTAAGTTTGTTTGAGTGAAAAATTAAAATAGTGAATTAATAATGGGATTATTGAAGTTATTCTGTTCATTTAAACAAGATCTGTTTTCCAGTTTCAAGGCTTTCCTTATTTCCAAAGTCTCGAGAAAATCTAATTTCCGGCCTTTATTGCATTTATGAATCAATTTGGAATTTGATGGTGAAAAACTATGTTTCGTTATTAATATATGATTGGCGAAAGAAGAAGGTGTTGATGGTGGAGGATCAAGATCTGTGTTGTTATAGATGTGCCTGAAATGTTCTTTAATACGGTCTGATATTTTGCGACCTGTCTGACCTATGTAGAATGACTCACAAGTAGAGCAGCTTAATTTGTATACATCTACATAGGTCAGACAGGTCGCAAAATATCAGACCGTATTAAAGAACATTTCAGGCACATCTATAACAACACAGATCTTGATCCTCCACCATCAACACCTTCTTCTTTCGCCAATCATATATTAATAACGAAACATAGTTTTTCACCATCAAATTCCAAATTGATTCATAAATGCAATAAAGGCCGGAAATTAGATTTTCTCGAGACTTTGGAAATAAGGAAAGCCTTGAAACTGGAAAACAGATCTTGTTTAAATGAACAGAATAACTTCAATAATCCCATTATTAATTCACTATTTTAATTTTTCACTCAAACAAACTTACCAGATTCTCTTTGATCCATTTTTAATTTTTACATTTATAAAATGTTGTTTTTACGAAATCTTTTAAAAATCATGTAACCCTTTGAAAACGTCAAATTTAATTCAAAATTACGTCAATGTCATAATTTTTTTTATATTCTTTAAGGTAAGAACCCCTCTTGTAATTCATCAATTGTATCATTAATCTCTTGTTAAATTAGGGCTGATGATGGCAGAAGCATTCTGCCGAAACATGTACCATTAGTAATCCTTCAGTTATTAAAGTTTGTGGAGTTCGACATAGATATATTTAAATTTTAATTTAAATTTACTCCACTTGGATTTAAGGACATTCTTCTTGTTTATTTCTATTTTTGTTGCGATGTTGCTAGTGTGGTTTAGCTGGCAAATTTAACATTTGGCAAGAAATTCCAACTCCCCAATTCTACATTGTTGAGCTGTCACCTATCATTAATAATGACTGCAAATGTCAAGTCAAAACATTGCAAGTACGACAGTAACCATGCCAACATTGTCAATATTATTTTTATTATCTACTAGTAGGAGAGAAAAATCCATTATTAGGTAAGGTACAGAAAATCAATTTCTGAAGCTTCAAACACGATATACTGGGGGCCCTATTTTTTTTTGTATATTTGGTAGGTATGAGAATTGGTGGTAAACCCTTTTGGTGGACCAATTCTTCGGCTTGACCAATTTTTATGAGTTCTTTTTTTCGTATATTTGGCAGGTATGAAAATAGGTGGTAAACCATTTTTCACATGGATATGGGGGCCCAGCTGGACCGATTTTTCGGCTCGACCTATTTTTATGATTTTTGTTTTGTATATTTGGTAGGTATGAGAATAGGTGGTAAACTATTTTTCACATTGGCATGGGGGCTCAGGGGGGCCTCTTGGGCTGGAAAGATTTTTATGATCTTTGATTTGTTGGATTTGTCTCCGCCCCGAAGAGCAGAATAACTACTAAAACATGGATGTGGGGGCCCAGGGGGGCTTCTCGGGCCTATAACTCAAGAAGGGGTTTCATGATATTTGATTTGTTGGATTTGTCTCCGCCCCGAAGAGCAGAATAACTACTAAAACATGGATATGGGGGCCCAGGGGGGCTTCTTGGGCCTATAACTCAAGAAGGGGTTTCATGATATTTGATTTGTTGGATTTGTCTCCGCCCCGAATAGCAGAGTAACTGTAAAGCTAGTCTATCATATAAGAATCAATATTTGAATACTACCATCGAAGTCAAAAGACCCATACCTGAAGGAATATGAAAAGTTTTAAAATTTGATGAAGTTATAATGATACCTATATTTCCTTGACAACCTTTAAAGCTCGCCGTGCTTTAATCGCCTGTATTCGCACGCTCAGGCGTGCTTTAAACGGCGATTCTGATGCAGGTATAATAAAAAAGACGTTTTTATGTTTTTATTTTAATTAATCTTAATTAATATTCGCAGTTATTATTATCTAACACTTTTTGTGGCTTTATTTGTCCTTTCTTCATTAGTCAATTGTTATTTGATCAGTTATCCCTGGGCGTTTGTCGTTTATTTATTGCAAAATCATCAAAAATGTATTTTGTAAATGTGTTTTAGTGATAAATATAGTTGTTCACAAACGTTTGAATTAAAAGTTTGTGAATCCGAGGCTGGATTACGCATATTACTCATATATTATTGTCAAAATAACATCAACAAGTTCACCACAAATAATTTTCGTAGTAACGACCCCAATGTGTCACCCCTTTTTCTTTAAAAAGATTTAAAGTTCAAGCCGGGCGAAATTGATTACTCTGTAAGATAAAATTATCACAGTGACAGTTTTAAACATATGACGACCCAATGTGTCACCCCTTTTTCGTAAAAAATATCTAAAGTTCAAACCGGGCAAAACTGGGAATAAAAAAAAAACGGTTGGATAAAAATGTCAGTGACCAGGAAGTAAGTAGTCAATGAAACAGTTTTTATTTCAGAAAATACTTAACTGCAACAGCAAAAGATTTACCTTTTTAGCTTGCAAATTTGATCACAAAATTGACGTCTTCTTAAAAAGTATATTGATTTTCAAGCGCTTACAATAATATTATTTTCATCTTTTTTTTTAAATTTTTCTCCCAATCTTCACTCTGTACAATGATTCTTATTATGTTTTTATCTTTACAAGTTATTTGACTTTTCTTACATTTCATAGGGTTTAATTTTTATTGGTATTACGGATTTATCACAATACATAGTACAAAATAATGCGGAGCATGAGGGATTTTGGGTGGAAAATTTACGAGAAATATTTCTTAAAGCAAAACGTTGCGACATAAACGTCAAAATTTAATCAGGTTGTTTTCATGCACGCGGGATATTCGGCATGATTATTTCCTGAACAAATCATAAATTTTGTGATATTTCACATTGTTTTCGCATGCTGTAAGCCCAGTGACTAATAAATTCAGAAGCGATTAAATTTTGACACATTTTTAACCGCGGCAAAATTTTGACATGCAATTAATCGCTGGAAAATGGGCAGAAATCATAGTAATTATAATTTTTTCGTTGCATGAAGGAAATAATCAAATTTAAAGTCCAACAACACTGTTAACGTCAGAATTAACATATTATGATCATTTTGCTGGCTTATAGCTTCTCTCATCTTTTATTTACGACAACAATAATAATATTAAGAATCATTATTGATTGCGGACTGTACACAAAGAATACGATCTAGACCCCTAAAGAGGTTTTTAGACAGTTCGTATATCAAATATTCTAATGAATATTCTGTATGTAATGTGCTTTGCCTGCCGTCAGCCAATATCGAAGGTTTTGCAAAATCCAAAATCCACCGGGAACATTAAATTCCCCGCCTAGAAATTTTTAATCACTTTTGTACGTACCAGGCCGGAAATTTAATGTTCCCGACCGATTTTGAATCCTACAAAACCGTCGATACCTACTTAACTAATCTAACTAGATTAATAATAATAATATTTTTACTTTTTTTTTACTTTTGAAAAATTATTTAAATTTGTTGACATATTTTTTTGTGGATTACACATCCAGAAAATGTTTTGCGAGTACTCGTGTTGCTTCGCCTCGGCTACGCAATACCACTCATCATACTCGCAAAATATCATTTTCTGAACTTGATCCAAATAACTATTAAAGGCTGTACGGTGTGAAAAGTTATAGAGTTTAACTGAAACTCCGAGTTGTGCTGATATACTTTGGAAAATAAAAAAAAAATACTATTGTGGTTTATCCATCCAGATAAATAAAATTGAATCCGCTGTCCCTGTCTAATGTGTATAGTCCGTTTCTGTCTATCTGTTTGTTTGAAATAATTTAATTCGAAAACTGTTAACATAAAATTAACGCAAGTTATAAGTCGTAAACTTCGCGCCAACTTAGTTTTGGTTTCATCATGATACAGAGTGATCAAGAAGAACTTTTTGAGTTGGTATTACTTATATTACTTAAAAGGAACTTTTTTTATTCGGCTATTTGCAACACTGCAGCCGGATACACATCTTTGACGTAACGTCAATTCAGAGGAAATTGTAGGTTAGGTAAAAAGAAATTCTATTAATTTACGGAAATTAAACGAAGCAGAAATTAAACTTGAAATAGCGAACATTAATTAAACTAATGGGAATGCTCAAAATTCAACCCATTTTGCTCTAAACATAAATTAACTCTTCGTTCTAGGTTCTCGAAGACATTCACTAGAATATGCGAAGTAATGCCTCTTGAACAATTGCTGCTTGCAGTTCTTCGGCAGTATGCAATACATTCCTGAAGACCTTGTCTTTCAAGAGCCCAAATATAGAGAAATCTAGTGGTCTGCTTGGCCAAGTTTCCGCACTAATTACTCTTTCACCGAAATTCTCTCGTAAATGAGTCATTGTAGCTCGGGCCGTATGTGCTGTAGCTGAGTCCTGTTGGAAATATTATCCAATTTGCCGCTCCTGATCCGTTAGTTGGTTTCTAAATGGCTCCAAAAAAATATATCTTTCTGAATTGATGGTGAAGTTAAACAAGACCCGCTTCCTCAACACCGCCAGCCAAACGCCAACTTTAACGGGGTGCAAAAGTGGACCTCTAACAGCGTGGGAATTTTCACCTGAGCAGATTCTGTAGTTTTGCATGTTCACATAAAAAAATCGTCATAAAAAGGTTTGGTCAAGGATATCATTCTCGTTCATTTAACCAGTGACAGAATTGAACTCTGCGGGGGTGATCGGGGCGGGGGAAGGTTAAAGCCTGGACAATGGAAATTTTGTAAGGGTGTTACCTTGATTTTTGTTAAGGACAGTGGAGCAACTTCCATATGATAAACTTATAAAAGCGAAAGCCTTCTTTGCATACGATTTCTGATATCGTCAACAACTACCTCAGTTAAAGTAGAGGGTCTACCAGTTTGCTTTGGCTTGGCTACGTTCCCTGTATTTAAATAGCGTTCAACGACGCGCATACAATGTTGTTGAGATACTGCAAAACTGACCAACATTACCGCAAACATTTCTTGAAACTGATTATATTAGGTGACATTAGATGTGTTACATCCAGAAGGAATAATTTCGTGGACGTGATTTTTTAACAACGCGTTAAGCTTGCAATAAGAATGGAACGATTATATTTGCAAGAAATTTTAATAACATATTATTCAAAAAAAAATCAATAATGTACACGTCTAGGCATTTAAGCAACATAAGCTTTGTGGATTAATTGTGCCAGAGTCTGCGGAGGATCCTGTCTTCTCCCCATTATATCCTACACATGTTCTATGGGATTTAAATCCGGTGAACGGGGTGGGGTGACCACCGAAATATATTAACGCCAACTTCTCTATAGTGCCAACTTCTTGGAGAAAGTACATTGTTTTGCTGAAAAAGGACGTCCGGACGGCCATCTAGATAAGGCAATAAAACGGTTCATAGAACGTCATCAACATAACGCGCAGCCGTCATACTGCCACGAATAAACACAAGAGGTAATCGGCTTCCATATACAATAGTTTCCCAAATCATTACTCCAACAGTCCTGTGCATATGACTCTCAACAACAAATCCAATGTCACGTCGCTCTCCACGCGACGTCTTCCCCTCGGACGGCCACCATGCATGTCTAGACACAATCGCGAATCGTCGCTGAATACGACATTATACCATTCTGTTGCCCAATGTTGTCGTTCTTTGCACCAGTCCAAATGTTGACGACAATGTTCCGCAGTCAAAGGATGCACAAAAATGTCCAAAAGCCTTCGACCTTCTTCTCCAAACCAGTGGTCACCGATTGGGCGCGTAGTAGCAAAACGTTCTCACAGGACTGGTTGTCTGAAGCGCCCATCTTGGCGCTCTGTGGTACGCCTGTGGTATCACTAAGATGCTGATATTGTTGATGTTTTCGAACTCGAGACATTTTGTTACGTTAAACACAAATAAACGGAGACACAATAATTGAAAATACCTGTACTTATCAGCTCCATTCTGTTATCAAAAAGACAATTCCAGGAAATTATTCCTTCTGATTGTAACACTTCTAATGTCACTGAGAAGATATACTCACTTTAAGAGTATACTGCCAACCAGTAATGGGGTTAAAAATCCCGCTTTGAAAATAGGCCGTTCCAATAAAAATATCATATGAATGATCATACTTGATTTAAATATCACGACGTTTTAATTTCAAATTTTCTGGCTTACAGTGTCAAGACGTCAATAACCCGAAGTTGTTACAATTCTTCTATTTAAAAATGAAATTCAGTATTACCATATCAAACAGTCCTTCTTGATGACGCTCGCGGTATGTTCAACTGTGAAAAAGTTATTGTGACTTACTTTTTGAGGTGGGTCATAGAACGCACCTTAAAAACATCATATTTATGTCATAATATATTTCACATCATAAAAGTTGTTCCATTTTTTTGACGTGATTTGACACTTTACCGAGAAATGGAACCCGCTCGTTAAAACTATCGCATAAAATTACCGCCTGCGATTTTTCTCTGATAGTTACCAGTCCTTTGGAATACCATTTTTTAAAAGCCCTAGAGGTCGCAGGAATCTCCCTCTATATTAAACTTTTAGCAAGCAAAATGGAACGTCTTCACGACCGCGATGGGTTCCCTTTGATGGCTTCCCACACGTGATCAGAGACCAGCTCCTCAGAAGGGTTTACGTCAACAAGCACGAGTGCTACTATCATCGCCTGTTGTGCACGTACCACCGAGAGCAGAAACTACTGGGACCGCGTGATCCTGTAGACACTTCTAAAATTTACAAGATTCCATAGTCCGAATCAGACTTGTTGACATATATGCTAAAAGCTATTTATCTAAAAAAAAACTCACCACCTGTTGCATTTAGTTGGTAGAACAAAAAAAACCTACACATTTTTATTCAAAAATCCCTACGCGCTGGCTTTTTGACAGTTTTAAAGTTTAGAATTCAAAGTTTTCAAATAATGTCAAAGTTTTCAAAAATTAATCCAAATAGCGCTTATCAACTGTTAACAGCTGCTATCAACCAACACTCCAGCCAACCATTACTGAACGCAAAATACAGGAACACTTAAAGAACGTCTTTTCGGTAGTACATTACATAATATTACATCGAGTTGGAATTTTAAATACTCTTTATAATGATCACAAAGAAATGGGTAATTTTCATCATCATAATTTTTCTGCCAAACTCTTAACATCGACGTAACAATCATGGTGACGATGATGAAGATGGAATTGAAGATGTTCATGAAATATACGACGCCGACGAAATTTCTGTAGAATAGTCTCAAGCCGGTACAAGTTCACAATGCACCATTTCTAACTTGGTATTGTTTCTTATTTCTATTATAATATGTATTTGTAACTTTTATTGTATTTTGAAAAAAAAAATGCTTTTTTCCAAGATTTCCTAACATATCCCCAAGAATCTAAATGTCAAAAAAATTTCATAAACTCCCCAAAACCAAGCCGGTGCAGTGCTGCCGATAGTATTTTCCGAAGAAATTGCGACGTTGGCGAGCAGCTGCAAACTGCGAGTTGTTTATAAAAAAATATCTTAAAAATTTAAATATATCTAAGTCCCTATATATAATTATATGATAATTTTTATATTCTTTAAGGGCTGATGATGGCAGTAGTGTTCTGCCGAAACATGTTCCATTTGTAATTTTACGCTCATTAAAGTTTGTGGAGTTCGACTTAGATATATTTAAATTTTTATTTTAAATTTACTCCACCTGGATTTAAGAACATTCTTCTGGTTTTTTAAAAAAATATCTGTCTGTATAATGTTGTTGTCCCAGTATTTTCTGTTCCCGATGCCGTGATTCCTTAAATCAAGATTGGATGTTGGATGTGACAGAGATCTAACAAGAAAATAAGTTTACGAAAAACTCTTTGTAAAGTTGTCAAAGAGCATCGTTTCCTAGTCCTAAAACTAGCGATGATAGATAAAAGAGTGAAATAAATAAATAAAGCATTGGAAAGTAATGATCAGTATAATTAACAAAACATTTCTGTGTGATTAAGTTGACAGAGATAAATTAATGGGGAAATAGTTGAGGAGGAAAAAGATAGATAATCGACAAATATCTTAATCGTAAAACTACTGAAAGAGAGGGTATAAATACTAAATGCTAAAGTATGAATGTGAAGCAACAAATATAGGGAAAATACTTTATTATCATCAAGAAAATATGGATGTAAAACAAAGGCCAAGTTTCCTTTCCAAGTTTTTAGATAGAAGACATTAGCAAAAGTAATTATTTGTATGAAATTAATACAAGAATGACACTAAAAACAGTAGTGACAGTGAAAGAAAAAGAGACCTCTAAGCATATCGGATTTGCCGAGAGGTGATGTGTAATCCAGGATTAAAATACGCGTTGAGGAAATAAATAAAGGGATATTGAGGACAGAAAAAAGAATCGAAAAATTATGACATAATAAATGAATTTTAAAAGAAAGCAAGAAATTAGATTTAAAATGAAAATAAAAACAAAATATTGAATTGGTAAATTGAAAGTAGTTAGCAACAATATTAAAATTATTGTAAAGTACAGTTTCGAAGATGTGAAATGAAGAAGCATCTATTGATGCCACCTGAGGCTGCCTTGCATCGTCGGACCAATGTCTCTCCAACTGTCAAACACAATCACTCCCGCTAGAATTTGCAAACATAATATACGTCCCTAAATCACACAAGAGAACAAGCCACAATATTAACTTGATTTAAACAAATGAGCCTTAATAACCGTTTTAAAGCCGTTTAACGTCAAAATAATAGCGATGAATGATACTAAAAATTTGCAAACAGGAATAATAAAATTATGTAAGAAAAAGAAGAAGACATAACAAAAAGAATCAAATACGGTCAGTTAGGTCATGTCTGGAGATCAGGGCCAGACATCAAGATTTATTAAAGGAATTAGAGACGCAGCAGACGAAGGTTGAAGTTGGAGAAATTTCCTTTTCAGGAAATGTACTGTTATTGTCCACTTTCAATTTTTATTACTGCAGCATAAGAACTTCTTCATTGATATTATGTTTTAATAATTGACAACGAAAATCATCCCAAACAAAAGGGCGCAAATTTTGGGACACTATCTATGTATTAATGATAGTATTAAGACCAAACTGTTCTTCTGTAACACTAAACTGTGAGCAGAATTGATTTTGAGACATAGGACAAATAAAGCCAAGAATCTAAGAATATTTTCTCCCTATTTTAGGTCCTTTATAACATCTTTTGGTAAACCAGTTAAACAAAAACAAAACAAAAAATTTTGATGACTATTGAAATTTTGATGACACGTCACTGTCAGACACTTGCTAAATAATAAAAGTGGTTTGTGTGTACCAGCGGGCCGTGGTGTGTACTAATTTGACCCTGAATTTTGAAGAAAGGGTTAATTTTGTAAAAACAATTCCGGACGACAAATTCCGTCTGTTCAAACCTTCCGAAGCATAATTTAAATGAATATTTAAATTATTAACATTTTCAAAACTGATGGTGTATTCAGTATTTGGCCACTTCTTTGTTCTATTTTAACACTTGAAACCGTTGTTATAAATAAATATAATAAATATAAATAAATATGGATTTAGGTACTTCTTTATATTCTGTTCAACTTTTATTTAACAACTTTTTTCAGATCTTGTGTTTTTATACGTAAAATACATGTATACGTACGCCCGGTATATTTCCATAAATTGTACCAAAAGTATTTTATATAAGCTACAGACTAGAAAATTACCTGCGTGAACATATACACCCCTCTAAGGAGGTCCATGCTGCTGAAGCCGTCGTCGTGGACTCGCCTCTTCCTAGTTGGTTCCCGGTCGTCGTTCTTCCGGGAGACACGGGTCTTCACTGGAGCCTGGGGCCGATAATAAAATCTTCCCTTATGAAAACGTTCACTCCTGACCCTTCCCATTTGGGACAACAAAATCCCCAAAGGTCCATTACTCACTGCATAAAAAGCGTGCATTTGCCGCAAACACCACTACACATTCGGTTTCGCGAACTCAAAACTCTTCGGATTTTAATTTGTATTCATGGCAGACGTTCGGTTTAGTTCAAACGTCTTTTATTACATGGGGCACACAACACACTCGGGAAATCGTCAGTCCGGAAGCACCATCTGAAAACATCTGTTATGGTCGAGCACGTGGATTTCTAAAGTGAAGCAACTCGAGAAGTATATTTGGAATTAAAAAGAAAAAAAATCATACATATCACTTAGCAACATTGATATATTTGTTTAAAATTAAAGAACAAATTGTACTAGATTTCTTACCAGAAATGATGCAATTCTACGTGGAATTTATCGTCCCACATAGTCAATACTGCGAGTTTAGAAGCTGTGTAATTCCAGTTCCCAATATTTTTATGGCGGGAAAATTAATTTAACAATTTAACTCGCAAATACCATTGTGAGAGCTAAGCTCTCGAGTTGCTTCACTTTAGGAATACACATGCGATATGAAAACAAACCAAGAAATGCTAGAACAAAGTGAGGACCGCAAAGCTTGATGGAAAGATCGATGCTCCTTAGACTGATAAGACTTCGGCGGGGGAATTATTTCGGTTTATATTAGTAATTGGGTTAATGGTAAAGCTGATCAAGCGCGAAAATCGAACGTTAATGGCTCCATTAAAGAAACGGCAATAATAGATCGGGAATTTAAATAAAACTGGGAAATTTACAGATCGTTTAGATGCGCCGAGATGTTTTATGAGGACGGTTGTCGGGTTTGTTTTTCAGCCAATTTGGATGCTGAGATAAAAAGTGAATATATGATCCTTGCTAAATGGTTTTTTAACAAAATGAATTTACAAGACAAACCTCAACGGATGTTTTATTACTTGGAAACAAATGAAACAGTCAAAGGTCATAAAGTTACTTGATGGGGTGTAACAAAAATTTTGTGTGCGGACAATAAGTTCGTTGCTGTTGATGTACACTATTTCTCAGTATTTGTGCAAAAGAATGTTCTTGATAAACTGTTGTTTTAGGGGCATAAATTTATTGAAAGACATTGTGTTAACAAGATTGTTTCAGGCAACAACAACATAATGAACTGTCAGTGTTAATATTAAGGAAAAATGTAACCTTCCCCAATGTTTCCTTCGGAAAATGTCCTCCATTTTTCACAGAATATCTTCTAGTGTTTTGTTAAATTCATTGTTGCGTCGGGTTATTTAGATAAATTTATTTTCGTCATTTGCATATGTAAATTCGTTTTCTTCGCCAAGTTAACAATATCATATTATGTAAATAGCAGTTCTTAAATATTTATTGGGCATTCTAGTTGTAACGTCTTTATCTTCTGATATACACGTCTTTATAATTACAGTTTAAAATTTCTTTTCTCCATTGCATTGGTATTTGGATCATAAATTTAAATGGGGAAACTGCTTTCAAGTAGTAAAAATATAATATGTAATGAAAAGTATTGATTTCTAAATGAAATTGAACAAACAATCTTAGTGTGAACTTATAAATTCTCATAATTTGAACTTCCCATAAAACAAGTTTTCCAACAAAGTAGCTTTAAACTAATTTTTTAAATAATAATTAATGTATTATGAGTTTCGTACAGAAGCAGTATAATTCAGAAATGGGCTCTTATAGCTATCTATTATCTAGTGTCTTACAAGGCAAATAAGTCACGAAAGAAATGTTTAGCCACGAGAGCTTGCTCGAGTGACTTATTTGCTGTTAAGACACTCCCTCCTGTAACAGTTCTTGAACCTTCATCAAAACCCAAAAAATGTTGACGTTCATTTGACGTTCAAAACTGTTGGCTTATGAACTAGTTGCTATGACAAATTAGAAAACGGTTGAATTATTTTTTCATAAGTCACATGTGTCTTATAGAAATCATAATCCACTCAAAACCGGCGTTATTATGACTACATAATAAACAAGTGTTGGATAAAATGTTTTTCTACGTGTTGTAATATAAATCGATAAAGCATATACATTGTCAAATCAATCATTAAACGCGCAAAATTACAAATGGAACATGGTTCGGCAGAACACTACTGCCATCATCAACCCTAATTTAACAAGAGATTAATGATACAATTGATGAATTACAGAGGAGTTCTTACCTTAAAGAATATATAACATTATGACGTTATTTTGAATTAGATTTGACGCTTTGAAAAGGTTGCATGCTTTAAACCAATCCATTAATTTCACCGTTGAAATTGAAATCCATTCCCAAATTCCCTTTTTAGACTTGTTAATCACTAGAAATAATAATACTTTTAAATTTGACATTTATAGAAAACCTAGTATCACAGATTGCGTAATACCTTTTGACTCTTGTCACCCTGTTTCCCATAAATTTGCAGCTTTTCATTCCTTTTTCCACCGATTATTTTCTATACCACTATCAGATTCATCTTTTCAAACAGAACTTAATAACATTAAACAAATTGCTTCAAATAATGGATATTCTTTAAAAACTATAATATACTATAATGCCGCACGAGTTTTACATACTATTTTTTATTGCGAATGCGGAATAATTCCCAATATAAAATTGGACTCCAGGGGCAAATTCAGTTTTCAGTAGTTTGTTTATCTGAATTTGCGTGTGCAAAGAATAATTTGCGTGCGACAAGTAAACTTTGCGCACCCAAATTAATAAATGGGCAAACCGTTACTTTGCAACCGTAACCGAGGTTGCAAAGATACTCTTTGTCTACATGAGCAATAAAAATAAATTATACTATAGATACTATACCAAATTCGAATACACACACCACTTGGTTAAAAATCCTTCAGAAACAATTTCAATTTTCAAATTCATTAACATACTTTGGTGTCTTCTCAGAGAAAGAAATGTTCTATAATACTTAAGAAAAACGGTTTTAAAGTTTCATTTAAAACAGATAACAACTTATCCAGATGTTTTATTAAAAATAAAGATCCATTAGATTACAAGTCGTCATCAGGTGAACATACATCATACAAATTGAACTGCTCTTCTTGTGAGTCATTCTACATAGATCAGACAGATCGCAAAATATCAGACCGTATTAAAGAACATTTCAGGCACATCTATAACAACACAGATCTTGATCCTCCTCCATCCACACCTCCTTTTTTCGCCAATCATATATTAATAACGAAACATAGTTTTTCACCATAAAATTCCAAATTGATTCATAAATGCAATAAAGGCCGGAAATTAGATTTTCTTGAGACTTTGGAAATAAGGAAAGCTTTGAAACTGGAAAACAGATCTTGTTTAAACGAACAGAATAACTTCAATAATCCCATTATTAATTCACTATTTTAATTTTTTACCTCTCAAACAAACTTACCAGATTCTCCTTGATCCATTTTTAATTTTTACAGTTTATAAAATTTTTGTTTTTATGACATGTTTTAAAAATCATGTAACCTTTTCAAAACGTCAAATTTAATTCAAAATAACGTCATAATTTTAAATATTCCTTAAGGTAAGAACCCCTCTTGTGTCATTAATCTCTTGTTAAATTAGGACTGATGATGGCAGTAGTGTTCTGCCGAAACATGTTCCATTTGTAATTTTGCGCTTATTAAAGTTTGTGGAGTTCGACTTAGAAATATATTTAAATTTTAAATCAATCATTGCTAAAAAGAAAATTTGAATGTCATTCTCGATAGTCGTAATTATGGCCCTCAGCTCATTTATTTTAGCCAAATATAACACTTAATGTATGTATGTATTTAATATGTATATAAAGTTATTTTCTACATCTGTTTATTAGGCTCTTTTGTACTTTTTTGAAATTTCCTTTTACATTTCTTCAAATTTCAAATGAAACGCTATGAACTTTTTACTGATTGTAATAGAATATTGAAACACTATAGTTTTGTAAAACTTATATATTAAAACACGAGTTCATGTTTGCAGCACGACTGCCGTTGGCAGGAATGCCTCTAAAGAACGAGTGCTCTTAAGTTTTACAAAACGAGTTTTTCATGTTATTTTTTCTAATTTGCATATTAATTCCTTTTTTTACAAATAATAGTTGTTTATTATACGAGTTCCTGTGTAAATTGTGCAAACGAGTGCTTTTTTAAGCCCGAGTGCCCGAAAGCACCCAAATTTACCCAGAAACGAGTGTAATACAACGTTTTATAGTTCGACACCACCTCGGCAAGGCTTTAAATTGCTTAAAATCCATACAAATTGTGTGACGTTTACCTGACATTTTCTTATTGCCTGACAGAAGAGTGTTTACACAAGCGAAAATTTGAAAATTCTGACAGTGTCAATCTATATAATCAATTTTGGTAATTTAAGAAATTTTGTTAAATTTTGAATTTTCTGGACCTGACGTATATTTGATATGACTTGACATGGAACCATCCCTCAAAATCACACTGACATTTCGTTCAGTTCAGAGTTCAGTCTTACCAATGAAAACAAAAATTCTAGATTTTGGTTGCGTTAATCGTTCGCACCCAAAATTAATGCGTTAATAGCTTTGTTACAACTGCAAATTAGAAAATAGTATATTATTATACAAGTTTCACAAAACTGTTGATTGTAGCACGAGTAGTTTGGGGCACGACGAGCGCAGCGAGGAGTGCTCCAAAGACACGAGTGCGACAATTTCGGCTTGTGAAACGCGCGTAATATACTATTTTTTCGAATTTTGCTTTATTTAATTAAGAAAAACTGAAAATGTGTGCTAAATTGATGACTTTGGGACTTTTGAATAACACGAGTGGTATTTCAGTATAATTGGTATTTCTGCTAAATGACGTTTCTGATTTGGAGGTTAGATTTGGAAACTCTTGATTATGCAGACACAAGCTGTACCTCACGTTTGATTGCCATTTTTTCAATTCTTGTTTTTACCAATGTTTACATCTAATCATGGAACGAAAGTCATTTACTTCTCTTTGCTTTATTTTCGTTCACATCTGGTTCACATCTGTCATATGGCGCTATTAGTTGACGTTTATAACGTCGTTGTCGCAGTCACATTGCAGTACAGTTGCAAAGTTGCAGGCAACATTAAGACAAGAGAAGTTACCAAAATTACCATAATTTAGATCTTTATGATTCTGTTTTTGATGTTATAATGTGCAAATTATGAAACCAAATTCGAAAAAAATATTTAATGGGGAAACGTTTTATTTTCAGACTTGATGCATTTGAGAGTTTTATTCCTATTTTAAATCAATAGTTGTGAATCACTCTAAGGCCCTTGAATGTGTCTCTAGTAATTACAGTTGCCTCATTTGCAAATACAGCTATTTCGGTTCCCAGAAAATCTGGGAAAAACTTTCTATGAGTCTTCGACGTTCATATTTATAAATGTAGTATACAGTAGAAACAAATTTACCGTTGTTTTCACTATTTTTTAACACCACAAAAGACTTTTCTTTATAATAATAACAATGTTATGTTCCGCAAGCATAATTTCATCTTTCTAGTATTCAACAATATAGAACTTGTAATAAGCTAGGTTTGATTGAAATATTGTGCTTGAGTTGAAATTTTTAAAACGAGAACAATCTTTATCCTACTGATAAAACCATTTCACAGTTTTGATGATTTTAATAGGTGTAAATTACTCGGTCGTTAAACGTTTGGTATTTATTGACAAATAGTAATCATTCCTACAATGTATGTTATTCAGTTTACAATACACATAAAAGATCTTTAATACCACCTCATTGTTTGTGTAACGTTCTGCTTATGTTTCTTTCAATTAGATTAAAGCTTAACATAGAGGTCATAAAAAAGAAGCTTATAACAGTGCCGACATTTATTTTTAATTAAAGTGGGCAGCTAATTGCCTTATCCTACCCAACATTAATTGAAATCGTCAAGAAAAAACTCAACAGTAAAAAAATATAATACAAAAATCTCTTGTTACAATGACTTAACTCCTGCTCGTTTACTTTCTTTCTCTTCCCCATTCGAATCACTGATACATAAAAACATTTATTTGTCGAGCTACCAGTTCGACAATGCACAAACCCCTAAGCGTCTATTTTGATGCCACTGCACTTTTCTTTATGATCGTCTCATCTTTTCGCCCCAATTCCACATAAACAAGACCGAAATATAACGGATGACTAAAATAACAAACGCAATAAAACATGCCCCAAAAATGAAACCGTAACCAAAACAAAGATAACGGAAATGAGATAAGTAATTGAGATATCTTTTCCCCTCGCTACCAAACATACCAAAATAAATTGATGTGCTACATAAAGCGACATCCACGAATAGAATTTTTGCGAAAGGTGAAAAATTGTAGATCAAATCTAAAAATACAGGCTGTCTATAAGTTTGTTGTTTGTGGTATTCTAAGACGTCACTCTCGGAAACACTTTTCATTTCGTTTCTCTTAAATTAAAGACACTCTTTAAATTAACTTTTTGTCCGAGCGGTTTATTTTAGTCGGAGTTCTTTGAAATGGACCGGTGTTTTGCCAAGAAGTTATTTACACGTGAAGAGTTGTGAGTAAATATTCCTTTGTTTCGGTTGTTATTGTAAAATGATGCAATGGTGAATTGATTGATTTTCTGTATCCTACCCAATCATGGATTTTTCCCTCCTAATAGTAGATAACAAAAACAGTTGACAGTGTTGGCATGGTTACTGCCGTAGTTGATGTGTTGACTTGACATTTGATGTCATTATTAGGGGAAGAGGGAGTAATGGCGGTCAGTTAAGCACTTTTTGGAATATGAATCACTGCTTTATTAGGATCATAACATAGCCATTTTGCATTAAATGACTATTAATTATTGAGATCAGTGTAATCATCTTTGAAGTTACCATCTAATAGTTTATAACGATTTTAAAAAATATAGCTTTGACCACCATTGCTCGCACGTCATGATGTTGACAATGATGGTCAAATACTTATAACACATGTCACATACGTAACCCTTTGCGGAATTCCAGCCAGTGGAAGCAGAGTGAGCTCAAAGCCCACAGGAAGAGCACTGGTACCATATCTCTTTGTTTCTGCTGAATTTTCCCCACATGAGACAATGGTTTTCTGGGTCCTCATCATCATCATCAACGCAGAGGTCTATCTACGTCGGTCAATGAAGAGTCTTCCTAAAGGACTTTCCTTTTAGCCTTTTTAAGACTTTCTTTGTACCCTTTGCTTTTTTGCCCTGTCCTTTGCATCTTTGCCCCTTCTACGATTACCCGTAATGGACTTCATAAAAAAAATGTAAATAAGACAAACAAATACATATTTTGATTCAAAATGACCATTACTACACATTAATGATGAACAATTTCAACTAACATTTAAGCGATTACGTGGATTAGGGAATATTTCATAACTTACTCTGGTAATTTATTGCGACGTAAAATAAGATCAAGCAGGCGCGAAAACAAAATACGTTCGCCATGTACGAACGCGTCGTGCAGATTGACAGGGACGTCTGTCACTCGGGGGCGGTGTAGAGCGAGACACACTTCACTAATATAATCTACCATTAACCCATAAAAATGTCACAATGCAGATTAACTCTGACATCATTTAGATTTAAAATCGTTAAGTGTGATTATGAAGGATTTCGTTATTTGATCCTAACGTTGATAAATGGTTTTTTATTATTCGGGTACTTTAAAGCCCACAGAGAAAGAGGTGTTTTAACCACAATTCCTATCAAATTTCCGTCGGAAATGATTGTCAATCTCTCACCTATTGAAAATGGGAAATCTTTTAATTGTGAAAATACTGTACACCGCAAATAAAAATACCGGGTGTTATGTAAATGTGGAACCAAAAACATTATCTTAATTGGTGACAGCAAGTGTAGGTTATTGGCAAAAAATGTTTGTAATAAGTCTTTTCGTTTTCAAATTAAAAATGAATTACAAATTTTTCCAATTTTGAAGCACGCTACTGAGTTACAGGTGACCAAAATGTATTTTTTTATTCTTAGCAACTAAAGTGAAGGTTGTCAAAAATAACCTATTTGTCTGATTTGAAGTATAGGTAAGAGTAAAAATGTTAAAAGCAATACATTTTTTTTACAAATTTTTATAAAAGAGACCAACAAGTTGATTTCTAAAAATTCCGCTCCAAACATTTACAGAAAACTAGTGTTATGTATGTACTCTTCTCATTACATTTGGATTTTGTATCGCCCAATAATGTAATTTAGGAAGATTTAGGATTACGTTACGAAAGAAAGTTGATTTGTCGGTGAAAAGGATATTTTCCAAAAAAATTGTATTTTCATCGTGTCTTTGAATTCTCCATTAACAAAAAGATAATTTTCTGGTAAGCATTGTTTTTTGATGTAAAGTTCTCCAAATAGTATATGTACGGTTGGGGACACTCAACATTGGACATTATTTGTGACATTGGCATTTAAAATCTTTAAATGGAATCTCGATTCATAACCTTATTAATGAAATGTTAATCAAAAAGACGTCCAAATGACACGTAACGTCGTAACGTGATCAGCATCAGTTGACAAAAAGTATCCATTACAATTATTTTTTTGGAGGAATGTCAAAAAATTATGTCCAATGTGGGATGTCCCCAATTGTACAAACCCCTACTATGCGAGAAGTATGGCAAAATTTGCGCTTTGCGATGTCCAGCATTATGGTTTTGAACTCGTCCCCTGTCCCAGTCATTGGATCAAAATCTTCGGAATTCCCTCAATCTGTGATGAATGTTGTAGAAATCTTTTTGTACTCATTGCTTATAGATACCTATTTTCCGTTTATCGCCGATGTGCGGAAACAAGCATTTCCCGCACTGGGGAAAGTATAAAGTATCGAAAGTACAAAATATCGAAAAACAAATAATAGAAACTACAAAATATTGAACAATAAAATATCGAAATCGAAACGCAGGGCAGCAATTTCAATGATCTACGGAAAAACAAATTTTTACTCAATCTGCCCTGTCCACATTTCGAGTTTCACTTACAGTAAAATATGACCTTGGAGTATGTTTCTTTAAGGGGTCGAGCGCGAAGCGCGAGGCACCAATTTCAATGATCCACGGAGAAACAAATCAAATTATTACTCAATCTGCCCTGTCCACATGTCGAGTTCCACGAACAGGGAAATGACCTTCTTGGAGTATGTTTCTTTAATTCCAAGGATCCACGGAAAAAATAATTTTCACAGAGGGCAACTTCACAATCTTAACTCAACCTCAAAACCTCAAACTTTTGTGCAGACTCTGCGTCAAGTTTTAAGATATATGTTTAGAACAAACGGATCGTGTTCATCCGTACCTCAATTTTTATAGAAAATCATGTAGTTTTTTTGGGTAGTTTATTTTATTATTATAGCACCTTTTTACCTGCGACATTTTGTCGTTTCGATTATTTGTTCTTCGATATGTATTTTGTACTTTCGATATTTTATACTTTCGGTATTTTGTATTTTCGATATTTTGCCTTCGATATTTTGTAATTTGACAGTATTTCCGCCTCCCATGATTTTAACTATGAACCATCAAACGGGTTCCGAGACGGTGAATCATGCTTGATTCAATCAGCTTTTGATCAAAATGATTGACCGTCTTGGGGCTCCTTAAGACACTAGTGGACTCATGAACCTATAATTCAACGGTGTTTTAATTTGTCATAGCAACCAGTTCAAAAGCCAACAGTTTTGTACGTGAAAATTATTTTGGGTTTTGATAAATGTTTTAAGAACTGTTAGAAAAGAAGGTGTTGGATAAAACTATGTATTACACACGTGTCTGAACAGCAAATAAGTCACTCAAGAAAAGTACTTGTTTCGTGACTTATTTGCCTTATAATAATAAAATAAATCGCTATTCATTATTTCTAATTGAAGCTATTAGTTCAAGAAGGTGCTAAATCAAATTATATATTCTAAATAGAGAAACAAATTGTTAAATAATTTAATAATAATTCCGATGGTTTGTAGAAGTGCTGCTGTCATTTTGGATAATCAGATAATTTAAAATAGTTAGTAATAATAAATTAATACATAACACGTTATAAAATGGCCATATAGAATATAGACTCCCTTTAGTCATCTGATTGGTGAAGACTTCTCGTTGTGCAAAATGTCTCCATTTTTGCAAAAGCACATTCTTGCAATAGTTTCACTAGTTGCTGCAAATAAAAAAAAACGGAGAATTTAAATTTTCAACATTGTAAGGTTTGGGTTTATTTTTTTCTGTAAATATCAGTAAACAGCATTCTCGTGTATTGTAAATTGCCCTCTCGATGGTGGAGTGCATACAGTAGTATGCTTTTGATATTGAGTCGCCTCACGTTAACAAGCACACTACAAAATGAGCAATTTGTTTACTACATAATGCATAGTACAAGCTTTCGATTTTGACCTCCGCACGTATCTAAAAATGAAGTTAAGTGTTTAACAGTTTCTGGTTACTTTTGCTGCCATGAGTCTCGTCCGAAACCTAGCAATAGTCTTCACGAGTAGAATTATCATAAAAAGTGAATTTGTATAGTTATAATAACGTCATGAGGCCGATAAATGGCAAATAATAGACAAGATTTTACAACCAATCGTGTCTGTTATTTGCGTATCGGACGAATATCGTTCAATACTTTTCATAATACCCTCGGCAATGCCGACAAAAATTTCAAATTATTTAGCATAATTATTAGAGAATTCGTAAATCAATGTTGTTTGCGCTAGAAACAATAATGATGTTTATTTCATACTTGTAAATAAAGTGAGTTTTTTCGGAATATTTATAATACCAAACAAACAAACGTTTGTTACTATGGGAATGTTAGTTCCCGCAAATTTAATTATTACGAATAATTTGTGCAAGATAAACACTCAACATTTTGTTTTATTTTAATCTAGTTCATGAAACTTGCAGTATAAAATAAAACGTTGTATTTACTTGGAACGAAGAAGTGTTTTTAAAGGTACTGTTACAATTTGCTTTTTGCCGCGCATTCACCATCCAGGTTCATAAACGAATCAACGTTTAGAGATAACCGGCAGATACAAAAAAAAAAAAAACACGATAAGTTCTTGCAATGCCGCGCGACAAACCTACAGCCTTCTTTTTCGTTTGAGGTAACATCTCAGCGTATTTTTTCTCCTGGACAAGAGATAGGTCTAGAGAATTACGTAAGATACGGATAATACGACTAGGGTGTTCAGTTATTTCTGATTATCTCGATTCGGGGAAAAAAAGGTAAGGAAAACTGTTTTATTGCGTCCAGACCTTGACTGTTCTTTTCCAATCAAATAGGCAGATTCACCAGCATTTACGCGAGGATCTTTCTTGTACCATTTACTTTGGAATAGCTGTAATATTCTTTCCTGGACTCACGAAGTCTTCACGTGGAATCAGGGTTAATTTCGCGCGAAACGCAAACTCGCAGGATCGCAGGAAAGCAGTAAAGTAAATTGTAAGGACAGCCCCCAAACCAACAGGAAAGCGTAAAATCGTTCAGAAGATAAGTAGTAGATTTTTTTTGTGTTATCAATTCATCTAGTTTTTATATTAGCGTGCCATTTAAAAATTATAAACTTCAATAATCATTTTACTGTAATTTAACCTTTAAGTATAGTGCAATAATCATAATTTAATTGGTGACATTTTTATTTCATCGTTCATATAGTTTTTATTGAACCAACTTTTACCAGACAATTTAATTTCAATCTTCACAAGGTTGTTTTAATATTGTTTAATTGTAGCAAGCTTCTGTATTTATTTTATTTGTTCATTCTATGACTTTTGGGGACATAACTGTATTTTTTGTGTCACCATAAACACTTCACAATTTTGTCAGGGCGTTACAACAATTTAGGTTGTAATAGTACTCACAAGTAATTCCAACAAGTAAACAACTTGCTCGTACTTTAAGCTTCACTTTTCGTTCTAGATAAATAATATACTACTTATTTAACGCGCGTTCAACAATAAATATAGTTAGGGGAGGCTGGGCATTTTTACAACAGTGTTCCACGGCCCGCTGTATCTATGCTCCCCGGCCTGGTCATTCAGTAAAAAATGCATTATGAAAATGTTAGGAAACGCCACCTTCGGCCGTTGAGGGCGCCACTCACTGGGAGTTTAAATCAAATAAGACGTTTCGAAGATCACAGTTTAAGACACTCAAATTCAGTTGGTGTATGAAAATCGGCAAAAATAATTGAAGCTACAGAATTACATCTACAAATAAAAGCAGCCCCTCGACGGTCAATCATTTTGATCAAAAGTTGGACTCAATCGATTGAATGTCTAGGAACCCGTTGACGCTTGACTGTGATCGATAGAAAGTTTAATGGCGCAAGCGGTTGACGAGTGTGCTGGACCATCTAGGCCAATTTTGATCAAGCATAGCGGCAGTCACAAGCATTTTAAACACCAGAAACACTTCACGACAGATTTAAACAGACAGACACAACTGAGAATGCGTTTTGACCAAGCGCATTTTGAAGCGCTCGTCAATCGATTGCCTGAACCGTTTGATCAAGCAGCTTCATCGGCTAGGGGTTATTTAATAAGGAGGCAGCTTTCACGCACCAAATTCATTCTGAAAACACCGACAAGAGAGAATTTAACATTTCAAAATGTCATCTGAAAGCGTTAGTCAAAAAACCGTGGAGGTGGCTATGCTACCGAACAATGGATATGCACAAGACTCTGAACTTCCCTAGAGTTCCTATATAATATTTAGATAAATATTATATAGGAACTCTAAACTCCCCCAATGACCAGCGCCATGCGGAGGTCACTCAAACTGCACTTCCAAAAACTAACCTGTCATTTAATTCAATTGCTACAGTCAAATTGTGTGTCAAGTTTTCGTTGGTCTTACACAGTTTTCGAATCAATCAAAATCATTTAAATTACGATAGTGCGCTGTATTTAAAAAATGGCGTTCACACAACATTGCAAGAAGTTCATTTTGGAAGTCTGCTTTCGCACCGGTAGAAAGAATGCTGGTGTTTGGCAGTTTTTCATCGGTGCATGCTACGAAGAATTTTCCCAAGAATTTTCTCAAGAAGTTTTTGACTATGAAAATATTCGTCAAACGCTTCACCGTTGTGCAAACAATACCGGAACTACATAGAAATTAACGATTTTATTTTGGTAGGTATTGTATTCTCAAAGACGAGTCAAAGTTCTCAAAGAGTCTTCCACATTGTACTTGTGTTGCAGGATTAGGCAAAGTCTGCTCACATGTTGCGGCCCTCGTTTTTGCCATTGAAAACAACACTCGTTAATTGGGAAAAAATCTGTCAATGGTATATAATTAGTTAAGGGCCTGGATCCACTTTTGAGCCCTAAGGGCGCACTCATTTGTTTTCATATTTGGATGGCAATCTAAACAAGGAAATTCCTCTATTACCTTAATGTCGCAATTTATCTATTTATCTAAACGCCCATGAATTTACTAACATAAGGAAAAAGAACTGTTCACAAAAAGATAACCAGTTGCAAATTTTTCTTTAAATTTCTTGTTTAGGTGGAAAAAAAAACATCAGGGCAACAAATAAGCCAAATTGGATAACGATTTCAGAGTGTTGCATTTTTTTCCTCAAATCAGTACATTTGACGGTCATTACAGAAAAGAACGTGCAAGATGGCTTGTAGATCAAAGCTGATTTCTCTAAATGTAGCTCGCTTTTCTGGAATAGTTATTTACCTAACTTGTTTGGAAAGTGAAATTTCCCGCATGAGCACTTTGTTTGAAGCACGACCGTAGGGAATGCTGCATTTAGTGCGAATGCGGGAATTGTCCCTTCCAAATAAGTTAGGTACAATATTTTTTGTAACGAATCAAGCCCGAAAATAAATCAAAAATAAATAATTTAAAATAATTTTGAATTTTGCACATTTAAAAGTTCGTTGAATGTGGCAAGCCATTTCGTGAATTCTGCCTCACTGTCACTTCCTGTATTCGTTGCACTGACCAACACCCACCATATGAAGCAAATGTCCCTACTAGCCGTGGAAAGTAAAAAACATCCCAGTGCGGGAGATAGGTATATAACGGAAAATAGGTATCTATAAGCAATGAGTACAAAAATACCATTTTCTTATCTTCTTCCTTCATCTGCATAGTCATTTCCCTGTTTTTATTCTTGTCCAAGTGGCTCTTAATCTCTCGACTCTTTAATGCATCACAGACAGAGCACTGGTCTTTTCTAGGCTTGTTATAAATCGCAAGAGGTGAGTCAAATTGGCGAAATATCTTTTCGTAAACAGGCTGTGAAACGCATCAGATATATTTTCTTTGTATAAACGGTGCATAAGCGAAGTGTTTATCTCGCTTACATCAGTCAGACTCCACTCGGAAGAAAGAAGTGATGTTATCTCTTACACCTTGCATTTATTTTTCAGAAGTTGTCTTATGCGGCTGTGAATTCGCTCTTTAATCGTATCCAACAAAAAGGCCAGTTACGTTAATAGATTACATGGATTTTTCCTACCACAAGGTGCCACAATGGCTATTTTTGTATTCTCTTTGTGAAATTGGAGAAAGTATATAACTGGTTATACAGTGTGAAAATTAAGTAAGGAATAAATTCAGTAACTCCGTTAGTATTTGCACTAGAAATAGAACTTAAAAAGCTAATATTGATAGGGCTAATTATAGCGCATCCGAGGAACATATACTTTTTTTTTTTCACTAGTTTTTCTTGACAGTTATGACGTCATCAATATTTTTTTTAATGACAACCTATGTTCCTTATTTTACGTTTGAATAGAGTTTTTTATTCTGTTTTCAACGTTGTCAAATACTTAATAGGTTAGATAAGAAAAAGATGAATTAAAACGGCGCTAAAGTTCAAATTAGTAAAATTTCAAAAAATTAACAAGACTGTCTATTGTTATCGGAATTTAAGAAAGAACCATAGAGATACCAATACAATGTTGACAAATTCCGAATTGGTACCAAATAATTGTGTCTGAACTGTGTTTCTCTATTAAATAATAAATGAACTTCTAAATAATAATATCTGGTTGCAACAGGATGGTGCTCTAACAGACTAAACCATTCAAAACGTATTGGCTGCTTTGGATTTTGTTAGATGATGTTTGTTGAACATTTGGTGTAATATCTTTAATTTATAACTCCCACATCAATAGTCTTTTTATTAATTTGTTAATTTGTTAGCCCTTTTTGAAATTTAGTGCCGTTTTTATTTATTTTTTCCTTATGTAACCTATTGAGTATTTGATAACGTTGAAATCAGAATAAAAAACTATGCGAATGTAAAATCAAAAACGTAGGTTGTCATTAAAAAAAATATTGATGACGTCATAACCGTCAAAAAAAAAACTAATGAAAAAAATCTAGTATACGTTCGTCGGATGCGCTATAATTAGCCCTACCACATGCTTTCGAAGTTTTATTTTTAGCGCAAATACTAACAGAGTTACTGAATTTATTCCTTACTTAATTTCCACACTGTATAAACATGTCCGCATATGCATTTAATTTGACAGCTGTCAAAGCTAACCTCAAAACTGATGTTAATTTGTGTTTTTTTTTTCTCTTTTTGCGTGAAAGAATACAATAAATGTTGTTCGATAATGCGGTTGCAAACTCTACTAGAAGAAAAAACTTGCTTTAGACATCATAGACATAATGAAAGCGGAGGTCCCATAAAATTTTGTTAATGGGGTATAATACACTTTTTGCAAAAGTGGCCAAATGGTGCACTTATATACAGGATGTTTAAAAATTGCCGCACCAACGCAATCGTACGTTATTTAGGACCATTTGGTAAGTCAGAGAAAAATACTTAAAAAATTCTTGCTGTTCATTTCTTCTGTTGATATGCTTAATTGTGGCATCTAAAGTTATTGGTTTATTGGTAATTTCAACTTTTCGACAGATGAAATCCCAGTTCGGTGTAACCTTAAACACTGCCATCAAATGTCATTAACCTCAAAGCTCAGAATCTTGCGTTGTTGACCCCTGTTGTGTTATTTTTGTCTAGTGAAACAGTCTCTCTAATCTATAAAACCAATTGTTTTAAGAACTTCATTTATGCACTAACGAAAAATGGAATTTAAATTAGAACACGAAGCGTTTATGGTCGAGTCGTATTTTCGAAATGGGCAAGAACAAGATGCATGAAAAGAACTTCGCGAGCAGTTTCCCGATAATATCGTCGATTATGCTCATTTCTCCAAAACATTAAAGCCTTGTGTTACCCAGTTTCGAGAAACATCCCCTTTAGAAAGAAAACCAGAAAGTAGTCGATCAAAGGATAAAAGAACACCAGAAAACGTTGAGATTGTCCAACACGTAGTGGAAGAAGCCCCTAGAATATCCATTCGGCAATTGGCACAGCAAGTGGACTTATCATAGTCATAGGCACATGTCAAGCAATACTTAAAAAAGATTTAGTTTTATATCCATATCAATTAACATGTGTACAAGAACTGCATCAAGATGATTTTTCATTAAGGGCTGCATGTTGTCAATGCTTCTTGAACACGTTTGACGATGATTTGTTGGAGAAAACGTTCTTTTCATATGAAGCATGGTTTCATCTAAGTGGATACGTTAATGCACAAAATATGAGACTTTGCAGCAGTGAAAAGCCACATGTTTATGTAGAGGCTCTAGTACATCCACAAAAAATTGGCGTTTGGGCAGCAATTAGCCGATGACGTATAATAGAACCAGTATTTCTTGAAGGTAAATTCATTATTCGTTATTTAAACCTAAACATTTTTTAATCCTCCTTCAGGTAACCTAACTGCACTTGCATATCAACAAGTGATTTTGGAAACTTTTATTAACGAACTTCATGAAGACGAATTGGCACCTGCGGACTTTTTTGCGGCCTTATTTAAAAAATTCCATTTACCGAACGCCTCTTCATAGTTAACAAGTTATTCAAGGTGTTAGACGAAAGCCTCATTTGTGCTTAGACCAAAATGGAGAACATTTTCAGCATTTATTGTAACAGTTGAATGAAATAAATGTATTTTCCTTAAATTTTTTTCTATTGTTGGCAATAAAATCCTGTTTGAGAATTTCCACCATTTTATCTTTCAATTGACACATTATTTGACATTTATAAGTGCAGTTTACGTGCATGACATACGTTTTCGGATTCATGGATGACTCGATTACAAATTATCTTGATTGCTCGATATTTAAAGGCATCTTAAATTGTCGAGATTTATGCAAAAGTCAATGCGGCAACATTTTAATATAACAATGGATATTTTTATGCAACAATGGGATTGTATGCATAGTAACTAATTTTTCAGATTTATTTAAAAAAGAGTCACACTGACATTGCAGGATGGATGACGTGCCTCTAACACTTCTATTAAGGGATATGTGAATTCAACTGGATGAAGCACCAGTTCATCATCATCCGATCTTGTGATGGCCAGGCCATGCTTAGCGATGAATTGGGATGGCCCAACGCGTTAGCTCCCCGTTCGCCCGACTGTAATCCGTAACCGTACTTGCAACATCTGTAAGATACCGATAGTAGTTTTTAAAATCTAATTTTTACTTAGTGTAGGTATTTGTGCATATTGGAGCATTTACAAAAACCCCATCTATTATTTGTTTTTTTTTTAATAAATTTTTGGTTATTGATTCAATTTATGAAAATTAAAATTCAACGTGAGATTAAGATACCAACTTTTTGTAATTTTTTTAATAAGTATTTATAAAGTTGTTTTTCTAGCATTTTGTATTCTATAATGCACACCTATTATTATATATTATAATAAACCTCGCTCACAATTAATAAAATTTTATTACTTCCGGTTACTAACAGTCTGCAAGTTTTTTTTGTTGGCACAAGTAAAAATGTGTCAACAAAACTTTAGTCAAACCATGTTCGAAATAGAACCAAAACCTTCAACCCAAAAGTCGGCATTTCTTAACACTTCAAGCAAATGTTTCATTTATTGTGAAAGTACAAACATAAGACGTTTTTAAATTTATTATAAACTTATTGCATCTTTATGATATAAAAGAATAAAATTTTATTTTATTGAAATTTGGTTATTATAGTTATTTTGAAATAAATTACGTACCGACAGTGTCAGAAACTATTAAATCACACGCTTAGTATTAACAGTATAAGTATGTTTTAATGGATTAGAATGAATATTTTTTCAACTGATTTCATTCATAATTTTGCTAATGTTTACCAGTGAGTCATCACGATAAGAATATGGTACAGCTTCCAGCCTCTTCTAATTCTATATTTAACGTTTAATATAAAAATAAATATAACAGCGATGAATCAAAAATACCATGGTGTGTAATAAATAAGAAGTATAATAAATAAACTGAAGACAATCCGATCATCTACACTCAATAGATCACATTGGACTGTAACACCCTGTAGTTTTAGTTGTAATAGACAAAAACATTTACTCAATCTGTGAGTGAATTGCCTGTGCAAATAAACAAAATAAAGCACAGCCATACAACAATATAAACAGTACTGAACTGTTAACCCAATAACCAATGGTATTATGATTTATCTTGCCCGACAAACCGTTTTATTTTAAAACATCTTGTATATTTTCTGACCGCTCAAAAATTCAGAGCCAATCAATGATCGACAAAGTAGTGCAAACATTGGAAGCGCACGCTGACACTCACCGAATGCAGTTTGAACGTTCGTAAAGTTGCAGTTGTCACACGTAAGTCACGTTTACCGCACGCATGACATCACATGACATATGTATTGCACGGGCGTGACAGCGCGACACCGGCGAACAACTGAGGCAGGTCCAACCACCTAGCTTACGATGATGTAAAATGAGCTTATTTTTATTTTTACAACATAAAATAGATAGACTAAACTGTTCCAGGATCAATGGGTTGCGGAACGCGGATCATTTCCATAAATTATGCACAAAACGTTAAAAGAAAAAGGGAGAACTATTTTGAGGATCGTCGCAAAGGGAGTTGGTCAGTGGCGTAGCGATGAAGATTGAAAATTTACAAAATATAATAAATTTAAAAAACAAAAAAGCAAAACTTCGATGGGATATGTACGTAATTTTATTATCACGTGAAATCGACATCTACAGATTAGGTTTGAATCAAGTGGATATATACGGGTATTATCGAGTGTAAAAAAAAATAAACTAGTACAAGTGGCGAAAAACGGATTATTTCAAACGAGTCGTGATAGTTGAGTTTGAAAGCTTAGTCAAGCGAGTTTGAAAAATACTTCAGCACGTGTTGTACATGTTTTTCCTTCAACCACCACTCAAAGGAAGAGAAAAAAGTATCTGTAACTGTATTTTATTGTAATCGGAACACATTCTAATATCTTAAAAAACACCTTTGCTGAATTACTTGATAAACACTCACTGCATTCACTGCAATTAATTCTAAAATTCTTCTACTTCGTAAGTGCGCCTGTAACCTTCGCTGCCAAATCCCACAATATTCGTCGATGTGGAGCAGCTCCTCTGATACATTCGTAATTACAATGACTACGTTTTATTTTTTATATTTATTACCACTATTACCAGGTTTTTGCAAAATTCTATACATGGAATTACAAAACAAAAAACATATTGTCGAAGTGCTTATTTTAAAATTATATCCACTATTACCGTGAAGCAGAGAGGGAAAAAAATACCAGCAAAATTTCAGCTTTAATAAACAAAAGTACATTTATTTGTTATTGTTTGTTTTAAAATTTATAAGTAACCGATGGGCTATTAAGGATATTATAAATGATAAACGAATATTCAGAGAAGCCGAGAACTCGAAAATGTAAGGAGATGAAACAGTAGTGAATTGTAGAAACTATCAATATGAGAAAGTAAGTAGGTAAAACTTACAAATCTAAGCCAAACTTGACAAACTGAGCAAATTTAAAATAAATCGTAATTGGAAAGATGAGCAACTGACACGTTGAAAAAATGAAAACCTGAGAAAAAAAAAACCTAAAAAAAACTATACGGAAAATAAGGGCGTTTGGATTTAGTTCTCGAAGGACCACTTTTAACAAGGACGAGTTCTACTATTCTGAATAAGTTTGATTTTCTTAAATTGCAGCTGGGCTTATGGGTTTTACCAGCATCGGGTACCGAAGACCGCTGTAATTTCCGTTCATGAGCAGCATGTCTACACTTAGTGGCGGCGTAAGTAATTGTGCCAACAAAAACTGTAAGACGTTATATAAAAGTCTTCTAACAACACATGTAAAACTATAATATAACACGAAAGCTAAGTGTTGTACCACTAGTTCATTAGACTAGCTCATTCCTAATTCTTGGGATGTAACATTTGTATGTATTTAAGACACGCCTAAGATTAATCGTACATAGAAGCCACATAGATACTTATACTGAGATTCAATGAATATGTCCCTGGTAAAAGTACCGGGACTACGTTCCTATTCTACACCACTGGCGCTTATGAATTGTTGGATTCTAAGAGAGGGATTTGTCATTAAGCTGTCGTTCGTGTAAACATTATTTAACGAGTTTGGGCTAATTTTATAGACGGTAAACATTGGAAGTCGAGAATGTTTAAAGCTTTCGGCAAGGTCAATAATTTGTATGTGCAAAATGCAAGCTATCTGACGGAAGCTCAAATATACATGATGCGAGTGAGTGCACATCAAATATAATAATAAAAGGAAGCTTATCGAATTCATAGTTCTGATTGATGATAAAACTTGTTTGAAGTTTAAAGGGGTCGGGAAATCATGCATTAGCGGCCACCGTTTTTCTGAGCACGTCATTTTACGTTTTTAATGTAAAATTATGTTTAATAACTTATTCATAGGATTGACTTTTAACCCGTTAACATACTTTGGAAGTTTGTGTAAATTAAACATAAATACCTTTTTCAACAGAATTAACTAAAGCAAATGTGAAAGAATTAAAAGAAAATTGAACAAATTTTATTTTTATAAGAAAATACAGTTCTTCGACATTTGCTGATGATACAATGCCTTTTGCTGTGTAGAATAAAAATCACAAAAGCTGGACAGAAAGTTACAGACACTAGCTAACGCGCAGTAGTACTACTAAAATCAGTTGAAGTAAATATGTAAAACAATATATTACATGTCCACATCGAGGAACATCAATACATTACTCAGCGAATACCAAAAAACTGGGTATGACGCCTGACAGTAAGCTCAGAACGTCCATATTAAAAATGAAGAACAGAATTAAACTTAAAATTCAATTTTTAGAGATTTTAAATACTTTGAATCGTTTTTGTTTGTATTTTATATTTTATTTATTTGTATTAAAATCTTTTGAAATATATTCACATAAAAGTTAGTTGCTATAATGACCGTAAAGAGCGCGATTTCCAGCAGGTTAGGAAGATTTGCAAACCCCAATAAATAGCGGGTCTTTATAAAAGATTCATACATAATGTTGTCTCTGTAGTTGAGTGGAGAATTTTAAAGTTCACAGCTACTGTTTGTATAAATCATTAATAACGACCCTGTATAACTTACTAAAAGCACATGGCATTTATGATCGTTTGAAAATCTTCCTATTGCGGCCAAAATTTCTTGTAATCGCAATAAACTTTTCGGTAACCATATTTCAAATGTTTTTAGTACATATACAGGGTGATTGACCGATGGCTGATCTTATGAAGTTTCTATTTAATTCATTGGCGATTTCACTGTGATCAGAAATAGTATTATCTTCGTGTAAAAACGATGTAGGTAATTGTTTGTTTTTTACGCCTTTGCTAGCGTTGTTTATTATTATTTATTTCATACTGTGTCAAATTTGTTAGTTTTACGTCAGAGTTTTGAGTCCGGGAAATAGGACTTTACAGTACAAGTCCTGTAAAAGAAATACGACCAACAAATCAAGCTGTTGTCATAGATACTCAATTCATGGATGTTTAAATCCTGAATTCCAATTTAATTTTTTAAAATGAAAACAATGATTTAGTATCTGTAGCATGAAATAAAACGCATTACGACATACGTCCGGAAACTTTTACAGTAACTTGTCTCAAAATTCCAGACTCGGCTCCTTCGTCGCCTCGTCTGTAAACATTTCGACTCGTTACTGTAAAAATGAGCTTTCCGGGCTTATAACGTAAACTACTATTGCCATGAAACCTTTCCTATGCTTTCATCTATCCGGAGCGCCACGTGATGTATAAAAAATAAATAATACGAGACGTGCCGATGAAGTAGTAAATTGTAAATAGTGTAAATAATGTAAAATAGTGTAATATTAGAAGTATAAATAATTTGTACATAGTGTTCAAATAATACATAGTATATTATGATACGACTTTTATAAGAAGCATTTTGTCGCACGCACGGGTTTAGGGCACGACGAGCGTAGCGAGGACAACTATCTTTGTCCCAAAAGCGGAATTCCACGACGATGGAAGAGACCCTTTCGAGTTAAAAAACTCTAGGCAAGCAGCTTCAACATGGTCGTTATCTTCAAACTCCCGTCCTCTTATATTAAGAAATGTTTCCTGTAGCAGAACAAATGATAATCTGAGGGCGCGAGGTCTGGACTATAATAGGGTGGATGAGATATAACTTCCTTTGCTCTTTCATTCACCTTTGCTCTTGTTAACAGTGCGGTATGCGGTTTTGCGGTTTTGCCAAAAAACTCTACCTGATTTCTGTTAATCAATGCAGGATAATTGATACACAGAGATTCTTGAACTCGGTTTAATTGTTGACAATAAAGTGCGTAGGTTAGGCTACGACTATTTGGAATCATCTCAAAATGAACAATTCCTTTTGAATTCCACCAAACACTTAACATAACCTTTTTCCCAAAAGAATTTTTTTTTGGTACTGGTAGAGCAGGTTGACCAGATGTAAGCCATTGATTATCATGATCTGGGTTTTGAAAAAAGATCAATTTTTCGTCGCATAAGATCGTCCATAAAGCGCATTTTGGCGTAAGTGACGATACACGTCGATACGTCGTTGCTTGTGTTCAGCCGTTAATTCTCTGTGAACTTGTATTCGGTTTTCCAATGCGATGAAAATGATTCTCAATGATGGATTTTGACACCTGGAGTTTGGTTGCCAATCTCCGAACACTAGTCCTTGGATTGCCTTCAGTGGTTTGTCGGAAGTCTTCAAGATTCTAAGCCAACGGTCGTCCCAAACGATTTTTATCCTTAAGACCTTCTTCCCCCTTACGAAATTGCGCAAATCATCGCCGACAAAGAGACTCTTTTACAGTCCTCGTAAATTCAATTCTGCATATATTTCTTGCCGAATGTAAACATTTAAATTCATATAAATTTAAATTACGATTTAGTTCTTTTTCCAGGGGAAACAATCAATTACCAGAATGTAACCAATTGAAAATTATTTAACTGAGAAACATCAAATTGTTTATGGACAGGTGTACTTGCTATTTTAAAGAAATAACAAAAATTACCAATTGATTTTACTTTTATTTTATATCGTTAAACAAAATACCACAAAAACGCTCAGAACTTATTGGACACTCTAATATCAGGTAAAAGAGCCTTTTCAAAAAATAATTGCAATTTTCAAAGATATCAAAACAGGGTTTTTGAGGGACGATAGCCACACGATACCTTCACAATTTAAAATGATTAGAAATTATATTATAAAGAGTGTTCTAATATTAGTAATATAGCAAAATTATGTTTTTTTTTTAATAGACTGCCCTGTATATTAGTTAGTGAGTTGAAAGAGCAATTAATACTGAGCAAAATGATATAAGTTACTACAGGTTTATTCTGGATGGTTCTTGAGTTATGAAGAATTTTAAGTCAAAATTAGTGCTTTTTAAAGCATTGCAAAGACCAGAGATAACTGAATACTTTTCTGTCAATAATTTTTTATAGATCCAAACGGAAATATAGGGTGTTCCATTTGAAAAAAAAGTTATTATACATTACTGTCCGATTATTCCAATTGAAACATTTAATTTCAAGTGCTGTTTTTAAAAAGTCAAATTGGTATTAGTTTTTGTTTGCATAAATTTCCAAAAGCAAGTTTAAATTTAGAAACATTAAATAACGCAATTATTTTGTTCGTTACTTTATCACCACACTGTATGTATTTTAGTTATTAGATTAAAAACTAGGGTGTCAGGAATAATAAAATTTGCGTGCAGAATGATCAATTTAGGGTTCTTTAAACCAAGGTCTTCAAAATAAAAGTGCTTGCAAAAATTCCTTTTTCTCTAATATTGAAAATCCTATATCGCCTACAGGTAGCCGTCGGGCTAAATACTAACTTTTAAGCGGAGAAAGGGGATCAGCGGATATATCAAAGGCAAACTTAAAAATCCTGTTTCGATAGGGTTGGAATTGTTGGATTTAAAAACAAAAAACGTGTAAATTTCTTTTGTCGCTGTGTCACTTTTCTAATTTTTTTAATTTTAAGTATGAAAACTCAAAACTATTTTCTTAAATATACATTTGAGAAAAAAATTAACTCGGACGCGCAAATGTAAGTACAAACCATTATTCAAATCAAAAATTTAGTGTGCCGTTTTCTCAACAAAGCGATAGCACTTTTGGACTTTTTGCAACGACATCTTACGGATCAGAAACACACTAAACCACCACTAGCGTTAACACATTTTTAATTTAAATTTGAAATGGTGAAATAATGTGTTGGTTTCTGGACCTTTCAATACTGAAATTATTAGAAACAACGACAGAATGAAACTATACTTCTAAGTAAAAAATGTTCTTTGCTTGAAGGAGTACTATGAAAAACTATGAAAAAAATCTTTGTTTTTTAACCGACTTCAAAAAAGGAGGAGGTACTCTATTCGATTGTATATGTTAGGATCAAACACCGATTTCGGCCGATGGTCGAAAAATGCGGCCAAAACGCGTTCTGGTCAGCACCAAACTGCCATTGACCGAAATATCGCTTTCCGGCCGTTTAATGTAGACCAGAACACGTTCTGGACCTTTTACAATTGCCAGAAAGCAAACTTATTAAATAATTCACTCACTGGCTTCCCCAAATCAGCCTGAACACAGTCTGGCAAGATACGTTGCGCAGTTATAGTCTAAGAGCCAGTGAAAGGCAAACAATCAATTTTATCAGAAGACTCTCTTATGCTTACTGTTCATGAAACGGGGACTAACTAAGCCCGGTCAAGGTAGCTTTAGTGGTGCTCAGGTGTAACAGGTACAAAAATCAGACGACTTTCAAAATTATTTCAGTAAAGCTACCGTTTGTATATTTTAAATTACATTATTATTGTTATTGAAAAATTACAATGGCAGTCGGTTATGGCGGTTGTAACATCACGGCAGACACTTTTCAAAGTTAAAAAAAAAATAAAAAATATTTTAGTAGATCTATTCGTCAGTAGCTACAAAGTTACTGATGTTATTAATGCAATGCTCAATGACTCATTGCAATGCCGACTGTTTACCGCAGAATAAGGTCCTGGGGGCTGCACAGTTACCGTCCGCATTAGGTACTTCCTTTGACGGCAGCACATCGCCGTTAAGGCTAAAGGTGATTGAATTTTATTGCCTGGTGTGCGACAGAGACAAAATTCATGCAAAAGTGTCCCCGTTTTTTCTACGAAACGGTTCGACCGATTCAAATTTTGAAAACAGCCTATGTTTCAAGAAATCATTAGAATTCACGCTTGTTTTCGAAATTTTCAAAATTTTTAATTTTTGGAAATTTTTTGAAAAAAAAACTAAGAATTACGATTTTTTTTCAAAATTCAAGGTATACAAATTGTGGAGAATCCATTCAGAAATACAAATAACCCAAAGTTTGAAAATATTAGAAAATTCTTCATAGCAGAAAATTGATTTTTCACTTCGTCTTTGAGATTTTACCGCTTCCTATATTCTTGCCGATGCGTGCGGTTTATCGCTTTTATGTCGATAATAATAAGAAATAACGCCTCTAACACTGGGCAACTCCATTTGTCATTAGACAATCCTATTTTTACATACATATACATACTATACATAATATATGTAGATAACGTACCTAATAAAATATTCAGAGTAAATTTCGGCCCGCTACAAATATGGGTTTTAAAAATTAGATTCACCATTGTTGCAGATCCGAATAAAGTGCTTAAAACTAGAAATGAGCATTGGAAATGTTCCAAGCCCAAAATTTTCATTCCCACCTAACATGGCGCTTTTTAATTTGCCGAGAACTAGCTTTGAGCATTTCGACGATTCCGTTACCCGTTCTTCATTCCAAAATAAAGACGTGAGGCTAGTTACGAGAGTTAGGCTTTAATTTACTCTGGTTGCTATTATTACTGATTTAATTTCGAAGTATAGAATAATAAAGCGATAGTGTGGGGCACATGCAATGACGTAAAGAGTAATTTGATCAGACTACGGAAAAAAAACGAAGGGCTTATTGTTATAACTTATTTTGGCCTGTTATTTGAAAATAATAAAACCTTCAATAGTTAGATGGCATCTTTAATTTCGTGATAAAAATAAAAAAAAAAACAACAACAAAATTTCAAGATATAAGTGCGGTAAACCATCGAAATAAATTCGCAAAAACAGTTAGAATAGAAATAAGTAGGTATTTACATAGTTTACTTATCTACTTAAGAATCAGAAAATAAAACGAATTAAAATATCAAAAAATAATACAAATGAAACTATATATAACTAAAAGGATATAATATTAAAATAATCAAAACAAAAATCTATATAAAGGTTGAAGAGGGAGGGTCCATATTCTCACATTTGGGTTGAAGATAGATGAAGTGATGGACTATGTTTATTTAATTCATCACTTCATCCAAAAATCTATATAATAAAAATGAAATGCTGTACGCTGGTAAGCGCATCACTTGAGAACGGCTGGACCGATTTGGCTAATTTTGTTTTTTAGGATATTATCCGTAATGGTCTAGGTTAGGTTCTTATGAAAGAAAAATTTCTGTTTTCTGTGGGATTTTTGTATGGACTCAAGACCATAACTCACTATTCGAACGATGGATATGCATAATTCTTTTTTTGTTTTGTTCATTGTGGTCCTGGAAAAGTTTCAGGAAAATAAAATTCGAGACAATTGCAAAAAAAGTCGAAAAATACGGACCAAAAATCCAAAAAAAGTCCAAAAATCTGTCTGTACTCTCGATCATAACTGACAATATGAACGACATAATATGTATTTGGTTGATTCTTCAAATGATGGAAATAACTCACTGAAATGTTTTCAATTGAAAAAAAATCGGGAGGATCTAGAGAAAAATCTAGGAAAACGCATTCCAGCCTAAATTAAAATTAAAATAATAGTAGATTACAAAATGCTTCATTGTCACCGAGTGAGATCCTTGAATCTAGTAGCAGGAGTGATACACATCTCACGAGTTTACAATGACATTTCGGTCACGTGTAAGATACGACGTTTTATGCCCGACGTGTAATTTCTTGTGAAACATTAAAAATAAAAAATAAAATAATGAAATTGTCAAAATGACGTTTCAAGGAATTATTAATGTCTTACCATTGTGTAACCATAGTTATCCACCCCATTTAAATATTATATCCCTTGTGTGGAATAATAAGTCATCTAGACGTTGGTGGGGCATAAACTAACATTACATTTATTTTAACTTTTCGCTTGTTTTGCGATCTAGCCAAAAACAACTTTATTGAAATTTGGACAGCACAACGTATGTCGGGTTGGCTTGTAAAAAATAAAACAATTCTGGATCCTATTAAAAAAAACTACTCATATTTATTATCTTTCCACGAACTACTGTTGTGTCATTTAGAGTTGCAAAGCACTTTCAGCTTTATATACACGAACATGTTTTGGACCGATAATTAATTTTTTACACCCACAGATTATAAACCCTTGTGAGGATCCCCTTATGGCTTTAGATTCGTTTCGAACAGTTATTACATCGCTATGTACGCCATCGACTTACAAAAATTTAGATGCTGTCTAGTTGACAGATGTGCAGACGATGTGCAGTCAGAACGGGTAATGAAATTGAAACAAGCAATACTAGGTATAATAGGAATAAATATTTCGGATTTGGGACATTTTCAATGCTAATTTCTAGTTATGAGCATTTTATTCATAAGTTTCACATTGTCCGAATTCGTATAATTGAGTGTGACAAATACATACTCTCAGCATTATATCAGTACATCTGAGAATTTTCAAAATTTTACTTTCCCGGCTACCACGTCTGGATGCTGGAAGAGAAAGTATCGTAAACGCCAAAATTTTCTTTTACGGACGTCTTTCAAATGTCGTGCCTGATTTCGGTGGATTTGGCATAATTATGCATTACTTATATTATGTTGGGTCTTAAAATTTGACGGAAATTTCAGGATTTTATTATAAGAAAAAATGCGTCCTATATAAATAATTGACGATCATTTTGATTATGTCTCCTTTTTCCTGTTGAAGCGAGGATCTATTATTTTAGATAATTTCATTCATTCTCATACAATGTAAAAAAAACACTCCACACGAAAACCGCTGACTATAGTGACAAAGGGTAGAATAAGGAGTCAAAAACAGTTTATTCAAGGCGAGAAAGAAATTTATCCAAATTGACCGAGACAAACAAAATCTTCATCACATTTCCTCGAATTTCTAATCTGTCGCTGACTAGGTACAAAAGTCGGCTTTCTTTAACGGCCATTCAGGACGAGCGGCAAGTCTGTCAAAGGAATAATAGAAATTCGCAGTTTTGATAGAGAAAAATAATGAAATTGAATAATTTTTTTTTGTCAATAGGAATGGCAGTATGTCAGCTGCAAAATGTATACCTGGGATTTTTGAAATTTTTCCAAAAAACTGGATTTTTTCACTTTCAAGTTTTATAAAATTTGAAAATTCAAAAAGTTGAAAACAAGCGTGAATTCTACTGATCTTTTGAATACAAAACCGTTTTCAGAATTGAAATTGGCCTTTTCGTTTCATTTTTATTTCGGGGATACTTTTCACTGATTTCAGAGCCATCTAGCGGATTTGCTTCTCACTATTTCATTGTCACCTTTCGCCTTAACGCTTTGAATGGTGCCGTGAAAGAGCAAACTGGGATGAGGAATGGGACACTATTGTCTTTTCTGACGAATCGCGCTTTTGTCTCGGAATGCATGATGGTCGCCAGAGGGTGAGAAGACTAAGAGGTGAAAGACGAAATCCTCAATTTGATGTTGAACGTGACGTGGCTCGAACTGTTTTTTTATTATTATTAGTTTAATCCAGCTCAACATCAATAAATAATGTTATACATGGTTGTGATATGATATTTTAAAATACAATATTTATCTTAAATAGCGGCGGAGGTGTCATGGTTCCTCAGTAATGGTGTCTTGAGGTAGCAATCTCTTTAGTCGGCGATGAATATTTTTCTGGCCTAGGTTGTGGTATACAGCACTGCTGCATGTATTTAAGTTTACGAAAAATCTTTTTGTCGTGCGGCTGATGAACTGCTCTATTGTATCCATTGAAAGTTCTAGGTGAATTTGTTGATTTCTTATATACCATGGCGCATGAACTGCCATTTGCAGTACTTTATTTTGGAATGTTTGGAGCTTCTCTTTGTTGCACTTGGAGGTCGTGCTCCAAACTGGGCATGCATATAAGAGTGGGCTTCGCAGTAGGGATTTGTACAATAGTATTACGCAGTGATGGCGGAGTGTAGTTTTTCGATTTAATAAGGGATATAGTTGATAAAGTCGGGAGTACATTTGATTTAATTGGCTCGAACTGTGGGAGTTATGATTTGGGGGGCGATATGTTATGGAAGCAGATCTCCCCTAGTTTTCGTTTGAGGGTCCATGACAGCAAGGCGATATGTAGATGAAATCCTAGAGCCCGTTTTAATTCCTTACGTTCGAGGTATTACCAACGCCATGTTTCAACAGGACAACGCTCGACCACATATCGCACATGTGTCCTTGGAATGTTTAGAAGAAGCTGACATCACTATACTGCCTTGGCTACCACGTTCCCCAGACCTCTCGCCAATTGAACATGTGTGGGATACAATCGGGCGAATGCTCAATAATTAGCTTCAACCACCGCAGACACTGGAGGCATTAAGACAGAAACTTCAACTTGCTTGGGATCGTCGGCCCCAAGAAGATATTGATGGGCTGTTTTGCAGCATGCCAAATTAAAATTATATCTGACGTTATTTAGCCTCCATAACCACAAAACATAAACTAAATGTTGCTTTTAATAACCGTGACATTTTTCTAAAAATTCGTTTAAAAAAATAACTTTTTCTTGGTGTTCGGATTTTTATGATAAGTAGTATAATATAATGAGCTCTTAAAAACTGCTGGTATAGCTCGCTTTTGCAAGGTGGAATAGAGCTCGCGTCGAAATTTCGAACTTTTTTGCTGAAGCTTTCATTAACATCAGTAACTTTGCAGCTACTGACGAATAGATCTACTAAAATATTTTTGATTTTTTTTTAACTTTGAAAAGTGTCTGCCGTGATGTTACAACCGCCATAACCGTCTGCCATTGTGATTTTTCAATAACAATAATAATGTAATTTAAAATATACAAACGGTGGCTTTACTGAAATACTTTTGAAAGTCGTCTGATTTTTGTACCTGTTACACCTGAGGGCCACTAAACCTACCTTGACCGGGCTTACTTAGTCCCCATTTCATGAACAGTAAGCATAAGAGAGTCTTCTGACAAAATTGGGGGTTTACTGAAATATGTCATGTTTGCCTTTCACTGGCTCTTAGACTATTATATGTAAATATGAAATATGAGTTTCACACACTGGTAAATTAAACTTGGACTATGTTTCTTAAAGGGGTCGAGCGCAGTTCAATCTTAACCCAAGGGCAGATTGAGTAACCGTTCAGAGGCTAGACGGTTCTGTAGGACAACAGTAGGAAGTCCCAAGGGGGGAAGGGCTTGTTTTAGTTACCATAAGCCACAGTAATATTTGTATCAAAAAATAATTATATTAACTCGATTCCTACCATCGTCCTACCCCTGTCCCAAAGTGGCCCCCAGTTGCAAGTGTTTTGGAAAAGCCAGTGAGCGAATTTTTTTATAATTTCGCTACCTGGCAATTTTAAAAGGCTCAGAATGCGTTCTAGTCTACATTAAACGGCCGGACAATGGCAGTTTGCTGTTGGTCAGAACGCGTTTTGGTCGCATTTTTCGACCATTGTCCAAAATCGGTGTTTGATCCAAACATATATACAGGATGCCCCAGAACTTGCGCCCCAGAGAAAGCTGACAAATGCCGACGACAATATGGATCCCGAAAATGCAAATAAAGACATCTATGAGTTTGAAGCTAAGCTTACATTAAATAAAAATTCATGGAGATTGCGTTCTCCTAGATGAAATTTAGACTTGAAATTTGGTATACTGCTATATGTTATGTTATGCTATTGCTGCTGTGGGAAAAATTCGAAATTACCATACAAGTCAACATTACCTTTTTTTCAAAGCCTACAAATTAATATTAAAAAATCGGAGAACAAATCCCCGAAAATGTGGTGCGGGCGTTCGTAAATTGAAGCCCCATCTACGAAACGGCGTTGGTCACGTTTCGAATTAAAATAGCTCAAACTCAAAGCCACGGCTTTCTAGATTAGAAAGGGACGAAGTGTCCCTCTTCTGGGTGATCGAGTTTGTAGTTTAGGGCCTTTTTTGCGTTCCGTAGAGAGCGCTACAATACTCCCCCATAACCCATTTGACAATCAAAAACATTGAAAGATTCAAATTCATCTCCATATTCGCAGATAAGTGCAGTTACTTATACAACACTTTCTTGGTCCAGGCATGTGTGTGATAATTACTTTTATCTACAACTATCGCATAATCTATGGATTACTAAACCGATTTTGGCAAGTAATGACAGTTATTACTATTGTCAATTGAATAATATTGACGTTACGTCAAAATTAAATCATATGCCTTATTTTGGCACAAGTAGATGGTGCGGTGTTGCTATAACGATGACATTAATTTTTACAAACATTAATAATTTGGTGAATTTTGCGAATTCTATCTTTATTTCCGTTTATTTCGCGTACAAGATGAGTGATACGAATACTTCTGATGAAGACGAAATACGTAGCAGAACACCTACCGAAATATTAAAATTAGACGCAAGCACAACATAAAATCTGTTACCCACAAAATCAAAAAGGAAGTATGATGTCGCATATAAGAATTTTATGAATTGGCAGTCAAGACAAAAAACGACTTCTTTCTGTGAAACTGTGTTACTTGTGTATTTTGCTGAATTAGCCAAGAAGTACAAGTCGTCCTCACTATGGTCTTTCTACTCAATGCTTAAAAGTACCCTGAATATTCACCATAACATCCATATCGAACATTACTTGAAGTTGCAAGCGTTCCTAAAACGCCAGTCCGAAGGCCATCGACCAAAAAAAGCCAAGACTTTTACACCGGAGGACCTAACAAATTTCTTAAAGAAGCACCAGATCATCCATTTCTTCTGACCAAAATAAGTGATCGAAAACGAAATTGTAAAATTTCTCATACTGTAATGTTTTGTATGTACAGGTAGCATTGATCATGGGTTTAATGGGAGCCTGTCGCACTAACGAATTGCATTCTATGAAAATTGAAGATATAAAAGATTACAATGGAGCTCTTATAGTCACTATACCTATCACTAAAACAAAGACGTCTAGATTGTTTACCGTGTCAGGTGAATTTTACGAAATTTGTAGAAAATATCTTGCACTGCGACCACCTCATGCCACATCGGACTGCTTATTTTTAAATTACCATAATGGTAAATGCACCATTCAAAAAGTTGGCATAAATAAGTTAGCTGCTATGGGCCAACGAATTTCTATGTTTTTGAAGCTTAAAAATCCTTAACTTTATTACATTTCGTCGATCTTCGGCAACAATTTGTGTGACCGGAGGTGGTGACATCACATCCGTGAAAAAACTAGGGGGATGGAAATCAACCGCAGTTGCCGAAGGTTACATCGATGACAACATAAATAACAAGTTAGAACGAGGAAGAAAAATTGTGGAAGTAATTAACAAGAATAATTGCACCGTGCAAAGTGTAAATAACATTACTAGTACAACTACCACAGGAAGTACTACCTATAATTTGACGAGTAAAGAAAATCCACCTATAACTTTTAGTAATTGTACTAATATTACTATTAATTTTAATTACCATGATAATAAATATTAATAAAACATTATTAAATTCATATTGTTATTTTCCTGAAAGTTGTAGATAAAGTATAGTATTCGACTCGCGTGTAATGGCTATTACCCACTCAGATGATTACACCACTCGCTAGCGCTCGTGGTGCAAGTTTCATCTTCGTGGGTAATAGCCATCATTACACGCTCTTTGAATAATATACTATTAAACTTTAGCGTTTTTGTTTTTATTTGAAAGACAGTAGAGCTGTCAAGGTAACAGTTAAAAATTCAGTTGAAAATCGCACGACACTGAAAAATAGCCAATAGAAAAACAGAATTCGGTGTCGTTTCTATAATAATGTAGAAATTTCCTTTTTTTTGCACCTAGCTAACCCAACATGAAATTAATAAGTGAAAATTTTTTCAGCCAATCAAAATCATTTATGTATTTAGTAAAAATCTCAAATTACAAAATTAATATTAACTTTAACAACCATTAATTAGAAAGCTTACTGTTAAAATTGAACACACAATTGTTATAGGTAATCATATCTGATAGTGATGAAGTTTCATTACAAGAACTGCTTCCAAATGGTTTTGCTTGCTGCCTCATTGCATTAATGATGGTTTGGTGATGCTCCATGTCCATTTGTAAGTATGGACGGATAGAATGTGAGCTGCTATGTCCAGTATTTTTAATAAGCTGCTGTTCTCCGACTCCTTGCTTTGCTAAGTTGGAAACTGCCGTGGCTCTTACAGAATGATTAGTGTTTTTTTTTTGTGTCGATACCAATTTTTTTTGCCGATTCAGCCATCCATGAAGATATCTGGTTTCTTCCCACAGGCGTGTTCTTAAACCATCCTTTAGATTGTTGGTTTTGCCAATTTGGGTTAAAAATAATCTGTCTGTGCTAATAAATTTTGTTCTTTTTTCTAAGAGTTTTCTCAACAATCTGAAAACAAGAAGGGGTTGTTTATAATGTACGGCAAATTGCAAGATTGTAGTTACCGGACTGGACAAATATCTGAATTATCTTTATTCTCCACCAACCATTTACTCTCTGCTAGCTTCTTCGAACCACTTTGGCTTGTTTTGATGAATACGGGATTATATTCAACACGTCCTGTTCTTGCACCATTTTTGTCTTTTTCTTCTAGAAAGTGTAGAATACAGCAAGTACTTGCTTCGATTCCTCGCCAAGCAAGCTCGTATCCTGCAATGTGAAACAGTTTTCGCTGTAGCCCGTTTGGTGTATTTTTATCCCATATTTCTATCATTTTTGACCATTCTTTAGTAGTTAAAGATGCAGAACTGTGCTTTCTTTTTGTGGGGTTTTTCTGTAAATTTCGTCTTTTCGCGTCACGTGCAGCTCGGTAAATGGATCAAACTTCATATTAAACTTCTTATATACATTTCTTGTAATTGTTTGGCACTGGAGTCCCACAAGATTTTTACCACTGACTCCTTATATTCATTTCCATTCTTCTTCCTCATGTTAAAAGCCCAGTCTTTTAATATAATTGCGAGCTCTTCTTTCGATACGCATATCTTTTTTCTTTACAAAAACTTGTAAACTTGGTCCACACAGATGTTTTGCTGCGTTTTGTGTTCATTGGTACTGTATTTTCTACCGCTTCATCAAATCTATAGCAAAGACGTAGAACCAAAACGTGACATTTTTTGAAATTAAACAATTTTTATTCCGTTGTCAGGCATAATTCTGTTACACAACTTGATTTTTTTGTCATAAATTTATAATTCAAGAATTTAAGAAGCATAATGTCCGTGTCGTTGCGATTTTCTTACCGAATATGCCCTCGTGCATGGATTAATGTCCGGAAATTTTATTCTCATGCATTTCCAAAACGTAATTAGCCCTTGTGTTCCACTAGGGCTAATTAATACGTTTTGGAAATGCATTCGAAAATATTTTCGGAAATAATCAATGCACTTGGGATATTATAAGTAAAAATTCGATAGATGGAGGTTCATTACAGTAAATTGTCAGAAACAGCTTTTTTTCAAACTCGAACAGTCGAAGAAGGGACACTTCGTCCCTTTCTGATCTAGGAAGCCGTGATGGGAAAAATGAGCGTAAACGTATTAGTTAGCGAAATCTTCCCAAGGGATAAGTTGCCAAACAATGTTGTCGCTGATGCTAACATCGCGCCAGATGTAATTCTAGTAATTAAAAAAATAATAATTTTCAAACCATTTTAGTATAGCTGAAATTTTAACACGATACAGTTTGATAATCAAAGAGTATTATATAAATTTGCCAGCTCGAAATTCGGTTGTTTAATTAGGACCCAGATCAATTAAGTATCGTGGAGAATATGTGAGTTTGAAGAGTACGGCAACTAATTCGACGGTTGCGTGAGAGAGATAGCTGTCATCAAGGGGATGCGCCCCGGTAAACACACCCGTTTCCAGGTGCCAGACGTACCCCATCGCTATCTAACTTTGATAAGAAAGGCAATATCAAAAACCCTGACGACCTAAAATTCTGTCTCGAAAACTTGTTAGGTTTCGTACTAATAGGTATGTGTATTTATTTTTTATTATTGATAATATCAAAAATATTGTAAGTTTAATTTTTTAACAGGAGAAAAATGTGCTTTAGGAATCTAAATATTGAATTTTATGATTATTAAAATAACATTTAAGTTTGTCCCTAATTATTATTTTTGAAGAATTAGGGGGACGTTCAGTGGGTTGATATGATAAATTATGACGAGCTGATAATTTCTGCGATCATCTATGCTCCAAGCTTCGTCGTTGTGCACCTTACACAACCGCTGTTTTACGGGTGTTAGAAAATGATTTTCATCTAGTTAACTTTGGAATTTTTTTATATGTAAATTTTTCTATGCCTCTCTATTCTTTTTGCATTTGCTAATTCTGTGAATAACACATTGGTTATCAAATGATATACGTCATTTAATTAAATTAATTCAAGGAAGATACGGAACTCATCCGCGGCCCCATAATTGGAATGAGTACACTTCGTTGTCATGGGAAACCTGATTAGGCCCAGAAAACACGGCTGCAGAGGATTCTTCGTAGGATTGTTCCTCATTAAAAGTATTTTTATGAAGCATCAATTTTTATTTTACATGGAAAATGCACAGGCGACTAGATGAAAATCATTTTGTAACACCTTGTATGCTCTCTACTACGTGCAACTCCGTTGTGCACGTACCCTAAGGGATCCACCAGAACCGCTCAGGGTTCTTCTCATCGGCACAGATATTAGATCAAATTAATATGTTTCTTTCATCAGCTAGAAATTACGGGTCGCCCCCAACCCATCAAGGGACAAATCGCCAACTGCCATTTCATCAACGACATATCCTCAACGAACCAACACGTCAACGACCCAACTCACCAATTAAGATTTTCATCAACAAATTGTAACAACTGGAGACATGTTAGTTTCATCAACTTTATTGTTTTTAACCGACTTCAAAAAAAGGAGTTGGTTGTCAAGTCGGTTGTATTTTTTTTTACTGTTTGTTACCTCAGAACTCCGTCATTTATAAACCGATTTGTAAAATTCTTTTTTTATTTGAGTATACTTCCAGATTGGTCCCATGGTCACCAGGCAAGATCTGATCAGGGAATCCCATGGAAATCGAGGGAAATTCTCAAAATTTTCCTTCCTTTTATGTATCTTCACCGATTTCAATTAAAATTTATTCTTTCAGTTTATAATGTCAACTTTATTTTCGTTAATTATTACATTTTCTAAAGTATTTACATTTAATTTTAATTGAAACAATAATCTTTTATGAAATACGTATTGCAGTTTGAAGTATAACTTACAAAAAAATTGCCCTATTTGAGTTGTACGTATTTATGTATTTATGTATGGCCTTGATTGTCTGAAGACAATTTTCGTAGCCTCGTTATTTCCGTCAACGATCTGTCGTCGTGTGGTCGGTTTAATAATTTGTTGGCGTGCACATTTGACGAATTCTGGCTACTAACCTTTCAACCCTGGAATTTCTGCTGGACGCCTATGGGGATGAATTTCTTTTTCGTATTTCGGATTCAATCAGGCTCGAAGGACCATATGTTAACCAATAAGGTTTGATGAACTTTGCACTTGTAGTTGATTTTCATAGTACATATGTCTAAACAAAACAAAATTTTAACAAAAAAGTTGTAACCGACTTCAAAAAAAAATTTATTAAGAGAGCATTGTTTATTACGTAATTATTAATTGTTTTATAATTTTGGATGAGAGAGTGATAATGAGTATGGATTGATTATAGAATGAGAATATTGCGACTATTTTTGTTTTAACGATTTATTAAGTAAAAATTGTTTACAGTGTTTTTTGAGACCTTTTCACAAAGTTTTCTACGTATTTCAAATAAATTTATTGTTCTGTAAATCAAATGTGTTTTCACAATTTGTTGGTTAAAATCTTAGTTTGTGAGTTGGGTCGTTGATAATTATGTTGGATCGTTCATGTTATTGTTGGTTGGTCAACGGTGTTGATGAAATGGAAGTTGGTGATTTGTCCGTTGGGGAGTTGGGTCGACCCGAGAAATTACAACAATGCTTTTCAAATTTAATGACATTATTTGGTGCAACAAAAATTGTATCTGGGAGTATACTACATACCAACATTGAAAGTACAAGCTCAAGTCTATGATTTACCGGGTTCACTTCATATAATAATCAATTTTTAAATTTTATTTATTAACACCATTTTTATGGGGCGACCTCTAGTGGATAATAGACAAACCTACGTTTCAAATGATGTCTTTAAATTATATAACAGTTAATTGTTAACAGATTTATGTAATACCTTTAGAAGAATACTATTTCGTGCAGTTTCCGAGTATTATATTTATTGCAAATTTATCGAGCAAAATCAGCATTGTAGTATAGAAATCAGTAACGGTAACCTGTAGAGTGCTATCTCAGAATTCCGCGTACAAATTTTGAAGACCGGCCGTATAGATGGCAGCACAACCATTACAACAGCTATTTTATCAAATTTAGTATTTACCTTTTTACCACATTACTAATTTGAATTCTAAACTTCTGATAAACGTTAACATACTTTATTTTAGGTCAATGATTTAACGTTTGAATATTTGTTTATTTAACGCTAGCTTTCAGTTTCAAACTTCCATATCATTTATTTAATTAAGTGCATAATAAATCTGTTTCAAATGCAAATGAGTTAAGTTACATGTCAGTTCGTACAAATGTTCATTGTGATTGTCAGTAATGCTAAAGGCAAGTAAAAGTGGCTCACTGCAAGGATTACAACTACCTAAGTAACAGAATAAAGCCTGTCTTGCTTGCGTGGCTATTACATTATCGTTGACCCAGTTTGGGTCACTGACTTCACAAATAACAACTGTTAAGGAAATGACGCTTGCAACATTGAAACTGTACTTTTAACTTCAACTGGATTAATGTTAAATGTATTGTTTTGTGATATATCTTGCTTATATGTTTGCTAATTTTCTTTTACTGCTGAAATGCTAGGTACATCCGTAAACAAACAAAAAACTTCAGGGTGATTCGGAGGACAAGTGTGAGGTGTATTTTTTCACATAGGGCGTAGCTTACTTCCATATTTATTTAAGAGTAGATATACAGGGGTTGTAGATATTACATAATGCAGGTGTCGATGTAGGCGTCTGTTTACTTTTTATTTTCTTTTTATTCTCTATAAAGTTACTATCAAATTTTACAAACTTGTCTCTTATTAGAACCCCATTAAACGATGCGCCATTGAATGTATTTTATTTCCAGCCATCCCTGACATGGTGTAAAAACCACAATTATTTTAGTTTCCAGAGAACTCTTTAATTAAACTTCTGAATCACTCAATAATAAGTTTTAAGGGTAGTAATATTTTGAGGCATTAACTCTTGGCGTCTAATTTAACATCATAAGTATTCTTTAGCTCATAATTCTTGAAGGTGTAATAAAAGAGAAAAATTACACAAAATCGTTTTCGTTTATTTTTTAAATTCACATTTCTATACAATATAATAAAGACAAAAGTCCAGATGTAAAATGATCTAAAAGTACCTTAACCTACAATGCATTAACATTACCAAACATGTTGTATACATTTACAAAAATGTCGCATGATATGTGTTGCCTTTAATCTGCCAGTCTGTTCGAGTGCTAATCACAGAATAAAATTTCAAGATTTGTCAGGACCGACCTTACGATTTAGACAGAATTTTCAAGCTCCAACCAAAAGAACTGGAACCAGGAAATGTCCTTTTGGCTGGTAACCCCTTAATACAAGTTCAGATCGAAATCAGGAATGGTTGTCAATGCTGTCTACTCGCATTGGTCGTCTCTATCCTCTTCGTGAGCTCACATATAACTTCCCTGTAAATCATGGGGTCCATATTCCGCCCCAACAACATCAACACCCACCAATCTCCCAACTCGATCTTCCTACACAACGATCTGCACACCTCTATAGGAATGGCTCTGTGACGAGCATTGAGCAATCTAGGTCTGATTTTGGGCATCGCCACGATGAGGATCCTGTAGATGACCAGAACTGTCAACATAGTGGCAAGGATCATGAACCAAAACCAGATGAAGATGTAGGTTTTCTCGTTGACAATGTTCAATGGGAGAATACACAAGCTGTCGTGCTTCTGGATGGAACCGGAAGCACCGTATTTGTGGAAGATGCACTTGGTGACTCGCGGGAAGACGTAGACCATGGGGTCCATGCGGTCTTCTTGAGCTTGTTCTGAGAAGTTCATCACTCTCCAGCCGTATGAAAGGAACTCTCCGTCGAAGAATTTGTTCATTAGGTAGAGTTGCACGAGGACGTTGATCAGGCAGAGGCATTCGCAGGCGAAGTAGCGGAGGGCGTAGAGGTTGTGGCGCTGCAACAAATTCAACAAATAAATGTTTATATTATGTATGACTTATCGAGTTATGACTTTGTATTGTATTAAAATTTAAATTTTAAGATAAGATAAGCGACCAGTGGTTGGTGTAGTGACAAAATTGTTATATTATGTGTCAGTGTCTGCTAATTTCCTTTTCATTTCAACAAATAAATAATGAATATGTGACTTAAGTGGTTCTAACGTAATATTGAATTATTAACAATTTTGAAATTGGTAATGCCTTGATTGACAGATCATTCATACGACAAGAGTTTTAATATTGCCATTGTTAAGTATTTTTTTAAATTATGTTACGTAAATTATTTTCATGACACAAATTCATAAGCTTCTTGAAAGAAAAATCCCAATTGCAACAAATGTTCTTATAGTATATGTTTATATATGTTCTTATATGTTTATCATCTTTTCCGATGAGGAATTTTATAAATAAACGAACCAATTTCTCAGACGCTGCATCGTGCTTAATGAACGTTTTCATACTTTTGAAATGAATAAACGTTGTTCAATAATTATAGCACCATTGTTAACTTGTTATGTCTTTCTTTTGTGCAAGAAGGGTCAAAAGAACAAATCCCTTACTTTATAAGTAACGTACAATAATAGATGATTCGAATGTATGATATGGTTACAGTACATCAAAGATTAAGGTTAAAATCTTTTTAATGAAAATGTTCAGTTTGGGGTGAGCAACAGGGTATTTTAAATAGTTTTTAAATCTATAGATTTGCTTTTCAAGTTTTAAGGTTAATACTCAATCATGTTATAACAAACCGTTTTTGATCCAGCTCATTATAAACGGACATTACTGCTGCAATGAGTCAGTGGTAACTTACAGTGAAATTTATTCAGACTTTGATTGGAACAAAACAGTTTGCATCCAAGTTAACTTAAAACATTCTGATTGCCTTGCAATATTTAGTGTATACAAGTACAAATGAAATACCCAAAGTCATCAGCTCTAGATCTTGCCACTTTTGTTTTTAAATTACGTTATTTGTGCATTACATAAAGAAGTTATTGCCACCAGTTACGGAAAGTCAATGCAGAAGCATCTCAGCGACTTATTGATCGCAAATATCAAAGCATTAACGGTTTTATTAGAAATTCCAGTCCGATATTGGTTGACTCATAAGTCTTGGTCATTCTCCTATCACATGAAATGAAGATGTCAGGAAAGATTCGCCAAAACATGAAATTTAGATTAAGTAATGTTCTCTAGGTTAGAAGATTTCTTTCCGATTAGATTTATAAGGTCAAATCTGGGAATACAATGCATCTTCTAGACACTTGTAATGAGAATAATAATAATAATTAATGCAATTCTCAATGCTTTAACATTATGACGGTGCTGGCAAAAGTAAATCTCATAATTAAATTATTGAGATAATTATGTGTTCAATCGATGTCTTTGCGATAATAAATTATTTAGAAACCACATTGATGGATGCAGTAGTAACAATGAAAAATCGCACATATTACATGTTGCATTTTCTTCAATGTGATATAATTTGTTCGTCCAAAAAACTTATTTCAATTCTATAAGTATTCCCAAATATAGAAAAAATTAACTTTTAGAATTTTGTTTCAGGGCACCACTGCTGTTTCCGCTGATAACTGTCAAGTCAACACCAAGTGAATCAAACATACGTTTATTCAGGAAAAGATGTTGAGATCACGAGCACGCAGTGCGAGTGAAATCATTTCTTTGAGTGAATAAATATGTTTGATTCACGAGGCATTTATATGTTTTTATTCCATTTTGACGGATTTTATGAGTAAAGTTCAAATTAGAATTTAAAAAAAATCAATCGAGAAATCGTGTAGACTAATTTTCACACCTTAACAACCAGTTGTTTACATTGTTCTAAAGTTGTGACGCTTCCGGATTTTGTGTCAAATGTGTAAATTGTGTAAAATGTCTGGAATTTTAGAAGTTCAAGACGAAAACGAAGTTATTGTACCCTCAGTAGTCTTGGACGAAGCTTTGGAACCTATGAATAAAGTGGTGCCAGCAAAATCCAAGCATTCATATGAAAAAGAGTATACGAATTTCTGTGAGTGGACGAAAAGAAAACATGCAAAAGGAGTAAACGAAATAGAAATTTATGTACCAAGGGCATAATGAGGATGTTTATATTCGAGGGCAACAGTTTACAAATTCGATGGCCTCCGGCCCGAGATTTTATAAATTGACCGAGATTTATAAACATCGAGTTATGCCCGTGGTGCATACAACTTTTTATATTTCACTGCATTTGAATTTGTGAACATTTAAAAAAATATAAATTTTGAATTTGATTTAGCTCCCGTGAACCTGGAACGTCCGGCGAAAATAGAATTTTCGGTAAAACTGATGCCTCCAACCTGAATGTTTCTTCATTTAAACATAGTATAGACTTGATAAATTGTTCAATTAGTGGACCTTCATTTACAAATTGTACTTTTAACTTTAAATAAATAATAATAATAACATTTAAAATTTTTGAGGGCATAATATGCGGGCATTATGATTTATGGGCCCTAGGGCATTATAGCCTACTTAATATATCTCGTTGCCAAGGTATAAAAAACAAATAATGATTCAGTGAAATATAAAAAATATTTTGGCTTATCTAAAAATGCTAAATCTTCATCACTGTGGTCGTATTACTCCCAACTGAAGAAAATGTTATCTGTGAAGAAAAATATGGATATAATACGCAGGTTTGTGATATCGCAATGATTATATCATTTATCAAGTTTAAACTATTCATTGTTACAGATTTCATCAAGTGTCAGTTTTCCTAAAACAACAGTCTGTAGGGCACAGGTCAAAGAAATCCAGAGTGTTCACACTCGAAGAAATGGAGAGGTTCTTAGATAATGCTTCTGTTGATGAATATTTATTGCAAAAAGTAATTTTTATCGTGGGAATTTTTGGAGGAACTAGAATTGATGAACTGGTGGCCATGTCAGTCGATGATGTAGAAGGCAGGGGTAGCGTACTTGTACTTCAAATTGTAACTTTTATATTTCATCTTACAAAGGCGAAAGCTAATATTCAATGTTAATATTTTTCTAAAATAAGTAAATAAATAGAAATAAACAAAAATCAGTTCTTTTTTGAAATTTTTAAAATGGTTTGATTTCACTAGTGAATTCAAACGCTTTTATTTCACTAGCGAATCATGAACTCTTTATGACGGTTACTATGGAGTTTATAAAGTCAATTTAAATTGTCAAAATGGAATAAAAAATAATAATATGTAGGTACAATCTACGATAAAAATAAAATATTCAAACACTATTATAACAAATCATAGATAATGCATAATATATGAACTTCTCATTGCACTAATAAATTAATATACAGAGTGATCATAAAGTTCCGCACAAAATTCATAATTTAGTTATGTACTGTTTTTGCGAAAAATGCTCGAACTTTGCATAACTTTAACATAACATCAAAAATAAAATTGTTATTCCTTGAAAAAGAAAAAAATAACAATAAATTTGGAAAGCAAAATTCCAATCTCAAAATTAAATTTTTTTTTTCAAAACCAGCTGTTATTTAGAATAATAATGCAAATCTTACCTCATCTTTATTAAACATTTTCTGTTGCTAGTTTTATTTATTTATTTTTGCTGTCATCTGGTGAACGGCAGTCTAAAAGGAAAAGAGCACCCAGCAGGAATATAGAACACTGGTTTTATTAAATTCAATCAAAGAGCCGATCATTTTATTGAAGTTCTGATTTTATTTACGTTATTTTGACAATTTTGACAACGGTTGACAGTTATTTGAGTTTCATGTCTTGTTATTACAGTTTCCATTAAGTCGCGATCCAAGTTCCTCTCGTGGCCATTTTACGTCTATTGGTACGACTTTGTATTACTGTCAATTTCATCGGCGCGAACAACGAGTCAAGGAATAAAAAATTAATTTTTTGAAGTAAAACTTGTAATAAAAAAAAGTTATGCAGTGTATCACTGTTGCTCTTGTTGAATAGAGAATTGAAAAGTGCATCTAAAATATAAAAAAAAGTTGAGGATTGCCATTTAAAAAAATTGATAACGGTGTCATAGTTCAAAAACAGATGACGTCATCATCAAAATTTTTATGTCAAAAAATGACAATTTGAAAACCTTTTCAACCTTTCAACCTTTTCAACAAATTCGACCTGTTCGAGCGTTTTTCGCAAGAACATTACATAACTAAATTATGAATTTTGTGCGGAACTTTATGTTCACTTTGTATATTATGTAGTTCGCCACTTCGTTGCGCCTTCAACAAATTTTTAACAGAAGCCATAGCGTGGCGCGTGGGCGGGTGTAAACTGTGTGTGTTGTGTGTTCGCCGTACGCCACACTCACGCATTGACATGATTTTAGAGATGACCGCGCGAAATAACATCTCTGTATGGCCGTCTATTGTTTCAGCTGAAGACATTAAAAAATATATCTTAGCTTTAAGATGCTTATCAGAAGAAAAGGTAACAAATTGTTTTGTATCTTAATTGGAGTAAAAATTTAAAAAAATTCTTAAAACATCCCATTGTTCTACAACTCTTCTAACTAATACCCAACGGGTAGATGAATGTTTGATTAGCTTATGCCTTAATTTTTTCAAACAATTTAACAATCTATCCCGTCGACAAATTCTTTTACATCTTTTATGCGCTATGTGTATACCCACAGGCCGCCTAAAATATATGGAATATTTTATGTAATGGTTCTGCAGCCGTAACCGTACATTTTACAAAACTTTCAAAAATAAAAAAGTTGCATTCAAAGCCCACCAGAAATGTACATAGGTCCCACCAAGTAGTTATTTATGACCTGCCCAAAGATTGACACCAAACCGTCGTTGATGTGCACGTGGACGAATTCCAAATGGATTGGCATTTGGCAGTTGCCCAAATGTGTTTATTATGTTGGTTGAACACTCCATCTTGAGTGAAATATCCCTCGTCTGTCCACAAAATATGCGAAAATCCAGGATCGTCGACCAATATGTGTTGCACCGTACGATAATCAACTTGAAACTCTTGCGCCAAACCTCTAATGCTTCGTCCAGGTGCAGCTTTAACGGCTTCCAAGACAGCCTCCTGCTGGTGCTCGAACCTCCCGAGGTCGTCCACGATTTACATAAATTGGTTTTATTTGCCCACTTTCGCGTAAGCTTTGATCCAATCTTCTGATTCAGTGCCATTATTATTAGCGGTGCCCAAACAGAGGAACATGTTGATGTATTAATTGCAATAATTGTACTCCATTGTATGAATGTTAAGTCAATTTATTTAAAAATCTATGGATTCAATTTTAAAAATCTATGGATACGCCTCATTATTTACATTTGTTAAAATTGCGTTTACCGTGGATAATCAAAGATGTATCTAAGGGGTTGGCAATGTTGTCAATATTAACGGATTTTTTGCTATCGAAGAATTGCGCCTTTAACATCCATTACAAGTTTGGTTTTTTCCAATTTTTAAGAATTATTTTTGAAAAACTTGATTAAGTATCTTTTAGCCATAAAATTATGAAGCAAATATTTATCATTACAGTTCATTGTCCTCAAACAGGGAAGCTTATATCTCAAGAAATAAACCATAAATTTCAATTTGGATTTCAAATTTATCTTTAAGTTAAAATCCAGGTATCACGGGTGCCATTTTTTCATCACTGTATTACTGATGTAATTAAATAAAATAGAAGATTGAAATTTAATGAAATAGAGAACAACACCAGAAAACAAAGTCGATGCGGCTTTTATAGCACAAAGAACGAAGTTTAAGGTTAACAGCATCAAGTTTCGTACTTATTTACAAAAACGAATTATTTCGAAAAAAAAAGTAGGAAAAAAATTAGCTCAGAGATTGCTGTACAATACGTTTTGTGACCAACAATCAAGATCATATTGACGACATTGTTAAACGTTAATTTATGGAAAAGTGTACACTAACTGTGTCTGAATCCAAAATATTTGTTTCTAATGAATGCGATTACCTAGCAGCAAGTCCGGAAGAAAATTCTGCTATTTTAGAAATTAAATGTCTTTACAAAATGGCAAAATTACATTTGTCTCCTGAAGAAGCTGGTAACGAAAAAAAGGTGAACTTTCTTTTGTTTAAAGATAACCAGGTTACACTAGAAAAAAAGCACGTATTTCTTGACTATAACTGGTAAAGATTGGTTCTATTTCGTTGTTTGGACGCCACTTGGAATGTCTTGTGAAAAGGAATTGTACTTATTATTGTAATATATTGTGTAATGTAATAATGAACAACCTATAAGTAAACATTATGTATGAGGTACACACGATCAAAGAGATCAAAGAGTAAGTTAGAGCTGTCTGTAACACAAAAACCGTGTGTCAGTTGTCAAAGGCACAGCAAGTCCGATTCATGTTTTTTTTTATGATAAAAAAAAGTTCAATTGTTACAGTAAAAAATAGAGTAACTGTTGTGCTCTTGTGTACGATGTTGCTTTGTAATTTTTGCGCTAATGTACAATCTGAAACCCAAACAGCAGTAAAAAGCGACATAATTTACTCACAGGTTTCGTGCTTGCACTAAACGCATCTTTGTTTACATATTTGTTGAGAGAAATAGATAGATTTCACAATAAGAATACAGTAACTATACCCAGTCGGAATATGCAGAACGTGTCAACGAGAAAGCAGCGGTAACAGTTCTTTTTACATTTGTAAATAACTATAACAACAGTAACATTATTTATTATACCCACTTAATAAAGAGTAACATTTGTGGCCTGATGTAAATAAGTATATTAAGGTTTCTGAAGTAGCATCTCTTCCAAATAACTTAAAAACTGTAAACAAATATTCAAGAGGGTGAAGAAAGCCACAAGCCAATAATGTTGTGTACTTGTTTACTGCAGTTTACAAAACACATTTCTCATCAGTCAAGTTGTTGAAATAATGGTTTAGGTAGGTAATTCTAGGCACTACTCGAATACCTTGTGGAATGTGGAAGCTTGCAGAGGTGAAAAACGAATTGGCCAGGTTAAATTTCTTGTCCGGTGGAAGTTAAAGAATCTGATGAAAACCAATCAAAAATCCTTTGAAGTTTATTTGGAATTTATTCTAGGCGTATAAAAAATATTCCATCATCGACGTGAAAGACTCGTTAACAATCAATATTAAAAGACCCAAAAGAATATTATAAGGAACAAGGGTTTTGTGGTCGACTAGTGTACAAAGGAATTCTATTAAGGTCGCTAAGAAAAACAAAAATCGAATCGAAAGCAATAGGGGACTTAGAATGAAATAGATTTAAATAAAATAAAAATCAACAACGCCAAATCAGATGTATTGTAAGACACTTTGACTATTAAACATAGATGGACTATGCTATTTACATAGTAATAGGCAGCCAACATTGCTTCACATTCTAATCGCCTGCCGACGCCATTTTCATCCCGTTGATTTACCGCGTGTGACTTTTGAGATTTTGTTGCAAAAAACAATGGGCATACAGTGTGTACTGTGCAAAAAGTCGATTATTTGCATCCAGGACTTTCCTTTGGCAAGTAAGTTTTGATCAGATTTATTGGTTATTTTTTGGTTTTCATTGGCGTACGTATCCACGTGTGCGGTTTTTTTTTTCAAGTTAAAGGTTTTTATAATTATGAGAGCTTGTAAGCTTCTCTTGTTTTCTCTAAATTGCAGTTTTTTTTTTCTGTATCCATTAATGAAAAAATTGTTTTATTTTTTAAATTTCCTTAAACCCTTACGATACGCCAATGGATCAGCTGTTTCATTTTATCAGCTGTTGTCCGCCATTTTCATCCCGGACGTGCCCCTCCTGCTCTCTTCTGTCCCCCTCACCCACAAGTAATGTTGGCGTGTAAACAAAGTGCTGATTTAGACAGTCTTGCTTAGTCCATCTATGTTTAATAGTCAAAGGTAAGACACAAAACCTCCTATTAAATGCCTGAATGTACAAATCTAGAAATACTAAATTAGAAAAATACATACTAAATAAAAACAACCAAACTGAAGATTCCACACTAACTGACATTGAAGAAAAAAAGGAGATTAAGAAAAATTAATACGATGCGTTCAAAATTTAAGAAATCAGTAACCTTAAAAATAATTTTGGTCTTTCAATTTATGGAAGTTGATAAGAAACCTTCAGGATTATCAAAAACTACTTGATTAACAGGATTAACAACGTTTTGATTTATGTATGACGTTTAAGTTAAAATTATTTGTGCATGTCCGATAATAATTTGATTAAGGGTTTCTTCTTGATAGTTTGTATCAATTACAGGGATTTTACAATGTCCATCCAATCGACTTGTACGAAAAAAATATTGTTGTAAGTTTCTTCGCATATTTTTTCTATTTCGTGACTTGTAGCATCCCGTTGCCGAATCTTCGGCCAACGAACTATTTACCATTTAACCTTCTAACGTAATCATAAGTAATTACAACAGTTCCATCTACAAAAGACAATTAGTTCGAGAAACATACTACTCATTGAAACGTGCATAAAACAGCACGGTTTCACTGCATTACCAGAATTTTGAAACTCAAAACTTTGTAAGTAAACTTGACATTACTTTTTATTAAATTTTTTTGAGAAGGTAATTGGACGTAATTAAAAACAATAAATTATGAAACATTTATACGTGTCTACTTTTCCAAACACAGACTTTTAAAACAAAGTTTTTTTCGGTGGTCTCGACTACACCTGTTTTGTTTTTTTCTTAATTGATTTCCATCCATCCATCCATATTCTGGGGCCATAAATAACTGGTAATTAGAAGATCGAAATGAGTTCACGAATAATATACTGTTAATATCTTTAGTAGGTATGTCTTATATTCAAATGTACTTCAATATTCTTCTTTGTCATTGGGAAAATTCGCGACATTCTATTTAAGCACTTAAAGTTGAAAATTACTGATACAGCAAACATTAGATTCGAAGAAATTAGCTAACCACTGAATTTTTATTATGTTTATGTATGTATATTTTCCATATCCTACGTTCCCAAGGTAATTGAAATTCAGCGAAAAATTTGCCTTACACAGTTAGTAGGCTAACTCGCCGTTGTCCGAGTAAAGAAGAGTCAATGCAAATAATATAGTATATTATTCACGTGTAGTTCCATTAGATAATAAATTTTCAACTATGCAGAAACGAATTAACTTACGATTTATTTATTATAACGTACAGAATTGAAAAAACAATTATGTAGTATTCATTTCTAAATGTGGTTGTAGACGAAGAGGAGGGTATATTGTCTATGCAAATATTTGTACTGGGATGTAATTAACGATCAAGCATTTGAAGATTATCAGTAAGACTACAGTTTTCCTGAAATCAAGAATAATTCCTGCCACTTTAATCATTTCCAATATAGTACCATTTTTTAGTTAATAGAATATTATTTAATAAAGCTCAATCCCAATAGATTGTGTACTATGCCTGTCAGGGAACCCACGTTAAAAAAATGACTTGGCTCATCCGACTTCTTCAACTATTTGAATCGCGATATCTCAGGAATGGTGATTCGTAGGAAAAAGTATAAAAACAATTTTGGTAGAAAATTGCATGGTCTACAACTTTTGTCTGACCTATTTTTATGATAACACTTTTAACACGGTTTACGAGAAAAATGCAAAAAACATGCATATTATGAAAAAAGAATAATAAGCCTAACTCTTATGATATCATCAGCTAATTACACTTTAATTTGATGTACAGAAGGTTCTATAATTAATTAATCAGAGAAGAAACATTGTCAAAAATGTAATAGTTGTAGGATTTTATTTTAGTCGTTGCGGTCCTCCAACCACAGCACATTGTGCTAATTTCGCCCAAAAAATCTAGTTCAGTAGATAACACTTGTAACGAATTATTAAATATGTTAATTCACTGAGTACATAATATGTCTATCTTAACACTTCCAATATTAGAAAACAAATAAATACACCTACTTTAATTTTTAAAGCATTACAACCTTGGACTTCAATGTTTCCGCCATTAACGGTTTATTGTTAATAATAAATCAGTGCCTAATAATGAGAAAAATCAACATCCGTCAGACGTAAGTTGTGATTCAGAATTACCCATATTATTGAATTTCGTCATTTTTAACAACTTTGTATCGACATCCACAGCAACAAAAACAGAAATATGTAATAATAATGAATGTATAAAGTGGTGTAATTAAACCGCAATCTGCATTGACATAAAAATTACAGTGCGTTTAGATTTGAAGGCAACAGATCGACAGACACGTACCAAGTCACCTGGAAAATGCAAAGTACATGCAAGCAATTAAAACAATTAAAAAAACAGCAGATTCGTTTCACTTTTACAGAAACTTACTTCACCTGTTTCATTATTATGTGTTTCTTTTTGCTTAATTTACGAAATTCGGTTCGCCACAAACTCGGATTACCTAAGAGCAAAAAATTGTAGAATTTTACAAAAAACATGCAATGCTTCATTGATCACCGAATGTCGTTGACCAGATTGTTGCGGTCCTCAACCTAAAGAAATGAAATGGTAGAGCACATTGACTCAATTTGGGCTAACAAAAACAAGGACTTGCTAAACTGTGGTCACCATGCCATACAGGTTATTAACAACGCAGTTGTTCCTAAAATTTAAAAAACCAGACCGAGACAAAGGACTGCAACTGCTGTACAAAAACAGACCAGTCAAGATACGTAGCGTCAAGCATTTAAATTATTTTTTAATGGCCGGCAATTAATCAAAATGCTTAACAGGCACCTACCTACAAAAATACTTCAGTACTTATTATAATGATAATGATTATCCGGCTTTTTAACAAATCACTTCCAGCCATCCAGAAACTGCTTCGTCACGAAAATTATACATCGGGAAATAACAAATTCAATTCTCATTTTTACATGTACGCTTACTTGGAATTGCAAAATAACGTCACACTGATATTTTGCTGCAATGACAAATTGGGACCCAAGGCAAAGTTGCGTCATATTAATTTACATAACTGCAGTGATAACATTTTCGTTTAATTAACATCAGTAAATAGGTGTATCGCAGTTCAAGGACCTGAAAATTTTGTACAAGCTGAGTGGAATAAAATCATCAAAGCTTGTACACGCAAAGAGAGTATAATTGATAGTAGTCGTTATCAGGACACATGTGGGTATTTTAAATCCACAGTCGTAATGGGTAATTAATTTTAAATTATGTGTTTATTGATTGGAGGTTTTATAACACAAGGTTCTATTATACGCCATCGGTTCAGATAACATTTTTCAAAAGTCAAATACTGTTATTAAAAGATAAAGGATTAATGGAGATTGGTCCAGTTGCAACAAAAAAAAGTTGACAGGCACATACCACAGGATCGTGCAAGATGATGATTTTTAATTAGAGCTTACGTAAATAGAATACGTACTCACATTTATGATTATTAAAGTTAATGGTAAGGTCTACAGAAATATGTTGGCGTTAACTAATTGTTCAAGGTTCGGTCAAGAAATTTGTGAAGTGACCAAATACATTAGTTATTTTTTTAAGTAATTTCTTTGTCAATATCAGACAATAAAAACAGTAAAATATCACCCTTTGAACGCAAAAATAGAAAATCACAGGAAATGCAATGAAGATAACTTACAAGACTACAATCACTAAAAAAATACATATATAGGTTATTTTAATAATATCCATTAATAAAATTTCCAAAATCGTACTTTAGCTCTTGACATGACATTTTTTGTATCAAAGATCAAGATCATTACACTTGTCTGTAAGCACAGATATGCCAAAAGTAGTACATAAATCGAGCAGCGCATAAACTATTCTTGTGTATATAAGTTATTATAATACGAGTGATTATTGGTGTCAATATTGATGATCATTGATATTGACAAATTGACAAATATTGACAAAGTGAATTTTACGTATTCTATTGGTTTCCATTTATAAATAAACATCAATACCTCAGCAAACTATAAAATTTCATTATGTATTCACTATAGTTTTGAGTGTACTGTATTATGATTTATCCAGTGCAATAAAATAAAGCTTTATAAAATAAAGCTTCTTATCAATTTTGCCAAAATTTGGTTTCATTTTCACATAAGTTATGATTGCCGGCAAGATTTTGATTTTAGTCCTGAGAATGTTCTTCATTTACAGATATATTAACTCATAATTCCACAATAAGTAAGAAGAAAATGTTGGAAGTTATAAAAAAGTTTTTGAGTTCTGAACAAGCAAATGTGCAAACGGTTATCTCATTGAAATGTAAAACAGATATAAGTAAAACTTACAGTCACGTGCGTTAGGAGATAATCAAGGATAATCTCCTTCTTCTTGTTCTTTTCCTCTTCTTCGCATATTCCTAGCTTCAACCTCATGCTTAGAGTCTTCATAAGTCCACCTTCGAAAGAGCTCCACAAAACCTTGGGTACGTAACACGCCATCGCCTGTACAAAGACAAAGATTAGTCACGAAACAACAGTGTTTATTTATGAAATGGTTTTGTAACCTGGTCCTCTTTAGTGTTAATACATATTATTTGTATTCTACATTTAATAGATCCTGTGTTTCTTAAATGACTGGAAGAACAATTGTAGTTTTCTTATTTGAATTCTGTTTCATTCTATAAGTTTAAGTCAAGTATTTCCATTGTAATCAATGTTGTTGGATTAACTAATGACTTCATTCTTTGAATTTAAATATCCCAACAATATTCTCTTCAATTATCTAGACTTTAGATTTACAAACATTCCCAATTGTATTCAAGATGCTCTCTGAATAAATAATGCTCCTTCAAAAATATATAAAATGATCTCGTGTCAGTGGTGTATCGTAAAAGCTTTGAACTCGCTGTTATTTTTTAATAAAAATTAACTTTCAAGATCAAAGTGGGTATATTGGGTGTGTGCAATTATTCATGTTTTATTACAGTACATTAACCAATTTGTAATCTACAAATTAATATTAAAATGTACAAAAGGGACATTGTTTTTAAATTTAAATGTATCGATGTATTTAAATTTCATCTTGAAATATTTATGTGAAGTGTTAATTGATTTTTGGCAGGTTGGGGGTATTTCGTGAAGTCTCAGTACGTAATTTATACACACATTTTATAGTGCATCAATATTTGTGCATATTGTGCAATGTCTCAATAGATAAAAAAAAAAAAAACTATTAAAAATGTAGATAATTTTTAATTTTTAAACATATTTCCATAAACGCCCATGTTGAACAATTTTGACAATCATATTTTAATAAAACGTTATAAAGCAATTGTGGTAGATATTTTGAAAACTGTTCTGACAAAAAAGTGGAAGTGGAAAAAAAGACATTCGTTGAAAAAACATTTGAGTAGTTTATCGGCATTGGGGCGTATTCTGTAACTGCTCCTCTAAATTTTAAAGGCCGTTAAATTAAGTTGTCATAGCAATGACCAATCAGGGCTTTCTGTAATTTTTAGAGGGGCGTTAAAATTTTAGCGACCTTTAAAATTTGAAATTTCAAGCCCTGATTGGTCATTGCTATGACAACTTAATTTAGCGGCCTTTAAAATTTAGAGGAGCAGTTACAGAATGCGCCCCATTGAAGTTTAAAAAATGTGGACTGGAAAACGGTCAAGATCTTATTGGTATTTTTACCGACTTCAAAAAAGGAGGAGGTTCTATGTTCGGCTGTATGTATGTTTTTTTTTTCCTTTTATGTATGTTCACCGATATCTCCGTTAATTGTCGACCGATTTTGAAAATTCTTCTTTTATTTGAAAGAGTATACTCCAGAGGTGGTCCCATTGTCACCAAGTCCGGATCTGATAAAGGGCTCCCATGGAAATCGAGGAAAATTGTAAAATTTTTCCTTTTATGTATGTTCACCGATTTGTTCGTCAATTGTGGATCGATTTTGAAAATTTTCTTTTATTTGAAAGGGTATACTCCGGAGGTAGTCCCATTGACAGCAAGTCCGGATCTGATGAGGGGATCCCATGGAAATCGAGGGAAATTCTCAAATTTTTCCTTTTATGTATGTTCACCGATTTCTTCGTCAATTGTGGATCGATTTCGAAAATTCTTATGCACGTCTTTGCGTCTGGGAGTCATCATTGCCTTAGATTTTTCAGGTAGTAATATTAATTCATCATTATTGTTTCAGTATTTCTGGTTCTAATTTTTTTATAGTTTGCGTCTTTCATCTTTATTTTCAACCAGCCGTCGTTTCCTCATTCGAGCAGCGTCCTTACTTAGGTCTACCCGTCACTTAAAATTGTAAAATAATTAGCTTTTAAAAAAAAGATACCGACTTCAAAAAGCGAGAAATAAGTCAGTACATGTATGTCGGAGATTGAGATAAAGGGGCGAGGTAACCGCCCAAGAATTATAGAAGCTTGTTATTAAAAATTAAAATTGTTGACACTATATGTGAACTAACGGTCCCGCGTGTCGTCTCTCTACTCCCGACCTCGCTCGTTCCGTTCGAAGAGGAAGACCCCTCCCCTCCGTGTTCACCAAAAACCACTTAAACTCAAGAATACATAAATTCTTAAAAATCTAAATATAGAACACAATTAAGGAACCCAGCGGCGCCGGCAAAACAGTGGTGGCGACTCGACTTGGGCAAGTGGCGCCGACACGGCCATTCTGACACAGTGCACGTCCTCGGGCACTCCTTACGGGAAAACGCACGAATATCAAAAAGTTTTCGGTTAGCCACGCTCGGCCTTTCTGACCCGTATTATAAGCAAAAACAGACATAGTAGAAGGCAATTCAGCGACAAAAGTCGTCAAAACAAATTAGCTTACAGTGGTAGCTCTTCCGGTTAGACTCTCACTACACCGGGGTCGACTAACATACTCAGCTGGATAAGAAAAAAAGTTCTTCCAGGCTCGATTTTGATACAATACTCCATGCTAGGTTTCATCTGGCTAAGAACAAAGGTTCTTCCAGGCTCGATTTTGATACAATAGTCTATGCTAGGTTTCATCTGGCTAAGAACAAAGGGTCTTCCAGGCTCGACTTTGATACAATAGGCCATGCTAGGCTTCATCTGGCTCAGAACAAAGATTCTTCCAGGCTCGACTTTCATACAATAGACCATGCTAGGCCTCATCTGGCTAAGAACAAAGGTTCTTCCAGGCTCGACTTTAATACAATAGACCATGCTAGGCCTCTTCTGGCTAAGAACAAAGTTTCTTCCAGGCTCGACTTTGATACAATAGACCATGCTAGGCCTCATCTGGCTAAGAACAAAGGTTCTTCCAGGCTCGACTTTAATACAATAGACCATGCTAGGCCTCATCTGGCTAAGAACAAAGGTTCTTCCAGGCTCGACTTTAATACAATAGACCATGCTAGGCCTCATCTGGCTAAGAACAAAGGTTCTTCCAGGCTCGACTTTAACACAATAGCCCATGCTAGGCCTCATCTGGCTAAGAACAAAGGTTCTTCCAGGCTCGACTTTAATACAATAGACCATGCTAGGCCTCATCTGGCTAAGAACAAAGGTTCTTCCAGGCTTAACTCTTTTACGGAACACTATACCAGGCCTCATCTGCCCAAGTGTGACAAACATCTGACTTAAGTGTAGTCAAGATCGACCACTAACTAATCACAAAAGCGGAAAGAGACTACACTTGGCAGGCTAAACGACATAATGGACATCTGATCATATATCAGGTTCGACAAACTTTAAAAACAGTCAACAAAATAGTAAAACTTTACCTATTTAATGTCGAGGCTTGGCTGATCAGGTCGATCTAAACTTTTAACCTCTAAATTAGGTGCTAGAGGAGCTTCTCCTGGTTCTTGTGGCACGAGGATGAGTTGATCATGAGCAAACTTAAAGGTTCTACCCTTTCCCTTTTTTTTTTAGTAGGCTTAATTACTTCGTACCGATCATTCTCTAATATCTTAACAATTTTATAAGGCCCTTTGAACTTAGGATTCAATTTAGAAATCATCCTCTCGTTAATTTTATTAAAAACAAAATCACCGAGGGCAAAAGGCTTAATAGTAGCTTTTCCCACATTTTTGCGTTTTGCAATCGCTTGTTGAGGCTTTTTCAATATTTGTGCTTGCAACACGTCTCAGTTCAGACAACGGAAGATTTTCCTCTTTCTCCTCCAGGATTTGTTGACGATTTTTTTTTTTTTAGGGTCTTTCTCAGTTTCGCATTTATGTTCCATACGAGAGTTTAACAACAATTTATTGAAAATTATTCCTTCACTTTATTTAATTGCATAAAAGTTACTTACTTCAGTTTTCATATGGGTATTTTAGAAGAAAAAAAAACTACTGATGGAAGTTCAAAAGAGCAGACGCCGAAAAAGTCATTTTAACTATAACTTATAGAAAGAATTTCCCCTTTTTTTTGCTTCCACATAAATACCACGAATCTACAGTAAAATGTACAATTTATCGAGCAAAATCTTAATTAGTCATTGGTGGGAGATCAAACAAATACATTCAATGGAAAAATACAGTCTTAATTAATTTTATTATTATAAAATTCTTTAAATGCAATTAAGATTTTGTTAACCCCACGTCCACCGCGCGATACTTATTAAGTACTCCTATCTCGTCAATAATAATGGTCAGTTTATATTCAGGGCTAACTGCACTTCACCTAAACTATCCTGTCATGATGTCATCAGATCCTGTTCCGACAGTAGTCAAAATGTTTGTTAACATTTGCATTCTATGCCTGCTCGCATGATATTTTACTACAATGTTTTTCAACAGGACCTAATTTATCGACATCGAAGTCTTTTATGTAATTTTAAAATAAAGATTACATCACGATCAACCAAAAACACTGACCTGACCAAGGGGCATTTTTCTACCCCTTGTCTGTTAACGGATACAAAGTATGAGTGCCTCGCTTGACATAGCATTTACAACTTCATAAATCATGTTGATTAGACCTAATAAAGATAGTTTAGCCACCTTTCAACTCAAAGCATCAAAATCGTGGACACCCCTGTTAATAATTACCAATCAACCTAAATTCGTGCAACATATTGTTTTTCCTGCATGCGTTTGTCAACCTTCTGAAAAATAATTTGAAGTATTTTACGATTCTTCGAAGAGACAAACATCGACAACAGTTTCTTTCCCACATTGTTTAGAAACGCTCGGGGTTCGAGCCTATAAACTGTACCTATAAACTTAACTTCAAGACATGACACAATCTCGTCACGGACCTCGAACCGCGTAGGTACCATTTGGATATTTTACCGCTCTGATTGTCTATTTGTAAACCAATTAACTATACCAAAATTGTCGTTTTAATTGAATTAGCACGTACCTACTAATCTTAAAAATCTGTTCCGGGACGACCTATCACATATCAAATTACTGTACTGGAAAACACCCACCAATATGTTTTACCACAAACCCTTGAATTCAACCCCCTCATATACTGTCAAACCTCGACTTTGCATTATTATACGTCCGTCATTTCCACGAAAACAAATGTCGTCCCAATTATAAGTACCACATACTCATCAATCGAATGTCGTTTTCCAAGTTTTCCGTATGTTATTAGTAACTGAAAGATTGGTACTTACTCTTCCTGTTGGAACGCTAGTTAAATCCGTTTTAACATTAAAATTAACGACTTCTCGTTCGCACGCTTCTAATTGGAGATTATGCGTGAAAGACAAACCGAAGGGAGTGAACTGAACGCTAATCTTTTGTTCTATTAGGTCTTTTTCAACAATAATCTGTGCTGACATAAAATTATCGGGCACTACGAAAAATGGCAGTTCAACAAATAGTCCTTGAATTTTAACTTTCAGCGAGATCAAATTGTTAACGTTTTCCGGGAAATTGATTAGAAAAACTTTCTTTCAGTAGTAAGCAATCCGTTCCGGTATCGAATAAAAGGAAAAGTCTCACCAGATCCAAGCTTCAGCTCTCACGTTGAGAGGGGTGGTTGTTAACAGACATAACTGTTTTCTCAGGTACCCACTACAGGAGCCCGTTCCGAGGCCCGTTCCCGTTCTCGCTCTATGTCCAACGTGAAGCAGTTGCATTTTCCCATAAATTTTTCAGGTTTGGAGGAAGGCGAGAAAGCCCGACGCTTCGGTCCGGTGTGATGACCAGAAGGAAATAGCTCCGGACGTTTCTCTAGTCTCACACGTGCACACGCTTCTTGCGTTGGATGGGCGTTCATCCGGGAATCGTCACCTGACGACCGCCTGCGAGATTTGAGAAGAGCAAGGGTAGTTCGCATATAGTGCTGCATCTCATCAATTAAGGAATTTCTTCTAGTAGATTTTGTCGTCCATGTACGACCTGCTGTTCTAGCCATTGTACGCGAGTCAAAGCTGCTTTCTGCGTTTCTGATTCGAGTGCACTTTTTTCGTCATGTTCATTTCAGTTTTCACTCACTTTTGGCGGTCCCGATCCCACTTCTGATGTCGGAGATTGAGATAAAGGGGCGAGGTAACCGCCCAAGAATTATAGAAGCTTGTTATTAAAAATTAAAATTGTTGACACTATATGTGAACTAACGGTCCCGCGTGTCGTCTCTCTACTCCCGACCTCGCTCGTTCCGTTCGAAGAGGAAGACCCCTCCCCTCCGTGTTCACCAAAAACCACTTAAACTCAAGAATACATAAATTCTTAAAAATCTAAATATAGAACACAATTAAGGAACCCAGCGGCGCCGGCAAAACAGTGGTGGCGACTCGACTTGGGCAAGTGGCGCCGACATGTATTATTACATGTGCTACCTACTGATCTGCTTGAAGTCGGTGCCAAGCCAAAAAAATAGGTTGTAGATAGATAGGCTGTCCGCTCCCGTCACATCGCAAGTCCCACCGCGCGCGCGCCGGAATGCGTGAGCGTGGGTGGGGGGCTCGCGCTGAGCAAAACATCCCAAACGGGCAGACACGTGCGGGGCAGACGTCGTTGACGGCCTGATATTGAATTTTTTATGCGCTATAACGTTGTTGATATATCTGTATAATGACAATAGGTTACAAATTTGTTAACCTCTTTGGCTTGGCACCGATTTCAAACAGATCAGTAGGTAGCACAAGTAATAATACATGTACTGACTTATTTCTCGCTTTTTGAAGTCGGTTTCATTTTTTTAAAAAGCTAATTATACAGTATATCCCCGGATTGAGTTTACAAGAGGAAAATATTTTTTATTTTTGACTTTACGCCAAAACCTCAAAGGAATAAGATTTTTTGCTTGTCCTGAAACCATTAAATCTGTAATTAAAACTTAATTATTCTGACCGAGTTGAAAGAAACGTATATTTTTCTCTTGATTTTGGACTTGGTAATGATTAATTTTAATCTTAAAGTTTTCTTATCACGAAGGCAAGCTATCGTTTTGGAGTAGAATTGTGCGCAGAAATGGATGGGGGGTTAATTGAATAATGATTGTTCTTGTTAAAAATTAGTTTTTTTTATGTTAAAGGTGTTTCTTTGAGTTGCCATTTTTTTATTAAATTAATTTTAATTTATTTAAAATAATTTTTTTCACAAACATTTTTGTTATTTAACTTGCGTAAACTCATTTGTCAACGTGACATCGTTGTCAAAAAAATAAAATCGCCAATGTGGTGGGATTTAAAGAGCAGAGAAAAAAATTTATAAGTCCAAAATTAAGAGAAAAATTAAGTTTTCTTTCCACTGAGTCAAAATAATGAAGTTTTAATTACAGATTTGCTGGTTTCAGGACAAGCAAAAAATCTTATTCCTTTGAGGTTTTGGCATAAAATCAAAAATATTTTTTTTTTCCTCTTGTAGACTCAATCCGGGGACATACTGTATATTATAGGTAATAACTGCTTTCTAGAGACATGACAGAAGAAGAAAAAAATTACAAATCGGCTACAAAAAAAAAAAAAACAAACACTTTAGATGATTTCTTCTACCTGTTTTAATGTTAAGAATCTAAAAGACCTGTGGCCAAGAAATCTAAAAAATCTAGAATACCTCAACAACATTAAAACAAATAAAAAGGAGTTAAGATTCACAAGGGTTTAGATAAGAATATTCGAAAATCTGAAGTAGCTAGGATACCTGCAAAATTTCGGTGATTGAACAAGAAAAATAAAAAGAATATTTTTTAAGTTTTAAAACTTTTAGACGTAAAAACCAGAAGAGCAGTTGAATCTGACAAACCGTGAAATTAAACAATATCACAGTAAAGTAAATATCTGCAACTTCCTAACATTATACCTATAAAAACCAATATAGCAAGCAGAAACACGAAATATTACTAACATAATTGTTATATGGACCACTTGAATCGAAAACGTTAGAGTTCTTGTCTAACTGCTGTATTTTTTAATTTGTATAGGTACTTTTTGATACGTGGCTTTAATCACAACCAACAACTTTTCCAACAAATAAATAAAAGTTAATTTTCCACATGCGACTAGTTTCCTGATATTTCTTCAGAAGTACTAGCTGACCCGTCCCGGCTTCGCACGGTGATTTTATTTTATTAAGCAATTTATTTACTACTTTAATAATTTTGAAAAACCGTTTCTTAGTGAGCGCCCACGTGGTAAAATAAATAAGTAATAAAATTTCATTGCAATCGGTTTAGTGGATTCAGAGATTAACCCCCCCATCACGTTACTCCCCTTAGGAATGGAATTTTGATAAACCGTTTCTTAGTGAGCGCCCACGTGGTAAAAGAAGTAAGTGTGCAAAATTCTATTGCAATCTATTTAGTAGATTTAGGGATTACTTCCCCCGCCCCGTTACCCCCCTTAAAAATGGAATTTTAAAACACCGTTTCTTAGTGAGCGCTTACGTACTAAAATAAGTAAGTATGCAAAATTTCGTTCTAATCGGTTCAGTGGATCTGGAGATTTCGTGATGAGTCAGTGAGTGGTATTTGGATTTTATATATATAGATTAGATGTTACTTGACCGTAGTTTAGAATATTGTAGACATAAAGGCATCATGTGACATCGAGGACATAATTACAAGATTATTCAGACTATTGCACTATTGCTATCTAAACTCTAGGTTAAAATTTAAATATATCTAAGTCGAACTCCACAAACTTTAATGAGCTTAAAATTACAAATGGAACATGTTTCGACTTAGATATATTTAAATTTTAATTTAAATTTACTCCACCTGGATTTAAGAACATTCTTCTGGTTTAAACTCTAGGTGCTACTTTAAAACAAATGCCATAGGAATCATCAAAAGTATCAAAATTCAGAAAAAAATTATGTATTTATCACATTTGTCCATCAAAATGTGACAGGAAAAATGCACTACTTATGTCATAAATAAAAGTATTAAGGGAAATAGTGGTTTATGAATAATGACAACAAAGCAAGTTATACTAATGGGATTTTTTTAGAACAGTTAAAGATAATTTCTATGAACCTATTATTCTAATATATAAAACAGATCGTAATGAAATTTTGACCACAAATAATATTAGAAATGGGGAGTAACATACGACCCCAATGTGTCACCCCTTTTTAACAAAAAAAAATAGATAAATTCCAAACCAGGCGAAATTGAAAACTCTGTCAGATAAAAATGGCACAGTGATAGTTTTAGACGTAATTATAATGTCACTCATCAGTGTTAGTCAAAATAATTTCACAAGGGAGAAACAATGTGGTGAAGTCGAGGGAGAAGTGCCAAAATTTATTGTGGATTGCTTTCGATGTGGGCGCAACTTTAAATTCTTCTTGGATAGGACATGCAATCGGCAAGTAACGTTAGTCAATTTATAACGCTATTCTGACGTAATTATCGGGTCTATGTCTAAAATTTGTTGTTATTGTAAATTCTTTCGATGGAAAAGGCCCGGACATGTGCTGCAAAATGGCAAAGTAAAGCTGGAACATATCAGGGATCCATCAGAACCACTCCGAGGTCTTCTCATCTGCACAGATATTAGATCAAATATGTTTATTTCATCAGTTAGAAATTACAATGCTTTTCAAATGATATCATTTGGGACAGCAAAAATTGTATATGAAGCTAGTAGCTAGATACCAACATTTTAAGTCCAGGTTCAAGTCTATCATTTACCTGGTTCACTTCTTCCCGAATCTGGCGATTCAAATTTTCTACAACTCTATTTGATAGAACACAATGACGAGGAGACGACATTAAAATGTACCTAATAATTATACTCAAAACTAAATGCTGGTATGTATAAAATTTACAGCAATTATTTTTGGTGGTCCAACCCGAGCAACGCCGGGCAATCTGCTAGTATTCTATAAATAGAAATAAGTTTGGAGATCAATAAGTATATAAGGCTATAATTACGGCCTTAGTATGTATTCGAGTCAACAACCAGTAGTGCGTTTATTCTTTGTGTAATGCAATATTTTAAAGCTTGAAGACGTGAAGGTAATAACAAATTTTTCAAAAAGCAAATATATTCATTCCAAGTTGGAGCCACATTTTTTAGTTCCATTTTTACTTCAATGCTCAAAAGGATCCCAAACTTGCGATATTTGCTTTTGGTTTCCGATTAATTTTGTATTTATGACTCCTTGTAGATGATCCATTACGATATGTATACTTTTTCACACAACCTTTTCAAAACGTAAAATCTAATTCAAAATAACGTCATCATTTTAAATTAATATTCTTTAAGGTATAAGAACCCCTCTGTAGTTCATCAATTGTATCATTAATCTCTTATTAAATTAGGGCTGATAATGGGAGTAGTGTTCTCCCGAAACATGTTCCAATTGTAATTTTGCGTGTATTAAAGTTTGTGGAGTTAGACTTAAATATATTTAAATTTACTCCACTTTGATTCATCGACATTCTTCTGGCTTATTAAACTCGTCTTTAGTGATTTATATCCGAGAAGATGACATTGAAACGAATTTTTGTAGACTGATTTTTAGAAATCGATTGACAAATATTTCTAGTTTTATGGTGGTGATTTTTAAATTGATGAATTTTCCAATGCTTTGGCAGCATGTCGAATGGTGTATTTTACTCAACATTTCACATTTAATCTACACTTGTCCAATAAATTTATCGAAGGCCTCGACTGTCATGACGATAACACTCTGCAAGCAGAAATTCAATTTAAATTGAAGATTTTCCTGAGAAGACATTGTGAATTCATGATGTAAAAAAACATAATAATTTTAAATTATTTTATTAAAGTTACTCTTAATAAACCAGAAGAATGTCGATAAATCCAAGTGGAGTAAATTTAAATTAAAATTTAAATATGTCTAAGTCGAACTCCACAAACTTTAATAAGTGTAAAATTACAAATGGAACATGTTTCGGCAGAACACTACTGCCATCATCAGCCCTGCAAATTTGTTATTGAAATCTAAATGTTGTCTAAGAATTGTATTAAGCCATTTTGAAAGTATTGATACAAATTTGCAATAAAAAACTCAATAGATCTTTGCTCCAAAATTAGAAATTTCCAAATTCCATCAGACACTAGACTTGTTTCATTTGACGTAGTTAATGTATTCCCCAGCATCGCCCAAAATCTTGCTTATTAATTTTAAAAAACCTACTATTTAATTCTAATATGCCAACCATACATGCACTAAATTTACATTCACATTCACATTAATAGTAACTTTTATTCACAAGACTCAGGCTTAGCAATGGGTTCTAATTTGTCACCTCTTTTAGCAGAAATATTCATGAATAACTTAGAAGATCAGTTTTTAAGTTCTTCTCCCTTTAAAGATCATTTTCTCTTTTGATACAAATATGTAGATGCCATCATTGTTTTATTCAAAGGATCTGATTCTGAACTGGATAACGCACTAGGCAACTTAAATTCTTTAAACCAATCCATTAAATTCACCGTTGAAATTGAAATAAATTCCCAAATTCCCTTTTTAGACTTGTTAATCACTAGAAATAATAATATTTTTCAATTTGACATTTATAGAAAACCTAGTATCACAGATTGCGTAATACCTTTTGACTCTTGTCACCCTGTTTCCCATAAATTTGCAGCTTTTCATTCCTTTTTCCACCGATTATTTTCTATACCACTATCAGATTCATCTTTTCAAACAGAACTTAATAACATTAAACAAATTGCTTCAAATAATGGATATTCTTTAAAAACTATAAATAAATTATACTATAGATACTATAACAAATTCAAATACACACACCACTTGGTTAAAAATCCTTCAGAAACAATTTCCTTTTCAAATTCATTGGTGTCGTCTCAGAGAAATGTTCTAAAATACTAAAGAAAAACGGTTTTAAAGCTTCATTTAAAACAGATAACAACTTATCCAGATTTTTTATTAAAAATAAAAATCCATTAGATTACAAATCATCATCAGGTGTATACAAATTAAATTGCTCTTCTTGTGAGTCATTCTACATAGGTCAGACAGGTCGCAAAATATCAGACCGTATATTAAAGAACATTTCCACCATCAACGCCTTCTTCTTTCGCCAATCATATATTAATAACGAAACATAATTTTTCACCATCAAATTCCAAATTGATTCATAAATGCAATAAAGGCCTGAAATTAGATTTTCTTGAGACTTTGGAAATAAGGAAAGCCTTGAAACTGGAAAACAGATCTTGTTTAAATGATTAAATTTTACTCTTTAAATTTACTCTTTGCTCCATTTTTAATTTTTACATTTTATAAAATATTGTTTTTACGAAATCTTTTAAAAATCATGTAACCCTTTGAAAGCGTCAAATTTAATTCAAAATTACGTCAACGTCATATTTTTTTATATTCTTTAAGGTAAGAACCCCTCTGTAATTGTAATTGTAATTTAATTGTATAATTAATCTCTTGTTAAATTAGGGCTGATGATGGCAGTAGTGTTCTGCCGAAACATGTTCCATTTGTAATTTTACACTTATTAAAGTTTGTGGAGTTCGACTTACTTAGACATATTTAAATTTTAATTTACTCTTAATAGGTCAATAAAATTGTTTTTAAAATTAATGAGCAACCAAATCGTGCCGTTTTGTCTAGCGTATTTCTTTAAGTCTAGCGTGTTCCTTTTTTGAGCTAAGAAAACATATTTTGTTCAAATTATATTGATACATTTCAGCTTTTGTGTAAATTTTCTGCTATATTAACCCTACGATTGATCACATTTGGAATTATTGCTATCTCTGGGATCCTTAGTTTGGTTATCAGTGGGCAAATTATTAAATCTGAGGTATCTATAATTTTAATCTTTATTGATATACCATAAAAAAATTGTTTCAGAGCGAAAAAATTTTCTTCAAGCTTGTTGAAACAAACTGGTACAACTGGAACATCGCCAACAGAAAAGTGCTACACATAATTTTGTGTAATAATATAAGTTTGAACGCCATTGTTATCAACTATCAATTAGGAATGAGAGTAAGTTAAGATTCAGAGAACAGATTTTAGAACTGACCTTTTTGATTTTACATTTGTAGAATAATTGTATACGCTGCGGAATCTATAATTTCGAATTTTTTTAAATATTTATTACAGGGTAAATGTTTGTTATATTAGCATTAGTATAACAAACGACATGCATAAATAGCACGTACAGCACTTTCATCAACGTTTATCAAGCTTACCTGGAAGAACAAAACGAAGCAGACCCACTGATAGTAAGTGTAGTATTTCTTGGCATCTTCAGCGCCGAAATCGTTGGCAATACCAGGATGGGCAACTTCTCGACCGACCTAAAAGCGAAGAAAAAAACAACGCTGTAATTATTGCAGGGAAAGAAACTGTGGGCTGTCATTATATGGCGAGCTTAAATTACAGATGTTTAGCCGGAGGACTTGCGTCTGGGGCTAAAATATACGAAGCAGAGATCCGTGTGGGTCGGTTGAAAAAATCAAGCATCTGTCTGTAATTTAATGTATTTTATGTTCGCTGTATTTCGTGCTTGGGTCTTTATTATTGGTGGACACTTTATTGTTTCTAGAGGTGTAGTTGTGCTGTCGCAGCTTGGGGATGTTGCAAGCATTTTTAAATTGTTAGGTATTCTTGGAATTATAACTACCTGATTGTCTTATTGTCTGTCTAAAATCGAAATAAAAGAGGGTTCTTTTGATTGTGTGCGGTTAGTTGGTCGTGAATGAACTATAATAACAACAAATATCAATTATTGATAAAAAAAAAAGAAAAATAACTCGAATGAGTTTTACTCATTGACAACTATAACAATGGCTGGCTAGCTACCGAAATTAGTTTTCATAAACATTCAGGTCGGCGTACTTTAACACTAAACCTCCCATTCACATTGTTCTGTGGTTTTTGCCTTGATTCATTCATGCATTTACATTTTTATGTGAAAGTTTATTGTTGAAGTTTGAAACAAAAAATCCATTGAGGCCATTCGCTGACCTCTTTTTTCCTCCCAATGACAACAGTCCTATTCTGGTGTAATGTCAATATGGTTGCATCTGCCTTTCTCTGCCTTATTTTTCATCGTATTGTTTTTAAAAAGGAGTTCAATAAGAGAACTATTGCAACATAATGGTTGCAAGAATCGTCTCGGTCATGTGATAACAGATCGTAAATAATTCAGCCTTGAGGAGGAAATTGCATGTAATGGATTCTAACAATAGTCAGTTCACAATTTACAATACTGGTATCTACACCTACAGTTCTACTTTTTCATTGTCTCAAAATATATGGGTTAAAACAAAACTAATGTAATCAAAGAGAGAAAGAGAAAAAGAGGTAGCTAGTTATTCTTGATTTTAGATTGTTTTTTTCTTCAATAAGGTAAAATTTCGCACCATCATAGTGCAGATATGTCCAAAAGTAATCCTAAAATCAAACTTTTGAAAGTGTAAATTTGGTCTTAAATCTCTTCGTTTCTAGGATCATTAGAATGAGAGTCAACTAAAATTATGTAATAAATGTCTACAAATAATTAAAAACAATCATGTAGACCTTTATTAAGACAAAATTGTAGGTAAGTAATTCATTTACTGGCAATTTAAGAAAAAAGTCTGTAGCTATCAATGGTATTTATTTTACAACAGAACAATATGAGTTACACTAAATTGTAAAGGGGTCTAGCGATTTTTAAATTGAACACTCTCGTGTCTATTGTATGACCGATATCACATGAAAATTTCATGGACATCTACTGGAAAAATTTGTATATTAATGATAAACTATCGTGACCTATGTGAACAAACAAATCTATAGTACGTTTCCATGCCGTACTGAAGAGACGTATCAAAGTCAAAATACATACAAATTTTCAATATTCTTCAAAACACAATGCATTCAAAACATACATTTTTCCATAGATTAAGAAAACATATATTTTTTTAAACATCCAAAGCTGATATTAACCTAATACTTCTTTGCTACTGCCAAGTTTTTTTCCAAATTGACTGACATTGAAAATTATCTGAATTTCAAACTAAATTAATTTGTACAATTTTTCCTACAAGTACCTTTCATGAAATTATCATATTTATTGCTCCAACCTGGCAAACACAGACAGAAATTTATTATTACTAAACATTTCCAGGATCTACCTAATGAAACAACAGAAACAATTTACTATTTATAAGTAATATTCTTATCTAAAAAAGAGTTGTAATGTCTATTTGTACTCTTTTATGAGTGTGTGTTTAAGGAAAGTATGTTTGTCAGATACATATTTATTATATTAAATACAGTAGCACCTAAATTGAAATAATAATGAAAGAAATTCACATTTACATTTAATTATTATAGTTATTGTAGTTATTTATTATACAAGACGATAAAGACATTGTTTATCTACGAGTGAAAAGGTTAAGTACATGAGTGAACTTATTTTTCGAGAAGATAAACAATGTTTATCGTCGTGTATAATACACATAGAGCATAGAGCTCAGGACTTCAAGAGAAAAAATAAGATTTCAAAAAAAATTACGATGCACAGAAATCGCAATTGTGTTGCTCCGTTACTACGGATTACTCTGTAATAGATAATATACTATTACTAGGAGAAGAAAGCATGAATTTTTGAATTAAGCACAGATTTTACAGCCGAGGCAATGTAGAGTGTGCGAAATTCAAAGAAGCTTTCTTCCCCGAGTGATATATACTATTTTTTCTTGAAGCATTTTTAACAAAAACTGTCAAAGGAACACTTATAAAAAAACGGTTACGTGCCTCACCTTTATAAGGACACGTCTGAAGTGAAACTTGCTAAGACGATGGTACGAATCGAGTTTGTTTCATTATTTTCTGATACAAATGTTACAAGTGGCTTATGGTAACTAAAACAAGGGGTCCCCAAGTGCCCCCCCCCCCTTGAGACACGGGCATAGGCCCCAAGAGGGGGCCTCTGAGACAGAGGACGTAGTAATTATTATATTTATTATGTACTAGATGACCCGTCCCGGCTTCGCACGGTGATTTTTTAAATTATCTACATCATTAATACGTGAAGAAAAAACTTTGTACCCCTCTTGAAGCCTATTGCGGGCACGGTGGACTGTGAAAACACTGAACCGATCCGGGTGGCATTACGCCCATGTTACAAACTTCTCTTGACGAATATTATTTGATTTGTGGTAAAAATTTCATATTTCATACAAACAGCCAAACGTACAAATAATTAAACACATTCTTTTTTAGTGAACAGTATTTTGAAATAATACGTATTTTATTTTATTTTTTTCTTTATTATTCTAGAGCAGTCATGCATACGTAAGTTTTGCGGTATTCCCTCTCTGTAGCAAGCAACATATAATTGGCCATGTGAGAAACATGGACTTCCCAAATTGAGCCCAGCAACACTCAGTGACTGTCTTTGAGCTTTGTTACATTGATTTTATATATTAAGATTATTGAATAGAATTCCATTTGGCTTGACAGTTTAACTTGTAGATTCTAATGTCAAAAGATACAAAAAAAATACGAGTGTGCTTTAGACCACACCTACTGAAGTAAAACTTCAGTTCGCCATTGTGAAAGTGCTCTTAATTTATGTAAGTTTATAAATGGAGCTACAGAATCCTGAATTAATACCGTCTGCAGTATTGGATAATGCATGTTTCAGTTTGTAGTCAGCAAAAAGTCGGCAATCATGTGTCGCGACTAAGATAAGTAGCGCAATTGCAGGCAAAATTGACACAGGCCAATGGCTCTGTCGTGGGCGGATCCATAACCTAAAAGACGCGGGTTCGAATTCCGTTAAAGCAAAAAAAAATCTATGAATTAATTATTGTAAAATCGTACGCTTCGCCCGATCACACTTTTCGTAACGCTCTCGTCACGCATTCACCAGCTTACTCCCCAAGTCAAGTGTCCGTAAAGAAGTTTTACTTCAAAGAAAAAATTGGCCCTGGAATAAAGCTTCTCGAAAAATTGCCACTAAAATAATTGTCCTATCAGTTGTTTATTTCGAAACTGAAACATCTGATTTGTTAAGTTGAATTGTCATATACAATATCCCAAGAGTCAGGCAAATTGTCGAAAATTTTCCAGACACGCGTGCAGACAAGGAGGGAAGATTTTAAACAATATGCCTGACCGAGGGATATTTGTTCAGACAATCGCTAAAACAACATTAACAAAAAATTGAAACGTCAGGTCTCATAAATCATGTCATGAGTTGGTTGTCATGGTGGTCGACAATTTCCCTAGGGAGATTTTCGCCACGCGGAAAATTGTCGCGAAATTAAAATTTGATTGGTCGATTTCAAAAAAACCTGACGTTTAGATAGGTCCGACATATCAGTTTGACAGGTGAGGGCGATTGTCGTCAGAATTTACTATTGACTATGCATATTTGGTCTAAATCGTTTTAAGACAAAGATTTTCAACTATCAATCTTCCCACAAAAACTTTCTAGGGAACTGAAGATCATTTTTTTTTTTAAATTATAAAGGTTAAATTGAATAAAAATCGTCTTCTACCATATTTTATACGTATTTTAAAATTGGGTTAATTTACAAATATCAGCATAGATGAGAGTCCAATAATAGTTTACGCACTGAATAAAATGTTGGGAATTATATACATTACAAAAATGTAGGTATATAAATATCTACCTACTATAACGAGGAAGATCTTGCATTAATTTAAAAGAAAAATTTTATCTTGGAATAACGTCTCTTATCTTCACCCAATGGCGCCAAAAAGTTATTATTAGTGTTTCTCTGTCATAAATAAAAGTGTACCTGATGCAGTATATTTACGGTTTTGAAACAGGAATGTGGTTTCCTACAAAATGATAAAAACTACACAAACGAACATTGTAAACTAATAAATCTGACTAGGGAGATTAAGATGCAATCGCGACACGTTTGTCACATAAAACATGCATTAATACAGGAAGAAGACTTCGATTATAACAGCATAATATCCATTATTGAAGAAATAAAACTCCTAATTTATTAAGGTTTCAATTTATTATTAAAAGCATTTAATCGATAACCACAGGGTTTAGGGCAAACATTTGTTAAGAAACATTGTTGCCAATGATGAGTTATTACTATTAATTACCGATTAAACTTATTGCACCTATTTCTGAACCAGCCTGTATATACATCAGGTTAACAAAGGATGTAATGAAATATTTTAACTGTTTTTCCATTTATCATGGTGATTAGAGTATGTATCGATGGATGTGGGGGTCAGAACCGAAATTCTACCAAGATATCCATGTGTGCCTATTTTTTCTTCAAATAACATTGGACGGATTGAATTAATTTTACAGTTCTTGGACATTCGTTGCTACAATATTTCTGATCGTGTTTTTCGAAGAATAGACTACAGCTAACCCTGCAGAATACACAAGCATTTTTAAACATCATATAGAACTGTGATAGAATTAGGTTCAAATTGTGCTGTGCCAGATTGGAAATCGGGTACAAAAAAAAAATCAAACAACTAGTTTTGTGGCAATTTGCTTTAGACAAAAGATCTGTTTTAACTAAAACTCCAAAATAATTTTATTTTAAGGGGCGAATATCACTACAATATAGTGATTTAAGCGAAAAAAAAAAGTATTTGTAAAATATAAAATCAATTTAAGTCCAACTTTAAGCATGGATATGTCATTCAAAGATTAAAAGGTAACATAAACAATGTAAGAATCATCCGATGATGAATATTTAATTATGTTTATAAAATACTGAATTAGTAAGTATGTTTGGTATTATTAATTATTACTAATTAGGTAGTTATTATAATTTATTATATTAAAATTATGAATTCATTTTAGATTTTATTTCTTTGTACTATTCAAATCCATTTTATCAAAACAAAACTTCCATCAATAATTGTTTTATTATTAAAAGGGTTGTCATTTAAATGGAAAATCTAACAAGTGTGTCATTTGCTTTTCATGACACCTTCTACGTAGGCATAAATTACAAACGCAATTAAGAAAAACGTTTTTCTTGATTATCTTGAAATGTGCCAAAGTGGATAGGGCGATTTTTGATATAGGCTTTTCGTACATGGCTACTTTGAATAATCTAATTTTCGATCTCTGTATCTTCACTGGTCAAAATGTCCACCTTTAGCCTACTTTATGCTTAAAACAGAAGATTAATTATTTACATACATATATGTATTTTAAATAACTCACTAACTTGCAAATCTACTAAATAACATTCAAAAGTCTTGTCGTTATTGTCTTTATCTATGAGAAAAAAAATTTGCGTCAGGTCTGTTACAGGAAGACCAGCTGTTAAATCCATTACGAAACTGTAGTCAACTTCCTGTCCTTCGTCTATACAACACATTTGTGATACATTTTCAATGGTGATACCGTCGTAAGCGTCAAGTTGCGGAAGAAGATATGCCACAATTTATACTATAAACACTGACAATTGCCTCTGGTGCAATGTTTACCAGTTTTTGAGCTAACAATAAAATCTATGAAATCTAAGAAAATTTTGTAAAAGTGTGTACGTTATATTTTTGAGAAGAAATGATGAGAGATATAGACAAAAATATACGAAAAGAATTGAAAAAAAATAGAGGAGAATCATATTTTATCTACAGACTTTACTATTTTATTGTGGTTAAAGATTTGGTCTACTGCTATGTACCTAAATCAAAATCTGAGTGTCGCCGCGCGCGAGAGTGTACCTTAACCAGCAACAACAAAGTGGTTAATTAGTGCCAATTTCAAATTAACATTTATTCACACAATTCAACCATTATTATAACTGGAAGCATTAGTTGTATCATTTTTTAGCATTGCACGGGTTTTGTTTTTGCATATCTATTTTCTGTAATTAAAATACAAAATCTATTTCATAAACGAAGGAAAGAAATTGTATACTACTGGAGTAAATGGTCGAATATATTGCAGCAAAATCTTCTGGATGATCCTTTCTGAATCTAACAATGTGTAACAAATGTCGAATATAAATTCGAAACAGATTTTATTACTTCCTGAAATAATAAAAAAAAAAAAGTCTACGGCAATGTGTTCATAAGCTCAAAAACAGGTACCTCTGGAAATTGCAGTCGCCTTACCAAAAAACTAAATTTTACCTGAAGTTAACCGTGAATTTGTTTGGAAGTTCATTGAACTCTTTCCAAAATCTTTACGATGAAATCTTAAAGAAAAAAGCTTACATTTGATCTTAAGAAAAACTTCATGTGGAGCTACGGGAGTAACAATATTAATTTGGAAACGTAATTAAGGCGAATAAATACTAAATCATAATAATAATATTTTTAAGCTGGTATCTTGTGTACCTATCTCCTCTTCTCGACTTTAATAAAGTTTTGGGTTTTTAAAATTGGTTTATAATAATAATTGTACGAATGCACATGTTGTTATTGTTCTGATCGTATTGAAATTGCTTGGGAATATGAAAGGCCATAAATGTGAATTGTAGTCGTAATTTTCAATAAAGGCATTAAATTTCTAAATATAATTGCAAGTAAGTTTCAGGTACCTGACAAGTTTCTATCCTGCCACATACATACATGGGTAATTATTTTTATTGTTTCAAGCTTTTAGTGAAAGGCATGGTGGTCCAGAGCAAATGTGTTTAACAATTAAAATAGTTTCATCAGTATAGGTAGCTTATTTTCTATAATACTTAGTTAAATTTTATTTTAGCAGGTGGTAAAGTACCACCAAAAGTTATGATTTTGATCAATGGGGTCGTCCCACAATTTTGAGAAACAGCTTTTCTAGAAACTAGACGGGAAAGTATTATACCCCTATTTTTTTGTTTATTTGAAATCACACGTTTAATAGTTTAAAAAAATCGAATCATTTGTCTTATTTGAAACACGCGCCTTTCTGTGACGTCATCACGGGACAAAATTCACCATACAAAGTTCAAAGTTACTAGTAGCGCGAAGTAATGAGAAGCGCACTAACCAATGAGAATGCTCCCCCGAAATGACGTCACAAGACGCGGTAAATGTACAGTGCAATTTTTGATACGCTTTGTTATCTCACAAAACAACTTTATTAAACACCAGAACACGTTTTAGTGCTCCTTGTTAAATGGTCTACGAGATGCTATAGTGGAATTCGTTACTTTTTAATTCAAATTTTGACCCCTTGAGGAAAAATAACATAGGTAATTAAAGGAAAACTGTTGGACTTATTTACTTCACTCAGACTACTAAAATGGTTTTTATTCGCCATCATCAGAAAATAAAAAAAATTAAAAAAGAAAAACCTAAAGTCTAAAATTTAGATAGTTCTTGTATTTTGACTCGACTTCGAAAACTGCATTCTTTTGCTATAATATACCTATCTACCGAAGTTGTTAGTTGTATGGTCAGATAAGTTCGTTGAACCTGATCTGATTTGACTGGTATCAAGATGATATATTATTTATTCACATAGTCTAAATCATGCACCATGTAAATAAAATAGATTCCTAAAATTTAAATACAGGGTGTTTAAAAATTTCCGCACCAAACTAATGGTACAGTGATTAGAAGCAAACAGTACGCAATAGAAAAATATTTTAAAAAATTTGGTGTTAGATTCGCATGTGGCTGAAGGTTTCTTTTATAGTAAATCTGGCAACTGAGGAAATTGGAGTGAACAATTAAAGTACTGGCATGTTAGGTAACCAACGCAATTTTTTCTCAGGTACTGGAATTAATTGTAACAATAATTGTTGAGAATTGTCAATTATTTTTTAAGTTTGTCATTTATTATAACAATTTATTATTTAACAGAACATTAAAATACAATTCACAGCAAATGTTCAAATTGTCGACAATTGCCCGTCTCTAGGTTAGAGTTTCAGTGGCTCCAAAAATTCTTGTGAGAAGGTCTTCCCGACTCTCAGATGTATACCAGACGTATACCAACGATTTAAAATGACCGCAAAGAAAAAAATCTAAACGATTAAGGTCGGACGAACGGGGGGCCAACGCGTTGGTCCATCTCGCCCAATTCATCGCTGAAAATGGCCAGGCCATCACAGGACCGGATGATGATGAACTGGTGCTCCATCCAGTTGAATTCACATCTCACCACGTCATCCCACAATGTCAGTGTGATTTATTTTAAATAAATCTGAAAAATTAGTTACTATGCGCACAATTCCATTGTTGCATAAAAATATCCATTGTTATGTTTCAATGTTGCTGCATTGATTTCTGCATAAATCTCGATAATTTAAGAAGACCAAAGGCGTCAAAATTATTATTGATCTACATTTTGTTTCGCATACTTTAGCAACATTTTGGGTGTAATTTACTGATAATAATTAGCTGTAATCAACATTAGAAGATATCTAAAAGAAACCCAAATACACAGAAGAAATGAACACCAAGATTTTTTAAAATATTTTTCTCTAACTTACAAAATGGTTCTAAATAACGTACGATTGTCTTGGTGCGGCAATTTTTAAACACCCTGTATGTATGTATTGTAGTCAGTGTACGTACGTAAGTATGTTTTTAAGTAAAGTTCTCAGTGCAGACAAAAAATTGCTCTAATAGTTATATTCGATACAAATGCGCTGTCAAGACACTAGTCAGTGGCGAGGGAGAATTTTTGAAGCACGAGGCGAACCCGACCCCCCGAAAAGTGAGAGCGCACGAGTATTGGACAATATTCTTTGTATTCGTTCACACAAAATGAGAAAAACACGAATTATTAACATCAAATTTTGAGGTTAGGTTTAATAGCTGTCAAATTAAATACATAAATGGGAAAGTTATCTATACCACTTTATGGATTGTATATTTTACAAAACGAATACAAAAAACATTTTCACGTCAATTTCTATAAGTATGTATAAGGTTACTCATTACTTGTTAATTTTACTATTAACGAGTTGAAAAGCTTATACCAGTGTTTTTCAACCTGTAGGTAGCCTGATGTTCAGGAGGGTCGCAGTCACTTGAAATAACAAAAACTAATACCGTTCTAAATATGATATTTATTTATTAAAGAAAATCCAAATGAACAATCAAAAATACAAATCGACAAAAGAACCGATTGTGAGGGGGTCGCAATTTTTTTCTCTTTCTGAGGGGGTCGCGCTATGGAAAAGGTTGAGAAACATTGGTTGTTTTATACTGTTCGATAATGTCCACTATATTATGTAGAGAGAACGCCCTCGCGGGTAAGTAAAACTTTCATGTAGACGGGCACTTTTAGAAAGTTGAGCCTGCATTTTCCTTATATTCTTGTTTCTCAGTTAATGTGTATCAGGAACAGATGAAAATTTTTTCTGTGTAATTTAAAAAAAAAACACCATGATCGCAAGAAATTTCATACAGTTATGCTATTTAGAAACAAAACAAATATATTACTGATAGTAATAATAGTTGCTATAGTTTTGCTAGATCGGATATAAAGTATAATTATTATATTAAATGCTGCGGTGTGGCTTGTACCTATGGAAAAAAATAGGGAGGCAAAAAGATTTTTGAAAAATGTATGCGTGAAATCTGTATTAATCCTTGTACTATCGTCATCTTGCACAGTTGTTCGGTCACCTAGTTCCAATTCGGCCCTGCAGGTATATTAAGATAGCAGTAGTAATAATAATTAAAATTTAGAAATATTTAAGTCGAACTCCACAAACTTTAACTTAACTTTTTTTAGCTGTAGGTCGTCATACAGGACGTTTCTTTCTTTTTAATTTCACCCTCAGATACAAGGGTATAAACACTTCACATAACACTAACATCCGAACTGTTTTTGATATAAATTTTGTTTAATTGAACCGAGATAGTGTAATCTGGACATATCAACAAAAGAAATGAAAAAAATATATTTAATAATAATGTTTTGTGAGAACCACTTCAACAGCCCAGAACTGACAGTTATAACCGTTTCTTCGTATTTATGTTAAATTCAACACATATTCATCTACCAATCAAAAGGTGAACCAAAGCCCGGCAATTTGACCTTGTTGGAGTGTGGAAAGTAATGAATTGTTCAATTAGCCAATGAAAGGAAATATTAATGGAAAATAAATAAGGGATAATTATAGTGTTTTTATATCAACTGGGCTCAGTGCCATTTTAGATAAACAAAAAGAGTGAAGTCTATAATTTACAGATCACAATACATAATTATAAAAAAGAAAAAAAAATAAAACATCTTTTCTAGCCATTTTAGAACGAATTTAAACTGACTATTAAAAGAAGATCTAACATTAAACTGTACAATGAATTTTTTTATGGATTTAGTATAGTGAAAAGTTTCGATAAATAGGGACTTATAGAGAAGTACGGACCTACTTTCTACTTCCAGGTAGAGAAGATCATTTGGAAATGTTTGGATATTATCAAATTCTTCGAGAACATTAATTACCTATTACGTAATAGCTAACAATATACCTATAAGAACACAAATTGTGGAAAGAACTTCAAAAACCCATTTTGCCATAAGGCAGACATCACTCTGTTCTTCGGGAGACTAATATAACCAATACAAATTCAGAATAAGTATGGACTCTATTTTTTTCTTCGCATCAAAAACAAGAAAAACAACAATCTCTGAAATAACGACTCATAATATTTTTTGCTATCAGTTTTCTTGATCATTAATTAACAACAATAACAATAATAATTGTGTGTGTATATAACTACATGTTAGATCCTATTTATTGTATTTGTATTTTGCAACTATATAGTCTATTTCTTATTTTTATCCAGTCTTCAGTCTCTTTCTCTTTAGTTTATTGCTTTCGTGTTTAGCAACTGTCTTTCTCATGATGTTTTGTCGTTGATGCTAGGTATAGCGATTATCTTTCACATAAAAATGTAGGGACACTATATACTTTAAATTTTGGACCAAGTAATTGTTTGGAGAGTACCTACCATTTGACACATCACACCAATTTGGTGACAATTTTCTCATCGAACGCATGCGCAATATGCAATAACAACTTTATTTTGTACTTTATTCATTTAAAAGTAAGTTTTTTTAATATCTAATAGATATATAACATTGTATTATTAAATGCTCTGAATTAAGTATTTGGTAATAGATTGTCCTACTTTTGTTTTGTTTTTTTTTTCAAAATGGTTTTTCTTTAATTGATTTGTACTCGTAATATTAACTTTTGTAGTTTGTTCTTTCTAAAATTGTACAATTGGATGGTATTGATAAAGTTGCACAATTTAGTTGACCGTATGACCCCTTGAAGGCTGCAGGACAACTAGACCGGATATATTAATTTATATCAACGTATAGTAAGAACGCACAAACTCGTATGTAAATGGCGCGAGTCCGAAGCTTTTACCATAAATTACACAAATGGAAACATCGCTAACAATTATAGATACATCTGATAAATTATCTAAATTGTGAAAATACTAATCACTCCATCAATTTCTTTTTTAAATTAGCGCCAAGATTTTTAATGTTTAACTAGTCTCGACCCCAGATAAATCCCGTCCCATTCATTACAACTTTCTCGGAAAGTCAGCGAAGGACCCGCTTCTAGTTGCATCATCCACATCCTCTCCACATGCTGGATCGATAAACCTCACTTTTCGCCCCAGTCACACGTGCATCTACTCCCTCTACGTCTTAGCGACCCATCTGTCGGCATGTCGGTCGTGCCGATTACCATGCTCTCCATGTGTCACGCACTGCCTACCACCCACCCAATCCCGTTTGTTGAGGTCAAAGTTCATCGATTACCTGTCTTTTAAAAGCGTCCGGCATCGTGAAGGTCGATGATATCCAGCAGAAGGTGTTGACGACGTGCCCTGGAAGCCCATCGACAATGCATTGTATTGGATTTCCCACGTACTGAGTGGCTGTGATAATTAAACTGCAGGCCATCAGCATCGCCGTGGTGAAGAGGTTGTGCATCCTGAAGACGGCACTGTCTACCACTATGTCCTGGTATTTGAGATAGTCTTTCAACCCTCCTAGAAGCTTATACATGTTGGCTGTTTTTCTTTTCCACTTTCACTGAGTCAGCTGTTATCAATGGAGAGTCACACACGCACTTTCGTCTAATTTTTCACAAAGCTTCCTCGTCGAAATTGGCATCTTCAGCGACCGCAACGCATGGAAGTGTTTACGATTTCGTGCATTGTGCGTGTTTTATTTGTAGTTTGTAGTAAACAACCAGTCGACGAACACACTCTGTAGCGTAACTTGCTACTGAGTGCTGCCCCCTCGATTTGTTGCTTCCCCCACCACTGGTGCAGTTGCCGAACGAAGTTCATTTGTTACTGGGTGTCCAGTACGCACCTGGTCCACTGTAGTTTCTAATATCTAAGGCTCTTCCCCTACGGGCATGTCACGTGGAGGGACCTGGTTTTCGAAGAATTTCAACAATTTTTTATGGGATTGGTACGCCCGGCGATGGTGATTTGTACGGTAGGTCAGGCCATGATCTGCTCGATATTATTGATGGGCGTGGATCGTGAGATAGCGTACCTACGTCGATAACCAATAAAAAAAATCCAGAAAAGATAGGCGAATTGTGTCGTCTGTCCTGAATTCAGGCTGATGCTATTGGCCGGGAAAAAGTTTGGTGTTTTCAGGATAATTTAACTGACGGAATTGCAAAAAAAAACGTGTACCTAAGTATAGAATGAACCTCCGAGAAACATGGATAAAAAAAGGTTCTCTCTGTCCACATATTTTATTTTTTATATCTACAATGTACTAAAAGCTAATTCGAGCTAATCTAATATTTAGAACGTGCGTATTAACAGTAAATTGCATGAAAATATAAAAGTTAATTTCTTATTCCTGCACTCTCCGAAGTGTTCGATTTGTTAACTTTCTCAGATTCTCAGTTGTTTATTAAGTTTCTGTTTTCTTGCGTTTCCCTGGTAAGTTTCGGAGTTTCTCAAGTTCTCTAACTTCACAATTTTTCGTTTTGTAAATTGAGTTTTCTGACCTATAATATGTCATCAATTTTGTGTATACAGGGTGATTCCTAATTGTCGCATGGGAATAGAAGCACAGGGTTCCTTGTAAATAAATAATGCCAAAATCACTGTCCGCTTATTTATATATTTTTTTCTCTCAAAGTTATTAGCGGTTTTCTAAAAAGGAAAATGGCAACACTGTTTAACTCGTAGATAGTAGAACAAACATTATTTTCAGATCATTATTGTAACTCGTTTCTATGGTTACATGTAGTAAAAGTAATCTTGGATAGGATCAAGAGTTATTGGTGTAAGCAATTTTTAATTTTTTCATTTACCAGTTGTAAAAATCCTCGTAAGTTAACAGTATAATAACAAAATAATAGTAGTAGCAAAATAATAATAAAATGTAATTAAAAAACAATTAAACACAACCAAAACAATTAAATCACTATTTAAACGATTTAGAGTGAATGTTCAAAATGTCCTCCATTCACCTCTGCTCTATGTAGAATGTTCCTTTGAAATCTTTGTAACATTGGAGCGTCTATCGTGGCTACCGCTTCATCAATTCTTCGTCGAGATTCAGCAACATCTGCGATGGGAGTTGTATAAACAAGAGCTTTTAAATAACACCAAAAAAAAAAAACATCCCAAGGTGTGTAAGATCTGGAGACCGCGCAAGCCAAACAACAGCACCCAACAGGTTTGCACTGGTGTCTTGCACTACTCTAGCAAAGTGAGCAGAGGCTCCATCCAGTTGCAACCACATTGTTCACACTGTTCAGTGGTACCCCATCAAGTTAATTGTACAAGTTTACTTGTAAAATGTGCAAAAAATTATCCGCAGAGCATCTATTTGGTAAAATAAAAGGACCTATTAAAATGGATCCCTCAATTCCAGCCCATCTTTGATGAGCACGCGGTCTTCTCAAAGTTGGATTCTTAATAGCCCAAACATGATTATTTTTTGTATTGAAAATTCCATCGCGAGTAAAAATAGATTCATCCGTCTACAAAACACTTTCAGCAAAGTTGCATCAACCATTGACAATATTGTTCTCTGGCTGGAAAATCCTGAGGCAATAGTGCTTGTATTTTGACTTAGCGGTAAGGATGTACTCGTTCGGTGAATTCTGCTATATTTAAAGTCAAATTTGCCTGCTAGCCCTCTAATACTTCGTCCAGGAGCTTCTTTGATTGCCACAAGAACGTTTTCGTCAAATTCTGGTGTTCGGACGTACCGAGGAGGCCCACGGTTAATGTTAATTGGCATCAATTGGCCGGTTTCTGGAAGTAGCTGTTCTACTCTTCGGATGACATTTCCAACTGGGTGTTGACGCTGCGGAAATCGCCTTACATTAATTTATCGTCTTACAGCTTCAGCCGCCACACCATTAGTTGCGCCCCAAGACACAACAACATACATATTTGAGTATTCCTCAAATTCGTATTCCATTTGTTTTCTTGTGGACTTTTGCAATTTATTTTTGACACCAGTTTTTTGTCAATACATAACTATAACAACCTGCACAGCAGTAGCAGTGGTGCCAGATTGGAAGGCATTATTAGATTTACAAAATGTATTATTTAAAAACGGATTTAAATCGCATTGTTAAAAAAAAAACTTGGACGCGTTGTTATTAATATTGCTAAACGTTTCTAATTACGTGATAATACAGGCCAGAATTCTTTTAATTTACGTCTAAAAAATGTTTTTAATTTAAGCAAAAAACATTTTGATAATCGCTGGATTTATTTTGGGCAAAAAACTTACTACTTACGATAAAGATTATTGTAAACATTTTGGTCTTTATTGATGAACCCTTTTCGACAGACAAAAACCATTTTTGCATTCAATTGAAAAACATAAAGACACCTAGGCCAACGTGCCATTTATAAAAATTGTTCGAAATGATGACAGCCTATCAGGGCATTTTGCAGATGCATACCCTACTATCTTTTGGTCTTAATGGCATAAACAAGATGTTTCAATTGGCCCCACGCGAAAAAATTACTTATTACGATTCACCAAAAAGTCCGTTTTTGTTTAGGTCAAAAGATAAGAGTTTATTTACAAATGGTTCTTCAATCATGCTAGCGGTTCTCAATCGGTTTTCGCGTAAATTTTAAAGCCATATGTCGAGGGTATACAGCGAAAACAGTTTAAAGTGTAGAAAAATTAATTTTTGTAAAAGCTAAATTATTTTTGCTTCGCCGACGTGAGTTGGTAGTAAACATATTTTAGTCTTTACAAAAGTTTTAATTTTTCTAAACTTTAAACTGATTTATTGGGAAACTATCTTTCTTGCACTTATCGGGTTTTCGCTCGATATCCTCGATATCTTGTTTTTCTTAGATTTTTTTTTTATATTTTTCTAGGTCTTCTCATATTAGGGACTGTCACAGGTTTAAATAACTTTTATACTTCGTGAATCACCCTGTATATCGGAAAAGTAAATAGTTGTGTTTGAACCCGTTTTTGAATTTTTGTTTTTTTAAAACGGTTTAGAGAAACTAAAGGACTATTAGCAATCACGCTAACAGAGTGTTTTTGTTTTCATTTTTGCCCTTTTACAAAATAAAAAAAATATATCCAATTTTGAAATCGAAATTCAAAAAGTGGCAGTAGTCGTCGGAAGACATGTACTTTCTAAGTAATGTGTAATTTTTGTTTTTAATTTTCTACAAATTTTGGTTCATCAAAACCGAAAAATAAACTTTCCTCAAATGCCGCCAAAAACGTCATAATCTCCGATTATACGATGATAAGGCGTGACAGTTGTTTTAGAATTGTTTTGCTAAATAAGATGGAAAATCTAACGGCAAATAGCTGGTGCGCGTTTTTAATATTATTTACCACAAACTTTGAGACTAATCTTTTCTATTGAGAAAAAAAGTAAGCAATATAATGTAGTTATTTTGATTGAGTGAATAACACCAGGAAAAGAACATTTCTACAGTATATAATTTACTTTTCAAAAAGTAAAAATCAACAATAATATTGTTACTTTTACGTTTTTACAAACAAACTTATCGATTTAAATACCTTTGTCCAACAGTTGCATATTTCAGGTGTTTCTTACGTTGGTTTTGAGTGACTAAAATCAGATTTCACTCACTAGTGATTAAATTTAATTTTTTAAAGATTCTTTGTTGTTGAAAAAATACAACTGTTGGACAAAACGTTTTATATCACACTTGACCGAAATGGCATTGTAAGCTCGTGAGATGTGTATCACTCGCAGGCAATGATTTCACCATACTTCTTGTTTCCAAATAAAATATCAACACCATGTTGATATTTTTCGACGATGAGAGTAGGATGAAAGTCTTTGTAATACAATCTTTTTTTGCCATCTTTTTTTTTGGCACATATGTGCTGATCATGGAATATCAATCATTACAGTGATCATAGAACCATAATGATTTCTTCCTGACCGCCTATGTAACATATCCAGAGCAAAAATATAATATATTATCCAGTTTGATACTAAAAAAGGACAACAAAAAGATTTGTTTAATCAACTAAAAATTGGTTCAACCAACCATTTTTTTTTTGTACCTATAGCCTCAACTAAAATCTTTGTTACAGCAACGTATTTTTTTTGTTGACACAATGTCTGTTACTGTAACTAATATTTTCTGTTAATGTGAACCAAGTAGTCTTGTTTGAGGTAACTAATACTGTTATTATCTCCTACGATAATACTTTGGTGATACAACAGCTTGCATTTGTTTTAATTAATAATACTATTTGTTCTTAAAACAAAATCTGATATGTTGGGAAAGCTATGGCAATGAGTAAGTCCAACTTGCTTTCGTTGTTGGTGTAACATTTGGTATTTCTTTCAGTCACAAACCCTTTTAGTTCTAAAAGCAAAATAAATTTTGTTGAAATAACTAAAGAATATAAACTCAAGAGCATAACTGTAGCACCACCCTCAATTTTCCCGATTTCTTCCCTAAACGTTTAGTTGAGATAAGTTGGCTTTAGAGAATCATAAAACAATCAAAAAGAATAATAATCAACAAGTGTAATGCCAGTTGTGAACAAATTGTGTGATTTATTACAAAAATACTGAAAATTCAAATGTGCATAACAATAGCACCACGGATTTTTTTACAATTTTGTTTTAATTAATAGTGGGTTGATCAACCATTTTTTCTAATAAGCTCAAAAACTCTCTTCAGGCTCTAAATTTATCCAAACATCTTCTAGAGCATTTTTGAGTTCATTTATGGTTTCGTAGTGTTTGTTATCCTGATGCAGTCAACGGACCAAGATATCCCAAAGGTTTTCAATTGGGTTCATGTCCGGGGAACAGGAAGGCCACTCTATAAATCGATATTTTGAGTTTTAAACCATCTTATATCCGTATCCGGGCGTTATCTTGTTGGATAGCAATTGTTGATCATTGTTATTGTTTAAAAAAGGTATCAAGTGTTCTTCGAGAACGTCAAGATATTCCCTGCTATTCATTTGCGTTGACGGATAAGCTAGCGTTAGAACCCCTGGTTTGGTAAACGCTCCTCACACCATTAAAGTGCCACCACCAAAATTTAAAAAAAAAATTATCTGAAAAGAATATGTTTAAAAAAAACTGAAATTTGTTGCAAATTTTTTAGTTACGTTCTCCCAGTGGCGGTTCATGTTCTGATGGGCAAATTCCAACCTGGCGGTTTTGTGTCGAGGAAGGAGTCTTGGAGCTTTTTTTTTTAATTTGTAACGTACGATGAGTTCATTTTTACTCAAAATCCTTCTTATTGTCGATCGTGAGACATTTGATATACAGGTTCTTGACCTATTCTTTTGCAACTTTTCAAACTGTTACTTGCTGTGCCAATTATTCTTCTCTCAATCCTAGGCGAAACCTTCTTCTTTGGGCCGCCAGTTTTGTTTGTTCCATATTCAGCAGGATTTCTTAAATAATGTGACACAACTTTATGCGACCGATTAATTCTTCGAGCAATTTCTGGGAGACTTAGCCTTTCACCTTGAAAAGCCAAGATTTTACCATTTTCCAACGCAGAAAGATAACTACCACGATTCATTTTGAACTTAATTCTGACAAATTAATAACTTTTGTTGATAACAATAATCGATTGTTTATGTGACATGGCCCGGCCACATTTTATTTATTTTTGTTATTTAAAACTGCGTGCGGTGCTATAGTTATGCACATTTGAATTTTTAGTATTTCTGTAATAAATCACACATATTGTTCACAAATGGCAGTACACTTGTTGATTATTATTCTTTTTGATTATATTATCTCAACTGAACGTTTAGGGAAAAAATCTGGAAAATTGAGGGTGGTGCTATAGTTATGCTCTTGACTTTATTACTTTTTTGCATCCCCTTGCAACCCCCTCCCGGCGCCCATAGCAGTTTACCAATTTTACTTGACTTATATCCCCGGTAGGTTACTAAGCATTGCACTGCTGCATCCATCACAAATTAAGTAGTCACCAATTAACTTCACAAAACGCATAATAATTAGCTTTTTGGAAAACAATTGTAACACTGATGCAAGTACCACGTAAAGACCTTGAATGTTGAATGCATGTTCAGACGCATCTTTGGTGTCTATCGTATACCAACAAAGCAATAACCTTGACAAAGCTACTGGGGTTGGCCAATTTAGTCAAAATTTTGGCAACAAAAATATATATATATATATTTGTAACTTTTACTAATATGTAGTTACGTATTAACTGCGACGAATATTGTCAGTAGCGCCAACTAATACTGTCCAACAAATTCCGTTTTGTTGCAGACACAAATGTTATTAAACATCTTATTGCGGTAACAAAATTCTTATTAGGACCAACAAAAACAGAGGCAACAAACAAATTATTGGTTGATAGAACAAATATTGTTTTTCAGTTATAATATAACAAGAGTTGAGATTTGGTCTGAAAAATTTACCGATTGTTACGAGAGTTCGCCTAGCAATTTTGCGAATGACATTGACATAAAAATCACGAGACGCAGTTGAGTGATTTTTGATCAATGTTATGAGCAATATTGTAGAACTCGAGTCCACAATCGGTAAATTTTTCTAGCGAAATCTCAACTCGAATTATTTTGGCCAGACTATTTCACGAAAACGCACAAATTATTGATAATGTGCAGCAATTGTTATTTTTATAAAAAAATTATATTTTAATAATGGTCATAGAATAAATAACGGTCACGTTGTCTTGAAAGTAATATTTAAACTATGCAATAAAATTATAAGAAATTAAATAGATCGGTAAGCAATTAATGGATTGGCATTCTTTTTACAAAATATTGATACAACTAAAGAAAATAAATGTGTCATATTTATACTTACAACAGGTGGACTGTTTAAACAGGTATTTATTTAACACTTTTATCAAGAGATCACCCTAATCATGAATAATGTCCCATATAATTCAATTTACACCTCAATTGAATTAATTAACGCTAATCCGGTCGATCATGTAGTGTGTTTCTGATCCGTTAGATGGCACTGAAATTAATTAGCTATAATTGTATGAAAACCATACCATTTGATTAATTTTAGGCCGGAATTCAGTTGTTTAAAAAGTATATTTCTTTTCGCCCAAGCAATGTTAACACCGACAGAGTATTTTTAAAATATGAATCTGGCAGATGTATTCGCCATGTTGTAGGAATTAATACCTTCGGAAAATGTCCCTCTCTGGTAGCGCGTTTCTTAAATCTGCTAGATCCTGACAAATACACTGGTCATGCATTTAGGTAGTTTACAGTCATTCTATAAATGAATTAAAGATTAACAATAGTATTTTTTCAGGTGAACGTCTGCTACAATTATGGCAAATGGCGGAGTGGACATAGATCAACTTGGTTCGAAGTCTTCTACAGTTGCAGCTGGTTACATTGAAGAATCTATCGCCAACACGACGATGGTATCAAAACTCATTGCTGGAATGGTCAGTGGTGAAAGTACTAGTGTTTCAGTTGCTGCTAATGGGGAAATAAACTACGTGTTTACATCATCTACATCACATAATGGTCGACATAATGTTGCTCAAGTTATAATGTTACCTATTTATCTATTGTTTCCTTGACAACCTTTAAAGCTCGGCGTGCTTTAATCGCCTGTTTTCGCACGTTCAGGAGTGCTTTAAAAAGCGATTCTGATGCAGCTATAATAAAAAAGTTTTTTACCCAAACTTGTATTCTTTTTTGAAAAGACTTTACTGCCTGAAATTATAGATACACAAAAATCTCGTAGCATGGCAATAAGAGAACCCGAATAACAGTATATTATTATTTATTAAAGTGACAGAAATGCTTCATCGTCTGCAAGTGAGATCTTTGAATCACGAGTGCGATCACGAGTAATACTACATCTCACGAGCTTACAATGACATTTTGACATACACTAGTGACTACAATTTAGTTTTTTACCAACGTAAAAAAACACCTAAAATATGCAGTCGTTGGACAAAGGTATTTAAATCGATAAGTTTGGTGTAAAAGGTAAAAGTATCGATGTTACTTTTGATTTTTTCTTTTTTGTAAAATAAATATGCTGTAAAAATGTTCTTTTTCTGGTGGTATTCACACAATCAAAATTACTATCGAGCGATCAAGATAATTTGTAATCGAGTTATCCATGAATCCGAAAACGTATGTCGTGCACTTAAACTGCACTTATGAATTTCAAATAATGTGTCAATTGAAAGATAAAATGGTGGAAATTCTCAAACAGGATTTTATTGCCAACAAGACGAAACATTTTAAGGAAAATACATTTATTTCATTCAACTGTTATAATAAATGCTGAAAATGTTCTCCATTTTGGTCTAAGCACAAATGAGGCCTTCGTCTAACACATTGAATAACTTAACCTTGAGTAAATTATGAAGAGGTGTTCGGTAAATGGAATTTTTTAAATAAGGCCACAAAAAAGTCCGCAGGTGTTGAAAATAGCCAAGTGCCAATTCGTCTTCATGAAGTTCGTTAATAAAAGTTTCCAAAATCACTTGTTAGGCGAGTGCAGTTAGGTTACCTGGAGGATTAAAAAATGTTTACGTTTAAATAACGAATAATGAATGATTTACCTTCAAAAAATACTGGTCCTATTATACGTCATCGGCAAATTACTTCCGAAACACCAATTTTTTGCGGATGTACTGGGGCCTCACATAAACATGTGTTTTTTCACTGCTTCAAATTCTCATATTTTGTGCATTAATGTATCCACTTAGATGAAACCATGCTTCATCTGAAAAGTACGTTTTCTCCAACAAATCATCGTCAAACGTGTTCAATAACCATTGACAATATGCAGCCCTTAATGGAAAATCATCTTGATGCAGTTCTTGTACACATGTTAATCCATACGGAGACAAAAGTAAATCTTTTTTAAGTATTGCTTGACATGTGCCTATGACTATGATAAGTCCACTTGCTGTGCCAATTCCCGAATGGATGTTCTAGGGGCTTTTTCCATTACGTGCTGGACAATCTCAACGTTTTCTGGCGTTCTTTTATCCTTTGATCAATCACTTCCTGGTTTTCTTTCTAAAGTGGATGTTTGTCGAAACTGGGTAACACAACGATTTAATGTATTGGAGAAATTAGCATAATCGACGATATCATTGGGAGACTGCTCACGAAATTCTGTCCATGCATCTTATCCTTGTCCATTTCGAAAATACGACTCAACCATAAACGCTTTGTCTTCTAATGAAAATTCCATTTTTAAGCAGTGAACAAATGAAGTTCTTAAAACAATTGATTTTATAGGGTAGAGAGACTGTTTCACTAGACAAAAATAACACAAGAGGGATCAACAACGCAAGATACTGAAATTTGAGGTTAATGACTTTTGATGGCAGTGGTTCAAGTCACACCACAGATCTGGCGAAAAATTGAAATTAACAATAAAAAAATAGGTTGGGGAGGCTACACTTCTTTCGCATCTGTTTAAAAATTTATTTCCTAAATTTTTTGAAACCTCAAAATTATTTTTTAAACTTCTTGAGTGACGTAACTTTAGATGCCACAATTAAGCATATCAATAGCGAAAGACACACGGATTCGAATTCATGGATGACTCGATTACAAATTAACTTGATCGCTCGATATATATTGCTTACTTTTCTTTCAATAGAAAAAATACGCCCAAAGTTTGTCGTAAATAATTAAAAACGTGCACCAGCTATTTGCCATTAGATTTATTTATAAAGACAATTCCAAGATAACTGTTGCGACTTTATCATAATAATAATTATGTTTTTTTTTGGCTGTATTTTAGTTTATCAAAGGAAAGTGTATTTTTCGGACCTCCTCGGGCTCCCCCGTTTCGGGGGGTCCTCATGGGCTTGCCTGCTTTAAGGAACCCCCTTGGGCTTACCTGTTTCGGGGGTCTCCTTCGGGCCCTTTTTTGGGGGCCCCCTCGGGCTCCCTTTTCGGGGTGTTTCAAGGGGGGGCCCTCCGACCGTCCTGTTGCAAGGAAGCTACCTCGGGCCCTCCGGTTTCAAGGGTTGCCTAAACTTCCGAGTCATGAGACGTATCGTATATCATCACATGTATCAAAATACTTTTTCGAAAAAACACGATTTTACAAAAAAATAAGTACCGATAGAAGCTCGGTCGCCAGGTACTTACGAATAATTTGTGTAAGATAAAAACTCAATATTTTTTTTATTATACTCTAGTTCATTAAACTTGCAGTATGAAATAAAATTTTTTATTTACCTCGAACGAAAAGTGTTTTTAAAGGTACTCACGTATGTAATAACTTGTTTTATTAAACAACTTATTCGTATACTTTAAACTTCACTTTTCGTTCTGGATAAATAATAGATGCATTTTTTTAAAGAAGTTAGATAATCTATAATAGCACACAAAGTGTTTTCGCTTCATTTGCTATTCTATTTTTCTTACTTGCTATCTCCATTCAAGTGTATCAAAATACGCCCAACTTGTGCAGACGTTATTTTATAGGTCAGTGAACAGTATAAAAATTTTATGAATTCAGTGACGATGATCAACATATAGTGCGTGAGGACGTGTCTATGAGGGTGAGCATATTAATGAATTATGTAAATCGAATATAAATGTTTTTACATTAAAACTTGTTGGATGTCGATGTCTCTCGCACTTATGTAATATTCATATGAAATAAATGTAGAAATGCTTAGTTATTTTATAATTGTTGATTATATTAGAAGTGACAGAAATGCTTCATTGTCTGCGAGTGAGTACACTTTTAGTTACTAGTTATTGAAATCCGATTTGTCACTCAAAACTAACGTACAAAATACCTTGGACAAAATATATAAACCATTTTTTAAATGTTTATTAAATAAAATTTTCACAACTTCATCCCAAAATAATTTTTGCTCTGGTTAGTCCTACTAATTTGTCAAAATTTTTAAGAATTAAATTCGGTCCAACTCCTTTAAAATCCTATTGAAGGCTCTTTCATCTCTTTTAGGGTGAATAATAAAATCCACGTGATTGAATCCTTCGACCATGAGCTTTTTATGTTTTTCTGAATTGCTCAAATCACTATACAGATTGTCTACATCCTAAAAATTAAAAATGTATTAATAAACCACATTTAAAACATTTTAATATTACTTTAGGACAAGTAAAATTGTCTTTTTCTCCATATGCAATAATAACTGGAACTTTGACTTTTTCTATGGGATATAGTGGAGATTCCTTCGTTCCATACACAACCAAATTTTTTTCTTCTCTATAGTCATAAAAGCCGAATCTTCCACCTTTTATGTATATTTGATTAAAGTGAGACAATAGTTTAAAAGGAATTTCAGCTCCAAAGACATTAAACATAGTAAACACACTTTCCTGAAACGGAGTAATGAGTACATTTTATACACAGTCAATCCCTGTTTATACAATAATTGTCTCCAAATATAACATACCGATAATTTTAGCATTGAGGTTTTAATAGAAATTACTTCATAACTAATCATTTGTATTAATAGTCGCGTCAATAAATACATAAAACAGGCGGAAGTCCTCAAGAACAGCTTCGATTTTAATGATTTTTTTGTGAATGTTTGTTTTTATATATTATTCAAAATCAGAAACCTTTTGAAGTGGGGAAATAATTATTTTTATTGTTTAAACACTATTTATTATATTTATATAAAAAAAATAGTTTTTTAATACTTACATATTCTACAAATAATATACGAAAGTAAATTATAAAATTATTATGAATTGTGGATTATTTATTTTAGACATTTATAAATAAAATAATTAAAAATTGTTCATCAATACTTGTAGGGAGGAAAAATTTTACAATTTTCCTCGATTTCCATGGGAGTCCCTGATCAGATCCTGTCTTTTTGACAATGGAACCACCTCAATAGTATAACATTTCAAATAAAAGAAGAATTTTAAAAATCGGCCCACAATTGAACATACATGATGAAGTCGGTTAATAAAAGGGAGCGAAAATTTGAGAATTTTTCTCGATTTCCATGGGATTTCCTTATCAGATCTTGACTTTTTGACAATGAAACTACCTCAACAGTATACCCTTTCAAATAAAAGAAGAATTTTGAAAATCGGTCCACAATTGACGAAGAAATCGGTGAACCTACATGAAGTCGGTTAATAAAAGGGAGCGAAAATTTGAGAATCTTTCTCGATTTCCATGGGATTCCCTGATCAGATCTTGACTTCTTGACAAAGGAACTTCCGCCAGTAGAGTATACCCTTTCAAATAAAAGAAGAATTTTGTAAATTGGTACACAACTGACGAAGAAATTGATGAACATACATGAAGACGGTTAATAAAAATTTGCTTTTAAAAAAAAAGAGAACCGACTTCAAAAAGTGAAAAATAATTGAATACATGTATTATTACATGTACTACCCAATGACCTGTCTGAAGTCGGTGCCAAGCTAAATAGCAGGATCTAGTGCCACAATCAGTTAAAATACAAACTATTCTATTAAAAGCCGTGCGCTAAAAATTCAACAATTCAATTCAATTATGTTCAATAGCGTGCCAAGTGAGAGCGCTATATGAAGCATCTATGAGGAAGAGCAGTTGAAACGTATAGGTCAGGCAATAAGGAAAAGCCTCAATAAGGAAATAATTAGTGGAAAGCTGGAAATGGCCTTAATCTCTTTGTTTGGACCTACTTATTACTGTCCTAAGTTTTCGCCCTCGAGCGAAGTCGGCGTTGGCCCTTATGGCCCTAAGAAGGTACAATTTTCAGTTTTTTGCAAATATCTCTTAAAGCATCAACTTTATCAACAAAATACTTATTATCAAAAATAATCTAGAGTAAATTTGCAATCAAAAGGTTCTTTACCGTTTGTTTCTAAACTTAACCGTTACGGCCATTCAAAGTGGAGCCCTTTTTGTTAACTTGTTAACAGCTTATATACGTGCTACGTTCAAAATTATTTATAACATGTAGAATCTTTGATATAGCACGTGATTTTTATAAATTTTTCGCAAGGACCAAAAAGGGCTCCACTGAACTCTCTGTCACCTGGCCTAGTATATTGTGGAACAACTTTGTTTTCACCGTCAACTTGCCGACTGAGAACTCGCATTTCGTTGTTTACCTTTGCGGAGGGAACATGTCTACGTGGAGCGTAGCCCACGTGTTTGGCTAGTTATAAAATGAACTAACAGGTCAAATCAATTATAAATTGAATGAAAAAATATTCCTAATTTTTTAGCTCGAGAAATTCAGTTTAAAAGGGGAAAAATAACATTTTCTCGTTATTTCGAATTGATTATTAGGGTCATTTATTCAAGAATGTCGACATTTCGAGACAGACGATTTCGACTTTTAACGTCATTGATATTAGATTTTTGAACAACAATAATCATTTATTAATAAAGATTTTTTTCACTACCGATTAGAAATGTAGGCTGTGGGTACCTCATTTGAGGTATTTTACATAGGTCAGACAGATAGCAAAAATTTTAGACCGTATTGAAAAACATTTCAGACACATCTACAACAACACAGATCTTGATCCTCCTCCATCAACAACTTCTTCTTTCGCTAATCATATATTAATAACTAAACATAGTTTTTCACCAGAAGAATGTTGATAAATCTAAATGGAGTAAGTTTAAATTAAAATTTAAATATATCTAAGTCGAACTCCACAAACTTTAATGAGCGTAAAATTACAAATGGAACATGTTTCGGCAGAACACTACTGCCATCATCAGCCCATTATAATAATTTTTAATATTCTTTAAGGGCTGATGATGGCAGTAGTGTTCTGCCGAAACGTGTTCCATTTTTAATTTCACGCTTAAAGTTTGTGGAGTTTGACTTACAATTAAAGATGTATATTTAAATTTTAATGAAACTTTGGAAATAAGGAATACCATTATTTATTCACTATTTTAATTTTTCCAATAAATTTATTTTTAATTTTTTTATTTATTTAATTTAATTTAATCTCAAATGCCAACTTTTTTCGCTTCAATAATGATTTCATTATTTATCACATTTTCTACCACTCAAACAAACTTACCAGATTCTCCTTGATCCATTTTTAATTTTTACATTTTATAAAATGTTTTTTTTTTTTGGCAAATCTTTTAAAAATCATGTAACCTTTTCAAAATGTCAAATTTAATACTTTCAAAACAACGTCATAATTCTTTAAGGTAAAAACTCCTCTTTAATTTCAATTGTATCATTAATTTCTTGTAAAATTAGGGCTGAAGAGGGGAGTAGTTTTCTTCCAAAACGTGTTCTAATAATTGTTATTTTACGCTTATTAAAGTTTGTGGAGTTTGACTTGAATATATTTAAATTTTAATCTGTAGTTATTAACGTCATGAGGCTTATAATAAGTGACAAATAACAGACAAGATTTATTGTAAAATCGAGGCTTATGGAAAAAAATACATTTTAAATATATTACTTTACCGTTTTCATATTTTTTCTTTAACCAACTTCACAAATGCGATGACAAGTTAAAACAAATTACCCAGCCTACTATTCCATTCTTAAAAAGTTCGTTTTAGCCACCTACTGTGTTTGTTAGAAATATACCTTTTTTTTTACTTTTTTACAACGAAGTTGTGCCGGTAGAGAAATAAATAGTATTCAAACATTGTTAAGAAACTGCCCTTGCAAACCTTGGGCAATTATAAACCGAGCCGTAGCCGACTTTGTAAAGAGCACGTTCTTACCTTGGTTTGAAATATACTATAATTTCAGAGAATAACAGTATAAAAAATGATGTACAGTTCTGTTCAAATAATTACATTTTTCATAAAAGCCCCCCCGGGCTTGGGCCCCCAGGGCAGTAGCCTCCTCGGTAGGGGCCCCTATGGGTGGGTTCCCCTCGGGCTGGAGCCCTTGTGGTTAGGAGCCCCCTTGGGTGGGAGCTCTCTCGGTCTGGGGCTCCCGTGGGTAGGAGCCCCCTTGGTAGCAGCCCTCTCGGGCTGGGGCCCCCGTAGATAGGAGCACCCTCAGGCTAGGGCCCCCATGGGTAAAAGCCCAGTGGGTAGGAGCACCCCCAGGTTGAGGCCCCCGTGTGTGGGAGTCCTCTCGGGCTAATCTAGTCACTACTAACATGCTGAAAGCCACAAATACACCACAACTAAAAAGTTGTCCGAGATTTATTTGACCAAGTGGAATTGATAGTTACGTTGCAAGAGTGAACAGAACTGTACATTGTAGCTTTTGCGAAAGGCCAATAGCACAACTCGCTAGCATGCAACTCTCCGACTACACCGTCGAACTACATAAGCTCTGCACTGATATTTTGCGTAAATTCTTTAATTTCTTTTTCGTTTTAACTCAATTCTAAATATTACAAAAAAATAAAACTGAATTTGAATAGAATTTTTCATACTCTAGAACCTTTTAGATTTTGCAATCAAATAAATGACCAGAAAAATTCTACACCCGGTACATTCGTACATATTATTACATCTATGTAGTTTCTAAGATTATGACTATATAAAATATTTTGGGACACACGGTATATTAAACTTACTTTCTGCATCTCTTCGTCACTAAATCCAGACAGGAGGTTAATAAAATAGCGCACTACTCCTGGACATTTGTAAACCAGTAAGCGAGACAGTTTGTAATACCACGCATTCGGAGATAATACACTTCTACGCATATCTGTTCTTAAAAAATTCTGAAATAAATATGGTCATTGATGAAGTTAAAAAAGCACACAGGGTAATACCAAAACTGTAAATGATCGAGGGACAATTTCTTTAGCAATCGACGTTCCGTTCGAAATATGAGTTACGGGTGCCAAGACTACGATTGCTTTAATGGAACTTTCACAAATCTTAAGTCTTGTGGAAGCAAAGATTAGACCACTTGTGCCACCCATTGACAGCCCTAGATAAATTATTTTTGGGACACGTGTGTGGTGTTTAATGTACTCAACGATGGCACAATTGTCGTAGTATCCCATCTCATGAAAGCTAGGAAACACTTTGCAATTTAGACAGAATGAAGGAGAAGAAATTACCTGAAGTCCCAAAATTGACGATCTGTTGTTTCATACGAGACATGTTTTCGGCAAAACATGTTGCCTCTGGTATTTCCCAACCAAATATCATATCCCGCTTTCCAGAAGAAAAACGCAGCAGAATTATCTCCCTGACTTACCCAAACGCGGGCATCGAAAAATATAGGGTGTTGAAACAAAATTATACCTTTAGGGTTCTTCTTAGGTATCCGAATTATGTTTAAGATGTAACCATCTTCTGTTTGAACGTCGTGCATTTCGTATTCTCCCACAAATTCTCGAATCATCCCTTCCTGAAATTTTTTAAATATTTTGGTCAATGTTGGTTTTTGTACTCACAGTAAAACTGATGCAATCAAAGGGATTCATTTTACCAATTTTGTTTTGCACAACAGGACTGTAACAGGTTCCAAAAGCGATTGCCAAGGTGCTGTTATTTATTCCACTACAATAATTACCATTTATCTATCAAATATACATGCTTTACGCCCAATAATGATAAAATTTAATTTTCTTACTAACATGTATTTCAACTTTATTAACAGGGATTTTATCAATCAATTGTCTCGAGCGATGACGCTGTTCGTTAAAAATTATTTACTTTATAGTGAAATGTAGAAAAGGTATCGCGTGTCTTTAATGTGAAAAAGGTAATGTAAATTGCAAGAGTGGGACCTAGACAACACGTTACCTATATTTTTTAGTTTTTGTTTTTCTTATCAATTTTGTAGTAACCTTCCTTTCAGTTCAGAGTCAGATTCTTTATACTTTTGTCCTTTAGTTGCTCTTCTATTTTAGCGTTTCGTACTAACAGTATCAAAGGTCTTCATTTTACCTTTTGTTTTGAACAACAGGTTCCAACAGTGATTACTGAGTTGATTGCCAAGACAATTACCATTTATCTATCGAATATACAATATGCTTTACGTCTCTTCCATAGGTGAATTTCCTAGTCCTCGTACTTTTAGTCAATTTATAAGTTTGTTATCAAACCAATTTGTAGTTTAGTTTACCTCATGCAAGAACTACTCCAACACATACATAAGAAAGTACGTGACGTCAAGATATATAAGATATATAATTGTCCCTCCAGGGAAACTATTAGAGCAGAAATAAGAAACGCAAAGCAGAAACTCAGAATAGGAAGAACTAAAAAAAATTGTGCGATCGGTTGACCCCCCTCAAATTCTCAATTATCTAATTTTTAATTTTTAATGATTTTTATAATGAGAAAACCATTGTCCCTGACCCGGTCCTCCTGTTGCATAGTCCGGCATGTAACCAATTACGACACAGCTGGCTACCACGACAACAAAATCTTAATTCTTATATTAACTATAAACACGTTGCTGAGAGTCGAATGGAGGGGGCATTTTTGTTACGTGACGATTCGTGGCAAGTAACATCCAACCGCAAGCCACGTTAAGGAACTTCTTTCCAATATTACAATATATCCAGGATTTATCTATCACACTATGACAGGGAGCGGAATGCAAAAATAAAATCTATTAGTCTAAGATCCGAAGGGAGGGTGTCCTTCACCCATCTGCTTACCAGATGAAAATTATTTTTTATCAAGTCTCATATTCTTTTCATAGATTCATGCCGCATTGTTAGTACATATTGTAGTTCAATGAGTTCGGAAACAGAATTATGACAGTCTCGCTACGTTATTTTACTACGGTTTTTTAAGTAAAACTTCTTTACGGACACTTGACTTGGCGAGTAAGCTGGTGAATCCGTGACGAGAGCGTTACAAAAAGTGTGATCGGGTGAAGCGAACGATTTTACAATAATTAATTCATAGAATTTTTTTTGCCTTAACGGGATTCCAACTTTTAGGTTGTGGATTCGCACGTTTCTCAATACTCCTATTTGCTTGTGTCAATTTTGTATGCAATTGCGCCACTTATCTTAATCGCTACACATGATTGCCGACTTTTCGCTGACGACAAACTGAAACATGCAGACGGTATTAATTCAGGATTCTCTAGCTCCATTTATAAAGTTAGATAAATTAAGAGCACTTTCACAATGGCGAACTGATGTTTTACTTCAGTCGTGTGGTCTAAAGCACACTCGTATTTTTTTTCATATTGGTTTTAGATTGTTATTTTTTGTGGTGTAATTTAATTGTCAATAGTGGCGGAACCTTTTCGAACGTGGAAATGACAGACATGATGCTTGCCTACTGTGAAGCTTTAGGTTAGACGAACGAACACTAAAGAGACAATAAAGCAGAAACCCCCTAGTCCAGTGGTCGGCAACCTGCGGCTCTTTGGATGTGAAGCTGCGGCTCTTTAGTTCCATACGCAAATATTTATTTTATAAAAGAAACATTTAAAAATAATGTTGTGAAAAAGCACTACTTATATAAAATATATATATAAAAATTATTAAAGAATTATAAAAAAATGTGGCTCTTTAAAAACTTTGAAATTTTGTAAATTGTAATTTTTGACTCTTCCGACTCAAAACGTTGCCGACCCCTGCCCTAGTCGAAAGAAAAAGCAGAAGAAGAATTTATTAGTCAAAATGCATGTTACACAAAGACGCGACGATAATAAGCATAACAGAAGATAGGATGGATTTCCAAAGATAGCATTGGAAAAGGAACTTATGATTTCACTGTGGTATTTCAGTAATTTAAAGTTTTTGGAGGGTTCTTAGAATTTTATTCTTTTTGATTTTATTGTATACCTAATTCAGATCAGTATTATTGGGTGCATTGATGGTTGTCACATTTCTATTATTGCATCTAAACAAAAACACGTTTCCTATATCAACAGAAAAAAAAGTCACTTTGTACTCTTACAAAGAATATGCGATCACCAAAGGTTATTTGCAGATGTTTACGCGGAGAAGTGGGCTCTATCCATGATTATAAAGTAGCCTCAACCTTAAATTGCCACGAATTTTTTGTCCATTTTATTGTCGGAATCGAGAAATTGCGGGACAAGTAAGTCGTAACCGATACCATATGAATTCTAACCGGTTTTGATTGTCTTGTTGCAACTGGTTGACTCGATTGCAAGACGCGGTTTCTGTCCCGAGAGGTATTTGCATCAGAGAGGTATTTAATATTTTGTTATGAATTATTACTAGCTAAAGTGAGGAATTTGTTTTTAATATTTGGTCCAGCAATTTTTTTTATAAGGCTTGCACTTTTAATGTATTCTAAAGTTGAACAGTAAAATATTAATTTGTTACACGTACTGAGGGAAGTGATCTAAATCTACATTTTTGGAATACGGTCCTGTCACCATTCCTTTACATCTTCGCCGAAGGGTCGATCAAGAGTAGAATGTTTATTTCAGAACCAGTTTAGGACGTTCATAGATAAGTTGGTCGTGCATCATTTCCCCTCCCAACCCCGTGACAATTTAAGCTTGAGGCTACTATACGATATGTAGAAGATCATCATTCTACAATGGGTACCAAGAGGGAAACATTATGTACTACGATGATAATCATCTTATTGGTGATTTGGCGTATAAACTAGACAGTATTAGTTGGATTTAAAAATAATCGTCGACTTACTAATCGACAAAAAGCTATAATTACATTCTAAATAAAGCACGAGTTAAAATTGAAAATGCTTTTGTGCTTCTAAAAGGAAGTTTTAGAAGACTGAAAATGCTGGAAATTCTTCGACCAGATTTGATTTGTTTACTTATAGTTTCAGCCTGCATTCTACACAATGTCTGCATTTTGCAAAATGATTTGTTAGACGGCATTATAGACCTACCAGAAGAAATGAGAGAAATCTTCAAAATTTACTTGATGTAAGTAGATATGGACGAGGAAAACAAAAATGCCAGAATTAAAAGAAACGACATTGTTAATGGCCTTTTAAGAAAATAAACATTAAATACCCACAATACAAACTTATTGGAATATTAAAATTGAATTAACATGCGTAAAACCTTGAAAAATGAACGAAGAACTTGAGATATTGCCACATTTTCTTTATTTCTTATTTGTGTCGGCTTTCATAGTTTCCACTAGTTCTTGTAATAAATCGTTAAACCGATCCTGCCTGAGCATCTTTTCACGGTGGCGTATATCACTAGATGTGGATGTTCGTGCTTTAATTTTTTTAGAAAATGAGCCAGGTTTATGTGTTGTTGAACCTGACTCATTGTCTTCAATTTTCACTTCAGATGAAGAAGCAGTTGTACTACAGGTAGCGACGGGTTTGATGACATGAATTTGTGTATTTTATCAAAAAATTGTAGTATGGGTGCGTTCCCTAAAGTAGATGGTGCCTGTAGAGTGAACTCCATTGGCTCCGTTTTGCTCAACTCGAAAGCCAAGGAGCTAACACTCTTTGCTCCAGAATGTGGTCGCCGAACGACAAATGAGCAGAAAGAGTAAAAAGAACAATAACTAACTATTATAAATTAATTTTTTTTAAATATATCTAAGTCATAAATTTGCAGCTTTTCATTCCTTTTTCCACCGATTATTTTATATACCACTATCAGATTCATCTTTTCAAACAGAACTTAATAACATTAAACAAATTGCTTCAAATAATGGATATTCTTTAAAAACTATAAATAAATTATACTATAGATACTATAACAAATTCAAATACACGCACGACTTGGTTAAAAATCCTTCAGAAACAATTTCCTTTTCAAATTAATTAACATACTTTGGCGTCGTCTCAGAGAAATGTTCTAAAATACTTTTTTTTATTAAAAATAAAGATCCATTAGATTACAAATCATCATCAGGTGTATACAAATTAAACTGCTCTTCTTGTGAGTCATTCTACATAGGTCAGACAGGTCGCAAAATATCATACCGTATTAAAGAACATTTCAGGCACATCTATAACAACACAGATCTTGATCCTTCACCATCAACACCTTCTTCTTTCGCCAATCATATATTAATAACGCAACATAGTTTTTCACCATCAAATTCCAAATTGATCCATAAATGCAATAAAGGCCGGAAATTAGATTTTCTTGAGACTTTGGAAATAAGGAAAGCTTTGAAACTGGAAAACAGATCTTGTTTAATTGAACAGAATAACTTCAATAATGCCATTATTAATTCACTATTTTAATTTTTCACCACTCAAACAAACTTACCAGATTCTCTTTGATCCATTTTTAATTTTTACATTTTACAAAATGTTGTTTTTACGAAATCTTATAAAAATCATGTAGCCCTTTGAAAACGTAAAATTTAATTCAAAATTACTTCAACGTCAAAATTTTTTATATTCATCAATTGTATCATTAATCTCTTGGTAAATTAGGGCTGATGATGGCAGAAGTGTTCTGCCGAAACATGTTCCATTTGTAATTTACGCTGATTAAAGTTTGTGGAGTTCGACTTAGATATATTTAAATTTTTTAATTTAAATTTACTCCATTTAAGAACATTCTTCTAGTTTAACTATTATAAAGCCTGGTATATCCTCTAGTAACCATTAACAACTAACCAACTAAGCATTAACTGCCAAAATGTCTTTGGTAATTTATTTTTCCCCCAGCGACAAAAGTCTGGTGAGTGGAAATAAGCGCTCAGGTTGTTGAAAAAGCTGGTGGCGTTGACGCCTGATAGCTTTTGACGTGGGGAATACAAAGTAACTAAAGTTCACGCATGCCTACATGCAAACTCAACTAAGCACTAACATCCACTAACGCCGTTAGTTGAAAATTCCCAGTGCTTAATTGTTACTTCTTACGAAAAGTATGAACGGTTTTATGGAAACACTGTTATTTATCTTCTTAATCATTATTAATGCCTAATGCTTAATGGTTAATTGAGCATAAACCAAGCTTAACCTTATTTAATAGTTTTGTCATTTTTCACACTTGTCATTGAATATGTTGACGAGTGGCTGACAAATCTTATATAGAGTATAAATTTCAAACACAGTAATGAAAAAGAAATCAGTGAAACCTCGAATAAATCAAAGAAAAGAAAAGAAAATCATCAAGACCTAAGAACGTTATAGCTCATCGAAAATTCAATATCAGACCGTCACATTTCGGCGCGGGCGCGATGAGAATTGCGATGTGGCGGGAGCGGGCAGCCTATCTATCTACTACCTATTTTATTTGGCTTATTTGGCTTAGCACCGACTTAAAAACAGATCAGTAGGTAGCCCATGTAATAATACATGAACTCAGTTGCTTTTCGCTTTTTGAAGTCGGTTTCTTTTTTTTTAAATCAAATTATTTATTTTAAAATTTTAAGTGATGGGTAGACCTTGTAAGGACGCTTCTCGAATGAGGAGACGACGGCTGGTTGAAAAGAAAGATGAAAGACGGAAACGCTGAAAACCCTGAAAAATCTAAGGCCAGATACAAGGTAATTGTTCCTTTAATGATGACTTCCAGACGCAAAGACTTGAATAATTATTAAACGACTATATTTGATCCTCATCCTATCCTGACTTGTTGACAAAGAGACTACCTCAGTTGTATACCCTTTCTAATATAAAAATAATTTTCAAAATCGGTCCACAATAATTGACGAATAATTCAGTGAACATACATAAAAGGAAACATTCGAGCATTTCCCTCGATTTCCCTGGGATCCCCTCATCAGATCCGGACTTGGTGACAATGGCACCAGCTCAGGAGTATAATGAGCCTTTCAAATAAAAAAAAATCCAAAATCGGTCCAGAATTGACGAAGAAATCGGTGAAGAAACATTAAAGAAAAAAACAGCCGAACATAGAAGTCGGTAAAAAAGCTCGTGTATCGCAAGAATGGAATAGTAATCATAAAATAACAGTAAGGTTGAGGAGACAATTTTCGTAGCCAAGGTATTTTATTGCCCAAGATGCGAAGCTGGCTGTCGGTCATAATGTGGATCCGCCTGTTTACAGCCCCTCCTCACTATTTCGCTGGCACAAATTTCTATCTGGAACACGGTTGTTCAGGAGCCCAGGTTAATGCTCTTCTTATTCCCTGGCACTTCTCCGGCCATCCCTGCCCCAGTGCTCTATGTTTTCTTGAACCCACCCTTGTACCAAATGAATCCATTACTCCTCAGTTTCCGAGTATCGACCCTCTCCTCCCTTCCGGGTATGATTACCTCGAAGAGTTTACGTGTTTTTTTATCTCGGAATCACCTACTAAAATCCGTATTAATAAGGTAATGCTGATACTTTAAGAACCTACTAAAATGCATAAGTACATTCTTCAAAATATGGTATATAACTAATCGCTTAGCGGATAAATCGTTAAATGTTGAGATTTCGGAAAGAGGTAAGAGAAACCATTTTATTGCGTGCAGACCTTGACTATTCTTTTTCAATCAGAGAGGCAAATTCACCAGCACTTATACCAGGATTACTAGTACCACCATCAAGGGAATAATAGCTATGGAAATTCTTTCCTGGACACACGGAGTATATTTCACGTGGAAACTGGTGTAAATTCCCAAGACCCGCAGGAGTTGCAGAATTCACAGACTCGCAGGATACGCCAGAAAGTAAAAAGTAAGGTGTCAGGACAGCTCCAAAACCAGCAGGAAGCGTATTAATTAAGAAGATAAGTAGTAGACAATTTTTTTATTATATCTTTTTATGTGTTATAAATTTATCTAGTTTTTTTGTTATATTAGCGTTCATTTAAAAATTTGTAATTTAAACATAGGTAAAGAGCAATAGTCACAATTTAACTTGTCATATTTTAATTATATCAACGTTCATTCCGTAATTTATTGCAACAACTTGTATTCAGTCATTCTAGTTTCTATTTTTACCACGTTATTTAATATTATTTAATTGTAGGAAGTATCTGTATTACTTTTATTTGTTCATTATATGATTTTGGGGAGTTAGCTGTATTTCTAGGGTCACCATCCACACTTCTTAATTTTGTCAGGGCATTACAACAATTTAGGTTGTAATATTACCTACATTAAACATTGATTGACTTGTATTTTAGAAATTTGTAAATGAATCCTTTAAATAGATCTAAAATCCACAGTTTAAACATTTTATAACACTAAGATCCACTTGCGACCCAAAACCAGTTTCGTATTCAGATGTTTTTTCAGTTCTGAGGCCATCACAAACTAACTGGTCTACTTTGTTGAACGCGTGCCAGAAGTTTCAGTGATCTTTGAAAAAGAAACAATAGTATATTATGATACGAGTTTTATAAGAAGCATTTTGTCGCACGCACGGGTTTAGGGCACGACGAACGTAGCGAGAAGTGCCCTAAAAGAGTAGGTGCGACAAAATGCCTTATAAACGAGTTATCATACAGCATTTTTTCTACTTTGCCACTTTTTATACAAAATAATCAAATTTCACAATGTAGGGAATTTCGCGGCGGTTGGCACTCTTGCGAGCTGCATTAACGGCGCCTATGAAAAAGAATTAATTTGAAACGTCAACACTCGTATTTTTGTCCTTCCAAAAATGAGTTCTGAAGTTCTTGTATTCCTCTATGACTTCGAAGAGAGTGAAAGAAAAAAAAATAGATAAAAGTTGCTGTGTTCCTTCTTTCTACTCATGGTTTTAGGCAACGCCTTTAAGTTTCTGCTCCCTTGGTCGCTGTTTTATTTAGGGACTCCTCTTTTGATTCATCATGGAACTGTGTTTCTCTTTCTACTTAATTCTTTCTTTCACCTTTTGTTTCAGTGGCTGTCATGTGTCGGCAGTGTTTTTCCCCGTCTGTTTCGTCTAATGTTGTCGGTTTTAGACTCTTTATTCTTTTGTTGCATTTGATACTGTGGAAGTTGGGGACTATCTTTCTACTTTTGTTTCACTTTCTATTCTTGGGTTTAGGTACTGCCTTTCTCTTTCTGGTTTAGTTGGTGCTTTTGGGTTTAGCATTATTAAAACCTCGCAATGTATGACATAAAAGACTATTGTACCAAATAGGACTGTCATGAATCGAACCTGACCATTCGGGGGTAACGCTAGTAAATAATTCGTCTGCGTTGCATGTGACTTGCACGTTTATTTCCACAGGGGCTACCCCTATACCCCGCCTCTTAGTAGCCTTCGCAATAGTTGAATTAAGTAACTAATAAATCATTAAAGATCTCGGATTTTTTTTTACATTTTCAGTAGGCAATTTAAAAATGGTACGACTAGAAATGACAGTAAAGAAATTATAACACATAAAACCAAAGGAATTTTAGCGATACCTCGGTGACCTACTCAACCCTGTTATCCGATTGCATTATTAAAATCATGTTTCTTTACATAAAGAAAAAGAAGAGTTTAACAATAAATTTAGAAAAAGATCTACTAATAATAAACAAAAATATTAACACAAAATAGAAATAAAAAAAAGATAATAATTTGAACAGTTTATTACTCATATCACAAGTAATTTAAATCTTTGTTAGAAGGTTAGAAATAACACAGTTATATTTTAAATTCATCCGTTTAAAAAATAAATGATTCTATACAATAAAACAAATTTACTTTATCTTTGTTAACACCGAGTGATTCAGAGTAACATTAATCAAAGATCTCAAAAATAATTGTCGTTATTTACACAATGAATTTGACATTTGACAAAAAGAGCAAATTTACCCATAGTAATACCTACGCCAAGTCTTAAATAAGCATGTCAATGATTTACGCACGACATGACGGCGACGTCCAAATTTGCAACGAAGACTTGATTAAATTAATTATTCTGAATGAGCCGGTATATTAGAATATAACTTTCTACGTGCTAACCAAACAATATTTTTTACCTACTGACGTCACAATAAAAATATCCTTACTACACACGTGGTCAAAACTCTTGAATCCACTTGTAAAATAAAAGCAAGTTTTATAAGAACTTTTTTTATAGAAATACAAATTGCAATTTTTTAAAATGTTTCAAAACGGTCAATAATGTTATGGTCTATCGTGAGCACATCCAGGATGTGCCTCAAGACTGGCTTGTGCTAGAAAAGTAAGGAACTATGATGTTTAGAAGGAGTATCATGCATGGTCGTCGGACTGCACTTATTCATATGCGACACTCCTGGACAGGAAATTTCAACCTCCAAAATGACATCAGACCAATCAAACCAAATGTGCAAAGATAGGCCAGCAAGCTCGCCGGATAAGAATTCAATCGAGCACGTGTGGAATATGGTTTGTAAAGCCATATTATTAAGACAAAACCCATCAGTTTGTAACTATTTTTTATTCAGAATATTATAGTTTATGAATCAATAATGCAAGGTGTTGAAGAAATAATGTTTTAGGAAGAAAACCTGTATCGCTTTCTTATATTACACCGTTAACATGAATAACAAAGAATAAATGATTTTAATATAAGCTTATTTTGACAGTAACATAACCTCAAATATATTATTGATCGCAACGATAGCTGTTTCTAGAAGTGGTCTATAATGTGTAGAACTACATATAGACAATTTTTCTACCTAGAATAGATGTTTTATTCCTTTTTGGGTTACTTTTTATGTCCTCATCTTAAAAAATATATTCTCTATAAGAGTGAATAAAAAATATAGTGCAAATTGAAAAAATTAAGTTGACTCATGTGTCACAAATTGTTTTAAAGTAGGTTCTGATAAAGTCCCGCCTTTTAAATTTGATCCAGTTCCTCCAAAATCTTGCTATAGACTCTTTCCTCTCTTTTCGTGTGAAGAATAAAATCCACATGATTAAATCCTTCGATCAGCATATATTTATGTCCGTCAAAATTTTTGGATAAATCCTTATACAAGTTACCTGCGTCCTAAAAATCAAAAAGATAAAACAAGTTTTGAGGTAATTTAGCTTTTACTTTAGGACAAACAAAACTGTCTTTTTCGCCACATACAATAATGACTGGAACCTTAATTTCGTCGATGGGATAAAACGGAGGTACTTCTTTACCATACACAGTCAAATTTTTTTGTTTTCCATAGTCATAAAAACGGAATTTTCCACCGTTAATGTATAGTTGGTAAAAATGAAAAAATATTTTCCAGGGAACTTCCATCCCAAACATATGGAAAAAGCTAATAATCTTTTCCTACAACGGAGTGCGATGTTGTATACATATTTACGCACAACTGCATCTTTTATATACATCTTGGTTACCATGATTGAAAATGGAACATTACGCCCGTAAAGTAAAAGCCCGTAAAGAAAAGGCCCACAAAATTTTAACAAAAGAAATGGACATTTCATAAATTAGCAGTTGTGCGTAAAACGTTGTACCATGTTGTACGTACCTCTGGCTGAAAGACCGTTTACGCTCTCGGACGACTTAAAAGCCCTCCTTCGTCGGGCCTCAAAATCGTTCTCTGGCGTAAACCCTTTCTTTCGGCCCTCTATACGTAAACAACTATTTCATATTCTTAAACTTACGTTTTCCACCTTTTCGTCGCCAAATCCACAGATCAGGTTAACACCATAACGCACAATTCCTGCACACCAGTACGACAGAAAGCGCCAAAACTTCAAATACCATCCATTTTGAAGACATACGATTTCTCGATTATCCTTTCCTATAAAATTCTGGAATAATTATGATTATTATTAATGCATTTACAATAGTAAAGATAAAAATACCACAAAAGAACATAACGGAATGACGGTGTATTTGGCAAATGAAGAGCCGTTGTATATGTTAGCCACGGGTGCCAAGAGTACAATCGCTTTGATGGAGCTTTCAAAAATTTTACTTCTGGTCGAGGCAAACACTAAACCATTGGTGGCCCCCATTGACAATCCTAAATAAACTATTTTTGGTACATTGGTGTAGTGTGTGATGTATTTGATGATGGCACAATTGTCGTAATATCCCATCTCATGGAAACTACAAAATACTGTTGAATTTAACCAAAATGAAGAAGGTGAAGTTACCTGAAATCCCAAAATTGTGGATTGGTTGTTTCATATGAAACGTGCCTTTGGCAAAATTTGTTACCTCTCGTATTTCCCAACCAAACATCATATCCTGCCCTCCAGAAAAAAAACGCAATTGAATTATTTTGATGACTCACCCAAACGCGAGCATCAAAGAAAATAGGGTGTTGGAACAAAATTACACCTTTAGAATTCTCCTGTGGTATCCGTATGATATTCAAAATGTAACCATCTTCTGTTTTTATATTGTGAATCTCACACTTTCCAACATGTTCTCGAATAGTTTCTTCCTGTGATTTAAAATTACTTTTTAGGCTATGATTGCGAAAAACATGATTGTATTGCCTATTTTAGAGCCGGAAAGTTTTACTCTACTTAGTGGGGACTAAGCTGTCAAACTACTTTTTTGTGACTGATCTGTCAGAATTTGACAGATGTGTACAAAAAAGTAGAACTTTACGGCTCGCCTGGTAATTTGGTAATCATCGACTAAAAAAATTATTTTTGAATTGTTCTGTGATCATCGCCTAAGAAACGTTGTGTGCACTTCGGCCAAAAGTGCCGTTTTGGCCTTATTTGAATTGTGTTCTCGGCTAACGCCTGTATCAGAGATTTGGCTAAAAGAACTGTTAGCTATCGATTCTGATATCATGTTATTTGAGTCCAGTACTTTATAACATTTCAATAATTTATTGCTTTAAGTTGACTTGGAAGCGACTATAGTTGTAAAATTTTGTTACGTTTTTACCTGTTTAAGGATTTTTCTATTTAGACCTTTCCAATCGTTGGTTTGTTCGTTTGACCCGTTCTGTCGCATTCAAATTGATTTGTCTCAATACTTTTTACTTTTTGTAGTCTTTCAATCCGATATGCTGCCTCTAACTAAGTACTCTTTAATTTTTTTTTGTCTCTTTATCTCGTTTTACTTTTCTTACTGCTCTTGTATAACACAGCAGTGATTCTGGGACAGGAATTTCACATGTAGAAATAAAAATCTTAGATTATTGGTTCTCCTATTATTTTACAGCAAAGCATTTTAAATAAAAGTTATCTGCAGGATAAAAATTAGTACGAAAATCCATTATTTTATTATTTATTTTACAACGGTGTTAATGCCTTTATTATTCTGCGAAAGATTTCAGCAGACGGAATTTGTCGTACGACATTGAGTCTTCACAAAATGAACTTTTCCTTCAAAATTCACGGTCAAATGATTACGTACATAATATACGTTATGATTACGTACGTACATAAATACATATAATAGTATATTATAAACCAAGGTAGAGACGTAATTTTTATATTATTTTTTTCACTACTAGCAGCTTAAATCGTTAAATAAATTAAGCATCAAAAATACAATCGTCTGGCGAGTGCCAGGTAACAGTTAATCCTGAATTGACGTTGACGTCACTGAACATTTGTTTTTTCCGTGGATCATTGCAAATTTTGGCTCGCGCGTCGCGCTCAACCCCTTAAAGAAACCTACTCCAAGAATGTCATATTTTCCTGTACGTGAAACTCGAAATTTGAACAGGATCAACTGTGACTGGCACCCGAGGTTATGTATTTTTTCTGTGACATTTCTCCGTCAGAGACCGGATTTTCGTGAAAACCTGCACAATGCATACCTGTGCTTTTGTAATAATTTAACTTCGTTTTTTGTTTTTTTTTTTGCATGAATTGCAGTTAATTAATGTCTAATATTTGCAACTGGTGCAATTTGTGAAAATCGAAGGGCGCTGTTGTTAAGTAGGAAGATAAAATAATAATAAACGATATGCATTTTGCATCAAATCCGGTCTCTGCCCATTATTAACTACTGGTCAATAATGAAAAAATTATTATCTACTAGGAAAGAAAAACAACTTCACACCTCCTCTACAAACTATATAATCGTACATTCTACAGCTAGTAGTGAAAAAACATATTTTATTTCATACTGTGTCATATTTGTTAGTTTTAGTTCGTTTTGAGTTCAGAAAATGGGACTTTACAGTACAAGTCCTGTAGAAAAATACAACCAACAAATCAAACTGTTGTCATAGATACTCAATTCATGGATGTTTAAATTCTGAATTCCAATTTCATTTTTTAAAATGAAAACAATGATTTAGTATCTATAGCATGAAATAAAACGCATTACGACATAGGTCCGGAAACTTTTACACTAACTTGTCTCAAAATTCCAGACTCGCCTCTTCGTCGCCTCGACTGTAAACATTTCGACTCGTTCCTGTAAAAATGAGTTTTTCGGACTTATAACGTGAATTACTATTACCATTTTTGCAAGTGACAGTGACGTGTCATCGTCACTATTTCTTCATTGTTCTTCATTTTCTTCTTCTTTTACTGTTTTGCCAAGAGCTCTTACAAATTAACTAAATGGACCTAGGTAGTATTTCTTATACTCTACAACTCTTAACGAACTTTAACGTATTTTCGTGTAAAAGTTCTGTGTTTCAAAATTTATTCTACACCTGGTATTTTGATTGTACATTCTAGTCTTTTGTATTGCATAGCTAAACTTTTCCATTTATTTTTCTTCTAGTTTTTTTAGGTCTTCACCATAGTCCCTTTTTTAGTAGACTCCAACAGTTTTCTTTATCGTCATTAATCCAGTTCTTAAGATCTTTGTTAACATTTACTCTACTATCTATATATTTAATTTCCTTACATATTTATTTAGTTTGACTTAAATCTTTTTAGGCCTTCCTAATTTGAAGGGGTTCCTGTCGCTCTAATTTTTTCTCAACATGGACTACAAGTGGTTCGAAACTATAATTAATTACCAGTAATGGGCTCGACTTTGTTTTTCCTCGTTTCCTCAAAAGATAAATAAAAAATAAATAGTTCTATATGTTTTTGTTTGGAAGCAGTCTGTATGTTAATTTTGGTCACCTTCTGCTAAACTTTCTAGCAGTATTTTTTAGTCTTGTATTAATTTTCATAAGCGTACAGAACCCTAAAAATGGACATGATGTTTATTTGTTGGGTTCCTGTTTTTCATTCTTCTTCTTCTTCTTAGTCGTACATAAGTTAGATAGCAGAAAATGCTATCTCTGGCTGTTATTTCTTTGTTATAATAATGGTCAACACGTCAATAATACCGTTGGTCATATATCTTGTTTTTATCATTTTGTAACCTTTCCGAGAACATAAAACAAGAGTGGCAATTATAGCTTAATTGATACTACTTAGTAGTTGATTACTACTAGTATTCAGGGTGATTCCTAATTGTCGCATGGGAATAGAAGCGCAGGGTTCCTTGTAAATAAATAATGCCAAAAAAACAGTTTATTTATATGTCTATGTATTTTTATGATTAGCGGTTTTCTAAAAAGGAAAATGGTAACAGTTTGATTCGTAGATAGCAGAACAATGGTATATTATTCAACGAGTGAGAAAGTTGGCCATTTACATGACGATAAAATTTGCGACACGAGTCGAAGCCGAGTGGAGTAATTTATCCGAGTGGAAATGGACATTTCTCACGAGTGTAATACTATACTTTTTCTAAACATATTAAAGAATTAAGTAATAATGGTAATATATTTTTCTTATCTCTTTTTTATTATCAACATATACATTAACCGTACCGTATTTAACGATAGTAAAAGGAGACGATTTTACATCTACACTAGTGTCAATGTTTTGTTGTGAGAGTTATATTTTCGTTATCCGTTGCATTTCGTATACACTGCTGCGTTGATGATTTTGTTGGCCGAGTCCATCTTGTTATTAATGGAAGTGTCTATATAACCTTCGGCTACTGATGTGGACTTCCATCCACCATGTCTTTTCAAAGCCGTTATATCGGCACCTGCATCTACTAGTATTGTAGCTGATGGTCTTCGGAAACTATGTCAGTTTCCGTGTCTATCTAACTTTCAGCTTCCGGTAGTTTTAAATAGTTGGCTATTTCTCGTCCCATTTTGCAAGTGCACTTGCCTTTTTGATAGTTTAGAAAAAAATTATCGGTCGACACATTTAGCGGAGGTAAATTGATACATGTATATTTGAACAAGATTATAAAATTTACCGGTTATGGTCAATTTCCGTGCAGTTTTGGTTTTTGTGACAGGGATGGTGACCAACATTGTTTTGTTTATGTCAGCAATATCATTCACTTTCATGGCATTCAGTGGTCCTGCAAGCACCCATACTGTCCATTACAAGAGCAACTTTAAAAGATATCCTTGATTGTAGGTACACATGACAGTATATTATTAAGAAGTTGATATCTTACCTTTGTTGCAAGATATGTATATTTCATCTGGAGCTTACTTTTATCGATTCGGTTCTACAAAAAAAGAGTATAACAATTTGTTATTTTCCAAATCAAGAGTATTTTGTGTGGATTTGGTCCCCCCGTTGATAACAAAATTGACCTGTTCGAGCGTTTTCTTCTGAGTCTTTCGAAATTGGAATTGTTGGGGGGTACAAATTTTAGTTGAATATATTATGTAGATTTGGAAAATATCGAATTCATGCTTTTTTTGTAGAAAGGAATCGATAAAATAATGTAGGTTTGGATAGAGAATTGAATAAGCTTTAAAATGATGTATCACACGACCCCCCATGCCATTTAAATTTTAATTAATTTTGTTTAATTATTGTAAAATCGTTCACTTCGCCTGATCACACTTCTCGTCATGCATTCACCAGCTTACTCCCCAAGTCAAGTGTCCGTAAAGAAGTTTTACTTCAAAAATAACTAACGCAACTCGTTGTGTCTAAATCAATCGCTTGCGCTCGTGATTCAAACGAGGTTTCCTTGTATCTGTAAAGACTAACATCCCGATCTCATGTTGATTTGCGACTGGTCGCAAGTGCCGGTTGCTATGGAAACGTCTTAACTAAAGACCAGGCAGTAAGGCTCAATTTCATGTGAAATGTAACATGAAATTGAGCCTTACTCCCTAGGGTTTGTAACGCAAGCCGTACAAGTTCTACAATTGATAGAATGTATTTTACACTTGTAACTTTTTCATAGCACAACTCATCTTATAATTACCCGTAGGCACCAGTAATTACGGAAAAATCTCTACATAATTATGAAAACGTATTCTGTAACACAAAGTTATCACTTGTATAATTGTGTTACAGAATTTTCTATAAGTGTAGATAATGTTTTACATATCTTCAACTCTGGGTAAATTGACAGTGTTACGACTATGAATACGTACGTATCTGTTCCCAATATGTGGTTTAGTGATTCCGCAAGTGAGAATGAAGATTTGCCTAGGGAATATCGATCTAATAAAGAAAGACGCTTTTCTCACTGATAACGAATTCAACGAAAGGTTTCGTTTAAAAATGTCCTTCTGTATATTGGACCAACGCAGAAAACATTAATTGTCCTGCACTGGTTAGGGAATGGAGGTCAGTACCATGGTGTTTGCGATAAGCATGGGGTATCAAAAAATAGTGTTTATAGATGCTGTTACTGAGGTAAAATTCGATGAAATAATGTAATGGTCCCATAATAGGTACAAAGATTTCCTGCAATAGCCTCTTTTCCTGAAGTATGTGGTGCAGTGGATGGAACACAATAATAATATAGACCCTCCTAGAATTAACGAACCAGCCTATGTGGATCACCATGGTAAACACCCAATCAACTGTGGAGAGACCGACTAATTACATTACATATGTAGTCATATCTGTACAAATTTATTTAACTTCTACAATTGTAGCATTTTGAATTGTGATACCGAATTAAATAGGACTTAGTAGTTACAGGCAAATTACTTGTAGACTTGTTACAATTGTACAGTTTGTGTTACAGGCCTCTGGTCTTTAGATAAGACGTAACTTACCTACACTTTTTGCGTTATATATTATTTTAATAACTCAAACTATAAATTGCTTTCAATTAAAAAAAATGAACATTTAAATTTTCCTAGTTTAAGATTTATGGAAATCGATTAAATCAATGCCTGATACAAAGTATATAGATGATAAAGTAAATAATTCTATCAATAGTATAATTAAAAATGCTTACCATGTAATGCAACATATTAGCTCCAAAGACAAAGTGTTATGTATGTGTTGCTGAAATAACTAAAATAAATTTTTATTAATTTTAATTTTTTTGCATTAATTGACAAGGTAAAAGCTTGTTTAATGTTCCTATGGTATAAAAGTTGGCAGTTTACATACTTATAAAATTAAAATCAGTTAAAAGTTTTCTCCACTAAGACATAACAGGTAGCTAATGCAATTGAATCGCTTATTATTAAAAGGAACTAAGTCATTTTACCAGGTTTTGAGAAAAACGGAAAACTTTATTACTAGAATTAGAATACAGTCATCAAATGATCCGTCTTGGCCGGTTTAGTAGATAGCAATATATTACTCAAAATTTCGAAACAAAAAAACATCATTATATGTCGTGTTTGATGCTTCAGAAATTGATTTTCTGTACCTTACCCAATAATGGATTTTTCTCTCCTACTAGTAAATAATAAAAACAACTGACAATGTTGGCATGGTTACTGCCTGCCATAGTTGATGTATTGACTTGACATTTGCTGTCATTATTATTGTTAACTGATAGCTCGACAATGTAGAACTGGGGAGTTGGAATTTTTTGTGAAATGATAAATTTGCCAGCTCAACTACTACACAAGAACAGAAATGACAGAAATTGATTTAATTTCATACGCTATACTTGAATTTAGATTAAAATAAAGTTAAATTCGTTCCGACCTTTCCCATTATCATGATTATCATTTGAAGAAAATGTGCTACTAGTGAAAAGAATAGTATATAAACCACGGTTAAGAAGCCTTTTCGTAGCCTCGCATTATTACTGCCCGCGATTCGCATCTTAGGCAATAAAATAGCTCGGCTAAGAAAAATGTCTTCTCAACCTTGGTGTATAATTACTATTATCCAACATCTGTTTATTATGAAGTCATAATAATGCCGACTTTGAATATAGTATGAGGTCTATAAAACAGTAGTGAACTTATAAACCCATAATTAAACTGTTTTACAATTTGTCATCGCAACCACATGGTAATCACAGGCTACAAGCTTTTAATGCTATAAAGTTTTTGGATTTTGATTTTTTTAAGAACCTCCTTGTTGGATAAAACTATGTATTACACTCGTACCTTAACAGCACACAAGTCAATCAAGAAACATTAACTCACTCGAGCAAGCTCTTGTGGCTAAATATCTCTTTGTATAATAAATAGCATATTTCCGGTGTTTTCTTCTTTGGTTTTGAGTGATTAAAATCAATATAAAAAAAAACACCAAAATTCCAACCGTTGAACAAATATCTTTTCAAGATTCTTTGTTGTTGAAATATACTGGACAAAATATCGTATATCACACGTGACCGAAATGCTTTTGTAAGCTCGTGAGATGTGAATCACTCGTTCTATCGCAATACATAATTGTAATTCAAAAATCTCACTCGCTGACAATGAAGCATTTTATTTATAATATAATCTACTATTAAAACTTCTGGTACACAAGGTTTTTATTACAGTAATAGTAATAGTACTGTAGTAATAATAATTACAAAAGGATTTTGTGTAATAAAACAAAATAAAACAGGAAAAAAACAGAATAAAATGGTTTTCAAACTTCATACATACAGGGTGTTATTGAAATGCATGTCAAAAATAAAATCGGTAATTGGTCACGATGAGAGGAAGTCGATGGCAAACATTTTTTGTAATAGAAATCTTTTCGTTTTCGAGATAAAAATCATTAAAAATTTGGTGAAAATCCACCGTCCGCTACTGTGCTAAAGGTGATTAAAAATGTCCTCTCCTTTGCTTAGCAACAATAGTAACAGGTAAATTTGAGTTTTTTGAAGTGTCACAGTTTGCCGTCATTTGTCAGATTGTTCTACATGGAAGCTATACAAATGCTGAGATGACCGACATGGTCTTGTTGTATGGAAGAGCCTTAGGAAATGCTCGGGATGCGGAACGTAGGATTTTGGACGCTGAGCCAGACTTCATTGAAGAGGAACCAGGAAGTAGCATAAGAAGGTTGTTTTATCGTGTGTGTGATTCGCCGTTTGTCGTGTGGCGAACATTAAATGAACAGGGCCTCCACCCCAAACAGATCCAAAAAGTGCAGGCATTGAAACCTGAGGTGCTCCCTCGAAGAATAAGATTTTGTGAGTGAAACTCCAAAGAAAAGAAGAAGATCCTCGTTTTGTTGATAAAATCTTATAAACCGTCGAGGCAACGTTTATGGGATGGTTGGCAACAATTTGATAGGTCTATACATTTTGCCCCCTAGTTTAACTGGCGCGGCGAATTTGATTTTTTTTAAATGAGGAGCCAGGAAACTTATTAGAAGATGTACCTTTGATTACTCGGCGTGATTTGTGGTATCTTAAGGCGACTGGCCCGCTTTTGTTTACTTTACTTTTTTGTTATCTTTTTAAGAACGAGCTGCGGCATACACGAAATATAATACGGTCAGCCGTCGACACCTCTGCCTGCCACTGAGGGGCGGGACCTGTGTTACCTTGAACCACGCCAACATTGCTTAAAACTAGCGAACTTTGGGGACAATTTGCAAATTTATTTTTCAATATTTATAAAAACACCTTGCATTTACCGAATACAGAGATCAGTAAAAATCAAGCACCAACACGTTTGTTAAAAAAACAAAATTTTTGACTTCTCATTTTGGCAATAAATTTTTTTTCTGAACACAACGTTTTGCCGTGATGAAGGTTTTTTTTTACTAATTTTGATGCCCAATACGTTAAGATAGCTTAACAATGAAAGCCGTAATTCGGTTCCAAAGTTGAGGCAACTGAGCGTTTCGCCTTAATGGTGGACCCCTTTCTCATCACGCTCGCGATGTGCCGACCTGGCTTGATCAAAATTTCCCGAGGAGATGGATAAGAAGGATAGTGTTTTTTTTTTGTGGGGTCCCATGAGACAATCAATTTATGCAATGCCTGTAAATACCGTTGAAGATTTAAGAAACCGCGTTCAAAATACTGCCGAAGGAATTAGAAGAAACCCAGAAGTAATTGCCAGAACGCAACAGTCGTTGCTTCGGGGTGCTGAGAAACGGTTAGCGGCATTTTGACCATCTATTGTAGTTTTCTGGTTTTTGTGTATTTGGTTATTTTCATTGTTCTTTAATCATTTTTGCACGTTTAAATACAATAAATTTTTCTTCTTCGAATAATGTGTTTGCAATTGACAATAAATCTGAAATAAAATTAATTTTGGCATTACACTTGTCAATCATTACTTGACAATTAACTATTGGTTGTCACTTTATGTTGCCAGAATACAACTGCAAAAATGTAATTATTGTATCTGCCTTCAAAATGCAATCGACAGTGGCGTGGACTATGCGTGGAAATGGATAATTTATCCCTATCGTTTTAGACCTGATAAAAATGGGTTTCATTGAACCTCCAGATGGTCTAGATTTTTTATTGACATGCATTTCAAAAACACCCTGTATATTTATTTTATCTTACAGGTGTAGTTTTTTAGGTACCTTATACCATTGTTTTCGGTGACAGAAATCAAATCTTAATCACAAGAGAGAAAAAGCTGTCAGTTCTACTCACAAGTGAGTAAATCTGACAGCCGTCAGTTGTAATTAAAAATTGTAATTATTAATTGTAATGTAATTACATGTAATGTAACGTAATTCTCTGCCTTCCACTTCACGAACAGATCATACTCTTTATCGTATATGTGTCTCGACCTTACCGGAAACAAAGTGGAAACAGTGACTTCAACGTCTAGTTGAATATCTTTCGATAGAAAGTAAATTTTTATTACTTTAGTGAAAATTGTGGAAAAAAAAAACGAGACTGTTTATTTCATAACTATAATAATCACAGGTCACTACGGAAACTGATATTAGAACCATGCTAATGTTACAGGCGCATATTAATTTACTTGAATAAATATTTCCTGGATTTTTATACAATGCACCCGTAAGATAAAACGTCGTATATCACACGTGATCGAAATGTCATTATAAAGCTCGTGAGAAGTGCCCCACTCGTGCGCAAGCGCACTCGTATGTCAAAATTCTCACTCGCTAATAATGATGCATTTTTATAATGTATTATAATATAATGTACTATAATACAGATTTAATCTGTTGACATCTCTCGGTCGGCGGCCTCAGTACGAAAAAATTATTATCGATTGATGTGTTTCTATTAATGAAGTATGTAATAATATTGTATAATAATAATATAATAACGTTCAACAAAGGAATATTTTATGTATGTATGTACTTGTTGTTGGAAACAGAAACGAAAAGTAATAAATTGTCTGATTTACGATGGGAACTACCCTCAGCGTTCAGTCTAGAGTGCTCTGTTATTCAACAGTTCCATTTCACGGATTAACCACACAACTGCTTTAAATGTTTGTTCCTTTTTTAAGTCATAGTTTTAGGGTTATACCTGGTTATACATTTTGACTAGAAACAGTTGTTCACAAGCTCTTGTATGAGAAGCATGTCTGTTTGTCTTACTTCATTAAAGCTTTATTTATTAATATAAACTTGACCATAATTTATCAACACTTGTTTCATCAAAACAAAAGTTTGACTGATCAAAGTCCACCCTATGCACTTCATTAAAAAAGGAAAAATGATAATTTAATATATTGTAAGTTACGTGGCCCTTCAATGACTCATTGCTGCGGCGTGTTCGAGATGGTGTGACATCATCGTCTGGAGTATTCGACCTGCATCGCGGGAACTAGATGATGTTATCAATGGAACTATCTAGAGGCGCCTAGAGGGATTTAGTCGCCGGTATAATTATTGGAGGCGTTCCAGCGGAAGTCAGTGTAGTTGCACTAATCGGGCGAATCAGTCCCAGTTCGTCACAGTTAGAGTTGAAGATCAGTGGGTCGAGTCGGAGAGGTGCTTTTATCTATCCAGATGTGTAAATAAATAGACGAGCTTTACATGACTTGTAATTAGTGTAAATATTGTAATATTAGAGGTGTAAATAAATTGTACAAAGTGTTTTAATAAATAATCCAACCCAGAAAAGCAACATTGATGACAGGTGTGGGGTCAGGAAGATTGGTAGGAAATAAATATATGGAAATGAAGATTAAGAAATAGGAATCTTAGCTAAGAAAGAAGAAATGTGTAAGGTTAGTTGAGAGAAAAATAGAGCTGGAGCAAGGTGAGTAGAATAGAAATAACTGAAATAACTGGAAGAAAATCGGGGCTCCAGAAATGGCTCCTTGAGGACCTGGAAGAATACACAGGAAACTGGCATCACTCACCATCGGATTAGATAACGGTGCTGGCTGAACTCGACTCACTGAGGAGAAATGATTTATACCAATGGAATGAAGATTTTGACCAGAAGACTGCAGCCACTAATAAGGACGAGAATTAAAGTGGAAGTTGGAAAGACCTGAAGAACGACCCAAACTTCCGATTGGTACTCGGATGGGAGAATAGATCAAAGGCTGACGTGAGTGTAAGTTGCACGATAATGACTTTGAATAAAATACTGTTGGGACTAATGGGACTATTGCTGTGGGAGATGGAGTCTGGACACGTGTGCTGGAGAAGCGTGTAGTAGGTCACATAGTTAGAATTCCGGGATTTCTGGTGGAACTATATTGGGGAGTACCTGGTGGACACCTGGGGGTGCCGACCATGTTTGAGAACCTGCGTGCGAGGTTTCATTTGGTCCCCATGGTTAATGGATAGAATTCCGGAAGTTCTGGAGGCAGTCGATTGTGGAGTACCTTGTGGACACTTGGAAGTGTCGAAGACGTTTGGGTCCCTGCGGGAGTTTTCCTTGGAGAATCAGAACTGATAAATGAAGTTAAATTCAATCAATCAACTTATCAACATATCAACAAATCATTGGTTGAAACTAATTTAAATTATTACAAAGCTGTTTTGATCAGTCCAGACTAGTTTATCCGACAGAGTAACTACGATTGTGGGCCATACTAGTTTGTCCTTGTCTAAGCTAGTAACCTAGCCGGTAACATAAATATACCCTCGTATGGGGTATATTTATTTATTTATATAAATAATTTTATTGCTATTGTAGCGGACGTGGACCCGAAATGACTCATAGCTGCAGCGGCTTGAGATTATGACGTCATCAATTACTAAAACGTGCTGGATTTATACTATAACATACTCGAGATAGTATGACATCATCTTTTGGAATATCCGGTACAGATCGAGAGCGCGATGATAATGGGCATCAATAGAGCATCTGTAGGCGCCTAGAAGGATTTAGGCGCCGGTATATTTATTAGAAGACATTCCAGCTGGAGTGAGTCTAGTCGCATCAACCCGTCGCATCGCAGTTAAACAGTCACAGTTAAACATCAGTGGGTCGATTCGGAGAGTTGCTTTTGTCTATCCGAGTGCTATACGAGAAGTGCTGGTGAAGTAGTAAATTGTAAATAGTGTAAATAATGTATAAAAGAAGCGTAAATAAATTGTACATAGTGTTTAAATAAATAATCGAACCCCGTCAACGCAACACTATTTATTATACAAGTGTCTCATAAGCCAAATAAGTCACTTTGGCTAATTATTCTTGAGTGACTTAATCACATTTTATAGGTAGTCTTATTTTATTATTTTTACACTTCTTTTTTCTATTTTAGTTTAACACTTGAAACCCCGTGTAACATAAATAATTATGTATTCAGGTTATCTACTCTTTATTCTGTAGAACATTTATTTAAAACGTTTATAGTTAATGCAGAATCTAAAGTAGTTCCACAAGTTTGTGTAAATTTTATTAGACAATGCTTGAGTAGGTGTAAAAGTTTTTCTTAATGTAATATGACATGAGTGTATATTGGTTTTTATAATAGACTAAATAATTTTAATAGTTTTTAAACTAACCTACCTAGGGGCGTATTCTGTAACTGCTTCTCTAAATTTTAAACGCCGTGTAATTAAGTTGTCATAGCAATGACCAATCAGGGCTTGAAATTTTAAATTTTAAAGCACGCTAAAATTTTAACGCCCTTTGAAAAATTACAGAATGGGCCCCCTATTCGTATAAATTATATTTTTCTTTATGTTTCTTTAATTTTGTGTATATCATTGAAATCCTTTACGGCTCCGATGATTTTATCTTACTGTGTATTATAGACTTAATAATATATATCATCAAGGAGGCAACACTTTGAAAAGCAAAAGCTGATGGTATCGCATGTAAACGTTTTTCCATAAATTACTAGCATCAATTGGAGTAACACTCATAATGACCTCACTATATTATGTTAATGTATCTAACGCATGCTTCTTCCTTCACTTAATATAGGCAACCCAATCATTGCAGGCAGTGTGATGTGAGCAGGTGTAATTAATAATTTACAAGAGGAACTTTGAACAATGGTCAATATAGCAATATTATAAACTAATGACAAATATTTTCTCGTAAACCTTTAATTTGATTCACTGTAACCACTAAAGGGAGAAATGAGTCATTCCTGTGACACATTTAATGAAATCATTGATGAAACAACAATGCCAAATTATTTCTATGAATGAATGAAACACTTCGAGCAAATCTCAGAAACCAAGAACCATGACCATGTCTGTAAGGTGTGTCTATAGGTACTCCATTTTCTCGACTTTGCTTCTCCGATTGATTTACTAAGAAACTACCACCATATATATTACAGTTGAAATCCTTGAAATTATTACTGCGGATTCATTGTTACATAATTCATCGGTTTCTAGAGATCATTGAGTATTCTAATATTCTCAGAATAAAGTGTAGGCTTTCAATTTTTTGTGATTTCGAAAAGTAATCACATCTTGTTAAATTATACAATACCTTGCCAGCATTTTCGAAATAGGTCACCACTTTTACAACACATGTTTCGAGACATTAATGCAATCGGATTAAATCATGTTAATAGCCTTGCAGAGCAGCGGTAATGACCAAAATGAGATCTCGAATTCCTTTAATTTACGACATTCCAAATAAGGTAAAGTCAGTTTGACATACATCCACAATGATTGATTGTTAAATGCACGTAGGCTGTTTCTCAAAGTATGTAGAGGAAGCAGTTCATGTTGGAATAGGATTTTAAAAGTAGGCTGTAGACAACCTATATATTACGTGAAGAGAAAACTGTGTACCCTTTTTTAAACATATTGCGGGCACGTAGGACTGTGAGATTTGGCATAGTTAAAGTTTATATGGAGAAGAAGTGCACAAAGATAAAATTTATATTTAATATGTCTTACAAATACATTAAATTAATATTTATATTATTGTACTAAGATAGGACTCCGAGCGCCCGATAGACTAGCGCTGCGGTCGCCACCACCGCGGCGGCAAAATTCGAACGTTCTCGCCCGGCCTACCCGCACAAAGGGATGCTCAATCTAAGTCATCTTTAAATACAGCCACGGAAGGCGACAGTATTGTGAGACCAGTAATCTTTGATGTTTGTTGGTATTTAGTTGTGAAATCAATGCAATCGTTTCCTATGCATAAAGATCACTGGGGGAAGAGGGTTATCACTAGAAAATTTTTCTTCACGAAGCAATGTTGTACATTCTGGTGGTAAAATCGGAGGCAATAAAGGCAGCATACCGGCTTATAATTACCGGATATGGTAAGATCCACGTCAGAAGGGGACACCATACCGAGATGTTTGGAAAAATACGGAAAGATTGCTTCCTGATCATGCAATCGGACAGACTTAGGATCGAATGTCACTTTCGTAAACCCTACGAGATAATCATGCCGGGAAGGGAAGAGAGGGTTGATACTCGGAAACTGAGGAGTAACAATGGATCCATCAGGAGTGGTTAGAGAAAAACCAGAAGTTGATATATGTATTAACCTGGGTTCCTGGGAACCGTGTTATAGGCAGAAAAGCTCTGGAAAGTGTCGAAGTAGAGAGAGAGACGCGCATAATTCTGAAAGGAAGTCTCGAATCGCTGGTGAAACTGGCAGAATACAATAGAGTGCCTTTGTAATGGGTGCCGGGACATGAGGGATGTCAAGAAAGCCAAAGAGCCGAAAACAGCTGTGATGGGCCTACAGCCCACATTAGACCGCAGAAAGGGTGATTCAGGGCTATATCGACAGTGAACCACGCCCATTTAACTGACTTTCCTGGACAGATGCACTCGCGGATATGTGTGGAAGGTCCCCTGATTGCAGGATGTGTCCACTACATTATATAATGTGTGAGTGTACAGCGCTTGAGGCGGGGAGACTTCGACATTTCGGGGTGACGTATACTGAACCCTACGACACAAAACATATGCCTATAGAGCTCGTGCTGAAGTTCATTAACAGCACAGGCCTTATGGAGTAAAGCAACAAGTGGAGCACAAACCGCGCCCCTTAAGAATAAGAAGGATGGTGTAATTTATGTAAAAATATAGAGATTTACAAATAAAAATTGACCTGTACGAGGAATATTGTTAACACATAAGAATAAACATATAATGAATTTTTTTACAAGTGTCTACAAAGAAATAATTAGCCACAAGAGCTTGCTCGAGTGGGCTAATGTTTCTTGAGTGATTTATTTGCTATTAAGGCACGAGTGTAATATATAGTTTTTTCACTACTAGCTGTAAAATGTACCATTATATAGTTTAAAATTTAAATATATCTAAGTCGAACTCCACAAACTTTAATAACTGCAAAGTTACTAATGGAACATGTTTCGGCAGAACACTTCTGCCATCATCAGCCCTTAAAGAATATAATATATATATATATATATATTATATATATATATATATATATATATATATATATAGAACATTCTTCTTGTTTATTATATAGTTTGTCGAGGATGTGTGAAATTGTTTTTATCCGCAAACGTCACAAAAGTGACAACTTATGTGCCTCCATTGACAAGGTAAAAGTGTCATTTTATGTGATTAGGCTCATAAAGTAGCCAACAGGTGTCATTTTATGTGCTTAATCACATAAAATAAGTGACACTTGTACCTTGTCAATGAATTCTTTCAAATTCTTACTAAATTGTTTTTTTCTAATTTATTGAAAGTGAACTAGCGGGGTAGTGGATGGGGACGCGTGTAAATGAAACGATTAGCTCCTCCTTCTTTTATTTACAGACGCCCCTGACCAAGGGGGCTCCTGACCAAGGGGTGCCGTACACGGGTGCTCATGATCAAGGGGGCTCCCGGTTGGGGTGCTCCCGGACAAGGGGGTTCCCGACCAAGGGGGCTCTCGACCAAGGGGGATTCCGACCAAGGGGACTCCCGGCCAAGGGGGCTCCCGGCCAAGGGGGCTCCCGGCCAAAGGGGCTTCCGGACATGGGGGCTCCCGGCCACGCGGGCTCCCGACCAAGGGGGCCCCCGATCAAGAGAGGACTCGACCAAGAGGGAACCCGAACAAGGGGGCTCCTGACCAAGGGGGCTTCTGAGAAAGGTTTGCAGATAAAATAGTATATATCATTCAGAGCATAAGTCGCTTTATGTGCTTCGCCTGGACTTAACCGACTCACTTCGTTCGTCGGTCAACAGTCCAGGCTCAGCACATAAAGCGTAACTTATGCTCTTAATAATATAATCTACTATTCTACTACTATAATAATCATTTCATTATTGACTAGTAGTTAATAATGAAGAGATAGTGGTTAATAATAATTTCATGGTTCACAAGTTGAAAAAGGTGTTAATTATGAAAAGAAAAATTAGACCTCTTTTTGAAATTTTAGGAGCTTTAGTCTAAGAATTATCCGACTTAGAATGTATACGAAAACTCGTTAATTAACAATAGGCTCATATTATGAAATATCAGTGAATACATTTTTTAACTGCGAAATTCTTTCCTTTAAGTGTCTAGATAGCACTATATTTTCTTTCAGATTTTTAAATGAATATTTTATACGGTAATTTTTTTTATTTACAACGGCCGGTTTCGAGAGAGCGTAATGGTACACCGCCGACGAAATGACACATTACAGGTATTTATGTAAGTAAATGTTAAACAGACCTGTAAAGTACAATACCATGACAACACATCGTCACAAACTGTCCTGCCGTCTTTGACTACAGAATTTTATATTTATAAAAATAAAAAGTGATTGAAAAAAGGTCGTTTGATGGTGGAAATAAAAGTTTGTACCGGATTCGCTTTGCAATTAGTCTTTACCGGACTCACCGGGTTATAATCTTTTGGCTCACCCATGAAGACAAATTTACAAGGCCTTAAATAACTATAAATGGAAAGTATTAGTAATAGAAATGAAGTTCCAGGAGTCGACATTTTAATTCAGAAATTTCCTAATCTTTAAGAATCTGTTTTTTTTTTGTTAATTTTTCTAACATGAATAGTTTTTTGGAGATTCTTTAATTGTTAATTACAATCTGAATACATCGAAATCATTAGTCAATAATACTATCGACTGCTTTGACCGGTCATGCTTACGGTACTCAAATTTGATTCCGCGTATAAACTTGAGTTACCATTCACTTTCCAAAGAACACAGTTTCCTTTCATTTTGGCGTTCGCAATGACAACCAAGTCTTGTAAAAGCCTTGGAAAAGCCTTGTAGATTAGTCTTTATGGGTGAGCCGGGAGATTATATTTCCAGCTTCAAACGACTCACGCCTCCACCACAAACAGGTTTTAAATTCGTAAGTGTCAATAAAATAGTGACAAAAGTTACGTAGTTTAGTTCGACATTTTTGCATATTTAGCAAAACAGTTTTGAAAGAAAATATGCGCAGGTCCTAAAGCAATCCTTTTTCTACAACTATTCAAAATTTGAAGATTATTGATCAATAATTAACAATACAGCGATTCTAATAAGTATACACTGCAAACATGGGGTGAGAGAAGCGCCTTAAGAGGGTTCTCCAGTGGCATGATGTACATTTCTGCCGGTCGAAGTACATTTTCCCACAATATATATTTTTTTAATTTACAAATTTCAAAAAATCGCTCTGTAGCTGCAAAGATCTATATTTTACCAACACGCCCACAAAATCTCAACGAAAAATCTTCTTTTTTTTTGGACTTTAAATTTGTCAGGCTATTCAATCAGAGCAAATAATGGCTTTCCGTGCCCGCCATGGTACATGTTTGATAGAAATAAAGTATGTATATATCGCGTGTGTCATAAATTACGGACAACAAGAAAATGGTAAGTTCTACTGTATTCAAGAAACAAAAAACAGAAACAAATTTTGGGTTCTTAAGAGGTTTCTTAAGAGCGGGCACAGAAAGCAATTATTTGCTCTGATTGAATAGTCTGACAAATTTAAAGTATAAAAAAAGTCAAACCTTTCGGAGGTGATAATGATCGATCCAACTTATACAAGATCAAATTTCAAATTTCGGAAATGGCTAAAATTACATGATGTTCTAGCTTTCACTGCCGCCATAGTAAATGGGCGAGTAAATGGGTACATAACGAAAACATGTCGTCGGTGAAATGTGTTAACCTGCTAACTCCATTTGGCAAAATTTTGGAGGAGACTATTAAAACGCTTGAATTTTCCAGTTTATATTAAACCATTTGCAGACAGCAGGTATTATTGAGAAAAAACATAAAACATTTTGTCTGAATAACACCTGATATCTCCAAATTCTTTAATATAAACTCCGAAATACAAGTGTTTTAATAGTCTCCTCTAAAATTTTGTGAAATGGAGTTAGCAGGTTAACACATTTCACCGACGATGTCGTTGATAATAACTAGGACAAATTCGTTCAAATAAATGTCTTTTGGGTGTTCACACATCAGTGTAATTTCGCTAATCGTTCCTATACCTACATGATTTCATACGAATATAATTATGTTTAGCATAATTATACATACTTATAGAATTACAATACAAATTACAATTTGGATTTTGTTTAATCAAAGGCATGTTTTCACAGTTTCAACCTGTACTTATAGCTATGTATACTCAATAAAATTACAATTCAAATTACACATTGGTTAAGATATTGTTAGTATACACTACGTCGACCAGAAAAGTTTTGTGACCGTTTATATTAATCACTACAGTGGCTTGTGTAAATATCGTAGAAACCTTTTAGAATGTTAGCTTTTAATAAATTTCAGTGTACTAAAAGGGGGATGTCTTGAGTAACAAAACAAGGAATTTTCTGGAAAAAGCTTAGTATAGATTTAAGGAGAGTACATAACATAAAATACCCATTTAAAGAGCTAAAATGCCAAATATATTAAAATAATAATTAGAGAGCCCATTAAAGAGGATTAAAATGGCTAAAAATCACATCAAATTAAACAAAAAGAAAATCCAAAGACAGCATTTAAACATCAACATATTCAGTTTGAAAATAAACAAACCATTCTAACAACGCTAGTAAAAACTATTCATATAAATAACTTAAAAAAATTAAATAATAAAAAATCTAGAGTAAGTGAAGGGCAATAAAGTACCTACTAAGACGTTCTCGGTGGTGGAGAAACGAATGGATCATTTACGCGCCGAGAACAGACGTAAAGTGCGAGCCACAGTAATCCGACAGGCATAAACCGGGGCCCATTGCCTCAAATTAAATGCACAATGAGGAAGGTTCTGTGTTGTAAATCACCACAAAGCGGCAACGTCTTTGAGGTGCTTGTTTATTGATCGACGAAACGGACCGGACTCAAAATTTTATCTCGGAAATTTATGGCTGCGTTTAGTCCTCCATTGTTAAGGGCAATGAGCCCCGTTTTATGGGTGTCAGATTACCGTGCACTTTACTATAAACGAGAGTGTGAACACGTTCCTTGATGTTTTTGGGCAAATTTTGTATATTGCCCGAATTAAAGAAATCCCTCCAAACTACACGTGACTAGCATTTTTAGAAATTATACTAAGAGGTATTTAAAGAACGAATTAAGTCGAAAAACAGTATGGTTAATAATGTAATAAAGTTAACGACTATAGAATTGATCAATAAGTTTATCTGGTCTGTACCTACTTTTGAGACATGTAATGTTGCCTACATGAAAATGGAGAAGAGAGGTAGAAAAAAAAAAGACAAAAATCAATTATTTTTCACGGTTTACTTAGTAGAGATCTGGTCAGTTTATCTCATATACACTTGACAGATCGATTCTATAAACGTTTTGTGATTTCCTAATAATAATTTGTGTTTTGGTCAATAAAACAAGATAATTTCGGGGCGATGAAAACTCGACCAAATGAGTGTACAAGGAGGAATGTACAAAGTTCAAAATCATAATTTTTTCTTAAAGCTTTTGGGACAGGCCGTTTTTTCTAATAAGATCAAAGGATACAGGGAGATCGAACAAAATTACTCAATGTTGGCCATACACGAAAACGATTGTTTCAGTTTAAGGAATTATTATGACATGTCATATATAACACGGTCAACTTGATAATAATAAAATAAGACTACTAGTACTATAATAATGTTGCATTAATGGTGAATAATTTCATTTTGTATACCTACTTATGTTTTTTGTTTTGTCCATTGGTGTAACATTCTGTAAGGATGAAACAGTTATAAAAAATAATAATAATTAATTAAGCCGTATGAAAACACGAGAAGGTATAAACAAAACCCTACGAACGATATAGGGTGATCGTTTTTTTCATAGAGTAGTAGATGTATTATGAATATTATGGGTTAAAAGTTAGATATGTAGGTCTATTAAATATTATATTTCGTATTGCCGTTCTCGAATTACAATGACAACTTGTAGTCGCAAATTTCCTTGCGCTCACCACGAATTGTTTAAAATAAATAAAACCCACTTATCACCACTACCCAATATGCTGACTCCATGTAGCTCCTGCCTCGCAGATATATTTTGATTGCAAATTTTTCGTGCTTCACCACGGACGTATTTTAAGTGCTCCGAAAATGGACAAAGTGACAAGTGACAAGTTCCCAGGGCTAACCCTTCCAACCGAAAAGCAAAATTCAAGCGGTTTTTAAAAGAAATCCCGGAAAGCTCAAGTAAGTACCCACTGAATCTATCTATTCCGTCGTCACTGCCCTGCGACCCAATGGCGGTGCGACAACATTCCTCCTTGTGAGTTACTTGAACATAATTGTTTACCTTTCGGACTTTGCATCGCGCCCTTATTTTTACAAAGATACAGACCACTTCTCGCTCACTTGAGAACCCAGGGTGTCACCTGAGTCGCCTATTTAGACGACATTTTAATCATTAGTCCAAATCACTATAAAACATTCGAAAATGCATTTGAGAAAAGTGCTTACAACCATCGCATGCTTGGTTTTGGGTTTATCTTCGATTCGACCTAATTATTGCAAAACAGACAGAACGTTGTTTTAAAAGATACTATATAACACAATGTAAACAGCCAGTAATTAATCCAGGTATCGGGTATTTCTACAATTATTGAGTCCGCCTCTCCTAGCGTCGCTATCTTGCTACGAACCCATGCATCGAATAGCCCGGCCCGTCCCGTCAGCTGGGTCCAAGTACTTCTAGTCGACCAGTCAATCCAGTGGACCAGTTGGACTCCTTGAACATAGTTGTAATCTTTAGTCCTATAGTTCAGGAGTCAGGGCGGCTTGGATATACAATCTCTGTTGGTGTCCAAAACAGCCGCCCCCATCAGGAGTTGGATTCCATGAACCATACCAGCTCCATCAGCAGTTGGATTCCATGAACATAGTTGTACTCTTTAGTCCTATAGTTCAGAACTCAGGGCGTACTTGCATATACAATCTCTGTGGTTGTCCAGAACAGCCGCCCCATCAGGAGTTGGATTCCATGAACCATAACAGCCCCATCAGCAGTTGGACTCTATTAACATAGTTGTACTCTTTAGTCCTATAGTTCAGACCTCAGGGCGTACTTGCATATACAATCTCTGTGGTTGTCCATAACAGCCGGCCCATCAGGAGTTGGATTCCGTGAACCATAACAGCCCCATCAGCAGTTGGACTCTGTGATTCTCTGATCGCTATAGTTCATGGCGTACTTGGATTATTACAATCTCTGTTGTTGTCCGTACTAGTCCCCTCAGGAGTTGTGACGTGCTATACGTTGTCCCTCGGTTTGTGGACTTTTCTCTGCTCACATGTGTCAATCGGTTTTCTGAAATGCACTTGGCTATTTTGTGTCGACTTTCCCTTAAATGGACTCGACTTACATCAGAACCTTTTTGAAGTTTGTAGTTTAAATCTTCAGTTTAGACTGAGCTGCTCAACAAAGCTCATTTGTATACTAAAAAAAAAACACAAAAAAAATACAACAGCTCTCTGGTTCGGTGTCAACCCTTCGTAGGAGTCAACAGGTTGGATTACATGAACATAGTTATTCTCCGATTATTCTCTGACCGCTATAGTTCAGGGCGTGCTTGGATTATACAATCTCTATTGTTATCCATACCTACCAGCCCCATCCGGAGTTGGATTCTTACAATCTATGTTGTTGTCCAGAATACTTCATAACTCCCCATATAGAATCGCTGCTGGGCACTAATTCAGCTGGGTCAAAAGGGCTAGAAGTGTCCATAGAAGTCACGACACTATCATCATGTCTTCATCCAATCTTATCACCGGTCACCCACCCTTAGCCAACTACATCGCCTTAGTCCCGTCGGTCTTTAACGGGGAAGTTTTCAATTTCAGTCCCATTAATTATTGGACCCTGCTGTGAAACAAATTAGTGGCGATTGCCACTTGGCATTTTCTTTTTTTTTTTTTTTTGGACAAGCTTTTCCTGAGCACTTCAACGCTGCACAAGAAACAAAGAAGCCACCTAGCTTCTTCAGAAATTCCTCTTGGGACGTTACCTTCTTTCAAGCCAGGACTTCGACTACACCGGTCCCAAACTCCCGGTCTATCTGCACTCAACCGACCGGGTTTTACCTTCCGGCCCCAATAAATATTCGGATGAAGAAGGAGGAGGGGAGGCGATACGAATTGCTGGACACTTAAGTAACTTTCTGAGTAACTCATTTAAGCTGGATCTCCGGTTAGACAATTTATAAACAATGTGTCTTCACACGAATCGACTAAAGGAGCCCCTCTTTTACGATTTAAGTCGCTCAAAGCGATCGATTATATTTTCAAAACTATTATCCGATAATGAACATATCCGCATCAGCAAAACACGATTTAGACTGGTGGAGTGAGTCACTATGTAATAATTTTAGAAATCTATTAAGACGCTCCAAAATCTGGTTGGGGCGCCGTTATCAATGTTCTCGAATTAATGGCCGCTTTTAATGCCTTAATCTCCTTTGCCAAAGGAAGGTCCAACTGTCATACTCTTCTTAGTTTCGACATACATACAACACATAGGCAGTGTCAGATTCCCCAGGTTCAACACGGTTGCCAGGGATATATTTTGGCAGTGGTGCGAATAACGCAACATTTTTCTTACTGCTTCGTATTATATATGTACATACGAAACATAATGTTCAAGCAAACAAAGAATCCCGTTTAAAAAAAAAAAACATGAATTATGTAATTCTGCGTTTCAACAAATTTGTAGACATTTTGATACCACTTTGATTGAACTGTTTGCAACCAAATTAAACGCCAAATGCGTTTAATGTATTTTGTGAGAACCGGACCCAGACTCACAAACGCACTTATATACGGCATCTTTTGAAAACAATTTTTTTTAATGCCTTCTCACCATTTTCCTTAATTTAAAATTGTTTGAGGAATGTAATAGATTAAAGGACGACGGCCATACTAGTTTTACCAACTTGGGTTACACAACCCTTGTACCCGGTTTATCGAAAGCTATTACTCAGCAACCCCTTCTTCAACCAACTAAAATCCACTTTTAATTCCTTTTAGGAACAGTCACCCCCTATGGAGAAAGATTATCCTAAAGGTTAGAATTTTATCAGGACCTCAATTATTGAAAAGGTACATGCAAAATCAGGCTTAACCGCCATAAAATCGTCTCCGCACAGACAATGAACCAATACAGTGTATACCTTCACAAATTATTTTCTAAAGATCTACACTGTAATTCGTATTCAGATTGCATAGACACAGTTTCCATATCCTTCAATAATCAATTTACACCTGACGCATTGTATTCAACTGTGAATTCAGCGCAGTCAGCACTTTCCTTCATTTTTGCAATTTCTGAAGAACATCAGAATTTTCTTAAAAGGTTTCGAAATCTTAGACCATCAAAACCCAAATACCAAACAATCTGGGATACCTCATCAGTTCTCTCCTATTTATCAGAGTTCTATCCTCTAGAGACAGTCTCAATCTCTATAATCTCATAATCAAATTAGGACCTTATTACCTCTAATATTCGCACATCGACCATAGACTCTGTCCAAGGTTAGGCTGCACAATATCATAAGGTGTGATAATAAAGCCTAGAGATAACCATACCCGATATAATTAAAACCTCTTCGGTTAAGAACTCTTAATCAGTATTAATTATTTGGTTTTTCCCTGAAAAACCACATTTATGCTTCGTATCATTAATTGATTGAATCATCCATATCTAGGGCTCAGGCCTTGCGAACCCAGAACTATACACGTCTTAATATTAACCTACAGGAAACTGATTTCTCTAGCCTCTCCCCAAAGAATTAGTAAATGCTTTAAATTTGCCCTCTCCTCGGCGGGCGTTGATACTATTTGTTTTTCAAGCTACAGTATTAGACATCCCGCTACTTTAGCCGCATGAAGAACCGAAGTTCCGATTGAAAATATCGAAAGACTGGTTGGCTGGATCACTAACTTTCAAATGTCACCTTTGTCGTCAACTGCAAACAGTTTTGCTAGAGGCATAGTAGGCTAAAGCTATTCTATAATGTTCTGTTTTATGTACCATGGAAATGAAACGTTACTAAATTTGGAAGTTTCATCTTCCCTGTTACAACCTCTAGAGCGTTAAGTTTGAACGTTTACAAGTTGTCATTGTAATTCGATAACGGCAATACGAAATATAATTGATAGATCAAGTGACTTACCTGTAAGGAAAGTTGATCGAAATTATATGAGTATTGCCGTTCGAAGAATTACAATCCCCCCCCAAACATCTCCGTCCCGTGGGGTCCTTAACGCTCTAGAACTACCCTTAAATTTGAAATGAGAATATACGTGCGAGGCAGGAGCTACATGGAGTCAGCATATTGGGTAGTGGTGATAAGTGGATTTTATTTATTTTAAACAATTCGTGGTGAGCGCAAGGAAATTTGCGACTACAAGTTGTCATTGTAATTCTTCGAACGGCAATACTCATATAATTTCGATCAACTTTCCTTACAGGTAAGTCACTTGATCTATCAATTATATCACTTTAGAATCGCTTCTGGAATAAATAAATATTGTTTAAATTATTATAAGTTTGGAAGTAAAATACTAACGTAATGTGGATAATTTCCAAATACAAAAATGAGTAAATTTTCTAAATTCAGTGATAACAATATAAATAATGTGACGGTAATTAGATTTTGTTTATTTCAATCAACAGCTGAAGTACTTAATTACTTGTGATGGAAGCAACAAGTTCGTGTTATCGCAGAAACCAGACTTCTTGACACGAGTAGGACGACACGACCTCGTATCAAGCAGTTTTCGCAGTGGGCAATAGCTTGACACGTGATTGTAGTTTTATAATATCTCTATTATTCCACTGCTCGGTTCCAAAGTGCACTCTCTCCTCTAACAATTTGACCGAAATTTCACTTCTCTAGTACATCTAGACAAATGTATTTTTTCCCGTTCTCCACCAGACCCACGAACTTCTAAACCGACCTCAATCCATTGTTATTGCATAATAAACCAACAATGAATTAATTCAATTACACCAAATTACGGTTAAACAAAACCGCCAAAAAACGCCTCTATCTCATTTCCTCTAACACGCTTTGCCGCTAAAAAGGAAAGAACAATACCCCCATTGTACAAACCAGCGGCTATTGAATAATCCCGGCTTTATCTTTATCAAAAATGTGGCATCCCAGCGACTGAGCATGTGCAGTTCTAGCCTCGTCGCCGGGCTTAACATTTTAGGAAGGTAGTTTCGAGTCACTTGTCGTCCTTCATTTACACACGACGATGATTATTGTCCAGTTAAATTTACAAACCGCAATTGCTTTTTTGCAATTATGTATTTTAAGTAAACATACCGTCGTTTGTTTTCCACATGTTCAAACGATGAAAGTGAACGTCAGAATAGCTTATTACACGGTTCAATGTTTTGATTTATAAGAAATTATAAAATGAAGATGTTTGGAGTGACGGTCAAAATGTGCCTAAAGCAGGATTTCATGGACCTGACATTTCAAGTTCGAATTCCTGAGAAAAAAACTAATCAGCATTAAAGCAATGATTGTTGGGTAATAATTCATGACTATAAAAACGTTGCGTAATCACAGGTAAACCCGTCTTTAAAAAGAACTTTACAGCACATTAAATATAATGTGCAATTAATTGTTAAAGTTTTTTTTATAAAATTATTTACTACATTATACAACGTGAATTCCTCGGTTTTTAGCCGGTTATAAGAGTGGGGCACAACCCCCTTAAATCATCCCAGTTCCGACGTCTATGAGAGAATGATTTAAAATGCAGGTAAAAGGTAAGAAATCTGCAAAAACTGAAAATAAACATGAACTTGTCCCTGAAGCAAGTGTCCTATTGAAATCAACCCATAAATAAATGTTTACAGCCCCTCGGTGTTTGAGCTCTGCCAACCATGTTGTGCAGAATTTGCGCGAAAACACCTGGAGTATGTATCCCCGGATTTAGTTCTACGCCCTCGAGAATTTGCTTTTCCCATAGCAAGACGATCGGTGTTATTGCGACCTCGATATTGACGTTGAGGGCGAAAAGTCCGGTGGTCACGTAGGTGATTAGGGACACCCCGAATCGGGTACATCAAATCTGCCATTTTCACATCCACTAATAACGCATGCACGATTACAAACGTAGGTACTGTTTGATTTAACGATCAAAACTGCTTGATTTCATTGCACCGAAACATGTTTATTTCCAGTGGCGTTCCTCGATTTTATAGCAAAACTTTAAATAATTATATCTCGATACAGGGGCCAAATTGAACAGGCAAACCAAGGGGCTTGTACTGTATTCATCCCAACGTAGTACCGGATTTTTTTAATGCACGTATTTAGATTTCACTCTGTATATACACATCATAATTATCATATAACTACATCAATCAACAGATTATCATATAACGGAATCAACAAATTAAAATATATATATTTTTTTATTTATTACTTTTTACAGTAATGTAATTAAGACTACTTTACAAACTAACGATTAATTTAGATCTGACTTAATATACTAAAGATTTGCTAAGACTAAGATATTTTCCACTGAATCACTTAGTATTCTGTCGTTGTGCAAGTTCAAATGGTTTTATCCGTTTGAGTCGTCTATTAATATTCCGCACGTTGAGAAGTCTGGACGCTTCGAAGTTGACGTGGTTTTGGAGTCTCTTTTGATGAGAGCTGGCAAACTTAGTGATTATGTCTGTTACCGCATCGATCTCTAGGTCTGATGACCTGGATGTTGGACTCACTGGCGCAGCCCCATAGCTGGATTCCATAGCTCCAAACTGGACGTAGTACCTGCTTATATAATATAAGCTTATTGTGGATTGATAGCTCGGAGTTGCGACGAAACAACCAATACATTTTTTTGAATTTGATGTTAAGTTCATCGCGTTTCTTCTTAATATGCTCTTTCCACCGAAGCTTTGCATCCAGAGTCATACCAAGATATTTCGCTGTGTTGGCATATGGTAACATCGTTCCATTAATGTAGACTGGTTGTTGTGCAATCATCTTATTTGTGAAGTCAACATGCGTCGATTTCGATTCGTTGAGTTTAATACGCCAATTCTTTGTCCAGGTGGCAATTTTATTAAGAGCAGATTGCAACTTTCTGGTTGAGCTTTCCACTGACTCTCCCCCTGCCATGATTGCCGTGTCATCGGCAAAGGTGGCTGTTGTGCTGTACAATGTTGTTGGGACATCATTAATATAAATCAGATACAAGACTGGCCCTAACATACTCCCCTGTGGTACTCCAGCCCTAATCAGTTTCAGTTTAGAGTAAGAATCTTCAAATTTTACGCGAAAGTGTCTGTTAGACAAGTAGGATTTTAAAAGTTGGTAGAAATGAATAGGAAGGAACGATCTTAGTTTATGGAGTAGGCCTTCATGCCATACTCTGTCAAAAGCCTGTGCGATGTCAAGAAAGACGGCAGAGCAGACGCCTTTGTTTTCTAATGTTTTCTCGATGACATCAGTAATTCGATGCACTTGGTCGATGGTCGAATGATTACGTCTGAAGCCAAACTGATTAGATGGTATCAGGTTTCGTTGGTCGAGAATAGGTTTGAGACGCTTCAGAATCATTTTCTGAAACAACTTTGACATAACTGGCAAACAGTGATATGGGTCGATACGATTCCACTTCGCTTAGGTTCTTGCCGGGCTTTGGGATCATTATGACTTCGGCCGTTTTCCATGCATCTGGAACATAATGTAACCGTATACAAGCATTGATCAAAGTAGTTAGTTTGACCAATGCCTTCCTTTGGAGTCTTTTCAAAATTTCACCCGTTACTAGATCAAACCCCGGTGCTTTTTTCCCATTAAGATTATTTTTAATCTCCTCAGCAACTTCTTTAGGAGTAACCCGCGAGATCCTATCAAGGCCATCCCAGTCACTGGGGTTGAGGCTCGGCAAAACATCAGCTCTCTTGTTAGGATGGAATCTTGTTTCGAGATGATCTGCAAAAGTATTTGCTTTTTCCAGATTGTTACGAGCCCAAGAACGATCAGCTTTTCTAATAGGAGGCACTTGTGTTACTGGCCTTTTAAAGTATTTGGTCGCTTTCCAAAGTGAATGGTCAGTGCTACTATCTGCAGAAAGTTCTGTAAGAAATTTGCTGATTGATGCCTGCTTGATATTTTTTATTTCAAGGGTCAACTGATGGGTGGCTGTATTGAGTAGAGCTTTATTCTGGGGGCTTCTTGATTGGTGCCATCTTATTCTAAGTTTACGCTTTTCAGCTATTAGCTCTCTAAGTTATTTTGGGAAATTTAGGTCTTTCAGTCGCTGTTTAGTAGCAGGTGTACTATTATTCCATGCTGCGTTTTGGATGGCACTGGTAAAAGTATTTAGTTCTTCTTCCAATTGCTCCGTTGTATTAAAGGGTACTAAGAGGTTGATCTCATTTTCCAATAGATAATTGAAATAACCCCAATCTGTATGTTTGTTAATCAGCGTTGGGTTTGGATTTTTCATAGTGATTTTATCGCTAATTGTCAGATATATTGATGAATGATCGGAGTTCATGTCAAGGCCATCCTCAATTCTAATATAGTTTCATGATATGTTCTTAACAACAAAGAAGTCTATCAGGTCGGGAGTCTTATTAGGATCACTAGGCCAGTACGTCGGCTTGCCAGTAGACACGAATTCGCACCCATATCTAGCAGCAGCTTTGTATAGTTCACGTCCTTTAGAGGTAGAACCCCAATGGGTATGCTTAGCATTAAAGTCTCCTCCTACAATAAACTGGTTGTTTAATATATTAAAGAATGTAATATACTCATCTTCATAGATGTTGTATCTTGGTGGGCAATAAATTGCACATACTTTGAGCTTGTGTGTGGCTGTCTCTATTGTTACTATTGTCTATTGTTATATTTTTCTTCTTCAAAATGTTTAACATTATTTTTAATAATCACTGCACTACCTCCGCGTGCTGTATTAGCAGGGTGAACTGAATGGTAAGTTGAGTAGTTTTTGAATTTGACAAAAGATTCTTTAGTGAGATGAGTTTCGGATATAAGACATATATCAACATTTTCCATAGGCAGAACTGCTTGCAGTTCATGTTGGTGCTGCAGCAGTCCGTTTGCATTCCACTGCATTATACGTAGAGACGCCATCAGTATACTTGCCAGGATATTTAATTCTGCTCTCAATTTCATTGAGTCGCAGGTCTTGATCTTTTAGCATTTGCATTATTTGTATTAGCATGTTATCAGTACTCATAGTTTGTTTAGTTTCAGATAAATGATTCGCTGCAATTTGTCTGTTTGTTTTCCAGTCAGGGTTTTGAGGGTTGTTAATTCCATTCTGAGTAACAGGTCTTGCTGTTTTATCTATTTTAACTTGCTTAGGTTTATGTTTGTCTCTCATTGTTTGGAGTTCCTTAATCACTTCACATCCCCGGTAATTTGCAGGATGATTTTTTCCACAGTGGCAGCACTTTGGCTGAGCATTTTCTGGCTTAGTACAGGCAGCCGTTAGATGAGGTCCAGCACACTTAACACATTTAGGTGCCTTGTTACAATAATTTCTAGTATGCCCAAAAGATTGACAAGTTTTACATTGCGGTATTAGCTTATTACTTTGAATTGCATCTACAGTGACTGTTGCATTACACACTGTTTTAATGTTGTATATTTTATTTATGTCTTCATTTTTTGAGAATGAAACAATTAATATGTCTAATGGCTCTTTTGTTCTCCATTTTAGTTTAACCGTAGCGTTCAGTGCTTGTAGTCCCTGAGCTTGAAGTCTTTTAATAATAATAATAATATCCATTTATTCAGTGTAATAAAGATTACATGAAAAGTCAAAATTAATTTGATTGTTAACACAACGAATATGTATGTCACAAAAACGTTATAAACAAACAACATCAATTTAAATTGCGAAAAATTCGTCAACGGTATAAATTGTTTTTCGAAATAGGAGTCCTTTGACTTCGCGCATAAATTTTGCTGATGAATAATTTGTGTATGTCTTCGGTAACTTATTATAGATTTTGGCTCCCCAGTAGTGGACACCTTGTGAAGCTGTGACTCTATGGTAGGGTATTTTCACATTGTACCTATTTCTTGTGCTGTAGTCGTGGTATTCTCCGTTCAAATTAAATTTGCTTCTATTATTATGAACATATTTGGCCGTTTCCAGAATAAACAAACTTGCCAAGGTGAGTACTTTATGTTCTTTGAAGATTTCTCTGCAACTCTGTCTTCCACCTACTTCTGCTAATAATCTAAGACTCCTTTTTTGTAGGGTGAAAACACGTTCTGCTTCCACTGCTGTCCCCCAGAAAATGATTCCAAATTGTAAAATCGAATGAATCTTTGCAAAGTAGTAGATTCGCGATGCTTTGTAAGTACTTATCCTTGTAAGTCGTTGTAGGCAATATAGTGCGGATGGCAACCTTTTACAGAGATCTTCTATATGTTCGCACCATTTCAACTTCGAGTCCATTTTTAACCCCAAAATTTTTATTGGATCCTGGTGGGTTTTCCAGTTAAATGATAAGTGTTGGGTTTTCTCTTCATTTAAAGACAATTTATTAGAGTTCATCCATTGTTTTGTTGCTCGTAATGTTTCTTTTGTTTTGTTTTCGATTGTTTCCTTCGTAGCGCCCTTCGATAGAAATGATGTATCATCAGCGAAGAGGTAGGTGTTCGTATCGGATATATTAAATGGTAAGTCGTTAATATAGATGAGAAAAAGGAGAGGGCCTACCACTGACCCTTGTGGTACCCCGTGGTTCACCTGAACCTGCGCCGATCTCTCTTTCTTCCACTCCACTATTTGCATTCTATTGCCAAGATACGACTCCAACATTTTGTTTGCGTTGCCACGCACTCCGTAAAACTCGAGCTTTTCTAAAAGAATTTTGTGGCTGATGGTGTCGAATGCTTTTGACAGATCACAGCATGTAAGTTGGCAATCCTCTTTTTTGTCACGAGCATTGGACACTTTTTCCAACAAGTTGACAACTGCGGTAGTAACCGAGTGATTTTTCCTATATCCATGTTGACTTGAACTCCAAAAACTGTTCTTGTCAAAAAATCTCATTATTCGTTCTTTTATTAGACTTTCCCATATTTTTGAGAACGCGGGTAGAATAGAGATGGGTCTAAAATTTCCGCAGACGTTTGGATCATCTTTCTTATATATTGGTATTATCTTAGCGATTTTCAATTTCTCTGGAAAGTGTCCTTCAGTAAAACATTTATTTATTACAACGGATAGAGGATATGCAATTTCTTCTGCTGCTATTTTCAGTATTTTTGTCGATACTTCGTACACATCTGTTGTGTTTTTGCTTTTCAGATTTCTTATTGTTGTTAATATTTCCTGAGGGCTGCATTCATATAAATAACATGAGTTTGTGTTATTTATCTTCAATTTTGCAAGATAGTCTCTTGGCGAATTTAGAGTCTCTTCTATCTGTTGTACTATTTCATCTGCTATATTGCCATAGTATTTTGACAGTTCTTCTGCTGTTAAAGTGCTTTCTTTGGTTTTGTCAGCTTTCTTCTTACCCGTTTCACTGTTTATCAATGTCCATACCGCTTTTTGCATGTTTGAAGATGCCAACACCATGTTCTCATTTTCTTGCTTTTTTTATTCTTCTACTGCCTTGTAGTATATTCTTTTGTATGTTTTATATGTCTCGTACGAAGCTTCATCTCTTTGAACTGCAGCTATAACTGCCAGGGCATCTAAAGAGTTCTTCATTTGTTTCAGTTCTGGTGAGTACTTCATTTTTTCTTTATTTTTGAATTTCCTTTTCGCAATTGTAGGGATGGCATGATTAAATATCGTCAAGAAGGTTGTGAAAAAATGTGTGAAGGCTTCTTTTGCGTTTTTGGTTTGTAGTGCATCCCAACTTTCCTCATTTAGCATGCCTTTGAAGTGGAGTATATTTGATTCATTTAATTGTCTTACAGTGACGTGTTCGTTATTTTTATGTTCAGTATCTTACTTTTAGTATCTGAGCTTTGTGATCTGATAAGTGAAGATCCAACGTACTTGAATGGAGTATTTCTTCACTAGCATTCGAGAAGATCTTGTCTATGCAGGTTTCTGAATGGATAGTAACCCTGGAAGGATCAAAGAATTTTGGGTGCAGGTTGTATGTTTCCATGAATTCTAAAATTTGCCTTGATTGTAATTTTTTTTCCTTTATGTTTATATTATAATCTCCCAATATAAAGATGTGATTATTAGGATAATTTTTTGTTATTTCATTTAAGACCTTGTCCATCTGTTCTATAAATATTTTCAAGTCACCACAAGGAGACCTGTAGCTGGCCAGGATAATAACGTTTACTTGAGGTAATCTAATGGCAGTTATTTCGAAGTGTTTCTCTACGCAGTCGATATTAAAGTTAAGAGTTGCGTAAGTTAAATTGCGTTTTACCAAAATCATGACTCCCCCATTTTTATATTCGGTTCGACAAAAGGAATTTGCTATCTCATACCCTTCTAAATTTAAAGTAGCCACCAAGTCACTCTTGCACCAATGTTCGGTCAGTCCAACAATGTTTGCTTCTGTCAAATGCAGTTGTTTAGTCAGTACGTCAATTTTATTTGCAACAGATTGGATATTTAAGACCTTGTCCATCTGTTCTATAAATATTTTCAAGTCACCACAAGGAGACCTGTAGCTGGCCAGGATAATAACGTTTACTTGAGGTAATCTAATGGCAGTTATTTCGAAGTGTTTCTCTAAGCAGTCGATATTAAAGTTAAGAGTTGCGTAAGTTAAATTGCGTTTTACCAAAATCATGACTCCCCCATTTTTATACTCGGTTCGACAAAAGGAATTTGCTATCTCATACCCTTCTAAATTTAAAGTAGCCACCAAGTCACTTTTGCACCAATGTTCGGTCAGTCCAACAATGTTTGCTTCTGTCAAATGCAGTTGTTTAGTCAGTACGTCAATTTTATTTGCAACAGATTGGATATTTTGGTTTAATATTGTTAAACATTTTTTATTTACCTTTTTTTGGATCTTCGCTGTCTTCTTATTCTTGTTGGGCATCAAACTGACCACTTCTGGGTCGAAGAAATTTGAACTTTCTTATTATTAATCCCTGTGGCCAGTTGTCGGTGTTGTTCAAGTCGTTTAGGATATTAAATACAAATAATATTTGTAGGTTGGAAGGAATGATGCAGATTTTTGATCATAACTTTTATATCTCTATTCTGTTTATTTTTATAAAAATACCAAGAATGAGATATTGTGTTTTTTAAGTTCATCGGTCACAATTCTATATGCATGATCGCTGGTAACATTAATTTTGTTAGTGCCATTGCCCATTAATTTAGTTACGTAGTGTTCGCTGCCAACTGTCTGATCTAATAGTACAGTTAGCTCTTCTTGGTTTTTAACGCCTGTTATCATAATAGGTGGTGGTTTATGGTCCCGTTTTGGTTGAGATTGCGCCGCAGTAGGGTGTGCTTTGTCTTCTGTTTGCGTATTTTGTTTCGGTGATTTCACCTCGCTGATCTTCCTTTTTTTTCTCTTGTTATTTTTAACTCGTACCCATTTAGTGTCATCAGCAAGATCATCATCGCTAATTATTTCTGTTTCTAGTGGATTTCTTTCACTTGGTGTTTGGTTAAATTTCAATTTTTCTAGTTCGAACTTCGAAAACTTAATTTGTTCTTGAAGATTTGTGATTATATTTGCCATATTCCGTTTGTCTTCTTCCGATTTTAGCCAGGCAGAATACAGTTGTTGTTCATTTTGTGTTCTTACAGCATTATCTGCGAAGAGCTGATTATTTATTTGAAGCAAATGAGCCTCGTTTGATGTTGTAAGAAAAAACTGCGTCATTACTGACTGTGTCGTAGCAATTTTATCTATACTTACGTTTATAAACAAATCAGTAGTAGACAAATTCACTTAATACAGTCCTGTTCTGTTTTGCATTTTTTGTTTATTTATCTACACTAGCGATATGCGCGCCGCGGCAAGAGACCTGTCCGGATCGACTCCTCGAAGACCGGCCTCTTCTCGGCGGGACAATTACTCTATTTACTACAATTAATTGTCTGATTTTTTATTCGTATTGAAATCAGAGCGCAATCACACACGTGTTTACCTTCCGAGAGTCAAACGTCAACTCTACATTAAAATATATTGGATATTAATTATTATTATTGATAGCTTATTGTACAAAAAATCCCAAAGAGTGCATGGTTTTTTTTAATAGAAAGGTGTAACAGATTTTTTTGCCTGTTATTTCTCCCATAAACCTATCCATTAGTTAAAAATGTTGATTGATTTTTAAACACATATAAACAACCTTCGTACATAAATAAAGATGGCAGCTATAGTTCGAAAAATATTGCAGCATGAGAATATCTTGGGGGTCATTAAATTTTCTATTAAACGCATAATTGTGTGTGCGTTCCAGTTCAATGTCTCATCAATTAGGAGTCCCAAGAAATGTGTACTCTGAACCCTATTTACAGGACGGTCGTTTATTGCTAAATTTATACCACTTAAATCAATTTGAATTTTTTGTGAAACCTAAGGTAATAATTAGTTTTTGTATCATTAAGCAGAAGTCTGTTACTGTTAAAACATTAATTAATGTCTGATTGCACAATCTTTAGAGAGAAATAAAGTTTTAATCCGATATAACAATTTTATTGTTGTATCGTCTACATAAAGGGTCGTTCTAATGCTATCCACAAGGGAAATATTCAAATTATTGATGTAACATAAAAATAAAATCGGGCAAAGTATGGAACCTTGACGTGCTCCTACATTAATATGTAACTTATCAGATTTGACGTTTGACGAAGTATTAATATTTCCATAAAAGTGAGTCATGGAGACATATTGTCTTTAGAAACGTGGCAATCCATTATAACGGGATATGGAGTGTCGTAAATTATGTACAGTCCGTTTTTTTTAAAGCATTGTGGTACAAATAGCAACACCCTAAATATAATTCCCTATACATATTAAAAAAGCATTACGTTGCTATGAAAACGAGAAGAGCGTGTGAATTATTGCGGTTGCGGTTAAAAAAAACGGACAGTATAAGCCGTTTATGATCGATACAATCGAAGGCTTTACTTGAATCACAAAATAGGCTCACTGGTTAAAAGTGAAATTTTTTAACAGTCTACTTCCACTTCTAAATGATTTTACTTCCACTGCTTCCACTTTTAAATGATTTTTATTTTTTATTTTACATGTTGATATGTTTCGGGCATCTTCAGCCTCTGATGTTAAGAAACAAACAATAATACAAAAAACAACCGGAATTTGGAGTCGCGGAAAGACTCAATTTCACGATAAGACCGCAGTCACATTTAAAGGAAATTTAAATTAAAGGTAAAGGAAGAAGAGAAGCTTCAAACTTGAATTTGAAACTGTCGGTAAAGTGGAACTCCTTATGTGTCGGTGTTGCAATACATAGTGTCAAAATAATAAATTATATTGGAAGAAAATGAAATGTAAGGTTAAAGAATGAGAGGAAAGTTGAAAGAATGGGTATGCTAAGCACAATGTGATCATTGGGGCACCTGACCGATGGGTTAATTAATTAATAATTCTCTTGGTCGAAAGTCTGACCTGAATCAAGTATGTGGTTAGCGAAGGAGGAAGTAGTAAAAAAAATTGTTCCCGGAGGATGAGGAGAAGATGTCGCTACGGGACAGGAGGTAGCGGAAATGTAACGGGAATGTTCTTTCAGTCTGAGAAATAGTTTACGTTCGGTTTGGCCTAAGTATGTAAACCGAAGTACATCTGGAACAATTAATTTTGTAAACTCCAGATTTGTGTAAAACTGGAACGGAATCTCTGTTTTTGACTAAGTGATGGCGAAAGTTATTGTCTGTCTTGGATGTAGTGAAAATGTCAAAGTTTTTCAAGATGTGAGAGAATTACAGCGAAACATTACCATAGAAAACAAAAGGAAAGAGAAGAGAGATTGAGTAGAGAAGGGTTTTATGATATTTTGTGAAAATTTATATTTGTAGAAAAACTTCTCAAACATAAATCTGATCCATTGTAATGGAAAGTTGTTGTTTTGTGCAATCTTGAAGTGCCTCATCCGACAAGGAAATGGAAAATCATCTGTGAAGGAAGAAATTAAAGGCTACAAATTTGTGTGAGGAGGATATGTGAAATCGAAAGGAATGACTACGTCTGTGTTGGTGGGCTTTCGGTAGGTAAATTTCGAAATCAAAATGATTTTCCTTTCTGATGACTAAAAGGTCCAAAAAAAGGCAGACAGCCATCTCGTTCGTTTTCAATAGTGAATTTGATGGAGGGGTGGGAAAGGGAAGATTCCAAACCGGCACGAGAACCCTTGAAAAGGACAAGAAAGTTATTAACATATCGGTATATACTAAAATAAAATATGATTAGAGTTAACTGGGTCTGAATTCTATTTTATAAAGAAGCCACCAAAATTTCGACTAGAAGGGGAGAGACACTTGAGCCGAAAGCTAAACAGGTATCTTGTCTGTAAAAACAGTTGTCAAACTGAAAGAAATTCTGTGAGACGACCAGTTCAGCCAAGGTGAAAAGGTTCAAGGCATGTACAGTGCTTATGGGACTATTGAAACATTGGGAAATAAATTTGTTACGTCAAAAAAAAAAACAAGGAAACTGGAGATTTATACACGAAAACACGAATATGCACACGAAAACGTTTCTTATTGAAAAAGAGTTCTCAAAAGGTAATACCGATCTCGATTTTCGGGAGGCCATAAAGATGAGGTACAGAAGGATTCATGGGTAAAAGAAAGAATTTGGGAATGTTTAAGTGTTTAACCGTCATCGAACCGATAGTATGAATGAAGCTGATCAAGCTTCTAGAGTGAACAGAACGAAACTGTTTAGTAGTTTTTTTTTATCGTGGAAAAAGAAACCAAAATTGCCAAATTGTTGGAAAGGAATTATTGTATTGGTTTTTAATTTCTTTCGAAAGCAACCGGTTGTAAAAAAATAAATTAAGAATAGTGTTGTGACCCGAAGGCTGGTGAATGGGGTAACCCGAAGGTGTATGTTTTTAGAATGAATTAAATGATTCGCTGTTACTTCTTAAACTATGGTTTATTCCATTGCAAGTACAAAACAGGAATGAATATGAAATAGAAAACTATCGCTAACTACGGCTACCCTGAGTGGGAGTGGAGAGGTCATTCCAGCTACCTGATGGAAACCACAAAACCGGCGCCTTGTTTCTGTACAAATAGCAACTGTTCTGGATGTTGGAACTTCATCAAACCCACTTGATCTGTTGAGAAGTAACAGAAGGGTTAACTTATTAAGGGAAACTTGGTGAGTATACGAAAATTTTTATGTATTACACACGTGTCTTAACAGCAAATAAGTTTTGGGAACATTTTACTCACATTAATATTAAAAGGGCTGAATTACTATGGTTACACAATGGTAAGACATTAATTATTTTTTGAAACGTCATTTTGACAATTTTATTTTTAACGTTATACAAGAAATTATACACGTCGGGCATAAAACGTCGTATTTCACACGTGACTGAAATGCCGTTGTAAGCTCGTGAGATGTCTATCGCTCGTGCTATCGCACCCGTGATTTAAAAATCTCACTCGCAGACAATGTGGCATTTCTGTCCCTGATAATATAATCTACTATATTTTTAAAGGCTGTACTAAATTTTTATCAACCATGCCCATCATATTTTTCAGATTTCTATTCATTCACAAAAACAATGGGAAAAGCTGTACAGAAAGCAAAAACTTCTTCATGTGAGATTCACGAAGGAAATACACGAGACAAGTTTTTATTTGAAAAGCCTTTAAAAACGTGCCGCAATTTAGTATAATTTTTCAGTGTTATACGTAGTGACTTTACTACATACCGGGTGTCCCAGAGGTGTGTGAACCATCAATTACGTCCTTATTTTGAAAGATATCAAAACGGGGTTTTCGGGGGCGATAGCCACACGATACCTTCACAATTTAAAATTATTAGAAATCATATACAGAGTGTCCTAGTATTAGTAATATACCAAAGTTATGTTTTTTTAAATGGAATGCCCTGTATATTAGTTGGTGAATTGAAAGAGCAGTTAATGCTGAGCAAAATGATATAAGGTACTACAGGTTTATTATAGGTGGTTCTGAGTTATGAAGAATATTAAGTCAAAATTAGTGCTTTTTTAAAAAATTGCAAAGACCATTCCAACAGAGATAACTGAATACTTTTCTGTCAATAATTTTTTATATATCCAAACTTTCGTCGAACATACCGATTGAAAGTCAGCTAAATTGATATCTCTATACTGTTAGTACTTTAGGTAATTTTTACAAAGATTCCTGAAATTGCTAAAATCGCGTATTAACATCGAGAGATAGACAGGCTTAGGTCTACGTCAGAATTCGATAGACTAAATCCTTTACATAACCACAAACGAAAAAATCTAGAGGAGTTGAATCTGGTGATCTCGCGGGCCATTTGCCAGGGCCGCCCTTACCAATCCAACGTCTCGGCAAACAGTCATTTAATTATCTTCTTACATTACTATAGAAATGTACAGGAGCTCCATCCTGTTGCAACCATATAGCCCTTATCTTCCTGAGCCAGCGGTATACTGCGCATGCCCCACGCCGTTCATCGCGACGGCAGCGTTGCCTAGCAAACAGCCGCTTCACGGCTCAATCTCCACGAAAACACAAACATTGAGAATGACAACTAACAGCTACTGAACCAACGTCTCCATCTCGATTTTCGCGGAGTGAAGATTTTCTTCTAAGATTAGTAAAACTTCTAGCTCAGTGTTTTCACATACTCTTCTACCAATTAATTGTTTTTTTGTTGTAGGCCACGTTTCCAGTGTTTTCAAAACGTTTTAAATTTTTGTGGCCAAAAAGAAGTTTCTTCGGCTTCTCCTAAGGCATTGTACCATAATTATTCATGATACTTCTTTCGTAAAATTCATTTTGTAAAAAAATCACAAAAGTGAAACTATTTGTTACAGGATAACTTACTGTCAACAAGAACAAACGGCTCCATGGTAACCAGTCTAAAATAATATCTCCATGGCAACAAGTCCAAGGCGATCTGATCTTAATACACGATTTCATCAATTTGAGAAAGTTTTCTACGTTTTTTGTAAAAATTATCTAAAGTACTAACATTGGCCGTGGCAAACTATATATTGACAGAAAGTTTATTAAAAATGCTATTTGGTGGTATAATGGAATATAGGGTGTTTCATTTGAAAAAAATAAGTTATTATACATTTTGCCAAATCGTACACCCTGTATAGAAATATCAATTTAGGTGACGTTCAATCAGTGTGTATTAAAGTTTGGATCTGTAAAAAATTATTGACAGAAAAGTATCAGTTATCTCTGTTGGAATGGTCTCTGCAATTTTTTAAAAAAGCACTAATTTTGACCTAAAATTCTTCATAACTCAAGAACCATCCATAATAAACCACCCAATAAACCTGTAGTACCTTATATCATTTTGCTCAGCATTAACTGCTCTTTGAATTCACCAACTAATATACAGGGCATTCCATTTAAAACGTTGGTATATTACTAATACTAGGACACTCTGTATATGATTTATAATAATTTTAAATTGTGAAGATATCGTGTGGCTATCGTCCCCCGAAAACTCCGTTTTGATATCTTTCAAAATAAGGGCGTAATTGATGGTCCACACACCTCTGAGACACCCGGTATATCAATTATTCTTTGTGAAATAAGAAGGCTTTCCATTATTATAATTAATTTGTATTAATCATTACTGTTATGAATGTTTCAGGAACCGAAATCTGAAATTGACAGTCGCATCAACCGGCATAACATAAATTCCACAATTCAGTTTTATAACACCTATTAGGGCCAACAGGTACAACTTTCACAACTTTACGACATTTTCCTAGATTCCTCTCACCGTGCAACACTGCACTCTTAATATGCATATCCGCCTCCTAACAGTCTTAACGAATAGGACTCGATTATACCGAAAGCCACCATTTATCCTAATCAAAATAAATTGTAAAATTGACCTTTACAATTAGTGCCTCCAAACTATGCCAGCGATGTATGCGTTAAGTTCGGTTTTCCTCTAAAGGAATCCGAATACAAACACGGTAATATGGCAGTGCCCGTCTAAATAGGGTTTAGTGTCGGATTCGAGGAAGGCAGATGTGCACCTACAAGAATAAGGGTAGGTAGGCGATAGATGTAGTGGACCAATTAACTCTTGGGAGTTTTATAGAAAGGTAAAATGCAAATTTATGGGGAAAACCTGGATGTTGAGCTCGAGGGGTGCAGACAATGGTCCCATGACTTCACATCTGTCGGCCACATGGTGGTGAGACTGTGAGTTTCTACAATTTGGAGAAAGATTGCATCATGTCACTGCTTCTAATTTATAAAATCGTTGATTGAATCATCAAATTACCGGGTTATCTAGTTTTCGTTTTTTACGTTTAAGACTACATGAGGTAAATTCCAGCAACATCTTTAGCATAAATTATGGGTTTAGTTAATTTTTTACAGTTTTTACTAAATATATTTGCATAGAATTTGTATTCAAAAGTTTTTAATTATTTACACCTTTACGAAGCTTTAATTAGTTGTTTTCCTACAACCACTACTGAAAGAATTGTATTTACTTCCTGCACATTAAAACTCTTTCGAAAGTTAGATTTTTCTACCCGTGACTTTTGATCTGCTCTGATTGGCCCTTGCTCCTAACTTTACGAATTTTGTCTAGGTTTATGATATAAAAGGTTGCTTCATGAGATTTAATAAGGTTACAAAATTCAAGTAACAAAAAAAGCTGACGTTTTGTTATTATAATTTTTAGATATAGATTTAATGAAAGTTTAAAAAGAAAGACGGTTTTAGAATCAGTATAATAGCCAGTTAAGCAATGAGATAACCTAATGTCTACCGACCTTGGCGCATCACGTTGACTAGCAACTGTGCGATGACAACAATAACACGGCTTACTATTTTCTATTCATTGTCGTAACAGACAATTTCAACTACAAACAATTTTTTACCTGAAAAGCTTGTTTGAAATATGAGCTTGCATATCAGAAATTCATCAACTGGCGTAGTAAAAACAAAACGGATTCCTTTTCTGAAAATGTGCTGTTGGCCTATTTTGAACAACTATCGAAAGAAATGAAACCATTGCTCTATGGTAAGTGGAGCCCATGCCAAAATCTACACTGAACATCAAGCATGATGTTGATATTGAAAGATATAAAAAATTAAAAGCTTTTTTAAACCGACAAACATCTGGTTTTAAGAGCAAGAAATCAAAATCCTTTAGCTTATCTGAAAATAAATTTTTCGCTTCTGCACCATAAGAAACGCAATAATTTTTTTTAAATATATGGCGCGCTTGGGGTCGTTGGCGGCCGGCCACCCGGAAAGTTTACAACGTATTTTTAGGGTGTGCTGCTCCAAATCTTTGTCTTACAATAAAATTATGCAGTCAAAAAGGCCTCTAGAAAAACATATTCAATTGTCAGATAGGAGCGAATAATAAAAATGTAATGAAAAATAATATATGTTTGGCGTGTTCTTGTTCTTGTGTTATTTATATACCTTAATTTGAGCAAAATACGAAGTTTCAACCGACTTGCGATAATAAAAATTTGGATTGCTACCTTACGACTTTAGAGTGTTCTTGCACCCCTTTTTGCCTATCGCCGAGTCGAAACGTTTGAAATTTCAACACAATACCCGTATGGCAACGTTTTGTCAAATTTTTAGCCTGCTTCGAGTAATGGCGTGATATGTTCACTAGCTCTCCGACTATTGTTATAAATAAGTTTGGAAATTTGCCTAAGCTAATGGTCCTTCTTATCCTGAGCCTGCAGTAGACTGCAAGCTGCACAAACCAATGGCGCTTTGTCCTAGCAACCAACCGTGTAGTTCGTGTAGTTTATCCACACATTGACAATGATAGCTACAGACGGGGGATTTTGGCGCTGCCGGAGTCGACCTATGTCTAAAAATGGCCATTTAAATCGTTCTTCAAGGGCTGTAGCACAATACTTAAAACAACCCAACCCGAAATTATATACCGGACATAGTTTTAGAAGGACTTCTGCAACTCTTCTAGTAGACGCGAGGAGTGATCTACTGATAAAGCTACAGACACTATATTGACAATTCACTTAATAATAAAATTTTACTAGACGGTAAGTATTTTTTCTAAACGGCTTCCGACACCTGTTTACAAACATACTCCTAAGGGCACTAAATTCTGGCTACGTGGGCTGCAGTATTTTGCGAGTGAAAAAAGGCCCGCAGTCGAAAGAAACAAAATACTGACCATTTAGTGTTTTTTACTGACTACATATTTAATTTGTTTTATTAAATGTAAAATACAAGGTCCAGTGGGCCAGACAGCGCATACAAAGAAACTATTGGCACCATAGGGAAAAATCAATGTTAAAATATATTTTTATTTGTTTATTAAAAACTAATATTTCTATTTTCCTGTTATATATTTTTTTCTTTATCTGACATTGCATCGATACAAATTCCTTTTAGTGTTCTATCTGTGTAAATATCTGAATACTCTCCCAGAAATTTTCAAACCTATTAATATTATCATTATACACTTATTTACCTGATTTATCCTGTCTCATAAAATGTTTCCATTTAAACCATTCTAAATAAAACAAACTTTTACCTTTTACCAATCAATCAATTCACCCACACCAGTTATGATTTATTTCAAATACATACCGTTTTTTAATGATGAAGCACACTTTAGGCAAACAGGATGTCAATTTTCTAAACAAATAATATACACGATTTATAGCTAACTAGAATACATATTTACATTTTGTGGAAAAGTGCAGTTTCAAATTTGCATTTATCAATATACTTATAAGTAAATATATTTGCCAGAAGTTTTTATCTAATGTTAACTTAACGCGCTGTGTAAGTATTGCAGCACGTTATGACTTTGTGGCACGTTTTTTTGCAATAAAAAAATGCATATTCATGTTCACGTTAGAAAATCAAGAAAACTGTTCACGTTTCGAGAGTCTCAATATCAGTGATACTATCTTAGAGAACTTTTCGCTAATTTATTGTTACTTCAAGTAAATTAGTGGTAAAAACGACGTATAGCAGGAATAATTTATAAAGTTTTGAAATTTTGGTTAGGAACTTCCAACAGGGGCCCAAATAAAGTTCCGAAGAGTTCCCACTCCTCCCAGAGAAGCTTCATCCTCTTTTTCCCAAAAATCCGCCCCCGAGCGTGATCAGCTGATGTAGCTTTTCCCCATTTTTCTCCTAAACGGTAACTCCGACCAGAAATTTTTATTGAACTTATTATAATTATTCTCCATTAAATTCTGTATAAAATTTTTCTCATGAAGCTTTTGTTCATCTCCCACCCAACGCTCATAAATGACGTTGGAAAATGATTTCGTTTTCAGCGCGAAGGTAAAAATTAGTCCATCCCCCGTTTTTTGACCAATAATAATAATTTATTGCAAATGTTTTATTCAGTATTTGGAGAATATTTACTTCCAAATTTAAAAACATTTAAAAATGGGGTTTGACTTTTTCCTACTTCAAACGATTTGGAAAAATTCCCCTTCATCGTAATTTTGTTATGAAATTGTTATTAGGTGTTCATGGTCTACCCACCTTTCATGTACTCCTTACAACTAGTATAAAATTCCTCTGCAGATCTTATCGCCTTTTTTGTATATTGGGCGTATATTGCAGCATTCTTTTTTCATTTATACGGCAATCTCTCTTGATTTCAAATTGAATTTGTTCTATTAGATTCTTGCCCTCCTGCTTTTAACATTTTATCAGCTGAGATACTATTCTTCTTTGGGTTCGGGTTGTTCTTTAATTCCATTATTATTTCCTCAATTTCTTAATCGGCCATTAAAGTCAGCGAGCACAAAATACAAAATGGCGCATAAGACTTAATGCATACAAAATTAGGCTATACATTGCGGCATAACTACTTCAGAAATTATAACGCCTACCACAGTCTATTATTCACTACTAAATTTCGAAAACTTGGGAAGAAAAAGCGGGCAAATAATATGCAGCTGAAACCAAAATTGTAATGGACTAACCAATGCAAAGGACCAACAAGAGTGGGGATAAAAACGGCTTCACTTGGCGTTAACTGCAAGGCGCTTTATTATTATTGTGTGCTCGCTTTCTCTAATACTGGTTGCTGGTCTCTTTTTTAAATGGTGTTAAATTAGATATAACCAACTATCGACCAGTAGCAATAATTAACAACTTTGCGAAAATGTTTGAAATTATTCTATTTGAAAAAATTTATCGTCATTTCACATCAAAAATCTCTCCTCACCAGCATGGTTTTATGGCTCGAAGATCTACCGTCACTAATTTGGCTTCCACCACGCAATTTTTGTGTGAAAGTTTAGATGCGAGGGGGTATTGATATCTAGTTAGCCTTGGCCGTTTTCTTTGAACAAAACAAAATCGTTTTACCGTGGCAACAAATAATGACTTATTAGAAATGTCATTGTAAAATTTCACTTCCAAAAGTTGAAGCATTGCTGAGCAGTAAAATTTGAGAGATAGCATGTCGCCCCTCATTATGAAAATTGAGAAATTGGTGTATCGAGTAAATTGGTGTATTAAGTACCTGTATTGAAGGGGTTACAGGGTAAGGATATTTACGAAGATGTGCTTGAAACATTTAATGATCAGGGCCCTTCACACGCGACTGTGAAAAATTGGATTGCGTCTTTCAAAAGAGGAAAACTTTCCGTCGAAGATGAAAAGAGACCAGGAAGGCCGATTTCGATGTCTACCCCCGAACATATTGTGACGGACGTGGACCCGAGGTGACTCATCACTGTAGCGGCGTCATCAATTGCTGGACTGTACTGGAATTTACTACAACGTACTCGAGGTAGTATGACTCATCCTTTGGAAGATCCGGTACAGATCGAGAGCGCCATGAAAGATCTGGAGCCTCTAGAAACATTTAGGCGCCTGTATATTTATTAGAGGACGTTCCAGCGGGAGTCTAGTTTAGTCGTATCATCGAGTCTAGTCGCATCAGTCAGTCTATCATAGAGGTCCAAGTGGGTCGAGTCGGACAGTTGCTTTTATCTATCCTTAGTGCCGCGTGATGTGTAAATAAATAATACGAGACGTGCCAGTGAAGTAATTGTAAATAGTGTAAATAATGTAAATAGTGTAATAATAGACGTTTAAATAAATTGTACATAATGTTTAAATAAATAAATAGAACCCAGAAACGCTACAATATTGACATGATATTGTCAGAGCGTGGAATTTGGGGTAAGGTCGGATAAACGACCCAAAAAACTAGAAGATTTCATCAAGAGATAATCATACCAAATTATTCTACACATTTTTACGAAGAGATTGAGGTACGGATGAACACGGTCCGTTTGTTCTAAATACTTTAAAACTTAACACAAAAGTTGCACAAAAATTTGACGTTTTGAGTTTATTTCAATTCGTTAACTAGTGAGAGATAATTTGCATTACATTTTAATTTTATAGGATCCATGAGGTAAAAATGTGTAGAATATTTTTTATGATCATTTTTATAGAAAATCTTGTAGTTTATCCGACAGTCACCTGGAATTGAGCTGAAACATATAGCTGAGACACTAAAGATCTCGTATGAACGTGTCCATCATATAATTTCTGAAAAATGGATCCCCAAATGATTAAATGCCGCCGGTCAAAAGCGAGCAAGAGTGGAAGCATGGATAAAACTTGGGTCCATTTTTACGACCCTGAAACGAAGCAGCAGTCGATGGAGTGGAAGCACCGTGGTTCTCCACGGCCAAAGAAGTTTTGAGTCCAAAAATCCGCTGGAAAAGTTCTTGTTTCAGTTTTTTGGGATACTCATGGAATAATAATGATAAACTATTTAGAGAAAGGCCAAACAATAACCGGAGATTATTATTCCACATGACTAATCACCTTAAAAAAAGAAAAAAAAAACGCGGTATGTTGGCAAAAGGTGTGCTGTGTTTGCAGGACAATACACCTGTGCACAAATCGCACATTGCCATGAATGCAATTCGGGATTTAGGGTTTGAATTACTGGATCATCCGACCTATTCTCCAGATCTAGCCCCCTCAGACTATTATCTATTTCCTAGACTGAAAAAAACTTTTTGTGCTTTGTAAGTTGCATGATTTCGGGTTGTCTGATAAGTTGATTTCGCTCATTGAGTCATTTCTTCAGGAAAGGGTTCAGTTTGTTCGGTACAGAGGCTTTAGATCAGATTCTTTCTCTCAAACTTCAGGGGTTCCGCAGGGTTCTGTCCTTGGACCTCTGTTTTATATAATATAAAATGATTGTGCTGCATAGCAGAAAGGTTTTGACATCATCCAAAAATGGTGTAGTGATAACGATCAACTTATTAATGGAAAAAAGTGCTATGTGTTGACTTTCTCAAGGAAATTGAACAACGTTATGTGTGATTACTGGATAGGAGGGGGTAAAGATTTTACGTACTACTGAATTCAAGGATTTTGGTGTTGTGTTTGATTGCGGTCTCACTTTTCGCAATCAACTTCAAAAGCGTTTTGCTAAATTTTTGATATTTATAGAAACTGCTCAATACCCACCTAGGGGATTTCAGCAACTCTTTTAGAATGTGGTCAACTTCATTCATTGTCAAGTAGACGGGATTTTTCTAGAATCAAATTTCTCTCGTATGTGCTCAGCTATTCTTTTGTCAAAGCTTTTTATTAAGGTCCCTGCTTTTAATTATAAAAGATGTGAAATTTTTGAATTAAGGTCTGCAAAAACAAATGTTCTACTGATAGCAAAAGGGGAACAGCTTCTCAAAGAAAGCTGATTTTAAAATCGATATATTTTTTACAAGTTCCTCCAAACTCAGATCTGTTTTGACATATTATGCCTCTTTGTGAAAGTATTGGTAATGGGAGAGCAGTATCCTGCTGCTACTCAATATTTACTTAGTGCTTTATGTTACTGATTGTAGCCTGCCGGTAATTAGGTCTGTACCTGTTGACAAGCTTAGCTAAATAATCATAATAATAATAATCAATTAGACAGGGCAGGCAAATTGGACTGGGGAGGTCAAGCCATCTTCTCCCCAGTACCGGCCGGGGTTGCTTTTGGCTAACAACCAATTGGAACTCAAGACTGTTGTTACTACACTAACAGGGAAAGACCCCCACGACCGGTCCTAGTCGGATAAGGACCAAGGTGAAGGTGGTGGGGTCCCGGAGAGCAATGTCCATGGAAATCCCTGACAAGAAGCAACCCGGTAATCTTGGGTATAGCCTGTAAGATCCTCCAAGGTTCAGATCCTCTGTTGCTTCTTGTCAGGTCAGGTCAGGTCAGGTCAGGGTAATTTTGGGTATAGCCTGTAAGATTTTCCAAAGTTCAGATCCTCTGTTGCTTCTTGGGGTCGTTGCGTCTGCTTAGGGCACATGATCTACGGGATTCATAGCTACTGACCTCATGGTTTTAAGGAGTGGCTATGATGTACGAACAGGACCTGACCAGCAAGGAACCTCGTGAAGGTCGGAATCACGGGGAGCTCCTTCTGGTCAATACGAGAAAAAAAAAATTGAACTTAGGAGGCTGTACTCAAGTTACTCACTAAAGCTCGTCGTTTTGGTAATTGGGTGCATGGAAGGCATCAAGAATGCATGGAATGCAGAAAGCGGTCATCTGGGGGTCGTTGCGTCTGCTTAGGGCACATGATCTACGGGATTCATAGCTTTCCGTTTCTGTTCTGCTTTCCGTTCAACTGTCGTAAATTTTCTTCCTGTCTCCTGTATTCAAAATATCATCTTTTGAATTCTAGCTTTCTGTCTGCTTTCTAGTTCCTTTATATACTTTATGTCAAACCAATTTTTATCGTTCCTTTTACTTGTCTTTTCCATTACCTTTTCTGCCACTTCGGTTATTATTCTTTCGATTGCTGTTCATTTCTGATTTACATGCCTTTTCTTTGTTGTGTTCAATAATTTTTTTGTTATTTCATATTCGAATTGTTGTCAGACGTCTTGTATTAACACACTGCAGTTTCATACCTATTAATTGCACGTTTTCCTACTTTGTTATTTAAGAATTACCAGTCTTTTCGTTGCTACCACCATAAAGTGGTCCATATCCTAATCGTCTGTAGCTTCTGACATTCTGAACAGTTTCGACGTGTTTATGTTCAATGGTTCTGTTCATTTGCTGAATTTATGTACATACTTTCGTTAATAACCTATTTTTAAGGTACAGTTAATTACCTTTGTATTGTATTCACATCGTTTTCATAAAACAACAGTTTCTAGTAAATTTATTGTTTTTATTGACTCACGGGCCTCAACTATTTAAAGTACTCTTAGGACACTTCATTTTTTTATTATTTATTTTACACACTGTTGCTATACCTACTGTTAAAAAGCCTACTGTTAAATTAATATTGCCATCATAAGGATCGATTCCCTCATGAGGTATTCTACATAATAGCATATTTTAGTTAAGGCAGAACAAAAACTATAGGACACTGAGCTCGTCTTATGGAGTGAGACGGATTCGTTGAAAAGACCAAAAATTAATTCCTTTAAAAAATGATAACAGTGTCTAACTTTCCCACGTTTCAAATAAAGTTTTTGTCTTATTTCTGTTGATTACCACCATTATTATGGAAAAATTCATGTTGTCGCATATATTTCAGAACACCATCATTACATTTTAATACAGCAAATTATATTCATGGGCCACGATTATTCCCATCTCCATTGTTTTCTCAGCTAACCTCTTAACTCCCAAATCACGTCCACCTCGTCGCGACCGGCTTATCAACAATCTCTCATTGCATATTCTTCAAGACTTGCACTTCTTGTTTTGAAAAACAAGATCAACGCACCGAATCCATCCATCTTTGTCCATGAGAGCAACCACCGTAAATCAAGAAATACAAGAAGTCGATAGACCCTAAACGCCCAAGTAGACTATGCAATCCTCTCAACTCTATCGGTCAACTCAGAACAACGACCCCTGGTTTTAAATTCTGTATCGGGATGGTAGGCGATCCTTCAATACGTGAAGAAATGTTGTGCAATACGGAGTAATGTCGAGAACACTCTGCACATGGTTTAGCTACGAGGATTAGGTGTGTCTAACATGAATTGATTTACAGCGGTTAATGTTATGGCTCTTTTGACATTATTGTAATTTATGTGGCGTCAGCTGTAAAAAAATGCGTTTATGACTGATTTTTAGACAAATATGTTTTTATTGCTGACTTTGAATGAGTCGGTGCGACCTATTTCCTATTTACAACAAATGTTAATGGACATGTAATTTTAACAGTTATTATTTAACACCTGGTCTATAATTGATTGACACACATACAGTAATCGCAACTATTTTTATCTCCAAATTTGTTTATACTGTCTTATCAATGACTTTTTTGTATGTGAGTCTGCTACGTGACGAATCCATGTCGTTGATGTGATAAGTATACACACACATGTCAAGCATCAGATGATATTTGTAGTAAGATAGTATGTGGTTATCAAAGATCTGCATGCATGTATCTTGTATGCTTTTTCATTTCGTTTATTTTTTATCAGTTTTTATTGCATTTAAGTTTATGCTTTGCCAGAGAGAGTTTATTGAAATTCACTTTTGCCTCATCAACGCCTAAACAGTCTACATCAAAAATCCATCAAACTGATCATCAAGCTGGGAAAAAGGTCAGTCAAAGAAAACTGAGTCACTAGAAAAACCCTAAACCACCAACTGAAGAACAACTTTACCAGCCAAAGCATTTTTAGAAAACACTTGAGGATCACCAGACGCACTTAGTATAGCTGATTTCTGTAATGTTAATTAATAGAGCATATAACAAGGTATATCGACACGGAACCCATCGGAGTATTAGGTAACGACTAACCAAGATACATCTAACAATAAGCTGAAAAGACAACTACTTGATTATGACAGATTTATCCTCTCAGCAGAGTATTGCAAGTTTTTAAAATATTTGTTTTACAATGGAACATAAATTGGCTTTATCAAATATAAAAAAATATACTTACTTATTAATTTTTAATCAACACTGTCCGGTCATTTTTGCGTATAAGAAACAAATTTTACAAAAATAGAGAAACGTAAGGTCAAAGTGGTGGTGTTGCAACCTACATTAAAGATGAATATCCAAGTCAAGAAATTCAACTCACATCGAATATCGAGGTAGTAGCTGTATCAGTCACTTTGGACAATCACACTGTAACCGTTTGCAACCAATACATTCCACCATCTAAAATTTTTTTCCCAACAAGAAATAATCAGCTTCACCCCTTAAATAGTCCATTCACTCTCTAGGAATTAGAAGAAGCCTTAAGAACATATCTCATGTTTTTCTACAACTCCTGCCTAATGCTAAAGACCATCTATTAAATTTATACAATCATACTTGGATTACTGATGTAACCTGGACGGAAGCACATACATTTTCTATTTTGAAGCCCAATAAACCAAACAAACGCGGATTTTTAACGATCTTTCTCTTTTACATTATGCAAACTTGTTGAGGAAATAATTAACAATAGTTTTATGTGGTATCTAGAACACAATAAGCTTCTTTTTTTCCAACCGAAACGATTTTCGGAAATTCAGATTCTCCACAGATAATCTTGCCAGTCTAGAATCCAAAACTCATCCAAACTCAAGGTTTTACTACAGGTCAAACAGTTCTAGCAATTTTCTTTGTCTTAGAAAAAGCCATTATTTAACTTCGCTCATATATTTAACTCATTTAACACCCCAAGGCTCAGCACTTTTCTACATTTTAAACCACTAGTGAAGGCGAGTTTTTATGTCGAAAGAAGAAGAAAGAAATTATTGTCAAAAAGCAGGTACTAAATTGCATTAACGGCGGGGACCTCCACATTGGATTTAAATTGCGTTCTTTTTTCTCAAAGAAAATGTTTCCTCAATCCAACTTTATTCCTTAACGAGCACCCACTGACGACAGAATACGATTTTTAGGTGCTATTCTAGATAATGCGCCTAAACTGGAACGCACATTTCGAATATTGAAACAAAGTACTCCCAAAAAACGAGCACGGGCTTGCCTCGCCAGCGCTGGCCTTCACTTTGAGCATCTTTTGTAACATATTATAAAAAAAAGTATGTACTTATTTATTTACTTACTCGAACTTATTTATCTACTTTTGAATTGGATCAATTAGGCGTCGATACAGAGGAAAACTTGGGGGGTTTTACCCCAATGAGATATTGGAAAAAAGATACCATCAATGTTTATTTTTATTACCATGAAGCTGTGATTAAAGCTTGTCGGTATAGTTCTCAGTCACTCTGTATACATTGAAAAATAAATAACAATTATTGTGCAGTAGGTTGGGCTAACTACAGTACAATGTACAATATAAAAGTATGTGAGGCAGTTTGGAAGGCATTAGCTGCTTTATATTTAAAATGTCCTAACAACGAGAATGGCATAAATTTCCCAGGAATTCGACACAAAATTTAATTTCCCAAATTGTTTAGGCAACATAGATGGCAAAAACGTAAATATACAAGCTGTCGCTAACTTTGGGACATTTACCATTAGAATTATTAGCTCAATAAATAAAGACTTTAAAGCAACAAAAAATTACGACCACTCCGAATTTTTGTAGAGAGCTTTTACTGTCCTAAATACACCTTTCAAAGAACCATTGATTTGAACCGTGGGTTTTTACAAGTACTTTGGATCTTGCTGAACAAATGTATTGAACAAAAAGGACCAACAATCACCCGTTGAACAATGAAGTAAATAATAATAACTAAGTCAATAAACAATACTTTCAATTTCCTTTTATTAATATACAACTGTCAAACAAAATAGAAGGAGTAATGAAAGAAGTCAATATAATCTTAGCCTTTTATAACGTGATACACAACGTGATATACAAAATATCCTGTGTCATTTGCAATAATGCTAACGAGTGAGCAACAAAATTCGTGATCGTAGGAGCCTCTGAATCCAAAATTTTGAGTCGATTCTTGATCGATACGATTGTGTAAAAAGTCATCGAATAATGTGAATTGACGATTAATGTAAACAGTAAAGTAAAAGAACCGATATACGTTTCGCCAACTGCGATCACGAATTTTGTTGCTCACTCGTTACATTGGCCACACCTCACAAGCAAAATTTAACAATGATTTTCACAAAACAACACTCACGAAACATTACTTTGAAGAACAGCATCATTTTGACTTTACCAACTACGAAATTGCAAAGCAACTATCGGGTGTTCATTTAATAATCCCGTCGCATTACCTGGGTAAATTTTTTGTTGTCATCAAGACATGTCTTAGCTTAAAAATTGGATATAATCTCACTTTGAAATGTCATTATTGCCACTATTTGAATTTAGTTACACATTAAACAGTTTATTAAATTTGTGGAAATGTTCTCCGGCTTCTTCACTACAGTTTCTTACGAGTTTCTTATTCGTCTTTTTAAACATTTTCTAAGATATGTGGGACGTTATTAATTTCTTCATTTTTATCTCTAATGTGCTACTTGATTTCATTCAAATTATTATTAATACGCGTCACATGTATTGAATTCTTGATGTTTCGGCTGATAACTGGACCTCCATAAAATTCTTGTAACACGGCCAAGTTTGAATAGTACAGTTGCTCCATCCTGTTGAAAGTACCCCTCCTACAGTTCATCAAAAAATGGCTGCTAAATTTCTTGCCCACAACTTTCAGCATTTATATTGCCTAAAACCCTGAGCCAAAAAATGTTTTGAAATCAGGTAAATTACCTTCTAAAAAAACTTTTGTTCAAAATGTCATCATTGTCTCTGAGATTGTCAATGAACCATTCACAGAAAGACAGTTTTCGAATGGGATGACTGTTTCATAAAAATTACTAGTGTACAAGTGACAAGTTACAAGTAAATATGCTAGTAGTGACAAGTTCATGTAAATTGTGTTTCATAATAGTACATTATTATACGAGTTTAACAAGAGGCTTCATTGTGACATGAGGGAACGAATGTCACAATGCATCGTTAAACGAGTGTAATATACTATTTTTTCTACTTTGGAGCTCTTCGTTTTATGAAAATGTTAAAATAATGCGTTTTAAATATTCTAGGGATTTTTAGGATTAGGTAGTACTGGTTGTGTTTGTGGTTATATTTTTTATCTGAAAAGTTGACACTTGGCTTGACCTCGACAGAAGTTGGCTAGAAATGCTCAATACCAACGTAATAAGAAGTATAAAGAACACCAAAAACAGTTTCACAAAAAGTTCCTTTGTGATACTACTTTTAGTTTCACAAAAACTCAATTATGACACTAAAGTAGAAAAATTATATTGTTTACTAGTCGGACAAGTTAAGTAGCGACAAGTAAATAATGATGTTTACAAGTAAATGTAGTCGTAGTAGGTTTATGTCATTTTGGCATTTACTGTGGCGTATGGCTTGAACTCGAAGATGAGTGACAAAAATTCGAACAAAATCAGCTTCCTTCAAGCAATTAGCGATAAAAAAGAAATTTTGTTTGGGGCGTTAAGTCCTCAAATAACGAAGATACGAAAAAGAGAAGTTTGGCAAGACATACACGCAACAGCGGTGTGTCTTGGTTTAGCTTCCAATTTGAAGAACTGGAAATATGTGAGGGACACGGTGTGGCCAAATTTAAAAAAGAGAGCACTGGTAAGTCCTTTACTTCGTAAGACACAACATTAGAATAAAGCAAAATATTGCAGCAAAAGAAAGACAACTCTAGAAAAACCGGAACTGGCGGAGGTAAAATTATGAAATTGAGCGAAGTAGATGAAAAAGTGCTTGAAATATTAGGAAATAGATGAAGTACAAGAAGAAACTCAGACAGAATCTTTAGAAGCGAAAGGGGAAAAATCGAAAAACGGACCCAACCTTTCAAAGAAAAGAACATTAAGTAAAAATGTCAAATTATTAACTATTATTATTTATTAACATAATATTTTTGTAGAACAATCAATGGCGACAGAAGACGATAGTCTGGCTACATTAAAAAAACAAAAATTAGAATTAGAAATTGATTATTTACATAAATTAAACAGAAAATAGTATATTGAAACACTAGTTTTGTAAAACTTATATTAAGACACGAGTTCAGGTTTGCAGCACGACTGCCGTAGGCAGGAGTGCCTGTAAAGAACGAGTGCTCTTAAATTTTACAAAACGAGTTTTTCATGTTATTTTTCCTAATTTGCATATTAATTTCATTTTTTAACAAATAAAATCAATTTTGGTAATTTAGGAAATTTTGTTAAATTTTGATTTTTCTGTACCTGACGTATACTTGAGATGACTTACATGAAACTTTAACCACAAAATCACACTGACATTTCGTTCAGTGCAAGGTTCAGTGTGTCTAACCAATGGAAACAAAAATTCTAGATTTTGAGTGCGTTAATAACTTTGTTGCAACAGTAAATTAGGAAAACAGATTTAGAGATTTTAAAACTAGAAAAAGATTTAATGTAATAGTAGTTTAATTAATAAAAGTATTATCTAAAATGATCCACAATTTCTTGCAGTCGTCGTCTTCCTGCAACATCTACATTTTCTAAAGGAAAGAGTTGGTTATCTTCTTGTTGCGGAAAATTATTAAGTCTCATTCTCACATCATCTTCAGCATCCCTTGTAAAATTACAAAGTGCAGCACAACATTTTATAATGTTCGCTGCAAAACGGGGCTGAACGCGTAAGTGATTGTTTGTTTGTGCGTACGAATAAATTCAATTTCGGCATTATCATTTGGGTTGATAGTTAGTGGAGTAATTAGCCAATCTTTTAGTGGATACACACTATCCCCAATGATGTAACCATTCCGGATAGGTCGCCATCCTGCTTCCATTCTTGCATATAAAGTGGAATTCCTTAGAACTCCAGCGTCGTGGACGCTTCCCGGTCAATTAGCATTAATAAAATAAAATTTAGAGTCAGGTCCACAAACAGCCATCACGTTTATAGAATGATTTCCATGCCGGTCCACAAACGCTTTCTCCCGCGTCCATGGGTATAAGAATTCCGTCCACTGCACCGACTACCATCGGGAGTCCGGCAAGTTGATGGAACTCCCTTACTACATTTAGAACATTGTTGGGCCATCTTAACAATTCTGGTGCAATAATTCTATTTACTGCTGTTGTGATATTTTTTACACATCGGTGTACTGTGGCCTTAGACACACCATGCATATCTGCTACGCTGTGGTACTGGCACCCTGTCCCAAACCAATTTGTATTTGTTCGTCAATACTTAAAGCATGATTTCTTCGTGTGTGATGGTGTAACCAACGACCAATTCTAGTAGCTAATCCTTCTAGTTTTATGGAACTCAGTCGAAACCGTTCATTGAATTCAAAAATACTTTCAAAGTTAAAATTAATGCGCTTTCGAAATCTTCGCGGACGTCTGTTTACCTCTTGTGCTCCATCGCCACTATCTGAATCATTAAACAGCCACAAATCCATAATAATTACAAAAACAAACCACGAAGAACTTTTTTGACAGGAAAAGTTTTATTTGTCGCTTGTCACTAATATTTTCTACAAATTTGATAAGTACTTATAGCTTTATGAAACAGAACGCTTGTAATTTCAAAAGTTTTGCTAGTAATTTGTCAAGTTGTAGCTTGTCACTTGTAATAGTATATAACTCAACGAGTGTAGGTAAGTTAGTCTTTACAGATACAAGGAAACGTGTTTGATTTATACGTTTCCGAGTATCTGTAAAGACACTTACCACGAGTTGCGTTAGCTATTTTTTTTTTAATAGTCCCACAATGAAACAAAATTTAATTTATTAATGAATCTAAAAATAATGACAACTAGAAATTATTTCAATGGTTGGCGCTGAACTGTAAAAACTGTCTCGGTTGTTACGGTAAACAAATAAAAAAAATAATTTTGAAAAGCACGCGCATCGCTGTGAATTGTGTTCAAGCAGTGATATACAGCTTAAAAATTAGTGAAAATGCAGAACTTGACGAAGATTTGTTTCTCCCGGAAGAGATTTGTGAAGAAGCTGCCGGAGCATCAGCGGAGCTGATACCGGAAAAATCGAAGCATCGCTACGAGAAAGAATACTCAACATTCTCGACTTGGCGGTCCCAAAAGAATGTCAGAGGTGTTAACGAAGACGTCATTTTGGCATATATGTGCCAAAGATCGAAAGCCGTCAGCCCTAATTCACTTTGGTCATATTTTTCGATGTTAAAGGCGACTCTTCTTGTAAAGGAAAATAAAGATGTTAGCAGGTACCTAATCATTGTAATACTTGTACTTTTGACTTGTACCTACGCATTTCCACCGACAGGTATCACAAAGTACTAGCCTTTTTAAGGAGTAAATCAAGAGGATATATACAAAAGAAGGCAAAAATATTTTCTAGAGAAGACATTGTAGAATTTATGACCAAGGCCCCAGATGAAAAAAATTTGTTTCTGAAGGTAAATTTTGTGCTTTTGCTTTTATAAATTGTCAGATTGATATGTATGGGGTATGCAGGTCATAATGATAATGGGAATAGCTGGTGGGTGTAGAAGGGAGGAGCTGTTGAACATGAGGACTAATGACATTGAAGACACCGGTTTAATGTTAATTGTAAAAATTTCCATCTGCAAAACAAAAAAACCAAGGAAGTATGTTGTTGTTAGCCATGGCGATTTTAACGCGGTTGAAATATGCCGCAAATATTTCCGATTGCGATCTGCTAAAACTCCTCACAATCGACTGTTTGTGCAATACAGAGACAAAAAGTGCACAGTTCAACCGGTTGGTATAAATTGTATCAGCAAAGAACCTGTGATGGTGGCTGAATATCTAAAGAAAGAAAATCCCGCGAGTACACAAGTCATTGCATGCGGAAATCGTCTGCAACGTTACTGGTGGACAGTGGTGTCGATATTTTGACGCTAAAAAGACACGGCGGTTGGAAGAGTTCTTCTTCTGCAGAGGAATACGTTGGCGAATCTATGAATAATAAGGTTTGGTTTTATTTTAATGAAAGCAATATTTTAATGAAATAATTATTTGCAGATAAATACGTCTAAATTGATTCTGAAAGGTGCGGAGAAATCGGTCTTAGATAACAGAAATTGCACTGAAAACCACACGAACAATAATTTGGAAAATCAAAAGCTACCTGAATCTAAAGTTGAACAACCCGCCAGACATCTTTTGAAAAACGCGCATCGGTTGGAGCTTGAAAATTTTCCTGAATCTAGTTTTGTGACGTCAAGTGTAAAGGAAAGCTCTGATGTCTTGGAAATCGATGAAGTGCGTGGAATATCTTTTCCAAATTGTTTATTCAATAATTGTACATTTAACATAATAAAGAAATAAGATTATGCTGACCTAATTATCAATATTGTTAAAAAATGAGAAAGTCATCGGTAAAAGTCATCGGTAAAACTTTTACCGATGAGTTTCTGTAAAACTGCAGTTATCATTGACTAAACGATTGATGTATCGATCAATTACCAAGCGACTATTAAAAAAAACAATAAAAAGATTTTGTGAAACAGAAACTTGTCACTTTTTCAAAGCTTGTCATAAATTTACTAGTAATACTAGTACTTGTCACTTTTATGAAACAGGCCCCTGGCCGTAATTCCTGAAAAGCTGTCATACGATAGGGATACAACTTTACATCTTCCATTATGTCTCGTCTGCGGCGATTATCTCGAAGACGATTAGTCTAATAGGAGGTAAAAAATGTATAGAAACAAAATTGTATAGCAGGATTTTCCGTACACGGTCCATATTGAATAAAACATTTGCAGTAAACTGTTATTAGAAAAAATTTTTTTTTTATACCTATGCATTTTGTACTTTTGACGCTCGTTTCCACACCACCCTAGAGAGGTAGAGCTCTCGGCGCGTTGGGTGGGAGAAACTTCATGAGATCGATTTTATGCAGAACTTAATGGAGAACAAGAAGTCCTATAACATTTTATCCTCGGATTTACCGTTTATAAGAAAAATGCAGAAAATCTTCATGACGTCATGCTCGGGGGCGGTTTTTTGGCAAAAGGGGATGAAGCTACCTTTGGAGGGGTAGGAACTCTTTGGATCTTTATTTGGGTCCCTGCTGGGAGTTTATGACCAAGATTTCGAAACATTATAAATTATTTCTTCAAAAAAGTCCAATTTGCTTGGACTATAAGACAGATGGGCCTTAATCCTCTTACACCTCTCCCCTCCCGCTTATACAGATGTTTGACGACTATGGATGAGTTCTCCCAATGAAATATTTGCAAGCAACCTCTTCAATGACATGATAATGACCCTTGTACAGAAAAAAAGCTGCTCTAACTTTTCTGATCTTTATTTGGATCCTTCCTGAGAGTTCATAACCAACATTTCAAAACTTTATCAATTATTTCTTCTATTCGTCGTTTTTCGTCTAATTTGCTTGGCAGGCAAGTCTTCGTAGGTTTCCTAATAGGCTTGTAGCTTGTTTTCCAGAGGCTTTATGCCACCAAATCATCGAAGAGTTTTTTACCGTAGAAATTATGACCTAAACAAGAAATGATTAAAATTTAAAAAAAAAAACAACTGGTTATGTTGTTCAATCGCGTTTTTACTAAAAATGAATAAAAACTTTCTTAGATTTTTCGCGACATTGACAAAGATGCCTAGATCGCGTCAGCATCCCCATTTTCTCTAGTTATATCAGTTTAAAAGAGATTATTGGGATACGAGATAGCCAATCGGGTTGGCTATAATGCAAGTACTGTGATACGATGTTGTACGCCATGGTCTGAAGAAGATCATCATCAACGTCAACAAGGATCTGGAAGACCACGAAGTACAACAGGTAGAGAGGAACGTCACTTGTGAGTTTTGGCTCTGAGAGATCGATTGTCTACGACAAGGGCCATTGGAAACTTTTTGGACTTTGCAGTCACCGTCCATTTCAATGTCATTTCACTTACCCTACGTCATCGCGCTCGTATAGAGTACAATGATGCAACGAGAGGGTAAATTGGAGACAATAATGCCAACGTATAGTGTCTACGGATGAATTGCGTTTCTGTCAGGAGAGTCAGACCTCGTCGTGGTGAAACATAGAATTAGCATTTGCTGTAGAACACCGCCTTGGGCTTACACCAGGGGCTATGGTTTGGCATTACTTATGGAAGTAAGTAGCCTATAGTTTCTATTCCTGGCAGTTTGAATGCCCTTAGTTATATCGCAAACGTACTGCAGCCAATTCTTCTTCCTTACCTAAGGCAACTGCAAAACCCTATCTTCCAGCAAGATAATGCGCGTCCTCAGACGGCAATGCTAACTAGCCTTCCTTGAAGAAGCTAACGTGCAGATTTTTCCTTGGCTCTCACGATCTTCGGATGTGTCGCATGATGATCGGATTCAGACTTAATCATTTAACTCATTCTCCAAACAGTTTAAATAATCTTCGAATTCTTAATCACGAATCTTGGAATGAGATACGACAACCGGCCATAGACCATCTCATTGACGTCATCCCCAACAGAGTAAACAAATGCAGAAGAAATCGTGGAGGTTATAAGTTAATTAAAATCGGAGCACAGACTCTAAATGTTAGTATTTATTCTTCAAATGAGTGTAGTAACGAAAGGACTATTTACATAATTTGTATTTTACATGACGTTATTGTTTATACAAGTTCTCTAATACACAAATGTCTGTTAACAATCATATCAAATGAAATGATCTAGGTACCGTTTATTTCGAAATTGTCTTCATCCGCCCACTAAGAAATATTACGAAACAGAAGAATCGATAACAGATAGTCTGTTGAAAAATGTCAACTTTAACTATATGTTAAACAAATGATCAACTATAGTTGAACAATTAATCACTTTAAAACCCTGACATCCAGTACAGCGACACAAAAATATTGTATCTATTTTTATATTATTATTTTAGCTTTCAAAATTGTGATTGGGACAAATAAATAATACTGGTTAGTTAAATGAGGAAAACACGACTGAATTATCTGTACTAAAAAACCTTAAACCAAAAAACTAAAAAAACACAGATATCATTGTACAATTACATAAACAAAACTTTGACCAATATGAACATGTTTTGTATTTCTTTTATGCCCCAACTTGTCGCAACGTTCTAAAATGCGACGCTTGAGTTCTTTTACCTTCAGTAACCTTTATCCACAAAACGCAACATTGTGAAATTATTTACTCAACGGTACCTTGTCGAATTGGACATTGAACCATGCTGGTACGACACCCATTTATTTTAGTGCAAAAACCTCAAAACGGTTTTTTCGGAACAGTAATTAGCGGCGCTTTTGCCAGACAGGAATGTGTCATTACAGTCCCCTAAATAATAAACCTCTATTGTGCTAAAATCTATTTTTATACTTCATTCTTCGACGGTGTTAATTCCATTAGAGAGGTACAAAAATAAAATCTGTAACAGTAAGCAAAAACAATTTACACTAATTTAGTAAAAATGCGAACAAGAACCTGAGTGACGCAGCTTACAGTTTTGAAATGTGTAATCGGTAGGTGTGACAATTCCAAATTTATCCATTATGTTTTCGGTTCCAGGTAATTTTTCTTTGCCCGTGCTAAAGCCGCCACTTTTCTGCGGTTTGCAGGTTTGCATAAATAACGATGGTTCGACGTGACGCCCTGAGGCCAGAATGCAACAGTCATTAACCAGAAAATATAATTTGCATGTTGTACCGTTATTGCAGGTAAAGCATGAAAGCTCGAACTTGAAGAGCTCTTCTCAGAAAAATTGGTAATTGTTAGGTAACAACAACATAATGTATTAAAATTGACCGTGTCATTTCTCATCTAAAACAAATATGGTAAGTGTTCAGAAAACTGGTATTACAGTTAAACAGACCATTCGATCTTGCATGTTGATAATAGGTAATTACCAGAGTACACAGGAAGCCTCTAGCAAATTCATGTAATGGCGATCGTTAACAATATTGTTAGGGCACAGTGAAAGCAGGTCATTATTTTAGGATTATTGTACGTCACAAGGACAACAAATTAACATGTTTCATGATAATGAAACCAAATACATACCTGAATTCCCTCACGTTTTAATGGTAGTAGGTGATACATCTACAGGAAGGTCTTCTTCCTCTGTAGCCTCACTTTTTCAGATGTCTGATTTAAGATTCATTTGTCTTCAGATTAATAATCTTCTCACAATCTTTTCTATTGTCTTTTATTAACTAATTTCTTTCATTTAATTGCAGTGTGTCTTTGAAGATCAAAGATCCTATGGCAACTGTAAAAATGACCCCACACCGAAATACCGATTGATATATTAGCGATTGACATAAAGAAGAATAAGCAGTTATTAAAAAATCGGTAATGAAACATTTCCTGATAATTGACGCAAAATGAAGGAGTTTTTGGACAGTTTGGCAGCAAGGTAATCACCACGTTTACTATAAAGGAGTTTGTCGTCTATAAAAAGATCTAAAAATTGTACATTCTGAGGCCCTGGAACATAAACTGATTGCCCAATTTTGTTTAGAGTAAATACTAACTGATGATGGGAGTAGTGTTCTCCCAAAACATGTTCCAATTGTAATTTTGCGTTTATTAAAGTTTGTGAAGTTCGACTTAAATATATTTAAATTTTAATACTAACTTCGATGATTTATTTTTATTTAAACTTACATAATTTGTTGGTACAAAACCAGTCGAACCCTCTAGACTGCGCCCTCTCACACTCTCGTTTCACTCGTGCTTTTTTAAGCCCCGAGTGCCGGAAAGCCCCTAATTTACACAGGAACGAGTGTAATACAACGTTTTATAATAGTTCGACACCACCTTGGCAAGTCTTTAAATTGCTTAAAATTCATAAAAATAGTGTGACGTTTATCTGACATTTTATTTTTACATGACAGAAGAGTGTTCACACAAGCGAAAATTTGAAAATTGACAGTGTCGAATTGACAGTGTCGAACTATAAATTATTTTATCAGTCTGAGGGTATTGTATTGGCATTTCGTTTCCATGTGCCTTTTCTATTTACCACGTTTTGTGTGTTTCAGAATGAACTTCTTTTCAATTTTCTTTATTTCTTTCGTTCTTTTAGGTTTTTCTATCAGATTTATGTACATCCTCTTTTGTACTTCTTTTTTTTTTTTAGGGATCTAAAATTCCGGCCATAATCCGAACATTTCTTTTCTGTTTGTTTTCAGTACTTCATTTCCTAGCACTTAGATTGTTTTACTGTTGACTTTTTTCACATGCCAAATTCTTTAAAGTAAACTTTCGTTAAATTCAACTATAGAATCTCGTAGACTATGTAGAACGAATAAGCCCTAAAACATGCCTGTTGTTTACTAAAGTTGTTTTGTGAGATAACAGAGCGTATCAAAAATAGCAATTTCGGCTAGCATTTTCAAACCCTGTAGATTTACCGCCTCTTGTGCCGTCATTTCATTGAGAACATTTTCATTGGTTCGTGCGTTTCTCATTAGTCCGCGCGTCTATTAACTTTTAATTTGGTTTGGTAAATTTTGTCCCGAGTTGACGTCACAGAAAAGCGCGCGTTTCAAATAAGACAAATGCTTGTGATTTTTTTACGTGGTAATCGCGTGATTTCGAATAAACAAAAAAATTGAGGTATGATATCTTTTCATCTAGTTTCCAAAAAAGTTGTTTTTGAAAATTGTGGGACAACCCCATTACACAATACATTAAATACGGAGGTGGTAATTGTTTGTCTTCTTGTTTCGAGGGGAAAAGATAGTTTAAAGACCTACTGTGATGTTCAATTTAAGTAAAATATTTGCACTGTCTAGTAGGCACTGCAAAAATCGACATTATTTCTCAAAATAAATATTGACAACGCATTTTTGATATTTTTGCATGTAACACGATTCGGGGGCGCGATGAGGCTGGAAAAGGAGGTAGTTGATTGCCGCTTTTACCATTTTTTACATGTTACATGTAATAATTTAAAATCTAGTTGCCTAACCGCTTATTGAATAATACGAAGTTTCTTACCGTACGGTGTTAAAAAAAAATCAACTATTCAACCGCTGAAATTGATTTATCCCTGTCCAAACCGACGTTGTCCGCTCTCTATCCTAATGTCCTTATTTTAATGGAGTCCTAAAAAGTAAAACTACGTATTTGTGCTGAATGGGACCATGCTACTGGTAACGCACTCCCCACCCCCTCAATTAGCCCCATTCTGCATTCTGCATTCTCAAATATGCACTCGCACTGTTTTCTCCCTGGCGTGAACCATGCTATGGGTAACAATCCGAAAACATAAAAAATAATTTCCTGAAAATCAGATATAGACAGAAGTGGATAGAAAAGTGAGATCTCAAAATCATAAATTTTTCGGGATAGCCGATTTAAAATAATAATTGTATCAATTGAAAGTATGTATGTAAAATTAGAAGAGTAAATTATAATTATTTATTATTTTATTTATATTATTTAATTATTCAAATCACTAATAATAATTATTATTTTTATAACTTTTTTCAATATCTTTTAGATTTCGAAGACTTCGACCCATAAAATTGTCGATTTTATCTCTTATTTGGAGTCGTAACAGGTATCGGCATAAAATGCAATTTCAATTTCACCATCAGGACATAACATTATGGTCGCTTTCTCACATAAAAATTTATGTCCTTGCGGTTACTTTGCATAAGAGATATTATGTCACTTTTCCACCGAACACTTTAGAGATTGCAATGTGTTTTAAAATAAAATAAAGTTTATTTTCTTTTTTTGAGTGGTGGTCTAAGGAAAAGCATAGTATGCAACACGTGCTGAAGGATATTTCAAACTCGCTGCGCTCGTGACTCAACTGTCACATCTCGTTTGAAGTATCCGTTTTTCAGCACTTGTACAATATATCGTGCGTTCAACAAAAATCCACGGCGAAGCAAGCAGTGGCATCTTCAAGTCATGTCTCCATTTAGATCACACGCATGCAATGCTGATTACGGGTAAACAGTGACATGAATAAATGCGGATGATAGGAGAGTGACAGGAGCTTTCTGACGTCGTTGGAGTCTTCACAAGCTCTGGCTAGTGTGGGGTTAGAAGGGAGGCCCGAGGTCTAAACTCCTCGCTGTGCTGACAGAACGGGGACCAGCTCGCGACACATACCGTAAACCGCCTGACCTGGGCAAAGACCCCTCACACATAGGTAGGATAGGTAGGATCCCGTTGGCGCTCTTTGGGTACGAAACCCTAAAAAATAGCAAATATAATTTTAGTCTGTGTTATTTTTATTCGAAGATAAAGAGGGTAATGATAAAGTAACTCACAAAATTCAGAATAATATATTCAAATATAATATTACAAAACGCTTGAAAATTTAACTTGTGTAATACGGTTTTTAATTAAGTAACATATTACCGTAAGCCTTGACAAATGAGGGTTCCACTGATCTGAAAAATATATGGTTCTAATTATTCTACTGATATAGAGCAATAATACCCTTCTTTAGTTTTACGTATAACCGGAGCCTTGCCTTTTGATAAAATAAAATTGTAGGCCTTGATTTTTGTCAAAAATCTCGGAGGAGAGACCCTTTGTGATTTTATGGTCGACGCACGGCCGAGGGTCGAGGATCTTACGGTTACTACAAATTTGGTAGTGAGCAGTTAAAGATGGGAGGATACAAATTTAGCTAGAGCAAAAGTCCGATTTAAGCTCCATTTACAGGCGCCCGTTAAAATTACTGAACGAGGACGCGATCCTTAAGAGTCCTTTAGACAACGTGACTTTTCGCTAGTTTCTACCAGTACGCCCCGCGTCTGACAATTTTCCGTCAGACACGATCTTGATTGTCACACGACTTTCTGCGCACACGAAAGAAGAAGAAAGTAATGGGAACGTATGTCTGCGAGCTATCAGACGCAGCAGGTGATCCGGCAACACCGCGTGGGTACTCGTCAAGTTTACTGTTTTGTACGAGCTTCATCTCTGGTGAGTTTCGGTAATACGGTATTTTCCAGAAAAGAGGGTGCGGGTGGTTCTGTAGTTTTGAACTCTGAAATCTGGTTGTTGTCTCTTAGAAGATATTAATAATATTATGGATAAGATTATGGAAACAGTAGTGGGGATGCGAGAATTTGCCGCTACAAGCGACCAAGCTGGAGCGGGCGGAATAAGACATCGAAGTACATTGTTAATTGCTGGCCAGTTAACATACCATCAAGAATTATGGAACAAAGACGGTTGGCATCCACATACTCGGGGCAAACTTTTTAAGTTAGGCTTTAATTTTTGAGATAATCCAGTGGAAACGAAAAAACGCGACAAATTTAAGGATTTTTTAGCAAGCAAGTATCATTTCGAGTTATCGGTTTCCGAAGTTATTGCTCATCTGAGGCTCTTAGGGGTTTTCAAAATTTCAAAAAATAAAGAAAATATAATCTGGAGTTTTTTTATGAAACTGAGAAATGTCAGTCTCAAAAACTAGATAACCTTAAATTCGTTTCGACTTTTGGCATTATCATGATTATCATTTGACGAAAAGTTAAACATATGTGCTTTGCATCTTGGGAAATAAATAGCTCGGCTAAGAAAAATGGCTTCTCAACCTTGGTGTTATGTGTAACTACTATTAATTTTCTAATATTGTTTTTAATGACCACAAATATAATATAATAGTAGTATATTTCATACGAGTGCGCTGTCATTACACTTTTCAGGGGCGAGGGCGAATTTTTGCAGCCCGAGGCGAATGCCGAGGGCCGCAATGAGCCCGAGGCCCTGAAACAAAAAGAAGCTAAGAAGCTACCCTATAAACAAAATAACTGAAAAAGAAGAAAATACTTTTTTATAAAATAAATAAGCGTAAAATAATTTAAATTTTACTGTGATATGATTAAAGATAATACAAAAACCAAATTTGAACATTTGATAACAAGTTGGTGGTTAAATAATTAATTATTCTTTATTGATCACTAGCTGACCCCACAGGCGTTGTCCTGTCCAATTTTCAACAAGTTTGTTTTTGGATAAATCGCGAACAACACATAAGTAAAAACAACAAATCTAAATTTATTTTAATTTAGGCTAGAATGCGTTTAAAAAAAAAACAATTTAAAACTTTTCCAGGACCATAACGAACAAAACAAAAAAACATACGCACATTCATTGTTCCAATCCTGAATTATGGTCTTCAGTTTATACAAAAATCCCATAGAAAGAATGTTCCGGAAAATTTTACCAATTTTTCTTTCCGTAAAAACTTTATTTGGACTATTACGAATATTAAACAAAAAAAAATGCCAATTTGGTCCAACCATTCTCAAGTGATGTGCTTACCAACGAACAGCATTTTAACCTCTCTTTCTATAAAAACTACCTGGACTATTACAAATATGTAAAAAAAACAAATCGGTCCAGCTGTTCTCAAGTGATCTCTTACCAACGAACAATTAAAGTAGGTACTTTTATTTTCAAAATATTTTATTATTTTTATTTCTTCATTCCTCTTGTAAATTTGTTGCAATGTTCTAGGCTTATTGCTTCTACCTTTAATAATATCAGCCCTAATATTAATTACCCGATATTGTTCATTTTCATAATTTGTTTTTAATTTTATTTTAAAACGGTTTGTCCTTTCCGGCTTTATTGAGCAGATCAACCGTGCGATCATTTAAATTATAAATTATAGTAGGCGGCTTTTTTATTATGCATGGTCCAGCAAATTGAGTGAAAGCTTAGACTGACAGTAAGATTTGAGGTTATCGTAAACATTGTGACGTTAACTCCATTCACCATTCTGTTGCCGTTTTTTTGAAAAGTCACTTTGACATTCGAATTTTAAATGAAATTGTCAAAAATTAGTATTGCCAACATAATTTAAATTTCACAGCCTACTCTAATTTAAAATTACTTAAATATTACCTTTTCTCCATTCTTTGTTTTCTGTAAGTTCTTTTCCAATTCGTCGGCAGGCTTTTTTGAAAAATAGAAAGAATGAAATCAGAATTAAAACCAGAATATTCCAGTTCGCGTACTTTTAAAGAGGATATTTTTACTGTCTTTATAAACCACTATGCAGGCACATAAATGGGACCACTTTTTAGCGCTAATTACCATGGATGCAATTATTATAATAGCCGTTGTACATAGCATTAACTGAGAGTTTCAGTTTAACAAGCGATTAAAAATCGGCCCTAAAGTAACAGTTTTTTACAACTAGCGTTTTTAAATTAGAGACTTATATTGTTCCTATGTTCTTGTCTAAAAGAACTCTTAAAATGCGACTTGTCATATTAATTAAGAAACTTAATTTTTTCGAACTTATGGTGTTGCGTTGTACCTGTTGGTTTGCGATATGATTCGCGCCCTTCGTCTACTACGATCCTTCAAGCTGCTATCGCTGCATTTTGTCAAACTGTAGAAGGTACTCACTTTCACCCCGGAACCACCTTACAAAGGATTCTCTATTTCGCAAAATAAAACTATAATGAATGCACAAATTATAATTTTTGCCGGTTTATCTATATATACTGGCCGCAAGTGAAATCCGAACACCCCGAAAAAATTATTTTATTAAAACGAAATTTTGGTTAAATATTGGGGGCATCGTCCCTAACAAACGATTACAGTTTCATATGATTCGAACAATGTTTGCATTTTTTTTAAAGAATTATGTTTTCAACAATTGAAAAAGAAATTAAGTTTTTTTGCAAACTTGCTATACTATACTCATCGACTGACTAAATGGATGAGAAGTAACAACCATTTATTGAATTATTATTTTCTTTAGAAACTGGAACTCACTAGTCCAATTTCAAAATTTTTAAGTCAAAAAATGGTTGTCATTCCAATACCCTTAGTCAATCAGTCAATTGTGGATGCGGCGGATCCTTGGTCACGCCATCACTTGAGAACGGCTGGACCAATTTAGCAATTTTTTTTTTTAATATTCCTTTAAGTTCAAGGAAGGTTCTTATAAAGTAAAACATGGACAGGGGGGCTCAGGGGACCACCTTGGGTTTACAACTCAAGAACGGCTGGACCGATTTTCATTATCTTTGATTTGTTGGATTTGTCTCCGCCCCGAATAGCAGAATAACTATTTAAACATGGACAGGGGGCTCAGATGGCAACCCTGGGTTTATAACTCAGGAACGGCTGGACACCTTTTATGATCTTCGATTTGTTGGATTTGTCTCCGCCCCGAATAGCAGAATTACTATTGAAACATGGACATGGGGGTTGGGTTTATAACGCAAGAACGGCTGGATCGATTTTTATGATCTTTGATTTGTTGGATTTGTCTCCACCCCGAATAGCAGAATAACTATGAAAACATGGACAGTGAGCTCAGGGGTTTCCTTGGGTTTATACCTCAAGAACGGCTGGACCGATTTTTATGATCTTTAATTTGTTGGATGTTCCTCCGCCCCGAATAGCAGAATAACTATTAAAATTACAGGGGCGGGGAGCTTGGTACAGGGCAACGACAATAACAAACCCCCCTTGTAGAGGGGAACAATAACAAATAACGCCGTCCACCAAAATTTGTCGTACCGGGCTTTAAACATGAAAATCGATTTTTAAGGAGTAAGCTCCAAGGTTTGACTTCTGTTGCGCGTGGACTCCACACACAATTTTTTTGATAATATCTCGAGAACGGATTGACCTCCATTTTTCGGGGGCAAATAACTATTAAAACATCGGAAAAATTAATCCAAAAATTAAAGTCCTAAGATTGGGCGAAAACGATTATGAATGAAATAATCTATAATACAATTCACTAAATTTCTCTAAAAATTCACAGGACATATTCCTCAAATCGGACATAATTGTTAGTTATGAATTTGTTAATTTTTAATAATTAATTGTTGTTAATTGTTAATATTGAACACGCCGCTAATGAACGGCGAATAATCTGCAACGACTTGTCTCCACACATATTGAAACATCCCCTCGCGCTTTTAATTGCACATGTCAAAAATCAGGCACTTCAATGTTATCGATTTTAAACGGAATAATCGAATAAAATATCCAAAACAATTTAACGTGACCCAGTTTTTTCGTTGTCATTTTTAACAAACGTTTGTTACTATGGGAATTTTAGTTCCCTCAAGAAAAATTAGCCACTCGAGCAAGCTGTCGTGGCTAAACATTTCTTTCGTGACTTATGTGCCTTATAAGACACTTGTATAATAAATAGCTATTATCCAACACCTGCTTATTATGAAGTCATAATAACGCCGATTTTGAATGTATGAGGTCTATAAGACACATGTGACTTATGAACCCATAATTCAACGGTTTTGTAATTTGTCATAGCAACCAGTTCATAAGCCAACAGTTTTGAACGTCAAATGAACGTCTAAATTTTTTGAGTTTTGATGGTTTTGATTTTTTGAGTTTATGAACTGTTACAGAAGGAGGTGTTGGATAAAACTATGTATTACACACGTGTCTTAACAGCAAATAAGTCACTCAAGAAAAATTAGCTATTCGAGCCAGCTTGCGTGGCTAAACATTTCTTTCGTGACTTATGTTATAAATAGAAAACTTGTGTTATAAATAGCTATTTTAACTTTTTATTATTTCTTGTTATACCGGCCATAGTAGTATACACTCTGTATTTACCTGTTACGGTTTAAAAGATACAACCCTCAGACAGGCGGACAAACCGACAGCGGAGCCTTAGTAGGTAATACGCTCCCGTTGGCACCCCTTGAGTACGGAACCATTAAAACAGAGAACCTACAAACCTAATAAATTGAAAATTTTATAATCTAAAAAATTTAAATGTATTTGGAGCCTTAAAACTTGAGAACCTGAAAGTTAGACAAGGTGAGTATATAAACTACTAAAACAAAGCCGAACACATCAGAAACTGGAAACATAACAGCTTGGAAACCTTAGAATCTAAAAATATTAAAATGTTAGTCTGAGAAACTGAGAACCGAGTGTTAATGTATAAAATTTGCTAAAATAAATGTGTGCAAAGATAATTATCATTCATATGATGTTGTACTTAGGTAAATATAATTACACTTTATTAATAGAAATTACTGTAGTTATGCAACAAAAGCCCATAAATATAACTTGGCAAATAATGAGTATTATAAGAGAAATTATGTGAGTTCTGGGAAGCAATCTAAATTTGGTAAATTAGTGCTGTTGCAATTACTTTGAAATTGTTTGTCTATGCCTAGCATAAAATAATTTTCTGGAAAGTCTAGAACATATCCATTTGTATAAATATCTAATGATTTCTTTGTATCCACACGAGGTATTTACATATTTTATTTAAGCCAATACTAAATACAATAATCAACGAAATAAAAAATAAAAACTATGGGTGCTTTATCTCAAATTGCTATGAGAATTACGTACAATAAAATAAGTCAAAACACTATTAAGAACCAAATATGGAACAATAATGAAAAAGAGTTAGGCTAAAATAACGAAACGCATTAGCAGTCCTTGTTCCAACATACCCATTAATTTATATATCTAATTGCAATTGATCTGTAATCATCATTACGCTTATAAATAAATATAATATTATACAAATTAACTGGAACCAGTTCATTCGTTGTGTGGCCCGAAGAAACATCAATTTTATTTTACCCTAAATGGATGGTAATTTAATATTAAAAAAAACTCTCCTTATTTTAAGTATTGTGTTGTAGACAACAATTTTCTGATAATTTGTCGGTTTGTCGCAATCGATATACTTCGTGTGAAAATGGTCAAATTTACATTCACTTTTGTTAAAGTTGCTCTACTTTTGATCAGCTTTCTTCAAAGTTTGCGCTTTCTGACCAAATTTGATTTCGATTATGTCATGCAATATGGCACCATTTATGACATGTTATTATACGTAAGTTGAAAAGCCAATTTTTAATTTGTTTCACAAATTCATTTTTTAGCCACTTATTTGTGCTTTCTTTCAACCGTATGCTGAAGCGATGGTATCAACTTACCTACCCCTGGTTCAGATATGGGAATTTAAAGATGCTACTCCGGCGGTTATAAAAGAGGTGAAGAAGAAAAACTGCTGGATAACAATTTATATAGTCACATCATTGATCTTGGGAAGTCTCTTGGGACTTGCGTTTGCTGTCCCTACAAAAGATGACAGGGAATTGATTTATACATTCAACATTTTTGAAGATTATTTTGGAAAATGGGTAAATGTATTGTATACTTACGATTATTTAATTTAGTTACGTATTTTATTTAGGGATTGACTTTGCATTCTATACTTAAAGTTACTTTAATCCCTATAATATTTTTGTCAGTGGGAACTCCTTTGTACACAATCCTGTACTTTGTCGGTCATTTTCATCTACAGCAACAAATGCTGATCCATCATATAAAAACCATTGGTGCTGACTTTAGGGGTCTTACCATAAATACGACTTATCAAAAAATAATCACCAAGGATTTGCTGAACTGTATCAAGAGCCATATCATATTTTCTAAGTAAAAAGAATTTCTATAATGCTATTTATTTAACAATATATTTTCAGACATTGCAAAGAAGCTCTAGAAAAAACTAAGATTTTTGTCTATGTATTGCAAGTGACTGGTATAACATTATCTGCAAGCATTGTAATTTTGTACTGTGGGGTAAATTTACTCACATTTATTTTCATAGTAATTTTGTGATCAGTTTGAAGCTTCAGTATCCAACCAGCATTTTCGCATGACGACACTGGTTATGACAAGCATTCTAATATTATTGGGATTTGTTATAAGTGGGCAAGAAATTGAAGATATTGTAAGTATGTGAGTTGTACGTTCACTAATCTTCTGTTTGAAAAGTCCGTAGACATTGTGAACGCTTTGAGCGAGGTTGAGTGGTACAACTGGAACCAACAAAATAAGAAACTTTATTTGATTTTTTTGATGAACGCCGCGAAAGCTTTTAAAATTAAAAGCTCCGGAAATATGTCTCTTAATTATCAATTGCTGTTAAACGTGGTGAAAAGTATTTTTTCAGCGATTTCAGTCATCTCTAACTTAAAACATTTTTGAAAGAGGAGAAGAAGAATCTAGCGTACTAAATGTACAAGTATTATGTATTAATTGGATACAGCACTAGAACCAAAGAAATAAAAACGTGTATTATTGTTATAAATATTGGTTCAAATAAAATTGGTTTCAAATATGTGTTTATTTTTATAAAAATTACTTTCTTGTCCTTTCTTGTCAAAACAGCCATTCAATCGAGACCAACAAAGCTTTGTACTTAGAATTATAGCCTATACCAGCCTACAAAGAACAAAAATATTGTTTAGCTTTTTTGTGGACATCAGTAGTGAAACTTCTTACGCGATATACCTACATAAAATTTAAAATGTTTAGTAAGTTTCATACCTACGTTTTCATAAATTTTGATTACAAAGTTTTTATTCGTAATTTAGAAAGTTGAAAATAAAATGTCATCATAAAATATTGAAAATAATAATAATATTTACGATTCGATGTTGTATTTTTCTTTTTTCTCTTGATATTTACTCATGCGTACAGTAACAGTTTCCGGTGGCTTCTTCGGTAATTCACTGGCTGTTTCTTTTGTTTTTGACAGAGCAGGTCTTTGATTACCTATTTTCTGACAATTTGTCGTCTACCGAATTTAGTCTCTGCTGTTGCTCATTAGTTCAGCTATTTTCCAGTCAATTATTATTTAATAAACTTTATAAATATATGATAGGAATGAATTAATTTACCTCATCTAATAATTTGTCTTGATTGAAGTGAAGGTTTGCTACACTCATACTCAGATTCAGTATCGCTCCCCGTCATAATATCACTATCAAATAGACGTATCCAAGTGCCGCCGCCGGCAACGGTACCCGTTTTGGATACGCGTAGAAAGTGCTATAAATTTCGCATTCGCCAGTTTACGGTCTACGACTGAGCCCGCTTGAAATATACACTAGAAAATACATCTATTTTACAACTAGAGCAGAGTTAATGCATAGTTTGAAGCCAATCTTTAAAAACAAATAAAAATATAAAGGTGTGGGGCAAGGCGAGGGGGTAACCACTAATGAAAAGGGTGTACCACGGATTACAAATTTCACTTGATTACATAGTGAATACTTGTGATTTCATATGATTTCATGTGATTACATGTGACTATCATATGACTACATGTGATTACATATGACTACATGAGTGATTACATGATTTCACGGAGGATTTCATAAGATTTCATGCAATTTCAAGTATCTACATTCGGGTTACTAAATGATTACAAAAGATTTCACAATGATTACACGGGATTACCTTGACTATATGATGATTACATTAAAAAAATAATATGATCAAACATGTCTATTTTACCCCTATTTTTTTGCTTATTATTCATTACTAGGTAAAAGAAAATTCGAAACATCTGTCTTATTTGAAACGCGCGCCTTTCTGTGACGTCAACACGGGAAAAAATCACCAAATAAAATTCAAAGTTTCTAGATGGGCGGACAAATGAGAAGGCTCCAGCATTTTGGAAAGCCCGCTGCACCGAACTTAAATTAACAGCTTATCTGAGCAAGTTCTTCGACTTTTTGGTACACGTATTTTTCTCTATTCTCCCCTTTTTGTCATTGTTCTTCGATTATATCTACAAATCAAGCGTTTTAATACTACTATTCATCAATTTGTTACGAAAACGGCATATAGGTATAAAGATTGCAGTTATAAAAAGAGTTTAGATGGAATTTCTTCCTTATGAATATGACAGTTGCGTACAACGCTTTACGCAAGTGGTGTCCCACTCTTAAGTTATTACTCTATCGCTTGGGCGACACAAGTATATGCAGGGTGTTATGGAAGTCCTAGCAGAAAATTTAACCATAAGTAGAACTCGTCAAAATAAACATTTTTTCTATTTACCACTTTGCTAAAATCCGCAATTTTTTCAAATTTTTCTGACCCCTTATTTTACCCTCCGCCTATGCCTACATGAACTTGAACGCATCAGAACGTTTTTGTCGAATGAGGTAAACACCAAACTTTTTTGGGACAAAAAAATTGTCGTTGATACTAAATTTTAGTTGTCAGTTGAGTGTCGCGCCGCTATGTATTGTTGTGTATGTTCGATTCTTGTGCTTCTCTAACTCCAGATTTCGGACGGCCCAGATGTAATCGTGTTTTGGAAATGGAACCTGAAATTTTTAATTCGAAGATGTGCTTCGAAGTGTCGGTGTGTCAACATTTATCGTTTATCGCACGTACAGCAACAAGGATTATCCCTGATGAGAGTTTATTATTACATGCTAACCACCTACTTCAATATTATGCATATTATGGTAGGTGAGTACATGTTTTCATTTAAACAGTTGTTATTTCGATTCATTTATCGGGTAAAGTTTTTGTGCACTCCTGCCAATCAATGAACGTGGGTCCATAGGCGGGTTTGGTTTTAGGGGTCAAACTATTCTTAATTTTAACTCCGTAAGGGAGCGTTTGAAAAATGATATATTATTTTATTTTAACGAGTAACACTTGAGGTTAAAGTTTCTGCTACTACTTTCATAACACTCTGTATACACTGGATATAACACAAAGTCAAAAATTCTTAATTAAGGGATACCAAATTTAATTATTGAATTAAGTACCTTTTATAAAACTGCTATCACGAGAAATTGGAAAAAATAGGTTACGAAAAAAATATGCAAACTGTAAACTTATGACCCCTATGGCCACCACAAAGATAGGAAAAACTTAACATTGGGGCTAAAAGAAAATGCAAACGACACAATTAGTTGAAAGAATGTAATCACGAGCACCGCACGAGACAGGCCGAATTGAAGGCGGGAATATGAGAAATGCCAAGTATAAGTGCATATCGAGGTGCATATGAACACACAGAATCACACCACAGTAAATGACTGCGATTTTATTCGCAGAGGAAGATCTAGTCAAGCGAAAAGTAGTAATAAGAACAAAACACAAATCTAGTTACACGATGATAATATCATGATTACATGGACAAATACATGATATATGATGAGTACTGTTACAATTTGATTTTGCCGCGCATTCACCACCGCAGGAACGCATCTACGTAGAGATAACCGGCATATACAAAAAACGATAGGTTTTGCAGTACCGGCGAAATTCTTTCTTTTTCGTTCGAGACTTTAACGAGTACACGTTCAACGAAAAATTACTCCTGGTAAAAGGGATTGCGTCCAGGAAAAACGCGTTAGCGGTTAAGTATCGTTGAATGTGGGTTATTTCTATAACTAATCGCTTAAGCGGATAAATCGTTAAAGGTTGAACTTTCGGAAAGAGGTAAGAGAAACCATTTTATTGCGTGCAGATCTTGACTATTTTCTTTAAATCAGATAGGCAAATTTACCAGCACTTATACTAGGATTATTGTACCACCATCAAGGGATTTTGGCTGTGGAAATTCTTTCCTGAACCCACATAGTATATTTCACGTGGAAACTGGTGAAATTTCCCAAGGACCCGCAGGAGTTGCAGATTTACAGACTCGCAGGATACGCCAGAAAGTAAAAGTAAGGTGTCAGGACAGCTCCAAATCTAGCATATTAATCAAGAAGATAAGTAATAGACGATTTTTTTTATTGTATTTTTTTGTGTTATCAATTCACCTAGTTTTTGTTATATTAGCGTTCACTAAAATTTTGTAAGTTCAGTAATCTCCTTAATGTAATTTTAACCTAGGTAAAGAGCAATAGTCACTATTTAACTTGTCTTATTTTTAATTATTTTCAACGTTCATTTCGTAATTTACTGTTTAATTCAACTTGCTATTCTATTCAGTCATTATAATTTCTATTTTACCACGTTATTTAATATTGTATAATTGTTGGAAGTATCTGTATTATTTTTATTTGTTCATTATATGATTTTGGGGATTTAGCTGTATTTCTTGTGTCACCATCCACACTTCTCAATTTTGTCAGGGCATTACAGCAATTTAGGTTGTAATAGTACATAATGACTACATGATGACTACATGATAATTACATGATGAATACACGATGAATACATGATGATTACTTGACGATTACATGATGATTACATAATGAATACAAGATTTCACGATTTCATTAAGTTCTATTTATGATTGCAAGAAGATTACATATGATTTCACAAAAATTATATTTGATTACATTATGATTACAAAGTGATTTCAATAGCGCCGTTCCACGATTACATGCAGTGGTTACCCTCTCGGGGCAAGGTGTCATGAAATTCAAACTCTGTCGGTTTGTGGCAATTTCAAGACAAAATAATAAAATTCACATTACCGTTTCTTAAACTCGATCTAAATGCTCGGCTTGTTTTAATTTTTTTTTTTTATCAAATGAATAAAAAAAACATTAGGAAATTACATATCCGTGTGTATCTATTTTAGACGGTTTTTAATATTAAAATTTAAAGAGACAAAAATTGGTGAATCATTAAAAATTGCACGGCCTATGTAAACGTAATAATTGAATAGCTAAAGGCTGTTCAACTGAAAATACAGGCTGTCTCAACGAAAATCGTCTGCTTGAATTTACAGCTACATTTCAAACTTTTAACTAAAGACATATTGTTAAAAAAATCTTTTCATTCTCTAATATAATGATGTGATTTTTTAAAAAATTTTAACAAGCTTCTTGCGGAATAATTATATTTTCTTGAAATTAATCAAAATATGAATTTAGCTCAAATTTATTGGATAAATGAAACTTTTGTAGGAAGAAATATTTCCAATGATGCGATTTTTTTTCACACTTTGCTTTTCAGTCAAGGGAAAATATGTATAATTGAAGGAAATTTCCTTTTAGAAGTTGCACATAGGAGCAAATCTCGAACTCGATGACCCGGCGAGCTTTGTACCGCCTCAGAATCAATAAATGTTGTGTTAACTTGTTAGCTGAATTAAATTCAGTTTTTTTTTTTCAAAGGATAAAGCACACAACGCCTTCTACTGGCATTAGCGGAACCAGCATACAACGCCATGTCATATATCAAAGATGTCATTCCATACAAAATCTAGTAGAAAATTTTTTTTGTTATTTTTTCCAATGTTTTAATAGTTATTCGCCCCCGAAAAATGTCTAGTTAATCCGTTCTCGAGATATTATCAAAAAAATTGTGTGGGGAGTCCACGCGCAACAGAAGTGAAACTTTGGAGTTTACTACTTAAAAATCGATTTTCATTTTTAAAGCCCGGGACCACACATTTCGATAGCCGGCGTTATTTGTTATTGTTGCCCTGTACCATGGGGGCATTGTTATTGTCGTTGCCCTGTACCAAGCTCTCCGCCCCCTGTAATTTTTCCGATGTTTTAATAGTGATTCTGCTATTCGTGGCGAAGACAAATCCAACAAATCGAAGATGATAAAAATCGGTCCAGGTGTTCTTGAGTTATAAACCGAAGGGCCCCCCCTGGGCCGCTTTGTCCATGTGTTAATAGTTATTCGGGCACGAATATGAGAATCATCAGCCTCTGCCATTGTCAACGCATGCGGTTGTTGTCGCACTGAATGATATACGCTAATGTACTGCTGCACCGGCCGAACGACGCAACGCGGTTGCGTTAAATCCTCAGAAAGGTATAATAAAGACAATTTTGTGAATGGAAGAAGGAGAACGCAGTTAATGAAGTCAATGAGGAAGTACACCCTAGCTATAAGTTCAGATTTCCTTCTTGGCAGGATAATGAAAAGATAAAGATGCCGGGAGAAAAAGAAAAATTTAGAAGTTGCTCCTCATGGTCATAAATTCACTGGTGTATAGGCTGCTACTGATTTGAGATACAGGTCACAATTAGTTTTCTTCTATGGCAAACTAAATGCAAACCCCTGGAGGAAATGTAGGACCTGTTTTACAACTTCTGCTAAATGTACAGCCAGACACCACTGTGTCAAAGCGAGCCGTACATATTTCATACAATCTTTGAGAGTGTTCAACAATGAAATTGAGCAAATAACTTTTTCCGGATTTAAATCGCATAGAACATTTGTGAATATAGGTCCCCGCATAAGGGCTGTAAATTCGCCTATTAACACAGTGGACGAGTTACGACGGCATCTCAGCAAATCTGAAATTTCACTACAGGAGGAAATTGAAATAATTAAAAGTATGCCCCACCGAGATAGAGAATATACTAAGATAACAACCGTGATGATGTTTTAACTCTTTTCTTTTTCATTAGTAATTATTGTTGCGATCATTTCACCAAACTCTAATCGTTGGTTACTTAGATTAACACAATTATTAGTCCCTTCTTTGTAGCTTACTCTCTTCTGGGTTGTCCGCTTTTTATGTCAATGAATTTACAAGACTTAGAGCAGAACTATCAAACATGAACGAAACAGATCGAAGCAGATAAAGAACTACAGTGCCTAAATCCAACAGTAAATAATGAAAAACACAAAAACATAGTAATTATTTTATTTATCAATACGAATTATAAACAAGAAGAATGTTTTTAAATTTTAATTTTTTAATACGAATTATAGTAAACATTTTATTTCAGCTTCATAAAATTGTACATGTACATTTCATTCGTCTATCTCTAAGGCAACCCCTCGTTCCAACTATCATCACATATCGGCCTGATGTGTGTTAGACTAGTCTCTCTGCAGTTTCTCACCCCATCGTTTGAAGATTTCCTTCTTCTTTCAGAACCTTCCTTGACGGCTTCGGGTTTCCCTTCCAAATTGGCTCCTAGCCACAGCGTAAGAAGTTTTAGCTCTCATCACTACGCAACTCTGAATCAACAATTTTAAAATTAAAATCTCAAGTTCCAAAATGTTTGTATCTTCCGACTCGGGCCTCAAACTCCACACCAACGAGGAAGGTAAACTGGAAACTCATCCCGTGGAGTTCCCCTTTCCAAGTCAATAAGCCTTACAAAAATGTCGATCTGTAACGACAACAGTTGCTTCGACAAGAAAAAAAAGCCCAAGTGATCTCAATGGCTAACACCAAAAATCTCCGGATAACCTACACCATCACCTTCATAAATTGGCTCATGTCTTCCGCACTGAACCCATCCATCTCGGTGTTGCCATCAGGATCTTGTTCAGCCCCATTTAAAGATTATTTTTGTCTATTGTTTTTTGGGTTCAAGGTGATAATCGCTGATAATTTTAGCTACATATCTCTTCCAACTCCTCGTCCTTGACTTGCAACCACCCGGGGGAGTCTTTGGGGCAATGGCAAATTCAGCAGCAAGCAGCTTTATTTTCGATTTCTATGAACTAGCGTTGGGAAAACGACATGGTCACCGATAAGAACTGGAAGTTGACTAAACTTATTCTTCAAAGACGAAGTTGATCGCGGAGTCATGGACTTTGTAGAATTTCATTTCATGGGTCTTCTCTAAAACACCGTAGATTTGTACCGTGCCATCGTTTATACCGACAGCTAGGTTGTTGTCATCTCTCCCGTTTTGTTCAAAGTGTATCGAAAAATGTAGGTATTGTTATTGAAGTTAACTCCACATCATTTTGAGTTCTTTTTCGGTAGATGTGAGGAAGTTGTCACAGGAAGAATATGCAAAGACCGGAAATGGCTGACTGCAGGACTGCCATTCTGAAAGATAAAGAGAGTATTGGTATATCATAAAGATCTTGATCGTCGTAGGTAAAGTTTAGAACATTAACACTAGCAGCGACCTTTTGATGGATCCAGAAAAAGGTTCGGATGCGAATATCTGCAGTTTTGGTCCCAAAATCATTTTCATCGGGTTGCGTTTGATGATAGAATCTGATGTGATTATTCCGAGGTTCTTGGGATTTTCGACTGAGAGCAATTGGAATTTTTTGTCTTGGCGAATAAGAAAGTTGTAGCTGTTGTAGTTGATGATGGAGACCTTGTCGTTGGAAGTGTGGTACTCCACTCGATAAGTCTCCAGTTTGTCTTTCTTATAAGTGTGGACATTGAGGTCTACGCTGCAGAATTCAAATAGTATGAAACTTGAGACTTTAATTTTAAAACTGTTGATTCAGGGTTGCGTAGTGATGAAAGCGAAATGACATGATTTTTATTTAAAAAAAAAATTGACCAGCGCTGCCTTCACAATATACCCCGCGCTCTGGGACGGTGGGGTGAGAAACTTCTGACTGGATCCATACAAGGGTGCTTTATTAAGAAAATTTGAAGCGCACTTACAAATACGATGTGTAATTTGTAATGAATAAAAAACTACTATTTTCCTTATTTTCTTACTTTATTTTCTTATTGCTTTATCCTCTTCGTTTGTTGCTGTCGTATTTAGCGACTGTCGTAATTATTCTGCTTCTTTCATTGCTGTCGGGTTTGATTTGTTTGTGGAGACCTTTAATTTAATGTTCCAAACATATCCTGAAAAAAAACAATTTTTTGAGAAAAATAACTTGTAGCTCATAAAAATGAAAAAGGTTTCAAAGATATCGACGGAATAATAACTGAACAATCAGGACGTGATTTTGTGGATATCAGAGACGACGAGGTGAAGTCTTTAAATTATTTTCGTCCCAAATCGTTTAATAAATTCCATGTTATATAAATCTTTATTTGACCTACGGGGTTTCTGATTCCTATACATATACAAGTAAACTTAACAATTATAATAATAAAAAAAACTAAATAAAATTCTCTATTTCTTCTCCCCTCCCCTTTCCTCTTCTCTCTTCTCCCTCTTCTTCCATACCTCTTTCATCCATTTAATTTCCCTTCCATCTACATTCAGTATTTCCTCTCTTTCTTTCCTATCTCTTTGTTTCATCTCACTGCACTCGTTCCACATATGCTCAATCGTCTCTCTTTCCTCATAGCACATTCTACACATTCTTCCTCCATCTTCTGCCCAATATCTATTTTCCATCTCTTCATTTCCGCACCTAAACCTCGCCATCATCTTTCTTTCTTTCTCGCTCTCCCTCCCCAAATACTTCGGTACTTCCTCGATCATGCATCTTCCTTACTTCCCGTTGTATCTGGATTCTCTAATTCTTTCTCTCCTCTCTTGTCTATCCGTATCCTTATCTCTTTCACTTAGTTCTACATTCATCCACACGCCTCTTTCTCTCAGTCTCTCTATTTCTTTGCTTGCATACCCATTCCTCCTGTAGTAACTCTCCCTATCATTCTCCTCTGTATTCTTCTTCTTTTCTCTCCAGCACTCCTTTAGTATCCTACATTCTTTCCAACCTTCCATCCTGTCTTCGAACTTGACCGCTCTTTTTCCCGCTTTTACTCTCAACCTATTCCTCTTGCATTCTTCTCTCACTATGTACCCTGGCGTTTCTCTCTCCACCCCTAGCACCCACCTCAGATATTTCTCTTGCACCTTCTCTATCACCTCTTGTTCTTTCCATCCCCAGACCTCTGCTCCGTACAACAACACGCTTTCAATAAGACTTTCAAACATCATCATTCTCCTCTTAAAATCGCCTCCCCACCTTCTCTCTCCTATTTCCCATACACATCCTATCACCTTGTTCGCTTTTCTTGTCAGTTCTCTAATATGTGCCTTATCTGTAGCTCTTTCATTGAACACATACCCCAAGTATTTGAATTCTTTTACTTGTTCTATTACTTCTCCCTCCCACCTCCAATCACTCTCTTCGTTCTTCCTCTTTCTCTTATTGAACACCAGCATTTTTGTTTTCTCTACATTCACTTCTAGTTTTTTCTTCTTCACATATTTTCCTAAACTCTTTATCATTTCCTTCATTTCTCTTTCACTCTTTGCCACCATTACCACATCATCCGCAAACGCCAGGCTCCAGTCAGTTCTCTAATATGTGCCTTATCTGTGGCTCTTTCATTGAACACATACCCCAAGTATTTGAATTCTTTTACTTGTTCTATTACCACACACCCCGTCGCTTGTGCTCTCTCTAACATTCCGTCCATATCTGCCACATACATCGTGAACACCTCTCTCTGTCCACCTTGTCAAAAGCCGCCTTGAAGTCTACGAATAATGCATACACCCTCCCCCCTTTCTTCTTTAACTCACTCTTCGTCAAATGGTCCAGGATGTATACATTATCCATAGTTCCCCTCCCCTCTCTAAATCCTGCTTGGCTGTCTGGTAATGCTCCCTTTTCTTCTATCTCTCTGCTCATCCTTTCATTCAGAATTGATGCATACAACTTGTACCCTGTGTTTAGGAGAGTTATCCCTCGGTAATTTTCTACTTTATTTTTCTCCCCATTTTTGTAAATGGGGTAAATTACCCCCTCTCTCCACCCTACCGGGAATCCTTCTCCTCTCCACACCCCATTCATTACCTCCACCAGCCTCTCTAGCACTCTTCTCGTCCCATACATCCACGACTCATTCTGTATTCTATCCCTCCCTGGTGCCTTCCCTTTCCTCAGTTTCTTCACATGCCTCTCCACCTCTTCCATTGTAATTTCTTCTCCTTCAGGTTCTACTCGGTTTCTCTTCGTCTCTATTTCCGTTTTCTTTTTTTCCTTTTCTTCCCCCAGCAGCCTCAGGAAGTACTCCTCCCACTCATTCAACGTTATCTCCTCGCTCCCATTTTCTTTTTTCTTTCTCTCTCTATTAATATAGTTCCATACCTCCTTCTCTGTTCTTATTGCTTTTATCTCTTCCTCCTCTCTCTCCTTCTTCTGCCTCTTCTTCTCCCTGCATGTCTCTCTGTATCTTCTTTTTGCTTCTAAAAAGCCACTTCTGTTCCCTTTAGTCTTTCTCCACTTTCTTAGTTCTTTTATTGCTTCCTTTTTACGTTGCTCACATTCTTTGTCCCACCATTTATTCTTTCTTTTTGTTCCTCCACCTCTTACTGTTATTTCTCTTTTTGTCGCTGCTTTTTCCAATATTTCTACCAATTCTTTCTCCATTTTCCCTACTTTTTGTTCTTTAAATCTTGCTTTTTCCAGTCTTCTCTTATACTCCTCCACCCCTTGCTCGTCCCATACTTTACTCATCACCTTCCGCATTTCCTCCATTTTTTTTTCTCCTCCTCTCTTCTCTCTCCTCCTTCCTATACTTATCTCCATAGGCAGATGGTCTGACTCTACTCTTTCCTCTATTCTGAATTCTTCGACTTCTTCCCATGCTTCTTCGTTTACTATTCCGTAGTCTATCACCGTCTCTCCTCTACCGCCTATGTAGGTCCATTCTCCTTCTTCGTCCCCTTGTTTGTTTCCATTCAGCACTTCCCATCCTTTTTCTTCTATCCATTCCATCAACTTCTTCCCTTCCGCGTTTTCTTTCTTGTCTTTGGATTTTCTTTTTCCCTCTCCTCTCTCTTCTTCCCAATCCCTGTCTCCTCTTTCCCCAATTCTCCCGTTAAAATCCCCTCCCAGAAGCAGACATTCTTCCCTGTTGTCTTTTAATGTTTCTTCTATCTTGCTTATTGTTTCTTTCATCTCTTTGCTGTACACTGTCACTATTTTCCACCATTTACTGTCAATTTTAACGTTTCTCACCATGTGACCTTCCTCTTCTCCCTTCTTTTTAATATTCTCTTTTATTCCTTTTTTTACCCCTGTTATTATTCCCCCTGCTGCTCTTCCTTTTTTCTTTCCCCTTCTCGCCCCTTGCTATTCTGCCGTACTAAGCGAAAACATGCAATTTTGCATTTCCACTTCTGCCAACCCTTTTCAATTTTAATTTGTTCAATACAAATTTACCAAGTTTTAAAGAAAACGTGTTAATATAATATTTATATAATATAATATAATTTACATAGATCGTTTTACTGTACTTTTTGTTTTTATTGACTAAAAATCAGATACGCTTTTTTTTTAAATAAAATTAATTATAATTTTTATTCCGGTAATAATGCTACCACGATGCGACAAGTTGAAGAAGATTATTTTTACCCCACGAATAATTGCTTTTAACGAGTCTTTTGTCTCTGTTGGTAAAAAAAAATATCATGCGTGTGAAACGAAGCTGTAAGTGGACGAAAGATGGAGGATATAACTTTTACATTTTATGTATTTTTGAGAACTCCTCGGGACACTCAAAACATTACGTTTTGGCTTAATAATAATTGCGCGGCGCAAAACAAAAATTTGGGTTTATTTTCATTTCTGATATACAGTGTGATCAAAAAGTTCCGCACAAAATCCATAATTTAGTTATGTAATGTTTTTGCGAAAAACGCTCGAACAGGTCTATTTTTTATTTTAAATTGCCATCTTTAGACATAAAAATTTTTATGATGACATCATCAGTTTTTTAACTATGACACCGTCATTAATTTTTTTAAATATCGACCCCCAACTTTTTTTTTGGGTTTTAGATGCACTTTCAATTGTTTATTCAACAAGAGTAAAAAAATGCTACCTTGCATAACTTTTTTTTTAATTACAAGTTTTACTTGAAAAAATTAATTTTTTATTTCAATACAAATGCGTGGTGAAATGGCGCAGATTAGTCCAGAAGTGATTGAACGAAGTGTTCAAAACGATAAAACATGTCTGGGAATGTGTCAAATAGTTGGGTGGTGGAAATTTAAACACTTGCGTTAAATTTTATTAAATGATTTTTAATTTTTCGTTGTTTGCTTTCCAAATTTATTGTTATTTTTCATTTTTTAAATAATAAGGAATAAAAATTTTATTAAGTGCATCCAAAACCCAAAAAAAGTTAGGGGTTGCCATTTAAAAAAATTGATGACGGTGTCATAGTTCAAAAATAGATGACGTCATCAACCAAATTTTTATATCAAAAGATGGCAATCTAAAAATAAAAATCGACCCGTTCGAGCGCTTTTCGCAAAAACAGTGCATAACTAAATTATGAATTTTGTGCGAAACTTTATGATCACTCTGTATATTATTAATTCTAAAGAAGTCAGTTGCTCCAGAATAGATTTGAAATATTTTGAATCTGGACATACGTTTATGTCTGCAGACTTTTTCCATCATCAAGTAGAGCAGCAGCTTCAGAAAAAAATAAGTGTACGACTTTGGAGACTATGTCGTCTGTGTGCAAAACACATACATCGAACAGAACCAAAATTATTAATATGACCGAAACCAGTAGAGATCTACAATATAAAGAAGTTTGTGAATTTAAAGTTTTGAATTTTTTAATGGCCAAATAACATGAAGAAAGTACAAATATGCCGGAACCCCAACCAAAAATGAGGTATTGATTCGAAACGAAAAAAAAATAAAATAAAATTTTGTCACTTTTTGGGAACATTTACCTGTTAAATCTAGTAGAGTTGATACTTTAGATGATTCAATATATTATTAATCTTAACTTGCGTTATTCATTTTTTATTTATGTTTATAAATCTTGGACGCAAGAAAGAGCAATGTAGATACGTTATTTCTGCTTAGTACAATGAAGAGAAATGTAGATACGTTAAATTTTATTATTTTTTTTTAAATGGTTTGCTTTTTGTAGCTGTACTTAAATACATAAAATATTATTATTTATCATGGTTGCAAGCGAATAGTACTGTTTTTTCACTATTTGTAAAAAATGTAGTTACGTTATTTTCGCTTAGTACGGCAGTATTCCCACTTAAACTCCTTTGGTAACAGTTTTTCTATTTTTTCCCAGCTTTCTGACCATGTTTCTGTTAATCCAACAATATCGAACTCCTTCACATAGTCCCAAAAAATCTTCTTCTTTTTTCCCTAGTCCCGCTACATTCCAAAATAGTACCCTCACCCCTGTTTTTCTCGTTACCTTCTTTGATTTCCCCCTTCCTTCCTTAGTTTCCCTCTTACTTCCTTCTTTGTTTCTTTTTTCCCGTTTCATTGTCCTTTTTACTTTGCCGTTGTCCCCCTTGTTCCCTCCTCCCCTTCTTCTTCTTATTGGAAAACCTCTAGTCTCTCTCCCTTTTCATTCCATCTCCATTGCTCCCCGTCCACTATTAATTTCCTGTATCCCACAATTACTTCTTTCCCTTCTTCCCTTTTTTCCTTCGCCATACTTCTTAGATTCTTTTGTAAATCTCTTTCTTTCTTTGTGAGGTCGTTGTCTATGTATATCCCCCTTATTTCCCTCTTCTCCCTCAATTTTCCTTTGTGCTTCATTATTCTTTCCTTCTCACCCCATCCCTCCATCTCCACCAATACTTGATCCTTGTTGATCCTGTAACAATCTTTTACTTTACTATCCTCTACATTTTCCTTCAAAAACTTCTCTACATCCTCGTTTTTACATGACTTTTTCTTTCCCCGTCCCATCCTGTTATCACGATGTTGTTCTTCCTCTTTCTTCTCTCTTCGATTTTCATTCTCTCTTCCAGCTTTTCCACTCTCTCCTTCCACCAGTCTTTCTCTCCTTCCCATCTCTTCTCCTTCTCTTTAAATGCTTCTTTCTGCTTCTCTATCTCTCTCTTGAGTTCCTTGTTTTCTCGTCTTATTTCTTTCATCTCCTCCTTCAACTCTTGCAACAGCTCCAATATTTTTTTCTCCATCTCTGTGTCCGTTTCCTTCTCTTTCTCTGATGTCTTCTGTGTTTTCTATAGTCCAGGAGACCTCGCCGTCTTTTTACTTTTTTGAAAAAAATTCTCTTCCTCCTCTTCTTGTTTTTCTGTTCTACCCTCCCCTTTTCTCTTTCTTTTCTTTTCCTCCAGGTAAGAGTCCAGACTTCCCTGACTGAGCTAGCGGTTTCTATCGTCTTTGTTCATCCGCTTCCTGTGGCGCCTCCTAGATGTCGTTATCTTCCGGCTTCGCCGATTTATTCTTTTTCCTGACTATATCTCCTCGTCCCTGCCCAATTCTTTCTTCCTACCTTTCTCTAATATCACTTCTCGCTTTTCTCAATATCTTCTCTAATTTTTTCTTTATATCACCTTCTATTTCTCTATTTTTCGCTACTTAACCTCTCTACCATGTGTTTACCTTCAGCTCGGTAATACAGGAATCCTTAAATTCCATGTTAAACTGAGGTAAAGTCTGAAGGCACAGGTCACGAATATGAGAATCATGAGCCTCTGCCATTTTCAACTCATGGGGTTGTTGTCGCACTGAATGATATACGCTAATGTACTGCTGCACCGGCCGAACCACGCAACGCGGTCGCGTTAACTCTTCAGAAAGGTATAATAAAAAGTATAGACTATTTTGTGAATGGAAGGAGAATGCTGTTAATGAATCAATGAGGAAGAAATGCTGGTCTATATATTCGATTTGGTAAGTTTGTTTTGGAGTTTTTTGGTGGAATATTAATTAACTTCGTTATAGTCTAAGAAAATGTGTAGTTCTTCGCTCTGGTCTAAATTCTCAATGGTTAATGCAATGTTAAAGGTCCATGAAAACGTAGATATTTCAAGATACCTCAAAGTCCGAGAATATCTGAAGAAACAGTCGATTGGATATAAAGCTAAGCAATCAAAAACACTCCAAATAGGAAATAAATAAGTTTATTAAATAATAGGTAATATTATTATTATTATTCTTAAGGGGCGCGGTTCAGATCCCGCTGCACTGAAGCTTCAGCTTATTGTGCCCCACTTAGCAAGCTTACTCCATAAGGCCTGTGCTGTTGATCAACTTCAGCACAGATTCTATGGGCATATATTTTATGTCATTCGGTTCAACATACGTCAACCCGAAGTGTCGAAGCCTCAAGCGGTGGACACTCGCATAGTATGTGTAGTGGAGTTTCTTCCTCCTGCACTACCTACAATCAGGATCTTGCTTCACCCCGATTGTGGTGAGATGTTTCATGAGACAGCAGTCTCCCGTGAAGAGTCCAACTACCTTTCTCAGTTGTCTTCTGCTCAATCGCAGGATTTCTTCTGACCGCTTTTTCGACGGGCCTTCTATGAACATCCGCGATTGCCTCTGTCCAGGAATGTCATTCCAATGGATGTGATGTTCTCTGTTGATATAGCCCCGAATCACCCTTTTTGCGGTCTCATGTGCGATCCCACAAGTGGGCTCTGGGCCTATCAAAGGTCTTTCGCTCCCTCTTTGGCTAGGAGGTCAACTTTTTCATTTTCTTCAAATCCCTTGTATCCCGACACCCACCACAGAGTCACTCTGTTGTGTTCTACCAGTTTCACAAGCGATTCGAGACATTCTTTCACAACTCTGGAGCGTACTTCGACACTCTCCAGAGCTTTCAGCCCTGCCTGCCTGTCAGTCATAATGTGGATCCGCCTATTTGCACAGCCCCTCCTCATTATTTCTCCGGCACAGATGTCAATTGCAGTGATTTCTGCTTGAAACACGGTTGCCAAGGAGCCCAGGTTGATGCTCATGTCATTCCCCGGTGCTTCTCCGGCTACCCCTGCCCCAGTGCTCTTTGTTGTTTTGGACCCATCCGTGTACCAGATGGTACCATTGTTACTCCTCAGTTTCCGGGTATCGACCCTCTCCTCCCTTCTCGGTATGACTACCTCGAAGGGTTTACAAAAGTCATACTCGGTCCTGAGTCGGTCCGATTGCATACTCAGTACGCAATCGTTCCGTATTTTCCCAAATATCTCGGTGTGGTATCCCCTTCTAACGTGAGTCTTGCCATATCCGGCACTTACAAGCCTGTATGTTGCCTTCATTGCCTCCGATTTCACCAAAAGGTGCAGCGGAGGCAGGTTCAGGAGCACTTCCATGGCTGCGGTAGGTGTTGTATTCATTGCTCTCGTTATTCCAAGGCAGGCAATTCTTTGCAGCTTCCCGAAAAGCCTTGTAGCGTGCTTTCCAGACGCCTTATGCCACCAAATCATCGAAGAGTATGTTACCGTAGGAATTATAACCTTGGTGTAGAGCCAGTGAACCATTTCTGGTTTTAATCCCAACGTCTTTTCCACCATGCCTCTACAGGCCCACAGGGCCCGAGTAGCCTTAGTGGTGATGTTCAAATCGATGAGATTCCTCCTTCTTGTGAAGACCATGACTTCAGTCTTATCGGGGTTAATTGACAACTGTTTCTCAGTACACCATCTCTCGACGACTGTCAGAGCCCGCTGCGTCATTTCTGATACAGCCCCTCCGAACTTGCCGCTTACGAGTATGGCTATATCGTCCGCATATCCTTGTGCGTGAACTCCTGTCTGCTCCAGGTTCCCCAGGAGGTCGTCGACCACGAGTGACCACAATAAAGGCGATAAAACGCCTCCCTGTGGGCACTCTCTGGCCGCCACCACCCACCAAGTCACCGATGATGCATGAAATCTCTCTGCCTTTTAAGGCCGAGTCGATGCATTCCACTACCACAGGGGCTATACCCGGCCTCTTAGGTTGCTTTCGCAACAGAGTTGAATGAGGTATTGTCGAAAGCACCCTTTATGTCCAGAAAGGCTCCCATCGCATTCTCTCGATTTTCCAGGGTTCCTTCTATCCTGCGAGTAAGCTTGAGGATGCTCATCTCGCATGATTTTCCAGATTAGGCAAACTGGTATCGATGTAAAGGGGAGTTTACGAGAACATCGTCCCTGATATACCTGTCAATCAGTTTCTCCAAGGTCTTAAGAAGAAATGATGTTAGGCTTATTGGTTGAAAGCATTTTGCCCGGGCGTATGATTGTCGCCCTGGTTTTGGTATAAATACCACTTTCACTTTCTTCCAGCCCCTTAGCACATACTTCAAGGCCAGGCTGGCCCTGAGTAATGCGCACAGGGGGGAGGCTAATTCCTCGAATCCCTGTTGAAGCATCAGCGGAAAAATTCCGTCGATTCCTGGAGATTTGAATGGTTTGAAAGATTTTACTGCCCATCCAAGTCTTGTTTTGTTAACCAGCCTATCGGTTACTTTCCACTCCTCCCTGGACGCCCGATGAATCGGTAGGTTTGTAGTGTTTGTTGCAGTTGCCGAGGATACACTCCCCGGGAAGTGTGTCTCTAGAAGGAGTTCCAGAGACTCCTCTCTCGATTTAGTGTATCCTCCTTGAGGCCTTTGCAGAGTTCCAATCTTACCCCGATTGTCCCTCAGCAAGGCTTTTTGGAGTCTGGCACATTCCGGAGTTTTTTCGATCTCCTCACAGTGCCCCCCATGAGGTGTTTTTCGCCTCGCTCACTGCGTAACCATATTCTGGACGGGAAGTCTTGTATTCTTCCCATATCCCAGTCCTTTTGGCCCTGTTAAACAAACTCCGTACCTCCCTTCTCATCTCAAAGTTCACCACTTGGTCTCCCGTTTTACCTTTCTCTCTCTGAGTGGGCAGTTGTTCTCATAAGCTCTCCTTATGGCTGCTGTAATGCATTCGTTCATTATTTCAACTCCCGCCGGAGTTTGAGGTCTCGAGGGACATTCTTCCAACCCCTGGACTAGTTTCTCTTTGTAGAGTTGCCAGTCACAGTTTCTTGGATTTCTGTACCTTTCAACCGTCTCCGGCGGGGATTCAATATCGAATCTTACGTACTTGTGATCCGAGAGCGTAGGTTCAGATGAAACCTGCCACTCACGAATAACTCGGCACACGAACGGCGTACCTATCGTTATATCGATAACCTCCTGCCTTGTTGTGGTGATAAAAGTAGGTTCGTTACCGCGGTTTACTACTTCTAGCTTATTACTAATAATAAATTCTAAAAGTGACTCACCTCCTCTGTTGGTCCCTGAACTTCCCCACACTATGTGATGGGCGTTGGAATCACAGCAGAACACTAGCTGCGTGTTGGTTTCTTCGCAGTATTCTACCAGTCGTCTAACCTCTGGTGTTGGGGGTTGTCCCGCTTGATCGTATGGTAGGTATGCGGATCCGATTATTATTTCTCTCTCGCTTCCTGAAATAGTGATTTTTATCTTGCCTGCCATGAGGTCCTGACCACTAAGCCCCCACATTGGCAGTGTATTCGTTTTTGTCTTTGCAAGTAAGTATGCAAGCTCTTGGATAACTTCCTCCTGGTGATAAGAGCTCCCATTCGTTCCCCATCCTGACTCCTCTGATCTGGTCCCTATATACCCATGGTTCCTGAATCAGCACGATATCAATATCGCTATTAGTTACCCAGTGAATACATGACCTAAAAATTACGTCACACGTAGATCATAATATGTGTGTAATACAATTTTACGTCAATTTGATAAAAAATGATTCTTTTCATGATCTCAGTGTGATGTCATGTTGTTTTATATCACTGTGACATCATATTGACATAAAATTTGACTATCATAATATGATGTCATTGAATGATTTACATGTTACATATATCATAATATGTAATATTTATATCATATCGTGACGTAACATAAAAGTCATTATTTTATGTAAAGCTGACATAACAAATCTGTCATAGTGTTATATAAGTTATAAGTCTTTTGCTTACGTAAAACTGACATCACAAATCTGTCATAGTGTTACATAAGTTATAAGTCCTTTTCTTACGTAAAGCTGACATAACAAATCTGTCATAGTGTTATATAAGATATAAGTCCTTTGGTTACGTAAAACTGACATCACAAATGTGTCATAGTGTTATATAAATTATAAGTCTTTTACTTACGTACAGTCACGGCAATGGAATTTTAGCCGTCACTTTAATGTCAATTAAAAGAAAATGGATGTAGTCCATGCTTTATTGTCATTATGATTGACTTTTTGAAATTGAAATATAAAAATTTGTCACTGTTAGTGTTTTCATGCGAGTGAGTCAGTGTCAAAATGACAAGTCTTTGAAATAGTAAAAAGTTAGGTTACGAATACCTAAGGGTCGCCTTACATCTTATGACAATAAATGATAAGTGACGGCCAAAATTCCGTGGCCGTAACTGTAAAACTGACATCATAAATCTGTCATAGTGTTACATAAGTTATAAGTCTTTTTCTTACATAAAATTGACATCACAAATCTGTAATTGTGTTATATAAGTTACAAGTCTTTTGCTTACGTAAAGCTGACATAACAAATCTGTCATAGTGTTACATACTTAAGTCAAAAGTCCTTTTCTTACGTGAAACTGACATGACAAATCTGTCATAGTGTTACATAAGTAATAAGTCCTTTTCTTACATAAAGCTGACATAACAAATCTGTCGTAGTATTACATAAGCTACACGTTTTTCTTTTACATAAAATTGACATAACAAAAACATTATACGGATATGTAAACTACAGATCACTACATTTTTTTTATTATGTATGAATATGTATTAGATAAGTCACAGTTTTATGTTCATTCAATAATAATTAACTTATTATTATAATAAAATATAATTAAATTGCAATTTTCCAACCAAACGAACGACAAATTACCAATCTATAAGTTAAATTCGTCAAAAACAAGGTAAAAAAGTCAACGAATCCTTGTGTTACACTTTAGCAACTTTGTTTCAGTACAAAATCTCTTTAATCCAAAAAAAAAAAAAAATTCCTTAATCCACGAAAAGACTAGGATAGAATACCAACGATTCGTTGAAGTGCCGCCGACACTCGCTGGATAGCGCCACGCGTTATACTTCACTAACGCTTCGCCTTCGGCTCCAGACAAAAGGGTATTTTTGCACGCTAGAAGACGGAAAAAACCAGGAGAAACATGGTTGCTCCCAAGTCGGTTTATTGTGTGCAGTCAGATATGTTTCTATTTGGTTTTAGTAACTGCTCGCTGCTTGCACTTGTGCCCCCTCGTGAAAGTTCGGGGACCCCTTCCAACAGTGAAAATAATGGGTAAAGGGGTGAAGTAAATTGTTAATTATAATTGAAATAATCAATTCCGATTAGAACGAAAACTTTTGATGATTGATACAAAATAATTTAATCAATTAAATATTAATGTCAGCTTTATTAATTCATCATATTAATTAATAAACATTACGTAACCAACTTGATGTCATCATTCCATCATTATTATGTCATACTGACTTTGGTGAGTTACGATGATATCACATAGACGTCATATTAATGTCATTTTTATTATACAAATCCATCATTTTACTGATATTTCTTTGATGTAAAAATGACGTAATTACTAAGTCATATTCACGTAACATTGACGAAAACACTTTGACGTCATGATTATATCATTATTATGTCATATTGATATCAATAAGGTCAGGATGATGTCAAATACACGTCATATTTATGTCATATTTATTACGTCAGAGCCTGACGTAAAAAAAGTGTGAAATAATGACTCTTCTATGACTCAGGTGTGACTTATATCTTACGTAAATTGAGACGTAGCATGATGTCATTCTGACATCATTTTTACATCAACGTGTTCACTGGGTATGTATCTTTGCAGAGCAGCCCTCACGGGTTTCTAGACGTCCTTAGCGTCGACAACACCAAGTTTCGTCCCTTCCCAGGGTACGCTTTTTGTCACCACCCGCACCAGCCATTCCCTGGTGATCTGGTCGGCTCAGGAGGCAAGCTGGTAGCCCCCCCGGAAATTTACAGCGCAGAACCTGGGTGCAGGCTCCCCTTCTTGTGTTTCGTCCAGAGCCTGGATCAGAGCGTTCTTGATCAGATCCGCCTGACCCTCGCTGAGGACGTTTGCTGGATATCCATGCGGCAAAATTTCCATCTGGATATCCGACACGGCCGCCGCAAATGATAATGCCCTCCTTTTTGGCGGACGTGTTTTGTCGCTGGGCGTTTTTTGCCCCCGACTGCCGGAGAATTAATTCCCCCTGCTACCGGTACTGGTTCCCGGTTCCGCAGTCGAGTTTGTGCCCGCTGTAGAGCCTGGGGTCCTTGCGACCCCCTGTCCACCAGCAGGTTGCAAACCCTTCTGTTTTTGTTTCTGGAGCCGTCTTCTTGCAGCTCCGGACAATCTCCTGGGTGGATTCGTCCTTTCGGAACCTCCTCCTATTGGTGTGTTTCGGTTTTCTTTGGTATCCATAAATGGTCCCACGAGTAGGAGGGAAAGGGTGGTCACTATGCGCAGTGCCCTCTGTACGCATAGAAGGCTACATACAACAGGGTTCGCCTGGTGCCCTGAGGTTTGCCGCTAGTGGCCCACCTGCCCCCCGGCCATTTTTTCGGCGCGCTCAATACTTTAAGATTGGGGAAGTTTTTATAGTGGTACCTCATCCACGCGGCCAGACAATAAAGCCAAGCCCCCGTGCCCCCTGCCTGCACTACCCCCACCCTGTGTGGAGGGCCGTGCACAGGTCAGGCGGTTTACGGTGTGTGTCGCGAGCTGGTCCGCGGCGAGAGGCTTTCGTTCGGCGCAGCAAGGGTTTTAGACCTTGGTCCTCCCTACTAACCTCCCACTAACTACAGTCGGTGAAGACTCTAGCCATTCTCCTATCCGCCACCTGGAGACCCGCCTGGTAGGTAGCTCCACCCCCAGGGCAAACGTAATAACACAAATCAACAAAAATTTTAAAATGTGCTAAATGTTTTGTTCTCTGGTCAGATTATTACCGTAATTGGGGTAGCTTGTAGATGTCGCCGTGAGGAGTTGCATGCAATGGCTCTTGATGATATTCAGGATAGTAACTCACAGCTGGTAATCACAATTTTTAAATCAAAAACAAATTAAAGAAGAGTATTTACGGTTATCGATGAAATCGAACATGTAAATGTTCTGGAGCTGCTTCGAAGATATCTTGGCTTGCGACCGAAAAGCTTGGATCATAATAAGCTTTCCATAAGATACCGTAACAGAAGATGTATTTTGCAGCCAGTAGAGATTTATACCATAGGAAGGGTTTCGAAGAAAATTGTCCAGTATTTAGGTTTAGCAAATCCTGAGATATATACCGGAGTTGAACTTGCGGTATAGAAAAGGTACCGGGGTTGGAAGAGCTCTTCAGTGGCGGAAAAATACGTTGCGGATTCCACTGATGGAAAAAAGAAGATAGCTCGTATGATACAAGGCGGCGAGACTTATGTGGAAGTGTTATCAAAAAAATCAAAAGAGGTTATTTCTACGACTTCACTGGTTCATGACGGTCTTCTTTCGAATTTTAAATTTAGTGGGAACACAGATTGCGTATTATACTTGTAACCTATGAATACTTCACTAGGTCTATTGAACACAGACAGTCAGGCTGGGTTTTTAAGAATTATTATTAACTGGCCATGAAATAATGAATGTTGACAACTTTTGACATTCTTCTCAACGTCAAGTTTTTCACAAGGTTTAATTTCTAATTTTAATTCTAAAAGTACAGTTGTAGATAAAACGTCGTATTTCACTCGCATATAATGGTGGGCTATTGTACACTCGAATGGTTAAAATCCTGCGGCTATTATTTTAATTTCCATTGTCGTGTATAATAACCACCATTATATGCTCATTAAATAATCTACTATTATTTCATACTTGTATCTAAAGTGACATTTTTCGGATTATTTATGATACCAAAAGTGAAACATTAACGTCCTAGTACTTTAAAGAAAAATTTTAAAGTACTAGTACTTTAAAATTATACGTCAATCATCTCTCATATTGTTCCCGAGATTTCTGTGGCATCGAATTGTTCTTGACGCGATCTGCTTCGTCTAGAATATCTTGAGGCACCTCAATTTTATCTATTTTAAAGTGAATAATCGAATAAAATATCCAAAACACTTCACCGTGACCCAATTTTGTTACTTTGGGAATGCTAGTTAACTAGCATAATTAATTATTACGAATCAAATTTGTGCAAGATAAACACTCAAAATTTCTTTTTATTTGAATTTAGTTCATTAAACTTGCAGTATGAAATAAAACGTTGTATTTACCTCGAACGAAGAAATGTTTTTAAAGGTACTCACAAGTAATACCGGCCTCGGCTAGGCGCCTCCGCCGTAAATAACTTGCCCGTACTTTAACCTTCACTTTTTGTTCTAGATAAATCATATACATACTATTAATCCGGTAAAATTTTTACCGGAATAGTACCATAAAGACTAATTTTTCGGACTGACATCATTAACGTAAACATGACAAGTATGATACAGTATGAAATAAAAAATTATTCTAAAAAAAAAGATCCAAAACACGAAAACGTAGTGATTTTAACCAAAAGGTTGTCGTGCCAGTTAGACCAAAAATTATAGTATTTAATTAATAGCATATTAAAAACTTACATGAAAGTATTTCTTGATTTATAATTTACACTGCTATCATACTTGTTTAGACATAAACCGTTTCTTTCGTCCTTTACTCAGAAACCAGTTATTCTACGACAAAAGCTGAAGCAGCTTCTCCGTGTAAAATTATGTTGGGCTGTAACTTTTCTTATAACTAAACTCCGTGATTCATTTACACTTCTTATATTACAATATTTACAGTATTTACACTATTTACAAACTCTAACTGATACTGATGTAAATCGACGGGTTGGTGCAACTAGACTAACTCCCGCTGGAACGTCTTCCAATAAATATACCGGCGGCTAAATCCTTCTAGACGTCTCCAGATAGTTTGATTGATGACATATTTTAGTTCTTGTGAAACAGGTCGAATACTCCAGAGGATGATGTCACACTATCTCGAGCACGTTGTAGCAATGAGTCATGGATGAGGTCATAATCTCGAACACGCCGCAGCAATGAGTCATTGAGGGACCACGTCGGTTACAATATTAAAGACGGACCATCCAGAATGGGGTAAGTTAGAAAGTTGAAATTTGTTCAAAATATTTTTTGTAATGTAAAGTTTAGCTAAAGAAAGTAATTATGAGTCTTTGTAATGCCCCAAATCTGTGGAAGATCAACTTCCGTCTTTTTTAAATCATTGTGGTGCAAATAGTAGCACCCTAGGTATAAGTTCAGATTTCCTTGGTGGCAGGATAATAAAAAGATAAAGATTCCGGGAAGAAAAGAAAAATTTAGAAGTTGCTCTCCATCGTCGTAAATACACTGGTGTATGGGCTGCTATTGATTTTAGATACAGGTCACCGTTAGTTTTATTCTATGGCAGGCTAAATGCAAACCCGTGGAGGACATTTTAGGACCTGTTTTACAACTTCTGCTAAATGTACAGCCAGGCACCACTGTTTCAAAGCGAGCCTTACATATTTCATACATTATTAAATTTGAGAGTGTTCAAAAATGAAAATGAGCAAATAATCTTTTCGGATTTAAATCCCATAGAACATTTTTGTGAATATAGATCCCTGCATAAGGTCTGTAGGTTCGCCTATTAGTACAGTGGGCGAGTTACGACGTCATCTCAGCAAATCTGAAATATTACTACAGGAGGAAATTGATCACCTAATTAAAAGTATGCCCCACCAAGATAGAGAATATACTAACATAACAGCCTTGCTGATGTTACATGTTTTAACTTGTTTTTTTCATTAGTAGTTATTGTTACTAACCTCTAATCGTTAATAAATTAATTATTATTATTTATTAATCCCTAATAATTTCTACTTTGTAGCTTACTCTCTTCTGAGTGGTCCGCTTTTTATGTCAATAAATTTACTTAGAACAGAACTATCAAACAAGAAATTTAATTTAAGTTCAAAATTTTGAGTTGATAAAGTGTGAGCTTTCGTTTACAATAAATGAGATGAAGTGTGTGGGTATAGATTGGTATGTAAATTTCCACTCCTAAAAGATTAATAATTATTTCAGAGGCACTTCTGTTCAAAAGATTTTATAGCGAGTTGTAAGCATAGTGTTAACGGAGCCTTTCTTTTGAAGCCAATCTTTGAAAGAAAGAAGAAATTAAAAGAACCATAATCAACGAGATGTGGAAGTAGAAGCGGCCGGGCTATACAAAATATTATTTAGACAAAAATAATTGAATAAATAACATTAAAACACACAAACATGTTATTATTATGTAGTTATCTTGTTTGCCAGTTGAAGACTCGGAGGTTGAAGATTGGTAAATATACGGTTGACGAGTCGTTGATGATTTTGGAAGAAAAAACACAAAAACATTTTATTTATCAATAAGAATTAAACATTTTATTTCGGCTTCATAAAATTGTACATGTATTGAACACCTGTTTTGATTCGTCTATTTCTAAAAGGCCTAATGTGTGTTATTTACATATCGGCCTAATGTGTGTTCTAATGACTAGTCTCTCTGCAGTTTCGCACCCCATCGTTTGAAAATTTCCTTCTTCTTTCAAAACCTTCCTTGACGGCTTCGGGTTTCCCTTCCAAATTGGCTCCTATCCGCAGCGTAAGATGTAAAAATATGGTGAATGCTTTTATTAAAAATCAAGAAGTTTTAGCTCTCATCACCACGCAACCCTGAATCAACAGTTTTAAAATTAAAATCTCAAGTTGCAAAATGTTTGTATCTTCCGGCTCGGGCCTCAAACTCCACACCAACGAGGAAGGCAAACTGGAGACTCATACAGTGGAGTTTCCATTTTCCAAGTCAATAAGCCTTACGAAAATGTCGATCTGCAACGACAACAGCCGCTTCGCCAAGATAAAAAAGCCCAAGTGATCTCAATGGCTAACACCAAAAATCTACGGATAATCCACACCATCTCCTTCATAAGTTGGCTCACGTCTTCCGCACTGAACCCATCCATCTCAGTTTTGCCATCAGGATCTCGTTCACTCCCATTTGAAGATTATTTTTGCCTTCTTTATAAAACTATTATGTTTTTTGGATTCAAAGTGATAATTGCTGATTATTATCAGTACACATCTCTTCCAACTTCTCGTCCTTGACTTGCAACGACCCGGGGAGTCTTTGGGGCAATGGCAAATTCAGCAGCAAGCAGCTTCATTTTCGATTTCTATGAACTAGCGTTGGGAAAACGACATGGTCACCGATAAGAACTGGAAGTTGACTTATTCTTCAAAGACGAAGTTGATCGCGGAGTCATGAACTTTGTAGAATTTCATTTCATGGGTCTCCTCTAGAACACCGTAGATTTTTACCGTGCCGTCGTTTAGACCGACAGCTAGGTTGTTGTGCTCTCCGTCGTTTTGTTCAAAGTGTATCGAAAAATGTAGGTATTGTTATTGTAGTTAACTCCACATAATTTTAAGTTCTTTTTCGGTAGATGTGAGGAAGTTGCCACAGGAAGAATATGCAAAGACCGGGGATGGCTGACTGCAGGACTGCCAATCTGAAAGATATAGAGAGTATTGGTATATTACAAAGATCTTGATCGTCGTAGGTGAAGTCCAGAACATTAACACTAGCAGAGACCTTTTGATGGATCCAGAAAACAGTTCGGATGCGAATCTCTGCAGTTTTGGTCCCAAAATCATTTTCATCTGGTTGCGTTTGAAGATAGAATTTGTGATTATTCGGAGGTTCTTGGGATTTTCGACAGAGAGCAATTAGAATTTTTTGTCTTGGCGAATAAGAAAATTGTAACTGTTGTAGTTGTTGATGGAGACCTTGGCGTTGGAAGTGTGGTACTCCACTCGATAAGTGTCCAGTTTGCCTTTCTTGTAAGTGTTGACATTGAGGTCTATGCTGCAGAATACAAATAGTATGACACTTGAGATTTTAATTTTAAAACTGTTGATTCAAAGTTGCGTAGTGATGAAAGTGAAATGACATGAATTTTATTTAAAAAAAAAGGACCAGCGCTGCCTTCACAATATCTTCCGCGCCCAGGGACGGTGGGGTGAGAAACATCTGACCGGATCCATACAAAGGTGGTTTATTTAAAGCGCACTTACAAATACGATGTTTAATTTGTAATGAATAAAAAACTACTGTTTTCCTTATCTTCTTACTTTATTTGCTTAATGCTTTGTCCTCTTCATTTGTTGCTGTCGTATTTCGCGACTGTCGTCCTTATTCTGCTTCTTTCATTGCTGTTTGGTTTGAATTTTTTTGTGAAGGCATTTAATTTATGCTCCAAACTTATCCTGAAAAGAGCCTTTGATTTTAACTTTTGTGTTTTGGAGGGCGCAATTCTAGTTTTTCGTGAATATCCTGAAAAGAATCAGTTTTTTGAGAAAAATAAAGATATCGACGGAATAATAATAATTGAACAATAAGGAGGCACTCCATTCCATTAAGTAATTTTTAAGTACATACGTACATAAAAATTAGATCAAATGTAGAAATAATATACAGGGTGTTTCGTAAGTAAACGGTAATACTTAATACACTAACTCATAGAAGCTAAAGAAACGTTATTCTGCAGTTTTTTCTGAAAAATTTCAAATTTAATTTTTGTTGCAATTGTTTCGTAAAACACGACAAGACAAATTTGTAATAATAATAGAACGCCACTGAGTAAGCGCCACATTTGACAAATTTCTCGCCATGGTCTAACATCGATAACTTGATATATTATTTAGTGCAAATTCATTTTCTATCTTTCTGTTGGTCCATTTAAAACCATCGGCATTTTTAAACCAGACGCTTTAGAAACTTAAAAATCTTCCCAAGACATTTCTCTTATCGTTGATATTCATAATCTCGGAGATTTCCGTTTACTTATGAAACAGCCTGTATATGCAGTAGAAGCAAAGGCTATTCAGAGTGTACAAAAGTTTCACACTAACATAGGACCGATTTTTTATATTTGGTAGATATGAGAATAGGTCGTAAAGTATTTTTCACATGGACATGGGGGCCCAGGTTCCCCCTTGGGCGGGACCCATTGTTCTGCTCGACAGATTTTTATGATTTTTTTATATTTGCTAGATAATATGAGAATAGGTCGTAAAGTATTTTTCACAATCTTTACGATCTTTGATTTATAAACAAGAAGAATGTTCTTAAATCCAAGTGGTGTAAATTTAAATTAAAAAATTTAAATATATCTAAGTCTTGATTTGTTGGATTTGTCTTCGCCCCGAATAGCAGAATAACTGTTAAAACATGGACATGAGGGCCCAGGGGCGCCCTTTTGGGTTTCAAGTTTAGCTGAAAAATCGAAAAATTTAAAATAGGCAATTTTGTATATGAATCGCTCCTTTAGATTACTTTTAATAGAACGCTATTGTGATCCGAAGTTCACGGGGTCAGCTGGTTTCAATAATAACAATCAATTTCCCTGCGCTAGTCTTAGTCTCTCAAAAACTCGAGATTGGCTCGAATGAAACTTTTTGTGTGTATTTGAGTGGATCCAGGGATCGTTTATATTCACAAATGGACCCGTTAAGTGGTGCTACAATCGGGTCCTAGTTTTTTTTTATTGCTTGACCTTTTTATTTTTTTTTAAGATTTTTTACATATAATCCCAAAATTTCACCACCAGGAGAACGTCTGTCAGATCCACTAGTATTTTAATAATTTCAACAAATTGTTTTTAATAATAATAATAATTTATGTTTTATCAGCAGGTACTTGTGATAAAAACGGGACTGTGCAAAAAATTTAGAAATCTCATAAGCACGCTGACTTTTCCGGACAAAAACAATTGATTCTCAGTAGCTCAAATTAAAATATATATCCATAATATTATGCGGCTGGTAAATTTGTAGGGGACAAAATGCTAAAAAAAAAACGAGCAAGTCTTACAGTAGTCGCATACGATGTGTAACATCTGACATCTCACCTTGGTATTAAGCAACATTAACGTTTTATTCCAGAATCCCATGGGATGCATGCACTCAACACCCATTAAATTAGTCCGTCTGTTATTTTCGGTCTGAAGGAACAAAAGTCCGAGTAAACTTTGCGTTTAGAGCCGATATGATTACTCCAAAAATCGTCCTATAAAAGTGTACAAATGATTTTGGTAGTTATTTGAATACAACATAACTTGGGCAGGGCCCCCCCTTAGACAGGGGGGCCCTCTTACACCGTTCTGTTCGCCGCTTAAAGCGTTTACACACTTCCGTTCCTTTTCGCGAAATCACTCCCACAGTTTGCAGGAAAGCGAGAGGAAATAAAAAATGTGAGTTTTCGTAAAAACCATATATAGAAAAGTTGATGAGTTCTACCACTAGTTTCAATAATTATTGCACTTATTCCTGAAACACCCTGTACAGTTGTCGTTAAAACTTTTTGGACATCAATGTCAAGCACTAATCATCAACTGTAAAGGAAGCTTTAGTATTTACTAACCTAACTTTTGGTCTTTTCTGGTCTCCTCTTCAGAGTTTGGTAATTTCTCCATTTATTATGAACTGCATGAACAGTACTACGGGGTACACCTAAGAGCGCTGCAACTTGCCCATAAAACATACCCACCTTCTACCAAGGATATTATTCTAACCTTACAGCTTTGCGATGGCATTTCAAAAAATATGACTAAGAAAAGTGTCAGTTAGTGACAATAAAACTTGAACTACATAGACTTTTTGATTCTGACATTTATTTGATGTCCAATAAGTTATGATGACGGCTGTATATTGAAAATTTAATAAAGGATTCCGATTGGTCAGCTTAATTTATGTATAGTACAATCGCGGTCACTTTTATATCATTTCGAAAGAAGGGATGTATTCTATGCTTTATTGTCATTATGACGTCTCTAAATTTTCGTCTGTCATGTTGAAGTGCTTGTCAAAATGCCAGCAGTGTCTATTTTTAATATATTTAAAATGATACACGTTGCGGAAGATGGCGGAGTGTCTTCAAGAAACATTGTGGTAGAATTAGGCATACCCCGAACCACAATAAGGTTAGGAATAATTAAAAACTGTTTCACAACAAATGTCAGATGAGTGACAATTACTAACGAAATTCTGTTACCTCAACTGTACAAAACTGTGTCCCCAAGAAAAAGTAAAGGTTAATTTGATATCTGGGAGAAAACTAATTTTCAAGAGTTAGTGCGCCCTTTTTGATGCAGTTTGTATATAATTATAGTGTTTATTAATAGTCGGAAATAAGTTGAATTCTGAAAACTGGAGGTGGACGATAATTAATCAACGATATGTTACCTATAACCTATTCAATCTTTGTCGCCAGCTCCTGATTAAGTGTTACAAATTAATTAAAAATTCTCTTTCCGACTATTCTATATAATTTATATCTTACTATACAGTGTGTAAATTAAGTAAGGAAATAAATTCAGTAACAGTTAACTTTGTTTTGTTTGTATTTCTATATTTTTTCCTTAAATTCCGATAACATTAAACAGCTCTGTTAATTTTTTTAAATTTTACTAATTTGAACTTGAGCGCCGTTTTTATTTATTTTTTCCTATTAAGTATTTAATATCGTTGAAATCAGAATAAAAAACTTTAGGCGAATGTAAAATAAAAAACAACATAGGTTGCCATTAAAAAAATATTGATGATCCATAACTGTCAAAAAACTAACGAAAAAGATTGGTATACCTACTTTCCTCGGATGCGCTACCATATGCTTTTGAAGTTTTATTTCTAATGCAAATACTAACGGAGTTACTGAATTTATTCCTTACTTAATTTCCAAACTGTATATAAATACTTCGGTTTGTTCGAACACTTCTTCGATTTGTTAGATTTGTCTCCGCCCCGACAATCAGAATAACTATTAAAACATAGGGGGCTGGCTCCCTTGGGTTTATAACTCAAGAACACCTGGACCAATTTTTACGATCTGTAATTTGTTGAATTTGTCTCCGGCCCGAATACGACAGTAAGAAAGCCCCCCTGGTACCAAAATCTGTCGTACCGGGCTTGAAAAGTGAAAATAGATTTTTAAGGGGTAAACTTCAAAGTTTCACTTCTGTTGCGCGTGGACTCCACACACAAATTTTTTGATGATATTTTGAGAACGGATTGACTGCCTTTTTCGGGGGCGAATAACTATTAAAACATCGGAAAAATTAACGAAAAAAAAATTCTCATACATTTTGTATGAAATCCGTATATAACGCCATCTTTGATACATGACAGAAACAAAAATGGACATGGCGTTGTATGCTGGTTGCGGTAAAGCCAGTAGATGGCGCTATGTGCATTACTTTTTGATAAAAAAACTGAATTTGATTCAGCCAATAAGTTAACACAACATTTATTGATTCTCTACAAAGTTCGCCGGGTCAGCTGGTATTATATAAAAGCCAATGTACATTGGATGTATGTACGGTGTCCCATCAGAGGTGTGTGGACCATCACTTACGCCCTTATTTTCAAAGATATCAAAACGGGGTTTTCGGGAGACGATAGCCACACGATACCTTCACAATTTAAAACTATTAGAAATCATATACAGTGTCTTAATATTAGTAATAATATACCAAAGTTATGTTTTTTTTAATGGAATGCCTGTATATTAGTAGGTGAATTAAGAGAGCAATTAATGCTGAGCAAAATGATATAAGGTATCACAGGTTTATTACGGATGGCTCTTGAGTAATGAAGAATTTTAGGTCAAAATTAGTTCTTTTTTAAAAAATTGCAGAGACCATTCCAACAAAGATAACTGAATATTTTTCTGTAAATAATTTTTTATAGACCCAAACTTTAATACACACTGATTGAAAGACGGTACGGTTTCGCAAAATGTAATATCTTTTCTTTTTCAAATGGAACACCGTAAGAAGATATTTAAATGACTGGTTGCCGAGACGTTGGATTGGTAGGGCGGTCCTGTCAAATGGTCAGCAAGATCACGCGATTTAACGCCTGTAGATTTTTTCGTTCGGGGTTATGTAAAGAATAGAGTCTATCGCATTCTTACGTAAACCTAAGCCTGTCTACCTCTCGGTGTCATTTCTGAAGTAATTTAATAAATTATACAATAAACGGCTATCTTCATGGCAACAAGTCCAAGGCAATCTGATCTTAACTCGCGATTTCATCAATTTGGAAGAGTTTTCTACGTTTTTTGTAAAAATTATCTAAAGTACTAACATTTGCCGAAGCAAACCTATATTGACAGAAAGCTTATTAAAAATGCCATTTGATGGTATAATGGATTATTATGTACCGTATGTATGTATTATGTACCGTGCAATCATTAAATTATAAATTAGAATAGGCGGCTTTTTTATTATGCAATGGCCCAGCCTGCAAATTGACTGACAGCTTAAACTGACAGTGAAATTTGAGGTTATCGTAAACATTGTGACGTTTATGTTTCTCATGAAAATAAAAGACTAACAAATAATGTAGAATAATTGAGAATTACAGCAAATGTTCAAAGTGTTCTCCCACATCTTCAATTCAGCTGTGAACTCCATTTACCATTCTGTTTCCGTTTTGTTTTGTCATTCGAGTTTTAAACGAAATTGTCAAACCAGAAGAATGTCGATGAATCCAAGTGGAGTAAATTTAAATTAAAATTCAAATATATTCAAGTCGAACTCCACAAACTTTAATAAATTACAATGGGAACATGTTTCGGCAGAACACTACTGATGCCATCATCAGCCCTAATTTAACAAGAAATTAATGATACAATTGATGAATTACAGAGAGGTTCTTACCTTAAAGAATATTTCAAATTATGACGTTATTTTTGAATTAAATTTGACGTTTTGAAAAGGTTACATGATTTTTAAGGATTTCGTAAAAACAACAATTTATCATTCTCTGAGACGACACCAGAGTATGTTAATGAATTTGAAAAGGAAATTGTTTCTGAAGGATTTTTAACCAAGTGGTGTGTGTATTTGAATTTGTTATAGTATAATCTATAGTATAATTTATTTATAGTTTTTAAGTTAATTGTCACAGGTTAGTAGTGCCAACCTAATTTAAATTCAACTGCCTTCTCTAATTTATAATTTAAATGATTGCACAGTATGTATGTCCGGTATGGACTTCCAAACGGTTCAACCGATTTTGTTGAAATTTTGAGGGTACATGTAGAATGGTGTGGGGAGTGTTCCTGTAAAGTTTGGTCGTGATCGAATCAAAACAAAAAAAATATGTAATGGCCCAAATTAGCTATTTATGTAATTTGTATTATAATTTGGGTCTTTATGGACAATTTCAAAATTCATGGCAGAACGAGCGTCAGCGAGCGAGGATGAACAAATGTTTATGTTATGGGTGTTGTCCGCGCCGATGAAATTGACAGTAATACAAAGTCAATTACTATTATTACTGTCAATTTCATCGCCGCGGACAACGGTAAGAAGTTATAGTAAGTTTCAACTTGATTTTTAAACCAAATAGTATATTATTAACCAAGTTTCACAAAACGGTTGATTGTAGCACGAGTGCTACAATTTCGGCTTGTGAAACGTATACTATTTTTTCGAATTTGGCTTTATTTAATTAAGAAAAACTGAAAATTTGTGCTAAATTGATGACTTTGGGACTTTTGAGTAACACGAGTGGTATTTCAGTATAATTGGTATTTCTGCTAAATGACGTTTCTGATTTGGAGGTTAGATTTGGAAACTTTTGATTATGCAGACACAAGCTGTACCTCACGTTTGATTGCCATTTTTTCAATTCTTGTTTTTACCAATGTTTACATCTAATCATGGAACGAAAGTCATTTACTTCTATTTGCTTTATTTTCGTTCACATCTGGTTCACATCTGACATATGGCGCAATTACTTGACGTTTATAACGTCGTGTCGCGGTCACATTGCAGTACAGTTGCAAAGTTGCAGGCAACATTAAGACAAGAACAGTTACCAAAAACAGAATTATAATTTAGATCATTATGATTCTGTTTTTGGTGTTATAATTTGCAAATTATGAAACCAAATTCGAAAAACATATTTTTTGTGACGTTTCTTTCCTTTCTCTTTTTAAAGATTTGTCATTTTTAAAACCAAGAAATCAGTTTTTTTATATCTCTACGTTATAAACAACATCGCATGTATGAGTATTGGGAGGTGATTATTGATAAAATCGTTTGTTTCCAATAATGTACACTAATCTACAATTGAGGCCCCTAATTCCAAAACTTGTTCTTTCGGTTCTAAGCGATCTTTGGCAAAACGCGAAAAACTGTTTACCAAAAAACTTGAAGGTGTATCTACTTCTTATTTTTTCTTATTACGTAACTAACACTGCTGAACTAACTTGCAGAATGAGAATTAAAATTACTTATTTAAAAAAAAACTAGAACCTTTCCAAATTTTGAAAGAACGAGTTTTGTTACTTAATACTCGAAAAAAACAGTTTTTATAATGTAAATTTTCAAAAAAACTAGTTTTGACTACATAATATTGATAAAACGTGCTCCATGAATCATGAGACATCAAATTTATGTTCTTGTTATTTATTATTACTAGATATTGATATTCCATATTTATTTGTTTAAACTGTTTAATTATCAATATTAGGTAAATGATTAAACTGTTTATCAATCTAGAATACTTATTATAGGTTAGAAATTGAAAAAATGTAAGTATCATCAGAAGAGACTCTACGAAAGAACGAGTTTTGGAACTGAACGTGTTTTTACATGCGTTTATCGCCTAGAAAGAATCACTTTTGTCACTATCCGCTACTAGATATATCGGGTGTTCATTTAAATTAGTCATCAAGTCGCCTATGATTTTTTGAGTGACAAAGACGAATTGAAAAACGCATGTGATCTATTGCTTCATAAAATTTATACCGATTCATACTAACTAACCTAAAATCGTAGTGGCACTTGACAGTTGTTGGATAACTACTGCTGGCGGTTTTCTTCAACGTTTTCCCATTGTGTTTTACTTTTGACGAATTGTTTAAACAATAACAGTTGTCATAGCGGTAGAAAATTCAACAGTTCGTTGGTACTGCTTATGGCGAAACGATGGCGTACAGTTTAAAACAAAAAGTGTTTTTACTTAGAAGCTATTTCCGAAATGGGGCTAAAGTGGATGGAGTTTGGGTACATTCGATAGAGGACTGTCTCCAAGAATTTCAAGAAGAATTTCCAAATTTTGTGCTGGACTATATGGAGTTTGAAAAAACAAGGGCATTGTCTTTGGAGGCTAAGAGACGATACCTTGACAAAATTACCTTGTTGAATGGTAAAGACTCATATGCATTGGGAAAAGAGGATTTCAACTTTCTTTTGCAGGAAATTCCAAGGATTTTGATGGCTACCATTACAGATTTTCTAATTCTTACTATAAGCCCCTTTACGCAGAAAGAAATAAGGGCATATCTGATGCTTTTGCACATGTGCTGTTGAAGTGGATAGAAGACATCAGAGGCGTTAAGATTAATAATAATATCTGTGTACCTACTTAGGAAGGTAAAAATAATTGTTTTAAATTGTTTAAGTGGTAGTAACGAATAGAAATATTGTTACAGGTTATGCATTCCCAAAGAATTAAATCATGCAACATTAAAAGTGTGGCAAATTTTCTCTCTAACGAGAGAAATATTATCAAGTCACTGAAAATGTGTAGCTGGTCTTGGGGAAGCCTGTACTCATGTTGCAGCCATTCCTTTTACACTTGAATTTGTAGGAAAACAAAACAAATCGGTAACAGATGTACTGACATATTGGGTGGGACCAAAATTTAGGACAGTTCTACAACAAACTAGAAGACATGTAGTTTTCATCCAAACTACCAAATACGACCACGCCAACAAATGCACCAACAGAACAAAGTAAGGTGCCAGAGTTCGATGTACAAGAAGTAAAAGCCTTTTTTAAAGCATATAAGGTGGTGTATATGCCCTCTGGACCGGTCACCGGAAATCATAAGTAGCCGCGGAAATCGCCCAGAAGGAGCTGCACCGAATCGAAAGATGAACCAACACCTGGCGAGTCAAGACCAATCCGGCTAAGTGTCAATCAATTCTCTTCACCTACCCACACAACACACAAAAACAAGATTTCTACAAACGCACACAATTCACTCTAAACAACCAACACATCCCCAAATGTAAATCCTCACCTACCTTAATCTACACCTCCAAAACACCATCAAAAAATCTAGAAACCGAGATAACCTCCTCTACCTGGTACGTGGACGCTTCAGGAGCTGCGAACCCCAAACCCTCCTCCACACATACAAAACCTTCATCCGACCCATCCTAGAATACCGCGCTGTAATTTACGCCCCCAACTCCCAAAACGCCTCCTCTTCCAGATTTCCGCTTTTGAAAGACACATCCAACGAAAAATCTTTCGACTTGACCCCATATTTCCCAGCAACCAAGTCCACCAGGAAACCAAATCCACACTTATAACAGACCGATTCACCAAACTCCGGAAAAACTATATTCCCAGAACCTTAGACAATCAGAACACAATCGCCACAAACTCTGTACACCACTCACAAGCTCCCGGTCAAACACAGAGAAATTAACCGATGGTCCACCTTCCAACCCAAGGACGAGTCTTCCCCTATATTTTTCCCCTTTCCAGCTAAGAAGAACCCCAGGTTGCTCAGGGGAGCAACCGAGAACACCACGCAACCAACATGGACAAGACCACCAACCAGAGTGCCCACGGAGGGCACTCGATAACGTAAGGACACCCACCAAGGAGAAGACCTCAGGACGGAACAAGACGTCACCAGAACATTCCTCTCTTTTTGCTTTGTTTTGTTAATTTTTCTCAGATAAACATTGTATTAATTTAATATTCCCATTGTAAATTTGAGAAAACTAAGACCTTAAGATTCTATAGAGTCACGTGCTGAAAGGTCCTAAGTCTCAGCACCACTCACACACCTAAAAATTTGTTATATTTAAGAAAAATTGTAATTCAAAAGTGAGAAATAAATGTATTTTCAATTCAATTCAATTTGTGTCTATTCTCCACATATTACTAGAAGAAAACATTCATGAAAACCCTGAGGAGCTTGAGGATTTGCTCTTTACAAAATTATTTCATGAGAAATATAAGACCTTAAATTTTAAAGAGCTCCGGGCAATAGGGCATACAGGAATTGATGGGAATAGAAATGTTGCCATTTTCGGTCATGTACCTGCAATGAAGTAAGTTTAGCTAAATTCATTATAAACCAAAACCAGTATGAAAAACATAACCTCCAATTCCTCTCGGTTAGGACGCCAGTTTTAAACAAATGCGTTCTTATTTGTTACCAGTGCAGTGCTTTACAACAAAGGCGTATTAACTGATTATCAGCTGTTTGGGGCTTCAGTCTCAACTCCTCAATGTTCTCCCATTCATCCAATTGTGAACTATCTAAAAACGCGCGTGTACAAACGCAACAAAACCGAAGACTAACCCGACACGAAAAAGTTGGAGACTTAACACGATCGGTCTTCAATTGCGTGTTGCGCACAAAACAGGGGTCTTCCCACATCTACCAACAGGTAGCTAACTGGGGTAACTGAGTAAAACATTATTTTTTATTTCAATTAATTTAAATTTAACGACTGAAAGTTACAACTGTCAAGTAAAAAAAAATTGGCAACAGACACACGTTAAAATGTTATGTCAAATTCATAGGCGACTTGATGACTAATTTAAATGAACACCCGATAGAACCGGTGTGGTAAACACTATCAGAATCCACTGCCACAAGAACAAGTTTTGGAATTTAGGTCCTCAATTATACAAGACTTAGAACAGAACTAATAGCAATGAACAAAACAGAACGAGACAGATGAGGAAAGACAGTGCCTAAATCCAACAACAAATAAAGAAAAATATAGAATTACATTATAAATAAATAATTATTTGTCAATACAAAATAAAACATTATATTTCAGCTTCTTCATAAAACGATACATGTCTAAAGTACTCAGTTGATTGATTTACTTCCTCGTGTTCGTGGGCCATATCAACTTTGGTTGGTGAGCCGAATGTGGTTTCTTAACGGCTTGTAGTTTCACTTTCAAATCTTCGGACTGCACTTCTTTCCAGTTCTCGGTACTCCTCTTGGCGCCGGTAAATAGATTTTATAAAGAATCATCACTACGCAACCCTGAATCAGCAGCATTAAAATTAAAATCTCAAGTTCCAAAACGTTCGCATCTTCCAGTGTGGATCTTAAACTCCACACCAAGGTAGAAGGCAAACTGGACGCTCATCCAGTAGAGTTCCTCTTTCTAAGTCAAGCATTACGAAGGTGTCGATCTGCAATGACAACAGTAAAGGTCAAGTTTAATGATCTCAATGGCTAATACCAAAATCTCCTTTTGATCGAAACCATAACCATCATAAGTTGGCTCATGGCTTTCGCATTGAACACGTCCCATTTCCTGACTTTCCAACATATCGATCTCGCTTTCATCAGGATCTCCTTCTGCATCGTCTTTAACTTTTAAATGAGGTTTTTGGGGCAATAGGTTCAGCGCGGAAGCTCATTTTCGATTTCCATGAACTCGTGTGACAACGGCTTGATCGTCGATAAGGAGTGGAATTTGTCTTGTTTTTTAAAGACGAAGTTGGGCGTGCAGTAATGAACTTCATGGACCTCTTCTAGGATATCGTAGATTCTCACCGCGCCGCCGTCTAGACCGACGGCTACGTTTTTATCGTCTTCGGCGTCTAGTTAAAAGTGGTGTCGAAAAATATAGGTGTTATCATAGTTTACTCCACATCAATTTAAGTTCTTTTTCGGTAGATGTAAGGAAAACATGCAAAGAATGGAGATGACTGACTACAGGACTTCTATGACAGCAACTCGGTGTCACCTTGCACGTTATACCGTTTTTGCATCTAAAAACAGCTTTATTGAAGATGAAAAAGTTAAATTTTGCTCACCAACCTACATTTACCTCTTAAATGGCTACATCCAGAAAAACAAAGAGGGTATTAATATTGATGTCACAGAGATGTTGATCGTCGTATGTGAAGTCCAAAACATCTAGCAGCACGAGCAGCAGATTGATGCAGAAAACAGTTCGGCTGCGGATCTCTGCAGTTTTGGTACCGAAATAATGTTCATCTGGTTTTTCAGGTAGCTGTTTAGTTGTTGATGGAAACCTTATCTTTAGAAATGGGGTACTCCACTGATAAGTCTCCAGTTTGCCTTTCTTGTAAGGGTGGACTACGCTGCAGGATTCAAAAAGTCTGAAACTTGAGATTTTAATTTTAAAACTGTTGATTCAGGGTTGCTTAGTGATGAAAGCGTAATAACAACGTGATTTTTATTAAAATTCACAACATCATATCCTTCGGGCCCAGAGATGGTGGGAAACATCTGGCCGGATACAGAGAAAGGTGCTTTATTCGGAGGAATTGAAGAGCACTTACAAATAGTTTGTTTAATTTGTATTAATGAATAAAAATACTATCTTCCTTTTTCTCTTTCTTCATTTGCTTATTGCCTTATCCGAGAAAAATATCTATGACTTGTAGCACGTAAAAATAAAAAAAGTGTCAAAGATGTCGACGGAAAAATAAGTGAACAATGACGACCTCCACTCCATTAAGTGATTTTTAAGTACTTATTAAACAAAAATTAGATTAAATGTCTATCTAGAAATATATGTATACAGTAGAACGAAACCCTATATAAAGCGAACCAAAAGTTATTCCTCAAGATCATACAATAGGGATCGTATCTATAACCAAATCGTTTATACAGGGTCTTCACAACTGGTTCATACATCCAGTAGGCAAAAAAATACGTCAAAACTCTCCATTTAACCACATGCAAATTGCATTTTCCTCATACAACATGATTTTATTATTTATATTTTTTTTATTATGAAGACCCGATATAACATTCCACAGAGCAATCGTTTATAATAGCAAATAGTCGGTACAGTTAACCAAAGAAATGCCTTCCTTAATGTTGAATGAAATTCCCAATAATTTTGTGATTACTAAGTAACAAATACAGGGTGTTTCAGAAATAGGTTCAATAAATTTTATCGGTAATTGAACTTATCACTGTCAACAAAACTTTTCTTGATAAATTCTTGCCCTAAATCCTGTAGCAATTATGGAGTTAAAATTAATGAAAATTTTCAAGTTAATTTAGTTACCCACCACTGAATGCAGCTGTGCTTGCTGTTGAGAAGCAGCACTGCATGGATAGAGTTCGCAGTATTGTGGCTGCAAGAAAGTCCTTGGTAAGGAGTAGGCGAAGGTTGGTCGAGAACAACAAGTTCAAGACAAATCCTTCGAGGCTCTTCCAGTGGGCAAACTCTATCCCAGAGAAATTGCCGGCGGTTCAGGAGGTCGAAATGTTCTGGAGGGAAATATACGAGGGGTCAAAACCGTTGCGTGAAGATACTCCAGCCCTTGCACAATTTGAGAACTTCGTAAGAAGGTCTCAATTAAGACCAGTGGTGTGCAATCCGATAACCCCGGAAGAAATTGGCGAGACCCTTAAGGGAATCAAAAATTTTGCCGCACCAGGCCCGGACGGAATTAATACTTTTTGGTGGAAGAAATTCCGAAGCACGCACAAGCGTCTGGCCAAGGTATTTAATTCCTGGCTTAATGGTGAGCGGCCCATTCCGGAGTGGGTTGTCGAGGGGCGAACCGTTTTACTACCTAAAACGGGTGATTTGTCTCAGCCTCAGAACTACCGGCCAATAACTTGCCTAAATGCGTGCTACAAGATTTTCACCAGACTCCTGTACTACCGAATATTCCACGCTATTAACCCGGTGTATTCGAAAATTTTCGAACAGCGATGCTGTAAAAGGGGCGTGGACGGCTGCAAGGAAAACCTGCTGATCGATAGGTGCGTCACGCAGGATGCCGTCCAATATAAGCGCAACCTATCTATGGCTTGGATCGATTATCGTAAAGCATTCGACACAACATCTCACGAGCTGATTATTCACTTGCTCGAATGTCTTGCGATACCCGATACACTGGTGAGATGCATCAAACAACTGATGTCACTCTGGAAGACTCGGTTCTCGATAACATCTCGACGGGACCGAGTTCAGACAGAGTTGATATCATTCAGAAGAGGAGTATTTCAGGGAGATTTCTTGAGTCCTCTTCTGTTTTGCATCTCACTGTTGCCGCTGTCCGTAGCCTTGCGCGGTGCAAAGGGTTATAGCTGTGGTACACCCGGTAACCGGAAGCATAAGATCACGCACTTGTTTTACATGGATGACTTGAAAGTGTATGCTTCCGGAAAGCAAGAACTTACGCAGTCATTGCGCAGAGTGCAGGAGTACACGGATGCTATTGGCATGGAGTTCGGTTGGGACAAATGCGCTTACAAGTACTTGGGTGTGGAGCAGTGTACAAAAATCTACTCCGACGAATCTGGTCGTCAGAGCTTTCGGGGAAGAACAAGATTTTTGCTACAAACATGCTTTGCCGTTCCGATCCTGCTCTACTCTACTCATTTGGAACAGTTAAATGGTTAGTAGATGAGTTAAAGCAGATTGATCGGGATACTCGAAAAATGATGCATCTACAGCAGTTTGCATCCAAAATCGTCCGTTCCGAGGTTATATCTTCCACGAAACCGGGGAGGCCGAGGACTTTTGAGTTTGAAGTGTCTTCATAACAGGGTAATCTTGGGTGTAGCCTGTAAGATCATCCAAAGTTCGGATGCCTTGTTGCTTCTTGTCAGGGATCCCGAGAGGCGGGGAGTCGGGGCATTTTTGTTTAGGGCGGCACAAAGAGCAGCCGATGAACTCGGTCTCGTCTTACAGCCCACGTCAGAATCTCTGAGCAAGATATGCTCATGAGAAGGCATATGGATAAGTCAATGCATAGTGTTTTCTTCAAGAACATTGAAAACCTTGGCTTATCCAAAAGACATACATTTGCCTTTCTGAGATCAAGTGGACTGAAGTCTGAGACTGAGGGATTCATTTGCGCTGCGCAAGATGGTGTAATTAACACCTTGGTCTATCGCAGCCGCGTGATGGGTATAGAGGTGCCGAATGTGAGCTGTAGGACTTGTCACAGTGCCCCTGAAACAGCAATGCATATATTGGCGGCATGCCCGGTGTATGCAGTTTCGGCCTATATCCATCGCCACAATGCGGCATTGAGAGTGTTATACTTTCATTTAAGACACCATTATGCGATAGACCAGACACCAGTGCTGGTCTATGTCCCGAACGATATTGAGTCCGTTGTGGAGAACGAAAGATGTCGAATCTATTGGAACTTCTCGTTCTCCACCGTCAGCGAACAAGCCTGACGTGGTTCTATTGGACCACTCCTCCAAGCAGATGTTTGTTATTGAATTTTCGGCTCCGGCTGAAAATAACATCTGCGTCAAGGAAGAGGAAAAGCGGACAAAATATCAAGACCTACTCTTTGAACTTAGGAGGATGTACTCAAATTACTCAGTGAAGCTCGTCGTTTTGGTAATTGGGTGCATGGGAGGCATCAAGGACTCGCTCGTCTCCAATCTGAAAATCATTCCTGCCTGCCGTAAATCGGCAGAGACCACATGATTTACGGGAGTCATAGCTACTGACCTCATGGTTTTGAGGAGTGGCTATAATGTACGAATAGGACCTGACCAGCAAGGAACCTCGTGAAGGTCGGAATCACGGGGAGCTCCTTCTGGTCAATACGAAAAAAAAAATTATTGTACTGCGAAAAAGATACAAAAGGTTAGGATACGGAAAACCTAATAAGAAGAAAGAAGTACCTACACATAATAAAAATACAATTGTACATCATCTTACTAATATTATAAATGCCAAAGTTTGGATAGATGGATGGATGGATGGATGGATGTTTGTTACTCAACCACGCCAGAACGGCTGAACGGATCTGGATGAAATTTGGCACAGAGATAGAATATAGTCTGGAATAGCACATAGGCTATGTACGGTTCCCATGGGATAGATTTGTTTTTGTTCTTCACAGAGAAAGGGATCGACATGATTTTTGCAAAGTGCATCATAAATGAATGCGGATGAATGAGAGCAATGGGTATTACGGCGTCGGTGGTTCAGGTGGTAGCTACGCCCCCCTTTCCCAAGGGGCCTCCGATGGTACCTACGCTCCCCTGCCACAAGGGGGCTTCCAATGGGAAACGCTCACCTGTCGCAAGGGGGTCCAGATGGTAGCTACGCCCCCCACCCCAAATGTACTGTTGGTATCTACGCCCCCTGTACTAATGGTGTCCCCGATGGTAGCTTCGCCCCCCTGTCCCAAGGGCCCCCCGATGGTAGCTACGCCCCCCTGTCCCAAGGGGGCTTCCAAGGGGAAACGCAATAGTTGCTACGCTCACCTGTCGCATGGGGGCCCCGATGGTAGCTACGCCCCCTTTGCTAATGGCGCCCCCGGTGGTAGCTTCGCCCCTCTGTACCAAAAAGAACCCGATGGTAGCTAAGCTTTCCTTTCCCAAGGGGGCTTCCAAGGAGAACCACGATGGTAGCTACTTACCACCGCCCCCCCTTGGGGGCCCCATGTTAGCTACGCCCCCTTGCCCCAAGGGCCTTTCAAGAGGAACCCCGATGGTAGCTACGCAACCCTGTCCTCCCCTGTCCCCCCTTATGGGCCCTTGAATTACATTTGTTTTTACTTCCGTGTTGTTTCGTATTCTGTCCAAAAACAAACCAAATTTGGACATCGGGTCAGCTACCTAATAATTACCTAATAATTAAGATTTACAGCAATTATGGGAGGTCTAACCCAGGCAACGCCGGGCATTCTGCTAGTACACAATACGAGTTAAAACTTTAAAATTTATTTAGATCGACGTTGAGTTGTACATTGTTCTATATAATATGAGACTTTAACTGCTTTTTATTGTAGTGCTGGAAAAGTATGGACTGACCGAAAGACGATTTAGAATGTATGGAACAATATACGAAAATGATGACTAGAATGCAGCTGTTTGTTTTATGCAAAGGGATCGTAAATTGATGATCTACGTGTCTTAAAATTTTTGAATGTGCCTCATAGCGCGCAAAAATTGGACTATCTACATATGATATTAATACAATCGTTTCTCAATAGTGCAATTTGATACTACTGCAAATTGATTTGCTAATAAACACAAACACAATGCACAACATTCATGGAACTTATTGCACCGCACTTTTAAACAAGTGTTCAAATTTATGTATTGATTAAGCCCTATTTTTCGGTTGTTCCGCATTTTAATCAGTACATAAACCCTACTTAGCTAAGTAAACAATAATGGCTGATTAACATAGTTTTAAAATTTATGTGACATTAATTTACTATAATTCCTGCTGTTGAATCTTTACTCCTGTGAAAACTACAGTGAAAACCAATATTATAAATTAATATGGAAGTGATGGTAGAGGAAGATATCTTTGCAGATGATTTAGATATTTTGGAAATTATTATCGATTCTGGATTTCCAAGATTACGATACGCCAGATCGGACCAATTTCATGATTTAGATGGCTATAGGTTTTACACCAGATTTCGCCTGACAAAGCAGTCCGTAAAATTTTTTGATATTAATCAAAGATGAACTCCAATTTTCAACAGATTCGTGAGTTTTTTTTTAAATTTTATGTGAGATGCTGCAATTGTAGTAATAATAGTGTATATGTATGAATCGGTTTCTAACAACTCGGCGATTCTATGCTTCTGTTTTACGAATAATTGATACGCTTTCAAGAGAAATTGCAAGACATGCTACAGAATTTGTGGAGATGCCTACCGCTCGTTTTCCTAGGGTTTTGGGCGTAATACATGCAAACCATGTGAAAATTCAAAACCCAGGTGGTGATTGCTGCACGCAGTTTGGTTCCACATTGGTAAAAAAAAAACATCTGTTTTTTTTTTTGTTAAATAAATTGGACTATTTTTCTACTATTGCCAATAAAGCGGACTTCTCATGTGGAGTGTAATTGGGTGATCTTTTACGTGTTTTCGTTTTTATTTCCATTTCAGAGCTGCACAAACTTTGTAAGGTAATTAATTTACAGTTTTCAGAATAATAAATCATAGATAGTTACTTACTTCGTTTTTATTAGTGAACAATAAAATATAAAAACCACGTTTCACAAAACAAACCAAGTTTTCACTGGAAACGTCAAATATTGTAAATAGCCATAGCATACCTTTTCAGTGTAGGTAATTGTAGATTGTAGGCCTAAGTCAGTGATTAGTAAATATGCAAAAACAATGTGACCGTGCAAAGTATTAAAATTTATGTCGTTATTAAAGTTAAAACTTGATTAACTAATCACCACTTAAATAAAATGCGGTGCAAACGGGCATTAGGCACACATCGATATTGAAATCGTTACATTTTTCGATTTGCTTTAGTTTTTCGCCACCTTCAATCCAATATCCTGTATCTTCATAGAATTTTCTGTGAATTCTCCATAAAGTTGAAAATCTTACTTCGGTAATATGATAATTTGTAAGAGTACCCCTTGATCGAAATAATCTAACGGTATAGTGAACGTTTTTGTTTTTTTTTATTCGGTGTCAAAAACTATTTTTTTTTGGCCGGTATTCTTTTCTTTTCTTTCTTTGGCAATTCGTTTTCATGAAGTAAGACTAACTCCTGCGGAAGCAGCAACACGTTCACGCAGTTTGATGATTTCGATTATGGACCCACCCCTGCCATGCCCTGCCTGCTTCTCCATGAAACTTTCCGAGTTTTCCCCGGAAGATTTTTGAGGTAAGAAAGTGTACCGACTCCAGATGTTTGTCCAAACACAGGGCCAAACCAAACTGAGCCTGACAAAGCTCTGATCCCCCCTCTGAAACTACATAATCCACTGCTCATCCAAATTTCAAGGTCCAAGTTTATCAAGTTCGCCAGCTTGACAAACGAATGACCAACGCTTGTTCACGTCGGTGACTGTCGCCGAAAACAAATTGCAAATAATTAATGAACCTGTGAAATCTTTGAAAATAAAAAGTAATCTGCTGGTGTATTTCATAAATGTCTTTCATTTAAAAAAACAATTATGAAAGTTGATTTTTTAATTTATTGTTTCTCAATATGTTCTATTCAACTGGGGACACCGCAAAGACTGCGTCCAATCGTAGAAAAAAAATACGTTTTAAAAAAAAACATTAATTGGAATATCACCACATCGTTTTCTCAGAAACTATTCATCCTACAACAAAAGTCAAAGATATACTTCTGGATAAAATTTTATTGGATTACAATTTTTCTCATCAAAAACTCCATTATAAAGACGGAAGGACGTTTCTTTCGGTAAAAATTTGTTATTTTTAAAACCAAGAACTCTGTTTTTTTTATATCTTTTGAGCTAAATAATAAAAAACATCTCATGCATGAGACTGATTATTTATTGATAAAATCGTTTGTTTACAAAAATGTGCTCCAATCTACAATTATACAAGACTTAGAACATAACTAATAACATCCCAAGTGTCACATATCGGCCATGTGTCTAAGTTTCTCTGCTGTTTCTCACCACATCGGTTGATGATTTCCTTCCTTTTTCAGGACGTGTTCCTAGGATATATCAACCTTGGGTGAGCGAATGTGGTTTCTTAACGCTTCCTGGTTTCCCTTCCAAATCTTCAGACTGCCGCGCCGGTCAAATAGCTGTGATAACAAAAATCAAGATATTTCGGTTTTCATCACTAGGCAACCCTGAATCAACAGTATTAAAATTAAAATATCAAGTTCCAAAACGTTTGTATCTTCCAGCGTGGATCTTAAACACCAACGAAGAAGACAAACTGGACGCTCATCCAATACAGTTTCTTTTTCCAAGTCAAGCATCACGAAAGTGTCCATATGCAACGACAACAGTAAAGGCCAAGTGATCTCAATGGCTAATACCAAAAATCTCCTGCTGATCCAAACCATAACCTTCATAAGTTGGCTCATGGTTTCCGCACTGAACACGTCCCATTTCCTGACTTTCCAACATATCGACGTCGCTCTCATCATCAGGATCTCCTTCTGCATCGTCTTTGACTTTTAAAGGAGGTTCTTGGGACAATCGGTTCAGTGCGGAAGCTCATTTTCGTTTTCCATGAACTCTTGTGACGATGTCGTAGATCGTAGATTTTTACCGTGCCGCCGTCTAGACCTAGACCGTCTTGTTTAAAGTGGTATCGAACAATGTAGGTGTTGTTATCATAGTTTACTCCACATCAATTTAAGTTCTTTTTCGGTAGATGTGAGGAAGTTGTCACTGGAAGAATGCAAAGAATTGAGATGACGTTCTTGCAGCTAATAATAACAGCATTATTGAAAATGAACCTCTTAAATGGCCACTACTACCATCCAGAAAGTCAAAAAGGGTATTGGTATCGATCTCACAGAAATCTTGATCGTCGTATATGTGAAGTCCAGAACATCTAGCAGCACGGTCTTCAGATGGATGCAGAAAACGGTCTGGCTGTGGACGTCTACAGTTTTGCTTACGAAATCATATGGTTGCGGAGGTTCTTGGGATCCTTGAGTGTGAACAATTGCGATTTTTCATCTTGGCGAAGCAGAAAAATGTAGCTGTTGTATTTGTTGATGAAGACCTTATCATTGGAATTGGGGTACTGCACTAGATAAGTTTCCAGTTTGCCTTCCTTGTAAGGGTGTACATTGAGATCTACGCTGCAGGATACTAACAGTCTGAAATTTGAGATTTTAATTCAAAATAAAGAAGAATTAAGACTTGATAAAGAAAGGGAACGGAGAAAAAAAGAAGAAAAAAATTAACTTAAAAAAAGGGTTACGGAATAATAAACAATTAAAATGGAACAAAGTGGAAAGGAATAGAAAAATTATAAAGGTATCTTACAAATAATTAGGAATAAAAATTATGATAATAAGGGTAACTACGTGAACGTATCAATTTGTTAGGTCACCATTTAGGGAGGAAAAAAGTCTACCAAAACCAAAAAAAGAAAATGTGGTTGTCATTTAAAAAAAATGATGATGACGTCATAGAATAAAAACCAACAACCATTTTGTATTGCATAGATTTTATGGCATTTAATTTTGGTTTTTATATAGATTTTATCTACAACTGATTAATAATTGATGTATTATACTTGTAACTATGAATACTTAACTAGGTCTATTAAACACAGACACCCAGGCCCGGTTTTTAAGAATTATTATTAACTAGCTATGAAATAATGAATATTGACAACTGTTGACATTTCTTCTCTACATCAAGTTTTTCACAGGGCTTGTTTTATTCTTTCTTTATTTTTTTATTTAGAACCGATTTAATTGACGTATTATACATGTAACCTATGAATACTTAACTAGGTCTCTTGAACACAGACAGTCAGGCTAGGTTTTTAAGAACTATTATTAACTGGCCATGAAATAATGAATATTGACATTTTTTCTCAACGTCAAGTTTTTAACAAGGTGTAATTTCTAGTTTTAATTCTAAAAGTGCAGTTGTAGATAAAATGTCGTATTAAACTCGCATATAATGGTGGCTACTATTCACTCGAATGGTTAAAATCCTCGCCTGCGGCTCGTATTTTAATTTCGATTCTCGTGTATAGTGACCACCATTATATGCTCATTTAATAATCTACTATTATAGCATTTAATTTTTGTTTTTATATAGATTTTATAGTATTTAATTTTTGTTTAATCACTTAAAATTGTAAAATAATTAACTTAAAAAAAAAGGAAACCGACTTCAAAAAGACCCAAAGTAACAAGTTAACTAAAAAGTAAAAAATAAAAATGTTCAATTTCAGAGTTATTTGTTATTCCGTTTAATGAAATTCAGAAATTATTGTTTATTATCTAATTATTAATTGTTTTATAATTTTTAAGTCGGTGCCATAAAAACATAAAACAAATTATATACCTTCCTACAATAACAAATTAGTTACTACGAATAAAATTATAAAAACAATTCATAATACATTACATAATAAATAATAATTATTTATTTATTTCAAATGTAACAATAATTTATTCATCTGTCGGTATATCCAACCTAAACCATGCAAAATTGGGACATACTACGAATATATATCTTTTACCTAATATATGAAATGAGTTCTGAAAAGTTTAATTCCGTAATCATAATCGTGAATTAAGAAGTCTGAAATTATCAGGAAATTATAACTTTAAAATGTATAATTTTATGTTTTACTTGGTACCGACTTCAAAATTATAAAACAATTAATAATTAGATAATAAACAATAATTTCTGAATTTCATTAAACGGAAAAATAAATAATTACATGAGCGGAACAACAAATAACTCTGAAATTGAACATTTTTATATTCTACTTTTTAGTTAAGTTTGTTTTTTTTAAGTCGTTTCTTTTTTTTAAGTTAATTATTTTTTAAATGGCCGTAGCGAACGTGTTAATAACATTACATAACGAAATTAATTAATATTTAATTCAAAAACAAAACAATTGTCTGGATCACTTTTGGTGGTAGATAACTACTTTTAATCAGTTTTTCCCTAAAACACCAAAAACAATTTTATTATAACTGCCAACGCACGTTTCGCCAACAATGTTGGCATCATCAGGGCGATGAGTAAACTTTTCAGTAGTTTACTCATCGCCCTGATGATGCCAACATTGTTGGCGAAACGTGCGTTGGCAGTTATAATAAAATTGTTTTTGGTGTTTTAGGGAAAAACTGATTAAAAGTAGTTAATAATTAATTGTTTTAAACTCTAGCATTACACAGTGACAATATACTACAGTATTGTATTGTCACTTATCAATAACAAACGACAACACTGAATCCACATTGTTGATTTTTGTCGAAATTATATTCTCAGAATATTACTCCTATATTTTTATAATACATTTCTTTACGCCACCATAAATATTGTTACATATTTTATATTTATCATAATTTCTTTATTCAATAAATACTACACACCAAGCGAAAAAGGATTCGCTCAACAACGTTTAAAATAAATGAGGTATTTATTACTTAGTTTTATTGAGGGTAGGTAGAAACAATAGGTTGGACCCTATTGTAAAGAATTATGGTCACCCAGGTCAATATTCAGTTTGAACGTACGGAATAACACAGAAAATAATCTTTGGTTAACTGGGTATTTTCTTGGTCCCTTAAAGCAACAGGTCACTGTAATATCACAAAGCAGATCTCACCGAGACACTTTAGTTCCACTATTCTACACCAGGTTACAGCATCTCACGACGAATGTACAAAATTTTATCTCACTTCAACATCGGAAGAAATTTGTCTCTCACTAAATGACAACCTTAAAACTGTTTATTCGGAGGAATTGAAGTGCTTTAAATTTACAAATAGGGAGTTTAATTTGTATTTATGAATAAAAAATTACTTTTTTTCATTATGTGCTTATTGCTTTATTGGCTTCGTTTGTTAACTGCCATATTTAGCAAATGTCTCCCTTATTCAGTTTCTTTGCTGTTGAGTTTAAGCGAACCATAAGTAATACCTGATATTTTATAGATAATAGATATAAATTATGTAAAAGCAACAATATTTTATGAAGTAAAATCTGGTAATGAGGTGACGATGAGTAGAACTTAAATACAAAAAAGTTTCTAGTAAAAGTCTTTCTGTTTTCCAGATAAAAATTATTGAAAATTTAGTCCAAATTTGCTGTACGCTAGTGAATTAATCAACAGTAATATCCCAAGTGCATGAAAATAACCGATTAAATTTTGACGTTTTGTCAAAATGTTTTGCTTAGAAATATGTCGAGTCAATTTTCCACGTAACAAAATCTCGAATGCGTAGCATGAGGGAGGGATTATTGGTGGAAAATTTACGAGAAATATTTCTAAGCAAAACATTTTGACAAAACGTCAAAATTTAATCAGGTTATTTTCATGCACGCGGGATATTCGGCATGATTATTTCCTGAATAAATAATAAATTTTTTGATATTCCACATTGTTTTCGCATGTTGTAAGCCCGGTGACTAATATATTCAGAAGCGATTAAATTTTGACACATTTTTAACCGCGTCAAAATTTTGACATTTGCAAATAATCGCTGTAAAATTGGCAGAAACCATAGTAATTATAATTTTTTGGTTGCACGAAGGAAATAATAGGGGGTAAATACACAAGAGCTTGATTTTTAATCGGATAATTTTATTATTACACGAAAGTTTTGTTGCTACGAAAAAAACTCGAGATTAAAACCATGACAAAATCGCGACAGCTTTAGCTGGAGCGATTTTGTCTAATGGTTTTAATCGAGAGTTTTTTCTGGGGGCAACACAAACTTGAGTGAAATGAAAATAAAATTATCCCGAGTAAAAATCAAACTCGACTGTATTTTAGGGAGATTAATACACGACAAATTCCACAACAAAATTCATTAAAAAAATTTTTTGCAACATTTTTGCTGTAATGTTGAAGAACATTTTCACAACACTTTCTTTATAAATCTCTCTGTTACCTTTGCGCATGTTGTAGGCCCAATCTTTTAAGATTTTACCCAACTGTTCCTTCAAAATGGCGGCTAGAATGCTATAATTCCGCTCTGCTATAATCTTGCAATACTGACATTGTTTCCACACTGATTTATTGGTGTTCATATGGTGCTCTTTGGGACACATTTATTCACTGCCCCCTCTATTTCAAAGTGAACAGTTTCCAAACCGGTTTGAAGTCATTTTGCGACAAAAATTAATTTGATAGATAATGACAGAAACAGTTCTCAAAACATACTGTTTACATGAATTGTTTAGAGCTAGACGCATTTTATGCACTGATAAAAAGCTACGCAGCTTTTAATCAGTTATAAAACCTACCTATCTTTTAATCACTTAGCAACTTATGTCATTGGTCAAAATTTGAAAATATCATCGCGATGATTGGTCGAGTATTCATGGAGTGTATTAATCGGGATTAAAAAGATGGTTTTTTCGTCCCGTTGCACTTTTGTGGAACTACATTTACGTTTATGTAAGACTAGTTCTGTGCACCCACTATCATCTCTACATTTATTTTATTTCATACTTGTATTTAAAGTGACATTTTTCGGATTATTTATGATACCAAAAGTGAAGCATTAACGTCCTAGTGCTTTAAAGAAAAATTTTAAAGTCCTAGTACTATATTGTTCCCGAGATTTCTGTAGCATCAAATTGTTCTTCACACGATCTGCATCATCTAGAATATCTTGAGGCACCTCAATTGTATCCATTGTAAACGGAATAATCGAATAAAATATCCAAAGCAATTCACCCTGACCCAGTTTTTTCGTTGTCATTTTTGACAAACGTTTGTTACTATGGGAATGCTAGTTCCCGCATAATTAATTATTACGAATAATTTGTGCAAGATAAACACTCAAAATTTCTTTTATTTTAATCTATTTAGTTCATTAAACTTGCAGTATGAAATAAAACGTTGTATTTACCTCGAACGTAAACAACCTGCTCGTACTTTAACCTTCACTTTTCGTTCTAGATAAATAATATACTATTATTTAACGCTTTGACGAAAAGCACTTTATTTATTATTCATTTCTTATTCATCTCAGGCTACAAAATCAGCCTTTTGTGCGTAGATTAGAGACGTAAAGTACACAGCGTACAGCGTTTTCGATAAATGTCATTATAATTTTATTCAGTTTGTCAGATTTGTCACAAACGATACAGGTATGGTTGCTTAGATATTGTCATCCGTACAAACACTAACAATTAATTCCTGATTATGTATTTTTGTGGTCAGTAGCGTCGAGTTAGTGTGGATAAGGGTTAATTTATCCCCATTATTTTGGACCTAACAAAAAGGGGTTTTTCGTTCTCGTGTTCCAGAATTTTTTTGGCAGGTTATAGCGGGACCACCCTGTATATTTAGAAGAATATTTATTATTTGAACATATTTTTAATATGTTGGTGAAATTGAAGAATGGTTCATTAGTCAGAAGATCAGAACGTCTTGTAATATCTGAACCTCAAAACTGAATTGAACATTGCTTGTATACTTTGTCTTTATCCTTCATTTGGGAATCCTTACAGTATAAGAGCCAGCCAGTTTTCATATAAACTAAACGTCAGCTACTCCAGTACCGGTGAAGTTAGAGGTGCATGTGAAAGTCAATAATAAAAAATATCGTCAGTCGTGTTTTTACAGGGAGTAAGAGCGTGAGTCAGCGTCATAAACATGCTGCGCGCTCAGTGCATCTGTTGTAAAATAAAAATGTATACGAGGAAGGAGTAAAAAAGTTTCAAAAGGAAAACAATAAGTCGCATGGTAAGGAATCGGAGACATTGGGAGAAAGTCTAAAAGATCTATTCAAAGTTCATTAAATTTATTTATTGTAATTTAATAGTAGGTACTTCATTTAAAAGTAATAATAATTTATATTAACTGCTACGGCTATTTTACAAGGGTGAGTTTCTACTCGAAATAACCTTTTCCTACGACCTATATATGTAAAATACCAAAATTTGCGCTAATCTGCTATCGAAAATTAGAAATTAGCAACGCGGAGCGTGAAATAAGATCAAAAGAATAGTACAGTCACCACAGCTAACGTCAAAGAACAACTTTTTGTGGTAATAAATATAAAACAAAAGAAGCTTAATTTTTAAGTCATTGTGATTACGAACGTACCAGGGGAGCTGCTCCACACCGTTTATCAATATTGTGGGATTGGCTGCAAAGGTTACAAACTCACTTACGGAGCAGAAGAATTAAAATTAATTGTACGGAACACTTTAACATTGCAATAATTATTAAGTGAGTTTTTATCAAATAATTCAACTAAAGTATTTTTTAGATATTAGAATGTGTTATCGTTACAATAAAATACAGTTACATGTAGTTTTTCTAGTTTTGAGTGGTGGTCGAAGGAAAAGCATAGTTGGCAACACGTGCTGAAGGATATTTCAAACTCATGTGACTAAGCCACTCGCTAAGCTCGTGGCTCAACTGTTATAACTCGTTTGAAATTCGTTTTTGCCGTAACCGCTTCTAAAGGGCCCAGTGTAGTTTGGGTTCATTTTGATGATTCTGCTAATAACCATTTTGCTGAAAAAAAACATATTAGTTTTTTGTTGTATTTCTTAGCCTATGCCAATTGTATAAGAGGTACCCCCCGATAGTCCTGCATTTTCGGTAATCCGGCATAGCGCCGGTCCCGCACATGCCGGATTATCGGTCTTCTACTGTAGACGAAAACAGAGATTCGATTCGAGCAGTTGAGTGTTTTATAGCGCTTGATAAGATAAGCGGCTAAAAAGAGTGAAAACGAGCTAAAATGAAAAAAGTGTTAGTGAAAGCGAGAGAGACGAAGACTATAAAAAAAAGAGAAGAAGGACGAGAATCGGAAGAAAGGATTAACCCCTTTAGAAAAAGCAAAAAATTGGAAAGATCACCGGTTAAAAAGGCAATGGGTGAGGAAGTGAAAGAGATGGTGAAAAAAATTATGGAGGATGTAGGGGAGATAAAGGAAGGGAACTGGAACAATTGAAAATTATGATGCGTGAAAAGGAAGAAAAATGGAAAAAAAGAAAAAAATCGATAAATGTAGGTCTGGATAGAGAATTGAATAAGCTTTAAAATGATGTATCACACGACCCCCCATGCTATTTAAATTGTTTAAGGGGGTGGCTCCCCTGGCTAAAGGGGTGAGATCTAAGACATGAAAGTTTGATACAATTTAGTCCCCCTTGATAACAAAATTGACCTGTCAGAGCGTTTTCTTCTAAGTCTTTCGAAATTGAAATTGTTGGGGGTACAAATTTTAGTTGGGACACCCTGTATATATAGATAACATTTAAAGTTGTCAATAGACGTCGATCTAAGCCTTAGCTTCTGCAAGTTTAAGAAACCATTAACCCTTAATCTTCCAATTTAATTTTTTTTTATAAACATTAAAAATACATATACATATAATGGCTATATATTATACTATTGTCTTATAAGGCAAATAAGTCACGAAAGAAATGTTTAGTCACGGGAGCTTGCTCGAGTGGCTAATTTTTCTGGAGTGACTTATTTGATGTTAAGACACGTGTGTAATACATAGGTTTATCTAACACCCCCTTCTGTAAAACTTCTTGAAAATTCATCAAAACTCAAAAAATTTTGACGTTCATTTGACGTTCAAAACTGTTGGCTTATGAACTGGTTGTTATGACAAATTAGACAACCGTTAAACTATTTTTTCATAAGTCACATGTGTCTTATAGACCTCATATTCAATTCAAAATCTGCGTTATTACGACTACATATAAAAATAAATAAAATGTTGGATAAATTAATAAAAAATCACTAAAAGTACTGGTTTTTATTCTCTAGTAATATTGTAATAGTGTAATCTCAAATTTTGTATATCTAGTAAAGACTTTTGTTTAAAAATTGCATTTTATAACTGGTTACATAATAGTTATTTATTATACGAGTTCCTGTGTAAATTGGGTGCTTTCGAGTGTAACGAGTGCTTTTTTAAGCCCGAGTGCCCGAAAGCACCCAAATTTACCCAGAACGAGTGTAATACAACGTTTTATAGTTCGACATAACCCCGGAAAGTCTTTAAATTGCTTAAAATCCATAAAAATAGTGTAACGTTTATTTGACATTTTCTTATTGCCTGACAGGAGAGTGTTTACACAAGCGAAAATTTGAAAATTCTGACAGTGTCGAACTATAAATACATATATAGCTCTTATTGTTGTTTGTAATTATGTAGGTGGAACTTTGGCCTTGTCATTCAAATATTTCCATTTCATATGCGCAAATTGTGTGTATCTGGACATTAGAGGAATACATTTCAAACGTTTATACTTTATATTTAACACAAATTTAATATTGACCTTCCCGCTTTTGAACCACTACTGGGACACTGCCTGGTGGCGACCACTGGATATTCATCCTCAACTTCTGAGCTTATTCTAGTTCGAGCACCTCATCTGAGAGAGCGCTAGCGTTCCGTTTGAAAGCAGCGTTTAAAGGCCAAAAAGGCCGTGATCTGAGGAATGCAGAACCGGAGAGTTACCACGGAAGATAAGCCCGTCTGTGGGTTCGCTGTTGCTAACTGGTTTCCGTACCTACATCGGATGCCGATTTTAAACACGACCCGTGGCGGTCACCTGTTAGGATGAAATAGCTAGTTTAACGGAGTCGTGGGTGGAAAAGGAACAGGAAGATGTGTACTTCTAGAAATGTGAAACTTAAAACTGTGTTCCGTTGCCTAATTTTTATGACTTGGAAATGCCACTTGAATTATTTAGTGTCTTTTTTACATTGTGAGCATGGTTTATCCATGAAATGAAATGCACACATTAAAGAGAAAATTAATTTAATAATTCAACGATGTTAATATCAAATTTACAAGAATTGATTTTTATTGTCCTTTATTGTCTTTATATTGTACTACTTATTTCTTGTAATTTTACTTTGAGCTCTAAGTCCTGTTAGCAACTTTCTTACATTGCGAAAAGCATGTTCATGTACTATTATTACCAATGTTACCTCAACAAAAAAATTATTTAAATGATGTGATTCCAGTGTTATAGGCCCATAGAAGGGCTAATGTTGTCAAAGTTCTATTCATGAAAATTGAGAATTTTTTTAGATAATGTAAGACTGTTTTAGTTTTATTTTATTTTATTAAAAATGGTCAACTGGCTCATTTTATTAACATAACAGCTCAAAAACAAATATGTATTTTTTTGTGAATTTAAGTGTTTCAGAACGTAAAATTTACAAATAAAACCTTGATAATATTGGATTGGCTCTAGTTTTTTATTATAGTAGTTAATGATATAATACTCAGACCATGTAATATTCCAATTTGGATTACACATTTAAGCGCGTTTAATGCGCATTCACTTTGTGCATCCCAATCTGTTCCAGCTGTTCTCATGGTCTTGGTTATCTTTACGCATTTTATCTCATGTATAAGAACCAAAAAAATTGTTTTTTCTTCAAACGTCAGAAAAACGTGACATTGTATACGTCAATTGTCAATGACAAATGGCCATTTTGCCTGCCGCTCAATTGAAAAAGCGTGGGCTTTGAAAAGTTTATATATCATTTAATTATGTCACTGACGTTAGTAAAATGTCAAATTTGTATTTCGTGGACGATTTTCGGCGTTTAAAGGTTAGGTATTACCACATTTATTAAATAATTATGCATTTTGCATGAAATCCCGTCTCTTTATTATTAACTACTAGGAAAGAAAAACACACATCCTGGACACACTATATATTGATACATTTTACAGCGAGTAGTGAAAAAATAAATATAAACCACGGTAGACAAGCCTTTTCTCAGCTTTGCAACTTAATACTGCTCAGCTGAGAAATACAACTTCCCTACCTTGGTATATAATATACTATTTCTCTCGTACTAGTAGATAATTAAAACAAGTAACAATGTTGGCATGGTTACTGTGGTAGTTGATGTGTTGACTGAAAGAAAGAAAGAGGAAAGAAAAAGGAAAAGCGACAGGGGAAAACAGTGGCAAAAAAAGGAATATAGAAGAAAAATCAAAAGAAGAAAGAAGATTAATGATACACGGTGATAAACGTATATACAGGCAATGAAACAAATCTGACGTGACGACGATAAGCTTGTCTATTGTAAGACTATTGCGAAGATACTTACAGATATTCAAAAATAAAATTAACTTTTTATCATAAATATGCACTAATAATTATTTTTAAATAACATAATGTAGCGTTTACGGGTTTAATTTATTTATTTATTTATTTGAACACTATGTACAATTTATTTATACTTCTAATATTACACAATTTTACATTATTCACACTATTTACAATTTACTACTTCACTCGTATTATTTATTTACACATCACACGGCACTCAGGATAGATAAAAGCAACTGTCCGACTCGACCCACTGATCTTCGATGATACGACCGACCCACTAGACTGGTTTCCGCTGGAACGTCCTCTAATAAATATACCGGCGCCTAAATCCTTGTAGGCGCCCCCAGAGACTTCCATGGATGACATCATCGCGTTCTCGATCTGTATGGAATATTCCGACAGATGATGTCATACAACCTCTAGTACGTTGTAGTATAAATCTAGCACATTCTAGTAAATAATAACGCCGCTACAGCGATGAGTCATCTCGGGTCCACGTCCGTTACAATAATATAGTACAGGATCCGAAGGGAGCTCGTCCTTCACCCATCTGCTTACCATATGAAAATTATTTTTTATGGAGTCTTATATTGTTACGGGGGCGGCGGTTACCCTTGGAGGTACCGGCACCGAAGTACACCACCGACGTCGAAGAGGGTTTGGTGAGACTGGAACTCGCACCCGGTGATGCCTTCTCCAAGATGTTGTCCACAGGCCAGTAGGGGAATTAGGTCGTTCGTCTTCTTAGTCTCTCATTACTTTTTTTATTTGTATTTTTTTTTTAAAGAAAAATCTCATTTTGAGTTAAATGTTTTTATTCTAACACCTCTTTCGAGGGCTGAATAGAACTGCTTTCCAACCAGAAAACGACATGCCTTTATACCTGCGACCGGGTAAAACCCGATCGCAGCCGGCGTCCTGCTTCCTGATTGGCTGCAGCCTATTCACCCCAAAATCTAACATTAATTATACTTAAATCTAATTAAAACTATACTTAATCTATAGCGCGAGCGCTTAACCATTAATCTAAACTAATCTAACCTAACCACTCGCGACCGCATGCGTGGAAACAGCGAAATCGCGAGAGCGTGCGCGATGGGCGTGACGGAGTGGGAGACAGTATAAAGTTAAACTGTCGGCGGCTGGCGCCATTTCCACTCCGTCTACCGTCTGAACACACGCTCGCTTCCTGTTGCAATTTTCATGTTATGTCGCAACAGGACGCGTGGTGTTTTATATTAATCTATTCTAAACTTAAAATTAACACTATCACTACACTAAACTACAAAAATCTGGCCGCGAAACACCGTCCTACAACAATATATAAATGAATATTTTGTGAATGTATAAGGCTATCCTTAATAATTAATTAATTAATTTTAAAAAACTGTAATTCAATTTTTTGAAACGAATTCAATATAAATCGAAAGTTTGAAGCATTAGGAACATAAAAAGTTAATAAAAGGTATAAATAGTAGTAGTTAGAAGTGCAGTGTTTTAAGTTGAATAAATTGTTTTTTTCGAATTTGGTTTCACAATTTGCAAATTATAACACCAAAAACAGAATCATAATGATCTAAATTATAATTCTGTTTTTGGTAACTTTTCTTGTCTTAATGCAGCTTGTGTCTGCATAATCACTGCATAATCAAAAGTTTCCAAATCTAACCTCCAAATCAGAAACGTCATTTAGCAGAAATACCAATTATACTGAAATACCACTCGTGTTATTCAAAAGTCCCAAAGTCATCAATTTAGCACAAATTTTCAGTTTTTCTTAATTAAATAAAGCCAAATTCGAAAAAATAGTATATTACACGCGTTTCACAAGCCGAAATTGTAGCACTCGTGCCTTTGGAGCACTCCTCGCTGCGCTCGTCGTGCCCCAAACTACTCGTGCTACAATCAACCGTCTTGTGAAACTTGTATAATAATATACTATTTCAGCAATTTAATAAAGAAAATATAAATGAAGATAGAAATAAAAAAATGAATAACTAAAAAATAAACCATCTGTGCTTGTCAAATTTCAGAATTACTTTAGGACTTTAGTACATATGACTCTCTAATTACAAATTAATATTAATATGCACTTTTTAAAGTTTATTTAAGAATTTGATAATAGTCACCTCTTAGTTTTTGACCCCTATAAGGCTTTACAGTCGATGGAATTCCGCAGAGTTCTTGGAACACATTTGTGGTGGTGAGTTATGTACTTCGTTTCTTCCAATTTAATTTCCAAAGTTGTGATTTTTAAACTTCTGCTTTTCGACCCTGCTGTTGTGTAATCTCTTAATATATCTTTCCTTATTATATAATATTTATATTGTCTATTGTACTCTTACCTATAGATGTTTTTTAACTGTATCTACTGGTTCTGCGTTTTTTATCTTTATCTCTTACATTTTTATGTCTTTACTTTGTGTTTCTGTTATCGTAACGTTTGTGTTTTTTTCTTCACTATTATGGTAACATTATCTGCATAAGTCACAGGTGATTAGCTATTTCTCTTAATGTTTTTATACCGTCAGCTCTAACCAATTGTTACATTTGTTGAACGCCATTGATGGTAATCCAATCTTACTCTTTCTTCCGATTTCTTTTCACTCTCTCCTGACCACAGGAACCAGTCCTCTCACATTCCAAATTTATGATATTTATGGTACATTCATACAATACTAAAATAGTCCCGTTATCCCATTTTCCCATTGCCACAAATGTAACCTGAAGGTGTTTCTCACGGAGGAATTAAAAAGGATTTATTTTTGTGGCTCTTATTAAGCGGACGGCTTTTAATCAAATCGCCTCTCTTGGTTGTAATTGATAGGTCGAAGCTTTCCGATTGATGGCTTTGGGAATCTGTATCGGCCATGTTCTCTCATTTAAACTAATAACATTAATTATATCGTTGGAGATTGTTCCGTTGAATGAACGTCGTTTTTGGCTGTATTTTGATAAACTTTAGTGCTTGTTCTTATAGTACCTACTTTTTAACGATACATTGTAGTATATTATAAAAGTGCAACTTTCAGATTGGACTTATTAACAAGGAGATTGCTTATTATTTTATGGGGTGTAATTTAGGTTTAACTACTGGGCCTCAAGTGTCTAATAAAAGTTATTAAAATTATAGACTAACTAGCCGTACCCGGGACTTCGTTCGCGAGGATTTTTGAAAAGAAACTTCTATACGTGGGCTCAGGCTGGGATCGTAAACCGGCGAATGCGTTAGAACAGAATGTAAAATTACAATCAAAACGGTTTTTTCTTAAATTCCAATAACATTAGACAGTTCTGTTAATTTTTTAAAATTTTACTAATTTGAACTTTAGCGCCGTTTTAATTCATTTTTTCCTTATCTAACCTATTAAGTATTTGACAACGTTAAAAACAGAATAAAAAACTCTATTCAAATGTAAGATAAAAAACATAGGTTGCCATTAAAAAAAATCTTAATATCGTCATAACTGTCAAAAAAAAAATGATGAAAAAAAGTTAGTATACGTTCCTCGGATGCGCTATAGTTAGCCCTATCACATGCTTTTTAAGTTCTATTTCTAGTGCAAATACTAACGGAGTTACTGAACTTATTCCTTACTTGATTTCCACACTGTATATGTAATGATTATAGTCGAGCAAACCGCCCACTTGCTGTTTAAAAGGAATTATATTTGTGGGGTTTCTGTTACTCACGGGTGCCCAAAAAATGTTATACGCACCACGTCCGGAAACTGCTTTCACTGGCCTCGTAAGCTACCAGGACTCGTCTGCGGACTTTCCGGACAAGATACGTAATATACTATTATGCAAATTAATTTTGCAACTTGATACATTATGTCAAACTAGATACATTATGTATCTATGATTTAATTTAATTTAATTTAATTTAAATTTCTTGCACAAGTTACTAAAACATCTAACTTCGAATTATTAAAAAATTTTATTCGAAAATTTCACATTTTTCTTTAAATTTATAAATATTATCTCCAAATTATGTGTGTATTGTTTACTACACCTCTCTCCCAATATTATTTTTCAAAATTAAAAGTAGTATGCCTAACATTTTATTTTTTCAAGAACCTCTGCTTTATTATGTAGATTTCTAATTCTTTTGTCTGCTGGAAATAAAGTCATCATTATTATTATTAATTTATTTGCGTTACGGTGGGACGATGAAAAGTTCGAACCGGACAAGAAAAAAGCGGTGTTGTCAAATAATCAACGACTCAACTGCTTGAAACAAATAACGGGGCGCTGCGGGAGAAGGAGGAAATCGAAATTGGTCCACTACGGAACGCTCTTAAATAAATAAACTTTTTCTCTTATGTAATTTATTTGACAGCTGTCAAACTTAACCTCAAAATATTAATTCGTGAAAGAATACAAAAAATGTTCAATATTCGGGCGCTGCCAATTTCGCTCCTTTTCAAGATTATGTTTTATTCTGATACCATTATCATGGTATACCTCTGTATTTCTTTCATAAAATCCCTTCATTTGCATCTATTGATATATCATGTTACCTGTGGAAAATAAAATTTACATCATAGAGAATTTTGACGTTCCAAAATATTATTTTTGAGGCCCCTGTTATATTGAAGAACTTTTTCGCTTTAATTAAACCAAAATTACCAAATAATATTCTAGACAGAATCAGAATATTGTCAATCTTGCCAACATTTTGAAACACAAGGTAATCTTAAAAAATGTTTTGCCATTTTCGAATGCACGAAATTATTTTTTTTTGATTTCGTAAAAAAATCGTTATCCTTAAATGCTGTTACGTGAAGTCTTATAATTTTAAAATAAGTAAAGTGAAATTTTGAAACATTTTGGCAAATCGACCACACAGAATTTCCTTTTATAGGCGTACAAACAAGAAATATTTGAATAGGAAGAATATACATATATGTGCATCTTCAAATTAATATCAGAATTGATTTTTAGAAAATCCAAATATTGTTTTTCCGAATATTAAACCTGGAATTTCAATCTAATAGTCTTTTAGTAATGTTTAGTGTGCCGTTCTCGAAGAATCGCGGCGTGATGATTTCATCGTAAATAGAACGCGAGAACGACCGCCAGACAGTCGAAGTCTGAATAAGCTACTGAGCGACTGTAATCCGTGTGACTCGTGCGAACTGTTAAAATAAATAATTGTGCCGATAACACTGTGATCTGTACATAGTCTAGTGTTGAAATAAATTGTAAATAGTAACTGTTTAAACAAATAGTTTTGTGAACCCGTAAACGCTACATTAGCATACCTTTCGTTGGGTCCTTCGATCCCTTTTTTGTCTGTATTTTACTTACGAACAAAAAGGATATCTTTGAGCGTCGCAAGATCCCACAATTATCAAACAGCAAAGTTTTACATTCTACTATTGTGCAAATCAATTTTTTCGATTTCCACCGCATATTACTGTTTTTACTCATTCTGTAAATTTATCAGGTGCAAATCCATTCAGTTGCCAAATTATCAAATAAAGAATAGTACTAGAATAGACAAGCTTTACTTAAAACAACCACCACAAACTGTAGAAAAAAAATCACTTTATGGTAACGAGGCTCATAAAACATTTTCAAAAAAAAAGAAGCTATTTTAAACCAGACGTGTTTCGTATACGCAACATCCTCTTTTTTAAATACGATTTTACGAACTTCTAAAATTGCTTAACGCATCTGTAAACCCGTAATAAAATCGTTAATTATCAGATAAGTCTGGGGCTATTAAACCTAATGAAAATGAAGTAACAGGGATCATTACCAACTTCTAGAGATTAACAAAAACTGGTACACACAAATCTAGCGGCCCGATAAATCACCACCAACGATAGAAAACCAGCATTTATTCGTCGGTGTCATTTTACGGCCAATAAAACGAATTTGGTTTCTCTCCTACTGCATTGTACAAGTTTCCAAACTTGTTCTGACTCACTTTGCTATTAGAATTAATCAGCAGAGAATAAAGTGCTCTGTGGACAGAAATGGTTTGAGAACTAATTAAAAATAATATGGTAATAAAGCTAATTAATTAAGTTTTCTTTCATATCGGCGGCAAACCAATTTTTCAAGTTGAGATTAATTAGATATTTGGGATTGTTTTAGTAGTTGGGATAAATGAAACAAAACTTTGCCCTGGGCTGAGAAATTTGAATGCGTAAATTCATCAACGGACTTGTCGTTTTGATTTATATACGTTAGAATCTTTCTGTATCACAGAGTTTTATTTTTAGTTCAAAGTTTTTAAAAGCACTAGTGACGTTATCACTTGGACAGTCTGGGAACTGTTCCATTCAAATAAACAATTTAGAACAGGTTTTATTTACTGCACAAAAATTAATAAAACAGTGTTTATATCGAAATACCCGTGTTTTGTATTAATCATTACCCATCAAAAATTTCGATAGAAAATCCTTGGGTTTCGGCTCCACTGTGTCCTTATAATAGAGCATTATAGTATTTTTCTGTTTCCAATTATTGATGGTCTCCCTCAGCTCCATATGACCCTAAAACCAACAAAATTAAACATAAAATTAACAGCAGATCTCTTCGTACCTTTACGAGCAATAAATCAATGACTCGAATATCCTCCACATGATCATGTTTTCGAAACTGCTCGCGCAGCTTGGCTTTTACATCGCGAACCGTCTTGGGAATGTCGTATTGGTGCACTGAGTAGCAACATGCTAAATTAAAAAGACAACAAAGCGAAATACTTACAAATGTATGGAAGCTGTCGGTACCAAGCTTTGTATAAGCTGAGGACTCTTTGTCTTGCTTCACAATGGTTCGTTGAAAGGATTATCCTAACTTGTTTGGTCGCACAACTTGTTCCTCGAGAAGCCATTGCTAGGAATTTATGGACAGCTGACAATTTAATGACAAGAAAACCTGACAGTTTTCGCACACTGCCCACTGAGTTAATTGTTTTTACAAAATACCACTAGTTATTGTCATTGAATCTTAAATGAAATAAGAAAACTCTTTAATTATTTTCCAATAAGGAATATAGACTATTTGTTAAAACAACAGAGAAAGAACTCGTTTTAGATTAGATTAGATTAAGTGCTGAAGGATGTGAGGGAATTGGCTCCCCTCACTAGCACTTAGACCACACCGCGGGCTCAAGAACTGGTTTATTGTGCATTAAATTTATTATCCACAAGAAAAAATCATAGAAATCATTTGTTTAGAACGAGTAAGTAAGATTATTATTAATTAAAACTTTTACAGAGGCGGTGGTTACCCTAGGAGGTACCGTGACCGATGCACACCACCGACGTCGAAGAGGGTTTGGTGAGAGTGGAACTCGCACCTGGTGATGCCGTCTCGATGATGTTGTCCACAAGCCAGTAGGGGATTGGGTCGTTCCTTGTTATTTCTTAATCTCTCATTATTTATTTGTCTTTTTTCTTAAAAGAAAAGTCTTAGTTTTCCCTTTCGAGGGCTGAATAGAACTGCCGCACAATGTTGCGTTGCGTTGCGCTGTTTGTCTGAGGTTTTAAGTCATGTGACCTCTTAACTTCTATCTTTTTCGCCGGCCAGCATTGCAAATACAAACCAGGGCGTCGACGGCGCCGTCTGCGAGTTCTTTCAGCGTCATGTTGCTGATGTTGTTCTGTCCTGGGGCTTTCTTCGGCTTCAGATGTTGGAGGATGTGTCGGATTTCGATTGGATTTGTGGAAGGGATCTCTGCTTCAGGGACTTCATCGATAATTTCCCGGACTTGTTCTTCCACTTCTTCAGGATGGTTAAAGTCAGCGTTCTGGAGATTGACTCTGCATTGCAGTTCCAGACTGTCGGCGAAAGTTTCGGCTTTGTCTTCGTCCGTGAAGACGACGCCGTTGCTTCCGAGGATCCGGGGGGAGGGGTTTGCGGTCTTTGCGAAGGACCCTGGGCATCTTGGATAGTGACTCTAGCTTCTCTGTCCAACGTATGTTTTGACGACACAGCAATCCTCACCAGATCAAGACAGAATTGGCTGGCGACCCGCTACCTGCAGGAAGCCATCGACCAGCTCGAAGACTGGTGCCAGAGATGGATGATCGAGAAGAGCTCAGCCCTTCTCGTGACACGCCGACTCCTCCAACCAGAGGGAGAAATCGAGATGTTCGACCGGGTCATCCCCTGGGCCAACCAGGCAAAATACCTAAGTGTCATCATCGACAAAAAGTTCGACTTCCACCAACACCTCGAATACTCGCTGAGTAAAGGGAAAATGGCAGTAGGCAAACTCTCCTCGCTGGTCTGCAAGCGCAGTAAGATGTCGGTAAAGAACAAATTGTTAATTTACAGCACAATCGTTCGTCCGACTCTAACAAAATTAAAGACCAAAAAGTTGACCATATTGATTTGGACGTTGGGCTCACTCTTACCAGTTACAAGATTTCCGGTAACTTTGAGGTGTTCACGGTGATCCCGCCTTCTATTAGAAGGGACATAAATTTGGCATTGGAGGACTGTGGAGCAACAAAAGCATATTAATTATTTGGAACTTTTAGCAGTTCTGTTTGCCTTGCAGTGATTTGTTGCTTCTCTTTTTAGTTATGAAACTCTGCTTCGAGTGGATAACACCATAGCTATTATCTTATATCAACGGTATGGGAGGTATACAAATTCCTGAACTTAACAATTTGTCTCGAAAAATTTGACAATGGTGCGAGTCGCGTGATCTGTGGATTTACGCTTGATTTATATTAAATCCTCCCATACTGTGGAAGCAAATGCAGAGTCTCGACGTATGAAGCCAGAGATAGAGTGGACCTTATCCCCTCTGTATTTTGATACGATCGTATCGTCTTTTAGCAGTCCCGATATAGATTTATTGTCTAACAGGCTTAACGCTAAATGTGAAAGATATGTTTCTCGGAACAGAGACCCGGGTGTCTTAACAATCGATGCCTTTACCCTAAATTGGAAACGATATTTTTTCTACGCCTCCCCCCCTTCACATTAATAACTAAAATAATTCAAAAAATTTCGTTGGCTATCCAAACATATTGTAACGAACGTGGGCCCGAGATGACTCATCGCTGTAGCGGCGTCATCAATTACTAGAATGTGCTGGATTTATACTACAAGGTACTCGAGTATGACCTTTTGGAATATTCGGCACACATCGAGAGCGCGATGGAACTATCTGCAGGCCCATAGAAGCATTTAGGCGCCGGTATATTTATTAGAGGACGTTCCAGCGAAAACCAGTCTAGTTTAGTGAGTCAGCCTAGTCGCGTCAGTCCGTCAGTCGACCCAGTCGCATCGAAGTCGAAGATCAATGGGTCGATTCGGACAGTTGGTTTTGTCTATCCGAAGTGTCGCGTGATGTCGACATACTAACCGCGTCCGTGTCGTTATCCACACTGTGACAGTACGACTTCGCGTGGAAGAGATTGTGGTATTTTTGTGTGGAGAAAGATCTGGACCTTTGCACAGCACCAATCTCAGATGTTCCTCAAATTTCTTACGTTGGTTTTCAATGAGGGTGCTCTTATAGCACAATAAATACGACAAGATCAGCCTTGTCCTTTTTGGTGTCCCAGAATGAAGATACCGATCATATATCAAAAGATTTTGTAAGGGTATACACATTATATTATACGATTTTATATGAGACCTTCAGCTCAAAATATAATTGTCATGGGATCATGTAACGGTGCTTTCTACTATTCCCAATGAAACTGCTACTCTGGTAAAACTCACTCTTAAACTTATTACCCTTTTGGCGTTGGTTACTGCACAAAAGATGTAAACCCTTTCATTAATTCGGATGGAAAAAATACAAGTTAGAAGGGATTGAGATAAACATTCCTTTACGAGTTAAGACTTCAAGGAGAGGACTTAATCAACCCGTTCTTATCTTGTCATATTTCAAACAAACCCCTTTTTTATATGTACGGAATTGGCCTTAAAATGTTACTTGCTTAGATCATCCATCTTAAGAGGATCATTGGGAAGACGCATAGTACTAAGGGAAAATGAAGTTGATTCAGCAGCAGACAGAAAAGGTGTCCAATTGGACGTTATTGGATGGTCCGAGCGTTCTCAGTTATTCGCAAAGTTCTATAACAGGCCGTTAGTTTAGAGGGCGCAGGGATGTTGACTGATGTTATAACCTACCTATAATATAATTTTGAATTTCTGGTATAAGTCGCAATATTGCTTCAAAAATCTACATTTGATGTTTGTTAGTGATCATGAAGGCGAAAGGTGATATAATTAGATGATTAAACGAACTTACCTATGTAAATTTCAATCATAATTATACAGGCTGTTCCAAAATTAGCGGCATGTATGAATAATATGATTTAAAAATTTACACTCTTAACATACAATTAGCTGAAAAGTTATATTTTATAAGGTAGTAAACTATAGAAACAAAAATTAAAATTCCCTGTTACTGACTTTTCGTGAAATTAAATCTTCTTAGACCTAGATAAACGTAATTACGTATTTGTGCATAAAAAGCATTACATTTTGGTTTGTAACATGACTTTAGAAATTTTTATTCATTTCTTTTGCTATTTATGGCTTATTGTATTACGTTTCACTTTTTTCCGCTAATTTTGGAACATCCTGTATATACCTTCTCACCTGAAATGATCACTCCCTCCCTGTTGCTGCAACTCCATTAATTAATTAATTAAGTAGTTGGCGCGTTGGGGGCCAATTGTAAGGTGACCCGAAGTTTGATTTGCTTTAAAAATGTGCGTCTGGCGAGTGTGTTAGGGGTACTAAATTATAACTGATCATTTAACCCGAGACGGTACATATAGTTAAGATGGAACTTCACTTAGTTAATCTTTTATTTCTGGCTCTTATGGCTACACAAAGTCTGGTTCACAAGTTCCTTTTCCGAAATTCGAGTTAAGAAGCACCAAAAATTATGATTCTTAATTGCAGCAAGAAATTTTTAGTTGAAAATCAATATCCGCAAATAAAAATTATAAATTAAAATTTAAATATATCTAAGTCGAACTTCACAAACTTTAATAACTGTAAAATTTTTAAATTTACCCACCTGGATTTAAGACCATTCTTCTGGTTTAAAAATTATAAAAGTTATAAATAATTAAGTAAACAAAAAATTAATAATATTTCAAAAACTATTTGAGATATCTGAAATTTGAAAGAAGAACCTTAAAGAGCAGGAAATTAAAAAAAAAGGAATTGTCCCGGCAATATTTTTAATTTTAATTTAGCGGCGACAAAGGCAAAAACGCGCGGCTCAGCTAGTGTCCGCGACGACCAAATCTGACACTAAAAAAAAAAATTAAACCGAGTAAATATTAATATTAAGGAATAAAGAAATTTTGGTATTATCTGGACACAAACAATAATCCGTAGGCAAAAAAAAAATTACCTCACTTTTTCTATTAACAATGCATACTCTGATAATTGTTAAACTAAGAACCTGGAATTTTTTCCCTTCTTGGGGCTGTTCGTTGAAGGCTTTAGAAAAGATCTCCTTTGGAGAAATAACAATACATATATATATATATTTCACTTTTTTATTAACAATCAAAAGCTTAATTAATGCTTTACAATTAAAAGCAAAATTACAAATGCATTGTTTATGATTCTCAATTTTTTTTTGAAATCTAATCCGTAATGGAAATAATTAATTTAATTTTTTTTTCATAACAAACGATGCATGGTTGTTTTCAGCATTTTTCGAAGAAAAATATAACCGAAAAATTTGTTTAAAACAATTTTTTTTAAATAAACAAATAAAAAGAAAAAAATCTTCCATAATATATAAAAAACACTGTTTCTTAGTTTTATAATTAGCAATAAAGAAAAAAGGTTAGTTAACAAACGGTTTTTTTTTAAATCACTATTCTGACGTTCTTCCGACCCGACAAAAAAAAACAGCACTAAACTAAGAAACAAAATATTTAAAATACATAATCGAGAAAGTGGTACACGGTGGTACATAACTAAATATATATACTTTTCCGCTTATCTATTTATTTACATCTGTCAAACCTAACCTCAAAACTTGATGTTAATTCTCGTTTTTCTCATTATTTGTTAACAATGCGAAAAAAATGTTATTCAATATTCGTGCGCTGTCACTTTTCAAAGCCTCAGGCTCATTTGCAACGCTTCGCCTCGTGCCTGATAAGTGTCTTGACACGCACTTGTATGGAAAACAACTATTTTAGTTAAAGAGTTTAGCTCTACACTCCACTAATTACTTTTATAGATCTAGCTCCCCTCTTGGTTAACCAAGATCAGATATCAGGGAACACAAATACATTTTTACTTAATTTTTATTCGATCACTGTATGTGATTTTTGATCTGAGCTTATTGTACTATTTCAATCATCTAGTTTAGATGTTTAATAATGAGTTATGATGAAATCAAATGAGAGATAAACGACTAAAAGTGTTTTACCCTCACAAACAGCACCAAAGGTTTTCTCTAGTAAACTATTCAAATGTGTTTTTTTACTGTTCGCGCTAGTAAAACTCTCATGTGGACGGCCACCTTTACGAATTTTATAATTTTATTGTTTCTTTTTCTCGAAACCAAACAAGTTGCTTATAATAAAACACTTAAATACCATCAGCGCCTATTAACATTCTAAGAACTTTAATGAATTAATTAAAGATGATTCAGTATCTACCAATCTCTTGAAATATGACCCGGGGAAAAATCCCTTTAGCACGATGGAAATAACAATTTTATGCATATTTACAATTGGCTGGCAGGCACAATTATCTTGAGTGATGGGTTCTTATCAAACAAATTCCTATCAAAAACTCATAAATCTTCTTAGGAGATTACGAGCTCTGTAGGGGGTACTGTTAAAATTATTTGTTTTGTACTGCACCTAGGTAAACATATTCACATCATATATGCATAATAATGATTCATTTTTAATAAATTATTCAGGAGGAGGTCCTCGGGAAGCGCCTAATGGCTCATTAGATTGTAGTGATCCATGACCTAGAAGGAAGGCGTGGGTCAAAAATTGTTATTGCTATCCATTAGAGAATTATGACACCACTCGGAAAAAAATGGCAAAATATCCGTCAAAACACAATTATTATTACCTTTATGTTATGATTTTCGCAAGATATAACTACGATAAATCTCATAATATATATTACTGCAAAAAAGAAATGTTGCAACAATTTCTTTCTATACTTTTTCGGAGTTATCAACTAAATATTTCCCTAGAAGTATCGAGAGAATCATCAACTCAAAATTAATAAATTAAATGAAATAAATCATTTAACTGATGGAGGGAATTAAAAAAAATACTAATAGACTACATTAGAAATAAATAAAAAAGTGACAAGAAGGACAATATGATGAAATAAAAACATGCAAATGAAATTGAGACCCCCCACTAAAGGAACAATTAGGAATAACTGTCAGTTTAGCGTCACTAATCGTATTTCACTGCTCATGTACTTAAATGTCACATTTAAGGCCACCCAATGGCAAGATAAATTAATAAGAGTTGGTTCGACCGACCTATAACTAGATAACCGAGACATTCTAACCTCAAAATTGTGGAAGTATTTTAGATAAATATATATTTACGTTTTCATTCTCATTTACATGATTTATATCATAGCTGATTAACAAACTGATTAAACTGACAATAGTATATTGTGCAACTAGTGCGGCAAGTTGTCGATTGCCCACGAAAGCGAAGTTGAGCGCACGAACGAAGTGAGTACGCTCATTCGCTTGAGGGGGCAATCGACAACGCCGCACGAGTTGGACATACTATTTTTTATTGCGAATGCGGAATAAATCCCAATATAAAATTGGACTCCAGGGGCAAATTCAGTTTTCAGTAGTTTGTTTATCTGAATTTGCGTGTGCAAAGAATAATTTGCGTGCGACAAGTAAACTTTGCGCACCCAAATTAATAAATGGGCAAACCGTTACTTTGCAACCGTAACCGAGGTTGCAAAGATACTGTTTGTCTACATGAGCAATCAAAATTATTAACAAAAATTGAACTAACAACTTCAACTGTCAATTTCTTGGCGTACCTGATGTTTGATTTTGTGTGTTGTAATTATTACGATAAAAAATGATCTTAAATTTTAATATACTCGAAGACCTGGAAATTCTCTTCGAATGACGATATTCAAAGAATAGAAAATTATTTTGAAGACGACGGAAGACCTTACAATAGTCGAAATAGATTTGCCCATCGTGATTTATTTAATAAATAAGATGATGTAAAATTTTTCAAGCGTTTTCGTTTATCAAAAGAAACCGTCAGACACCTAACCTCGCTCACCGAAGACAACATTGGGAGTCCCACAGATCGCAATAATCCAATGTCGCCAGTTCTAAAAATACTAATAAATGGCCCTTAGATTTTACGCCAGTGATTCGTTTTATCTAAATATTGGAGGTCAAGTGAAAGTTCACAAAACCACAGCTGCCAGAACAATCAAAGAAGTCACAGAGAGTATTGCAAATTTAAGAAGGGTACTGGATGGAAAGTCCTACAATATAGTTACTTAAAAGTAATAAATAACAATAGAAAGATTGTAAACCGGAAAACATTAGATCCGGCTTGTGTATTTTAACTTTACACCTTTTATAGTGAAATTAAATTACTATTAAAGAGAAAAACCCAAGTGTCACACAGAACAGCTGATGCAGATAAATGTGCGCATGAGTACATTTATACATAATTACTAACCGTATAAAAACACATTACTGGCAGTTTTTTTTGTGTGAAAAGATCAACCCTAAAAGTCGCAGAATAATAAAAATATATTTTATAAAAGAGAGTTTGGAAAAATTCAGAAATTGTTAACATATTATTAAAGAAAGCAAAGATATAGATCGGTCAAAAGTATAAGTATACTAGCTGACCCGGCGAACTTTGTATCGCCTCAGAATCAATAACACAGGGGCCATATCCATGTTTTAATAGTTATTCTGCTATTCGGGGCGGAGACAAATCCAACAAATCAAAGATCATAAAAGCCGTTCTTGAGTAATAAACCCAAAGGAGTCCCCTGGTCCCATGTCCATGTTTGTTTTAATAGATATTCTGCTATTGGGGGCGGAGACAAATTCAACAAATCAAAGATCATAAAAATCGGTCCAGCTCATGGGACCCCTGGGACAACATGTCCATGTGAAAAATACTTTACGACCTATTCTCATATCTACCAAATATACAAAAAAAATCATAAAAATCCGTCCAGCACAAGAGGGCCCCCTGGGCCCCCATGTTCATGTGAAAAATAGTTTACTACCTATTCTCATACCTATCAAATACACAAAAAAAATCATAAAAATCGGTCAAATCGAAAAATCGGTCTAGCCCAAGGGGGGGCCCTGGGCCCCCATGTCCACGTCAAAAATTATTTTCTGTTCTCATACCCACCGAATATACAAAAAAAAAAACATAAAAATCGGTCGAGCCGAAAAATCGGTCCAGCCCAAGGGAGCCTCCTGGAACCCCATATCAATGTGAAAAATAGTTTACCACCTGTATACCTGCCAGATATACAGAAAAAAACTCATAGAAATCGGTCGAGCTAAAAAATTGGTCCAGCCCAAGGGGGCCCGCTGGGCCCCCATGTCCATGTGAAAAATAGTTTACCACCTATTCTCATACCTACCAAATATAGAAAAAAAATTATAAAAATCGGTCTATCCCAAGGGGGCATCCTGGGCCTCCATGTCCATGTGAAAAATATTTTACTACCTATTCTCATATCTGCCAAATATAAAAAAAAATCATAAAAATCGGTCAAGGTGAGAAACGAAAAGAATGGAGATCTAGAAAAACATAAATAGAACAACAGAGACTAAAGGAAAAACAAATTAATGAACTAACAAAGAACCGGAAACAGTGTCTTATTATACAGAAAGTCCCGTAAAAAATAGCAGCAAGAAATTGGTTCTTTAGCGCACCTTTTCCAAATATCCTTTCCCAGTCGTTAAACTTTTCAACAATTCAACTATAACATCTCATAGACTATATAACATGAAGCCCTAAAACGGGTTCTGTTGTTTAATAAAGTTGTTTTGTGAGTTAACAAAGTGTATTAAAAATCGCAATTTTGGCTAGCATTTTCAAACGCTGTACATTTACCGCTGACGTCATCATTTCGGGGGAGCATTCTCATTGGTTCGTGGGTTTCTCTTTAGTACGCGCCTCTAGTAACTTTGAATTTTGTGTGATAAATTTTGTCCCGTGATGACGTCCCAGAAAGGCGCGCGTTTCAAATGAGACAAATTTTTTGGATTTTTTTTACCTAGTAAACGCGTTATTTCGAATATAACAAAAAAATAAGGGTATAATATTTTATTCGCATTCGGTTAGTAATATACTGCCTTCCAACTGCAAAGGAGGTTGGATAGTGACCATTTCCCGAGCTCCAATTCCATTACTCACCTGATGTTGCCTGGCAACCCGAATTTAAATTATTATTAAAAGCATGATTAGTAATAAAGGCAAATCACACAACTGTTGCTGCAGCCTGTAACTCGTGATCAGTTCACAAATACAAAATTACGATTACAAATTACCCTTAGTGTGATTTATTAATTTGTGTAATAGTACAAATTCCAAAAAAACCTTTGACATTTATCTGAAATAATATCAATTGTTGCAGTGCTTACTAAGTGCAAACATTTGACTGAAATTAAACGTTGCAACAATACCCAGTGAACACGTTGACGTAAAAATGATGTCAGAATGACATGCTACGTCATGCTACGATCATGCTACGTCTCAATTTACGTAAGATATACGTCACACCTGAGTCATATTTCACACTTTTTTACGTCAGGCTCTGACGTAATAAATATGACATAAATATGACGTGTATTTGACATCATCCTGACCTTATTCATATCAATGTGACATAATAATCATGTAATCATGACGTCAAAGTGTTTTCATCAATGTTACGTGAATATGTGTTAGTAATTACGTCATTTTTACATCAAAGAAATATCAGTACAATGATGGATTTGTATAATAAAAATGACATTAATATGACGTCTATGTGACATCATCGTAACTCACCAAAGTCAGTATGACATCAAGTTGGTTACGTAAATGTTACCTGAATATGACTTAGTAATCGTCATTTTTACATCAAACAAATATCATTAATATTTAATTGATTAAATTATTTTGTATCAACCATCAAAAGTTCTAATATTCGGAATTGATTATTTCAATTATAATTAACAATTTACTTCACCCCTTACCCATTATTTTGACTGTTGGAAGGGGTCCCCGAGCTTTCATGAGGGGGCACAAGTGCAAGCAGCGAGCACAGTGCAAGCAAAAGCGAAAATACCCTTTTATCTGGAGCCGAAGGCGAAGCGTTAGTGAAGTATAACGCGTGGCGCTATCCAGCGAGTGTCTTCGGCACTTCAACAAATCGTTGGTATTCTATCCTAGTCTTTTCGTGGATTAAGGAGTTTTTTTTTTTTGGATTAAAGAGATTTTGTGCAGAAACAAGGTTGCTAAAGTGTAACACAAGGATTCGTTGACTTTTTTATCTTGTTTTTGACGAATTTAACTTATAGATTGGTAATTTATCGTTCGATTGATTGGATAATTGCAATTTAATTATATTTTATTATAATAATAAGTTAACTATTGAGTGAACATAAAACTGTGACTTATCTAATACATATTCATACATAATAAAAAAAATGTAGTGATCTGTAGTTTACATATCCGTATGATGTTTTTGTTACGTCAATTTTATGTAAAAGAAAAACGTATAGCTTATCTAATACTACGACAGATTTGTTATGTCAGTTTTATGTAAGAAAAGGACTTATTACTTATGTAACACTATGACAGATTTGTGATGTCAATTTTACGTAAGAAAAAGACTTATAACTTATGTAACACTATGACACATTTGTGATGTCAGTTTTACGTAAGCAAAAGACATATCTTATACAACACTATGACAGATTTGTTATGTCAGCTTTACATAAAATAATGACTTTTATGTTACGTCACGATATGATATCAATATTACATATGATATATGTAACATGTAAGTCATTCAATGACATCATATGATTGTCAAATTTTATGTCAATATGATGTCACAGTGATATAAAACAACATGACATCACACTGAGATCATGAAAAGAATCGGTTTTATATCAAACTGACGTAAAATTGTATTACACATATCATCTACGTGTGACGTAATTTTTAGGTCATGTGTTCACTGGGTAGTTCATGTTAATGAGATTTAATTATTAAATTTCGAATACTTAATTGTGAATAAAATAGTATACAAACTTTGGCAAAAGTACCAGTCCTCTGGAATGGAATACTTTCCGTCTCAGTATGTAATATACTATTTCCGTCTAGTATCTAGAAATGCTGTTTTTGAAAATTGTGGACGACCCCATTCTCATTACACAGTATAAGTCTAATGCATTGTAAACACTTTAATAAGTTATTAGATGGGTTTTTTAATTATTTTTTTTTAGATGGACGTCATCCTAAAACTGTCTGGCAGTGCCATGTCTTTTTAGAAATTCCTTAAAGAAAACCTTGTTTATTTTCATGTACATACAATATATTGTAAAATAAAAATAGAAAAAGTATATTAATTTGTTCGACAATAAAACTGAGTGTTACAGAAATAAATACTTAATTAGATATTATAATTACTTTGGTGTCAAGATAAGTACATACATATGATTCAAGATACTACTATCACCTCTTAATCAGCGCCTTTCTCTCCTCCAAATCATCGGTTAAATTCAAGAAAATAGCCTTGAAAGTCAAACCATCCACATTCTTCGACAAATACCTAAGAAATAGCCAATCCGAATACGTACAGTGTTTGATAATTGTCTGCAAATGCCACGGATACAGCTTTCCACGTACAGCGTGTCCAAAAATAAACTGATTAAACACTACAGAGCGAGAATAAATGATCTTGCAGAAACCGCGCCAAATCAAAATGAGACACGAGGTAGTGAATAGAAATATGAACCAGAACCACAAGAATATGTAGATTTTCTCGTTGATGATGTTGAGAGCCATAACGCATAGTGCATCGTGGACCTGTATGGAACCAGATGGACCGTAAGTGTGGAAGGTACATTTTGTCAGCTATAAAAATATACATTAACTTAAGTATGAACAAGACAATTATTATCAGTTACCTTTGGAAATACATCATGTAAAGTCTGCGCACCGTTAGTCACTGTACTGGAGCCTAAATTGTAAAACTGATTTCCCAGAAACTTGTTCGTGATGTAGAATTGGAAAATCACATGTAAAACATTTAAAACCTCGCAAAAAATCAGCCACCTAGTCCAGGATTTATGAACTTTGATTTGTTCCAAAAAAACGTTCTTTATTCGCTTTATGTGCTCATCCCTAAAAAGTGTTAAAAAGGGTCTAAAAAAGATTTAGTCTAAGACGCTAGAAACTTACCTTCTCTCTCTAGTCGGAATAACTTCCGAATTCACTTCTACTTCTTTCTCCAACAATGCAAATCTGGAGTGATCTAGGCCTGCCACCAGCTTATACAAAGAGTGATTTTCCAGTTTTTTCCACAACATGTGGGTTAAATAAAACATAATTGATTGTCCGAATAGGAAAAACGGAACCCACTGATAGTAAAAATGTCTTTTGATGGGTTGTTTGGAACCTATACCATACGGAGCAATTCCTCGATGCTCTACATTGCCGTATTGAAAAAATGACTCCAAGTTTTCATCTACCTGCACAGAACAGAAAAATTGGTAACAATAAATAATTATTTTAGAACTCTTACTTACAACTGTAAATGTAGTAGTGAAGAAACAAAACGTTTCGATTACTCGTTCGAAACCGGGTGTTTTCATATCATTGATACATTTTATGTGTTCCCCTATGAATTCTCTAGCACACACCAGAATCGTTGATATCAAAAATATAACACAGGTGGCCCGATAATGCAGCTTGAACACCCAATTGTCGATAGAAATACCGCTAACTTTTGTTTTAAACTGGTCTTTTAAAGCATAAAATAAGTACAGCATTTTTTACCACCTAAAACACAAATGTGTATGAAGAACTGGTACTTGTTGAACTAAACTGAGAGTAAGAACTACAACCTACATTACTTCATCCCAGACAAGATTTAACGACATTGATATGCCTCCACTGTGTGCATACTATTATCAAATAAAGATAAAATATGTTTATGGGTTCTCAAGATAAAGCACAATATTACTTACTTACCATAGAAAACGCCTTACACCAAGATATTGTTATTGTGATCTCGAGTAAATCCGTAACTAAACTCTCCGACGCTTACGTACAACTATTGTGGTAATTTCTTTCCTTATGTTAAATGTAACTTATCATTCTTGGTATTCTCATGGAAATGCGATAAGGACGTACGAATGACACACTGTGAGGAATTTCTTTTCCTGTCGCAGTTGTTTCGAGATAACGAAAAACTAAGTATGTACGTAAATTTAACCGAGTTGTTGCAGTGCTGACGTAATACGAACAAAAAGTCTTATACACAATTTGCAGCTGCTGTTTGGTAGTATCAATAATTAATAAGAACAAAAAAATGTTTACTTGACAAGAACATCACGCTCAAAAATTTTCAAACGGTTAAATTAAAACATTATTTTGTAATCCCTAATGCAGAAATTTCTAAGACAACGATTAAGACTAAAATATCAATACTATAAACAAACTCCAACTCATTGGATATTAATTTACTGTTTACATTGTCCAGACAGAATGATTTTTACTAGTAATTTCAGCCTCATGTACTATCTTTCATAGAACGATCAGAGCAATTGGTCATCGGTTCTGCAAACAGCAAAAAGGTAAAACATTTTGATATAATTGATTTAAAAATACACATTTTTTTCAGATATTATATTTAATATTGTACTTCAAGTTCAAATAAAAATAATCACATGCTTTGGGAGTTATTTGGAAAAAACAAATTCGTAACAGGCATTGAAATTTTGTCTGTGCAAATTGTGACATTATTTAGTTTCTACATATTATCCATTAATTTAGTTTACATAACAGCTACCATTTTAAAATATTATGTTTCAAAATAATGTTCCTCCAAATTGAATAGTTTTGATACAAATTCTAGGTGCTTTTTATAATCTATCTATAATAATTTCTTACTTCCCTTTTTACCACTTTTTATTAGTGTTTCTGAAACGTGTCTAAGTATATTACTTTATAATGCAGCTTCATTTTTTCTTCAATGTTCCTTATTCTTTCTCCATATTCTTTTCATGTTTTGGATCTGTTCCTCAATTACCTACAATTTCTGCTCTTTCTATCTGCTCTTCTCTTATTGGTATCGTTCTTTTTTTTGTTTAATTTTATTTTAGTTTTTTATATGGTTCTATTGGGGAAATCGCACTTTAATATTTACAAAATAACCATCTAACAAACAAAAAAAACTGATTTTGGCAATACCGACCATGTTGTGACATTTTGTGAATAATTGATTGATTGTGAATGTTTGTCCTATTGAGAACATTGAGGCGTTGAAATTTTATTTAGTGTGAATTTCCTTCATATGTCAAAATGACAATAATAGAGGCGTACATTAAAACATGAATTAATATTTTGACACATTTTACATTTCTTAAATTCATACGCCGCCACTAATATTGTTTTAAATTACAACAAGGGTGTTAACTACAGAGTTCCACACAATAATATATTATAATTATTATAACGAGTGAGCAACAAAATTCGTGATCGTACGAGGCTCTGAATCCAAAATTTGGAGTCGATTCTTGATCAATACGATTGTGTAAAAAGTCATCGAGCTGTCAAATCTTATTCAAATTTGTGACAGTCAGAGCAAATAGATTAAAAATAAAGTAAAAGAACCGATGTACGTTTAGCCAACTGCGATCACGAATTTTGTTGCTCACTCGTTATTACTAGCTCACCCGGCGAACTTTGTACCGCCTCAGAATCAATAAATGTTGTGTTAACTTATTGGCTGAATCAAATTCAGTTTTTTTTTTTATCAAAACGTAATGCACACAACGCCATCTACTGGCTTTACCGGAACTAGCATACAACGCCATGTCCATTTTTGTTTAATTTTTGATTTCATACAAAATGTATGAGAACATTTTTTTCGTTAATTTTTTAATAGTTATTCGCCCCCAAAAAAGTCAATCAATCCGTTCTCAAGATAACATCAAAAAATTTGTGCGTGGAGTCCACGCGCAACAGAAGTGAAACTTTGAAGTTTACTCCTTAAAATCTATTTTCACTTTTCAAGCCCGGTACGACAGATTTTGGTACCAGGGGGGCTTTCTTATTGTCGTTGCCCTGTACCAAGCTTCCTCCCCTCTGTAATTTTTCCGATATTTTAGTGGTTATCCTGATATTTGGGGCGGAGACAAATCTAACAAATCGAAGATCATAAAAATCGGTCCAACTGTTCTTGAGTTATAAACCCAAGGGAGCCCCCTAAGCTCCTTTGTCCATGTCCTTATAGTTATTCTGCTATTCGGGGCGGAGACAAATCCAACAAAACAAAGATCATAAAAATCGGTCCAGCCGTTCTTAAGTAATAAACCCAAAGGGCCCCCCTGGGGACCCATGTCCATGTTTTTAATAGTTATTTTGCTATTCAGGACGGAGACAAATACAACAAATCAAAAACCATGAAAATTGATAGAAGGTAATCATAATTCCTTTAGTTGACGTTTCTTCACGCTTAACCTGTGAAACTTATTTGAAATTTTTCCGTGACAACTTGCAAGACCTGCTGGAAGATGTACCACTTCAAGTACGCCGCGATATCCACCCCACTTCCAAATCAATGTTCGCGAATTTTTAAACGAAAGGTTTCCAAATCATAGGATTAGTCAAGGTGCACCTGTGGCATGACCAGTCCGATCCCCTGACGTCAAACTATTGGATTTTTATTTGTGGGGGCATATGCAAGTTCTTGTTGACAAATACCCCATAGACACTGTGGAAGTCGCCGAACACATCCGACAAAATGCAGTGGATATTTTTCCGGTGGTGCATGTCTAATTGTTAAACAGGGCTCAACGTGTTATTGCTGAGGAAGGTGGTCACATTGAATATCGTTTGTAACGAAGCCAACGTAGTTTTAAAGTGCGCCTTTGTGTTTTTGTCAAATCGCTCAATCGTTCTTAAACCCAGCAGTCCCCAAACAACTGCAAAACATGTGTTTTTTTTGTGGGAAATCAATTGGCCTTTTGTGAACAATTAAAATTTCTGACAGCTTATCGATAACACCCTGTATATTAAAATTTGACGTTCTTTTTTCTTCTTTCCTTAATTTGTGCGAACATTATTTCCGGTCTTCTATGTTGTTTAAACAGGATTTTGGCACGGGGTAAGCTTGATTCGCGTAGCGACACGACCTGCTCAAGGGGGCTCCACCCAAGGGGGCTCCTACCCATGGAGGCGCCAGCCCAGATTCAGACTGTAAATGATAGATGGGTTGAGTAATTTTTCTGTTGCGAAAATTGTACAATTAAGTGGCTTGTGATTTTTGAATAAATTGCAGAAGTAATTTAAAAAGTGCTATGGCGAAAACGGACGAAAGACGAACCCATGGAAATTACAAAATAAATGTAATTGTTACTACTCATTCTTCTATTTACTTAATATTACCCTTTCTTGACCTATCATCAGCTAAAGAAGTTTCACTTCTAACGTGCGTGGTGGCCATACACTCTTCATTTTTTTAGTATTGTTAAGATAATGGTTAAGAAATAGGTTTGAAAACTTTTTTACATAGATATTATGCCTTTTGGGCTCAAAACGCATAAATGCTGCGTCGTCAGCGTGTAGTGAAGTCTTTATTGCATAAAGGCTTAAAACGCAACATACTTATAATATGTTTAATTCATTTAGGACTTGTTAATCAAATAGACTTCTTTTCTACTTGTTATATTTAATTGCAAATACAAAAAAAAAATATAAAAAAAGATTTAAAAAACTAGTGTGTGGGGCTCACGCACGACAGGAGTGATTATCAGTCGATTTTATAGTTTTAATTATTTTTTGATTATATTTGTTCCAGTTCTATCAATTAGTTAAATATTTTTGACAAAAAACCTTTGATGCTGTTGTTAATGTCGCATATACTGTTGTTTCCTATTGTCACGTGTTTAGTATGGTCCACACAGAAGCAACCTGTTTCTACATATAAAGTTTTGTTTATGACGCATCTACGGTTGTTTCCTCATGTCGCGTATTTCCCTCGTTGGGCAGTAAACTTAAAAAAAAAATCGAGCTACAAGCGTCGACAAGCTTCTTTAAAGGTCCCACATACTAATTTTCACGTCTTGTGCAATAAATAGTCACTTTTACGCATATTGTATAAATAAATATGTATATATTATTAATTTTGCTTTTTTTTTAATAAATTTCTTTAAATTGTTGCAGTTAAGTTAACATGTGATTTAGAAGGGATTCAGTGACCTTTGAACTATAGTTCAGCACAACAGACCCTATAAAACCTTGGATTCCATTTCCATTTTTCTGATCTTTTGCTGCATTCTTCAACTCCTTCATTTCTGCTTTCTTCACATCCCTTTTTACATCATCTTTTTTGCATCATCTTCTCGACAGTCCTTTCTCAACGCTTTCCAGAACTCTCATAACCTTATTTTGTCCTGATTTGCCGGCATGTACCCTAGCTACCTTGCTCTTTGAGCTCGAACTTTATTGGCAATTTTTGGCCTGTCGTATATCTCTGACACTTCCCTATTAGTTCTTCTACGCCGTTCTCGATCAGCTTCCTTGACTCCTTCAGATATTGTTCCAAAAAATTTTTCTCTATGACTTCCAGATTATTTTGCCTTTTGAACTAACTATACGGAGTGAAATTAAAATGCATCTATCCCGCATGCTTGAGGTGGTCAAGAGTGGGGAACTGAGCGAAGAGCAATAATCCCCCGGCCAGAGCGGGAACGACCTGTCTTGAGCACTAGTCAGGTTAATTATGTTGTTGCCTATTCATAGTTTGTTAATGGTGTTTAAAATAAATTAGTATTATGAAGTCTTAGAAGCTGTTATCAGAAGTGCGATTGTAAACCTAAAGAGGCTCAGGTGTAAGGTGCGTCAATGGCCAAATCGGCGGTAGTACTTGAAGCCTGAATAAAATTACTAATTTGATCGGTGATAAATCCCGGAAAGGACAGATTTTAAAGATCGTACGTGAAAGAATAATGTCATGTGAAGTTGTTTTTATAGTTTCGGCTCTAAAAGTTCAATAAACAATGTGGGAAAGAAAGATGTTGGTCTTTTCGAAGAATCGTAAAATGCTTCGAGATATTTTTCGGAAGGTTGACAAACGCTTACAGTTAAGGAAATGGGTCGATTGATACTTCGAAGCGGTTGTAGTCAGTTCGGGAATAAATCGGAAGTAGGGGAGTCTGTGAGCATATGGTGCTCTAAACTACCAGGACAGAAAAAAATGCTGTCAGTTTGTGCCTGGTTTGTGTTGACTGCTTGAATGTAGTCTGAGTGTTGTTGTTATCGCTGGAAAGAGTATTGTTGGCTTATTTGTGTTAGCAGTAGAGTGTTGTTGGTGCATTTTAATTTATTGTAAAGTGATGTTGAAGGAATTGTAAAGTGATGTTGAAGGAATTGTAAAGTGATGTTGAAACAATTGTAAAGTAATGTTGAAAGACTGCCCGAGATCCACTTGGTGTTAACTTCTCTAACCACGCGAAGGCAGGTGGTGAGCTTAACACAACAGGTGTGTCTATGATTTTCTGTACTACCCGAGATACACTTGGTATTAAGTTCTGTAACCACGCGATGGCAGGTGGCGAGCTTAACACGACAGGCGTGTTGATGAGTTTGCTATGATTTTGTTTACTGCCCGAGATCCACTTGGTGTTAAGTTCTGTAACCACGCGATGGCAGCTGGTGAGCTTAACGCGACAGGTTTGTTGATGAGTTTACTATGATGTTGATTATTGCCCGAGATTCCTTTTGGTAATTTGCTCTGGAGCCACGCGATGGCAGGTGGTGAGCTTATTGCGACAGTTGGTTTGATATTGAGAATGTAGACTGACCGAGATTCCTTCTGGTAATTTGCTCTGGACTCACGCGATGACAAGTGGTGAGCTTATTGCGACAGTTGGTTTGAAAATGTTGATTATTGAGACAGTTGCTCTGAAAACGTTGATTATTGCGACAGTTGGTTTGAAAATGATGATTATTGTGACAGTTGGTTTGAAAAAAGCAGATTATTATGACAATTGTTTTACAAATGTTGCACGGATATTGTGGAGATCCGACCGTTGAATAAATAATATTTTTGAAAAAGTTTTGCGTTGAGAATGTGATGTATGTAACCTTATGGAGGGCAGCTTCTGAGGCCATGCATCGTGCGTTGCCTAGAAGGAGTCCCAGCTGAGTCCTCACATCTCGGTTTTTTCTTTCAACCGGGTTCGCACTGGGATGACACTTGGGTTAGAGGGAACAATTCTACCCAACGAGTGGCGTAATCTTCCAAGATGAAAATCCAATTTTCTTTGTTTTCACTGTCCGGCAGAGGGCCGAATAGATCAATCGCAATTACTTCAAATCGCTGCTGAATCACAGAGGTCTTCACATGTTGAGCTATTGAGGCGCGCATTCCGGGCCAAAAGTACTTCTTCCTGATTTTTTGTAAAGTATGTTCGATCCCATAATGACCAGCTGTCGGTGCATCATAGTATTCTCGGTTCTCTCTCTTGTTCTGGTACTACCACGGGAGGTACACTAGACAGCATCTTCAGGATACCCGGTCTCGATGGCATCAATTATCTTTTTGCTTTCGGGGTCTTGTAACTGTCCCTCACGGGTGCTTGCGGTGTTGCGGCTTGGAATGTCAACGGTGATTAGGCACACGGGACACGGCGGTACATCAGAGTCTCTACATGGGGGACGAGAGAGAGTATCTGCGACAACGTTTGCTTTTCCTGGAGTATAACTGATGGAAATGTTGAACGGCTGTAGTGTTGTAATGACCATTTGCAAGCCTACAGCGTACGTCTTTTTATCTGGGTGTCCAGATAGTCCGTAAGGGTTGAGGGTGCGCGCAATGGGTGAGAGTACCAAGTGGGGGAGCCGATCCGTGTGGGGGTGGTATCAGCAACAAGGGCGCTAGTCTGGTGGGCGCGTGGAATGTTACAGGCACAACATTTTTAACCCATCCCAGTTTCGGTGTTCATGAAGTCGACATGACAAAAAAGGCATACGCTCGAGTCCCAGCGATAAGGTTGATACGGAACAACTCAATATTTAAAAAGTTTCGCATCTCTAGCAGCCGCAGCCAACGCTTGGACTAATGCCGATAAAGTCATGGCCTTGATATTGGCTCTACGGGGAGACGCAACCGACGTGCTACAGACAATCCCATCAAATCCCATCAGATGCGCTATGGACAGACACACCTTGTGCATGTATGTGTCGCAGGCAAATAGTCATTTTACGAAAATAGCTTTTGCCTAGGCAAATACCAACTGCCCGGGCAAATAGCGTTTTTTATTATTAATTGCTAAATGACTAGGCAAATACTATTTGACTAGTTAAATAGTATATGACGGAACCGTTGTTGGGCAAATAGGATCCAGTCGATAATATTACTCAATAATTTGTGGTTAAATGCGTATCATATAGTTTTAATTTATTGATATTCTTTAAGAAAAATCTATTTCATTAAGAGAAGCCTGCTCCTCTCAGTCAATATTTTCATGTCAGGGCTTTTTAAGATGCCAATGCCATGAGCCTTCAAAAAGTTGGTGCAATTCCAAACGATGTAGTGCTTGTTTCAAAGCTAAACATTTGTGCAACAGCAGGTGCCATTCCAGCAATCCTTGTCAAAATAAGTAGCTTAAATAATAAGCCGGGTCCAGTGCTATAATATAACTGCTATATAGCGAAGCTATATAACATGTTACTGAAATTTACGCTAATTGTAGCAGATTTCCTTGCTATGTAACTTGCTAGATGTTATCCGTCTAGAGTCGGTGATAGCACTGCTTTTTCAAACGCGTCCGTGAAGCGTTTTGAAGTTTTTCCTTACTCTTTATAAGCAAAATTACCTACGCCGCTGCTCCAAGTAGTTGGTTTTCTGCATCCATCTTGACTGAACTAAGGTGTGGAGGCGACTATGTTTTAAACAAAAGTTTCATAGCAGAGTTATATAGCAAAGTTATATAGCAATGTTACTCAGTCTGGATCTGGCTTTATGTTACTTACTCCAATAAATAAGTTTCTTTTTTAGATTTGTAATTTTATGTAAATGATTTTAATATTAACTTAAAGTTGTTTTAACACCAGAACGCTGACTGTATTGGCAGCTTACTAAAGTTACCATTTATTTTTTATTCTTTTGTTAGTGCCATCATATATTTGGTATAAGAAGTCTGGTGGATATAGGTATCTACTTATTAAAAAAAGTTTCTATAAAAATTTTATGTTTCTATACAATACAATTATTTATTTCCATATGGATACTATTTGCCCAACAACGGTTCCGTCAAATAGTATTTGCCCGGTCACTTAGCAATTAATTATAAAAAAAGCTATTTGCCCAGGCAGTTGGTATTTGCCTAAGCAAAAAATATTTTCCTAAAATGACTATTTGCCTACGACATATACACTTCTCAGCTGCGAAATCGTTGCCAGAAGCCAACGGAATCTCTACAAAAGTTTGAAGCACGTTTGGTTCGGCTAGCTTTCCCGGACGCTCCAGAGGATATGATTAAAAGAATCGCTGTGCAAAATTCGAGATGGTGACACGAAGCAGACATTGATATTAGCTCGCCCGGCAAAATTATCTGATGCTTTAGCTCGGGCTTTAGAGTTCGAAACAAGTAAGGCCGGTTTAAAAAGTCAAGCCCGAATTCGAACCATTGAAGAAGAAGCTACGAATGGTATCGAAGAAAAAATGGAAGCAACACTTAGGATTGTGTTAAAGCATATTGTGCCAGAAGAAAAGAAGAAAGTCATCACATGCTGGAACTGCGGAAAAGATGGTCATGTCAGGAGTCGCTGCCAGAAAAAACCTAGGAGATTACCGACTTCATCGATGTCGGAAAACTAAATAAGGTCGAGGCAAAAGGGCAACATTCGACCTGCCATCAGAATGCCCCAAAAGCAAGCGTTGCATCTATAACACATCAACATAACAGGGCATTCGTAGATGGGTTTCTGGATAGAAAGTCATATTCGCTGCTGTTGGATACAAGAGCGACGAAGACGATTGTAAGGCCCAACGTTTTACACACCGACAAGGAAATTCTACGCACAAATTGGAGACTCTGTACCGCTACTGGAAATTCGGCTACCATCCACGGAGAAATCAACGTCATTATCACAATTGGGAGTACCGCTATCCACCACAAGGTACAGGATATCCAGGATAAGGTAATACTAGAAATGGACATTCTGGGTAGTAAGGGCTGCAGATTAGACTTCGAACGTGGCACGTTGAAAATAAATGGAGAAGAGGTAGTGCTACACCGAACTAATGAGGAAGCCATTCATGTGATTTTGACTAAAGGAGACTTCAATAGCAGAACGGACTGAAATGATTCTGGAAACTCGGGTGGATCACAAAGACGGAGAGAGAAACATCATGATGTTTGAACCCAGATGTTTAGTGACAATGAGATTGGTACTGGGGAAAAGTTTGTTGCATACGTCTGGTGTAGTACCAATAAGAGTGATGAATGTAAACTTTTACGCTCTGACCCTGAAGAAAGGCACTGTATTAGGGTATTGTTCTCCTATTTCATCCATCAAACGCCAAATAAGAATCACTGAAGAGCCACAGAAGAGGATTGCACCCGAACTAGTCAACCTGGTCAAGACATCATCGAGGGAACTTAATGACAACCATAGGAAGCAGCTTAAAGTACTCGTAAGCCGTTATCAGGACATCTTCGATACCGGGAAGGGCAAAAGAGGCAGAACCGATGACATCAAGCATCAGATCAACACTGGGGATGCGTGCCCGGTTAGACAGCCTGCTAGAAGACTTGCCAAGAAGGAAGAAGCCGACAAGATCATTCGGGAAATGGAGGAAGAAGGAGTGATTGAACCATTGAGCAGTCCATGGGCCTCGCCTGTTGTTCTAGTAAAGAAAAAGGATGGATCAACTAGATTCTGTGTGGACTATCGTCAACTGAACAACGTGACGAAAAGGACAGTTATCCACTCCCCCGAATTGATGATACCCTCGATACCTTGGCGGGTTCTTAGATCTTCTCGACTTTGGACATAAAAAGTAGTTACTGGCAAGTTAAATTGGCACCTCAAGACAAAGAGAAAACAGCATTTACCGTTGGCGCAGGCCTGTGGCAGCTTACTGTAATGCCGTTTGGCCTTTGCAATGCTCTTGTAACTTTTGAAAGATTAATGGAGACGTGTTAAAAGGATTATCGTGGAAAACTTGTCTAGTGTATCTCGATGACATTATTGTGGTCGGGAAATCATTCGAAGAGCACGTGAAAAATTTAGAGGGAGTATTTCAAGGCCTTCAAAATTCTGGATTGAAGCTTAGTCCGAAAAAATGCCACTTGTTTAGAAAAAAAGTCAGGGTATCGCCGTAGACGAGCAGAAGGTCAAGGCCGTGAAGGAATGGCCAACGCCTACAAACAAGCACGACTTGCGCAGTTTTCTCGGTTAAGTACTTACTACCGCCGGTACGTGCCAGGATTTGCCAACATTGCTTTGTGTTGCATAGAAGAGTTTGTGTTGGACACAGATGCTAGCAACGTGGGAATAGGCCCTGTATTGTCCCAAATACAGGAGAGGCGAGAGTGTGTCATCGGTTACTTCAGCAAAACCTTGTCAAAGACAGAACTAAATTATTGCGTTACTAGACGAGAACTGTTGGCAGTCGTGAAGTCCGTAGAGCACTTCTATAAATACCTCTACGGAAGAAAATTCTTGTTGAGAACGGATCATGCAGCGTTGAAGTGGCTTCTAAACTTCAGGAATCCCGAAGGACAAGTAGCCAAGTGGATCGAGAGACTGCAAGAGTTCGACTTTACATCGTGCTGGTATAATCCATCAGAACGCCGATCCGCTATCGCTAAGACCGTATCCAGAAAACTGCAGTCACTGCTTACGTGCTGAGGATAAGGACCTCTCCGTTCGAAGGACGAGAGTTATAAACGAACGCTGGAGCCCTGAAAGATACGAGAAGACCAAGAAAATGATTCCGATTTGCTATTGGTGCTGAGATGGAAGAACGAAAACCGAAGACCGACGTGGGACCAAGTTGCGCAATACTCACCCAGTGTGAAAAACCTGAGGGTCAAATAGAGAGGAACCAACTGTTGATCCCCAAAAACAGAATTTAGGAAGTTCTGGAGCAACTCCATTGTGGAGTAACAGGTGGACACTTGGGAGTGTCTAAGACCCTTGGGAAACTGCGGGAAAGATTCTACTTGGTGAACTGCAAGGAGAATGTTGAGGAGTGGTGTAAGAAATGTGCAACTTGTGCCGCAAGTAACGGTCCACAAAAACGAAGGAAACGCAGGAAGGCTCCGATGAGACAATACAACGTGGGTAGTCCATTCGAAAAATTGCTGGTCCGTCTCCCCAAACAGATGATGAAAATAAGTACACTGCTGTAGTCATGGACTATTTCAGCAAGTGGGTGGAAGCATATGCCATACCGAATCAGGAAGCTGCCACAGTTGCCGATGTAATTGTGAAAGAGCTTATCTGTCGATTTGGTGTGCGGTTGGAACTACATTCCGACCAAGGTAGAAAGTTTGAATCAGTCTTGTTTCAGAAAATGTGCAGCACATTGAATATTCGGAAGACAAGAACAACACCGCTTCACCCGCAGTCTGACGGAATGGTGGAACGAATGAACAGAACGATAAATCGATACTTGTCCAAAGTCGCCTCTGACCATTAAAGAGATTGGGATCGCTACCTTCAACTATTCCTCATGGCATACCGATCATCCGTTCATGAGTCAATCGGACAGACACCAGCTAGCATAGTGATAGATCGCGAATTACGTCTTTCCTGCGATATGCGATTTGCGATTTGGGTGCCCACCGGGTGAAGACCTAGCTGGCGACAACTATGTCACCGAACTGCGAAAGAGGATGGAATGCATTCACTATCGGACACGGTTAAAGATCCAGAGTGCTAGCGATCGGATGAAGGATACCTACGACGTCAATGCTGACAGAGGTGGATACCAGCCAGGCGACTTGTTGTGGTTGTACAACCCACGACGACGCAGGGGTTTGTCTCCAAAGTTACAGTCTTCTTGGGAAGGGCCGTACGAAGTTCTTAACCGAATTAATGATGTCGTTTACCGCATAAGAAAAAGGCCAAACGGAAAACCAAGATCATCCACTTTAACCATACCATGGGGATTCCGATTCGAGCAGTTGAGCCGAGCGGACGTGTTTTGCGGCGCTCGAGAAGATAAGCAGATAAAAAAGCGTGAAAAATTGAAAAAGAAATAGAATGGAAAAAAGTGGTAGTGAAAGCGAGAGAGAAGAAGATTACAAAAGAAAAAGAAAAGGACGAGAGTCGGAAGAGAGGATTAACCCCTTTAGGAAAAGTAAGAAGTTGGAAATGAAAGAGATGCTGAAAATATTATGGAGGATGTAGGGGAGATAAAGAAAGAGAATCGGAAGATGAGCCGGGAACTGGAACAGTTGAAAATTATGATGCGTGAAAAGGAAGAAAAGATGGAACTTGAAGAAATGAAAAAATTGGAGGAGAAAATGGAAAAGCAGAAAAAAAGAGTGAGAAGAAAGAATATTGTAGTAACGGGATTGGACGAAGAGGAATGCGAGAGCGAGAAGAAACTGGAACAATGGATGAAGGTGGAATTAGAGGTAGAAGTGACTGTGAGAGAGATGTATAAAATAAATGAAGGAAAAATGATTGTGGCGGAACTTGGGAGCTGGGGGGAAAAGTTAAAGAAAATAAAAGAAAAAAGAATGAATTTTGGGAGTATTTGAGAGAAAAGGGTGGAAGAAAAGGGGTGGGAAAAATTGGAAAAGGGAATGCCGAAAGAGTTTAGTGGAAATGTCAATATGCAGAAAGGGAAAGCAAGAAAGGGAGACCTAAAGGTGGGATAATAATGCAGCAGACTATTCACTAGTCCATTGTGTGTCTCAAGATCTGGACATATCGAAAGGGATCGCCACTGTGTTCAAAAGGAAGTTTGGCAGACTCGACTAGCTTCGAAAGCAAAACTCACAAGTTGGAGGGTTACTATGTCTGGCAGGCACTTGGCAGAATGCAAGAAGAAACATCTTCTATCTAGTCACGAAACAATTCACGTTCGAGAAGGCTACCCACCAAAATGTTTGGGATACTTTATGTGTGTTAAGAGAAACCATTCTCTCTCAAGATATCAGGAAATTAGCAATCCCGAAGATCGTCTGTGGATTTGATTGCTTAGATTGGAGGCTGATTGGAAGTATTACTCAAAGATTCAGGCTTGGCCCCTGAGATGCGCAGAAGAATGACAGAGAACGTCGCTGTGTGACAGAGACAAATAGGCGCGTTTTCGTAGAAAGTACAATCCGAGGGAGAAGTTTAGTGAAGGCTGTTGAAATGGGCCAATTTTGAACCTATTACAACGCTACCTGTACCTAATGTGGTCAGCTAATATTGTGTTTAATCCCATTAAAATGTAATTAAGGTTGCCTCTTATATTAATATTATTAAAATATTCACTTATCGCTAACCCGGTGATGTTTTGTCGGGAAGATTTTTGTCGAGAGTGTACCGAAGTGAGCACCTCGACAAACATTTAAGAAATGGATCTCCGCTGCTGGGCGGACACATGTCCACCGCGCACCCAAATTTCAGGGGCCAAGCTAGAATCTTTGAGTAGTATGTTGGAAGTGCTCTTTCGTTTCACGGGAGTGGAGATCTTAGTGCATTGCTATAACCCAAAAAGGCCAACGAACTGGAAGACTGTCGATTGTTACTTCCATGGAACGTCTGGATGCAGAAAAGGAGCAAACTGCAGGTTCCGCCACGATGAGACTGCTTTGACGTTTCGGGACGAAACATCTTTAAGGAGGGGGCAGTGTGACCTTCTCGAAGAATCGCGGCGTGATGATTTCATCATAAATTCGTACGATCGCGAATATTCTAGGTTTTGAAGTTCTCGGCCCGATTCTCGAAGAAACCAGAAAGCGGCTTCCCGCTTTAAATATAACGGGAGAACGACTGCCGAACAGTCGATGTCAAAGTCTGAATAAGCTACTGGGCGACATAATCCGTGTGACTCGTGCGAACTGTTAAAATAAATAATTGTGCCGTTATAACTGTGATCTGTAAATAGTCTAGTGTTTAAATAAATTGTACATAGTTCGTTCAAATAAATAGTTTTGTGAACCTATAAACGCTACAATATTGAAACAATAGAGAACTATAGAATTTCAAATACCCAATAGAATGTAAATGGAAGTACTGAGATACATAGGCCAATACAGTAACAAAGTCGAGAATCAAAATATTCGCGAACTGTGAAATAGAAAATTATAGAACTATTATCTAAAATAAATAATAAGAGAAATAGAAAACTGCAAAGGTAAATTTATAACACTGAATTAGAACCAGAATTTTTGAACCAAGAAACTATAAATCCAAAAACTCCAGAAAACTTAGAATGAACAGTAGAAATGGGAAACCGAGAAATCAAGAAACTGTTCAAGTGAATTCTGAACTGAATCGACAGAATTCAGAAATGCAAAAGTTTTCAAATCCAGAAATAGGAAAATCGGTACACTGAAACATATTTTTTTATGTTAAGCCGGAAACTGGAAAAATATAAAATTGAAGAACTGAAGCAAGCAACTTAATAAACCTAAACTAAGAAACTTTAGAAACGAAGGAATTCAAAAAGGAATAAGCTGATATTCATGACATTTTAAGAAACTAACTATCTTATAAAACATAAAACCGAAAGAATTGAAAAACATGAAAGGCTGAAAATACTGTCGAGGATTAAATTAACTTAGAAGTAAAGAAAATGATCGTGGGGATTTTTAAAAACTATAAACCTGATGAGAAACTGGAATCTTCTATAAATAATAAAGTTGTGAAAGCTGTAAAAGGAGATTTTGAGAAACTGAGAGCTTAATGTAATTAAATAATAAAACCAGAAAAGTATTATGCAAAAAAAACGGAGAAAACCCGATAACCAAGAAACCGAAAAATTGGAGGTAAAGACTAAGAAATAGAGAATAATAATGAAATACGGATGAATCCTCACATTTGAAAAAAAGATTTCCGAAGTAGGGACTCATATAAAAATTAATTGCACAACACAATTTATAAAGAATGGGTAGTGTAAGAGCAATTGCAAAATTTTTAAAGCTCTTCATTATTCATCACTCTGACTCTGACAATAAAAAACATTCATTTTCGCATAAATAAATTTTATTCTTGTCTATAAAAGTGTAGTACAAAAACACTACTTCTAAAAAAAACCTAACACACTACCATATATATCAGACTAGAATACACAAAAAATATTCACCATTCAGTCAAATTTTCGAGGCTTTTCGAGAGTAGCCTCTTCATCATCGAAGTTCAATAATGGTTTCTTGGTCTCTTCTAGGTCTTCAGCCAGGCCCAAAAACAACTCCCTGAACACCAATCCGTCCATGTTTTTCGCTATGTACTTAAGAAACAACCAGTCGGTAAAATCACAATGTTTGGTTACAGTAAGGAGATTCCAAGGATTCAGTTTGCCCGGACACGATACGGAAAAGACCATTTGGTTGAATTTTTTGCTTCTGGCATGCAGAATAATGGTTAGAAGTCTCCAGATGAGGCCAAGAGACGAAATGACGAAGAGGAATATGAACCAATACCATAAAAATATGTAGATTTTTTCGTTGATGATGTTCAGGGCCATGACACACATGGCGTCATGAAGCTGGATGGTACCTGATGGACCATATTTGTGGAAAGTACATTTTGTTACCTATACCAAAAAATATATACTTAAGTGAGTTAACATATTTATTTGAGTTTATTACTTTAGGGAACACCTCATCCAAAGCTGTTACAGTTTGTTCCAAGCCTTCCTCTGCCACTTTGACCCCTAGAGGCAAAAACTGGTGGTCTAAGAAGACATCCGTTATGTATACTTGTAAGACCACGTTTAGGACATTAAGAACCTCACAAAAAACCAACCATCTGGACCAGGATTTGTTGATGTAGATTCTTTGGACAAAAGCATCTTTCACTTGTTGCATCAACTCTTCTCTAAAATCAAAATTTAAATTTGTTGATTTTCTAATTACTTGTCTGATTACTTCTTCTCTTTAGATGGAATCGTCTTGTCTTTGACCGCAACCTCTTTCTCCAGTAAAGCAAAAGCCCCCAATTGGAGCCCTTGAATCAAACGACGAATTCTACCACCCTCAAATTTTTTCCACAAAAGATGGGTTAAATGAAACATTATAGCTTGTCCAAACAAGACAAAAGGAACCCACTGGTAGTAGGCGTGTCTCTGTATGGGTTCAGTAGAATTGAACCCATAAGAACCAACACCGGGATGAGCCACGTTTGCAGTTTCCACCATTTTGTCGTCGTATTGTTTTATCTTTTTAAAAAACGTTTTATATACTATGCTTTTTCTATTACTTTTGTACTTACCACAGTAAAGGTGGTTGTGAAAAAACAAAAGGTGTTCATCACATGTTCCGGTACACCTTTGTCATTAATACACTTGATGTGTTCACCAATATATTGTCTTGACGTGACCAAAATGGTGGCCACAAAGAAAAGGAGTGTTGTAATACGGTAGTGTAAACGGAAAACCCAGTTGTCGATTTGGAATATTTGAGGTTTGATCTTGAAGTTCTTGGCGATAGTTTCAAAAGTGCCCAACATTTTGATGGTCTATCGTTCGGAGGAGTTACTTATTTGACTGAAAGTAAAAAAAATATATTTTTACGTCTTGTGCAAGTGTGTGTAGCGAAACAAACCAAACAACTAGCAAAGCTATTGTCACTCTCATAGATAAGTATGTGAAGCTACATAAATAAAACGGTTATATATAATTCTTGTCGAGTGTTGATACGATTCTTTCTTGATGTGTTATCTTTAATATAGAAGTATTCGAATTCCTATTTGAATTAAAATGTTTATAGTTATTTATTGTATAAGACGATAGAATTGAATTTAATCTTTGAGAGTGCATTTAACGTCGAAGCGTTAACCGAGTCACTCGGAAAGATAATCAGCAATTTTATCGTCGTATATAATATAAAATTGTATTCAATCTTCACCATTTTTACTGCCACATGGATTTAATTCTCTCACGTGAAAAAATTCAAAAATATTTTATTTACTTTGTGAGCAATCCCATATACAAATTTGCCTACTTTTTAGGATGGAAGTAATTTATTTATTTTTCATATAACATTGGACACATTGTTGGTTCACTTTGAATCGAACAAAGATGCTCTATGTACACTAAACACAATAAGTAATTTGTAGTAGCAAACATTCAATATTTTCCTACATTTGCCGGTCTCTACTTGGATCACTAAGTATTTGTATTCATTTTCACTGTCACTTGAAGTATATCACATGACGTATAATTATGACACATTGTACAAGTTAAATTAAATAAAAGACAAATCACTTTGACAGAGAAATTGCAACTGTTATCTTATCACAAACAATAAAAGACACGGTTTCTTTTATGTAAGCAACTATTACATCGGGAGAACGGAGTTAACTGCTTGATAAATTTCGTCATGCAAAAAACCTTTACGTGCATTTATAGAAAACAAATATTGCCAAAAGTATACCGGCTGAGTAGGGAAAAATATTGAAAAGAGGAATTATTAGGTAATAGCAAAATAATAACTTACGAACATGCGTCAAGTAATACCACACGATAAATGCTGTCGTAATAAAATTAGTTACCACTAATTAACATATTTAAGTTAATTCCCGACTCAGACACACAACTGCTATTAAGGACCGCTTAATAAATGGTAAGACCTTACTTGCTCATTGAGTTCGGACCGTCAATTATAAAGTTCAGATAAATTTATGTCACCTTAAGCCTGCGCTGTGTTCAGAATAAGGTTGACTTATTAATGAGGTTGATAAGATATAGGAACAATGGTTTATGTATTGATTGTTGCAGCGTTTGCATCGTTGTGCAATTGGTAGTTATTTTGCAGTGACTGTAAGGGTTTCAGAAAGTAGAATGTTTTAATTTTTGAGTATGATATTATTTAGAATAATTTTTTAAAAGGTTTTTAAAAAAGGTAATGACTTATTGTATAGTCATTTATATTTGATCTATTAATAAGATAAATTTTATATTATAATATACAAGAATGTAGAATAGATTGAAACTTCAAACTCTCAAGCACTCTCGCAGTTCGGGCTGTTTAAACGCAATTGTTGTCATATTTAAATATCTAATGACATTTCAAATTACACTTAACCTTTCTTTCTACTTTTCTCAAATAAACTAAAAGAATATCAAAGGAAGTAACCTATTTTGACAATCTGAATAAATACAAATACCAGTAACACATTGCATTTAAAATCGTGAACAACAAGATATCTAAAATCAACAGAATATCAAAACATATTTCTTAACTTTCTCATCTATCAGTCTTCATTACAGTACCTCAAGCTAAATTGAAACTGACTAAAATATATTTATAATAATATTCTACTAGATATTCTACTGGTTTTAGAAAAAAATCTTGAAGACAACACGAGTTTTATAGTTTAAAAATCTCGGTCTATTAAATTCTCGCTCCCTACGGTCGCTCGAATTTAAACTACGACCTGGATTTGTAAACTGTCTATGAAACTCTAGTTGTCTTAATTGCTATAGAATCACATTTCCATTTACGACGATTGATAAAATTTAAGTACAAACGTTCGGTCAACTTTATTTATAATATTATATCGCTTTTCGGGAGAATAAAGACGTAATTGTAAAATTCGGTTAAAAAAGTTTTTGTCACTACTTTTTTTTCTCATTACAACACTTATATTTGTAATGTAATTTTTAATGCTAATTTATTGTATGTTTATTCTATTCTTCATTCTATCAATATTGAACAACACTTTTAAACAAAAAAATTTAAAAAAAATCTAAAAAAAAAAATATGATTACTGGTAATTAATGCTATTTTTATTTATTTAAGTTTTTAAAATTTAAAAAAGCAAACAAGAATATTAGGAACTTAGAGCAGTCTAGGAAGTCTGGCGTTTTAAGTGGGAGGACACTTATAATATAAGTAGACTCGAATTTTTGCTCCTTTTAAATTGATTGTGATATAAATCAAGTGCATGGATGGTGTACCAATGGGATCTTGATGTTATACAGTGTGGAAATTAAGTAAGGAATAAATTCAGTAACTCCGTTAGTATTTGCGCTAGAAATGTTAAAAAGCATGTGGTAGGGCTAATTATAGCGCATCCGACGAACGTATACAAAAGTTCCTAAAAGCAATCAATGAGAAAAAAATAAGAAAACAACCCTAAATTTCAAAGTAGGTCTGACAAATTAACAAAATTAACAAAAAGACTATTGATGTGAGAGTTATAAATTAAAGATATTACAAGAAATGTTCAAACTGATGACCCTGCATCATCTGATAAAATCCAAGACGATCATAAAAAGCAACCAATACGTTTTGAATGGTTTGGGGAGTTATTAAACTGCACTCATATCAAATTTTTCCTTCAAGATTATCCAATTTGTTGGGTCGGTTTTGATACACCTTGCTTTTTAAGTGCCCCCATAGAAAAAAATCTAATAGGTTCTGTCTGGGGACCTATCCTGCCATTCTATTGGACCTCTTCTTGGAAACACTTTGTCCAAATAACGCCGCACCGGGCTTAGTGTGTTGGAGCACCATCCTGTTGCAACCAGATATTATTATTTATAGAAGTTCATTTATTATTTAATAGAGAAAAACAGTTGAGACACAATTGAAACGTGGACGTACCAAAGGTTCTAAGTGCCAAAAATGAAAATTTTCGGTTTTTTCTCTAGAAAGGTAGTATGTACCTTGCTGCATGTTCTGACAAAAGTTCTACGTTCTAACTATCTAAATAAGATTGTAAAAAATTAAATAGATGAAGACACTGGTATGTGCCAAGCATGTTTTACAAGGAAAGGTCCTAAGTGCCATTTGTAAATTAACCGTCAGTTGGTTAATAAAATGTTCTTCCTCTGTTTCAATGTCGAAGGTGGTAGATTCAGATCTGTTCAAAGCAATAAACTATACAGGGTCTATCAGAACTGGCGGACCAAAATGACACGGTGAATTCACGATCTTCTGGGACTAATTGGAAAAATGTTTTAAAAAATCTATCTTTAATAGTGATCAGAAAATGAACGATTTAAACTAACCAATCGTGTTGCTGATGTTAAGTTACCTGTAAATTAGTTTCTCCTGCTTTATTTGTAACTATGCATGCATTTGAAATATTTTTGCATTGTTCTTACACTGACGTAATTTTTTAGGTTATTTCTCATTAAAATTTTTGACAAGAGTATTTAGGACCAACAAAATAAAATAATAAACTCAATCTAAATGGGTGCATTTTTTCGTCTTTAAGAATACGTTCAACAGAAGAGGTGGACATTACTAGCCACAACACTAATGCTCGTTTCAGGTTCCTCTTCAAAAATCACACATTGTGAACGGTTCCCGCAGTTCTTGGAGCAATTTCTGCTAGGTTGTTCCCTATTTGGAAAACTGCGTACTCCTGAACCGTCGCTGTTGCACTGTGATTACATTCTCCATATAACAGGACCATATCAAAATATTCCTCCGGATTAAACATAATTATAATTATTAAATGAAATAAAAGCCCAAATCAACGTTTTGAATGACGTTTATAACTGTCACAAATACTTTATTCTGTCATAATAGTCATTATGTTTTTCAACAATCAGATTTGTTTCTATAGTTAAAAATACATTTTTAAGGCAATTTTACATCTACAACGCGATTGGTCAATTAAAAACGTTCTTATTTTAAAATCCAACAAAGATGGATTTTTTTAAGTTTTTTCTCCTCATCTCCAGAATATCGTTTATCCATGACATCATTTTGGCCCGCCAGTTCTGATAGACCCTGTATATAATAACCATTCCAGCGAAAAAAATCCGTCTCCAAATATCGTCGTTAAAACCTGAAAATTGTGTAACTCCATTCTGAGTTTTACAAACAGGAGAAGCAAAAAAATTTTTTCTTTCGCGTTGTGAGTCAATATATTTCAAAACTTTCACTATCACTATATTCGTATCAGAGTTTTGAATTCAGTGATAATGAAAGTTTTGAAATATATTGACTCACAACGCGAAAGAAAAGAAAACAGTTTTTTGCTTCTCCTGTTTGTAAAACTCAGAATGGAGTTACACAATTTTCAGGTTTTATCGACGATATAGTCCTCCATTTTATATTATTGATATGGAAGAACACGAAATCTGCAGTTAAAATATGATTTGATAACACCAATCCCACAATAATGAAATCTAAAGAAACTTGATTTTAACGGTGGAATTGAAGATGTTGCCAAGCCAAAATTGTGTGTCAGAAAATAAAAAAAAAACGCTGACCTCAATGATACATTACCTTCCAACTGAGGAACATACGGAATTTTTTATTATACCTGCTTCAGAATCGCCGTTTATAGCACGCCCGAGCGTGCGAATACAGGCGATTAAAGCACGGCGAGCTTTACAGGTTGTCAAGGAAATATAGGTATCATTATAACTTCATCAAATTTGAAAACTTTTCTTATCCCTTCAGGTATGGGTCTTTTGACTTCGATGGTAGTATTTTGGATTCCGCTCGTTCGGCCAATGCTTCTATATCGGGTGAAATCTCGTTTTAACACATTTTTCCTCGATTTTTGCTGACACGACTAAATGCAATGACAGACGTGAACGCGAGAAAAACGTAAACAATAATTGTCGTAACTAATGGCAATATTATTACGCCATTTCGATTTATCACGACAAAAAATATTTCTAAGTTTTTAGTGCTTAATTTGTTTCCAGTATTGCGGGTATAATAAAAAATAGCGTAAAGTATTCGTGGATAACTGGCCTTTAAAACACTTGCTCTATTACTCTCGCTCTAAAACTCGCGCGTGTTTTAAAGACCTTGTTATCCACTCATACTTTAATGTACTATTACCGGAGACTTCTTCAATAATAATTAAATTCCGGCACTTGAGGTAGTTTTAAATGTTATAGGCACTTATGCTTTTTCTAAATTTTTCATTTTATTTTGACCTAATTGACATTTTTGTTCAGTTATTTTTCTAATGTAATAATGAGTTATTCTTTTTCCTTCAGCCTCATACATATCAGCCTCATACATATCTAGGTGCTAAATAAAAATATTCGTAGAAATTGGGAAGTTCTTTTTTAATAACTCGAAAGTAAGTTTTTGGCACTTAGCGCCTTTGGTACGTCCACGCTTCAATTATTTTATACCAATTCAGAACTTGTCAACATTGTATTGGTATCTCTATGGTTTTTTCTTAAATTCCGATAACATTAGACAGTTCTGTTAATTTTTTGAAATTTTACTAATTTAGCGCCATTTTAATTCATTTTTTCCTTATCTAACCTATTAAGTATTTGACAACATTGAAAAAAGAATCAAAAACTCTATCCAAATGTAAAATAAAAAACATAGGTTGCCATTAAAAAAATATATTGATGACGTCATAACTGTCAAAAATAAGTGATGAAAAAAAAATAGTATACGTTCCTCGGATGAGCTATAATTAGCCTTATCACATGCTTTTTAAGTTCTATTTTTAGTGCAAATACTAACGGAGTTACTGAATTTATTCCTTACTTAATTTCCACACTGTATATAGTTTTCAATAAAATTTTCACTCCTGTCGCCCGTGGACTTACAATTCGTTTATTTTAATTTATTTATTATTTACATTATGTATTGTTATTTCTTACATAATAAATTTTTTCACATCATCTTACTCTCGTTAATATTATAAGACTAACATTAATCATTGAAAATTAACCATTTTTACTAAAAATCTCTGTTATTTCTTAATTATACCACAAAAAGTTGAATCAAATTGTGAAAAGTGTATTTCCGCACGAATTTGGCGTTTTATCGCTAAACTCAGCTAAATAACATGCTTTTCTTTACTCTGTAGCGCTAAATAGTAACAATCTCACATTATTAGGTACATTAGAATAGTTCCTGGTAAGAAAATTTACTGATTTTTGTTACAGGAGCTCGTTTCATTTCTAAAACAACAACTAATTGATTCCATTGTGTTTGGAATTAATAAATACACTATAATCCTCACAAAGCTTGTCAAGAATAATGAATAAACGTTTGTTTTTACAATTCCAGACGCTGACAGGTTTATTTCGTCCCACAATTTTCTAAAACAGCTTTTCTAGAAACTAGACGGAAAAGTATTATACCCCTCAGTTTTTGTTTATTCGAAATCAGGCGTTTACTAGGTAAAAAAAAAATCTAAACATTTGTCTTATTTGAAACGCGCGCCTTTCTGTAACGTCAACGTAGGACAACATTCAAAGTTACTAGACGAGCGGACTAATGAGAGACGCATGAACCAATGAGAATGCTCCCCGAAATGACGTCACAACAGGCGGTAACTGTACAGCGTTTGAAAATCTTAGCCAAAATTACGATTTTTGATACGCTCTGTTATCTCACAAAGCAATTTTATTAAACGTTTTGAAAGGGACAATTGAACATTGAACATTTGAACATTTCTACACACATACTCAGAATTTTTTTTTATCCACGGGCAACTTATCATTTATAAACACTTAATATATCTATCACTGGACTAATTTTTAATCTGTTGCACTAATGTGTGTCTACTACACAAATCGTAGAGAGATAGATATTAAAATGTTTCATTAGAATGTCCGGGTATAGATTACAGTTAGTGAATATGCAACTGAAGTATTTTTCACTTACCTTGCTCCAAATTGATTCATTAGTAGTATTTGTTTGCTTGAAGTAAACAGAAATAATATAAATTTAATTCCTTATGCACTAAAAAATTTCAAAATAAGTAATGCAACGAGTGTTTTGAAATCCTTTAAACTTAGTCCAGGAAATAATTTCTAATATAATGAGACTCCGTTAAGCTACTACTACTTTTACTTTCTTACATATAAGGTATTTTAACAAAAACTGAGAAAGTTGAACCTTCTTTATTTGTATATATGTACCTAATTCGTTTTGATATAATTAAATACCAAAAGTAGTCGTATAGTTATTTATCTAAAAGGTCTCGCGGTGAAACGATCAATTCCTATTTTTTAAGTTTACACCTTAAGAATCGGTTTTTAAAGCTTGGTAGGACAAACTGATGGGTAAAACCAAGCGTTAACGAAATGCGTTAACAAAAATCGTTCAACCCTCTACACTGTGCCATATATTGTTGGTTGTCGAGGTTGTTTGTTATTGGAGTTGCCTTTTCTTCCTCCGTATATTTTTCCACTCCTCAACTCCTTACATTTATGTATATCTATTGATATTAATACTTATATTTATATACAGTGAAGTGAATAAAGGTATAAAATATTGTAAGATAATTATGGAAGAAACCAGTTTAAGTGATGCTGAAAAAAATCACGTATCGTATTTTATCAAGATGATATCAATAGTGAAGAAAATCAATCTTCCTAACAATGTATTTATGTAATATAAGTTATATGTTTTTATGTAACATGATTTATATTTTATTTATAATATTAACAAATATAAACAAAAGTATATAAATACATGCTTTCAGTATTATAAGAGATGCGTTTATTTGCCCCGTTGGCCTAGTGTATATTCAAAGACAATCACACTTAAGAGGGTTCTCCAGTGGCAGGTACATTTCTGCCGGTCGAAGTACATTTTTCCGCAATATCTTTTTTTTAATCTAAAAATTTCAAAAAATCGCTTTGTAGCTGCAAAGATCTATATTTTATCAACACGCCTACAAAATTTCAACGAAAAATCTTCAAAAATAAAAAAGTTGCATTCAATGCCGCACATTTTTGTACATTTTTGCGCGCCGTTGAAGATAAATAAATATAAATAAATAAATAAAGTTTATTTGCAGCAACATATAGTACAAACAATATAGACATACATCAAGCAAAATACATAACAAACATACAAAATACATAACGCTGCAAAAGGGCACGAAGTCAGTAGAAACACTGTTTTTCATTCGAGCTAGATAACTTTTCTATTTTTGAAGATTTTTTGTTGAAATTTTGTGGGCGTGTTGATAAAATATAGATCTTTGCAGCTACAGAGCGATTTTTTTGAAAATTGTAAATTAAAAAAAGATATTGCGGGAAAATGTACTTCGACCGGCATAAAAGTACCTGCCACTGGAGAACCCTCTTAAAGAGTAAACTCCAGTCGCGCGTCGGAGCTGACGCCCACAATTTGGAATATAAAATTCCATGATACAATTGTTGGAACAAAAAAAAATTGTACCCTACCCACCCATCCAAAAATGAAGTTTCTTTTAAAATAATTGTTTTGATGACGAACTAAGCCGGGGTTAGTCTTAAATTTTTAGGTTTATGTCAGCTTCCTCGTCTTTCAACTTTTCCTATAGGTTTTTTTTCAGCTTCTTAAATTTTTAGATTCGTATAATGTCTTGATTTTCGTCTTTAGGTTTTTAGGTTTGCAGGTTTTCAGATTTTCATTTCTCATATCACTCTCAGATTTCACTTACAGATTTCCCGAATGTTAGGTTTTCCGTGTCCTTGGTTTTCAGTTTCTCAGAGTTTAATATCCCAAAATTTTTAGTTTCTCAGGTTCCCAAGCTGTTTGTTTCCAATTTATGATGTGTTGAGATTTTTTTTAGTACTTTAAATACTCACGTTGTCCAACTTTCGGATTCTCAAGTTCAAGTTTTAGCTAGTTAAAATTTTCAAATTTGTAAATTTTAAATCTCTTAGGTTTTTACTTTCTCTGAGTCTAGAGTTGTTATATTTTAAAATATATCGATTGGCTAAATCTCACGTTTTCAGTTTCTCCAGTTCTAAAGCCCTGGTATTATCGAGTTATCAAATTTTCATGTTTTCATAAAACATCTGATTTTCAAGAATTTTCCTACGACCTGTATAAAATATCAAAAATCGCACTAGTCTCTGCTATCGAAAATTATTTGCGCATAGCAACAACGCAGAGTGAAATAAAGAAAATAAAGTCACGATAGCTAACGTCAACGAACAACTTTTTGTAGTGATTGTGAAGTGAAACTGGTAATAATGGTGATAGATATAAAATAAAGAAGCTTAATTTTTATTTTTTAGTCATTGTAATTATGAATGTACCAGAGGAGCTGCTCCCCAGCGTTGAATATTGTAGGATTGGCTGCAACAGTTATAGACTCACTTAAGGAGTAGAAGAACTAGAATTAATTGCACCGAACACTTTAACGTTGCAATTATTCAGTGGGTTTTATCAAATATCCGTTTTTCAGCACTTTTTAACTCTCAGACTTTCAGATTTTTAATTCCTCAGATTCTTTGGTCTTTGCCTTCTAGGTTGTCCATTTCTCAGGATATCAATTACTTTATTTAAGGTATCAGATTTCCGTGCTACCGCTTAGATTAACAGAACTTGAAGTTGTGTACTTCTAGGTTTTTCAATTTGTAATGTCTTTAGGTTCTCTATTTTTCCGGTGTTTTGGTTTTCAGACTTCCATTTTCTGCTGTATTTAGAAAATACGCTTTAGACATACACTGTAGAGTAATTATACACCAATAAGTTTCAGAGACATTTTTCTTAGCCAACCTATTTTATTGTTTAAGATGCGAAGTTCGCGGGCAATAATGCTAAAAAAAGGTTTCTCAACCGAGGTTTATATGCTATTTTTTTCACCACTCGCACATTTGTTTAAGTTTTCTTTCACCAATAATAATGCGAAAGGTCGAAACGAAAAATTAAAAGTTTTTTATTTAAAATATTGCTACTTTTTTATCTACTAGTAGAAGAGAAAAATCCATTATTGGGTAAGATACAGAACATCAAGTTCTCAAACATCAAACACGATATACAATGATGTTTTCTATAGACATTGGCAGTCTATAGCGACTATTTCCTTTTTTTATTTGGTTAAAATCAGCAAGGAAGATAGAGCTCTATCCGTTTTTCTTAAAACACACAAAGACTTATATACAGGTTGTAACAGAAATAGGTAGCAAAATTTTAAGCATCAGTGACACAGAACTTTTTTGTTCGGATTTTTTGTGCCATTTAATTGTTTTCTATTCCTCTTATTTTTATTTAGTAAGTGAGTCTTTAGTAGGGTATAGTCAGGTACCATTATCCATTCGGTGAATGAATGTGTAAGGAAGTTTAAAAAAATGCCGGCCCTTACAAACATTGAAAAAACGGACATTGTGCTTAAAAATTTTAGCAGCTCGAAGGATTTATAACCAACGTTCTTCCAATCGCCAGCTTCCAAGTGGTCGAACATTTTCTAAAAACTGCACAACTTTTGAGGGATTATGGAAATTATTATTGTATGAAGTCTAAAAAAAAGGTCAGAACTATTATTTATTATTGTGAGCACGAGTTTTTTAAAATTGAAATTTATGTTCGTTTTTGTTAAATGTCGAAAAATGATCTTGTACAAATTTATTTTCCTTGTAACATCTCGAACAGTCTGCGACAGACCTATACTGATAGAGAAAGAAAAATAACTACTTTCGTACTTTCGCTTGTGCCTGCGATGTTTTTGTCCCTGCGATAACGCAGTCGAACTAACCTGCAGTGACGTACGATGATTTTTGTGCTACATTTGGAATTATTTTAACTCTACAACCATGGAGTTTATGGCAAAAGTGTATTGAGAAATATTGTTGCTCTTGTCAAGTTCTGTAACTGGTATGGTAACTAAATTTTAATACCTATTTCTGTTACACAATATTTTATCAGTGATCCATAAATTATTATTAAAACAGTTTAGCATTTGAGTACAAAAACATTAAAACCCATCAACATTCAGCCTGTCAACATTCGTCTAATATTTATCCTTTGGTTTAGCAATTTATAAGATACATCGACGACAAAAATAAGGAGTATAAGATGAGATCAAACTCTAAGATGCAGAAGAAGATGAGAAATTAAAGTTTCAATTATGAAAGAAATTTAGAGTATAATAAAGATTGAAAAGGATAATAAGGGCATTCGAGCTTCAGAAACAAGTGTAAAAATTATAAATAATGTTAAAGAGTAGGTTATCAAAACAATAACTTTGCAATTTCATTCAGCGAATATGGTAAAAAGAATGCCGATGAAAATGAGGAGGTGAAAATGCGCAAAATGTATCTTTTCTCTCCATTAGTAACAGATATTCACCATTTTGAAACTCAGCAATCCCAGAAGCTGTCCGTTAGGTAATACAGTTCAATAAAATTCGTTGCTAGTCTACAAAAATAATTTAATGTGTTTGGTCAGCTGTATTTTCTGACCGCTCTGTTGACAAGTGAGGATTCAAACAAGCTAATCTTGTGGAGTAAAAACAATAAGTGCGCCAGTTCATACCAAGTCTTTCTTGAAAGACTAGGAATCTAGATCCTTGGATTATTTTTGATTTCGCCGCTGCAAATATTAATTAAGAACATAAACTAGGAAATGAATTAAGCTAGAAAAGCATGGACCAATTAATCAAAAATAATAGTAAATTTTTTTAAGTCTAGAACATTTTACTCATATATTTTTTTATAAAAATTTTGTTTAAGTTTGTTGTGTAGGAGCACTGCATTATGAATGGAAATAAGAACCCTAATTAATAATGAACATATCTTTTTAGGTTAGCGATGTAGGAAATTTAATCTCTCTCTACATTCTTAACGAACGAATTTATTAAGAAACATCTATTCTATTAATATTGGAAAATTTAAATACCTACTGCGTATGAGACTCTTTCTGGAAATAATCCGGAGTAAACAATCTCGATTCAACTCGAATTTTTCCAAACCCTGATAAGTGCTCGTAAGCAAACAGTCAACATGCTGACAAAATTAGGTGACATAATAAGCATATAACAATAAGATTTCAACATCGTCATTTACCGTCCGTAGGAACCAACAACTTTATCTTTAATAAGAAATTAACAACACACATTAAATGACGCATCAGAGAGATGCTGATGTCTCTTACTATTTATTACACTGCAGATTTATTGGTTTTATAACATTGTAAACAAAGCCCTCCCTATGAATTAGGTGTAGATTAATTAAACTACAATAGAATTAAGAGATTAAATTAATTCGACCCGAATTTCCTTCGCCTTTGACCGCACGGGTGAAGACTACAATAAGTTGATAACGGATTGATGTCACAGGTCGATGACGTTCGTCTTTCAATAAACTCAAATATTTGAGTTTTTGATTTACTAGTATAGACTCTATAGTCAACAATAAATAAATTTCAAGACGTGGAGATATATACTGGTAATTTTCGGAGACCCTGATAAATTGTAAAGTTATATCTACATAATATCTCAAATCTGAATCGGAGAAAAAATGTTGCAAATTCCTACTGTTGATAGTAGTTATTTTGTTACATGATTATTTTGTTGTATCTAATGTAAATAATGAAATAATTAGTTGAACCATTTGAAAAAGTTGGGAAAGAAGAACCTGGAGGTGACACTATTGCAATTGAGCAATAAATAGATGGATAAATAAATAAATTAGATGTTACCAGATAGAAAAACGGGATTCATTTCTAAATTCAGCGGTAAAATACGATTGGAAGATTTTTTATAACAAAATACCACCTTTTTTGCATTCTTATACATTATTATGTTCACTTACTAATCTTCCAATAAGTATATTTACTATCTTTATGCTTTCCTGAAAGCCGGATTCTGAAACATGCATTGCCCGTAAGACTAGTTTCAGACGGGGATGATTTATTATACAGTGTGGAAATTAAGTAAGGAATAAATTCAGTAACTCTGTTAGTATTTGCGCTAGAAATAAAACTTAAAAAGCATGTGATAGGGTTAATTATAGCGCATCCGACGAACGTATACTAATTTTTTTTCATCGATTTTTTTGAGAGTTATGCCGTCATCAATATATTTTTTAATGGCAACCTATGTTTTTTATTTTACATTTGAATGGAGTTTTTTATTCTATTTTCAACGTTGTCAATTACTAAATAGGTTAGATAGGGAAAAGATGAATTAAAACGGCGCTAAAGTTCAAATTAGTAAAATTTCAAAAAAATTAACAGAACTGTCTAATGTTATCAAAATTGAAGAAAAAGCCATAGAGATACCAATACAATGTTGACAAGTTCTGAATTGGTACAAAATAATTAAATAAATCTCTATTAAATAATAATATCTGGTTGCAACAGAATGGTGCTCTAACACACTAAGCCCGGTGCGGCGCTATTTGCACGAAGTGTTCCCAAGAAGATGGAAAAAGAGGTCCAATAGAATGGCAGGCTAGGTCCCCAGATTGAACCCCATTAGATTTTTTTCTATGGGGGCACTTAAAAAGCAAGCTGTATCAAAACCGAGCCAACAATTTGGATGATCTTGAAGGAAGAATTCGACATGAGTGCAGTTTAATAATTCCCCAAACCATTCAAAACGTATTGGCTGCTTTTTATGATCGTCTTGGATTTTGTCAAATGATGCAGGGTTCTCAGTTTGAACATTTGGTGTAATATCTTCAATTTATAACTCTTACATCAATAGTCTTTTTAAAATTTAAATATATTTTTTGTTAATTTTGTTAAATTGTTAGCCCTCCTTTGAAATTTAGGGTTGTTTTCTTATTTTTTTTCTCATTGATTGCTTTTGGGAATTTTGTTTTGTTTGGATTTCTATGGCTTTTTCTTAAATTCCGATAACATTAAACAGTTCTGTTAATTTTTTTGATATTTTACTAATTTGAATTTTAGCGCCGTTTTAATTAACTTTTTCCTTATACTTAATAGGTTATATTTGACAATGTAGAAAACAGAATAAAAACTGTATTCAAATGTAAAATAAAAAACATAGACATAACTGTCAAAAAAAATTGATGAAAAAAAATTAGTATACGTTCGTCGGATGCGCTATAATTAGCCCTACCACATGCTTTTTAAGTTTTATTTCTAGCGCAAATACTAACGGAGTTACTGAATTTATTCCTTACTTAATTTCCACACTGTATATTATTATTCTTAAACGCTGCACTGAAGCTTCAGCTTATTGTGCCCCACTCAGCTATTGTACTCCATAAAGCCTGTGCTGTGGATGAACTTTTGTACAAGCTCTATGGGCATATGTTTTATGTCATTCGCTTCAGCCTATAGTCCAAGCAAATTCGACTTTTTAGAAGAAATACGTCATGAAGCTATTTAGCATTTTTCTCGTAAACGGTAACTTCGACGAGAAAATGTTATAGTAATTATTATGTTCTCCATTAAATTCTGCATAAGATTGATCATACGACGTCTTTCGGTGGGAGACCAACGTTCATAAATGACGTTGGAAAATGAGTAGTTTTCAGCGCGAAGGCTAAAATTAATCCAGTTCCGTTTATTGCGGCGATTATCTCGACAACCATTAGTGGGAGCAAGAAATGTATAGAAACAAGATTGTAGAGTAGGTTTTTCTGTACAAGGCACATATTGAATAAAACATTTGGAATAAATTGTTATTTGACAAAAAACGGGGGTGGACTAATGTTTGCCTTCGGGCTGAAAACTGTACTCATTATCCAACATTAATTATGAGCGTTGGGTAAGAGAAGAGGCAAGAACTTCATGAGATCAATTTTATGCAGAGTTGAATGGAGAACAAAAATCCGATATTATTTTCTTGTCGGAGTTACTGTTTACGAGAAAAATGCAGAAGAGCTTCATGAGGTCATGCTCGGGGGCGCTTTTTTAAACAAAAGGGGATGAAGCTCCCCCTGGGGGGTGGGAACTCTTCGGATTTTTATTTGGGTACTTGCTGAGAGTTCATAACCAAAATTTCTAAATTTTGTAAATTATGTATTTCTTCTATTCGGCCGTTTTTTCGTCTAGTTTGCTTGGACGAAACTGTTCAACCCTACGTACCTCAATATTGATATCTTCACTATAGTCGCAAATGACTCATCAACCACTTTAAAAAGCAGATTCAAATATGATAAATGAAGCTCTGAAAACACACTATATATTATAACATATTAGAAGCAAGAAACTTTTGAATGCAGGTTTTTTTCTTATGAAAATTTAATCACTTAATAAGCTAGCTATGAAAACAATTATCACGTAATTAGTTTTGAAAAAGTTTATGATTTACTGGGTTTCACATTTTTTTTTAAAGTCTCAAACCATTTATTCTTATATACAGGCTGTCCCATTTAAAACTCCCCAGTCCAGATTTCTCCGAATTGATTATTGTGATTGAAAAATCTTCGGACAGGTCGATTTTGTTTGCGAAGGGCACATCTTTTCAGATGCTTTTCAAGTTCCGGCGCTTCGCCCTCTTCGCGAGGGGGCTATTAGCCCCAAAGACTTAAATGGCACTATGGGTCGAGTGATGCCTCATTTGAAAGGTATTGAAGGCCTCTCTACAACTAACCACTTACTTTTCAATATCTTGCAGTTTTGACCGTAAAAACAATAATTTCTAATTTTCTAGATAATGCACATTTTTTCATGCTATGTCCCACAGAAACCACAAAGACCAACATGTAATTTTGAAATTAAATTTATTGAAATTTTTGGGTCATTAGGTTGTTGATTTTGATTGCTAAATAGCGCGAAGGAGTTAAAACTGAATGTAGAGTATGCGACACGATTATTTTTCAATAAAATGATCTAATTAACGTAATAAATGTTGGATATGGCCACCATTCATTTCCATGCAAAAATACAGACGATTTTCAAAACTGTTCGTGATGCTACAAGTTCAATAAACCTAATTTCAGCAATAACATGTTTGTCTTTCTGGTTGCTGTGGAACATAATTGAAAATTAACGTTTTTTTGCGGTCAAATCACCAAAAGATTGAAAAGTAAGTGGTTAGTTGTAAAGAGGTCTCCAATACCTGAGAAGATGAGCCCCTGGCAAACAAAATCGACCTGTTCGAGGATTTTTCAATCACAATAATCAATTCGGAGAAATCTGGACTGGGGAGTTTTAAATGGGACAGCCTGTATAAAATATGTCACAGTGTGACTAATACCAAATTACTGAAATTTTTATTTTTCAACAATTTCTATAACCATCTTCACTAATTATAAAAATTTGGAGCTTCATTTGTATATAAATTAACTTTCTCTATATTTCATTTCTTGGTTTCTCCTGCAATCATATTAGCTTTTTCTTTGATACTTGGCTCTAAGAAAAATAATTTTTACATATCTACTTTTTAGAAAGTTGTTATTATTGGAACTGTTATTATTTTACTAATTTTCTTTCATTTTTACAATTTTTTGTTTCTGTTCTTCAGACATGTTTGGTTGACCATATTATTTTAGTTTTTCCGTTTTTTTTTTCCATTAATTATTATTATTTCTTGTAATATAGCCACTGCTTTACCTGGCCTATATACCGAAGAAAAAGATATAAAATTAATGTCAACAATTCTGTATCAAATACGTTGACCATCTATACAGATATTATCCCTAAAAATTCATACTTCGTGAGGTCGACAACCTGGTAATTCATACAGTAACTTTAATAAAGTGAGAATTCCAAATTTCGCCGTCGCCCGTATAATTTCAATGCTTATTTCAGACTTTATGTCCTGTTATTTCAGTTTCCAAAGGACTCTTTGATTAAAGCTACTCTGAATTTTATATCTTGAAAATGACGCTATTTGTGGCGAAACGGATGGTGCCTTTCTCGTGACGATTTTCATGAGATAGTAACTTTTTTGTAAAAGCTTTAAGAGCAATTATGTGTATACCCCTTGTCCTTATGAATAATACATAAAATGCAAATACACACAGCGACAATGCAAAAAAAAATTTTTTTTCTAAATCAAAATCAATAATTGTTAGGATATAATGAGAAAGCAACATTGAAATGAAAATATTCGTGATTGGGTTGGAATTTCGAATAGATAAAAAATGAATAGCATTGCCAAAATCATCTGTGCACACTGGTCGCCGTGGCTTAGATGCGGTTGAAATATTTGTGTGTGTTTTTCTTGTCTAATTATTCTATTTCTATCGATCAATATGTACATGTATAACAGGTCATTTAACAGTTTACTCACATTGTTGAATCGCGAGAACATCATAATAATGTTTACAATGTTTGTCAGTCTTCAAAACAAAGAATTTTCAGAATTACATCTTAATCCATTAATGTTTATTACCTGGTTTTGTCAAAAAGTAAACACATACATAAATTCCTTTACAATTTTGTTCCATTTATACATGATATGAATCAACCCATAAGCTTTTCTTCTATGAATGTGCAATGTAAACGCAAGAACATTCACGAAACCGTTTTATTTAATTTACAATAACTCGAAACTTATATATAGGAAATATATTATCGTGGGTGTACAGCTATAACCCAATAAAAACCTGAAAAAGTTCATGAAGCATAAAGCGTCAAGGACGTTGGAAGGATTGTTTCGAGTTCTAATAGTCCGGGAGGTAGCGTTGCATTTGAACAAGTCATTTGATACCGACTGAAAATGATAATAATGATAGTTTTCCCCTAATATTTAAGAACTCTAAACGTCAGCTACTCCAGTAGCGGTGCAACTAGAAGTGACAGCATCTGAAAGTTGAAAAAAAAATTTGGTTTTAGTATAATATTGATACCGCACAAAAATTCATGCGATGGTTTTCAGATCATCTTTAACTAAAAAATAATAATTAAAATTTAAATATATCTAAGTCGAACTCCACAAACTTTAATAACTGTAAAATAATTACTAATAATTATTCAAATTCATTAACATATTTTGGCGTCGTCTCAGAGAAATGTTCTAAAATACTTAAGAAAAACGGTTTTAAAGTTTCATTTAAAACAGATAACAACTTATCCAGATTTTTTATTAAAAATAAAGATCCATTAGATTACAAATCATCATCAGGTGTATACAAATTAAGCTGCTCTACTTGTGAGTCATTCTACATAGGTCAGACAGGTCGCAAAATATCAGACCGTATTAAAGAACATTTCAGGCACATCTATAACAACACAGATCTTGATCCTCCACCATCAACACCTTCTTCTTTCGCCAATCATATATTAATAACGAAACATAGTTTTTCACCATCAAATTCCAAATTGATTCATAAATGCAATAAAGGCCGGAAATTAGATTTTCTTGAGACTTTGGAAATAAGGAAAGCCTTGAAACTGGAAAACAGATCTTGTTTAAATGAACAGAATAACTTCAATAATCCCATTATTAATTCACTATTTTAATTTTTCACTCAAACAAACTTACCAGATTCTCTTTGATCCATTTTTAATTTTTACATTTTATAAAATGTTGTTTTTACGAAATCTTTTAAAAATCATGTAACCCTTTGAAAACGTCAAATTTAATTCAAAATTACGTCAATGTCATAATTTTTTATATTCTTTAAGGTAAGAACCCCTCTTGTAATTTATGTGTTCTGCCGAAACATGTACCATTAGTAATTATTTTACAGTTATTAAAGTTTGTGGAGTTCGACTTAGATATATTTAAATTTTAATTTAAATTTACTCCACTTGGATTTAAGAACATTCTTCTTGTTTAAAAAATAATAGTCAGCTGTATTGAAGAGGGGTCATTATACTTCAGTCAGGGTCACGTATATGAACCATGTTAATTTTTTTATCCAACACTTGTTATCCAACAATGTATTATGAGGTCTATAAGACACATGTGACTTATGAAAAAATAATAATTCAACGGTTTTCTAATTTGTCATAGCAACCAGTTCATAAGCCAACAGTTTGAACCTCAAATGAGGCTCAAAATTTTTTGGGTTTTGATGAATGTTCAAGAACTGTTACAGAAGGGGGTGTTGAATACACCTATGTATATATTACACACGTGTCTTAACAGCAAATAAGTCACTCAAGAAAAATTAGCCACTCGAGCAAGCTCTCGTTTCTCGTTTCTTTCGTGACTTATTTGCCTTATGAGACACTAGTATAATAAATAGCCATTATTTCAATGATACAATTTATTTCTTCTAAAGAAATTTAAGTTTGGAACAAGAATACTACAATTTAATTTCAAAAATTATAGTCTTTTCATTTAAATAAATGTTTGGTTCAAATAAATATTATTCCGGTCCTTTTAATCCTTTTTCTCCGTGTATGTGTACCTGACAATGAAAATCTTATTGAATATGTTATAATCAATTATTTTACTTACAATTTGGTACAGAAAACAAAATCGTTACATTTTAGAAACCACGTGCACCAAAGTGGGACAGACGCAACAGGCCCTTATGCATTTGCAATATAGCTGACGTAAAAACTAAATTGTTTTGGTGAGGACGCAGATAGACGTTGTGTTATATCGCATATTTTAAAAAAGACGCTGTATGACATTACTGTCTGTCAAGCTGTCAAGGTGAAACAGTGTAACAGCTACTTGTGATAATAATCAGCAAAAATCTGTAGAAATTAACATTGTGACGTCACAAGCGCTCGGGTTTGTTCGGTGCGACCTCGGTACTGGGTTCGAAAATTTATTTTCAATTTGATATAACTTTTTAATTATAACGAAAAAACTAAAACAAAATATACTTTTGTTATAAAACTTATATAATTATGATCTTTCCATTTATGTTTTTTTTTTTGAGAACCTAATTGGCACTTGGAGTGTCGTAATGGGAGTTGTAATTGAAAGTAGTGTGCTAGAGTAAATAAACAACAAATGAAGAACCGAGATTTGAGTCTTTGGAAATTGGAATTGTTGGGGGTACAAATTTTAGTTGGGACACCCGATATATAAGATAGCAAAGGTAATCATAATGGGAATTGTCACTGGTAGTTCTAATGGAAAGTAGTGTGTTAGTAGAACAACAAATGAAGAACCGAGTTTTCAATACCCAGATCTACGATTAGGACCTTACAAAACATTCCTTTACCGACTGAGAAAGAGGGGTGGGTAGTTTTAATGAGAATTCTCATTACTGGAAAACAAACAGTACGTGAAAATTGGGATCTAAATTCTCCTTTAAAAATGTGTGGAGGCGTGTTTGACGTTTTTGCAAAAAAAAAATGTTTTTTTTTACTTTTTATTTTTGTTATCAAAAATTTATTAAGCAATTGTACCGATTCCAAATATTCACGCGAGTAACGCAGACCCCAATTTATGCAGGCAAAGCCGCGGGTAAGTGCTAGTGTACTTATAAGCTAAAAAATAATTAGGTAAGTACCAGGCACCAGTTATCACACCACTCTCCTCGTCAATTTAGAGTATTGATCAGACTAAAATAAAATCGTGAGGCGTAGCGTAACCTGAGTAAATATGTAAATGATCGTTCTGCGATGTCGCACGATGATCTACTTTTACACAGATTTTGCATAAGTTGTCCATTGAAAAGATGCACTCAAAGCATACCTATAATGATATGAGCGTTTCACTATAGATAATAGAAATTAGACTCGCCCCACGATTTAATTTTAGTCTTATCAATACTCTAGATTGATGAGGAAATGACTGGTACCTTCTTTATAATAAAACCGTTTAACTTAAAAATATTATTTAATGATACAATGATAACAATGATATAAGACACAAACAAGGCAAGCTTAAATAAAACCGTTTAAAAAAAGACAATTTATTTGAGATTTATTTAAATTATTCTCATTTAGAATAATGACAAATACTAATGTCCCAGATAACACTGACAAATGCCATTTTAAACTCACCAATATCAGAAAGTGAAGTCCAGGTGTTAACATCAATCATTCTGTGTTCAAGAAATTCAAATATCCTACTTAAAGAAGAAGGTTATAGTTAGGTGATGATTGCTTGATCAATCGATGACATACAACACGACTTCCTAATATAGACCTGTCCACAAATTTATTGAAAATCGTTCCTGGAATTCTCTTTCAAAAAAAGAGTGTGGATTTTCAACCGCGCAGATGTGTCATTTATGAGCATTGTAACATCCTTGCCTTCCAAAAATAAAATCCAGGAAAAAAAATAGGATAGGTACATTTCTTCCTGATTTAGAAGCCAGGTGCAAAATGCTCGTCTAGAATGGTAAAGTAGATTACCATTCTAGCATTTATAACCAGTAGGTTATAAATGCTGCACACGCGTATAGTGGAAGCCATATTTTTGTTCAGTCTTTAATGCTCGATGGAAAGAAGATCTAGAAATATTCAATTCCTGAGCTGCATCTCTGATACTTCTGGTATCGTCTGCTAAAACATCTAAAATAACCTCTTCGTTTTCAACAGTACGTACAGTTCTGTCAGCACCACCAACTTCCTTTCTGTCTGATGGTAAAACTTGATTTGTTTCGATTGTTCCTGTGATGACCTTTAGTATCACTTTGTGATCCGGATGATTAATATCAAGAAAGCGTTCGGCAAACATCCTTGCTGCTGGTTTAGCATTTCGTCTACATTCCCCGTAAATAATGAAAATTGCCATAGAGAGCGATGTGATAAAATTTGATTTTAACACTAACGTTTTTAAAAGATTAAGGGCCGGTTTTTCAATCGTTGGTTTACCTCTAGTTAGTAGGTTTCTATGGAAATTTTTGCAATTTAACCAATCAAATTGCTGCATTTTTAGTTTAACTAGAGGTTTAACTTTAACCAACGATTGAAAAACCGGCTCTAAGGGTCAGCAACTTCCGTTAAACTTAATCATCTGTTAGGAACAATGTTGATATAGTTTTAACAAACGTATCTATGCAGTTATTTATCAGTTAAAGTTAATCGATGTTGGAGAAACCGGCCCTTAGTTGATTGGATTATTAGCAAATAAAAAATAGACTTTGAGTATAAGTATTAAACCTAGCAACAGAAATTATGTGAAGTATACCTGGATTGAACCAATTCTTTCTTTAAGAATATTTATCTGTGCATCAAGGCGATTTCTCCAGTTTTCTCTTAGGCGCGAGTTATGGGACATTCTGTATATAAATCAGTCCTACAAAAATTATACACAGCAAAAATGAGTAGTACAAGAAATATTTAATCCTAAACTTTTCTTTCGAGAAAAACAACAATTTTAGTGCGAAAATTTGAAACTGCTTATTAATTGTGATATACGATACCAACTTTCGGTTATCCCAACAGATTAGTAAATATCGTCTACTATAAAATTGTCCATTTGTTATGTATAAGATGATACGGCTTTGCCGTAATCCGTCATTAATCGATAAGTAATGATTTATTATTGTCTACTTATATAATAATACTGCTTGCCGACTTTCAGTCTGCCTGATCAAGTGGTTAGTAATTATTAAGCAAACAGAAAATTAGTGGAATACCTGACATCTATCTTCGTAGATCCTCACTGATTCACCGTCTTGTAAATCTGAATTTTTCAATGAAAACGACCTAGATAATGAACCTTTCAACCATTACACAACCGCAAGAGGAATAACTGTACGTGTAAAACCTGCCTCGATCAGGCGTTGAGTGCAGACACCCGATCGGGTCTGAAAATTCAATTCTATGCGGCTAGAGTGGCCAACAAATGTGTGAAAAGATTTGTTTTATTTTTAGCAGCTAGAACATAGCGCAAATTAACCAGAAATAAACATACAAAATTGTGGAATAAATTTTTACTCTCAATAATTCACTGATCAACAAAAATCCACTTTTTGTGTGCAACATGGAAACTTTTACCTGAAAACGTTAGAAACATTTTCACTAATGGTGACAAAATTCTCCGTTCAGTTTTAAAAGTAATTTCACCACAAATATAGAAAAACTTGTCAGAGTCATTTTTACAATTTCTTGTCATTATTTACAAATCATTTAACTCGACAAACACGAAACACCACCACTTTATCTGAAAATAAAACAACTCAGATCAAAAAAGTATGTCAAAACAATAAACTGTAATACCTAGACCTGATGGAATCAAAATAAATATGGTTTTATAATAAGGGTAGATAGGTATTTCAAAATTAGTAGTACCTTACTTGTTACAAAATCTTGTTGACCAGTGGAATTCTAAACAGGCATATATTAAATTTTTTTTAAATAAATAATAAAAAAAAATTTATATTCTTTAAGGGCTGATGATGGCAGAAGTGTTCTGCCGAAACATGTACCATTTATAATTTTACGCTGATTAAAGTTTGTGGAGTTCGACTTAGATATATTTAAATTTTTTAATTTAAATTTACTCCACTTGGATTTAAAGGAGAGAGAAACTTTGCAAAATCGATATGCCGGTAATACATTATTATAATAACACGTTTTATTGTGAATATTTTCGTGAAAGAATTTTTCGTTTATCCCAAGTGGTAAGAAAGTTATAAATTTATTTGTAAATGGCTGCATGTGCGAGTGACGTCACTGTTACCCAAGCATCGCTTCGGCTCCAATTGCCTTGCCTACATTTTTGTAGTCCGAATCTGTCTGCTCTGTTACAGTAATTATTGTTTATCAAATACCAATTGATATTATTTTAATTATGGCTAGGCAAAAAGCTTTTGCATTGTTGTATAACTGGAACATATAATAATGAGATGAATAATAACAAACTGCAAATATTTTACCTCGATTAACCTGTTACTGACATCGCGCTTACTAGATTTATGTTGCCCAAAGGTTGTTTCCTAATATAAGGCTGCGATTTCCAGGCATATTTGTGATTATTTTAGAAGATCGAGGTAATGGACAAGGCACTGCCACAATGTCTCTTGTCAATGTTTTTAATAATCGACCCACATTTCTGACATAATTGAAATAACTTGACAATTTCATCCATGTAAACCAAATATACTAGAAGTGGAAGAATCCTCGCCGTTTTGATATTTCAGTTCATTTTTTCCCGCACTATAACTAGGATCCTTATTATCATTCGTATCATCAATGGGGTCCGCCACGATTTTTTAAAAGTGCAAAAAAGTGAAAGTAGGACCTAAATAAAACTGACTGGTCCAAAAATTTTGTATAATTGCATGGGAATTTTGAAGAAATAGCAAAAATAAAATTACCCCAAGGACGAAAACATATTACCTACGTCACCAATATGGCTTTACCCATTGGATTAGCGCAGTCGGTAAGTGAGTTTAGTCAGAAAATTGTGTGCGATTGTGTGTCTAAAATGTCAACAAACATCATGGTGTTTGTTTACATTCTTTCAAAATTTCTATTACAAAATAATGCATAATAATTTAATATTCAACGAGCATTTTTATGAGACGTCACCTTAACCACTTTAGAAGCGTTTTTAATAGGGATGGTGTTTCATGTTCTTGGGCTTTTGTGTAAATATTTGTAGTAAAATATGCCCAAATGTAAATGGTTTAATAAATTTTATATTGCATGGATATGGTGGCTAAGCAACTGATAAAGAAATTACACAAAGAGAAAAACTTGTCGAGGTAAAGTTTTATTCTAGAAGTTTATTCAATACTATTTATTACATGTCAAAAGACCAAAGCGGAAAATAACGGTCATTGGATCCATGCAAAAGTCACTAAATCACCTCTGAAATGAAAACAAAGTAACTCTACACTACAACTTATTATCACTAGCACTATCTAATATGAATTTAACACTAAATTAAAAGTCTGAAAAGGGCCATCTTCTTCATTGATGACAACTGATGCGAGCCTTGGGTTTAGAGTTGCCCTAAAAGAATATGCAATGGTCAATGGCAGATGAATGAGTTGGTAAATACTTACTTGTGCTTTTTACATGTTGGATTCCTGGTATCACAAAGTCGAGATTTGTGGTATAAAATTCATGTATCATGCTGTCGTCAATTTTGGCTATCTGCGTTCTCATATCTGCATTCAAACTCCATTTTCTTACACTTTGTGGAAATAACCTCCCTACGAACACGAAAACTGACGAAAACAACGGCAAAGTGACAGCCCGTTACCGACACTGTAATATCAACAAAATTTCGCGCGCGACACGCTGATTGGCTACGTTCAAATTTGGTGCAAGTCAGATATTTGAATGCAAATCAAATTTTAAATTGCATTTTTTAATAAGAAAAATTTTTTCATTGACTGAAACTTATGTATGAGGTAAAGATAGTACAGATTGAAGCCATCTGCGGCAAAATTATCCAAATTTATTTTTTTGTGGCGGACCCCATTAGTTGTTCAGTATCTGATGCTGATGTACTCATACTTTCCTGTACCAAAACGGTTTTATAAACACTAGTTTCAACGCTCAGTTCACATTGAATTCCAATATTCGTACAAAGGCTGAAATCACTTACAGGAGTTGAAACATCCACAAAGGTTTTTTTTTCGTGAATTTTTAAGTGAATTGAGAAAGTTTTTCCTCACATAATTGCACGTTTTCCGTTTTTCACTAATAGTTTCGGAAGTCGAAGCGGTAGCCCCATTATGTTCTTGTCTAGGTTTCAATAATAATGTTGGGATTGTTGTCTTTTTTAGGTGAAATTTATTAACATTCAAATATCTTTTTTTTCAACATGGTTATCTCATAAAACTCACAGGCGGCAAAATGTTTCGAACAAATACTGGCACTTTTACTAGGATAGAAGTCTTTTCGATTAATTTGTTTAAGCCAAGTCTTGAATCATCATTCAGCGACTTTTCTTTATTGGGAAATTTATGATAACTTACATTTTTATTATTACATATCTGGCTTATTATTACACCCAAAGACACATTATTGAGGCATTTTACAATAATCAACACTTGGACACACAACACTCACGTCGGACGTATAAAGTCGGCTGGGTACTTATGACGTCAGCGCTGTGATGCTAATATTTAAAAATCTCGTGAACGGCTTTGAATTTTTAAATACGCTATGATGCTATGAAAATCGAAATACATAGCGGTAATAACGCAACACTTAAAAAAAAAACGATTTTTAAAGTTTATCTCTCCTTTAAGAACATTCTTCTTGTTTAGGCATATATTAGTCCAAGCAAATTATTATTAGACTTTTTAGAAGAAATAATTTACAAAGTCTTCAAATTTTGGTTATGAATTCCCAACAGAGACCCAAATAAAGATCTGAAGAGAAAATGTTATTGGACTTATGTTCTCCATTAAATTCTGCATAACATGAATGGTCTCATGAAGTTTTTGCATATCTCCCACGTTGGAAAAAATTAGTACAGTGAGGTGAAAACCGTGAAGGAAAAAATTAGTCCACCCCCGTTATTACGGCGATTATCTCGAAAACCATTTTTGCCGTCGCTGAAAACTGTACTCATTTTCCAACGTCATTTATGAGCGCTGGGTGGAAGGTAGACAAAAACTTCATGAAAACAATTTAATCCAGAGTTGAATGGAGAACCATAAGCTTGATAACATTTTCTCGTCGAAGTTACCGATTACGAGAAAAATGGAGAAAACCTTCATGCGGTCACGCTCGGGGACGGTTTGTTGGGCAAAAGGGGATGAAGCTCCCCCGGGGGTGGGAAACTCTACGGATCTTTATTTGGCCCCCTGTTGGGAGTTCATAACCAAAATTTCAAAACTTTATAAATTATTTCTTCTATTAGTCGTTTTTTCGTCTAATTTGCTTGGAGTATATAATTATGTGCATATTGAATTTAAATTATTAGAATTTAATCAGCAAAATTGCAATTAATTAAAAGTTAACTTTCCGGTATGTCATTTTTCCCACGAAAACTTCGATAACAATAATAATAATTGGAAATATGTACGAGAACATTCTTCAAAACAATACATGTAGAAGTACCAACGGCTGCTCTTATTCACTAAAATTAAATTATAGGAAAAACCATTTCTCATATTTTTCTGAAGAAAACAATTGAAAAGATAGCAATCATCACAGCCATTTAATATTTTTTTGTCTGTCAATTGAAATTGGTGACTTGCACTTTTAAATTGAATAAAAATACAATCGTATAATCTTAGAAAATCACGATGTGAAATATCTTAATCTAGAAATCTTAGAACTTTCAAATCAACGAAATCTGTGAATTTAAAATCACGCAAGCTGCCAATGTTCCATTGTTCGAATTTTATAATTTCTAATACTGATCTTGACAACTTTTTTACTTTAGAACTGCAAATCTGGAGATTTGGTAATTTCAGAGTCTTCAAATTTATTGATCTTGGTATTTTGTCTTCCAATGAACAAAATCTGCTTTGTAAACCTTTGAATTTTGGAATCTTATAGAAACTCGTGACCTAGTAATTTACTAAGTACTTGAATTAAAATTATTAATTATTAAAATTGTTGGTTGATTTGAAATGTTTGGTTTTGGAAAATCAAATTGAACTATTCATAACTAAACACAAAACAAACTAAAAACTTTAATATAAGGTATGGCAGGTCGAACGATTCATTGATTAAGTAGGTAGGTTACCTCGGTTGAATGGCCATATCATTCAGATTTCACGGTTTATTATTTTTTATTGGCGTTCATACAACTAACGATTAAAATATGTAGGTACATATTATGTAAATAGGAGAAGGATAGTTCTAAGTGAAATGTGTGTAGAATAAACTAAAAAAGCTCAAGGACTTCTAGAAACACCAAAGGAATCCTTCTACAGAGCGAGCGAAAACAAAATCAGTCAACGTTAGCCATGCAAGAAGTCGCTTGTCGTAATTTCATACAATTATTCATACAATATTTGGAATCGACCTTCAGGGTGAAAATAGTATATTATCCCGTTAAAATAAAAGGGTTTTTCGTAGACTAATGTTGCAACGTAAGTCGACGATAAAACGGTCGAACAAATGCGTTTTTTACAAACGCTGTCTTAACGGTACGAGATTTATATCAATGCTCTTTATAGAAAAGTTGTAAAGCTCAAAAAGACGTATAAAAAATCCGCGACGACATATAAGGTTAATTTACAAATTGATAAAATATTCCTGTGTCAAAACGAATACTGCGTGAGTGAAGCACAGCGCCTGCTTTGTTTCTCAAAAATATAACCATATTACAACGAAGTTGTGCCGGTAGGAAAAAACATAGTATACAAACCTTGTTAAGGAAGTGAGTGCCCTTGCAACCTTGGACAATTAATTACTCTCCTACGGCTGGGTTTATAAACTTTTCCCGCGGTCTGCAAGAGAGCATTTTCTTACCTTATTGTTTTGAAATATACTAAATGGAGTCGTCCCACAATTTTCAAAAACAGCTTTTCTAGAAACTAGACAAACAAATATTATACGCCTTTACTAGGTAGAAACAAATCCGAAACATTTGGCTTATTTGAAACGCGCGGTGTTGTGACGTCAACACGGGACAAAATTCACCAGACATAATTCAAGTTACAAGACGTGCCGATCAATGAGAAGCGTACGAACCAATGAGAATGCTCCCCGAAATGACGTCACAAAAGGCGGTAAATGTGCAGCGTTTGAAACTGCTGGCCGAAATTGCGATTTTTGATACGTCAAATTCAATTGAGGGGGACGACCCCATTATATTGTCTGTTTCCAAATTCTAGGCATATATTGCAACGTTGTGGTGTAACACTTTTTAGACCATTGAAAGCTGTATGCAAGGGAACATAAACAAAGAACTAATAGTAAGATTTCTGAGCATACCTTTTGTCCTCTTTTCAAAGAAACCATAATTTTTGGTTTTAGAACTTGTGGACTCTATCCCTTAAATCCTGGTGCCGTGGACTATAAGAAATGCATATCAAAAGAAAAAAAGAACTTGTTTCAAACAAATCAGAATCTAAAATATATGACTTAAAACCTTTCGGGCCCCAAACAGGGTACATTAATGTGTACCCCAACAGCACAAAATTTGGGATATTCTTGTCAGTTCCTTCCTTAAATTTTCCCTCTAATTGTAAGAAAATTATTTGTTTATTATTATTATTTACTACATATTACGTTCGAGTTTTATCCAATTTTGGTTTTGTATTTTGTGAGGTGGGGACAGTTTGTACGATTTCTTTTTGTGATTAATATTTTTGTTTTTTGACATAATATCAAGCCTTCAGCGCGGATGCGGAATTACAACCGACAACTTTTTTACTAGTGTACCACTTGCTAAAGAACTTTGGGTCCGTGGTCACTTTGGGAGACACTACGAAAAAATAACACATGAAAAAGAAGAATTTTGCAAGAAATAACGCCCCAATCGGCCCATTTTTCACAAAGTTATGGGCATTTAAAAAAAAATAAAAAAAACAGGAGGGACTCTCTCAACCGATACAACAACATAAAAAAATATGAAAAAAACGGAGATGCAAAACCCAAATGGTGTACTATTTGGCGTGGAATTCCCCATATATATAATCGGTTTTAGAACGTCTTTCGACGTCCGATTCGTGGTTCAATCGAGCCAGGTTACTGTAACTACTGTGACAAATGCTACAAGTTTTTCTGCAAGAATCACGAAAGAACAACAGCAGTTAAATTTTGCAATAATTTTTATATGAAACAAAATTAAGATTAAATTAAAACAAATAAATAAAAATCAATGTTTGTTTGTTCATATGTTATGCACTCCTACACCGGTCAAACGATCGTTGATATTTTGACCACAAATAATAATCACATTGGGATCTAACATTTGATGACCCCAATATGGTACCCCTTTTTCGTAAAAAAATATTTAATTTTTAAACCAGGCGAAATTGACTACACTGTCAGATAAAAATATCACAGTGACAATTTTAGACATGTTGGAAAGTCAAGTAAAAAATATAGGCAAATGAAAGCCAAAAGGGCAGCTGAGACACCCGACCAATGTGAAAGCCGCCGTTCGAATCAGATCTTCAACTTAAAGATCTGCTGACACACCTGAACAACATAGCGTCCATTGAAACGACCATCCTCAATGGAAAATGTAAGGGGAAGATGTGCTCATCCCACGCATATCAATAGTTCCACCGAGATGCCTTTCGATTTCAAACGGCTTCAATTTCCAGTGCACCTTGCTTTCACAATTATTACCATCAACAAAGCCCAAGGACAGTCACTGAGTGTCCATGTTTCTCACATTGCCAATTATAGTTATGTTGCTTGCTACAGAGAAGGAACACCGAAAAACTTATATTTATGTATGCCTCAAATGGGAAAACCAAAAATATTGTTTACCCGACTGCTCTATAATAATAACGGAAGAAATTAAATAAAATACATATTTCAAGATACTGTTCACTAAAAAAGAATGTGTTTTATAATTTGTATTTTTGCCTATTTCTATGTTCCGAATAGGCTCCTATACCGGTCAACGGATCGATATGAAATTCTGACCACAAATCAAATAATATTTTTCAAGACAAGTGTGTAACATGAGCCACCCGGATCGGTTCATTGTTTACCCATCGTGGTTTACCTGTTCGTTGCACGATCATTAAAACCAATGAAACCTTTATAAAATCATTCAATACTTACTTCTAAAGAAAATACTGGATGTGTGAAATATATAAATTAGTAAAAGAAATGTGGGGTACAAATTGTACTCCGCTTGACATGATGCGTCCAAAGAAAATTTCAGTTCAACGTTTAAAGTTTTGGGAAATTATTATTTAGGAAATCAAAAGCTGAATAGGAGGAGATGTTTGAAAATAAACAGAATGGTCCAAAAAATGATACATTTTCGTTCCAGCAATATTGTAAAGTTCAGGTTACTAAATCGGAAAAGGTTACCATACCAAATGTTGAAGGCATAAATAACGGCTCGTTAATGTCCCCCTTTAATGCACGATTTTGCAATAATTAATTCATAGAAAAACTTTCACATTTACGGGATTCGAACCCGGATCCCGCCGATTTTGCATCGGCGCCGCTGACCACACACCCATTTGCGTTTATCAGTTTTGTATGCAATTGCGCTACTTATCCTAGTCGCTACACATAATTGCCAACTACTCGATGGCAACAAACTCAAACATGCATTATTTGCACTTTCCAATACTGCAGACGGTAGGAATTCAGTATTTTGTAGCTTCATTTATAAACTTACACAAATTAACAGCACTTTCACAATGGCGACCTGTTGCTTATATGGCGACTTCATTTTTTGTTTTCAGAGACAACTATGTTTATTGGCATAAGTGACAATTATTTTATGAATTGAAATTTCAGAAGGGGATTTTTTGTCCCCAGATTAAAAAGGTTTCGGTGATAGAAAAAAATATTGTAATCAACTCGTATGTTAATGGGCGATTAATAATCACGACAATTAAAAGCCTCGATTATTATTAATTGCCTTCATGAACACACTTGTTTATTAAATAACTATTTTATGTTTATTCAATGTTTACCATGTAAACATTCAATAAATTTAATGTTTACTACATTTACTAGTAATCAAATTTGCCAAAATAAAAGTGTCTCCTAAATGTTCATTAACTGGCTAATTCACCCTAATCTCTGTACATACATGAATAAAATAATCTTTTAAAGAAAGTCTTGCCATTAAATTTTAAAGAATATGGCACAATATATTACGAACTTTGACATTATCTACCCAGCTAAGACCACCCGAGTATAATGACGTCCTTGATGCATAAAATTCTACTTTGTCCTCAGCTTATAATTTAGGTGCAGTTTTATTTTGTATCATATTCACGTCCGCGCCTCTAATTTAGAGCCATGCTCCAACAAACGGAATTTATAAGCTTTCTTGTAGTAAGCTGTACTTTTTCAAGTAACCTCATTATGCCTAACGCCTGGAATGCTTGAACTCGAACAACAACGTGGCACAAAATTTAAAAACCACGGACTCAAACCGGACCATAACATCAAAAAATGTTTCGTTCGCCACTGTACCTCATTGAAATCACTACTTTCGACCAATAATTCGTTAAATCCGCCAAAAAATCGTCTGTTTTCTGCGATTTTATCTCGGTCTGCCGACTCGAAACACCGTTGAATCGAGCAATCCGGTCGGTACCACAATGTATCAGATGACTCAACAGAACGCTGGACAAAGCTGAAGCTACCCGGATTGATCGAACTGCATTCCAAAGGGGTTACTTACAATACTGAGTTGAGACAAGCCATTTCAAGGTCCGACTTTTCTCGCAAAGAACATTCTCACCTCGGCGTGCTGCGAATACTTGAGATTATCGAAAGAATTTATGCTGTGTCCGTTACGGCTACCGTTGAGACCGATGGACACCCGGAGGTTCCGAAAGATAACATCGATTAAAAGTGGGCAATCAAAGCGAATGGACGATGAATTTTGGTGCGGGTAAGGTGAGAAGACGTCATGTTTTGTTAGCGTTCTTGTGAGAAGAGTCTGCAGAAAGGTTCAGGTTTGTTGAGTTTTCTCACCAAGTGTGAACGTCTAAAATGAGCTTTATGGCGCTGTAGTGAAGTGGAAGTACATAATATACAAAATACATACAATACTATACAATAAAACAGTGCATTTGGTTAAGTTACCTCTTATATCTGTTACTGCAGATAGAAAAGACACATTCTTGTTCATTTTTCTTTAGACTATTCAAACTTTAAACTACTAAAAAGTCGTGGTTATTTTTATATAGGGCCTGCGAACCTACTGGATTATCTGATCTTGTAAAAGCTTAAAGACATCTCCTGGACAAACATCAAGAACAGGTACAGCATTCTAATTTTGTAGAAATTTGAATTTGAAGTGGCTAATCACGAAAAACATCCGAGAAGGGTATGGTACTCAATGATGGTACATGCTTTCGTTACATTTGATTTTATCAAGTGACCTCTAATAAGATTTTAAAGAAGTTTCATGTTAATACGGAGGAGAACTGGAATACCAGACAATATTCAGTGCTCACAGTGTATTTTTTAAAGCATTAAATTTTGACCGCTATTTGAGTTACATTATGTAAGTTTGGGTCACAATAGATTGCACTCTGCTTATAAAGACACCATAACCGGCTTAGTTTAAAGCTACTTAATTATTATCAGCAATTTAGTCGGTTTATAAAGACTTTATAAAATTATTTTTCTACTTTGGTGTCACAAAGTGTTCATTGTGACACTAAAAGCAGTTGCACAATAAAACATATTATGCAACTGGTTTTGTTTTCTTATTTGATACTTATTACGTTGGTATTGTCCTATCGGTGTTAACTTTTCAGATAAAAAACATAATCACCAACACAACCAGTACTACCTTATTCTATAAATTTCTAGAATATTTGAAAAGCAAACTTTTAACATTTTCATAAAACGAAGAGCTCCAAAGTGGAAAAAATATTATATTACACCCGTTTAATTAGGCATTGTGGCATTCGTTCTGTATCGTTCTATAGTCTAAACTTACTCATGTCACAATGAAGCCTCTTGTTAAACTCGTATAATAATGTACTATTTTCGAATTTGGTTTCATAATTTGCAAATTATAACACCAAAAACAAAATCATAATGATCTAAATTATAATTCTGTTTTTGGTAACTTTTCTTGTCTTAATGTTGCCTGCAACTTTGGAACTGTACTGCAATGTGACCGCGGCAACGTCAACTAATAGCACCATATGACCAAATGAACCAAATGTGAACGAAAATAAACCAAAGAGAAGTAAATGACTTTCGTTCCATGATTAGATGTAAACATTGCTAAAAACAAGAATTGAAAAAATGGCAATCAAACGTGAGGTACAGCTTGTGCATAATCAAAAGTTTCCAAATCTAACCTCCAAATCAGAAACGTCATTTAGCAGAAATACCACTCGTGTTATTCAAAAGTCCCAAAGTCATCAATTTAGCACAAATTTTCAGTTTTTTCTTAAATAAATAAAGCCAAATTCGAAAAAATAGTATATTACCCGCGTTTCACAAGCCGAAATTGTAGCACTTGTGCCTTTGGAGCACTTCTCGCTGCGCTCGTCGTGCCCCAAACTACTCGTGCTACAATCAACCGTCTTGTGAAACTTGTATAATAATATACTATTTTTCTACTTTGGTGTCACAAATTGTTCATTGTGACACTAAATAATAATAATAAATAATAGAGGATGCAGAAGATGAAAATGCGATATTTGTGTTTGCATCGCGGAGTCACAAATAAAATAAAAACAACGCAAACAAGGTAGATGAAATTAAAGGCGTTAATCAGAAAAAAAACTGTCTAGATACAAATATTTTGTACCTATTCAGAACTGGTCAATTTTTTATTGATATCTCTGTTTTTTTTCTTAAGTTCCGATAACATTAGACCACTCTGTTAATTTTTTGAAATTTTACTAATTTGAACTTTAGCGTCGTTTTTATCCATTTTTTCCTTGACCCTATTATGTCACCTATTAAGTATCTAATAACGTTGAAAGCAGAATAAAAAACTATAGGAATGTAAAATAAAAAACATAGGTTGCCATTAAAAAAAATATTGATGACGTCATAACCCTTAAAAAAACTAATGAAAAAAAATTGTGTACGTTCCTCGGATGCGCTATAAGTTTTATTTCTAGCGCAAATACTAACAGAGTTCTGAATTTATTCCTTACTTAATTTCCACACTGTATAGATACAAAGGTGTTACAAAATTATTTTCATCTTATCTAATTTAAGGTAAAAAATTCCAAAGTTAACTAGATGAAAATCATTTTGTAACACCCCGTATTATACAATAATGATTATGAATTATAAATTTCAAATAGACTCAATTTAGTTTAATTAGGTAAGCATTAATTATAATTATCACTATACAATATTTATTTTTCCATTAGTTGTTGAATTTGCATCTCTACCAATTTATTCATACATTCAGCCTCTGCTTTTTTTCTCCTCCACAAGTTTTCGTTATTCTTCGCAAGTTTTACATTTTCCTGCTCCAGCTGCACTTTCCGCTTATGCAACTCTGCTTGCTGCTTTATGGCTTCTTCGATTTTCTGAACTGCATCTGTTTTCTTGTTTTCAACAAGTTCGTGGTTGTCCACCAGAGAAGTCAACAGAAGTTTTTTTTTTCGGTGTACGCCAAGTACTTTCTATACCTATAACATTTTTATGTTCCGGTTAGATGAGAATTATTTGCTCTTAACTTGAGAACACGTACCTGATGACATTGTTGCAATTTTTCACATCAATATTGAATCACAACAAACAACAAATATGCTCAGATTCGCTTGTCGCGAGATATTTGATAAATTTTAACTGTCCGAAACGACCTGCTGCCAACCCAATAGTGCAAAACTAACCAAAAGTAACTAAACCTGCACTGGAGCAAACGTTGAGCTAGTACTTCGCCGAGAATAGCCGAAGTTTCGACTATAGGATGCATCGTTACCTTGAGCTGTGAGCTCGCCTTGGGTGAGGCGGACTCAAGACTGAGTCTGAGATCTGACTATAAGTACGGGCATAAGACAAGGATGCCCGCTCAGCCCGATCCTATTCGCGATATATATAAGTGACTTAGATGAAGCACTACGGAAAGCGCAAGAGGGGGCGATAGTACATAGTAGGAAAAGAAAAAGTGTGGTCGCTAGTTTTCTCCGATGACATGGCGGAATTGAGAGGGATGATTAGATGTCTAGAAATGTACATGAAGAAAAAGAATTTAGAGGTGAACGTAGAAAACACCAAAATGATAATATTCAGGAAAGCAGGCGGAAGAGCGAAGAAAAGGGAGTGGAAATTGGGAAAGCAAGAAAGAGAAGAAGTGGGTGAGTTCAAGTACCTGGGATACTACTTTAACCAAAGAAATAACACATCCACACACATTAAAGAGCTGAGCAAGAAAGGAAATAAGTTAGTAGCGCAAGTATGGAGCATCGGAGAAAAGTTGTTCGAAAGGGAGTTTGAAAAGAGGGTGACGCTATTTGAAAGCCTAGTGAAGAGCGCAGTTCTGTATGAAGCGGAGATCTGGGACTGGAATGAACAAGAGAAAATAGAGAGGGTGCAAAAAATACTACAGATGGGTGTTGGGACTAGACAAAGGGTACATGGTGCTAAAGGAATGCAAGAGGGAGAAAATGAGAGTAGAAGTGGGCAAAAGAGCGAGTAAATTTGAAGAAAAGCAGTGGGAAAGAAAGGTACTAGTATACCTAAAAAAGAAAACGGAAAAGAAGGATAGATGTATGATAGCAAGATTTAGGTGTGGAAACGAAACGAAAGAGAATGAATATTATGGATGGAAGAAAAGAAAAGTTTATGCAGAATGTGTTGGGAGGAAAAGGAAACAATGGAACATCTGAGAAAGTGCAAAGTAGAGATGGAAGAAACGGAAAAAAAGGCACGAGAGTTGTTGAATGAGGATGGACGAGGAAGAGAATGGATGAAGAGGGTGATACGAAGAAGGAAGATAAAAGAGCAGCAGTAGAGAAAGGGGAAGAGGACAAGTGTAAAGAAAAGGGGAGGGAATAGGAGAAAAAAGGTTGATTTAATTAGCCATGGAATATAGATTTATTTTATTTTTATGGTATATTACACTCGTTTAACGAGGCAATGTGACATCCGTTCTATTGGGGCACTTCTCGCTGCGGTCGTCGTACACTTGCAAATGCATCATTCCATCCAAAAAATTTAATGTACTGCTTGTACAATCACTATCAGATTAATTATTATTATTAAGATTATCAGTTTAATTATAACCGGACTTCACTGTATATTTATGTCAACAAAAAATGTTTTTAAATTTACAGGAACAGTTCAAAAGTACTGTCCTACAATTTTACTTAACGAGCTATTCCTTGTGATCCTGGAAATGTAGGACAAATAATATACATAGACGAAATGTGGAAAAATGAAAGGCAAAAGGGGAATGTGGGTAATAAGATTAAAAAAGAAAGGAAAACAAACGCAGTAATGAAATATTAATTTAAATATTAGATGTAAAAAGGAAAGCAAAGGTCATAAAGGCCTACCAAACAGAGAGGTAGAAAGTGAAATTAAGGAAACAAATTGGAACAATCTGGAGAATAGCTGAAAGAAGGAAGGTAGGAAAGTGGAAAAAGCATGTTTACGATGCTAAAATCAATTACTTAGAAAAAAATACAAATAATATACAATGGATCAAATATAAAGAGGGCAAATTCTTGAAAAATAAATCAGAAATAGAGAAAAGAAGAAACTCATTCTTTTACAAATTATTGTAAGGGACAACATAAACATAGAAAACAGGTAGTGGAAGTAGACATCAAAGCAAGAATATTTCATAGACAGTAGATAATCTCCGTTGAAAAACTCAAGGAAGCACAGCGAAGATTGAAAAATGGAAAGACAACCGTGGATGAAATAATTCAACAAAAGTTAAACAAATAAAATTAGAGGGAGAGGAGATCTTGAGAATGATCTTCATAAAACCATAGCCGGTAGGTACCAACTGGCAACAGCACTGCTCACGCTACAGGCTCTTCATATACAGGATGGAAAGTTTTTATGAGCTATCCAATACCTTCCGATTTGAAAACAAAAAACTTAAGGGTCGTTACAGCCCCCTGAGTAAAAACAAAAGAAAGCTGATCAGGCTAAAAAGTGGCGATTTAAAATCAAAAATCGACGTGTTTCAAGAATTTTTCTCAAAATCAATTGCAGTGAAGATACTGAATTTATTCCAGTTAAACTTTCCACCCTGTATAATGTTTCATACATCCAATATAAATTTTGTTTTTAACGAACAACATGATTTATAAATAATAATTTATGAAGACCCGATAGATACATTTCCACATATTTGCATGTGCTTGGATTTACCATTGTAAATTAAACCAAATCATATCAAACAAATCGAGGACATTAATTTCTACAAAATAACAAAAAATCCATTGTTTTTTTACCGACATATTATCTACGAAAAACAACACCAAAAATTAATTCGTGTTTCTAAATTCTTATAAAATATCTATTTCCCATTATGCTCAACTGCACTGCAACTCTCTGGCGTCTTCTCATTGATTTTTTTTGTGTTACCTTCATTTCATAGTAATTACATAGGACTTGTGTTCAGTTGTCTTCTGGTAAGACTTCAATAACTCAGTATTTTCATTTTGATTCTATTCCATTTTATATTTTTACATTTTCTATTGTGAATGTAAAACAAGTTATAAGATAAAAATCAATTTTAAAATAGGCCTATCGTAATAAAGATGTTATATTACCGAAGATTTAAAAGCAATTACTAGCTAAAGTAGACGAAATCTTTTTATGACCAAGCTGTTACATATCTTGACAGACAAAAGGATTTAGTTAAATAGCAGTGACAAACATAACGTGTGTTTATTATATTATAATAGAAAAGAGATCTTTATTAATACCTGAAGTAAAAGCAATTATCTGCTCTACTTAAAAACATGATCATTGGTGAGCTCAGATATATTACTTCAAAAAGCTGAAAGGATTGGAAAATAACACTAAAGTTAGGCCTGCAAGGCGAAATACCAGGGATTTCGTTATGCTTGCTTGCTGGCACCCGAGTGTTTCGTATCACAACGTAATACGTGGTGATGTGGTGAGCACCACGCACTAGACACCCGCATATTATTATTACCTTTCGCTTTGATACAAAACTTCGAGTACCGAGTTATTTAAAGTGACACTGCGACATACCTCTAGCCCAAGAGGTGAACACCGTAGCCACTCGACTAACCCCAATAATAAAAGTTTGTATATCTTTTAATATGCATCGAAGATTATTCAAAATTTCTCTGGATCGTAGAGAAATTTTGTGCTATCTGAAAATATGATTACATTGTTATAGTTTTTACATTTTAATTTTTACTTGCAAATGAAAATAACGAATAATAATGGTCTAGAAAAAAAGTAATAGGCGAAATGGACACATTAATGAAGACCACCGCTACAGATCGGGTCTTCACAAATGATTCAAATGATGTTGCTTGTGGATAATACAATTTACAGGCCTGTAGAATTTTGACGTTCAAAGACAGCTGGTTGTATGAAGCATTTATGAAGACCCTGTAGAAGATTGTGCAGTATTAAAGCACAACAAATTTCGAAATAAATTGGGAAACTAACCCAACTTACATCCAAGACTTTTTTGAAACCAGGGAGTGGGCGCTAAGAAAATGATTCGCCTATGGAATAACATAGACTGTTGACTCATAATATATATCACATAAGATAAAAACATTGTACATTTTATAAATACAGTTTAATTTAACTTACGGTTTCTTATGCCTTGTTATAATTACCCAATTTCTGCATTTGAGTGCTCTTGGCTTAAAATCTCTGAAGCTTCTTCTACTTCAGCTGTGCACCACTGACTGAACGCAATGAAGCCCAAAACACCTATACATTTCTACTCCCCAATCTTATAGGCATGAATAGGATGAATAGGATCTTTTCATTTAACATGGGGAAGTTCATAACCAATATATAATAATGGTCATCACATATAAATAAGTTACTTTATTTTACTTTATTTTATCAGAAGTAAGCAATATTCAAAACATTTCCTTCTAACCTTTCACGTATTCCAAACGTGACACCGATTGCATCTTGGTAAAATTTCAAAACAGGTCGAAATTCGGTGGCTGTTGGAGACTTTAACGACAGTTCAGCGAACGGTAGGCTGGAATGTCACCTCTGTTAGCGGTCAAGAGTGCTTCGTCCGCCGCTCCGCCGCCCCGCCGCGCCGCCTCTGACCTCCCGAAGAAACCAGCGCTCTTTGCAGACACCGCCACTCCACTACCAGGAATTGTAGACGTCTTCACAAAGAACTGAACATGCGGTTCCGATTAGAAAAATCTCAACAGTAGGAGGCGACCGTTGCTTGCATCCTTCGGTCCGTAATTCTGTTCTGCTTGTCGAGCTTTAAGCTTATTTAAAAATGGTTGTGTCAATACAAGAATTATTTAAAAACAACAAGTGGTCACATTACCAGAGACGGTCATTGTAACCTACAAAGCTCTCAGTAGTGTAGCAATAACAATAGCAATATAAACATAAGTCAAGCAGAACAATTGCACAAAGGTGGTGATTAAGTTTTTAAAAAATCTACGACAATGGCCATTCAAAGATGAATTTTTTGCACTACGCACTTTGTGTCGCTGATGTTAAAACAATTTTGCTATTTTTTGGGTTTATTTCAAAATAATCACTATGGGAATAATAAATTGATTACATAATTAAATATTATCTTAGAGCAATAACAAAAAATCAATTTCAAAAGTGATGCATCAACCAAAAGAAATATACATAGACTATTGAGTATTCGATTGAATACAACTTGTTTATAAAACTCTTGGCATTTATAAATGAAGACTATACAAAAAACATGGACATCAACTCTTAAAAAATACAAACTTATGCAGGAACAAGCAGGGAGGACGATGGATAAAGATGTAGGAAGCAATCACCACAATGCTAATGCTAACTGAAAATAGAGCTCCAAATCAGATGAGAGAGGAAGAGACGGCAGTTGCTAACAAACAAAAAAATCCATTAGTGACAAAGGAATACTTCTTCTAACAATTAAATATAATAATAGATGCCAATTTGTTCGGGCACTGTCCTGCTAGATTTAGTGCGAATGGGGGAAATTTTTCTGCAAATAAGTTAGGTACAATATTTTTTCTAACGAATCAAGTCCAAAATATATATATATATATATATATATATATATATATATATATATATATATATATATATATATATATATATATATATATATATATATATATATATATATATATATATATATATATATATATATATATATATATATATATATATATATATAATTTCATTCGGAAGATCCCAATGAAAATAATTGCTAGATTCCTAAAGAATTTGAAAATCCTTATATGTGTTTACTTTTAATAAATTGTATTTCAAAGTCAACATATGTTTATTTAATTGAATAATGTAATGAATTCAGTCGGTAGAAAATCCACATTGTTCAAAAGACCAACCATTTGTAATTACGGTCAACATCCAAGATTCAGAACCACTGTCTTCTACGATTACTCATCATGTTGGACTTTTTCTCAAAATCTCCTCAAAACTGTTTTATATTGTTTGTTTGTTCTTTGAATCTGAGGCCCATAAGGTTTAAAGCTCTTGATATTTGATGGAGACGTGAAGCCCCTCCGAATTTAGTCTTAGATACTTACAGTAGTAGTCACTGCGAATTACAGAATATAAATGATAGAAAAACCTATCGCAGCAATCTATACCTTAATTAGCCATTCAGTTAACAGCCTAGCCTTTTTACTAAAAGGCACCGTTCAACTAGCGGCCTGAATGATATTCAGCCATTCAATCAAACAGCTAGGCAAATGACTAGATCGATAACGTTTAACTACTGGTCTAGCCTTATTTTGTCCAACTTTCGAAAGTCCACATTTCGAGTTTCACGTACAGGGAAATATGACCTTCTTGGAGTATGTTTCGTCAAGCGCGAAGCGCGAGGCACCAATTTCAATAATCCACGGAAAAAACAAATTTTCACATACGGCAACTTCCGTGGATCATTGAAATTCGTGTCTCACGCTATTAAATTAAATTCTGTTATGTAGATGTTACCTGTCAAATTCATCTGTCATTAGTGTCACTTAGTCCCCTAGATGTCAGATATTTCATCTTTTCTTGTCACATGGTCACCCTACTGTATGAATGGCCTAAGCATCAGCCGGCCAATTTATTAAATGTTTAGTAAAAAGGCCGTTTAATAAAAAGGCTAGGCTGTTAATTGAGCGGCTAATTAATCTATTTGACTGCAACATACCTATCAGAAAGGTTTCTGATGGTATAATGAATTAATGACGATACAGAGAATAGCATCCATTATCGCAGACTAAAAAGCACAAGGAGGCTAAAGTTTCAGGACTATTATAGGTATTATTAATACCGGGTGATTCAGAGTAACTTATTCAATAACTACTTGCGAAGCACTAATTTGAGGCATTACAGAAGTTTCATTAATTCTTATTTTTACTTTGATAGATAAATTTAATAAATACTACATTTTAAGAATATTTATTTACATTATCTACTTGTTACTCCGGTGTAATCTTTTTTTCCAACGGGCTCTCTGATTAAAGAAGAATCATAAAAATCTTCTGGTCAGACCGAATTTTGTACCAAAAACTCTGGGAAGTAACCAAACAACATTAGCAAAGTAAATAACCAAACAAATAATATCAAAGTAGATCCTGAGGGGAAATCACAACGTTGGCCAAGAACAGAAATTGATGGAAAGGGTTTTTAAATGCTCTAATGTTCTAAAGGATGTGAAAAAGAATAAGATAATAACCATCCTTTTCGAGCTCCGATGTCAATTTTAACATTGTTTAGACCTTTCATATCATATCTGATAAAATATTAGCTTTTGCAAAAAAAAAGGTCAGAAAAAATAAATCATATTACTTTCAACATAAACGTTAAATTTTTTGATATTAATATAGTCCAGTAAATCTAGAGTCGATAAGCCCGTTTCCAGGAAAAAAATCCGGAAGTTTTTTTCTCAACGATTCCATATGTTTTTTGGGTCGCTGAATCCGAATTTGAGGTTTGCCCCCTCACCAGAGGAAATCAAGAAACGTCAAAAATTTCGGACTTGTTCCAGTTTTCCTCTTATAACTCGAAAACGAAGCGTTTTAGCTGAAAGACCACTAACACCAAATTAAAGTAGACAAAATTTCCTAAAGGAATGTTGTATTAGGTTTGTTACTTTTGTTCTACATTGCCATTTGAATTGTAATATGTAAATAATGTACCTAGATCACTATAGTTGATTGTTGAAGGAGTAAATAATAAAATGTTAACAATAAAATGTAGGGTGGATCGACTGTCGTGGCTCGTTTTCTGGGGTTGTGAGTTCATCTGTAATCCAAAAAGGTGAGTTATAAATAGTTGGTAATTGTCAAACAAATACGTTACATGATTTCATTTTTGCGGCGTTTGATTTCCTGATGATCGTCTCATGAGCATGCATCGAAAACTACAACTTTTACTGCTGTACGCAAGTAGTGGTTTTGTATAATTATATTCCACGTACCTCTGACAGATTCGGCCGAACGTCTGTCCTTTTGTCCACACGACACTGTGCAATAGGAATCCACCATCCACCACGTACATGCATTGTTCCAATATTGATAAGGACTCTGAGAAAGGAACCAAAGATACGGAGCGCATGAGACGATGAGGAAAGCAATTGATCGAAATACAATTCACCGGGACCATGCAGCCCACTGTCAGCCAAGAAAAGTTCTTGTCTAATACAAAAAACAAGAATAGACTAATTGACATGATCATGACAAGGCTCACTGCTCAAATTCATTGCAAACAGGCGGTAGAAGATGCAGACACCATGATTGTGGAAACAGCTCTATCCATGGCTTCAGACCATGATGTGGTTGCTGTGGTTGGCGAGGATATTGATCTTGTAGTCATCCTAGTAGTAGCCAAAACGCCATCAAATGTCACACAACACCATCGATTCCTACCTAAAGGAGTATATTCTCTTCATTCATGCAGCAGCAAGGGGTTGCGATTCCACATCTGCCCGTTTCCAGCTATTAAAGTTGAAGACACTCAAGACTATTGAACGAGATACTGATCTTAAACCCTACATCCGTGCCTTTCACGACCCTTGCTCCACACCTGAGCAAATTGCTGAAGCTGGGAAAAGATTCTTCGTGGCCTTGTATGGTGGAGACCATCGTTCCACCATGCTAAACAAGCTCCGCTACAAGCAATATATAACTTTAGCGTACAAGGTCTGTGGCAACCCCACCAAAGCTGCAGCCCAGCAGCATTCATTTAGAGTGTATTGCCAGGTACAACAGTGGCTGGGCAACAAGGTGGCATCGGAAAACTGGGGATGGAAAAAGGTAGGCAGTAACTTACTGCCAGTGAGCACCTTCAAAGGAGCAGCCCCGGATTCACTGCTCAGCCAACCATCGTGCCGTTGCAAGAAAGAATGCAGGGGCAATTGTGGGTGCCGCCGCAATGGACTTTTGTGCACGAAACTTTGCCAAGTGTGTGAGGGGAGATGCCCCAATGTCGACATAACTATCACAGAACACGACGAGGAGGAATTATATGGGGAACCACAGCATTTGGGAGGTAATTGTTACTTATCAACATTTCAAGTAGCAACTAATGTGTGACAATTGGTATTTTTTCAGAAAAGGTACCAACACTCCTTCCTCGAACCTGAACCTGAGCCCCAGGACCCAAAACGACGGTCAAAGCAGCAGGACCCACAGTCTGGACCCTCGGGGATCAAACGCCGCAAAAATGAAATAATGTAACCTTTAACAGGTACATATATTATCAATCTTTTGCTCAAAGACAGTTTTTTTGACAATTACCAACCATCTATAACTCACCTTTTTGTATTACAGATGAACTCACAACCCCAGACAACGAGCCACTAAAGTCCTTACATTTTATTCTTAATATTTTATTATTTACTTTATTACTTACTTTATTATTTACTTCAACAATCAACTATAGTGACCCAGGTACATAAGGTATTCTTTTATTTACAGGAATATTACAATTCAATGGCGAAGTAAAACAAAAGTAGATCGGAGGTTTTCAACATTTTCCACAAAGAGCGAAAAAGTGGTCTATATTCAGAGCGCTCTAACGGCCGTCCCATTAAAGATAGAAACAAACCTACACTACATTATTGTAGGAAATCTTATCTACTTTTTTTTTGTATAGAGTGGCGTTTTAACCAAATCGCTTCGTTTTCGAGTTATAAGCGAAAAACCGGAACAAGTCCAAAATTTTTGACGTTTCTTGCATTTCCTGAAGTTAGATCACCTCTGGCGAGGGGAAAGCCTCAAATTCGGATTCAGCGACTCAAAAAACATATAGACCCGTTGAGAAAAAAAAAATCCTGGGAAAAAACTAGATTTACTGGACTAATATGTTTCATTAAGATTTTAGCAAAGTACAAAACAATAAATTATTATATTATCTGTCAGTCATCAATTTGTTGCATTTTTCTGGTTTCAAAATTGAAGCACATGGACATGAACATGAACATGAAACATGAAACAAAGTTTCCATTGAAGCATGCTTCATTTGAGTATTCAATTACTCTCAGCAGCATATACCTACTTAAGTATCAATTATAGGTGTATTGTTTGGACGTTCTTATTCCATTAAGATAACTTTGTACCAATTGTTTTCCTATTTATAATCAGATAATAAAATATAATGTACTTTTAGATTTTTAACTTTTTCAATTTTTTTTTTCTCATCGAACTAAAAGCTTGCTGTCAGAATGAACGACTTTTTTATTTTGTCTTACGGACATAATTATTTAGTTATGTATAGGAAATTTATTTAAACAAAGAAAGCGCGAATGGTTTGACAAATGATATTCAGTCAAGGATATTTTTATAGTTAAACTCATTCCAGAATAGCACCCTAGCCGCGTACCATCAGCGAGTAACATTTTCTCGTCTCATCAGTGATATAAAACGCAGATATTGAAACCAGACGTTCGCCTGCTCGTCTAAACTGGCTGCAATGCCCTCGTGTAGGTTCTTTTGATGTGACGGCAGAAGACCGACAAGTCATGGAACGATGTTACGCGGTTGCGCTGCTCCGTCTACATGCACAGAGGTTCCGCTACATGTCTGAACGCACCTTAAAAAATATCTATGTTGAGTTTTGTAACACCATGGACATGGAGGCCTGAAGAATAAAAAATGATAAAAAAAAAACATATTTCGCATTCAATTTTGACCAACCGAATGGGATTATATACCCATAATGAATATTTACTACTCAAATTTTCTTCGCATAGATTTTTTTTATTACATTCCTTTCAGGAAGATCTTTGTTTACTGAACATCTGTATAATATGTACACTAATTTTCACAAAATACAATGTCTAAAAAATGTATTTCACACATTTCCGAGATTTGAAACGATTTCTTAAAAAGCTCACTCAGTATGCCAGTGCAATTTACTTATCAATAAAGACCACAATGTTTAATTTCTGAGATTTTCGTTTTTAAGATAGCAATAATTACAGGAAAATTAATCAGCTGGATGACAACTGAAAGTGGTTTTTGTTTAGTCACCCTAAAGGTACTTTGGAATGAAAAGGCAGGTAGCCAGAATGTTATTTGAAGAAGTGCAGGTAAAATTTCTAACTCCAAGTTAAGTGACGTATGTGTCACATTTTAATAACGTGTTAGATATTTACTTCTCATGCTCAGATATGTAGTTTAAATTTATTGTTATCTCCTTTAAAAAACAATCGCTAACGCAAGTCTCTATTATCATCATGATTGGTTTATTCAAGTTAGCATTAAACACTAAAATAATTAAAATTTAAATATATCTAAGTCGAACTCCACAAACTTTAATAAGTGTAAAATTACAAATGGAACATGTTTCGGCAGAACACTACTGCCATCAGCCCTTAAAGAATATAAAAAATTATGACGTTGACGTAATTTTGAATTAAATTTTGATAATGGCAGTAGTGTTCTGCCGAAACCCTAAACATGTTTCATTTGTAATTTTACACTTATTAAAGTTTGTGGAGTTCGACTTAGATAATTATATTTAAATTTTAATATAAATTTACTCCACTTGGATTTATCGATATTCTTTTGGTTTACTAAAATAATTATTGTTAAAAATTATCCAAATAAAACTGTGCAAGATTTTCCTGTCCATTCTTGTATTTATAATTACATAAACAATTTCATGAATATTCTGCCAAATTCTAAGAAAGACATTTTTTTCACGTTCCGTATAGGTATTACCACATGCATTTTACATGAAATCCGATTTTTTCATTATTAACTACTAGTCAATAATGAAATAGTTATTAATTACTAGGGACGAAAAACAATTTCACAATTTCTACAATCTATACAGGGTTTATCAAAAGGTTCGCACTAATTCCTCAAGCCCAATCAGATAGTATAACCCAAACCGGTTATATAACATTCCACAGAGCAATAGTTTACGAGCAGTAAGTCGATAAAGTTGACCAATGAAATGCCTTCATTAATGTTGATCCAAAGATAATTCTCAACCAAGTAACGAATATGTTGAAAGTCTAATAAAGGGTTGTCGTTGGCCCAAAGAAAAAGTAAAAGTGAATTTGATGTCAGGGAAGCCCATGGAAACTAATTCTGAAGAGTTAGTGCGCACCTTTTGATACACCCTGTATAATGGTATATTTTACAGCTAGTAGTGAAAAAAAATAATAAAATGTTTACATCAACACTTTATTCACACTGCTATTGACAACACGAATAAAGAAGAAAAAAAAAATCGGACTACTTTTAAAATTGTTGTTACTATGGATGGCTTGTTAAATAAAACATGTGACACTTCACGTGAATTCTACAATTTGTGGAATCTGAAAGTGTATTCAAAATAACCAGAAAGAAAGAATATCCTGTGGTTAAACTATGTCCACTTTATAGCCAGCAAAATCAAAATTAGTTTACGAAAGGGAATACAAAACATTTTCTGAATGGAAGACAATAAAAAATATAAAAACTCTTAACGAGTAAATAAGTACTCCCAGCATATTTCTTAGAAGAATCGAAGAAAGTACACAGCAATAGGTAAGTAATAAGGTTAGTAATTAAAATTTCTGAAAATTCTGCGAAATTGGGAAAAAATGTATGATTCACGTGAATAAAGAAATTTTATCCAGTCAAAGACATACTATTTCTTCGTGGATAAGATTGGTCTTGATTCACTTATATACCATAAATAGCTATTAATAAATTAATTGCACACTGTATAGAATTAAAATGTATCTAGGTATGTATACTTGAAATTATTTTTGCACAAGAAGCTGTCCTTTATTTTGCTATTTTACAGCTCCCACCTGGATAATTATGTTCCTTCCATTTCATGTTTTCCTGTTAATAAGTGGATTTCTTTAATTTTGAAATGCATATATAAATAAATAATTCAGAAAGTACGAAAAATTAAGCCTGCTGTAGTTTTTAACTGACTTCAAAAAAAAGGAGGAGTGCTAATTGAATGTCGCAAAAACATTAATGAGTCATTAATTTTATCTTTGTATTGGAAGTTATTTCAAAAGTGTATGGAGGAATTTCTAGATGAATTTCCAAATACTGCTGCAATTTAGACAATGTCAATGTCAAATGCTTTGATCTATACTTACATCCATGAAAGTATACTCTGAAAAAGGCAAAGCGTTCTAGATGAACTTTTTATTTGAACACCCATTACATGTAACCTTATTCGGGGTGGATCATCAGTAGAGCAAGTTTGAGCGCCAACAAAATAAACCAACCAATTAAGTGTCAGTTTCTTATTCCAAATATAGAATCTGTCAACAAAACCCAATTAGCAATTAGCGTTATTGAGTAATTAACTATTGCGCCATCGTTGTATTCAATCGTTTCAATGGAGAATGTTCGCTACGAAGTATGACAATTTTCTAAGTGATTTCGAAATACTCTAAACAATGCAGTTTGTTTGCAAACGTCTTCAAAATTTCAACGAAATGTTGATAACATAAATCAAAACATGTGATAACATGTGAAAACCTACTCCAGATTTTTAAGTCAGTAGGTTTTTTAAATTTATTTTGAAATATGTATATTTATGCTCATCGATAAAATAAAGCCAAAGTTTCGTAAAATTCGGTTTCGTTATAGATAATAAGGATTGCACCCAGTTCATTAGTTTAACACAGGTGCCGTTGTACAATTTATACCTCCAATTTAGCAATTCACTGCAAATACTAATCTTGAAAGTCACTCAATTATTTTGCAAAATAATAAATTGTTTCAATTCAAAGACTTTGAATCTTCTCGTGATGTAATTTAAATACCGATCTGTACAAAAATATAAAATACTGTTAAAGGAAGTCTCAACACTTTTTTATCGTTGTTATTGCCTGCGGTAAAAGTGCTTAAATTCTATTCATATGTGTCTTTAAACAATAAGAATCGTGTGCCAATTGTTGCATCTCCCACGAAGATGGCATCGCCATCGTCTGCACTTTCGACTCTCGAACGAAGAGAGAGTCTCTCTCTCCCTCTAAACTTTTTTCCGTCAACTAGTCCTGAAACGAGGCTAACAGACGCGACCAATCACGACAACGCACATCCCTCCTAGACGTTCGCCCCCCTCAAGTGACTGCACCGACAGTCGACCGAGAGTGTTGCTGTTGTAGTAGCGCTCGCAGCGTTCAGATAAATACACAGTAGAAAGTGCCAGCAACAATTAACCTCTTAATTAACAGTAGTAGTCAATAAGTTTGGGTGTAGTGAATAAGCAGGTGGTGAACAAGTTCGGGCAACATGTTCGACGTGTTCGGCTCCGTGAAGGGGCTGCTGAAGATCGATGTTGTGTGCATCGACAACAACGTGTTCCGGTTACATTACAAAGCGACCGTTATTATACTAATTGCCTTTTCTTTGCTGGTTACCAGCAGACAATACATAGGGGATCCCATCGATTGCATAGTTGATGAGATCCCCCTCAATGTTATGGACACCTACTGCTGGATTTACTCCACTTTCACCATCCCGAACAGGCTAACAGGACGCGTGGGATACGACATCGTGCAGCCCGGGGTTGCAAGTCACACGGATGGCACCGACGAGGTCAAGTACCACAAATATTACCAGTGGGTCTGTTTCGCTTTGTTCTTCCAAGCTATGCTGTTCTACGTGCCACGCTACCTGTGGAAAACATGGGAAGGCGGCCGCATCAAGATGCTTGTCCTCGACCTCAACTACCCCATTGTGAGCGAAGACTGCAAAACCGACCGCAAGCGACTTCTAGTGGACTATTTCATAACTAACCTGCACATGCAGAACTTCTACGCGTTCCGCTTCTTTATCTGCGAGGTCCTCAACTTCATCAACGTTGTGGGACAGATCTTCTTTATGGATTACTTCCTCGACGGGGAGTTCAGCACCTACGGCCGCGACGTCCTCAGCTTCACCGAGATGGAGCCCGAAGAGCGCGAGGACCCCATGTCTCGGGTGTTTCCGAAAGTCACGAAATGCACCTTCCACAAATATGGTCCATCCGGATCGGTGCAGAAGTTCGACGGTTTGTGCGTGCTGCCGCTAAACATCGTCAACGAGAAAATCTACGTGTTCCTATGGTTCTGGTTCGTGTTCTTGAGCGTCCTCTCCGGCTTGTCGCTGCTTTACAGACTGGTGGTCATCTTCATGCCCAAAGTACGATTATACTTGCTCAGAGGCAAGTGTAAAATCGCCCCACAGAAGGAAGTCGAGACCATCAACACCAGATGCGAAATTGGTGACTGGTACGTCTTGTACCAGATGGGTAAGAACATCGATCCGCTTATCTTCAGGGAGATAATTTCGGATCTGTCGAAGAAACTAGAAGGGAAAGAGACTGTCTAACGTGCGTGCCTTGAACATTTTTTTAACGAAAAGACATGGAAAGTTTTCAACAAAATTTTTGTATTTTTTTAATTGATCGATTTACCTGCTGCACATTAGTTAAGAGGTGACTCGTACATTCCTTGAACAATTCCAAGGACCAATTCTGTGATGACAGAAAAAGACTGTGCAAAATGCGGCCGAACAGGCTGTGATATTAGCATTTTTCGCTTAGATTTCTAGCTCAATATTCATTCCCAAGAATATACTCTTCCATATCTCCTCAGCAATAAATGAACAAGCCGGCAGAGACGTTTTCGCCGCTGGCTGTTTTTGATTCGTATAGTAAACGTCACGATAACCCGACAGCGCTGCATGCCATAAATGTAAACGGTTGTGTACACTGTATTTTTAATTTTAGCGACTACAAAGCAGTTAACACTGTTTTTTTTTATTTTTTATAACGTGTTCCACAGTCGGATTACAGTGAAGTTTACTATACATTCCCCGTAAAACAGCGGTGCAGCGGGCGAAATCGCATTCTCTGTGATATATCTGATTATATGCTCTGTTTTATATCCCTTAGAGTGTAGTTACAATTAATCGAATAATTTAAATCATGTGATTTAGGATTTAGGCTAGATTAAGTTCCATACGCATACAATTTCCAACAAACGAGCGAAAATTTGTGTAAAAATGTGTTCAAATCATTGTATGATATACACCGAGAGTGCCTATGTTTATTGTATGGAATTATTGACGAAATAAATTAGCTATTTTAAATTATTCGGATTTATTTCTTCACAGATGCACGACCACTTGTTGAGTCTCTTGAGCTAAATTTAGCTGCTACAACTGTGTTGGAGTTTACGTTGAGAAAATTAGACAGTTTTAGAAAGTCAGGTGATTTTACATCTTGGATTGCCGGAAGTTATGACGTGTTAGAAATATGACTACCAGCATTGTATTTTAAATTCATACAAGGTGGGTATACGACTGGGTCATCGATCTGAGGTAGTTAATAACACATCTCAACTAATCTAATGAGTGTCATTCTGATTATAATAATTTAATTGTTCCAGGTAGTAAGCTTTTACTGTCCCTGTTGTAAATTACTCATTTCTTTGAATTGTTTTAAATGAATATAACTATTTTTTAGAGATAACAGGTAAATACTAGTATACAGTAAAATCTCATAAGAGATCTTTTTCATAACCGCTTATCAATTTTCAAAATTGTACAGTACTACAAAATTTACTTCCAAAATTTACTTATTTAGATAAAAAATTTAAAAAGTCTACATGCATCGTAAAATTGTGCACAATAGTAGATTATGAAATATGTACGTAGTTACACAATTCAATCGATTATTTAATTTTATGAAGTGTTTGTTCATTTTGTCAATTGTGCATTTTTAAGGTCATATAATATATCATTCCTAGTAGCTGCTGATAACGTTTAATCAGGTTAGGTAAGAAAATAAAATGTACGGTGCATTTAAGAATGCCTATAGACATTACTCCTTAAAACTAGAAGTTCCCCAGATTTACAGGTTTTCCTGACTCGTCAGTTTTTCAGTTTCCCAGGCTTTTCGAGATTTTCATCTTTTTCAGCTTTCTTTTAGTTAAATGTGTCTCAAACTTTTCAATAAGTCGGTTTCTAAATTTCGGAGTTTTTTTCTGTTGTTCGATGTTATAGGTTTCATACTCTCTTCGTTGTTATTCTAGTTTCACTTTACTATATTGCTCGGTATTTAAGTTTTACGTTTTTGTTTTTAGATATTTAGTTCTTAAACTCTTTAGATGTTTATTTCTATATTATACGAGGTGACAGAAATACTATATCGTGTTGTAACGATCATAAGCATTAAAAAATCATAATTTATTTTGAAAGGTACAATATAAGTATTTGATTTTAAAGCAACAAATTAAACAATTCGTTTTATTCTAGTCAATGGGTAGTTTCAACTGGAAAGGTTTAATTAATTTTAGTGGCTTACTTTATATTGTTTTGGAGTATACTGAACACGAATTTAAAATCACTTTTCAGTCTTTAGATTTTTAGTTCACAAATTTCTTAGATATTTATTTCTATATTATTATATACAAGATGACAGCAAACATGAAATCATTTTTCGTCCCAAAATTATCCGTTCCGTTATAGCAAAATTTCATGTATCAAAAACTTACAACACGAAAGACAGGCCTTCTAAGGTTATATAGAATTTAAAAATAAACTTTTCAAAGTATATTACAAAGACACTTTTTAATAGTATTTTGATGTGTGGAGTAATTATAAGAAAATTAATTCTTGAAAGTTTTGTTTTTTTACGAATTAGTAAGTGGCTTATCCAAATTTCACACCCCCCTCAAAGGAACCATCTACAAGTAACAGTGCACCAACGGATGTCATGCATCGTACGCCCAACATAATTCATAAATGCTCAAATTTCAAATCAAAATGTACATAAAAGACTTGAACAAGAATGCATCCACATGAAGAAAAGGTAATCTATTCATTGGGATCTGTGTGTGGCGTTTATGACCGTCTATGGTTTAATAGTAGATTATTATACGAGTTCCTGTGTAAATTGGACGCTTTATGCCACAAGGGGTTTATAAAAGCACGAGTGAAACGAGTGCTTTTGTGAACCCCGAGTGGCATAAAGCGTTCAATCTACACAGGTACGAGTGTAATACGACGTTTTATCGTTCGACACAACCCCGGAAAACCTTTAAATTGCTTAAAATCCATAAAAATAGTTTGACGTTTATCTGTCATTTTCATTATTTCATGACAGAGTGTTTACACAAGCGAAAATTTGAAAATTCTGACAGCGTCGAACGATAAAGATGATTTAAAACATAAGTATATCAGAAAAACGTTAGCAGTTTTTGCTTAAAGAATTTCCAGAAAGCCATATTGACAATCTTCTGGCTTGTAAATGTTATACTCAATCCCCGAAACGCGATTATTTTCTACTGATCAAGCTCCATAATTAAACGGTACCGAAAAATGCTTATCTAATATCTATATTTAAATAAAAATTCAATTCATAATAATCATCATGATCAATGAGCCTACACTTCAACAATATTCGATACAATTGTCACGCAAACCTACGTGGTTTCTGGAACAATTTATTATGTTCGTGTGTATGTGAAAATACGTATTACCCTGAGTCGGTTAAGGATAATAATTATTGCTGAATGAACTTACGAAATGGAATTTTATGGTACTAAAGATTTTGAAAGCCGCAAGAGTTTTTACAGAAAAGTGGAAAAAATTACGATGACAATGACGTTACAAGCGACCGCACCTGGTAAATACATTTATATTTGTAATGCTTAACAAATATCGTAGGGTTTTAACATTCAGAGAGTACAGTTCGTGGTTACATATTATGGGAATCTGGTCGTGTTGTTTTATTTTATAACCGGTGGTAACAGAGATTAACAACCTATTTGTTTTCTGGAATACTAGTATGTGAACTTAATTAAAATAAGGCTATGATGTTGACAGCATATTGGAGTCGTTTCTCACGATATACTTATTTCAATTCAGTAGTTAAAATTACATACGGAAAATTGTATGCGCGCGTCGTTTCAGTACAAGAAATTAGCTTGCATCTCGTACTTGAATTGAGCAGATCAGATGCGCACTGCACCAATCAGCTGGTATACCGACCACTCACAAAATTGTTTGCTACATCACCCATATATTCTTTGTACCTGCGGGCGCTGATTCGGGTGATATCCGGTATTTGGTCATTTGTTGTATTTTGTCGTAATAATGTGGTCTCAAAAGCAAGTTTCTATGCTGATCTCTTTATTTAGAAACAGCGAGTGCTGATATGCCCCAAAGCATGTACATATTATATACAACGTCAGTTGTAGTTGGACAGCCACAAAATTGACAGCTGAACCTGAGCGCACGTGCATATACTAAAAAAAAGAAAAAATACGAGTGTGCTTTAGACCACACGACTGAAGTAAAACTTCCGTTAGCCATTGTGAAAGTGCTCTTAATTTATGTAAGTTGATAAATGGAGGTAGAGAATTCTGAATTAATACCGTCTGCAGTATTGGATAATGCATGTTTCAGTTTGTCGATTAATATAAGTAGCGCAATTGCATCCAAAACTGACACACGCAAATGGGTATATTGTGAGAAGTGCGGATTGATACGGATAAGACGCGGGTTTGAATCCCGTTAAGGCAAACATTTTTTCTATGAATTAATTAGTGTAAAATCGTTCCGTTCGCTTAGCCCGTTCACACTTTTCGTAACGCTCTCGTCACGCTTTCACCAGCTTACTCCCCAATTCAAGTGTCCGTAAAGAAGTTTTACTTCAAAAAGAATTTTGCGTGGAGTTCACCGCGCGACAGAAGTGCATTTTTATTGTATTGTATTGCATTTATTGAAAACTATATAACATCGTTTACCAGGATCCCATTGGTACACCATCCATGCAATCAATACCCATTAAATTATAATCCATCTGTCATTTACAGTCTGAATCTATAACTGATCACAATCAATTTATAAGTATCAAAAGTGCAAGTCTACTATGCGAAAATACCAGCCGAAATCAACACAAAATGTGTTTAGAGCCGATATGGTTAATCCAAAAATCGTTCGATAAAAGTGTACAAATTATTTTGGTAGTTATTTGAGCGGAGATGAATAGTATAATAATGACTGTATTTAGGCCATTGTATGTTGTTTTATAGTTTTCGCTATACAAGGGGGCCACCTTCTGACAGGGCGGGGTACAGGGCGCCCCTTGGAACAGGACCCCCCTGGTACTTGGGCCCTCTTGGGACGCGGGCCCTCTTGTGACATGGCCCCCCTTGGAAGCTTGAAAGATACAATATATATTTAATTTTAAAGCAAGAAATGAAACAATTAGTTTTATTCTAGGCAATCGGTAGTTTTGAACTGGAAATGTATAATTAATTTTAATGTCGGTACTGTATGTTTTTTAGAGTTGAACACGAATTTAAATTTCACTTCTTAGTCTTTAGTTTTTTAGTTCTAAAGGTGACGATAACATGTACATCCGGCACGCGAGATGGCGCTGAAAGAATTCCCGCATTTAAAGTGGAAGTAATTGTTCAATTGTAAAAATAAAAACATTATTGGACCAAGTAAACATGTGTACTTCACGCTATAGTAAAACATTTACAAAAAAAAAAAATAATAACTTTTTTTTTGCTTAACTTTGAATTTTTTTTTAAGTCTGAGGTGGAGGCAGAACCGGTTCCAGCAACACTCACTTCCGCTCGGATCATAGTCGTATTCGGAAAGTCAGCGCTTGTATCATAATATACAGTGTCCCAACTAAAATTTGTACCCCCCCCCCCACAATTCCACTTTCGAAAACGTTCTAACAGGTCAATTTTGTTATCAAAGGAAACCAAATTGTACCAAATTTTCAAGTCTTATATCTCACACTTTTAGGGGAGCCATGGGGGGTCGTGTGATCCATCATTTTAAAGCTTATTGAATTCTCTATTCAGACCTACTTTATTTATTTGTTTCTACAAAAAAGATGAATTTTTTAGTTTCTACATAAAATATACTCTTAACTCTTACTTTGTGAACCGCACATTTTGATAATTAAAAAGGTTTAATCGGAATAAATTTTAATGTAAATAACAAATGTAATAAATTCTGAGTCTTTCGGAATTGGAATTGTTGGGGGGTACAAATTTTAGTTGGGACAGCCTGTATTATAATTTTTATTCTTATTACCAAAAATACCAAAAATAAGGAATAAATTCAATAAAACTGAAGCAATTTTTGTAATTTTTTGTGTTACCCACACTCTTTGCCTCAATGACGTCATTGACATTTTTTTAAAGAAAATCCGCCATTTTTTTGTCATATTTGTATCAGTTATGAAGTTCTTAACTCAGAAATTATTAACTCTGGATCTACATTTTTTTCTTCTTACAATACCTTTACAAGTCTGAAAGCGACCTAATTTTTATGTTTTTGATAGAAACATTTCATCTATCAAATAATAATACGCGCTTATGAAATACTTTGTATGACATGACCTAGGATTTTGGCCGCGGATCAACGGGTTATGGTAAAGCCGAAGTTTAAAAATCTTTCTCAGAAACTGTAGGTCCAAGCTCATAACGACCATATTTCTGATACATACAATACGTCCTTTCTGTTGGTGCCGACTGTATACCTAATTATTATTTTACTAGTTGACCCGACAGACGTTGTCCTGTTCAAATTTCAATAATATTTGCCGTCGCGCTGAATACTCATTTGCCAACGTCATTTATGAACGTCGGGTGGAAGATAGGCAAAAACTTCATGAGACCAATTTTATGCAGAATTTGGTGTAGAGCATAATAACTTCTGTAACATTTGCTCCTCGGAGTTACCGTTTACGAGAAAAATGCTAAATAGCTTCATGACGTGACGCTCGGGGGCGGTCTTTGGGCAAAAACTTGGGGGATCGGATCTTTATTTGGGTCCCTGCTAGGAGTTCATAATCAAAATTTTAAAACTATAAATTATTTCTTCTAAAAAGTCTAATTTGCTTGGACTACTATAATAAACTTTCAGATTAGGTGTTTTTCTTTTATTTCTTAAATTGTTTGTTGTAACATAGGTGGCGGAATAACAATGATAACAATACGTCAGTATGCTCCCAGTCAGTTTTACTGTCCGACGCCTTTCAGCAATGCAGCAGTTACAACAGGACGTCGCGTCAGCAAAGAACAAAGGGAAATTTTCAAAATCTTTTCCGGCCGGCGCTCTTTAAAATACCTATTGGAATTTTGAGAACGAATCAATGCTTGACATTTGCAGGAAATTCAAATGACTACCAGAAATTTTTGGAATTCTTGAAAATTACCAAAAAAATTTCAAAAAAAATATAAATTTAAAATTTTCGCACTATAGCGTGAATCAGCATAAGACTTTGAGTCAACCCCATTTGTAGATTTCAAATCAGTTCAACCGTTTCTGAAAGAAAGCGGAATTACTTTAGACATATTTTCTCTCTGTCGCACACTTGGTAATAAAATTTCGTCACCTTTAGCCTTAATTTTCTCAACTATTTATTTCTATACATATTCTAGAAATTGACAGAAAACTTTAAAAAAATATTTTTACAAACTGTGATCTATGGTTCACTATATTTATTTGTTTTCGATACAAGTGATGCGCTGTCAAGACACTTTTCAGGGGCGAGGGCGAATTTTTGGTGCGCGAGACGAAGCCGAAACCCCTCAATGTATTCGTTCACGCAAAATGATGAGAAACACGAATTAACATCAAATTGTGAGGTTAGGTTCGACAGCTGTCAAATTAAATACATAAGCGGAAAAGTTTATAACAGGTGTTTTTTAAAATTTGGCGTCGATGTTGGCCATGAATTTTTAACTGTGAACGTACCATCCAACAGCCATTCCACGGGAAGTGCAACTTTTTCCGAAATTTTAGTAAAACCTTATGTGTCAAACGCATCAACGTATATTCGCAAGTGGCAGATTATTGTTCAATTTTTACATTAGTAAATTATCATGTGGAGATATTCTTGCGTTATTTTCATCGATAAAACCGTTATATATCTTTGCAATAAGTGAATTTAATTGAGTTGTCCCATCCGTAATCGTCCTATTTTAATTTTTTATCAAAAATTTCCGCTGAATTTATATATTTTCACGGAAGAATAAATCATAACATTTTTATTATCTTTAGACTGATATAGTATACCCGCAATACTTTTAGTTTTCTGGAAAAATTCAAAGATTTTTATAGTTATTTTACAAGTATCTTTTACTCTGGCGCATTTATGTCCCATCCGTAATCATTAGGCAGTTAGGGCACGCTTGTTTATCTTGTTTATCCGTATCCGTAGCGCGTATCAGCATCTCTATTCTATACGCACGGTTCACATAAGCCACTCGATGGTTGCAGTTCCTACGTCGGCGTATCTCCCCAGGTTGACGTATCCTTACCAAGATACGGAAAAGGGGAGGAGCTACACGTATTGAGATACGGATACGCGCTACGGATACGGATAAACAGGTTTGCCCTAACTGCCTATTATAAATTACGTTTTTTAGAGAAATCAGGGGCATAATTATATTTGAATTGTCAATCATGCAATATAATTGATGTTTCAATTAATATGATCACTTTAACTATTAATTTCTGACTTGAGAGAAAAATTGATTTTGAAAATGAAAGTTGACAAGCTTATGTCCTGTCCGATCTAATCTCACTTTTAATTTAATTAACCGACATTTCAACACATTAATGCGATTAAAAGCAGTTGTAGTTTTATAACAAACGAAAAAATAAACTTTAGTGAGGAAATAACATTTATAACAAATAATCATAATTAGCTTTTTAAAAAAAGAAACCGACTTCAAAAAGCGAGAAATAACTCAGTACATGTATTATTACATGTGCTACCTACTGATCTGTTTGAAATCGGTGCCAAGCCAAAGAGGTTAACAAATTTGTAACCTATTGTCATTATTCAAATATATCAACAACGTTATAGCGCATCAAAAATTCAATATCAGGCCGTCAACGACATCTGCCCCGCACGTGTCTGCCCGTTTGGGATGTTTTGCTCAGAGCGAGCCCCCCACCCACGCTCACGGATTCCGGCGCGCGCGCGGTGGGACTTGCGATGTGACGGGAGCGGACAGCCTATCTATCTACTACCTATTTTTTTGGCTTGGCACCGACTTCAACCAGATCAGTAGGTTGCACATGTAATAATACATGTACTGAGTTATTTCTCGCTTTTTGAAGTCGGTTTCTTTTTTTTAAAAAGCTAATTATTTTACAATTTTAAGTGATGGGTAGACCTAGTAAGGACGCTGCTCGAATGAGGAAACGACGGCTGGTTGAAAATGAAGATGAAAGACGCAAACTATAAAAAATTAAAACCAGAAATACTGAAACAATGATGAATTAATATTACTACCTGAAAAATCTAAGGCAATGATGACTCCCAGACGCAAAGACCTGCATAATTATTGAACGACTACATTCGAGAGAGTTCATAATAATTATAAAATGTGAGGATTTCGCCCGATTCCCATGCGATCACCTTATCAGGTCCGAACTTGCTGACAATGGGACTACCTCCGGAGTACACCCTTTCAAATAAAAGAAGAATTTATAAAATCGATCCACAATTGACGAAGAAATCGGTGAACATACATAAAAGGAAAAATTTGAGAATTTCCCTCGATTTCCATGAGATCCCCTCATCAGATCCAGACTTGCTGTCAATGGGACTACCTCCGGAGTATACCCTTTCAAATAAAAGAAGAATTTTCAAAATCGATCCACAATTGACGAAGAAATCGGTGAACATACATAAAAGGAAAAATTTGACAATATTTCTCGATTTCTATGGGAGCCCTTTATCAGATTCGGACTTGGTGACAATGGGACTACCTCCGGAGTATACCCTTTCAAATAAAAGAAGAATTTTCGAAATCGATCCACAATTGACGAAGAAATCGGTGAACGAACATAAAAAGAAAAATTTGAGAATTTCCCTCGATTTCCATGGGATCCCCTCATCAGATCCGGACTTGCTGTCAATGGAACTACCTTCGGAGTATACCCTTTCAAATAAAAGAAGAATTTTCAAAATCGATCCACAATTGACGAAGACATCGCTGAACATACATAAAAGGAAAAATTTGACAATTTTTCTCGATTTCCATGGGAGCCCTTTATCAGATACGGACTTGGTGACAATGGGACCACCTCTGGAGTATACCCTTTCAAATAAAAGAAGAATTTTCAAAATCGTTCCACAATTAACGGAGATATCGGTGAACATACATAAAAGGAAAACAAAAAAAACATACGTACAGCCGAACATAGAACCTCCTCCTTTTTTGAAGTCGGTAAAAATGTGCTTCATCGACTTCAAGGCATTTGCGGACTCTGAACAACTGCGGTACCTACTGGTGTTCGCCAACAAATTACAATTGTCAACAAATTGGCCCAATAATTATTCTACATCTTGAAAGAGCCGCCCATACTCCTACCTTTTCGGGGTGCAGTGGAACCTCTTCGATAAAATTAGGTTTTTCTGAACTCCACATCCTTTTTTGTGAATTCACATAACCGTCTAAATTAAACCAGGCCTAATCCGTGAAGAACCTTAAGTTTAACAAGTTCCCATTAAAAGTGTTAATCATCCAACGATACGTAGAGGATAATCAACAGGAAGGAGTTGATGTACTACTTGCAGAGGATAGGACTACAAGTGAGTCAGTGTTCTAGTCAGCATCGTGAAATTCTTGGCGGAATTCTTGAAAACAAGCCTGAATAGACCATCAAGTCGGTGAACGTTACGAAAATAAAATTCCAACATAAAAGTTTTCTGTTCTTGTAAGAGAACCATTTTAAATTCAAAAATTAAGAAATTGACAAATTTTGTAATTATTATTTTGACATTTAAAGCAATTGTTCTAAAAATTGTGGCCTGTTCACACAGACTCAGTCACCGCCAATTATTACGCCCAATTAAAAAAATATACTTAGGAAAATATTACTTACCACAAATTGACAACACGACAGACAGACGCTCTTAGAGTACAAAGAATTTAAAAATTAACTTTTCAAATTTTCTAGCGCCTTATCCAACTTTCGTCTCGTGTTTCAAAACCTCTCAAAAAATATTCTCAACTTTCTAATATATGTATTACAATGACACTTTTTAAGTATTCTGGTGTATATGCATGAAAATGGTTAGTTCTGATTTTTTTACGAATTAGTTGGCTTATCAAGAATGTACACCCTAAATTCTCTTGGGAAACTAACATTTTTAAACAAATTCCTATATATCTTATCCAAGATGCCAAATTATACTAATCATATTAAATTAACAAAAAGCCTCTTTAAAAAAACAATACTGTAAGAAAAGAAAACCATAATGCAGTGGACAAAAAAAAACAACTAAAAAATTAGAGAAGATCAGAAGTCCGCGACGAAAGATTTTTTAGAATTAAATGTTATTAAAAAATAGGAGTTAAAATTATTGACAGAATTTGGTAAACTTATATAAGCTCGATAATAATAGATCAATGTTCAAGTCGCATGTGCGCAAGCGAACTTTTATACAAAACGTAAACGTAAAACGGTCTTAAAAATTTGCTTATAAATTTCTTTAGACTGTATAGAATTTTTGTACGAAAATATTATGTATTTAAGTTTACTTTTTAAAAATAAAATGGAAATTGTCAAACCGAATAAACGAATATTATTATGACTCCATGTTTTTTAAAAACCCGTTCACACCGATCTTACCAAACTTGCTGTAGTTATTATACATAAATATGCATGTAGATTGCTTCAGACATTGTTCTTTGACTCGACGTCTTAAATTATATTTGATTATGTGAACTTGTGACCTCTGACACTACATGAAGTATTTTTAGTATCTGCCAAGGTTGATATTTACTTAATTCTCCAAGTAGTTCTAACACTAAAATTGTGTTTGTAATGAATTTATGAACATTATAAAATGTCACATATAAACAAATGCTATTTTCTAAACATTTTTAGCTCCCGTAATTGTAAACCTGAGAAACTTAATCGTCGTGGCAAATGAAAACATGTTTCTAGCGATAATAATAATTTGTATTAGGAGTGGTAACGTCAGAGCAATAGCAACTACGTAAACTGCAATTAAAACATTTTCATATCGTTTGCGTTTACACCACATTCAACTAGTCTTAATGTTTACGGGTATTTGGACTATTCAAGCAAATTAAAGACTAGAAATTTTTCCGACGTTTCGTTTTATTATTAAAACTTCTTCAGGGCTCTACAAATACAAAAACTGATTACACTAATTCTGTTGGTTAGGAATATGTACTTCATTCTTACCGGTCAATTCTATTCAACATTCTGTGGCTTCCTCGTTGATTTGAATGTGATCACGAACTTTTTATATTTGCACAAGTTATCACAGCTGTAGATAATAAGTAATTTGACAAAGCACTCTCCCAAAATACATTTTTCATTTTTTTTTTGTCTGTACATTTATTTAATCATGATCAAACCATAGTAACAATGCTTAGTCCGAAATCCTCGACGGCGGCTCGCTCGGTAGACCTCTACTTGAACCATACTAGAGGTGAAACTCATCTCAAGATGCCCCTTATGAAAAAATCTTCGTTCTTTCATGATCAAACCATGTTTTACAAAATCTCGAGAAAGTCGCTATATCTTTCATGTTTGTATTGGTATTTAATTATTAGCAACAGTCATAACGACATTAAAGAACAGGATAAAGGAAAATGTAGTTAGAGGAAGTAAAAAAAAAACAGTATACAGTGTGGAAATTAAGTAAGGAATATATTCAGTAACTTCGTTAGTATTTATTACAAATAAAACTTAAAAAGCATGTGGTTGGGTTAAATATAGGACATCCGAAAAACGTATACTAATTTTTTTCATTAGTTTTTTCTCACAGTTTTAATGGAAAAAAATTAATGTTTCTTATTTTACATTCGCATAGAGATTTTTATTCTGTTTTCAGGTGCATTTCTTGCAATAATTTTGCTTCTGGTTAGGAATCACTTCAAGTTTCTGACCTCCAGCTAGTCACGGCTTTTATGGAGTCTTTGAAGCATCTGCAACATGTCTTGCACCATGTGCATGACTGTTGATTCCCTATTTATGGCGCTGCAAACATAAAAGGTTGGAAATGGGAAATTTAATTTGACGTTCAGAGTTGATTCTCCTAAAACAGCTGTTATAACACTAACAGCAAAAACAAAGAAACGACAAAAGTGCTAGATGCTAGCATCAGAGTAATAAGTCGAAAATAATAACTATGAGTGAACTAATACATTAATTTATATTAACCCTTACATTGTTTAAATTATAAAATATTTTTAGAGAAACTGCTCAATCGCTAGCATTCAGCGCCACAGATAAATGTCTTACCAGTTTTAACCATTTACTTTTTATTATTTAGTCATTTATAAATAACTTGGACTGTAATCAAACCATAACAATAAAAAATGTGCATTTCATAGCCATAAAGAGGATAAACGCTGCCAACTGGTCGTTGTTGTACCGCCTGGCATTCCGCGTAAGTTTAACCTTTCACTACACTATAAAATTTAATTATCTTTATTCACTTAGGTATATGCATATTTCTTTAAATGCTACCAGATTATATAGGCATTAAATAATCGATCTTAAGACCTGGAGTTACCTGCAATTTTATTTTGAAGCTATCGACATTATTCGTCAATGTAACCACCGCCAGGTTACTGACATGTTGTGAGATTTAACACACGATTTCACGTCTTTCTGGGCTTTAAGTGGATTGTTTATATGAAAAAAATTAAAAATTGTAAATATCAATTATGTAATCTACAGGAAAGAAATATTTATATTGTATAAATATGCATATATTGAGAAATTAGAACAATGTAGCTCAGAGGTTAAAGTATCTCCTTTACCAATGCACTGAAAATCGACAACTCATCTGCTTTTTGTCATCGAAACGAAGTTCCAACCTCTTTGATAAACGCACTATTGTAAAGTGAAGTTCAATTTGATTATAAGGCGAGATATTTTATTGGTGAGCGTTGTTGAATATTAATGATAAATTCGACAGAATCGAGTACCATGATTGATGAACAGGTAGTATACAAATACAAATTTATTAGAAGTATACATTTTACGACTTTCAACATTGTAGTAGGTACTTTAATGCCAAAAATAATATTCATAATTGTCCACAACAAAACTACTCCAACAGAAGATTTCATAGAACAAACTGTAGTCACATCTTCGTTCTAATAGGTAATAATAAACACATTTTTGACACAACTGAAATTGTACTACTTATATGTAGTTTGAAAGTGTTATTGAAACAATGTCGACACTTAATTCAATGTTAACACATCTGTATTGACAAACCTAAAATTGCGAAAAATTAAGCTAGCTTAATATATTTCTTGCAACATAAAGATATAATGGAACTATCTGCAAAAAAATACCATTTTAAAAACTCATTGTGTTTTTAAAAGCAGGTGTGTGCCCTAATTCTTCAATAAAAATAAGTACAATAGTATGTTAAAGTATGAGTGGATAACAACAAAACACGCGCGAGTTTTGAAATAGAGCGTGTTTTTAAAGACCAGTTATCCACGAATACTTTACGCTATTTTTTGTTATACCTGCAATACTGGAAATAAATTACGCACTAAAAACTTAGAAATAATTTTTGTCGTGATAAATCGACAGGACATAATAATATTGCTATTATTTACGAGAATTGTTGTCTCGTTTTTCTCGAGTCCACGTACGTCGTTGCATTCAGTCGTGTCAGCAAAAATCGAGGACAAATGAGTAAAAACGAGATTTCACCCGATATAGAACCATTAGCCGAACAAGCAGAATCGAAAATACTACCGTCGAAGTCAAAAAACGCATATATGAAGGAATATGAAAAGTTTTAAAATTTGATGAAGTTATAATGTTACCTATTTACCTTGTTTCCTTGACAACCTTTAAAGCTCGGCGTGGTTTAATCGCCTGTTTTCACATGCTCAGAGGTGCTTTATACGGCGATTCTGATGCAGGTATAATAAAAAAAAACTTAACATTTCCAGATTGAATAATAGAGCAGTATTAATATGTATAGTGGAAGGATTTAAAAGCATTCAAATAGTAGTGGACAAGTTGAACCCATCAAAACTCAGTGTTTTGTTTATGTTTTAAAACCAATTAAAGTAGCTATTTAAAAAGTTATTAACACTGCTTCTGTCTTCAACTTACTACTATATTACATAGACCAAGAGTACCATTACAAGAGTATATCAAGAACTTTTTTCTAGACACATTATATCAGTGTGGTTTTTGGGTCATGATCTCCTTCCATCCAACATGCCATCAAATTTAAAAATATTGATAAGAACATAATCTTTATTATAATCATAGCGTTGATCTGATTTTTTTTTTCCACTTCTTTTGGAGTGCCATACTTGATCTTATGGTCCTTTATGTTGACAGATTTAATCACATGTATTTTGTAGAGCGTCTCAAAAGCATCGGCATTTATTTTCTAGTGGTTTTTTGAAAAGCATAAAATATGTCAACTGTCATACGGGTCCTTTTTGTTTGTTTTTTCTTTTATTTAATGCAGTCATTTCATTAGTATCCTTGTTCGATATCCACGGATTCTTTTAAAGTTCTAAGATCCTAAATTTTTGTGTTAATACTATTATGAGTTCCAATATTGGAAAATTCGCATATTTCTAAAACGAGACCCTCAAACACTTCTTCTTCATCTGGTTAAATCATTGTGTTGCCATCCGGTAGTCTATTGGTCGTCAATCCAAGAGATGTATTCAAATTAGAAGTGTGGCTATATAACCGCAAATAATTATTATCTATATATTTTATATAAAATCCAAATACCACTGACACACTCATGAAATCTTGCAACGAAATTTTGCACACTTACTTATTTTACCACCTAGGCGCTTAATAAGAAACTGTTTTTCAAAATTCCATTCCTAAAGGAGGTAACAGAATCTTAGGATCAAATCGAAATTATTTCAGTCTGCTGAGACCTGGAGGCTTCCTGAATGTTTTGTGTCGACTGATTCCAAGTTTCAAAATCCTAAAATTTTGCACTATTATAGGAGCACCAATACAAGAAGCTACCAAAAAATTTCAAACAGCCGTCAATAAGATGCAGGAGTGGACAACAAAATGGAGCATAAAAATCAACGAGCTGAAATTTCTTCATACAAACTTCACATATCGAAGATCGAAGACTAGAAGAAGTACCATCACCAGTTAACTTTGAGGGTTTATCAATGGACGAAGTAAGCATTAATCTTGTGACAACAGTGAGATGTAAATTGTTGGTTGTTTATACTAGAACAGTTTTAATAAAAAATCGAGGGAAAGAAATATTCTGTTGACATTATCACCACTGCTACAACGTGAAATATGTCGCAACCTCGGTCGCAACGCTTCTATATCAGCACCCTTCCGGTTCTATATCACAAGAGTTTCGATTTCCGTCACCTGACAACAGTCATAAGAACTTCTATAAAAAAAAAACTCACAGTTGACTCTCTCTAATTTACGATTTCAGCAGTAAGATACGTAACTTTTCATGGTAATTTATAAATTTTGCGAAAATAGTGATCACAATTTTAGTAGTATTCCTGCTTTTAGTTAATGTTAATTAATGATTTTAACTATAGTTATAACATAATGTTCACAGTCATCTAAAAAAGAGGGTTTATAACTCGTTCAAAAGTGGCAGAACAGTCCTTTGACGACCCCTCCCTTATTCAACAAAATTTTCAAATGGGAATTGAAATGTCTGTTTTGACCTGACTATTATGAGCTATTTTTGTTTTTAGTAAATTATTGTTTATTATGTAATTATTAATTGTTTTATAATTTTGAAGTTGGTGTTAAGTAAAAAGATAAAAACAAATTATATAGTTTGCTACAATAACACATAAGATACAACGAAAAAATAAAATAAAAACAATAATTACATAATAAATAATAACCAAAACTATCAATTCATCTGTCGGTAAATCCAACCAAACCATACAATATTAGTATGCATTACGAATAGATCGCTTTTTTGTATCAAATGAATCCTGAATACTTCAACTTTTGGAATCGCGATATCACAGGAATGGTGTGATTCGTAGGAAAAAAAGTATGGAAACAATTTTTGTAAACAATTGCATGATCTAAAACTTTTGTCTGATCTTTTTTTGATATTTTATTTGTTATAGTGTACCTAAGACTTGAACCAATTTTCAGCTTTATCCAAATTAATGTTTTTTTCCATATTTTGATAGCTTCGTTTACTGATTGTGACGGTTGAACTGAGTGATGTCGTTATTGTCAGAAAGCATGTTATGAAATGGAAGCTTGTATGAGAGGGAATGAAGGTTTTAAAAAGATTTGAATAAAGAAACCTTGTTTACGATTTTAGATTGGGTCAGGTAAGGGTTTATGACACTGGGATTTCCTAACTGGTAGACATGACCCACCCCTGATCAAGACATTTAAATTTCTTTTAAATTTCACGGGAAGTTAACATACCAAAGGTTTACATACATTATGAAATGAATACATATAGGTCCAAGGCCCACCCAATAATAATAAAAAAAAACGCTTATTATTGTTTAATTTCCATAATACCTTCCTAGTTTCGAGTTGTTCCTTATTTATGTACAAACTAGCAGAATGTTTTTTTTTATGTTAACACTTACCGTTTAAGAAAAGGATGCAAAAAAATACTTTTGACCTTTGACTTTGAATACATTTTTTAGCAGACACCACCGGTGTTTTTTTTTTTAAGTAAATTATTGTTTATTATTAATTGTTTTATAATTTTGAAGTTGGTGTTAAGTAAAACATAAAAACAAATTATGTACCTTGCTACAATAACACATTATATACAACGGAAAAAAATAACAATAATTACATAATAAAAAATAATAATATCAATTCATCTGTCGGTAGATCGAAACCATACAATATTAGTATTATGAATAGTCAAGTCTGCAATTAAGAAGTCGGTTTCTTATTTATAAGTCGCATATCTCGTCAGAGGCAAAACCATCCGCACCCTCTTTTCTGGAAATATACCGTAATTACCCGAAACTCGTCAGGTACAAAACAGTGAACGTGACGAGTACAATAGGTACCCACGCATTTGCCGGTTCCTCTCTGCGTCTGATATCTCACAGACATACGTTTCTATAACTTTCTTCTTCTTTCGCGTGCACAGAAAGTAGTGTCACAATCAAGACCGTCACAGGGTCCATAGGATTCTTAAATTTTGTGTTCTTGCGTCTCGCTTGTGCCCCATCTCTGAGAAAGTAGTCAAACTATTGCAGCAAAATTATGATAGGTCAGACATAAGCTGGCAAATTTTCGGTCAATTCTGTCAAGATATTTCGATTTAAGCGCAAAGTTGATCACTTTTGGGTTTGGCAGTGACTTTTTAAAAGCTTCCGCCAAGTCTGTAACGAGTTTCATCTAATTTCGTTACTATGAAATTTCAAAAATGAATGGAATTTAATAATTTATTTCCGAGTTTATTGACCATCACCAGCCAAAAAAATGGCATTAGGTCCAAGGGGCAACTTTCGGCTATCTATTAATAATAAGTAAATGCTATTTATATCAATACTTTTACGTAAAACTTAACAAAACGGGACCCTTGTTTTTTTACCCGTGGCGCCACCTAGCGTGTGACAAACGTCGAACCCCCCTCTTAACACTAGTTACGACAACTACTATTTCAGACGACTGATGCCTATGAATCATATCACCATATCTACGAAGCATCCTACTTGTCGAAAGTTGACTTTATCACCACAGTTACCTAAAATGTGAAATATGTCGCAATGCTGTCGGTTCTATATCAAAACAGTTCTGATTTTAGTCAGCTGACAACAGCCACAAAAGAACTTTTACAAAGTAAATGCAATGAATTAACAAAAGAACTTGCACTGCGCATTGAATCAAGGTTCTTAACGTTGTAACAAATTAACGTATTTTTGAAAGTGAAACTTTCTTTGGCGAGGTAGTGAGTCCGAAAAACTGAAACGGAAATCAAAGTTAAACACTTTGGTGGTAGGGATGAATGAGAGTGGCGACGCGTGTGAATGAAAACCGCCCCCCGGGCCCCCCTCTCTCAAGGGGACTCCTCGGGCCACCTTGTTTCAATGGGGCCTCTCGGGTCCCCCTGTCTCAAGGGGACCGCCTCAGGACCCCTGTCTAAGGAATGCCCCTCGAGCCCCCTGTCTGAAGGGACCCCCTCGGACCCGTCTGTCTCAAGGGGACCCTTCGGTACTAAGACGCCCCCTTGGGCCCCCCTGTATAAAGGGGGCGCTTGGGGGCTTCCTTGTTCTAGTTACCGTAACTTTTTTATCAGAAGATAATGAAATAAACTCGATTCCTACCATCGTCTTGGCAAGTTTCACTTTCAGTCGTGTGCTTATAAAAGTGAGGACCGCTACAATTTTCTTTATTTAAATTAATGTTTAAGGTAATTTTACCCGTTAAAGTGAATGATGTTGATTAATACTCTAACTATAACTATGTATCTATATAATGTTCGCAGTAGTCTAAAAATTAGTCTACCGAAGCAGTAAAGCAGCCACTGCTCAACGTATGTAAGAAATTTCAGGTAGCCAGAGGATTTCCTATTCATCTAAACCTAAACGATTAAGTCCTAATATAGGCAGGTTCAATCAGATTAAGCATCTGAACATGAAAATACTTTTATTTACAATGGGTGAATAATATACTTCGTTCCAACTCCAAAAAACGTCACCTGATGTTGCCAGGCAACCCGAATTTAAATTATTAAACGTAAGATGATTGGTAATAAAGGCAATCACGTAACTGTTTCTGCAGCCTCGCGGTAACTCATGAGCAGTTAACATATACAAAATTACAATTCCAAATTCTTCTCAGTCTGATTTAATAATTTGTATAATAGTACAAATTCAAAAAATCCTTTATCTGACAAATAATATCAATTGTTACAGTGCTTACTAAGGGTTCAACTTAATGAGATTTAAAATTTAAATATATTTAAGTCAAGCTCCACAAACTTTAATAAATTACAATGGGAACATGTTTCGGCAGAACACTACTGCCATCATCAGCCTTAATTTAACAAGAGATTAATGATACAATTGATGAATTACAGAGAGGTTCTTACCTTAAAGAATATTTAAAATTATGACCTTATTTTTGAATTAAATTTGACGTTTTGAAAAGGTTACATGATTTTTAAAACAACATTTTATAAAATGTAAAAAATGGATCAAGGAGAATCTGGTAAATTAAAATGTAAATATATTTAAGTCCAACTCCACAAACTTTAATAAATTACAATGGGAACATGTCTCGGCAGAACACTATTGTCATCATTAGCCCTTAAAGAATATTTAAAATTATTTAAACATGTTCCCATTGTAATTTATTAAAGTTTGTGGAGTTCGACTTAAATATATTTAAATTTTAATTTAAATTTACTCCACTTGGATTCATCGACATTCTTCTGGTTTAGAATCTGGTAAGTTTGTTTGAGTGGTAAAAAATTAAAATAGTGAATTAATAATGGGATTATTAATTATTAATTTATTCCACTTTGATTCATCGACATTCTTCTGGTCTTTAATGAGATTTGATTATTAAATTTCAAATGGCTAATTGTGAATAAAATAGTATACAAACTTCGGCAAAAGTAAAAAGTTCTCCAGCATTTAAATTTTGTATTTCGGATTTACCTGAGTAGTGAAAAGTTTAAAATTAGACAGACAATAAATAAAGGCCCTTCGAGCAAGATAAGAGCAGGTAAAATTCGGGGGGTCTAAATCGATTCATTGCTTTCTACTAAAAGCAATTGGCACAGTTGGGGTAATTACCACAGACACATGGAATGGGTTTATGGTGGAAACAACTTAAATCCCACAGTCATCTTCAAAGAAAGTAAGATTATATCAACAATGCATATTATACCTCCTTTTCTATTCTAAAACTTAAAGGAACTTAAAGAAAGCAGACAAAATGTATGATCATGAGGACCATACATTTTAACGAGAAAATGATGCAGCAGAATTTGCCATTATGAACCATATTGATAACGTGCTAAATCGATTACTAAGTCTAAAAGGGAAATACATTGTTTTATGTCTGCCGCCTTGTCATTATGTTGTACCCTATGCAGCGATAAGAATTATTGTATGAAAGCAATTGAAGCACTATTTGAAAGTGCCAAATTCTACAAATATTACGAAACTCATTTTAATAATGATGAAAACAGCGATGTTGAAAATTTTTGTAGATTAGATTTATTTCTGTTAAAAAAAATTTTCTTTTATTATGAAATTATGAATAGATTTATACGTGCTAACCATCTTCCTATACCTGCTACTCGACCTGTCGCGTTCAAATTTTTTCAGGTCATAAATCGGTATTAAAGCATCACAAAAGCCACTGCTATATAATAAGTGTTATGTCTTGGACATTTTTCTTTGCATTTTATCTGACTGCTGTAGCTGCATTTATCTATTCAACGTCACGACAGTTCTATAGTATGCGTACTGTATAGATAATTATAACAAAAAATAGCCAACACGACTTTGTGTTCTTTAGATTAAATTATTCTGAAAGCAAAATCTATTTATGGCAACTTGAGGAAATCCTCAATACTATTTTTGATAACATACTGAGTCATCAAATTACTGTGACACCTACTATAATAGTATAGTACGCGGAAATGTGAATTAAATTATTTTTATCAGTTAAAATGATGTTACAGTATATCTATATATTAATAATTGTGGAGATTAGTAGAAAAATGTGCGTTCTGATTACATTCCTAAGATAAATTGCTCATAAAATGTAAATTGGTGGAATTTCCTTCCTGTACAGGGAGCACGTGTACCACTTGTTGAATTGAATCCCTTGATCTAAATTTAGCTATCACAACACTGTCTGCATTTACTCTGGGAAAATTGGTTAATTTCAGGAAGTTAGTTACGCATACACACTTCTCTCTCTCTGTGTGTGTATTGTTTCACTTCCTTTTTTACAATATCGTATGAAGATGCTTTGATTTCCGGAAGTTTGTGATTTGTTGCAGCTTTATCGTGATTTATAGATAATGACAAAAAGGTTATTGTGCTATGCTCTTCAAAATGGTAATATAGGCTCAAATGTACATTTCTGCCTCTCTCAAGAGTCAACCGGATTATTAACCTAGATTTGTTCTAAAAAGGTAAATAGTTGCGTCGACTTGGTTTTAACGACTTTTGATAAGAAACAAGTGGGTTGTCTTTACATTTGCATTAAATTTTGAGATTGCGATTTTATTAGTTTGCTTTGGTCGGAATAAATACTGTCATTAATGTTCCTGACAAACAGGTTAATAGTTCTTGATGTTAATAAAACGACGTGTCATAAAATCTTATTATTTCTTGTCAGGATAATATAAAAGATTTTGTGAAAAGTGCAATATTTGGATTGTGATTTCATAATATTTCAAACCACAATTAAGGAAATCGACAGCGACGAGAATTCACTACTACAAGTTTTCCAATAAGTGATTACAGAGTGACGTAATCGAATTGGATCATGGAATTATTTATTATTTAACATCAGTTCATTTGTCTTTATCAATTCAAAGCGCATTTTCAAAATAATACTATTCGGTGATCACAGATAACACGGTCTGATATTCATAAAAATGATTTATATCTATAACCGTTTACATAATTTTAATATTTTTGAACAATAGCAAAAAAAAAACGAGAATGAGTGCTGCAAGACCTCATGAAACGAGTATTTTGTCCTATTTGTGGTAATTTGCCCTTTTCATGCCGTTTTTAAACAAAAATTTTTACCTTAGTCGATTTAGGGATTTTTTTATAGCGGTTGGTAATGTAGATTTTCATCATGTGCTGTAACCTCCTATTTTTGATACATTTTGTAATTTAAACTGACATTAGTGATCTTGTCACGTTCATTGTTTAAATCATACCAATCTTTGAAAATATTCATTAATTAAATGATTACATATAACAGAAAATAATATCACTAGATATCATTTCTTCCTCTTATGGTATAAACATTTATATCAAATGTCACGAAATGTCCATGGCACTCTTAACACAACTTTAATAAGTTCCGCAAAGTCTTCGTCATCGGTCATTTCGTTTACAATAGCTTCAATATCCATTGTTTTATTACTTTTTGCAGAAACAATAAACACAAAATTTAAGGCGGTTCAAATTTTTAGGTTAGGATTAAAATTTAAATAATTGACATTTTCTTGAAAAATCCTCGGACAGGTTAATTTTAAAATGACACTTTTCGACGTAACAATGTAATAAATCGTTTTTGTAGAGTGACGCCATCAACGATTTATTTAAATGGCAACGCCTGGTAGATCTTTTTATTAGTACAATGATGGTAAAAAAATGTTGCTCCTTACATAAGTATTTTTCTGGAAAAAAATGCAATGGAAGTTGGAGAAACAAAAATTCGATTTTCGCTGGAAGATGCGGGAATCCAAACTATTCATATTATGGTTTTCTCTGTCAAATGAAAAGAGGGACTATCTACGTTACAACCCAGAAAAAAGTTTCTTGGAATCCGAGACCTGTAAACGTGTTAAATGTGCAAAAGATAACACATTGTCCAAAAAAACCCTTATCACTTATCAGAATCATGGCGCATTTAACCGAACGCCAGAAAATTTGAATGATTTTGATGATGATGGTTGGGCACGGTGAAAAAGTAAGAAGTCATGAGGAAGCCTGTGATTTATTTAATCAACAACATCCGGATGGAATATCCCAATCGGCACAAGATCTACAATAAGTACAATAGTAGCCAAATTTCATGAACACTAAGCGAACGAGCTCCTGTAACTCAACACAGTTAATTAAATATTTTACTAGAAGGCGAAGAAACTCCCCATATAACAGTTGATGTTACGTTGTGATGGAACGCCAAATTTTCGAACAGTAAATCGCCATAATTGTTGCAGCTATGTTTCCAAACCACAAAGATAGTGATGTGCCCAACTAAAGAAGTTGGTTCCAACAAGATGGAGCACCCTCGCATTTTGCCCTGGAAGTCAGAGTCTTTCTTGACAATATTTTCGAGGGAAAATGCATGGTGAAACGTGGACCGTTTTAACGCCCCTTGATTTTTCTTGTGGGGAAATTCTATGGTAACAATAATAGAATCGAACTCGAATAGAAATGAGGAATTTCACCACAGATATCATTGGACGGGCAATACAAAATGTTTACACCCATGCTGGTATGTGCCAAATGGTTGGTGGATATCAGTTTAAACATGTACGGTAATTTTGTGATTTTACTCTACTAAATCGTATTGTTGTTCTTATACTTTATTATTTTTTATTTCCAGAAAAATGCTAATGTAAAGCATCATTTTTTTTTTACGACCATGTAACTAATAAAAAGATCTACTAGAATCGGAAAGAAAGAGGTGTCGTTGCCATCTAAAAAATCTTTGATGATGACCTGCCCGAGAACTTTTCAAGAAAACAAGTACAACTTTGTACATCTGACGTCTAAATTAATTCTTGACTATAAATCCTTGAATTATTAACTTGTGATCTATGATTATGCGAAGTACGACTAGGACGGTTGATTACATAATATAATAATTGAATAAAAACGTATTAGACATATATTGCAGTATTTTTAGGAACGCAGAAAAACATAACAGACTCGTTTGTAAAATTTATACTAAAACCTTGAACTTTATAAACATCGTGCATTGCAGAGGGCGGTCGTATGTTTATCTTTCATAGTAAAGCCAGATTTAATCCACTAAATCTTGATTTTGTTAGGTAATGCAGATCTGTTTATCCTATTTACCTCCCTTATTTAGTACGCTTTAGATTGTCATTTTTTCTCATTTAATCTAGCAACAAAAATTTCGTGATTACGTGTAGTTAGAATTTTAACGTCTCCAGCCTACTGGATGTTTTAATCATTTATGCGACCCTGTAGTTATGTTAGGATCAAACACCGATTTCGGCCAATGGTCGAAAAATGCGTTTAATGTAGGACCATAACGCGTTCTGGACCTTTTACAATAATTGTCATAAACCGAACTTATTAAATAATTCCCTCACTGGCTTTCCCAATTCACATTCGACATTTGACATTAATAACAAGGTAAAAATAAGTTTGCGCAGTTATATGAAATACTGTCCACATTTCGAGTTTTACGTACAGGTAAATATCACCTTCTTGGAGTATGTTTCTTTTAGGGCTCGAGCGTGCAGCGCGAGGCACAATTTTCAACGATCCACGGGAATCCCCGTTTATGATACATTCTCTGATACAGTTTTTTCTTCCGTAATAAGTGCATTTTATCCCAATAATTATTATTCTTCCTTCGACTCTTTTCTGAAGTGTTATCGATGTATTGTCATAACGCTTTTGGAAACATGTTTGAAATGTATCAAGCACACAGATACCTTTCATTCTTCCTTCATCGTATTCTCACTTATCTTTCTGACTATGAAGTGTCTCTATCACTCCTTTTTTGGTCGGAACCAAAGTGTGATCGTAATGGTTTAATAGGTATAAAGTTTAAGTATAACGTCTAGGTTCAGTTTTTGTTCGATTGCTCTGTGATAAGTGATGATGATCTCTGATCAGTTTCCGTTGCTTAGATTATAATTTCTCTTCCTGTAACTTCAGAATGCACCGCTTTCTTATCTATTTTAGAAATTACATCCCCTAAAATTAATTATTATTATTCTGATCTCTTCCTTAGGGACTTTTTCGAAAATTTTCTCTAATCTTTCGTAAAAGACGTCTTTTGGTTCCTCTTCCTTTTCTTCAGTCGATGTATATGTTGATCACTGTTATTGTGTCGCGAGCCGCCTAACAATCTTTCAGATACTGTGTCAAAACCTTTTACTTTCTGATACAAGATTAATATTGTATTTATTCAGAATATTTGCTAGATTAATAATGATTATTATAAATCGACACTGTCAGAATTTTCAAATTTTGGCTTGTGACACTCTTCTGTCAGGCGATAAGAAAATGTCAGATAAACGTCACATAATTTTTATGGATTTTAAGCAATTTAAAGCCTTGCCGCCGTGGTGTCGAACTATAAAACGTTGTATTACACTCGTTCCTGTGTAAACTTGGGTGTTTTCGGACACTCGGCCTTAAAAAAGCCCTCGTTTCACTCGTGCTTTATTAAGCCCTAGTGCCCGAAATCACCCAATTTACACAGGAACTCGAATAATAAATAACTATTTTCTAATTTGGTTTCATAATTTGCAAATTATAACACCAAAAACAGAATCATAATGATTCTAAATTATAATTCTGTTTTTGGTAACTTTGCTTGTCTTAATGTTACCTGCACCTTTGCAACTGTATTGCAATGTGACCTATGACAGATGTGAACCAGATGTGAACGAAAATAAACCAAAGAGAAGTAAATGACTTTCGTTCCATGATTAGATGTAAACATTGGTAAAAACAAGAATTGAAAAAATGGCAATCAAACGTGAGGTACAGCTTGTGTCTGCATAATCAAAAGTTTCCAAATCTAACATCCAAATCAGAAACGTCATTTAGCAGAAATACCAATTATACTAAAATACCACTCGTGTTACTCAAAAGTCCCAAAGTCATCAATTTAGCACAAATTTTCAGTTTTTCTTAATTAAATAAAGCCAAATTCGAAAAAATAGTATATTACACGCGTTTCACAAGCCGAAATTGTAGCACTCGTGCCTTTGGAGCACTTCTCGCTGCGCTCGTCGTGCCCCAAACTACTCGTGCTACAATCAACCGTCTTGTGAAACTTGTATAATAATATACTATTTCTACTTTGCGTTCGTACTGAGGCTATTACGATACGGTTTTGTGTGTCATAATAGACAAAAACGGTGTTATAATAATTTTTATCGTTCGACACTGTCAGAATTTTCAAATTTTCGCTTGTGTAAACACTCTCTGTCATGAAATAATGAAAATGACAGATAAACGTCACACTATTTTTATGGATTTTAAGGCAATTTAAAGGCCTTCCGGGATGGTGTCGAACGATAAAACGTCGTATTACACTCGTTCCTGTGTAGATTGAACGCTTTAAGCCACTCGAGGTTCACAAAAGCACTCGTTTCACTCGTGCTTTTATAAACCACTTGTGGCTTAAAGCGTCCAATTTACACAGGAACTCGTATAATAATCTACTATACTAACAATAGTATAATTTATTTTTTTAATATTGGCTAACTTGGCAACTTCAAGTGGCTGGCAGAGGAACAGCAGCAACAGCTGTTGATGGGAATTGGCATTACTATATTGTTGGCACTTGTTTGGGGGGTGCCTTCACGTGCTTTTGGGGCACACAATTTTGTTGTCTGGTGGTGGTCAAGCTTGTAACAAACAAGTGCACTGATGGCGCTTGCCAAAGACTGTGATGCCACTATAATTGAGATGACTGAGAGTGTTTGTGTCTCTGGTCAGTGATGACGCGGATAAGGAGGTCCACTTGTTTGTGCGGCGGGATTTGATTCAAAACATTTTATGAATGGGGAGATTTCACAACCTCAAAACGTCGAACTTTTGTGCAGATTTTGTGTTAAGTTTTAAAATATTTAGAACAAACGAATCCTGGTCATCTGTACCTCAATCCTTTCGTAAAAATCTTGTAGTTTTTTGGGTCGTTTATCCGACAGTCACAGAACTATTTATTGACGTTTCAAATTAATTCTTTTTTATAGCCGCCGTTAATGCACCTCGCAAACGAGGCCAACCGCCGCGAAATTCCCTGGATTGTGAAATTTGATTATTTTGTATAAAAAGTGGCAAAGTAGAAAAAATACTGTATGATAACTCGTTTATAAGGCATTTTGTCGCACTTACTCTTACTCTAAACCCGTACGTGCGACAAAATGCTTCTTATAAAACTCGTATCATAATATACTATTACATAATATATCTGTATTAAATGAATTATAATTTATTTTAAAGTTTTAATTTGTATTATGTATTATTTATCATTGTTTTTATTATGTGTACTTATTTCTTCTTATTAGGTTAAAATTTTTATATGAGGATTCTGTATCCGAACCTTTGTAGGTTTTCCGCGTGCGTGTATTCGGGTGAAAGAATGACGATAGGTGCAAAAATGGTAATGAGAAAGAATGGCAACACAAATGTCTAATTTTAACGCTAATCCAAACTATTAAACTTAAATAAGTTAGTACGCGTGAAGTGCACTTTGACAGTTGACGAGTTAACAAGTGGGAAGTGAGACGCATTGGCATTTGACTGTTAAAGAAAAAGAACAATCGAGCAAAACCTCTTTTAAAACCCCAAAAAAGTAAGGAAAATTATAAATCAATTAAAAGGGGCATTCATGTGTTTGTTCAGTGGACAGAAAAACCTCGCAAAGACTGCCGACACTACAGTTATTTCATTTTCCTCATCACTATCACTATTTTCCTGCTCAAGTCCAGTTATGCTAAATGTTTTTATATAGTGCAGTATATGCCCATAGCAAAACTCTCGAGGCATAATATTTCGCGTTGGGAAGGTTTTACAAATGATGGGAAACACTGCTGGTTTCTTCCTTTTCCTACATAATAGTTCACGCGTTGTGTTAGCTTTCGACTCTAACCAGGCACCGTTGTCTATATATGGGTATATTGGCAGTTTCGTCTCTATCTTATCTTGTACTCTTACAAAGAAAAACACCTGATAGTTGAATGTGTACCCATTTTACCCTGTTTTCCATTATTACCTTTCTATTAAAACCGACTTTTTGCCAGCCGCTGCTAACTTCCGACATGCCAGAAACCTCTTCAGTGCTATAACGCTATTCTCATTTATATTCCGCAATGGTAAAATGGTCCCTGGACCGTCATTTTCAGTCAAAACGACTTCTGCAAAGGGTAATGAAGAAGCCATGTCGACTCCAGACTTCAAGTGTCATTTAAACGTCAATCGCATCGATCGCCAAATTCCACTAAAGGCAGGCGAAAGTAATTCCTTCAATAGATCCAAATCGGCATTTCTGCCATTAACGAACCGTTTTTGATTGATTATGCTGAACAACACCTTCTGTTCTTACATTCATGACAATGCGCGGCATGACTAACACTTTTACAAGTAAATTCTTTAACAAAGTAACCAGTTTTGAGGGAAATTTCAAACTTCCCGCCACAACAGATTCTTGGGCATGCGCACTGCAGTCAAGAAACTGACCTATTAATTGATTGCTATATTTTAATTTGAAATCAAATTCATGTCAGATTTTAAAAGATGCATATAACCAACTTTCTATATAACAGACATCGGTATCGCTCTTCTACTTGAAGTCTCTCCTAGAAATTTTATGTTTACCTTCTATATATAAGTTCTTTTTCTTTTCTTAATATAATGCTACTTACTCATTTTTTTATTTCTGACGTTTCCCAAATTTAGTTTTCTTTTGTTTCCATCCTAGTCAGCTTCTTGTCGTCGAATTCATATAGATTCTATGAGCTCTTTAAATCTTTAAATTCTTTATCGAGGTGTGAGTCTAAAAAAACTCTTTGGTGGTGAGGATGCAAACGGTGAGTGAATGCGGATGAACCAGAGTGGGGACACGTGTCAATAAAACGATTAGCGTAGTAGGTATTACGGCGGTTCAGATGGTAGCTACGCCCCCCTGTCAAAAGAGAGCAACTGGTGCCAAGGGGGACCCGCACGAAACGCTAACATTCGGGTTCAGAGGAGACTATTTTCTGCAGAGAATCACTCGATATTTACACACGAGAACTTGCATCGCATTTTAGTTACCATAAGCCACTTGTAACATTTGTATCAGAAAGCAGAAAGCTCACTCACCCCTTCAAAAAAATAACACCACTTTATAAGACCCGTGGGAGACCGGAACCAAGCAAGACCACATGAGGAGATCTTTATACTCATTGCTAAGCCATATTACAACATTCATTTCCCATTATACTCTCACACCGTTCCTAAACCATCCCACACACACTATAACATAATACAAAATAATACAAAACAAACACAAAAACAAGAGTGGTGTTAACATGCATATTGAATTCACATCCATACACATAAACGCAGTACAGATGATACAACGAAGTAATGTTGCTTTTTTAGTGTAATAAAAATATTGAGGCCCCATGACGCAAGAAAACTTATCTCTATCAACATCTACTGGGAAATGAATTACTGCCCACTCATTTACCTTCTCAAAAGAAACCTTGGCAAGTTTTGAATACCGATTTTCCAATTTACTAAACAAGCATCTATCTTTCTACAGTATGATTAGAACCCTGAATTGTAGACAATAAAAAATACAACACAATATTTTACTTGTTTCCCATTCATTCTTCAGGAATGTTCTTCCTTCGATTCTCATTTCCAAAACGAAAGAAATCTATAAAGCACGCCCTTTCTGGCTGGTGGCAATAGTACCAGTATTTCCCAATTCATCTTTGTTTGGATTTTATCTCCACAAGTACTGCTTAACTCTCCAATCGCCAATCAACAGTAATAACATTATATTTTTTTAACAAAATAACGCAAAAACACCAACCATCGACATCTTCCTTGACTTCCAGTGTCCCTCTAGATCGATATTTTCGATGCCCTCTTGACCGACATTTCTTGTGACAAAATTTCGAATTCAAACTTGTAAACGTTTAGAATTTCGTTATTCGTGTGTTGTAGTTCTGTTAGCGCATTCAGACCGATATTAATTTCTTTCAAACTCTTCCAATTTATTTATGCAGTAGAGCCTATTTCCGTTTTTAGTTTTTACCCCTAAGATCTTCTATAGTTTCTTCTAAATCTTTCGTATTTTATTGACCATAACTTGATATGTTTTAAAATCACCTTTCTATTACAGTTTGGTGTGTTAACTCATTCTTGTGTAGTTTTAGAAGAGTATAGAAGAAGTGGTATCTTAATCGATGAAGCTGACATAGATTTATAAAATCAGCAAGATCAAAATGGTTTGGGACACATTATGTGCATGGAAGATGAAAGAGCTCCGAAGAAAATCACCAATTGGAAACCTTGGAAACACTAGCACGGAGCAAGACAAAACCCATTTATAGTGTTATAGAGCTAAAGGAAGAAGAAGTATAAAACAGTTAACCTTCTCCGTCACTATTATAGTTATTTTTTTAAAGACGTTTTTATTGCACTAGTGCAATAATGAAATTATACCCCAAATAGTGCAAAAACTGACCTTCGCACAATTTTTTTAAAATTTTTATATTTGATGCCCTGCCAACGTCTAGATGACTTATTATGCTACGCAAATGGAAAGTAACAAGTGAGCAACAAAATTTGTGATCGGAGTTGGCTAAACATCTATCGATTCTTTTACTTTACTTCTTAAATTAATCGTCAAACTTTTAACTTATTTTCTCTGACTGTCAAAAATTGAAATTCTACGTCAAAACAGTTTTTTATAATGAGACGTACTAGTACCAGTCAAGCAGTGTGGGAGTTCAATAAAAAAAGGCGGTTGGAGGAAAACCTCGGTTTCAGACGCCATCCGTAATGTTGGAGCGCTTGTCAATCAAGATTTCAAGAAATTTCAAAGCTGATGTAAGAAATATGTAAATAAAATATGTACTGATAAAATTGTGAAACAATATGATTTTTTTATTAAGAAGCTCCTTAAAGTGATTTAACACTAATAAGCTAATTAACACTAATAGACTAATTAACATTAACACTAATAGATTTATTTAGTAAACACTATTCCATTGCCATGGTGCAACTGCAGCTCTTACATATCTTCCTAATCTCCTCTACAGAGTTGTAAGATTTTCAAGGGCATTGTCAACAAGTTATCGACGGTGAGTCTTGAATTGAAAAAAAATTCGATGGCTCCAAGGCGCATTTCTTTCAACAAATTGTGATAAAAGCCTTGTTCTTTGCGCTTCTGCAAATAAGGTTTTTACCTTTTTAATTTCTTCTTATTAACTCGAATGCGACACTTACATACAATAAACAATCACACTTTCACGGCTCGTCGTCTGTCAATCACCAGAAAGTCACCTAATTTTACTAAATCCAGAAAATCACAAATGTTTACAATACCTGTTTTCTCTTAGCCGATCCCGAGCCCTGAAAAAGGCATTGTGTTCCACTCACGTGAACTTTAGCAAAAGAACAGATTTTTATTTCAAGTCAGATTTGACAACTCGACGACTTTTTATACAATCGTATCGATCAAGTATCGACTAAAAATTTTGGATTCACGATCACGAATTTAGTTGCTCACTCGTTATAATGTAGCATTTTAAAAAGGATGAATTACTATGGTTACACAATGGTAAGACCTTAATTATTGTTTTTGAAACGTCATTTTGACAACTTTCTTAATTTTAAATTTTTAACGTTTTACAAGAAATTACACGTCGGGCCTAAAACGTCGCATCTCACACGTGACCGAAATGACATTGCAAGCTCGTGAGATGTGTATCATTCACGCTATCGCACTCGTTATTCAAAAATCGCACGCGCTGACAATGAAGCATTTCTGTCACTTGTAATATAATCTTCTATCAAGTGTTTATTTCAGAAGACAATGAAGCAAAACAATGAATCTGTCGTAGTTATAACAAGAAAATTATCTGAGAGTATTTAGAAACGTTTTAAAAATAACATCGCAAAATAATCTTGACAATTTATTTCACGAGATGCGACCATGAATCTTATCTTTTGAAGAGACCAGTTTTTTCAACATTATGTCTAGAAATTTCTATCGAAATTTCATTATGTACTGAGTGAAATGAATTGCAACACCATGACTTGAATTTTTTTATGCTCATTTGAGGTACGAAAGTTCAACTTTCGCACCTTGGGGCGAAAGTGAATCACGCGATTTTTATGATGAAACTGTACCAACTTCCTAAAGCTGTCAAACTTGTGTCAAACCGATTGACATCAAGGTAGATAAATGAATACCAATCCAATAAAGCAAGTTGGTGGATTAAGCATAATATAATCTAGAAAATAAACAGGTAAGCTACGTACTACAAATTTTAAAAATTAATCTAAATTTTTATATTTAGGTTAAAAGACTACTTAACCTAATTTTTTCTAATCTGGGAACGGACACAATCTGTTACATAACTGAATCGACAGATTTGCTGGAAGATGGGCAACTAAAGGTGAAGTAACTGAAGATGGACCTGGTTGTAGTTTTGATTTGAACCAGTAGTGCTATTTTTTACTTTCTAAGGATTCCTCTAATTACAACGAATTTTCTTCAGATTCTAGTTTTTGTGAAAGGTATAATTACGGCAATAATGTAATTTTTAATCTCTAAATCATTAATGAACATTTAGTGAGTTTGTCACTTCTGCATGCTCCAGAGACACCCATAATACTTAATTAAAGCAACCTAAAGGAATAGATCTAATAAGGTTTTGTTGTTGAATATACATACATGTACTTTTCTTTATGACAATAAACTCTTCATCTCTTGCATCTTCGAGGAATGAATTCATATTTAGAATAGACGATTTTTTGGATTTATAGCCCAGATCTTGTTGCCTTAAACAAGAAGAATGTTCTTAAATCCAAGTGGAGTAAATTTAAATTAAAAAATTTAAATATATGTAAGTCGAACTCCACAAACTTTAATCAGCGTAAAATTATAAATGGTACATGTTTCGGCAGAACACTTCTGCCATCATCAGAATTTTTTTTATATTCTTTAAGGGCTGATGATGGCAGAAGTGTTTTGCCGAAACATGTACCATTTATAATTTTACGCTGATTAAAGTTTGTGGAGTTCGACTTAGATATATTTAAATTTTTTAATTTTTTAATTGTTGCCTTAAAATGCTGCAGCCCTAATTTCCAGTGGTGTGCAAGAAATATTATCTGTATCGGACGAGATTCTATACTGAAATGGAAAAAATACGTTTTAGATAAATTACTTTACCGTTTCCATAAGATTTTTGAACAAACTTCACAAATGCGATGACAAGTTAAAACAAATTACCCAGCCTACTATTTTTAAAAAGTTCGTTTTAGCTACCGACTCTGTGTTTGTTAGAAATACACCTTTTTTTTAACTTTTTTACAACGAAGTAGAGGTAGAGAAAGTAGGTAGAGAAAAAAATAGTATTCAAACCTTGGGTGCCTTGCAAACCTTGGGCAATTACTTAATTAATAAACTTGGCAATTACACCACTTGGATTCATCGACATTCTTCTGGTTTAATACATAATAGATTTAATAAAAACGTGTTACCACAAAACCTTTCGTGTGTGCATTTAGCTTTCTCAAATATGCGCTCTTTTTGAGTCAACCAATCACAATGTGCTATTTGAAAACGCGGGCAATGTGGGCGTTTTTATTACTATATCCGCTGGGCGACCGCGATATAGGCCTCATATAACGTGTGTTAGCTACTTTATACAATTATAGATTATGGATATTAACCCTTCCATGGCCACCAAGATCGCCTAACTTATCACGTCTGGATTCTGTCGCTCACGTGCTAATCACACAGCCCCTACAGCCTCTAGCTATACTTCAAATGCTATATTTCAAATTGCTATACAACACGAAAAAAAATGTCTGTACGATTTCCAAATCTCTATAGGAACCAGACAAACATTTACCACATTTTGCCTTGCTATGGAGGCGTTCGCTGATTGTCGTCCACGCGCTTACTACTACTCACAGATCCTAGCTTGGCCCCTGAAATTTGGGTGCGCAGTGGACATGTGTACGCCCACCAGAGGAGATCCATTTCTTAAACGTTTTTCGAGATGCTCACTTCGGTGCACTCTCGAGAAAAGTAATTTATATAATAGTAGTTTCATTAAACCATTAGCCCACATTCTTATTTTAATATAAGAAGTAACCCTAAATTACATTTTAATGGTGGAAAACAGAATATTAGCTGACCACATTAGGTCCAGGTAGCGTTGTAATAGGTCCAAGAGTCGTCAAGCGAATGCCCATTTCAACACTGAACCTTAGCCGTAGACCAATACTTTCGGCTCCCAGATGCGCGCACTTGCTGTGGCGCTTGCCGCGCGCTCACATACTAGTCTAGATTTTTTGTATAAGGTAATTCCGAAAAAAATCACCGATATTGGATAGGAATATGTTTAAATAAATCTTGTAAATTAATGCTGATAGTTTTTAAATGTAATTAATTGGCAAAGGTTTATCGTAAGCTTTTATTAAGGCTGGTATATCAATTTCTGTAAACAATAATTACCGAAATATAATTATCGCAGATATAAGATGTAATTTTAGTGTTAGAAAGTAGTATTGTAAGAAATCACAAGAGTACCGAAGGGATCAGTGCATCAGACATTTTTCGACACAACAAAACTTAAAAGCGCACGTTAATAAAAAACACAGAAGTGAATCCGATTGTGTGTAACCTTCGCAAATAAAATGTGCTTTATGTCTGTCGTAAGTTAAAAGTCGAGTTTGAAGAACATTTAAAAACGAAACATGACCTGCAAGTTTCCATGAAGAGACTAAGTTTAGCATTGTATGAAGATTTTCTTACATGGAAAAATACACTGCAAGAAGAATCAGCCACAGCTTTTATTAAAACTAGTGGTACAAAGAGGTTGGCAAATTGTCTGCAGAAGATTACTTTTCATTGTCACCGTTCAGGAAATTATAAAGCTAGTGGAAAAATAAATAAAATTTAAGTCTCCCCTACATCATGACTGCTCGCGCATCTGGGAGCCGAAAGTATTGGTCTACGGCTAAGGTTCAGTGCCAGCCTTCACTAAACTTCTTCCTCGGATTGTACTTTCTACGATAACGCGCCTATCTGTCTCCCTCACACAGCGATGTTTTCTGTCATTCTTCAGCGCATCTCAGAGGCCAAGCTAGGATCTGTGGTAGATTCAAATTTTCAGATTTATTTTTCGTGTGACATCGTGAATTTTACAATAAATTTGAAAAAATTATATTATGTTCTACTACTAAAGAAAAGTCTTTTCTTTTGTCTACGTGTTATCTTTTCTATAGTTCTATATTTATGTTATAGTATAAAAATATAGAATAGCAAAGTCAAGATATTAATTACGGTCTTATGATTCACATAATTCATAATGAATAATATGTAATCTTTTATTTCCGTTTCCGTTTTTTTGCAACCACAGAAATAAGATTGTTGAGGATATTACATCTTATGGAAGTCTGCATAGTGATTCGTGTTTTTTACAACTAAACATTTGATTCCAGGTAAAGCAAATCTTATATCAACTGACTAATTGCTAGGTCAAGTTACCTTAAATATTTATTTCAACTCTTATTATACATATTTTGGCAAGAACAGTTCGTTGAAAGATTTCTTCACAGGTCGACCAACATTATATAACCAGCCTCTTATCAACAAGGGTGCATTCCTTTCCTACGCCGTCACTCAACCAACATTACCATCCACCGCGAAGACAAAGAGTACAATATTTGTCGACAAATGAAAAACTCCAGCTCGGCTCTCTTGCAAGTCTTGAAGAATGCCATCAACCTCTAGATAATGTCACAAACATCAGTGAACCCACGCATATATACCAGGCAGGTATATTACAGACGTTTACACGGTACTAGTAGAATTGTGCCGGCAATTTGTCTTACAACAATACCACCTCACAACATCAAAACTCCATAATAGGAAAAGATAATCTCAAAAACGAAATGTGAGAATGAATTAAGTACAGGATAGTGACGAAGCGAAAAACTGGTATTTTTGTACCTGGAGTCTAGACATTTTAATGAAATTATAGTTTCAGTCAGATTTCTGAATATTTAATTGGTTGTGATTCAATTTTAAAATTTGATCTGCACTGCTGCCGATCATAGTCCGTGTTGTGTACATCATTTGAAATGCAAATAGTTTTGAAGTTATTATCCTCACCTTGAAGGTTAAGACTAATCAGATTCGTTTTTATGCATGTGAATACAATGAGAACAAATACCTTATACAAATAGGAAATGGGTGATAATCGTACACACACCAATTTATTACATGTGGATTAGTAGGTAGGTTTGTACAATTTCACACCGTTGTTTTGTGTTTACAAAGCATTTTTCAGAAATAATTATCGTGTTTCGTTGTTATTTAATTACGACTTTAGCATGAATGTTGTTATTATTTGTTATCACGTGTATAGGGGAGATCGGAGCCTATTGGATACATAGGCAAGTGTAAAGGTATAAAATAAGAGTAGAGATAAAATTGGCTAATTTGCTAAGGATCTACAGCAAAACTTGCTAAGGATTTATTGACATTTGAAGTTAAAATTTTGTCACAAAAAAAAACCCCAAGTGGTAATGTACGAGGGGAGATTTTCTATTATCTACCTAGCCATGAAGGAAAAGAGTTAGAAGAAAAGTAAAATTTTATTTTTCGATATAAGATCCACTAAAGGTCACACACTTATTCCAATGTTTTTCCAATAAGGCTATATACCTTCCAAAAAAAATCTTTCGGAAGGTCTTCAAAAATCACCTCCACCGCTTCTTTCAGGCATTCATCCAAAGAAAAACGATGTCCGCGCAACAATTTTTTTTAATTTCGGAAAGAGATAATAGTCACAGGGTGTCAAGTTCGGACTGTAAGGTATGTCTATACAGGGTGTTTCGTAAGTAAACGGCAATACTTAATACACTAACTCGTAGAAGATAAAGAAACGTCATTCTGCAGTTTTTTTTTGAAAAATTTCAAATTTGATTTTTTTTGAAATTTTTTCGTAAAACACGACAATACAAATTTGTAATAATAATAGAACGCCACTAAGTGAACGTCACATTTGACAAATTTCTCGCCATGGTCTACCATCGATAACTTGATATATTATTTAGTGCAAATTCAATTTCTATCTTTCTGTTGGTCCATTGAAAACCATCGGCATTTTTAAACCAGACGTTTTAGAAAATAAAAAACTTGCCAAGACATTTTTCTTATCGTTGATATTCATAATCTCGGAGATTGCCGTTTACTTATGAAACACCCTGTACAGTTGCACTCGTTCATTACTTCTTGGACTTGGCGAGCTTAATGGACTCGGCAATTTTCAATCCAACACGCTGACACCTTATTCATTCCTAAATCTTCGTGTAGAATTTTTAACACTGTGGCACTACCCCAATTTCGATTCTTAGACCAAAATTTAACCGTAAAATATGACGGCGCATCTTCCCCATAGAGGATGATTAAAGTGCATCCTCTAATGCATCTTTGGGTCCACTTCTTTCTTTCGTCAAGAACTCGATCACGCTTCTATGTTCCCACTGAATTTCACTCATTTTTTGTTAGCTAAGGCTTCATAAAAACAACAAGACACTTTGGATCTGCACCAAACTTGCTCAGTATGCATTAAAATGTCACTTGATAGCAAAAAGTTGTCCCTTGTTTTCTTCATGGCTAGATAGATCATATAAAAATCTCCCCTGGTATTTTTACGTCCTTTAAGCACTTACAAAAACCGATAAAAAATTTGGTAACATAAACAAAACGTTTTGTTACAGTTTATCTTTGATATATTTCTTATTTCTTTATTACAGGTATTTCGGTCACAAAACAATTTACTCAAAACACGGCGACTTCTGCCAAACATCAATTCATATTGCTGCACTTACACAAACATATAAAATATTTCAGTTGTATCTTCGATGTCACAGAACCAATATGTGCAACAGAAAAAGAAAATATTGAATACAAAAATGCTGGCAACAACGGAAATAGGAAGCGGTTTTAAAGAAACACTATAAGTGATAAATGGTAAGTAAAAATCACCGTAAAGAAGAAAAAATGTTCAAAAACCAAAAAAGTGAATATTTTATGTAATTATATAATTGAAAGTGGAAAATTATGGACATCATGAAGCAGTTAGTTAGAGATGGAAGAGTGGTAAGTAAATTGCCATAGTATGATTGTAAATTGTGAATGTATCAAAATCAACAATACAGAAGATACAAAAACTATGAATAATATACAATCCTGGTAACCAAACCCAATAAAATCTAAAGGAGGCCTTAGTCAATCATTTTGGTCAAAAGCTGGACTCAATCGATTGAATCAAGCATGGTTTATTGATGGTCGATTGAAGCGCACATCAATCGATTGACTGAACTGTTTGATCAAGCAGCTTGATCGTCTAGAGGCTACGTAATACCAGACTGAAATTCACTGCAAATTAAAAAAAAAAACGAAAATATTGAGAATACATAAATACACACACCAGAAAAATCTAGGGATATTGCAAATTTTTATACAGTTTGGTCCTTTTTTGTGTAGTAAACAACTGCTTAAAATGTTTTCCCTTGTTTTCGCATTTTTTTAAAGGTTTAGACCTTTATTTCGTATACCGATATCACAGAGTCACTCCTTTTCTTCAAAGATAATTCTGATAAAAATATAAAACTCATGAACATTTCTCTCCGTGTTAATCAGAAAAGTCAATTGCACGAATACCTTTAAATCCAGACGAAATGCGCAGGGCAATAGGGATGCTCGAATCGGGTTCGCGGCAAGTTGATGTTGCTCAACGTTTGGGCACACACCAAAGTGTGATATCGCGTTTAAACGCACGTTATCGTGAAACCGGCGACTTCTGAACGTCATACAGGGCGAAATGGAGTAACAACCCCTATTCAGGACAGATTTATTCGTTTAAATGCTCGCAGAAGCCGCACCATAACAGCTCCAGAACTCAACTTACGTCTGCACCTAGTGCATCAAGTGACTGTCGGTCCTGATACCAATAGAAACAGATTGGTATATACCCATATTCCAGAAGAGTCTGCGTGTGGAGAGAGCCTGGTGGTGCAAACCGCTTGCCACATGTGCAGGAGGTCCATCCTCACCAAGATAGCAGAATCATGGTTTGGGGTGGAATACAAATCAAAAGAAAAACGGATCTCGTTTTGAATGAGAGATAGCTAACTGCAGCCCGTTATAGGAATATTGTTCTGGCATCTGTTGTCGTGCCTTATGCCAATAATTATGGCAACAACTTTATGTTAATGCAGGATAATGCAAGACCATAATGCAGCAAGGCTATTCACTGAATTCAATTATTGTAGAATACATCAAAGAAGTCAACAAAAACCTTCTATGCACTAAACAACAACATACTGGCGAGAAAGAAGTAGAATGAAATTGACATTTAATTTATTGTAATTTATAAAATTTCAAAAGTACATATATTAAGTTAGCAAAGAATAGCGTGGAAAATTGGCAACACGAACTGCAAACAAGAATTATTTTAAAACTATACAAATGTTGTTTAAGAAGAGTGTTAAAATGCTAGATTAAATAATATACCTACATGATAATCAAAATGTCTAAATAATAGTTGTGACCGTACCTATTTGTAATTTTGTTTGATTAATAATATAATAATATATATCGCTGCTCTGGAGCACACATGCAACAATAGAATTCCCTACTAAATGCCGTAATAATTATTATATTATCATGTTCTAATTTTAATTTATGTAATCCAGCAGAATTCTTAGTACCTATAACTCTATGGTTAAATGTAAAATTAAAAACATTCGACTTAATTTCATCAACAAACATTTATATTTCAATTTTAACCTAATAAATATTTTTGCTGATGTCCCATAATTTCCACTTACCAAAACATGTAACAATAATAATTTTAAAAAGTTTGAAAACTTGTAATATGAATTCGCAATAAACAGAATGTGAAATCAAACTAATTTATCAACAGTTTTTAGATGCTATTATTTGTAATGAAAATTTTCTTCTGCTTATTATATAACACCGAAATTCTAAACCGTTATACGGAATCAACGTTCCGAGTCTACTGTTTTTCTAATTTTGATTAATGATTTTGTTCGTTTGAACTATTGTTTAAAATGATATATCTGTTTCTTTATTGTACAGATGTGAGATTAATTTGTAACAAATCATGGCAAATTCTTTTGCCGCCGCAACAATTTCTTAATAGTGTTTTACATATGATTTACTTATTACATATAAAGATGTAATTTATCTAGAACAAAAAGTGAAGTTTTAAAGTACGAGCAAGTTGTTTACGGGCGAGGCGCCCCATGCGCCCGAGGCCAAAATTACTTGTGATGACCTTTAAAAACACTTTTCATTCGAGGTAAATACATATAATAGTAATTTGTATGCCTAGATCTGAAAGTACTACTTTGTTGGACGAATCTGAAAATTGCTAGACGAGCGAAGCGAGTCGATCAACAGACGAGTTCAACAAAGTAGTGTTTCAGCCGTGGCGTACAGAAATTTTTTTACGACCCTAGATAAATCTATAAAAAAAAACGAATAGTACTACAACATTTTCCCCAATACACTGCGCTTAATGGTAGAATAACAATTAACATCGACTTAATAAACAATTTATTTAATAATATTTTAAATTGCGATATTAATTATACCTAACTATTTGTAACAATTAATATGATTATACCTCCTGGACAATTATTAATTTGTAATGAGCAAGATGCAGTTCGGATATTTATATCTAATCTATCGCTACCTTAGTTTCAGTAGGTTCTATTTGCATTTTTCTGGAAATTGACATTTTTGACTAATTTGACTAATAACAAAGTTAAAAAATAAAGTTGTATGTGCAAGCACCTTGTCTGAACTTTGGAAGCCATTTACTCGAAACTATCAAAAGTGTACTCGAAACTATCAAAAGTGTACTTACAACCTTGTGAAACTATAAGGTAGCGTTTTGTCACTTGTAGTGCTTGTATCATATTTGATGATTCATATGTATAAGACAAAGTATTCTGTTAGCAAAGTCAAAGTTGTTTAGGCAGAGCGGCCAGAACGTGTTTTGTGGGACTCAAATGTCACTTTCGGTTCATGCAGTTGCAAAGCGTGACTTTCAGTACGCAAATCACTATGGAAAAGCCTACTTTCAGATGAAGTCATCAAAAAAGTTTTATTACATATGTACTGCAAGTTTAATGCACTAGATTAAAATTAAAAGAAATGTTGAGTTTTTATCTTGGACAAATTATTTGCAATAATATTATATGCGGTAACTAACGTTCCCATAGCAACAAAAGTTTGCTAAAAATAACAACGAAAAAGCCGCGTCACGTTTAATTTTTTTCAATTTAAAATAATTGAAGTGCCTCAAAAGATTCTGGATGAAGCTGATAGCATGAAGAAGAATAATTATTTTACACCACGGAAATCTCGGGAACAATATGAGAAAGAAGTTGTTTCATGAGTGGACACAAAGTTCTTCTTGAAATATTTGTTACTATAAAAATAAATGACATATAATTTTAAAGTACTAGGACTTTAAAATTGTAGTGTAGTGCTTCATCTGAGGGCGCTGATCAAAACACATGGACGAAGAAACAAATTATATTCACAAAATATGTTTTTAATGCAGATTTTTATAGATCGGTCTCTTCCGGCTAACGGTGCTCACCCAGTGCGTGAGAATACCGTGTGGGGATGAGATCAGCAACAAGGGCGCTAGTCTGGTGGGATCGTGGAGAAGTACGGTGCTAAACTAAAATTAAAATGTCACATTAAATACCAGTATGAAATAATAGCCATTTATGGTATAAGTGAATAAACACAAATTTTATCCACGGAAAAACAGTTTAGCACATGAGGCGAAGCCGATGTCCCATCAGTCGTCTTAGCAAGTTTCACTTCAGTTGTGTGCTTATAAAGGCGAGGCACACATTTTTTTTTAACTTTATTCGTCCTGCAATAGCAGCGTGTATAAAGTGTTGCTATAAACATTTTGTTCATTACGATTTTAATAATGAGATTAGATAAGTATATAAAATGAGCATTTCATTAGTAGGAATTGGAAAAAGTATATTTTAGTATACTGTACTATAGATTGCATTATTTGTTGACTATTTTAGTTTTTCTTCATCATTTATTCCATCCTCAGGACGTTTACCACGTGTGCACATGTTCGAACAAGCTCCTTAAGGTCGTACGAGATGGTGAATAGTATTATTCAGAATGCCTTCCATATCTATTTGAATATTAAATTTGCTTAATGGACACTATAACTCAACATATCAACCATCAGAAGTGAGACTCATTGTCTCATTGACAATATATTAATTTATGTCCACGACACGATATCACCTTTCCTTGACTATCAAAGTCGAGTTCATTGTACAAGGTGCATAACTAGGTGACGACATTATTTCATTCGAAATGAAAAAATGGAATATTAGATAAGTATTTACATTTGATCCGTTCTAAAATAAGGTTTTAACATCAATTTCTTTAACTTGCGTCACTCCCAAAGAATTATTTGTTCGTCAATTAAATGACAACAACATCTTGTTCTCCACAGAAGAATTAACGCATAATGTAAAATTAAAAAACAGAGGTATTATGCTGCCCCATTTATTGTGGGTTGTACAAATTGCAGTTCACTGAAGGTTCAGTCATTTAAGTGTCATTCAGGGTGACTGTGCTGTGTTCAGTGTTACTGTTTTGTATTGTATTTTTATTGTACTCTGGGGTCGTATGGATATTCAGCGTCTCAGAACGTCGACCATCGGTGATCTTTTGCTCAACTCTACTCGCATCTATGTTTTCAGGAATCCCACTTTCGTTGCAAAGTTCAGAATGTCACTAAGAGGCTTCTTCTTCACTTCTTCAGGTGTGTCAGTCTTAACACTTTCGAAGTGATTAAGCCTTAGGTTAGCTAATGCGTCACACCTGCAGAATATGTGTTCGACTGTTTCTACTTCCAAATTGCATAATCTGCATACTTCACTATCTGCTAGTCCCATATTGTGACCTGTGAATAGGCCTGTAATGAGCCTAATTTCTTTCTTGGGTAAGAAGAGAAGCTTTGTAGCATTCTGTGGCGAGTACTCGATAAATTTCTTAGCTTATCTTTGACCTGGGACATTGTTCTGGTGAGACCTTGTGGCCTCTGTTTCCTATTTTTGGACTACCGTCTTAATGTGTATATTTGTTAAACCACATAACGGTTCAGGTCCTATGGGGGAAGCTTCTGCGCCTTGTCTAGCAAGTTTGTCGGCTTCGGCATTTCCTACTATTCCGTCATGTCCAGGTATGTTACTTTGTTGTTAATAACCACTTCATGTTAAGTCAAAGTCAAGCGTTTTTGCGCTTACATCCAGCGGCTTTTCAATTATGTCTGGCTGTATAAAATCCATAATTCTAAGGTGACCCACTTTGTCGCCTGGTTTAAACTTCTTGGTCTGGTTTAGTCTCAACGAACTCTGTAGACCTTCCTTCTGCACATGGAGGTGGAGTGGCAGTAGGTCTAACTTGCCAGTCCATGACCTGAATACCAACCTTATCAAAGTATTGTCTGACTATTTTGGCAATGTGTGGTTTAGCATTACCTTGTATTAGGATAAAATGATCGCCAATATAGGGGCCAAACGGCACGACATGTTGTTCTACGATTTCGGTGATATATCGATGGCTATTCAATGAATCTTCATTTATCACCTGCAAGTCTGTGTGGCCTGTTGAAGAGATGCCACCTCATACCATTATTGATCCGCCACTAAAAACTTGGACTGGTCTTATGTTACCTTGGGCATACCGTTCGTTTCTTCGTCAAAATACTTTTTTTTTGTATTTGAAGTAGTCATTGTGTTTATTGTATTTTAATAAGTCAATTAGACGAACAAAATTGGGTACATCCCTGTCACTTCAAAATTCGTTCCGTCCTTTCCTTTCCTTGTTTTCCCCCCCTTTTCGCACTTGTTTTACTCGTCACCAATGATGGGAGTCCTGGAATCCGGCCGTTGTCTTTCAGCTCGGTTCGCCTCAACTTCGGGTACCATCGCCCTGTGAAGAGCTCACCATGTATCGAAGAGACGTTCACCAACCACGAAAAAAAGTGTTCCAGCACCCTTGATTTGGAGCCGCCGTTCAACCAAAATTCTCGTCGTTCATCGTTACCTTGTAATTGAAACCCGCTTTGCCATCGTGGTACTAGTGCCCAAGAACGTTCTCCGCCAATATCACCTCATCGTCGTCGTCGTCGTCTGCGTCTCCCCCGTCAAATTCGTGACGTTGGAGCAGTTTTCATGGGCCGCTGGAACACCCAACCAATCAACCTGGACTCCACGAGTGGTTCACCTTTGCCGTTCGAGTGAGTGGTGCGTTTTTCCCGTTTTGTCTTCCATGTAATTTGTAACCCAAATTTGCTTCTTTTCAATTTATTATGTTTTCTTGTCTATGGTAAATTAATGTCACCTGTAGTTTTTTGTAAAGTTTAATTTGAATAAACACATAGCAATGTGTATGTAGTGTGCGTCCCACAGTGAGAATACCACAGTATTGTATTTTCACTTATCAATAACAAACAACAACAATGAATTTACATTAGGTATATTCTCAAAAAATGTCTATTTTCCACCTTATAAACAAATATTCAAGAAAAGCCATGGTTTTTAAAGATTTTTCGATTTATTACTCATATTTGCCGATAAAATAAAAAAAAGAAAAACGTAAAGTAAGCCACAAAATTAATTACACCATTTTTAGTATTATGCGATAATTTTTGTGCGGAGTGTATTATAGTTGTTTACAATTATTATACCCTACACAATATGCTGTCAACATCCCAGCCTTATTTGAATACTTTAATCTTAAGTTCACAAATTAGTATGTATTCCACAAATCAAATGGGTTATTAATCTCTGTTATCACCGGTTATAAAATCAACCAACACGACCAGATTCTCAGAAACTGTACATTCTGAATGTTAAAACTTTACGATATTTGTTAAGCATTACAAATATAAATAATATTTTTACCAGGTACGGCCGCTTCTACCGGCATTGTCATCGTAATTTTGTCCATTTTTCCGAAAAACTCTTGTGGCTTGGAAATTCTAGAGTACCATAAAATTCCAGTTCATTAAGCAATAATTATTATCGGTAACCGACTCAGGTTACTACGTATTTCCATATACACACGAACATGATAAATCGTTCCAGAAACCACGTAAGTTTGCGTAACAATTGTATTGAATGTTAAAAAGAAGACATTGAAATATGTAGGTTCATTGATCATGATGCATTAATTTATTTAATCTTAGAATTTGATTAAATTACACATAGCGTCAAAACTCTTGGACCCCACGCGTGTTTTACAAGGAAGGAGTAAAACATTATGGAGTCTTTTTTGATCGACTATTGTTATCCATAAAACTAATATTTTCTCCAAGCTCTACTCGTATGGGCTTAATAAAATTTCCTGTCAACGACTGTGAAATATGAATAAGTGGAATCTGATGACCATTCATAATAGTTCTTCAAAACATTACAATTCCTTTCTGAAAAGGAATGACTTTTCTATCACAAGCCATCAGTCTCATGGCACATCCTTGTTCCCTCCATATAGACTCATATGTCAGTTTTTACTTCTTGAGCCGAATCTTTGTTTATCGAAAAGGACATCGTTGTGGACGACCTTCTATGCACACTCAACGAGGCGAGACTTGGTCATACTGCTTCCTGGTAAATACGATAATGCGACCTTATGTAGACAAAACTCTGCCTGGTGTAAGAAGGAGGCTCTGGGTGTGAATCTACAAAAAACAGAGCTAGTCCTCTTCATGAACAGAAAGAACATGGGACAGCTAAGGCTGGCCTGTTTCTACTTGTCATAAGACCTTAGAAAAATCACCTGAAGACAGACAAACCGAGCGTCGCGCTGTGGAATTGTAGGCGAACGGTGGGTTGGTTGGTTTTGGCGTTTACCAGGATTACCCTCTGGTTGTACACGTCCGTCATCAGACCCACGTTAAGCTACGGTGTAACTGTTTGGTGGCAAAAAGTCTCACAAAAAAAAAAAACGATGGCACGCCAAGGACACATCCAACGGATGGCATGTGACGCTGTAACGGGTGCGATGAGAACCATCTCGACCGCAGCCCTGAAGGCTATTCTGGGTCTGTCTGCCATCCATCTCTTCGTGAATAGCCGGGAATGTAACCTTTGGAAAGCTGGGAAAACATACCATAACGTTAATGAGGGGAAGGTGAAAGCCAAAGAGCTGGCTCACCAGGGTACGGCGGTGACACCGAATGGTACAGAACCGTCCATCTGACCGGCCAACCGCTAACTCAAACCTTATCAAAACTGCCAGCCATTCTAGACATTGCGCTAGATGGGAAACGGCGACTGGCTGTAGACAGAGCAGGATTTTTATCAAGTGCTGTCTGCACTTATCAATAGACAAACTACGCCTTTTGGTGGGAATTTGGACTGGACACTTCACATGATGAATGACCCAACGTGCAGGAGGTGTTCAAGACTATTTTTTATCATGTGTGTATTTAAAGGTAATATTTTTAGTCGTTAAAAGTTTCAGTATAAAAGATTAACTTATTATGTTTTATACGTAAGATTAATCAAATTAGGTTGTAACATTAATTGGTTAAAGGTATAAGATTTCATAATTATGCTAACTTTGTTGGGTATTATTCATCAGTGAACAACTCAGGTTACCACGTAGTTCTAACATATTACATGTATATGAACATGATAAATCGTTCCAGAAACTATGTAGGTTTACGTGACAATTGTATCGACATATTTGTTGACATGGGAGTTCATTGTTCAATTGTGACGATAAATTGTGTGTAGTTATATTTAGAAAAATATATTACTGATGGGAATTTTGGGGTCATAATAGTGTTCCATTGTGTGGTTTATTTCTCTTTGAGTGTAGGTATATGTTGTAAAACCACTATTTGTTCGTTGAGATAACATATTGAAAGATTTAGTTTCAAAAGGATTAACAAATAAGTAAGTAATTTTATCTACGAACATACAAAAATGAACCAATTAACAAACAATTTATTTTGTGTCAAGGATTGCATTATTTAAATCGTGTGCAAAAAACCTAAATATCGTGTGTAAAATCGCAATGTAAGTGAAACGGGACTTCATTATTAAACGATTTCTGTTGGCAACCCTCTAGTAACCATAACAAAAACAAATGTCAAACGTTCTTCAGTAATTTTAAATTTATGTGAATTTCTTGATATTTTAACAGCCGTTTTAAATATTTTAGGTATATTATCATGGATGAGGATGAACCAGTATGTACCCCTCCAGAAACTGCGGGAATTGCAAGCAACATAACTTTAAACTTATTATTAATCTAAAAAGTTTACATTTACATCGAAAATTCCATAGGAAATAAAAACCAACTGCAAGAAAAGTTTTTGCCCTAAACCAAGAAGTGCAGCCGCCAATATCACGCATGCGTATACACTAACAGAAGAAATTCTAGTTGATAAAAAAAGAAAACGATAACACCCCAATAATTATAACCAACATAACTAATTGTCAAAATTTATCGATTAATGCAAATACACTCCTCACAAAAATTGTCAACCGACTTTGAAAACAATAACGTCATTTTCAAGGTCAAAATATTGGATTGGTCAAAATCGTATCGGACCATTTTGAAAGGGTATTTAATTGTCCCTCTATGGGGCCTATTCTGTAATTTTTAGAGGGGCGTTAAAATTTTAACGTTCTTTAAAATTTAAAATTTCAAGCCCTGATTGGTCATTCCTATGACAACTTAATTTAACCTTAATTTACCGTTATTAAATTGGAAATAATGTCAGTAGGAACTGAGTAAAACAAATTTAAGTGCACTCATGTCCTGTATTATTCTCATTTATAATTCACCTCGATGCATATCAAAAATAAGCGACCTAAAAAATCTCTAATGGCGCTTGGGCATTGCTATTTATTTATTTAAGTACTATTATTTAAGTACTATTAATATATCAAATTTGAACGAAATCTAAATTTTAGGTGGCTCATTAATTGGTGGTAATTTTGTGTTTTATAAATATATTTTTAGCAATCAATGTCATGTGAAATAATCAATTTCGGGCATGGAAAAGTTTGTTAGAATTGATAATCAATTATTTAATAAAATTGTTTAGAAATCATAAATCAGATAAAGATAATCTTACTAATATTATAAATGCGAAAGTTTGGATGGATGGATGGATAGATAGATGAATGGATGTTTGTTGCTCAATCACGCCAGAACGGCTGAACGGATCTGGATGAAATTTGGCACATAGATAGAGTATAGCCTGGAATAGCACAGGCTACTTTTTATCCCGGAGAAATGTACGGTTCCCGTGGGATAGATTTGTTTTTGTTTTTCACAGAGCAAGGGATCGACATGATTTTTTGCAAAGAGAATCACAAATGAATGCGGAAGAATGAGAGTACTACGTATTACGGCGACGGCGGTTACGTCCCCCTGTCCCAAGCGGGGCCCGATGGTAGCTACACCCCCGGTCCCAAGGAGGCTCCGATGGTAGCTACGCCCCTTCACCAAATGGCTAGCAGAACAGTAGGTGGTCGAGTATTCGTCGCGGGTACCTATAGTGATCACTCGACCTTCGATTGTTACTGCGGCGTGGAAACACCGTTTTCCTGGATGGGTGGACAACCTGAACGGTCCCACCGGCTACTGTTGGTAGCGGCGGCAAAAGGGGTTCTTCGATCGATACACTGCGATCCGACTTTCGTAGCCAACATCGTGCCGGTGGACGTCGTTATCAATTCTTTGGTTTTGATAGGGTGGCGTGTGCTTGTGGTACCCGGGTGGCGGCTTCAAGTCAAACTACTGGCACCACATGTTGTCCGTCTTCTTTTTGCACATCGTTCCAGCGTATTTGGTCGATTTCGTCATGGTGGTCACAGGAAATAAGCCTTTGTAAGGTAATCATTTGAGTGAATTTCAAAATTTTCTGATTGTTATTTCAGCTTGGTGCGCACACAGAAGAGGATACAAAGTGGTCTCAAAGTTCTTCAGTACTACACGACGCGCGTCCCTGGTATATTCACAACGAGAACTTGACGGAGCTGTGGGAGAAACTGTCTGAAAAAGACAGGAAAATCTTTTATACCGATAGAATAAAAATCGATCTTACGTATTGAGAACGAGACAGTTTTGCTTCCATGAAGAACCGGAAACCCTTCCTTATGCGAAGAAACTGCTAAATAGATTGTATTACCTAGATGTGCTGAAGAATATCGTTGTAGGACTGTTGATTTTGTGGCTTTTTACCACTTTTGCGACGATGTTTTTGAGCAAAATTTCGATTCGCTAAGAGTTGTGTAGAGTTGGGTTTGGGGTTTTTGAGGGAATGGTTGTGTTTTTAAATGTAATAAATAAGGACAAAGGGTTAAAGTGCTGTTTCACTTCCAAAGAGAATTTACACTTGATTCGAAACATCGTTGGGAGCATCGTAGCAGTATAAAATTAGAGTAAAAAATAACAGTTTATATCGAAAAGCAGCTAGGTTAGCCTTTTGCCAAGAAATCAAATCAAATCTCTTAACTATGTATTTCCATCCGCTTCCTCTTGTTCCTTTAGTAATTCACCTAACTATAGATTTCCATAAGCTACTTGTTCTCTCTTTAGCGACTTTGTTAATTATTATTTCCTTTTGCTATCTCTTCTCCTAACAAGTTTCTTGACTATGTATTTCTTTCCGCTGCGTCTTTTTACTTTAGTGACTGTCTTAACTATTTTCATCCGCTAACCGTTCTCCCTTTAGCAAGTCTTTTAACTATGTATGTTGTCCTTCCGTCTGTCTTCTATATATCTTCCACCCTATCAGTGCCTCAGTTTGTCAGTCTACCAGTCTTTCAGTTATTTTTCCACTTTCTCGGTCTCTCAGTTTTTCAGTACCGAGTTAATTAATAAACTGACGGGAAAAATTAGAGGATATACAGGGTGTTATGGAAGTCCTAGCAGAAAATTTAACCACAAGTAGAACTCGTCAAAATAAACATTTTTTTCGCAAACGCTCCCTTACGGAGTTAAAATTAAGAATTATTTGACCCCTAAAACCAATACCCGCCTATGGACCCACGTTCATTGATTGTGAGGAATGCACAAAAACTTTACCCGATAAACGAATCGAAATAAAAACTGTTTAAATGGAAACATGTATGTACTAAGCTACCAAAATATGCATAATTTTGAAGTAGGTTTGTATGTAATAATAAACTCTCTAACTTACATCAGGGATAATCCTTGTTGGTGTACGTGTGGTAAACAATAAATGTTGACACACCGACACCTCGAATACACTACTTCGATTACTTAGAAATTTCAGGTTCAATTTCCAAAACGCGATTACATCTGAGACGTCTGAAATCTGGAGTTGGAGAAGAAAATTTGTGTTCTCACAAAAGGACCTCACGTTGGAATTTCGGGATTTGAAAAACGTTCCATGCACAGCAACATTATCCCGTCCAACTGCACCATAGAAAAAAGCATTCTCGAGGAAATTAAATGAACAAATTCTTAGTTTTTGCTTAAGAATCGAGTCCATAACATAGCGGCCGGCGGCGCGACACAACAGATAATTAAAATTTACTATCAACGAAAAGATTTTTGTCCTAAAAAAAATTAGAAGTGGTAAATAGAAAAAATGTTTATTTTGACGAGTTATACTTGTGGTTAAATTTATAAAACCCTGTATAGTAAATTCTTGTACATCTTCATGACCAAATCAAAAGACATTTATTATTATGCTCCCCTGTTTTACTGGCAAGTTGGCTGTGTGCTTTAGGATAGTACTAACTAAGAAATAGGTAAGCTGCTGTAGATTAAAGTTCGTAAAACGAAACAAAGAAAAACTTACCAAAATAACTGGACATCAACGTAATTCAGCCCCTAGTCAGAAGACAAGATTTTTGTTCCAATTTTAGAATTCGTCAACAAAACAGAATTATGCTAATTCTTCGAGCCGGATGCAAGTAACCAAATAAATATTATTGTGGCCTATCCGCGCGTTCAAGCGATCGTCATGACCGACAGGTAGAGCCAGGGTAGGGGTTTCTGGCCGGCAAGATTTGTGTTTGGGGTGCCAACCAAGATTATCTGGTCTTATGCAAATTCTTCGGGACGGATGCAAGTAAACAAAATAAATACTGTGCCCTATTTGCGTGTTCAAGCGATTTGACGTCATGATCGACATGACGTAGAGGCTAGATGTGTGTCATCCACTGAATTATAGTGCTGTCATCCAAAGATGCTATCCAAGGTCGTCTGGTCAACAGTAACATCACAAACCCAATTTTCCAGGGGGGGGGGGGGTTCTATGAATATAAGTTTGCTATTCTTGTAGGGTGATAACAGTTAAGAAGGAAAAATGTCAAACCAGTCACCAGTAGTGGAATTTTATTCCAACAAACGAATCCTCATAACTGGAGCCACAGGGTTCATGGGAAAAATAGTCGTGGAAAAGTTGCTGAGGTCTTGTCCGGATTTGGGCACGATTTTCTTGTTGGTGCGGCCCAAAAAAGGAAAGCTGGCCGAGGAAAGGCTACAAGATTTCATCAAAAGTCCCGTAAGTACATTTTTCTAAATTAGAAACATTTCATACCAAGTTCGAATTTCAATAATGCATGCCGTTGCTAACGTCATTGAAATATGTTTGTGAATAATTTTCACCAATAACATTACGAGTACACAGAAAAGTAAATTGATTTCCTGGCAGTTTCTCCTATCTCATTTTTATCAATGTTACGTAGCGCTTGAAAATCTAAATAAACTTTATAAAATACATAGAAAATTCTGAAAAAGTTAAGTATTGCCAGGGCACCCGCGATATACTTTCTCCATTTCGAATAATGGTTTGAATGTGATCAGTGCGAAGTTCTCCATTTAGGTTTTTGACAACATCCGCAGCCAACCCGACGGCGAAAAACTCTTCGACAAACTGTGCTGTGTCAGCGGTGACATCCTCCTAAGCAGCTTAAATTTGTCCAGTGATGACCAAATTACCCTCGAAAATGAAGTAGAGTTGGTGTTTCACATGGCTGCAACTGTGCGTTTCGATCAGAGCTTAAAAGCTGCAGCCGCTCTCAACATTGGCGGTACCAAGAACCTTCTAGATCTCGTTTGTAATTTCAAGAACCTATTGAACTTCATTCACTTCGTATTGCCACTGTAACGAAACCAACCCGTCACCGCACGACCCCGCAAGATTCTCGAGCTATGCACTTGGATGGACGACGAGCTGCTCAGGACGGTCACCCCGAAGTTGATAAAGAACTGGCCGAACACTTACGCCTACACCAAATGTCTAACAGAACAGTTGATGACCGAGTATTCATCGCGGGTGCCTGTGGTCTATTGTTACCGCAGCCTGGAGAGAACCGTTTCCCGGATGGGTGGACAACCTCAATGGCCCTACGGGGTTGTTGGTGGGGGCGGGAACGGGGGTGATTCGGTCCATGCACTGCGATCCGACTCTTGAAGCAAACATCGTGCCGGTGGACTCTGCTATCAATTCCTTGATCTTGATTGGCTGGAAAACGACGTCCACGCCCTCCAATCTAGCGAGAGTCTACCATATTACTAGCAACAACGACCATCCGATAAGTTGGGGGGAAGCTTTGGACAAAGGAAGGAAATTTATCTTCGAGAATCCTTTTAGCGTGTGCTTGTGGTACCCGGGAGGCAGCTTCAAGTCAATCTACTGGCACCACCTGTTGGCCGTCTTCTTCTTGCACATCATGCCGGCGTATTTTGTCGACTTTCTCATGGTACTCACTAAAAACAAGCCCTTGTAAGGTAATCACTTGAGTGACTTTCAAAAACGTCTAATTATTCTTGCAGCTTGGTGCGCACGCAGAAGAGGATACAAAGCAGTCTCGAGCTCCTTCAGTACTACACGACCCGTCCCTGGTACTTCCACAACGAGAACCTGACCGAATTGTGGGAAAATCTGACAGAAAAAGACAGGAAAATGTTCTTTTCGGCCTCCGTCTCAATTTTGTTATTTTTTTGGCCTCCGTCTCAATTTAGTTATTTTCCAGTCGTCCAAATCGGCTTGAAAACACTATTTGCCAGCCTAGGCTAGAAAATGGAAACTAGGGATTTTTCAATGCAAGCTTTTATGTTTGTTGGATTTGTCACCGCCCCGAATAGCAATAATAACTACCATTAAAACATCGGAAAAATTACAGAGGGGCCCCCTGGTATAGGGTAACGACAATAACAAAACCCCCTTGAACAGGGGGGCCCAAGGGGGCCCTTTAAGACATGGGGGGGGGCTTTCCGACATGTGGAGCCCTTAAAACGGGGGTGCCCAAGGGGGCTCTTTGAGACACAAAGGCCCCCCATGCGATATGAGGCTCCCTTTAGACTTGTGGGGGCCTTTGCGACATGGGGGCCCAAGGGGGCTCTTTGAGACACATGGGCCCCCATAAGGCATGAGGCCCCCCTACAAAAGTGAACAAAAAAAATCTTTTGTCGGCCGAAAAAGTTTCGTTTATCACACGGCCCGAAACTGTTTTGCAAGTACTTACTATTTACGGACAGGATCAAAATCGATTTTGATGAATATTTCTTGAATTACGTGTTGGAAGCGAGACGGTATTGCTTGCATGAAAAACCGGAGACGCTATCCCATGCGAGAAAACTTTTTAAGAGATTGTTTTATCTGGATGTGTTAAAAGGTGTCATTTTGGGACTGTTGGGTTTATCGCTTTTTACAAGTTTCGTGACTAGGTTTTTGAGCAAAATCGGGTAGCGCTGTAGTGTCAGGTAAACGTAATAAATATTTTATATCATTTTTTTTTTTTTTAAATACATACTTGATTAATTATGTTGATTTATAAGAAATTTGCTCTGCAACCAACATAACACTGTCGTTCCTAGCCATTGTAATAAGTGAAATTTTTATATAAATACACTATACATTGATGGAAGCAACAATACAAATCACCTAACTTCATATGATCTGTTCCCTTAGCTTCTTTTCTTGTTTACGAATATTAGTCTACCTACGCCGTCAACCCTCCCAGACTTTGAACCGGCTTCCCGATCCACCCACAGATGCAGGGAATCTGTGCAGAGTGAATGACGATAATAAATCAAAGAGCTTAGTAAACAACTAGTCTATTCTATTAAACACGACACATCAGGATTCAACAATTTTCCCACTCGCAACTCTTACAAATTATGTACCAAATGAGAACGCTATATGAAGCATCTATGAGGACGAGCAGTTGAAACGATATTGTAGAACAACTGTGTTTTCACTGCCAAATCGGCGACTAAGGCCGTGCAGGCTTTGTGCGGTCGCCCTCTGATCTCGGGGGGCATAGGCCACGGGTTTGGCTAGTGATAAATATGATATGATTGGCAGGCAGACCACATAACATCTTTGTCCTTGGTAGCTTTTTGGAACCTTAGATTGTTGTTGCTACCTCAACAAGGAAAGACCCCCACGACCGGTTCCAGTCGGATAGGGACCAAGGTGAAGGTGGTAGGGTTCCGCAAAACAATTCACCCGTTGACGACTCTGGCAATGCCCATGGTCGCTTTGAGTGGATCAACACTGGACCAACACAGGAATGACTTGCTCGACTGCTACAAGACGAGCTCTGCGGGGTGAGAAACACCCGGAGCATCACCTTTTCGCGCCACAAAAACTCCGCGACTAACTTTAACAGGAGCAGTTGGTGGAGGTACAGCCGGACGAGCCGGAGATCCACCACGCTGTTCTTGTAAATTTGGAGATGCCTCCGAACAGAAAGTCTCTCCACAAAATTCCACCACCCAAACCCAGCGATGTAGTTGCAGTGAACGAATCACTCGATAGGAACCTCTCTGAGGATCCAGACATCCTGCTCCTGAACGAGATGGTCTAGGCGACAAGGGTTTTTTCTTCTGTCCCAAGTAGTGAGAGCACTGGGGCTGAGAGGAAATTCGAATATCGCCTTGAAAAGATAGACAAGAAGATAGGAACCGCTAAGCAGGATATTTCTCAGATTCAGTGTGTGATGGAGTTCATCAAAGATGAAACCTTTCACGCCAAAAATCCAGCGCATCGCGCGTCATTTTCGCCGGACCCATCATACACTGAATGCAGGGGTGTTTGCTTGATTTCGCAGTCTTGTGGCTGCAAGAAAGTCCCTGGTAAGAAGTAGGCGAAGGTTGGTCAAGAACAACAAGTTCAAGACAAATCCTTCGAGGCTCTTCTAGCGGGCAAACTCTATCCCAGAGAAATCTCCGGCGGTGCAGGATGTCGATGTCTTCTGGAGGGAAATATACGAGAGGTCGAAACCGTTGCGTGAAGACACTTCAGCTTTTGCACAATTTGAGAGCTTCGTAAGACCAGTGGTGTGCAATCCGATAACCGCAGAAGAAATTGGCGAGACCCTTAAGGGAATCAAAAATTTTGCCGCACCAGGCCTAGACGAAATTAATACCTTTTGGTGGAAGAAATTCCGAAGCACGCATAAGCGTCTGGCCAAGGTATTTCATTCCTGGCTTAATGGTGAGCGGCCCATTCCGGAGTGGGTTGTCGAGGGGCGAACCGTTTTACTACCTAAAACGGGTGATTTGTCTCAGCCTCAGAACTACCGACCAAAAACTTGCCTAAATGCGTGCTACAAGATTTTCACCAGACTCCTGTACTACCGAATATTCCACGCTATTAACCCTTTGTATTCGAAAATTTTCGAGCAGCGAGGCTGTAAAAGCGGCGTGGACGGCTGCAAGGTAAACCTCGCAAAAATCGATAGGTGCGTCACGCAGGATGCCGTCCAATATAAGCGCAACCTATCTATAGCTTGGATCGATTATCGTAAGGCATTCGACACAACATCTCACGAGCTGATTATTCACTTGTTGGAATGTGTTGCGGTACCCGATACACTGGTGAGATGCATCAAACAACTCATGTCACTCTGGAAGACTCTGTTCTCGATAACATCCCGACGGGACCGCGTTCAGACAGAGATGATATCATTCAGAAGAGGAGGATTCCAGGGAGATTCCTTGAGTCCTCTTCTGTTTTGCATCTCACTGTTGCCACTGTCCGTAGCCTTGCGCGGTGCAAAGGGTTATAGCTGTACTGTTAACCGGAAGCATAAGATCACGCACTTGTGTTACATGGATGATTTGAAAGTGTATGCTTCCGGAAAGCAAGAACTGACGCAGTCATTGCGCATAGTGCAGGAGTACACAGATGCGATTGGCATGGAGTTCGGTTGGGACAAATGCGCTCAGGTTCATCTCAAAAGAGGACGATGCGAGTATTTCGATGAAGATGCTCAACTCATTGACGGAAGCGTTCTGAGACATCTGAACGCCGGAGAGACTCACAAGTACTTAGGTGTGGAGCAGTGCCACATCCAAAGTCTCTCTGCGGCAAGTATAAAAATCTACTCCGACGAATCTGGTCGTCAGAGCTTTCGGGGAAGATTTTTGCCATGAATATGCTTGCTGTTCGAAAAAATCGCAAAATGATGCATCTACAGAGCAGTTTGCATCCAAAATCGTCCGTTCCGAGGTAATATCTTCCACGAAACCAGGAAGGCCGAAGTTTGGAGTGTCTTCATATCAGAGTAATCTTGGGTATAGCCTGTAAGATCATCCAAAGTTCAGATCCCCTGTTGCTTCTTGTCAGGGATCACGAGAGTAGGGGCATTTTTGTTTAGGGTGGCACAAAGAGCAGCAGATGAACTCGGTTTTGACTTTGACGTTGAGCGAGCTCGGCCACACTCTAGATATGCTCATGAGAAGGCATATGGATAAGTCAATGCATAGTGCTTTCTTCAAGAACATTGAAAACCTTGGCTTATCTAAAAGGCATACATTTGCCTTTCTGAGATCAAGTGGACTGAAGTCTGAGACTGAGGGATTCATTTGCACTGCGCAGGATGGTGTAATTAACACCTTGGTCTATCGCAGCCGCGTGATGGGTATAGAGGTGCCGAATGTGAGCTGTAGGGCTTGTCACAGGGCCCTGTATGCAGCAATGCATATATTGGCGGCATACCCGGTGTATGCAGTTTCGGCCTATATCCATCGCCACAATGCGGCGTTGAGAGTGTTATACTTTCATTTAAGACACCATTATGCGATAGACCAGTCACCAGTTCTGCCCTATGTCTCGAACGATATTGAGTCCGTTGTGGAGAACGATAGGTGCCGAATCTAGTGGAACTTCTCGTTCTCCACCGTCAGGCAGATAACAGCGAACACCCCCCCCCTAAGGAGCCGTGAGACCTTGTCGTTGGTGGGGGGGCTCAGGGGCCTACCGCGGTGGGCCCTTGCGAAGGACGACTCAAACCCTGTTTAAACCCCGAAGGAGTCTGATCCACCAATGAGGGTGGTTTACGCGAAACATGAAGAAAGATACGAATCTGTGGAAGGTTGGTATCTATTGTTGACGGACCTGAGGAATCTGGTCCTAGATATGAAGTTAAAGGAGTTGAGCGTTATGATTCCGCCCAGGGTGGAGGTAATGATGTTCAGGAAGCTCCTTGATATTGTTTTTGGCAGGACAACTGTGAGGGATCGGCTGAGTCTTCCCCTTGGAAGGGAGGTAGTGCGGCCTCCACAACCGTCGGCTGCGCAAGTGGTGAAGAGAACTGGACCGCCGTCAACGTCGCAGGCAACCAGCTCTAAGAAGAGGAAGTTACCGGGTTCGAAGACGACAACGATCCTGGTAAAGGACAAAGTTGAATTCCCACCGCTCATTGGGAAGTGAAGAATTCCATCCCGAAACAGGAGGAAACCAAGGGAAAAAGGGGGACACGCGTCGGATGAGATCGACTGAGCCTGGACACTGAAGGGGCGGGCACACTCGAAGCACGGAGGACAGCGGCACCGGCGGCCGGTGCCAATGGGGTGGGTGGGGTTCAACCCTATGGACCGATGGGGTTCAACTCCGGAGGTCCGGTGGCACGGAGAGAACGGTACTGCAGAAGGAAGAAAGATGCGATCCACGCAGGAACGGAAGGAAAAGCTGAAAGGCAAGACAAGCCCCCCCCCCCCCAACTGAAGTTATGCCGAAAGGTGATCCCGGGGGAGAGTGGTCAGTAGCCCCGGTCGGACAGAATGGCGGCTGGAGAGGTTCCGGGGGGACCACTTGTCTGGTTAGCCACGGCGCCAGCAATTTATGGTGTGGCCTTGCAGTCTGAGATCTGGGGCTCTTCGCTGCTTAGCTTATGCAAACTACAAATTCGGCATACAGTGGAGGCACCGATTCACTATTTGAGAAATTTTGCGAAAGGACATTCCATACTGCCGAAGACCAATAATCCGACACCTCTCAAACTCAATTGGTGGTAACTATACTACGAGGGAATATTGATAAATACTTGGCCTAGACAACTTCCAATTGTCAAAAACAAATGCGGTTGGTATGAATACTAGTTTGACATTTAGTAAAGACGTACACAAAGTTTAGTGGGTAAGATTTGATTGTACTATTTACAGTGAATTTTTTTTAAGAAGACATGTCCGACCAAAGTTGTGAATTCAGTAAAATCTAGCGGTATCTAGTTTCGTCCCAAAGCTGTCCAACTACCTTAAGCGAAATAAATTTACGGAGACATGCTTGATCCAACTCGGCCTTCCTATTCCGCGGTAAAAAAACTGAGCAGAGGAAGAATCCACGTGAGTGATGAACACATGAGTACTGGAAGACCTGTTTCTGTGACTACCCCAGAAAATGTTGAAGCTGTACATGATATGATTTTAAAACATCGACGAATTGGGTTGAAACGCATATCAGAAATTTTGGACATCTCCTACGAACGGGTTTTCCACATTGTTCATACTGACTTGGGTATGAAAAAAATATCAGCAAAATGGATCCCTAAATGCCTAAATGCCGACCAAAAGCCCGTGAGACTCGCAACATCCAAGCTGATTTTTAGACAGTTTGAAAAGGATTCAGCAAACTTTTTGGATCGAATTGGAACTATGGATGAAACGTGGGTTCATTATCATCCAGAGACTAAGGAGCAATCAAAAGAATGGAAACATGCTGGGTCACCTCGCCCCAAAAAATTTCGTGTTCAAAAATCAGCAGGAAGTTCTTGCTTCCATTTTTTGGGAATAAAGAAGAGATACTTCTTACAGATTACTTGGAGAAAGACAAAACAGTGAATGGAGAACCCATATTATTTTTCATTGTTAATTAAACTTCCCGAAAAAGTTTGGCTTTGCAATAAATAAACGAATTGGGGTTTGAACTGCTTGATCAAAATTTAGTTGAAATTAAGAGGTACTAAGTGTCGTCGAGGACTGGTTTGGAGACCACGACAAAGATTTTTTTAAAAGGTCTAGAGTTACTTTATAAAGGTTGTACTAAATGTATAAGTTTGAAAGGAGATTACGTTGAATAAATAATTTTATTTGAGATTTCATGCTCTTTCTATGTTAGGCTAGAAACTTATCAATAGGGCCTCGTATACGTCTATACACTGGGGGCATTGTTAACAAATTTATGTAGACGAACTGAATCATTACAAAACATTGCAGCAAATATAGTACTCAAACCTAGACAAACCTCTAGGTTCAAAAAGAAGTAGTAAAAAGTGAGCTAGCACTTTGAAACTTTCATAGTTGGCTGGCTTACATCCCACGAATATAGTGCATTAAGAAATTTTATTAATTATAGGTGTCAATTGACATATTTATGTAAATGTAATAAAAAACACTTTATATATTCTTAAACTGCATCAAAATTTATGGAACCGCTTTGACGAGGAATAACAGTCAATTTTACGATACAATTATTGAGCATTCGGTTATAAATAACTGTTATATTCTTAAGCATTCGTTTATAAACTGAATCGAATATTAGCTACACGTATCGACTCGCTTATTTCAGTTATTTATTAGCAACATAATCATAAAAATATATGGATTTTATTAATGTTGATCGTATATTTGCTTCAGTGCTCCACCTCTACAACGGAAACGTGGAGATAAATATCTTCCAAAATGTTAATGGTCAGTTAGCAAAGACAGAAATTACAAAAGTACAGAATATGCAGCAAAGGGTACAATCAAAACCTATGAAAACGTCTTTAGCGATCATGTTGTTCTTCTTGAATAGTTATTTCTAGATAAATTAAAGCGAAAACCGAAATGTCCAATTAATCGATTCTTCCTTAAAATGTATGCGCTGTATTCATTTAACAGTAAAATATCTTATTTTTCTGTTAGAGATCGTATTAATTATGTATATTATTCAATGAATGCTTTAATATGACATAATTATGGACGCTATGAAAGTGGAAATGCATATTGTCACATATTTACATTGGAAAAAATCTGCTCCTAAATGTCTTCATTTTTTTCCAAGATACGATTAAGCAAACGCACCAAAATTTCATGTAAATCTGTCTTTGAAATTGAGTTTTCTTAAAAATTTCTAAAATGCCTGTATTAAGAGTTTACCCAACAATATGAAACTGCAAACTGTTAGATATAAATTTCAAGGATCCGCAATATTGAAAGTGCTCGCTCTTATTTACGATTCATTTGTAAAAGTGGAAAATCAATCATTTGCAAATTTCCGTTTCTCATTGTCGATATTACATAACGATTTTTAAATAATGGACAATGGATTGCACGTTTCCTGCTTATTTACCTCCACAAGGAACACGGCGCTATTTAGCATTTACAACGTTTTAACATTTTTTCGGAATCATTCCAGCTCTTGTACTCGAGAGAAATATAGACGGTCTGCCCAGCTCAAAGACTAACGCGATTAATAAATTTCTGTACAAGAGCGCAGAATGTCAAGTCGCAGGTTGCTTTCACAACGTGATTTGTATGGTACAAACAGGGAACAATTTAGTCCCATCAGGAAGACTAACTATAAACTAGATGTAATTTTTTATAGAACATGTTGGAATTTTTTGAGAAAACGGAATTGCACAAGCGAGGTTCATGAACACATTTTTTAATATGTGCAGTTACTTAATGATAATTTATTACGATTCCCAAATGTAGACATGATTATCGCTAAAGATTAAAGATGTTAGACTCGAAACTGATCATATTATAAACTTCTTAATTTGGTTATTTTTCATTCTAAGATTAGTTTTGTGGTCAATATGGTTTAGATGGAAATATTTGATACCAAAATCCTTGTTAAAAATATCATTAAATTGGTTTGGTAACCCTTATGTACCTAGTAATAGTTCCAGACTAACCATTTTTAGTTCTATAGATGTTCTCCAATATGGACATGACTTAATTAGTAATAAACTGTGGTTTACTGGATAAAATTTGCATAATAGAATTCATGTGTCTTTGGTGTAGCCACTACTTTTTATTTACAAAATTAGCATAACCAGTTAATGGACTAATATCTATACATGAAATCCGGCTTCGATAGATTTTCCCAAAAACTTTCAATTTTGCTTTCAAAAATACGTATTAGACAAGGTCGACACAAAATTATGCCAAAAAGTAAAAACAAAGACTCAATAAATTCAGTGATAAAACTAGTCGGCCCAGTTGGAACCTATTAAAAGTGACAAGTAATAAATAAATACTTAAGGTTTAAAACATAAAGCACGCATTAATAAGGTAGATACTGTCACCTAAAACAAGTACAAAAAATAATGAGGTATGTCAAAAACAAACATATCGAATAATTTTCTTTATCTACCAAGCAATTTAATAGTGACATAAATACTCGTCGAAAATAGGAGTATCAAATCAAAATAATTTAATTTCAAGGTGAAAAATTATCTTGTCTGATCTTTATATCTCTCATCTTCTTTTTATCTATTTATTTTTTACATGGTCTAGACCGAACACAACATAGGGAACTTTTGTTGCATTTTATTATCTGGAAACAGTTGGATTAAAAAAAAAATTGATTCATGCACCAGTTAAAAGGTATGCGAATCTTAATCAACTCTACTATGAGATAATTTAAATTATAAATTAGAGTAGGCGGTTTATTTTATGCCATAGCCCAGCCTGCAAATTGCCTGGCAGCATCGACTGATATCGAGGCGGAAATTGAATGGCACAACATGACGAAATTCTTGCCACACATTTATAAATTTGTTGGACTAATTTTTGATAATCTGCGGGAAAATTAGGGTATTAGGCATTTCGAAAAAACCTTTAACACAGCGTTCAATAGAATACTTGCATTCACCATTCTGTCGCCGATTTTTTTTACTTTGACATTCAAATTTTAAATCAAATTGTCAAAAGTTACTAGTGCCAACCTAATTTAAATTTCCCAGCCTACTCTAATTTATAATTTAAATGATCTCATGGTACTGATTACTGTTAAAAAGAGTAAATTTGGAGAAAATACCCAAAAAAGAATGCTAGAGAACTTATTCAATTGGATAAGCACACAGATATGAAAAAAATGTTAATGAAGTCAGTTAATGAAAGAAATGTATACATAGACCATTCATACATACTCCTAGGTCTATCGCTTCAATACTTTTCCTTATATCACGGACTTCCCAGTGTGTTTCTTTGTCAATGTCCAATATCACAGCGGCTTATTTTGTTTGCGAGGGCGAAATTTTGAAGCACGAGGCGAAGCCACAAATGAGAAAAATCACAAATTAACATCAAATTTTGAGGTTAAGGCGCTTCTCTCACCCCAAGTTTGCAGTGTACATTTATAAAAATCACTGTATTATTAATTACTGATCAATAATTTTCAAATTTTGAATAGAAAAAGGATTGCTTTAGAATCTACGCATATTTTTTTCAAAACTGTTTTGCTAAATATGCAAAAATGTCGAACAGAACATACGTAACTTTTGTCACCATTTTATTGACACTTACGAATTTAAAACCTACCAAGAAACATGCGTATAGCCTTGCCTATAGTTTTTTCTTATTGTTTGCTACATTATTGAAGATGGAAGCGCAAATACAACTATGTAGTAATGTTTTAAATAAAACCCTGTTATGTTGATTTCTACGTCAAGAAAGTAGCTCCACCTATACAGGCGTGCTACAAATTCGCCGTGTACAGTCCATGTACCTCAACAAAACTAAGCGGGACGGAGAGGCCCTGTTATCTTAGAACTTTGCGGCCGTAAAAGTTAACTTTTTTGGACGCATGTGCTGTTTGTGGCCGAGGCGTGAGTCGAGGTGCACACGACGTTTTTTAGGCGATGATCTTAATAGTACAATACAGTGTATACTCAATCTACGAATTTGGACAGTGTCCGAATAAAATGCTCAAAACTAGAAATGAGCATTGAAAATTCTTTTCGATTTAGTTAACATAGATAATTACATCACTAATAACAGAGCAACAAAACTTCGCTGGCAAAAGAAGCAGCAGTGTGTTAAAAAAACCTTTGCATCGCGAAGCCCTACGACCATAAATTCCCTATAATAAAGATAGAGTGCATAAACCATTTACTACGTAACTACTGTAGTAAATTGAGGCTATTTTTGTCAAGGAAGCAAAGAAGGCGAAATCAACATAGTTCCAGACATGATCGAGCCTGGCGTTTTTGACGACATTGAGTCGTGTGGAAAAAGACTTGTTCAAAATGTGCATAGTCTAATTTTGAATATGAAAAATAATGCAGCAGAAACTTATAATTCTATCGTCTGAAAATTTATAGGGAACAATTTCATATAATAAAAAGGAAGTAAAATTCGCTAAAAACTATATGGCGGGACTGAAAAGAAAACGCGAGTTTAAAACTCGCAGTTATTTCTACGAATTAAAAAAAAATACTGCTGCTCCACCCGATGAAAATTACTGTCTGACAGAAATTCATCTAGATGAAAACGAATTTATTAGGACTACGTCAAAGCTAGCTCCAAATATTGTCTGTTCTGAATTTCGAAAGAGCGCAGCTATAATGATGTGGGGAAGAGAACATGAAGCAAAAGCACTTTGACTTGTGCGTGAGTGAGGACTGTTTATTGGCAAGGAAAATTGTTTTCTCGGTGCCAGTCCGGATGGAATTATTGATCAATATCGTATTGTGGAAATAAAATGCCCTTGGTCCATTCGAGACTTAAATTCCCGACAAGCGGTCAAATAGTTAAAAATTACTTAAAAATAGACCAAAATGGGGACGTTAAACTGAAGCAAAAAGATAATTATTACTTTCAGGTTCAGGGGCAATTGGCCATTACTGGTGAAAAGTACAAAAAGTTTATTCCATAGCAGTTTTATTTTGTATGTTCTGTTGCAGATTGAAAAAGATAATTATGTCCTTTTGGAACAACATTGTGCTAAAATTTAAAAAATATGTATTTAAATGTAATGGCCCGTGAAAACTAAAAAATAGTTGAACTGTTTCTCGCATTACGATGTCACGTTCTCATTCGACTGTTTCATCAGAAGCAAAGTACGACCAGACTTATAGTAATTTTATGGACTCCGGTCAATAATACTTTTATAATCCCGAACGTCGATTCGGGTGGTGGTTGAATTTAGAATATTGTATTTGTATTGTGCTAGCATTTGGGTCGTTAGACAGGTAGAGGTTTATGACCCTTTGGCTGTGCTTTGGGTTTCACAACTGGCCGCTGCAAATATTTCTGAACAGAAAGCATTGTTTCACAGAATGTACTTTTTCTGTGTCTCGCGTGGATTTTTGTTTATGTCCTACTACTTATGTCACACTTCGAACTTTTTGATCACTCTCACCCAGTAGTTGGTCGTCCTTGCGAAATGCCCCTTAAGTTTGGCAGCTGTCAAATCAAATAGATAAACGGAAAAGTTTATATATTTAGTTGTGTACCACTTTATCGATTACGTATTTACAATACAATATTTCGATACAAGTTGCCTGTCATGACCCTTTTCAGGGGCGAGGGCGAATTTTTGGAAGTACGAGCCGCCAGCCGAGTGCTGCAATGAACCCTAGCCCCTGAAAAGTGACAGCGCACGAGTTTTGAACAGCGTTTTTTGTATTCGTTCACGCAAAATAAAAAAAAAACACGAATTAACATCCATTTTGGAGGTTACGTTTGACAGCTTTCAAATTAAATACGTATCCTATAATATTTATGTATGTTGGTATATATTTCATTATGTATTATTTTTTCATTCCGAATCCTTTTTTGCATAGTTTCTCTGATGTAAACAATAATTCGAAGGCCTGAAAACTAAATACTGGAACATCTTGGCTGTTGAGCTACCTACTAAGGTGTCGGATAGGAAAACTTCCTGGTTTTCATGGTTTCTTCCAAATGGCACCAGGGTAGTGGAGGGTAATGGTTGCTATAGGAAAGCCTCAGAAAATCTGAACCGTAAAACTCGAGGCGCCACCGTGAACTAGCTCCTAATCTCTCGGGTAGCATTAACAGGAGTATGGGGAACTTGGCTCACTCAAGGTCGTTCCGAAACGTGATGGACCGTACGTCATCCTTAAAGAAAAGAGCCATGCAGCCAGAAGATCGCCTCCCAGGGATAGCCCGATCAACCTCGGGACACCCACCACCCATCCGCCATTACGCAGGTTCCACGCCAGCGGTGGCCTCCATACAACGTCGAGGGAGATCCTGGAAGACTCAGCCTTAATTTCAAAATCTCGGTCGGGACGACTTCCGATTCTGCAGGAGGTCTCCCCTTCATGTAACAAAAAAATACCCTCAAACTGTGAAGACACACTTCTGACAATGGAGCAATTAGAAACCATTCAGAAGGCGATTCTGGACAATATTGTGGAAAAGGGAAAGGATGAGGCTGCAATAAAGCCCCGTTTTCAGCAGTTCCAAAAAAGACAGGTCTGGCTTGGCCCCTTAAAAAAAGCCTCTTAGTGACATCCTGAACTGAGCAAAGAAGGTGGAATTCCTAGAAACATATTCGAGTAGGGTTGAACAAACGATCATCAATGGTCGACGTTCTGAGAGGCTGAATAGCCCTACGACCCCAGAGTACAATACTTAACGAGGAAACCATTGAAGCTTTTATCCAGGATGATGATAAATTAATTTCTTCCGACATGTCTAGTAATGAAGAAATTCTTCAACAAGTAACGTTCCTGAAGATTCAAGTGACAACGAAAGTATTGCCGAAATTACTAAAGCACAATATACAGAAATTCAAAATGCGTTAAACACGATAGGAGTACCATAAGAAATACGAAAACAACATTCCAGACAGATACAGTGTAAACAGACTTTAATTAATTTGTTACAACACTGCACAAAAAAGAAGAACGATAGTAACGAAGGAATAATGCAAAACAGGACGAAGGGTGAATTAAAATGAGAATTGCATTTTGATGTTTTTGATCCAATAAGAACACTGAAATTTGATCACGTGGTACTGAATTACCTGGTAATTTTAATGTTCTTGTTGCTTTGGCACCGTAATTTTAACTAGAAGAGCAAATTAATAGGTGATAATTTGCATCTCGCTTAAATTATCAGAACTGTCAGAGCAGACATTTTAAAATTCTAAAACATTAAATTACAAGTTTTGAAACATTTAATACATTTTAACTAAGATGAACATTGCTACAATTGGTATGGTCGAAAGTACACTGCATTTTTTCTTTAGCTGCATCATCGTTCTCCGGACTTTCCAATCTTGCATCCTAAGAAGTACAGTTTCCGCTTATCAAAATATCACTCCGTGTGGCAGTGCCACCCTGCATACAATCTACAATTTTTTATAATGGTCCTGGTCCCCTTTAAGATAAAGGTTTCAGCGAAGTTATCCTGTGACCCGTATTTTTTATGAGCTGATGTTCACTAACTCCAGCTGTAACGAGATGTGAGACTACATTCGATCTGGTACTATGGTTTGTTATTTTGACTTTCTTTGTGTCTGTACCTAGTCTTCTGCAGCAAGCCTTGTCCACTTGTTAATTTCATTATTCCTACGGGTACGTTTTTATATCACGCCGATGAACCTGATTTCTTCCAATTTCCAAATTCCAGTTAAAAACGGCTCACAGCTTATGGCTATTCTTGTGTTTTTAAACTGGCTCCACACTGAAGACACTGAAGAATGGAATTTTCTGATATTAAGAGGAACACTTCTTGCAATACTCACCAATATCTGATCAGGATTTATCACTGAATCGCTTATTCATCTTTACTTGAAAAATCGTCGCAAAATTCAATTTGACATAGGAAAAATAAATAACGTCAGTGGCTTAGTAACGGCATACAAAACCAACTTTTTATCTTAAACAAAAAAATCCTCATGCAATTCTCTAACCGAATTTCCTTCGTTCTCGAAAAATTATCAAATAATTACGGAATGTCAAACACTCGTGCTTGCTGAAACATACAAAAAGTACTCGTGCATTACTCGAGTATAGAGAGGCACACTTAAAAAAATCATATATTTTGTAATATACAACCCAATCCATCAAATGGGACTTCCACAAACTCGGAAAGCATTGCTCTTTCAGAAAAAAAATATTGCAGGATTATTTGAAGTCGATCTTCGTTGTAATCCGCGCTGAAAATTTGATTTTGTTGGAATTTGCAAACCAACCCCAAAATTTGGCGCCCCGTAAAACGGAAACTGTTGGTCGCAAACAAAAAGTCAATACAACCAAAATTATGCACAATTTTGTTCTCTACATATTTTATTTGAACTTTTTTTCGGTAGCACTTACAACAACGGTGCTATTTTCCGAAAAGCGTCGCGGTGCAGAATCTTCACCCCCCCACCCCTCGAGCGGCAAGCCCCCGAGGTAGCAAACTCAGGTGTACTATCAGGAGACCTATGTCTACGATCCCACCAAATTTCATTTCTGTCCGACCTTTTGCGATCAAAACCCCCTTTTTTGTACCCATTGCCTAGACTATAGGTAGGGTTGCGCTGAGATTGCAGTTCAATTTGAGAATGTGAATTCCCGCTCCAGACCCCGCTTTTCTTTTTGATCCATCCGTGAAGATTGAAATGTCAACCTTCAGGTGGTCTTCTCCGTATGCACTGCATATGATTTGTCGAAAGCATATTGAGGACAGATACGGTCTCACCTGTGGAATCCCTCGTTCAGGATGTAAAGGGGGGCCATTTGGTACAGGGAGGCGAACTTGGTGAAAGATGGCCCCCTTAGGACAGGGCGGCCCAGGGAGAGTCCCTTGGTACAGGGCAACGACAAAAATAACAGAGAACGCCGGCAACCAAAATCTGTCGTACCGAGCATTAAAAAAAAGAAAATCAATTCTGAAGGAGTAAACTCCAAAAGTTTCACTTATGCCTTGTCAAATGCCCTCTCGATGTGGATGAATACTCTTAAGAAGTATAGTTTGTGCTCCAGGGCTCCCTCAATTAGCCCTACCACGTCGTGTAGAGCGGACTCGGTAAATATGCATGTTGGTTGGTTAGTGTGTAATTGTTTGGTCTTTAGCACCCCATTCCTTATTTGGTAGTCGCACTGTCCCTCCAAGGTTTTGGGACGGAAAGATTTCGCTAGAGAGTAATCTTCTCGCCCTGGTTTGGGAATAAAGACAACTCTCACCTCCCTCCACATTTCCGGTACGTATGCGAGTGCAATACAAGCCCGAAAAATTATCAGAAGGTTGTCCAGAATCTCCGACAGTTCCCATTGTAGCAGGGTCGGAAAAATTCCCTCCACGCCAGGTGATTGGAAAGTTCTTATAGCCCATTCTACGCTAGTGTGGTTCACAATCCGCACAGCCTCAGCCCAGTCCTCCAGGGAGGGGGTTTTCGGCCAGCTTTGGGTTGGATTCCCATCCATTGTGACCACACAGCCCGGAAAATGTGTAGCCATCAGTACCTTGTCTGTTTCGTTGGCAGAGTCCGTGCTCGATCTAGAGCGAACAAGCTTGCTCATAAGACGTCATCAGAGACCTAGTAAGGTCAGTGACTGCCCTCTCCAGTTCTCCGGCCGTCAGATCATTGGAGATATCGAGCCGATCCCTGACATTTGGCAGGTTTTCTAGAAAAGCATGCCTGTCAGTCTGTTTTAGGTTCCTGAACGGCTTCGGTAACATCTCTTTTGCTTTTAACGACAACGTCAATAACATTATAATAAATGCTCAAAATGACTTCCGTCCGAATCGAACGAGGCACCAATAAACAGCAGGTGAAAAACTTACCTATCAGCGATAGAAATTCAATACAGTTCGTGTTAGATACAAGCAAATCACTTAAAAGAAACTGCACTATACTATACTATGGTGTGATTTTTTTACATACATTTCGATTTCATCTTGTATAAGTATGAGGTGTAAAGTGGTAGATGGAAAAAAGCACAATAGGAAACCCAAGAACCTCAAAAACTAAAAAATTGGACAATTTGAAAATTTGAGAATTTAGCAATATGAGAAACTGAAATCCTAAAACATAAAAACAAGCAAGTAAGACTGAAAATCTGACCGACTGACCACGTGAACAACTAAAACATTGAGAAACTTAAGAATTGAAATTGAAAACCTAAGAATTTTTAAATGTAAGAACTTAAAATCTGAACGACAAATTAAGAACTTGAAAAAGTAAAAAACTGGAAGCTTGTAAATCGTAACAGTTCAAATTTAAAGAATGAGGGAATCCATGAAACTACCAGCTTGAGAGTTTTGAAAAAGAGAGAATCTGAAAATTAAAAATTTAAAACCTAGAACCCTACATCATCAAAAATTTGAGAAAGATCTGAAAAAGTTAAACAGCCTGAAAAAACAAAAAACCAGAAGACCTGCCACCGATGGACTGTCTCCTAGACAAATATCAATAAATTTGGGAGTACCGAAGAGTACAGTCAGCTTCATACGAAAAAAGTGGCGTGACCATGGAATGTAAATAGACAAAGAGGTTCAGGAGAACGACGAGTTTCTGAAATTGCAAATGATGAAATATTGAACGAAGTTACGAACGATCCGTTTACTAGTGCCGTTCAGGCAGCATACGCCGCATTTGCTCTAGAAAATTTTCCTGAAAATGAAGAGTTTTGGAGCAGAATAATATTATCAGACGAAAAAGTGTTTCAATCATGCCCTTACGGTCGCCTGCGTGTTTATAGGCCAAGAAACAGCCGTTTCAACGAAATATATTATATTTACGATTTTCAGTGAACTTTTGGGCATGGATTTCTGTGGGTAGCACTGGAGTAATTGCATGTACCACATCGGCTGAATAGTAACATTTATATTAGGATCCTCGAAAACGTTATGGTTCCTTTTGTGGCTCAAATATTTCCAAAGCAAAATTTTATTTTCCAGCATGACACTTACTATTAAAATTGAAGGTCTGGGTGCAAAAACCGGGCAGCTCCATTTTTGGGCAAAATTAAGTTTTTTGCGTTGAAGGCGGCACGTGTGTTATGAACGTAACGCCATCGGTCGACGTACTTCCCTCGGGCCAAAGCCCTTCGGGTTATACACTGCCAATATTTTGCTCATAACGCCCTAGATACCTTAATAACTATAATGACATCTCAGCTAGATAGGTACATAACAACCGGATAATGCAGCTGTATAATTTTCTTTTTTTTACCACATGTATGCGTTGTCACGTAAATACTTACTTCCTCTATTTTTTTCTAAAAGTTTTGCTGTAAAATATTAACTCCGCTCAACGGTGGATCTATATTGCATTTCTTATATTTTTATATAAGATATTATTTCTTATTTTTATTACAACAGTTCTTATTTTTAGAATATGCACCGTGGGTACTTTGCTCAAAAAATACTGGATTTTAAGAGGGGGGTTCGACGTTTGTCACACGCTAGGTGGCGCCACGGGTAAAAAAACAAGGGTCCCGTTTTGTTAAGTTTTACGTAAAAGTATTGATATAAATAGCATTTACTTATTATTAATAGATAGCCGAAAGTTGTCCCTTGGACCTAATGCCATTTTTTTGGCTGGTGATGGTCAATAAACTCGGAAATAAATTATTAAATTCCATTCATTTTTGAAATTTCATAGTAACGAAATTAGATGAAACTCGTTACAGACTTGGCGGAAGCTTTTAAAAAGTCACTGCTAAACCCAAAAGTGATCAACTTTGCGTTTAAATCGAAATATCTTGACAGAATTGACCGAAAATTTGCCAGCTTATGTCTGACCTATCATAATTTTGCTGCAATAGTTTGACTACTTTCTCAGAGATGGGGCACAAGCGAGACGCAAGAACACAAAATTTAAGAATCCTATGGACCCTGTGACGGTCTTAATTGTGACACTACTTTCTGTGCACGCGAAAGAAGAAGAAAGTTATAGAAACGTTTGTCTGTGAGATATCAGACGCAGAGAGGAACCGGCAAATGCGTGGGTACCTATTGTACTCGTCACGTTCACTGTTTTGTACCTGACGAGTTTCGGGTAATTACGGTATATTTCCAGAAAAGAGGGTGCGGATGGTTTTGCCTCTGACGAGATATGCGACTTATAATCGAACAGTAATAATTATTAACTTAAAAAAATAAGAAACGGATTTCTTAATTCCAGACTTGACTATTCATAATACTAATATTGTATGGTTTCGATCTACCGACAGATGAATTGATATTATTATTTTATTATGTAATTATTGTTATTTTTTTCAGTTGTATATAATGTGTTATTGTAGCAAGGTACATAATTTGTTTTTATGTTTTACTTAACACCAACTTCAAAATTATAAAACAATTAATAATAAACAATAATTTACTTAAAAAAAAACACCGGTGGTGTCTGCTAAAAAATGTATTCAAAGTCAAAGGTCAAAAGTATTTTTTGCATCCTTTTCTTAAACGGTAAGTGTTAACATAAAAAAAAAACATTCTGCTAGTTTGTACATAAATAAGGAACAACTCGAAACTAGAAAGGTATTATGGAAATTAAACAATAATAAGCGTTTTTTTTATTATTATTGGGTGGGCCTTGGACCTATATGTATTCATTTCATAATGTATGTAAACCTTTGGTATGTTAACTTCCCGTGAAATTTAAAAGAAATTTAAATGTCTTGATCAGGGGTGGGTCATGTCTACCAGTTAGGAAATCCCAGTGTCATAAACCCTTACCTGACCCAATCTAAAATCGTAAACAAGGTTCCTTTATTCAAATCTTTTTAAAACCTTCATTCCCTCTCATACAAGCTTCCATTTCATAACATGCTTTCTGACAATAACGACATCACTCAGTTCAACCGTCACAATCAGTAAACGAAGCTATCAAAATATGGAAAAAAAAAACATTAATTTGGATAAAGCTGAAAATTGGTTCAGGTCTTAGGTACACTATAACAAATAAAATATCAAAAAAAGATCAGACAAAAGTTTTAGATCATGCAATTATTTACAAAAATTGTTTCCATACTTTTTTTCCTACGAATCACACCATTCCTGTGATATCGCGATTCCAAAAGTTGAAGAAGTATTCAGGATTCATTTGATACAAAAAAGCGATCTATTCGTAATGCATACTAATATTGTATGGTTTGGTTGGATTTACCGACAGATGAATTGATAGTTTTGGTTATTATTTATTATGTAATTATTGTTTTTATTTTATTTTTTCGTTGTATCTTATGTGTTATTGTAGCAAACTATATAATTTGTTTTTATGTTTTACTTAACACCAACTTCAAAATTATAAAACAATTAATAATTACATAATAAACAATAATTTACTAAAAACAAAAATAGCTCATAATAGTCAGGTCAAAACAGACATTTCAATTCCCATTTGAAAATTTTGTTGAATAAGGGAGGGGTCGTCAAAGGACTGTTCTGCCGTAGCTAGCGGCAAGATGGGTTCTTCGGCCACTTTACTATTTATTAGGGTCTCAGGTAGACTTCGCTGTAAAAGATAGAAAATATTGGAAAACACCCCATCTAGAGTTGAGTAGTTCCATCGAGTGGTAAGTACCGTTACAATATTATTTTGTTGAATGTGAACAATGGGGGCCATCTAGTAGTCAGTTGACGTTTTACATATTTTACCCTGGCTTCTAACCTGAACATGTTGAAGTGGGCGTGGTCGGACCCCGCTCTTAAGAGTTCTAAATCATTTTTGGGAACGTAAACATTCTTCTGAAAATTACAAAAATAGTTATTTGAAAACAGCGTCCTCGATGGTAGTGTTCTTCCAGAGTGTGGTAAAACCAAACTTAGTGAAACCATTCTCCAGTTCCTTGCTAAAATGACGAGAAAAGGTCTAGATTAGGTACTTTGCTATAGGTGTATTTTGATGCTTACAGTCCATCCATGTCATAAATAATTTAGTGCCTTATTATTTTCATGGAAGCTGTTGATTTTTCTCAATATTGCTAACAGCAAATCAGAACCTTTTGATAACTAACTAATCTATGCACAATCAAACATAACAACTTTTTACTTTGCATTACTCAAATGTGGGAATTTTCCCATTTTACGCAGTTTCACATTTTGAAGCTGTTTTCTATAAATATGTACTTATTCAACACAAATAATTCGTACTATCTACACAGTTCCTATGCAACGATGCAATGTCGGTAGGCCGAACATACTGAGTGCAAAGAAATTTTTATAAATAACTGGCTGACCCGGCGAACTTTGTACTGCCTCAGAATCAATAAATGTTGTGTTAACTTATTAGCTAAATTAAATTCAATATTTTTGTTTCATGTATCTGAGATGGCGTTACATATGGATTGCATACAAAATGTATGAGAAATCTTTTTTCGTTAATTTTTCCGATGTTTTAATAGTTATTCGCCGTTGAATGTAACTTTTTTTATTTTTGAAGATTTTTCTTTGAAATTTTGTGGGCGTGTTTATAAAATAAAGATCTTTGCAGCTACAGAGCAATTTTCTGCAATTTGTAAATTAAAAAAAGATATTGCGGGAAAATGTACTTCGACCGGCAGAAATGTACATGTCACTGGAGAACCCTCTTAAGAATCGATTTTCATTTTTAAAGCCCGATACGACAAATTTTGGTGGCCGGCGTCCTTTGTTATTGTCGTTGCCCTGTACCGCCCCCTGTAATTTTTCCTATGTTTTAATAGTTATTCTGCTATTCGGGGCGGAGACAAATCTAACAAATCAAAGATCAAAAAAATCGGTCTAGCCGTTCTTGAGTTATAAACCCAAGGGCCCCCCTAGGCCCACATGTCCATATTTTAATAGTTATTCTGCTATTTGGGGCGGAGACAAATCCAACAAATCAAAGATCATAAAAATCGGTCTAGCCGTTCTTGAGTTATAAACCCAAGGGGGCCCCCTGAGCCCATCTGTCTATGTCTACTTTACAATCTATTGTCATACCTACCAAATATACAAAAAAAAATCATAAAAGTCGGTTGAGCCAACGATTGGTCCAGCCCAAGGGTGTTCCGTGGCCCCCCATGTCAATGTGAAAAATAGTTTACCACCAATTCTCATACCTACCAAATATACAAAAAAAAATCATAAAAATCGGTAGAGCCGTTTCGGAGGAGTTCGACCACAAACACCGTGACACGAGATTTTTATATATGTATTAGAAGATATATACAGGGTGGAAAGTTTAACTGGAATAAATTCAGTATCTTCACTGCAATTTTTTTTTGCGAAAAATTCCTGAAACACGTCGATTTTTGTTTTTAAATTGCCTCTTTTTATCCTGATCAGCTTTCTCTTGTTTTTACTCAGGGGGCTGTAACAACCCTTAAGTTTTTTTTTTCATATGGGAAGATATGTCAACCGACACATCATTGCATGCTTCAGTGTGTTTATTTTTCTTCGTGCGGGTTTATTATCTTATCGTCTCTTTTTCTAATAAATTTAATTGTTATTGGAAACTTTGTTAGTTTTCATCATTTATTTGACGAATAAGTAGGGATAGTTAATAAGAATAATGCACCATTTAACAGAAAAATTTAAAATTTAAACTTCTTTAGAATGCATTTTTTTCTGACGAAAGCACATTTACATTAAACGGCGGAGTCAACAGACAAAATTGGCGTTATTGGGGTGACCATAATCCTTGCTGGATGTGGGAAACTCACACTCAACATCCACAGAAACTAAATGTGTGGGCTGGGATAGTTGGAGATAGGATCATAAGACCAGTATTTTTTCCTGATAGATAAGAAAGATATCTGCAGTTTCTTCAAGAAACGCTTCGCCCAGCTCTGGCGGACCAATTTAGAAATAAATTAGATCCAAACATTCCACATGAGAGAATATGGTATCAACAGGATGGAGCTCCACCGCACTATGCTGCATCCGTTATTTGGACGACATTTTTCATAATAGGTAGATCGAAAGAAGAGGTGCAATAGAGTGACCAGTAAGACCACCAGAGCTCACCCCTCTTGACTTTTTTTTGTGGGGGTATCTTAAAAGTAAAGTCGACACCACAAAACCCGATAATCTTGAAGATTTGCAACAACGTGTTACCTATGAAATTCAGCAAATCACTCACAGCAAAGACTTGGTGAAGATCTGTTACATTAAAAAACATTATACTTACCTAAAGCGAGTTTTTTTTTTTTTAACTCAAATCCTACAATTTTCAAACAATAAACCTATCAAAAAAGAAATAGATTAAAGTTGTTTTTATTTATTTCTTCTTACATTATTAGCTGGAAAAATAAAAAATATATATCGTTGTACTCCTTTTTTCATAAGCTTACCAATGATGTGTCGGCTGACATAAATCTTCCCATTTGAAAAACAAAAGCTTAAGGGTGGTTACAGCCCCCTGAGTAAAAACAAAACAAAGCTGATCAAGCTAAAAAGTGGCAATTTAAAAACAAAAATCGACGTGTTTCAAGAATTCTTCTCAAAATCCATTGCAGTGAAGATACTGAATTTATTCCAGTTAAACTTTCCACCCTGTATATTACAAAATCACAATATTACAATATTTCAACAACTTGAGCTGATGGCGGTAAACCGATGACACTCTAATTATTTAGAATCAATAGAAACATCTAATACAACACACAAAAAGTTGAATTTTATTGTGTATTTAGTGGTCTCAATGTCTGATAATATGTATTTTTTTATTATACCTGCATCAGAATCGCCGTTTAAAGCACGCCTGAGCGTGCGAATACAGGCGATTAAAGCACGGCGAGCTTTAAAGGTTGTCAAGGAAATAGGTATATAGGTATAGGTATCATTATAACCTCATCAAATTTGAAAACTTTTCATATTCCTGCAGGTATGGGTTTTTTGACTTCGATGGTAGTATTTTGGATTCCGCTTGTTCGGCAATGCAATGACAGACGTGGACGCGAGAAAAACGTAAACAATAATTGTCGTAACTAATGGCAATATTATTACGCCATTTCGATTTATCACGACAAAAAATATTTCTAAGTTTTTAGTGCTTAATTTGTTTCCAGTATTGCTGGTATAATAAAAATAGCGTAAAGTATTCGTGGATAACTGGTCTTTAAAACACTTGCTCTATTTCGAGCACTCCCGGCTACGCCGTCGTGCTCGAAAACTCGCGCGTGTTTTAAAGACCTTGTTATCCACTCATACTTTAATGTACTATTTTATGTAAAATCTCTAATTTATTTCTCAGCGTCACCTCAGCGTTGTTCATAATCACACTATTAACAATACTCTGTGGTACCTCTGTCTGTCGAAGAGTTGTTGACTATTTTTGATACTATTCGTATATTGTCTATATCAAAATCTCGTGTACTCTTGCAGGAACATGATGGCTTACAGAATAGGCATCCTTCATAAGCATTCAGTAAACCGTTTACTAAATAAAAGCTTAGAAAGTCAAGACATTTATACAATTTTACGACATCAAAGGTAGGAAATTGACACGTTCCAACGTTTAAATATTAAATTAATTTCCTTTCCCGTAATTTTGCCGCACCCTGTACGTGCAAATGTATATTTACCATAATAATGAATCGAATCTATAATTTCCACCAGCGATGAAATTATACAGAACTACGTGTTTTTTCTTATCTATGCACATAAAATTTTCATATGCAGTATTTACAAAATGTGCAGGCATTACCTATAACAATGTTATCAGTCCAAACCGTGCAAAATCTTATCTTTTGCAGCGTAGCTCCCACATTCACCTCTTACATAACAACATGTGACATTGTAATCAGCCATGTGCCATTACTAAAAATTCTTCTAAATTGGGTTAAAGAGTGGAACGAAGGGTCAGGCTAATAACAGTAATTGATTATAATGTACGAAACAAGGACAAAAACAGTTTAAATTCGTCCAGATGAGACCAGTAGTCTCAATTATTAAAGGGGACAATTAAGGATGCTGGACGAAAACTTGGGTACAATGTGGAAGGCAATTTATTAATAGAGGCGACTTTCTCCCACAACTCGTATAGAGACAGGTAAAGTTGTCTGAAGCATTCCTGTGTGGGGTCACGGCCACGAGTTTTTAAGTGCAAGAGTTGAGAATGACGATGACGACCGATGAAGTCCTTATGTTCACAATGAATCAGGTACGGTTGGGTGTTATTAAATGATACACTGGGAAGTGGTGCAAGAGATATAACATTGTCTAAATTCTTTAGTGAAAAATTTGAAGCAATTACTTACTTCTCTTACTTTATATCATGTGACTGCAACATTATAAACTTTCAACCAAATATGTTAAGGTTACATTGTTAACTATAAGTATACAATACATAATAATTATAATATAGTTATTTAATTAAAAAAATGACGAACGTCCATACGTATTACATCATGTAATCCATATGGCAAATGTATACAGATTCGATGGTAATTCATGAAAAAATACTATAGGTTGTAAGCTTTTAATAAAAGCAATTTACAATTTGAAAGCAAATACGAATTATTATTATTGAATCGTTTCTGTATAACTAACTGTAGAACTGCTTATTTTGCTGTATTGTGTTAAAAATTAACTGTTTAAATGTCCCTTCTACAAACTAGTCTTATTTGTTGGGCAGGAAAGTATGTCGACAACTACAAACTCGTTATTGACAAGGTGTGAGTCCCAGCAAAGCCAAATTTTGTAACCAAACAAGTTTTAATAACAGTTCTCAAAAATGTTATGCATAAAGAAATAACAAAATTACAAATTTAAATTGAGTTTTATCCAAAGTTTCACATCACTAACAATAAGCCATTTACTTTTAAACCGCGAAAGTATCTTAAACATAATTAATTCCAAATTTGGATCGTATTTTATTTTAATGACTACATTTCAGATAGGTTGTGTAGGTTTTACCGCATTGCCCTAAGCTAATGAAACATTTTCATCACAAAGCAAGTTTTAATTATCATGAAGAAGATATAGACAATGTTGTTAGCATTCCGTATGATCGAAAAAAAAAATTATTGAAATACTAGCAGAATGCCCGGCGTTGCCCGGGCTAGACGACCAATAATTGCTGTAAATCTTAGACAATACCAGCATTTATATTTAGGTAATTATTAGGTAGCTGACCCGACAAACGCTGTCCTGTCCAAATTTCAATAAATTTGTTTACGCATAACTGCATCTTTTATACTTGTTTCCATCTTGGTTACCATGATTGAAAGTGGAACATTACACCCGTAAAGCAAATGCCCGTAAAGTAAAAGCTCGTAAAGTAAAAAGCCCGTAAAGAAAAGGCCCCCAAAGAAAAAGCCCGTAAAGTAAAAAGCCAGTAAAGGAAAAGCCCGCAAAATTATCACAAAAGAAATGAACATTTATTTATGATAATTATAACTATTATAATTGTGAAATGTGCGTAAAACGTTGTACGAACCTCTGGCCGAAAGACCGTTTACGCCGTCGGACGACTAGGCCCTCTTTCGTCGGACCTCAAAATCGTCCAAAACTCTTTCCTTCGGCCCTCTATACGTAAATTACTATTATAGTTCGACACTGTCAGAATTTTCAAATTTTCGCTTGCGTAAACACTCTGTCATGCAATAATAAAATGTCAGATAAACACTATTTTTATGGATTTTAAACAATTTACAGGATTGCCGGAGTTGTGTCGAACTGCAAAGATATATATTTTATCAACACGCCCACAAAATTTCAACGAAAAATCTTCAAAAATAAAAAAGTTACATTCAACGCCCGGCAGCAGTGTACAGCAATGAAAAATGAGAGAGATGTTCTAAAATAAGTACTAAAGAAAAACGGTTTCAGAGTTTCATTTAAAACAGATAACATCTTATCCAGATTGTTTATTAAGGGGGGTTTGACAGGTCTAGAAGTGAGGTTAGAATTATTTGAATTTTCAATCCAAGTTAAATTAAAATTTACAGTGCAGAGAAGCTTTACAGGATAGAAATCGCAAACCACTGGCATGAAGCTATGATGCCATATACTTTTCATATTTTATTGTGTTATTACGTAACAATTACAATATTTTCAAGAGCCCGCCGTGTCGTTTACAGATTTCAAGTCGGTTGCATCTAAATTTTGCTCATTACCGAAAGTTCTCAAGTGTGTCTCCTCATTCTGTATTAAGTAGGCTACGATGTGATACTGAGTACATGTTGTTTAAAGTTGTTATGTATAAATTAACTTGGATTGAATAGTTTTGCTGCAGAGAAGAGCGCTTTAAACCTGAAAAAAGTTCGCGAGGCTTAATTAAGATGGCGCGCGTCGGATGAGAGAATTTGGCGCTACATTTGAATTCTCTCCTTTTGTTACATTAATTTATAATTAGCTGTCGTATGTGCCTTCAAACTAGTCAAATATGCACGCTGTATAAACATTTTATTTCTAAATGCTATTTATTTTTAAAAAACTGGTAAAAACAAAAAAACCTATACATCGTTATTCAAAATTTCCTATGCGTTTGCTTTTTGACAGTTTTGACATCATCGCATGATCAACGCGTCAGTAAATAATTTCAAGACGAATTTTCAAGTTCTCAAAGACGAATATAAAAGTGCGGGAGGAGGAAAAAAAGTAGCGGCATTCCATCATTTTTTAAGGAAGAGTTGGAACGGCGAATTCAAAAATATAAATAAACGGCGATATTTTAATATAAATTTTCCTTTTGAGTCACAAAGAAATGACACTCTGACTAAGGGGGTCTGTGACACCGACGTAACAGATGACGATGCTGAGGAACTGAAGATGTACGAAGATACGATGTCGACGAAATTTCTATAGAATATTCTCAAGCCGGTACACCATTAGTAACATGGCATTGTTTCTTATTTCTATTAATATATTACTAGCTTTTATATTGTATTTTAAATAAAAATAATGATTTCCTAACATAACCTCAAAAATCTAAATGCAAAAAAATTCCCGTTTTTCAAAATTCCCGAGTTTTTTAAATTTTACCAGCTAATATTAAGCCATAATCACTTATTAAAATTACAAAACTGCAGTCGCAATGTGAATATTTTAGAAATTCAACTCAAATACAAAAAAGTTGCAGGCAGTTTGTTCGATGGGAACTTATTCCAAATGATTGGGAATTTTCGTGGAATATTGTTGCTGTTTATTAGTGGCTGCTCTACTTCACGTCTTTTCCGTCTTTTCTTTTCTTTACATATCAACCATTCTCCTGATTACCACTCTAAGCAAGAGCGAATTAGAACTTACTTTCTAGTTAAGTCAGAGTTTCTTCTCGTTGTTTTTAGTTTTCGGGAACATATTTTTTTTAAATTTGACATTTCACAGTATTTATAGACACTTCCTCGTATAGGAGTTTGAAGTTTGGACCCAGGTACGTCATTTTGGTCTATAGAAACCTCAACAAAAGGCGTTTAGCCATTTGAAGGACTTATAATGGTTTTCTTAGGTTATATGAACTGTCGTTCCTTTCATTGCTTGCACTATTGCACGAAAGTATAAAATTAAGGACACCCAAACAAAATTCAACACCAACAGATGCTTTTTTTTAGAAAATTCTGGCCTTTATGTCTAAAAATCTATTTCAAAACCAGATCCAGTGTAAAAATAGTATATTGTGCAACTAGTGCGGCAATCGACAACGCCGAACGAGTTGAACATACTATTTTCTATTGCGAATGCGGAATAAATCCTAATATAAAATTGGAATCTAGAGGAAAATTCAGTTTTCAGCAGATTGTCTGAATTTGCGTGTGCAAAGAATAATTTGTTTACTTGTCGCACCCAAATTATCAAATGGGCAAACAGTTACTTTTCAACCGTAACCAAGGCTGAAAAGATACTATTTTTCTACATGAGCAATACAAATTATTGTATGCACTTTACCTATTTAATTTAAATACAAAAAGTCGATTTATTAAATATGTGCCAAACTAGTCTATCCCCCTAGCACAAATGGCAAAGCCCTCATTCTTTTAAACTGCCGCCGTTTATGAAAAACCTGCGATTGCGCAGATCCACCGTCCTTTTATGCTAAAATGGGTTAGGAATACAAAAATCATTCTGACAGTGAAGTGACAACGTGCATAGCAGATGGATGGCAGATGTGTCAGATTGTAGATAACCTTGAACTGGCCAATAGTATCCATCTCCCAAGGAAGACAGTTTTGATATTTTTTCTGCTCTCTCATATTCTACCAAAACGTTCATGAACTCAATTTTATTTCTGGCTCAAATATTACAACTAAATAGTTGCTGCTGCCATCAACCGGCCAGTTTTGGCAAATTGCACCTAACAAACCCTCCTTAAGAATAAAAATCCATTAGATTACAAAACGTCATCCGGTGTATACAAATTGAACTGCTCTTCTTGCGGGTTATTCTACATAGGTCAGACAGGTCGCAAAACTTCAGACCGTAGTAAAGAACATTTCAGACACATCTATAACATCATCCAATTCCAAATTGATTCACAAATCCAATATAAAAGCCGGGAATTAGATTTTCTTGAGACTTTGAAAATAAGGAAAGCCTTGAAACTGGAAAACGGTTCTTGTTTAAATGAACAGAATAACTTCAATAATCCCATTATCAATTCACTGTTTTAATTTTTCAATTAATTTTTTCCATTCAACATTATTTTAACCTCAAATGTCACTTCTTTCACTTATAATGATTTTAATATTTATCGCCTTTATACCACTCAAATATAGTTTAAACAAACTTACCAGATTATTCTTCTCGATCCATTTTTCATTTTTACACTTTTTAAAAATGTATTTTTTTCCAAATTTTTCAAAAAATCATGTAATCTTTTCAAAACGTCAAATTTAAGAATCTTTGAAAACGTCATAATTTAAACATTCTTTAAGGTAGGCACCCCTCTGAAATTCATCAATTGTATCTCTTGTAAAATTAGGGCTGAAGATGGGAGTAGTTTTCTCCCGAAACATGTTCCTATTGTGATTTACGTTTATTAAGTTTGTGGAGTTTGACTTGAATATATTTAAATTTTAATGTATATTATGTATTTCAATTTCAAATCGGACTTCAATAATTGCTATAATTATTATGTTACAGTACTAAATCACACTCAGCACAGAAAATGCATTGAAGAAGAAACACTAAATGCCTAGATACTAAATGACCATAGAACTAAATGGCATACAAAATATTATCCAATTGTTCTACGATTGTGAAAGAAGAGCTCAGTAACACAATTATCAATGCTAGAAATACAATAGATCAGATTAACGTGCTTTGATTTTTTTACATTCCGTTTGAAGGTAGGTAAAATTACAATACATACAGTTTTCTTATCATTTTCACACCAGGATTCGTGACAGTACATGTGCTGCATTAAAAATTAAAAGAAATATATAGTTTCATCACGCCATCGCCACAATAATGCAACAATTAACATGATGAAAAAATGTCTTTATCTTTTCAAAATATCGATGTACTGGCGAACAAATTGCGTCAACAATACACCTGAATTGATTGTTCCCATGTTAAAAACTAAACATGGTGATTTTATAAGCGTGACGATAATAAATTTGATAAAAACATGAATCATTTTCTTGGATTTTTCTTTTCGTCTTCCTGCATGGTTCTTAGTCTTAATTATTTGTGCAAATTGATAGTTAACGTATACTAAATAATATAATTAATACTTACTACATTAATAGACTAGGATGTTGTTCTTTTCTCGCACATGCTTTAGCTATTATTTTAAATTTTTTTCATGACGTTTTGTCTCTTGTTCAGGTAGAATTATTGTTGTCTCGCTATTTTAGGGAAGGTTCTCGTTTCGGTGGTTTCTATTTTCTTTTTCTGTTTTTACACATTGTCAATATTGGCATTTGATGCTATTTATGCTATGAAATTCCTAGAATGCGATGACCAAGATGCTTAACTTTTTCTAGATTTGTTTTTCCAAATTTATTACTTCCTTCTAAATTTTACTTTTAATGACCATTTTTGATATGTAACTTCATCATGATTCTATTATTATTCTCTGTAAATCCACAGATGTTTAACCCAGCTAACATAGTGACGTGATATTCACGTCTCTTCTTATCAGTCATTACGTCATATGACTTCAAGATTTGACATAATAGTTACGTAAAAATGACGACAATATGACACAGGCCAACGACGTCATTGAATGACGTTTTCATGACGTGATCACTGACCAATATCTGACGTACCTGGATGGGCATAATGGCCCTAATATTTACGTCTAATAGACGTCATTATTTTCGTCAAGTAGACATTGTGCCCGACGTTTATTTTCATGATAATAGAAGTAAAATAAAAAACAAGACAACAGTTTAAAAAAAAAAATTTGAAGAATTAAAACAGACATAAACGATTCTAAAAAAAAACAAATACCAACACTATCTTTTTTAATTTTAATTTAATTTTTCTCCTAACACCAATAGCTTTGTTGTGATTGCACTTTTCAAGGAAAGATATGGTATATACAATAACAGTAACATACTTCATATACTAATGTAAGCATTTTAAGAGTATATAAATTTTAAAGCAATAACAAGTATTATGTAGTATGCAGTTTTTTCATCAACCTCAAAAAATTAACATTTTGCTACGATATGAACAATGAAAAAAAACCTAAAATTTATTGAAGTTAAAAACTTACCAGAATTTATTGGTGTTTGTACACTTGGAAAAGGCGGTGCACTGGAAGATTGTTAGAAAATGTCCCTATTCCACTATTGTTAAAACATGAAGAATTACGGATTTAATTCGCCTTCTCTAAAAAAAAAGATGCCATGTGATTTAGCAGCAATAAATTTTGTAACAAAAAAGTGTACTTACCAACTGATTGACTTTCAATAAAATCATGCAATGGTCCAGAGTTATAAATCTTAAAAATCCTAGCAGAATTTGTTTGGTCTGTAAGATATTTTCAATTAGTGATACAATGGTGATACCTAAGATTCTAACCTCAGAAATTTTCATTGCGCTGCGACTATTACTCGGCCATCTTAGCATGGCATGTAGAGGGTTGATGCGCAGTGGTGCGGAGCTCAGGGTGCTTTTACGGCAGCATAGCATTCTGGTTGGGTTAGGGTTGTCTAAACAGGCACAGGTATCAAAACTTTTTTTCTTAGAATTATTTTTTTAATAAACAAACAAAATAATACGTTAGGACTGTAACTAAGTGAATTACGCCAAATATTCGAAACCCTTTGCACAGATTAAAGAATTTAACTTTCTTAACACAATCTGCCAATCTTTCTGCGACTCTTTTAGGACAAAGTTATAATTTCTTTCATCTTCCTGTACTGATACTATTATCTATTTTTTGTTCTTTTCATATTACTTCTCCCGCTATATGCTTTGATTGTTTAAAAAAACAGCTTTTGGTTCTTTTGCTGATTCTACCATTTCTTCAGTATTCATAATTTTAATTAATTTAATGACTTAGTACTAAGTTACTTTTTTGCATACCCAAAACAACGCTGGTACATTATTTTCTTCTCTGAAGAAGAAATAATTCCTCCCGGAAATCAAATAAATATCTATATAAAAAAACAGGCATTGATCTATAATCACTTTAAAAAGATAAAGAAAAATGTAGTTTTTATTACACATCTTTGTATGCGTATACACAGGAGAAAAGATATACCATTAAAACGCATTATTATTTACCGTCTTGGAACTTAGAAACCGTCGTTAAGTATCTACAACAAATCTCTAATTTTGTCTTATTATGTATCTGTTATCTACTAGCATGTTAGATGTTGTCATTCAAAATGAGTGCGTTAATAGCTTTGTTACAACAGCAAATTAGGAAAAAGGAAGTTACCAGCTAGAAATTGGTAATATATATTTGAAATTATTTTACTAATAATACGGAAAATAATAAAATTTAACGTTGCAGCTAACGTTAATGAGTCAGTCAGGCAAATATGAGTAAAATTATCTTAAAAGTTTCACAAGCTATCGCTCGAAGAATGCTAGAATTTATTACATGGCCTGTGAACCTGAATTATATAAAACGCATTTTTGTTTAAATTAGATAATTTTCCGGAGTTTTTGGTTGTTTGGATTGCACACACATTAAAATAAAAAAAACCTGATGGGCAAAATCCTAAATTATACTGGAGATGTAAAGGATTCTATTCTTTAAATGTTCAAGCACGGCCCTGTTCAAGCTATATGCGGACCAAACAGAAATCTACAACATTGTTGAGAGGAATGGAAATTAAATTAAGCTCCCCAAAGATTTGTATTATAGCAATGACAATTTTGTGTAATATAAGATTACAACAAGACGATGATTTTGAAGATGATACAGAAGAAGACGAAGATGAACCAGCACCTGTAATCGCACATCAAGGTGATGGATGTGGACTTATTTTTCGCAATTTATTTATTCATAGACATTTTGCTGGAAATCAAAGTTAAATACAAAAACCATAATTTTAATGAAAGAAATTATTGAATAAAAGTAACTAATAATAATTATTTATGATACATAATTACTTACAAAAATATTGTTATAACAAAACTACTATAAAGAAAACTTTTAATTTGAGTTCATGCCTAATTCTATTTGTATTTCTTTTTTATTTGCAACTAGCAGAATGCCCGGCGTTTACTTTGCCCTAGGTCCCAGCTTTACTTTGCCATTATTGCAGCACATGCCCGGGCTTTCTGTTTTCCATCGTAAGGATTTAAAATAGCAACAAATTTTAAACATAGACCCAATAATTACGTGAGAATAGCGTTATTAATTGATTAACGGTACTTGCCGATTGCATCCACATCATCCACAATAAATTTTAGCACTTCTCCCTCGAGTTCACCACACTATTTCTCCCCGATTTTGACGAAAACTGATGAGTGACATTTTATGTCTAAAACTGTCACAAAAAAAAGGTGTGACACATTGGGGTCGCGAACCCCCCTATGTTACTCCCCATTGCAAATATTATTTGTGGTATTAATTTCATGACGATCTGTTCACCGCTTTAGGCGCGCATAACATACGAACAAACAAGGTGTTTAAAAATTGCCACACCAACGCAATCGTACGTTATTTAGGACCAGTTGGTAAGTCAGAGAAAAATATTTCAAAAATTCTTGGTGTTCATTTCTTCTGTGTATGTGGGTTTCTTTTAGGGACCTTCGAATGTTGATTACAGCTAATTATTATCAGTAAATTACACCCAAAATGCTGCTAAAGTATGAGAAACAAAATGTAGATCAATAATTATTTGACGCAATGCCTTTGGTCTTTAACATAAATGTATTTAAGCGCATCTTAAATTATCGAGATTTATGCAAAAATCAATACGGCAACATTTTAATATAACAATGGATATTTTTATGCAACAATGGGATTGTATGCATAGTAACTATTTTTTCAGATTTATTTAAAAAAAGTCACACTGACATTGTGGGATGGATGAGGTACCTCTAACACTTCTATTAAGGGATATGTGAATTCAACTGGATGAAGCACCAGTTCATCATCATCCGGTCCTGTGATGGCCTGGCCATGCTTAGCGATGAATTGGGTGAGATGGCCCAACGCGTTAGCCCCCGTTCACCCCGTTCACCCGACCTTAATCGTTTATATTTTTGCTTTGCGGTGATTTTAAATCGTTGGTTTACGTAACACCACCTGAGAGTCGCGAAGACCTTCTCGCACGAATTTTTAGACCCACTGAAACTCTAACCAAACAAATACTCGAACGAGTACAGGCCAATATTGAGAGACGGGCAAACGCTAGTCTTACGGGCAATGGTCGACAATTTGAACATTTGCTGTGAATTGTATTTCAATGTTCTGTTAAATAATAAATTGTTCCTTCAATTATTGTTATAAAAAATTACAAACTTCAAAAATAATTGACAATTCTCAACAATTATTGTTACAATTAATTCCAGTACCATTGCCTTGGTTACTTAACATGTCAGTACTTTAATTTTTAATATACGCCTGTAACATTAGCATGGTTCTAATATCAGTTTCTGTAGTAACCTGTGATTGTTATAGTTATGAAATAAACAGTTGTTTTTCACAATTTTCACTAAAGTAATAAAGATTGACTCTCTACCAAAACATATTCCACTAGACGTGGAAGCCGCTGTTCCAGTTTACTTCCGGTAAGGTCGAGACACATGTACGAGAAAGAGTATGATCTGTTCGTGAAGCGGAAGGCAGAGAATTACATTACATCGCATGTAATTACATTACAATTAATAATTACAATTTTTAATTACAACTGACGGGTGTCAGATTTACTCACTTGTGAGACAGCTTTATCTCTCTTGTGATTAAGATTTGATTTCTGTCACCGAAAACAATGGTATAAGATATCTAAAAAACTACACGTGTAAGATCGATAAAGGCTTTTATGCACGATTTATGCGAGGTTTAAGGCAAGAGCCCCAGGCGAGTGCCTTAATCGCAAGGATTGCATAAAAGCCTTTCACACACGTGTATCATACACTATTTTATCTACGAACACATAAAAAAACAATATTTATTTTTGATATTTACATTAATCGTTATATTTTGACATTTAGTTATGTTGCTTATAGTTATTGAGGTGTTATCGTTTTTTTTTTTATCAACTAGAATTTCTTCCGTTAGTGTATACGCGCGCGATGTTGACGGCTGGACTTCTTGGTTTAGGCCAAAAAATTTTCTTGTAGTTTCCTTTTTATTTTCTATGGAATTTTCGATGTAACTTTCTGCTACTGTGGCAGATTTCCACCCACCATGTCGTTTAACTGCGGAAATGTTCGCACCTGAATCTGTCAGTAAGAAAGCCGATGATCGTCGGAAGCTATGCCCGATATAAGTCTCTGGATGTAGTAAATGGAGAAATAAAGCTATAAGGGATGGTATGTTTCCAAATTGATTGAGGCCTACTGGCTGTTTACCGCATTTATTATTTTTATAAAAAACGAAAAATCGTTTATGATCAGTTGTTGGATGTAAACAGGCATATTTCGGATAGATTTGCATTCCCGGATAGTTACTATTAAAACTGTTCCTGCCTCTTGAATATCATCTATAAAAATTTCAGACAACTTCTGGCGACGACATGCGCCAGAAATCCCAAACAGTGCCACAACCTGAAAAGATTCTGTTTAACGCACTTCTTAATTATTACCATTTCCAGTTGTCTTACCTTCATTATTAGACATTGATCATCAGGGGCTTCATACATGAATTTTTCAATTTCTTGCAAAGTGAAGATTTTCGATTTTTTCGGTTTGTAATTTTCTTATGTTCGTTTCAGAAACGTAATCAGCTTTGTAAATTTGCTAATGTCGATATTATTATTTAAATTAAGTGTCGCCTTCAACATTGAATAATTTGACCATAGCGTCGACGCTTTGCAATTAACGGACTTCTCGGGAAAATAAGCGAGGAAGACGTTCTCTGTATAGCTTTTTACCTAATTTTTTCTGCACCAATCTAAGAAATCTCTGTATGTATTCATGTATAGCTTTTTAGATTTATCGGGTAACAAGTTTGCGGTCACATTACTTGCAATTTCCGCAATTTCTGATGGAAGGGTACATACTAGTTCATCCTCATCCATGATAATGTACCTAAAATGGTTAAAGCGGCTGTTAAAATATCAAGAAATTCACAAAAAATTGAAGATTACTCACCAACCGAAGATAACAACTTGTAAAAATGCGAGCGTTTGACGTAAATTTGTTTTTGTTGTTGTTATTAGAGGGTTGTCATCACGTTAGCAACAGAAATCGTTTAATAATGAAGTCCCGTTTAATTTACATTGCGTTTTTACACACGATTTGGGTTCTTTTGCACACGATTTAAATAATGCAATCCTTCACAAACAATAAATTGTTTGTTAATCATTTTTGTATGTTTGTAGATAATAGTATATTATTATACAAGTTTCACAAGACGGTTGATTGTAGCACGAGTAGTTTGGGGCACGACGAGCGCAGCGAGAAGTGCTCCAAAGGCACGAGTGCAACAATTTCGGCTTGTGAAACGCGTGTAATATACTATTTTTTCGAATTTGGCTTTATTTAATTAAGAAAAATTGAAAATTTGTGCTAAATTAATAACTTTGGGACTTTTGAATAACACGAGTGGTATTTCAGTATAATTGGTATTTCTGGTAAATGACGTTTCTGATTTGGAGATTTTTTCGGTTTTGTAACTTGATGGCGTAGTTCCAACTTTAAAGGCCTCAACAGTATCACTACAGAAAAAATGCATACCTAATGTATTATTAATAACTTCTACAAATTACTACCACGAGTTTACGTACTCTGTTGCTAGATCTACGAAGTCCCAAGAAACTTCAGCAGATTCTTTCGGTATATTTTCCAATTCCTATAAAGCAAAGTATTACAAAAATATAAATTATTTGCTGTAAACATACTTTTACTGTAACAGTATCCGAATCGAATGTTCCCATAGCTTCCTCAAGTTCTTGGGCAAATATCTGCTATTGCCTAGTCTCATTCGGTAGGCTCAAGGAAAGCTGGACTTGCACCTTCATCAGTTTTCTTTAATTGGCTTTTATAATTACCGACTGAACTTTTTGCTTGCTGTTTCAGCCGGTAATTCTACGCATTCCTCAAAGACTCACCGTCGCTTTTCTCTCCACGAAAAGCTAAGATTTATTCAGATAAATTATTCCAAACGTCTCTTTTACGTTTATTACCCTTTGGTTCGGAGGATTTAGACTCCAATATATTTTTATTAGACGAAAAATTCATGAACAAAGGTTTTTCTTCCTCCGTAAAATTTTTCACTCGCTCTATTTTGAAAATTTACTTAAAGTTAACTAATTTAGAGTTTTTATGATCCATTACAACGTTGCCACATCAGTTTTTCGTTAATAGATCTATTAGCAATCACATTGCAAAAGTCAGTAATTAATAAGCAATTGTTTAAAGTATCTATTAAAATCTTTGTTATCTATAATGGAAAAAATACGGCCCATTGTCTTTCATGCTATTGTGGCGCAATTTACCATACATTTCTCTTATATATATTTTTTAATTTCACGGTATCACACACTTAGTGTCATGAACACTTGTTTGAAAGTGATAAGTACATAAAACCTATTGAAATTGCATTACTTGAAATCTAAACAAAAAACAGAAACGAAGTTGTTTCAACTAACACACGAAGAAAAAAGGCAGCTTTCCACAAATTTCCACAAATCTACAGTGTATCGTCTAGTATCAAAAACAACGAAGAAAACATTTAAAAAACTGACTTAATAAAGCTTTTTTTAAAATTCCAAATGATTTCCTTTTTTATTTCGTTCCAGAAATAATTTTAATGTTATGATTGTTTGTATTTTTTAAGAAACCGGATGTATATCCATCATCCAGGTGTTACCCTTTGTCATTCTTTAAACATATGTATTTAAAAATAGGGTCTGCTGTAACAGTGAAAGCAAAGATGAAACTGTAAACACAAGATGCAATTTGTTGACTTTACCCAATGTACACAGGTTATTAAAATATCGACGATGATAAGAAGCAACTAATCAACAAAAGAAAACAGTGGAAAAATAAAAGGTAACATACTTATGAGAAATGTTTTGATCTTTAAAATCATTGGTCGGTGTTCTTTCGTCTAATGACAATGTATGAATTTATTATAGATAACTACTGGAGTTGGTCTGAAACAAAAACGACATCGAAGGATGTGTGAGTTCACTATTACCGGTTTATTAATATCTATAACGAATTCCGGACGGATAACCTAAAATGTTCTCCAGAATATCCAATTTTACACTCTTCACTCATTTAGATAAAGTTCCCCCAACCCTTCATGACTGATAGTTACGTTATAAATAGACACGAGTGTTGAGATATTTCAAGAAACGGTAATGTCACAGGTGCGTAACGTCTGTCTTTAAATAGACAATTTCACTCAAAGAGTGGCGAGACAAAGTGGCAGACTTACTTTTTCCACAAAAAGAAAATGTGGTAACGATTCCAAGAATTTTTCACCAGGAATTCGGTAACGTAGTAGCTTAACGATCCGGTTAATTGCTTGGGTTTATGATAAGAAAGATAAAATTGTTAAATGGGTTAGACCCTAATGTTTTAGTTGTGTTGAGTTTTTGACGTGACAAAGTCTTACATTTCATTTGGCCATTTTTTCAAAAAAAAAAGTGAGCGTCACGAAATTTTGATCTCATGTCAGCGGCACTCATTGAGTATGAACGGCTTATCCGATTTGGTAATTTCTCGTACCAGTTTGTGCGTAAAGAAACCGAGTAACTAGAAACAAAAAAGTCATAAATAGTGAGCACACAGTGGCGTTCTAACCAATGTTCTATATTTTCAAGAGGAAAAATCAAATTTGTTAAATCAACTTTTAAATTGCCTCCATTAATAATAATAAGTGGTCGTCCTATTGTATTTCATTTACGTTGTATATGAATGAGATCCTCGTTTTCAAAGCTGAATTTGTAAATGTAAAAGTTGTCAGAAATCTATAAAGATTAACAAGTGATCTTTATAAAAAATAAAATTTCGTCCTTCAGTTTCATAAATTGAAAGAAATGAATTCGTTAACAATCCACAACAGAGTTTACGCCTATATTATCTGAAAATTATCAAATCATATTTAAAAGATGTAAACGGGAATGAGAAAAATAAAACTGATTATATTTAAAAAGGTCAATAATTGAACTATGATCTATGGCCTCGTTCAAAAAGCAAAGGACAATAAATATTCATGGTATTGTTAAAAACTGTCAAAATAATTTGCAATTTCTTTAATGACTTTCTCCTAAAATTTTCGTACTCCCAATAATAGGAGATCACAATTTAACTGTATTATTAACAGCAGCCAAAATACTGCTTTCGAAAAGTTCTAAAAGGTCTTTGCATTCTCTCTAATCATTGCATCTAATAATAATTCCTTTGTAACACATTATGCAATTCACGGCGCATTCTAAAGTTTTTGTTCGAATATAAATTATTCATAAACATTCCTGAAAAGTTTAGTGCATCTGAAACTGGTAAAACATGAAACAAGCAACGTATGCAACGCGCAAATTTATTGAAATTAATTCTATTTACGTGTACGTATACTTGAAGGCGTAGGTTAATAAGGAATCGAATACCGCATTGCAAAAAACAAAACAACAAAGTGAATAAATGGCGTGTATAATAAGAATGGTAAACTTTGTATTTTTGTTATTTTTATCCGATTTGAATTGTTATTAAGCAAATTAAATCAAACAAAATAAATGTTTGTGATTATTTCATTCATCATCGTTTTCGACCAATCGTAAGACTTTATTTTTTGAATTATAGTGATAATTCGATATTCCTTTTTCAAATGCTTTTATTTCCAGGGCAACGCTGAATGCAGTCAAATTTCAACATGAATCGTTTTGGGGAACATTTTTTGATGTTTAAACAACTTTTGTAATGAATGTAGATTGTAGATTTGTGTTACTCGAAGGACCATATGTTTTGGATTTGTATTGAAACACTCGCGAACTTAATGAACTTGTATATTACGAATAGTTGGAGATTGACAGTGAATGTTTCTTCTCCCGGTTTAGTTTTGTACTGAATTTGAATAAAGGAACCTTGTCCTGGTTTTAGATTGAATTGTGCCCTTGCGGCTGTTGTATGTTGACTGTTGTCGGATCGAGTCTTGGATTTTGACTGGTTGGCGGGCGTGAGCGCCGCCAATCAGGTAAAGGTAGTAGTATGTATATTTATTACCTTTACAGGTTTATAAAGTATCCGATACATTTCCCATAACTCAAAAAAATAAAATATAATATAATACAAAAAACTCAATAAATCAATAATTCAACACAATAACTAGCAGCTTTTATCCCTTCCCACTTATTGTCCCTCTTCTCCACTCAACCTTCCTCATCCATTCGATCCCTCTTCCGTCCTCATTCAAAATTTCTTCTCTACTCTCATCTCTCCCTCTCAATTCTACGCATTCCTTCAACAAATGCTCTATCGTCTCCTTTTTTTCTCCACACATGCTGCATACTCTATTATTATAGTCACTCCAATATTTATTCTCTCTCTCCTCATTTCCACATCTAAATCTTGCTATTATCAGTCTCTCTTTTCTACTCTCTCTTTTTAGGTACTTTGGCATTTCTTCCGTTATTACTTTTTCATATTTCCCATTGTACCTAGACTCCCTAATTCTCGTTCTTCTTTCCTACACTTGCATCTCTCTGCACTAATTCATCTGTCATTACTCTGCCTCTCACTCGCATTATTTCTATCTCCGCGCCTGCATACCCGTTTCTTTCAAAATATGCCTCCCTTTCCACATCCCCTTTCCTATTTCTTTCCTTTTTTCTTTCAAACACTCTTGCAAAATTCTGCACTCTCCTCTCTCTATCACTCTCTCCTCAAATCTTATTGCTCTTTTTCCTGCTTCTATTCTTATTCCATCTCTCTTTGTTTCCTCCATCACTATATACCCCGGTGTCTCTCTCTCTCTACCCCTAGCACCGATTTCATATATTTTCCTTGCACCCCTTCCAATCCTTCTTGCTCTCTCCATCCCCATATTTCCGCTCCATACATCATCACGCTTTTCACCAAACTATCAAACATCATTACTCTCCTTCTAAAATCATGTCCAAATTTTCTCTCTCCTATTCCCCATACAGCTCCTATTATCTTATTTGCTTTTTTCACTAACTCTCTCACATGTGCTGTTGCTGTGTTTCTTTCATTCATCACATAACCTAAATACTTAAATTCTTTCACTTCTTCAATTTTCTCTTTCTTCCATCTCCACTCATTTGCTTTTCTCATACCACCCCCTTTTCTGAACACCATCATCTTGGATTTCTGTACATTCACCGTCAACTTTTTCCTCCTCATATATTTCTCCATGTTTCCTATCATTTCTTTCATACCTTTCACATCTCTCGCTAGCACCACCAAATCATCCGCATATGCTAAAGACCACACTTTTTCTTTGCCCACCACAACCCCCCCTGCCTGCCCCTCCCTGAACATCTCTATATTTCCAATAAAAGCTGCAAACAGGCTGGGGATTAGTGGGCAACCTTGTCTTACTCCCTTATAAGTTTTGAAACATTCATTCACCCTTCCATCCACTCTCACTCTACTTATCGTCTCTTCAAATATCTCTTCTATTTTTGTTACCAGATGCTCATTTATCCCTCTCTTTCTCAAGCATTCCCACAGTAAATCTCTTTCCACATTATCAAAAGCCGCCTTCAGGTCCACAAAGAATGCATAATTATATCTTGCCACCCCTCTTTTTTATCTCATTTCCTGCTATGTGATTCAAGATATATACATTATCCATGGTCCCTCTACCTTTCCTAAATCCCGCCTGTCCGTCTGGTAACGCCCCCCTCTCATTCATTTCCTTCATCAGCCTCTCTTCCACAATCATCGCGTATACCTTATATGCTGTATTTAGGAGAGTGATCCCCCTATAATTACTGACTGTATCCTTTTCTCCTTTCTTATATATGGGGCATATTATCCCCTCCTTCCACTCTTGGGGGAATCCCTCTCCCTTCCACACTCCATTCATTATCTCTAACAACCTGTCAACTTCCCTTTCCGTTCCATATATCCACGCTTCATTCTGTATACCATCCCCTGTATAGGCTATAATAGAGAATTCCATGTATTCCAAAACTCTTGCCACATCATCAGCTATCCTAGCGGTGAAGTCTCCTATTATTACTTTATACACATATGTATATCATTTCAATCCTTCTTGATCTATATGGTATTGATATTTTTTCTTCAACTCCTTCTAGTAATGTATACAATCCGTTCTTTTAAACCATTGTAGTGCAAATAGTAACACCCTAAATTTAATTCCCTATATTAAAAGCATTACGTTGTTATGAAACGAGAATAGGATGTGAATTATTTGTCCCAGAATGGTTTAAAAAAACGGTATACAGTGTGGAAATTAAGTAAGGAATAAATTCAGTAACTCCATTAGTATTTGCACTAGAAATTAAACTTAAAAAGCATGTGGTAGGGGTAATTATAGGGCATCCGAGGAACGTATACTAATTTTATTTCATTTGTTTTTTTGACAGTTATGACGTCATCAATATATTTTTTTAATGGCAACTAATGTTTTTTATTTTACATTCGCATAGAATTTTTATTCTGTTTTCAACGTTATCAAATACTTAATAGGTTACATAAGGAAAAAATGAATTAAAACGGCGTTAAAATTCAAATTAGTAAAATTTCAAAAAATTAACAGAGCTCTCTAATGTGATACGTCTTCAAGTGACAAACACATAATTTTGCACGCTTCAAAATAACGTGACAGACAGTGTGAAACGGCTGTAAAACCTAATGTCTTCACTCAGTTGAACATGACCACTCATTGAATTCCAAACAAAATTTTTAACTTCAACAATAAGGAGGTTGGAGGTTGGGGTGGGACCAAAAATTAATTGAATTCTCAGTCGGAACTGTTTTGTAATTACTTATTACAAATAATTGTAACTTTTGCAATATATATTACTATTGTAATTAATGCATATCTGAACCATTTTTATTATTAGAATATATCAACTATTTTATTTTATTTTATTATTTTAAGTTGATGGATTAACTTCTGGACGTTTTGTCCAAATTTAAAGAAAAAAAATATAACAAAAAAAAAATTTATTACAATTTAGGATTTTTGCTAAATTATTAAAGTAAATAATTTAAAAACATAGAAACATCTCAACTTTATAGTTCAATAATTAAATCATAAAATTAATTAAAAATCGTATATTAGAATGAGAGAATAGAACAGTGTTCAAGCGGCAACGTTACTTAGAATTGAAGAGTTGGCAATATTCACTCTTCTACCTAAGCGCACTGGTTGCCGGTCCTTATCTTATACTTTTGTATACATCAATATAACATAATAATATACATAATTACATAACATATCACACGTAACCCTGTCTAAAGTTAGAAATTGGTTCTAATACCACGGAAAAATCTAAAATTCTATCAGCTTACCTTGGTTTACAGACAGCGTTTCAACAATTATAATTTCTTAAAAAAAATCCATCTTATGTTTTATGTAGGTTTTCATCTCTTAAGTTTTAAATAAACTGACTATTTGTAGTTTCACTTATTCAAATTAATGTTAATTAATGACGCACCTCTTAGATAAATTGTTTATTGGCACCGCATAATTCACCTTTTTATAAATATGTTCTTGTAATTACTTTACCAGTTCTAATTTCTCCTTCTATAGATAATAGTAATTTACGTTATAAGTCCGGGAATCGCATTTTTACAGTAACGAGTAAATGTTTACAGGAATTTTGAGACAACTTACTGTAAAGGGTTCCGGACGTATGTCGTAATGCGTTTTATTTCATACTGCAAATAGTAAATCATTGTTTTAATTTAAAAAAACCGTTCGATTTGTTGACTTTAAACTTGTTTTTGAAAAACGAAATGGAAGAAAATTATAATATTTTGGATGAGATTCTTCGTAAATCTAAAGAAGCGACTGGCTCTCTCCAGAAAGGTATAATAAAGAGTATAGACTATTTTGTGAATGGAAGAAGGAAAATGCAGTTAATGAAGTCAATGCTGGCATATCTATGGGATTTGGTAAGTTTATTTTAAAGTTTTTTGGTGGATTTACAGTAACGAGTAAATGTTTACAGGAATTTTGAGACAACTTACTGTAAAGGTTTCCGGATGTATGTCGTAATGCGTTTTATTTCATACTGCAAATATAGTAAAGAATTGAGCATCTGTTATTTTGTCCACTTACTCGTGGCAAAGGAAAATTGTCGGTAGTCAACACACATTCGGTGAATGCCATCTTTCTTTCTGACAAGAATGATTTCACTCGAATACGGCTAGTCTGACTCACGTATTCCACAGCTTAACAAATCATCGATGATGCCTCAAACAACATCACGCTCCGAATAAAACAACCGGTAAGGCCTATACACCGAAGCAGTTAGAGTCCCGCTAGCTTGCTTCAGCAAAGAAGTACCCAGAGTAAGGGCGGTAAAGTCATGCCCAGTATGCAGTTGAAGACAAGGTTCTCCATCACGTGCTCCATCACAACCCCAGAAGGAAAACCACACAGCTCCCGATCATGTGTTAGCGTCCAGGAATCACACTGACATGGGCAATTGACTTAGCAGGGATTACCGTAGCTTCAGTAGCCCACAAAGGAACTTTCCTTACTGGAAGTTTGGTCAAGCAGCCTTGAACTTCAGTGCTACTGCTATCAATAACCCGCATAACACCATCTTTTGGCGCCAGGGTGTTATCATTTTGATTTAAAAAGCTACGCCCCAAAATCACTACAACATTTTGAACGCCATCTCCTACGGCCGCAGCCCTGGCATCTCCTTCAACCATGGCGACAGAGTTCTACCATCCCCTAAAATATTTGTACCCATCGATTTCATAATACCCGGTATAATGATATGAGTTTTATAAGAAGCACTTTGTCGTACGCAGTGTTTATTGTCCTAAAGAAATAAGTGCGACAATAGAATATTATTGTACGAGTAACTGTGTGAATTGAACAGTTTCCGGCACTAAGGGTTCAAAAAAGCACGAGTGAAACGAGTCCAATTTAGACAGTAACGAGTGTAATACAACGTTTTATGTAGTTCGACACACCCCCGGCAAGTCTTTAAATTGCTTAAAATCCATAAAAGTAGTGTGACTTTTATCTGACATTTTATTATTGCATGACAGAGTGTTTACACAAGCGAAAATTTGAAAAAATATCATATAGTATTTTTTCTACTTTGTACCCATTTAAAAGTATATTTCTGAAGTTAACGACAAAACATAATGTACAAAGCCTCAAACCTTTTGCATATAATTTTATATACTTTCATTGTGTAATATGCCGAATTACAGGTCTCATTAGTGCTGTAAAGATTGACCTTGTGCAAAAAATGTTTAGAACTATTTATTGATATAAATTGTACAAATGGAAAGATTTTCAAAATTAACAACACCTTCTGCGTTCGCCAATCATATATTAATAACGAAAGATAGTCTTTCACAATCCAATTCCAAACTGAATCACAAATGCAATAAAAGCGGGAAATTAGATTTTCTTGAGACTTTGGAAAAAAGGAAAGCCTTAAAACTAGAAAACAGATCTTGTTTAAGTGAACAGAATAACTTCAATATATAATTCTATTATCAATTTACTATTTTAATTTTCCGATCAAATTTCCCATTCAACATTATTTTAACCTCAAATGTCACTTTTTTCACTTATAATATCATTATTTATCACGTTTTATACTACACAATTATACTTTAGACAAACTTACCAGATTCTCCTCGATCCATATTTTTACATTTTCAACCTTTTTAAAAAACGTCAAATTTAACAATCTTTCAATAACAACGTCATAATTTAACATTCTTTAATTTAAGAACCCCACTTTAATTCAATAATTGTATCATAATCTCTTGTAAAAATAGGCTGAAGATGGGAGTAGTATTCTCCCGAAACATGTCTCTTTTATAATTTAATTTGATTAAAGTTTGTGGAGATTGACTTGAAAAATTTTAATTTAAATTTACTCGACTTTGATTCATTGATATTCTTCCTGTTTAGAATTTGTAACAACTGAAGGAATATGGATTAACTTAGCCAAGAGCTATGCTTGTATTCAGCCTAAAAGCAGAAACTACAAACGATTTTTCCTCGCATACAGGAATGGTCACTATATCAATAATCCAGTCAGCATCAACACTATGCGAAAAATATCCAACGAAATTGCTATTTTTCTTAGCTTACCTCAACCTCACTTTTTAAAAACAGTCAAATTTTTCTATATTTGGTTTAGTTTTGCATGATTGCTGAATTTGTAATGTAAATTTAGTACCTATAATAAAAAATCGTGGATGTATTTTGCGATAATATAACAATAACTTTTTTTCACTACTAGCTGTAGAATGTACGATTATATAGTTTGTAGAGGAGGTGTGAAGTTGTTTTTCTTTCCTAGTAGTTAATAATTTTTTCATTATTGACCAGTAGTTAATAATGGGCAGAGACCGGATTTGATGCAAAATGCATATCGTTTTTTATTATTTTATCTACCTACTTAGCAGCGCCTTTCGATTTTCACAAATTGCACCAGTTGCAAATATTAGACATTAATTAACTGCAATTTATGCTAATAAACGAAGTTAAATTATTACAAAAGCACAGGCATGCATTTCGCAGGTTTTCATGAAAATCCGGTCTCTGACGGAGAAATGTCAGAGAAAAAATACATAACCTTTATTTTTGATAAAAAGCGTCTAGCGGGTGGCAGTCACAGTTGATCCTGTCCAAATTTCGAGTTTCACGTACAGGAAAATATGACCTTCTTGGAGTAGGTTTCTTTAAGGGGTTGAGCGCGAAGCTCGAGCCAAAATTTGCAATGATCCACGGAAAAAACAAATGTTCACAGACGGCAACGTCTATTCAGGATTAACTGTGACCTGGCACCCGCTAGACGATTGTATTTTTGATGGTTTATTTATTTAACGATTTAAGCTGCTAGTAGTGAAAAAAATAATATATAAACCACGGTGGAGAAGCCCTTTCTCAGCTTCGCAACTTAATTCCCTCGATGCTTCGCATCTCGGGAATTAATACTGCTTAGCTGAGAAAAATTACTTCTCTACCTTGGTTTATAATATACTATTTTTTACTACTAGCTGTAGAATGTACGATTATATAGTTTGTAGAAGATGTATGAAATTGTTTTTCTTTCCTAGTAGTTAGTAATCATTTCATTATTGACTAGTAGTTAATAAAATTGAAGAGACCGGATTTGATGCAAAATGCATATCGTGTATTATTTTATCTACCAACTTAACAACAGCGCCCTTCGATTTTTACAAATTGCACCAATTGTAAATATTTAGCATTAATTACTGCAATTCATGTAAAAAAACAAACAGCGAAGTGTTAAACTATTACAAAATGCATTGTGTAATTTTGTATGAAAATCCGGTCTCTGACTGAGAAATGTCAGTCTCAAAAAATAGATAACCTCAAATTCGTTCCAGCATGGCATTATCATTATTATCATTTGAAGAAAAGTTAAACAAATGTGCTAGTAGTGAAAAAAATAGTATATAAACCACGGTTGTGAAGCCTTTTCTTAGCCTCGCACTTTTATTTACCGCGATGCTTCGCATATTGGTAAATAAAATAGCTCGGTCAAGAAAAATGGCTTCTCAACCTTGGTGTATAATGGACCCATGTATTTTTACCTAGGCTGCGCGCGCATCTGAACGGCAAGTGACATTTCTAAATTTAATTTAGTAAATAATAATAATTTGGTCAAATGTGAAAGCATCAGATATATAAATAAAACAAAATGGTGTATGACTGCTTCATTCCGTTTTGTTCAAATCGAAAACATATCGAAGAATTAAACAACAGCTGACGTTGCTGTCACTTTTTGACATGTGCAGAAGGTCTGTTCAGTACTGAGCCTGTCAAAAAAAAATCAAATGTCCCGCATTTTTGCCGTTCAGACAACTATCCTTTTCTATTCAGTACATGGGTCCCCATTACTATTATCCTACAGCTGTTTATTATGAAGTCATAATAATACCGATTTTGAATGTATTATGAGGTCTATAAGTCAACCCATAATTCAACGGTTTTCTATTTTGTCATAGCAACCAGTTCATACGCCAACAGTTTGGACGTCAAATGAACGTCAAAATTTTTTGGGTTTTGATGAATGGTTTATGGGTTTCTATTTGTTAAGTTAATTATTATTAGTGTGATTTTTACAGCATGGGATCTATTTATTGCCATACGCGTTTGCGTTTCGCTATAGCCTAAGTACGGACGCAAAGTGGCGCAAATTAAGCAAACTTTATAAATACCTAGGTCTTTCGAATACCTACCTGTTACCTGTTATAAAATAAAAAGTCAACCATGTCTGAACAGGCTGGGACTTGCAGGCACGTCAGCACCAATGAATAACGTGGACAAGTTATGAGATAAATATCAGTCATTTAATTATCCAAATTTGTACTGGAGAAAAAAAAATTCTACTAACAAAGCCTGATGTTATTGATAAAAAATTGTGTACTTGAACATGCGTGAGAAAATTTGGATCTAATCTAGTGCAAGGACGGGTTTTTAATTTAGATTCATTTTTAAAACATCTGGGTTTTAAACTGAAAAATTGCGTATTGTAGAGTTCACTGTGCTAGTAAATGAGGATTTGGGAAAAACATTGTCGACGAAAAAAAATATTTAATCCTTTAAAGTTTTAAAGTTTTCGTTTTTAGTTGTAGAAATCCATATTTCTTCTAATAATTGCATTAGAATTCACAGATCTTCAAACAGCCATCCATCTCAAAAACAGCAGCTGCAACACGTTCAATAACCAACAACGAAGACGGATGTGCCGCTCACCACGTCCATTCGCCTCATTGACTCATCTCACTTACCTAACCATCAGATTTTTTAAAACGGTTGTTACTCCTAATCCCACGGGGCTACCGTTCATCATCCTCACATCTTTATGTGGTGGATCCTCATAGGATGGCCTCCATATGTCGTAAAAATTTCAGTCGTCTCGCAACTGGTGATTGATAAAATAATTACCGTCCCAAGAACCATGCCATCACATGGGTAACGGACCACCGTTTGGCCCATAAAAATAGCGCTGAATAGTAGAAGGTGAACAGAAGCTGTCGGTAGTCGAGGCCATGTGAGGCCATACTTCGGCCAGCAATACGTACCAGTGGCGTTACCGAAAGTTTGGAAGGCCAGTTTCGTAAAAATTCCTACATTCCTTTTCAGTCTATGTTAATGCATCGCACATGAGGTAAAGAGCAAAGAAGAAGAGTACATATATTACGTTCAAAGAGCGAAAAACATTCTGTCAAAGTAAATCAGCTGATGTTTATTTTACATTTATATTAATTAATATTAATTTATAATAAAACATCCTCATACCGTAAATGATTCGTTTCTAAGCCCCATGTAAGTCAAAATAAATTCTAAATATTTAAACACATGGGTGTAGGTAGTCAGTTTCTTGTTTCTTATGTCCTGCTAACTCAATTTGGCCTAAATTAGTAAATCTAATTTTGTATTGAGGTTAGGTTGATTCTGATGTGTGTGGTATGAAAAGAGACATAAAAGCATTTTAATCATTCTCTGATTTTCATATAGAACATATTACAGTATAGTAGGGTCTTTATTCTACTCATACACTGTAATGGACTTTTGTACTAAGACGTCGTCGATGCGAAAGTCTGGGCAACGGCAGTAGTGGCCAAATCCTAAAATTTTATTTTTATATACTATTTTCTTTTCGCAAACATGATCTAAAAATTCTCACGAAATTTCTACCTTTTTTTTTTCAACAAATACTGAAACATTCAATTATTCATTTTTTTTTGTATCTGCTCATTACTTCGGCTGATTTTGATAGAGTTTTATCTACTGCAGATAATTTTCTATAACATCTTAATGATGTTAACTTACTGGATTTAACATTCTTCTCAGATGAAGCTTGCTTTTATATCTCCATAGAACACAGAGATTGTGTTAATTAATTTGAATCAATTACGAGATCTTTGTTTTGTTAACTCGCAAAATATGAGATATTGGAGTGCTGGAAATCCACATGTGGACAGCTTTTCCAAAAATATCTTTAACTTTGTTTTCACATTTAATCAACTTCATTACCTACATATCAACATTCAAATTCATTGGTTGCCTAACATTAGAAGTGTGTTTTTAATTACAATTTAAACGTTTAAAATAATTACAAATAAAACCCATAGACCAAAAGGTACCAAATGCTTGCAAATGAATCGATTTTCTGTCTCCCCACCACAAACTTTGCACACCGCCAATAGCAAGAAGGATATTTTTCATCTAAATATGTAGGTATATAACTTATATCATTTGCTTCATTCAGCTCTAATGCAGAAATTAAAATTAAGCATTAATTTGCTGAATCTCCATATTATATAGGATACAAGTCTGAAACGGAACATAGTAGGTCATGTCGTCGATAAAAAGTGAAATTTTAAACAAGATTCTCATTCACGGCCCTTTCACCGGTTACGCCACTGTTAACCGCACCTGCAGTACCCAGGAAAAGCCAACAACCTCAACTCCTATGCCGCGCGACGAGTCTGCACAAGACAAGAATTTTTCGAAATTTCACCGGCATGGTGCCTTCGAACTAGCATTCTTTTGTAACACACCGACCGACCCTACCAGTCCCTCTCTACGTCATAGATTAGCGGTCATTACATTGGACACCTATGAAATGTCTTAACGACTTATCCATTTCTCACAATCGGACAGACGGCCGGTTCCCACCCACTTTATTCACCGTGTTACCCATTTCCTCTTCACTCCTCCGCACTGCTCGCTGCCGATGCCGAGGCGACCGTGAAAATAAGTTCTGATGCCTAACAGCCTCCAGCAGTCTGCCTGCACCGTCCACAGACGGATCTAACACAGATGGCTGAGAAGACCGCAGGTAGACTGTAAGCGGTTCGAATTTATCTTTTTTTTTAAATCTGGATCTGTGCTCGATGAAGAGATCATGGTTTTGAGTAGATAATTGGTGTTTGCTACGTGCAATTAAAAAATCGATAATTAACATTTATTCCAACAAATAATATGGATTGTACATAAATCACTTCCTACACATAAAACAAACATTGCCAATGATAGTTTTCTATTGTTTCGCTGTATAATCAGAAGTCACAATAAGATTTATTACTGACTGCTGAAATCATTGATAAATAAAAAAGAAGATAAAAGGTTTACAATGCAGTCTTGACCTACTTTCATTCAATCAACCACCTACATCCAAGTTGAAAAACTGGCAAACGAATGAGATCCAATTTAATTCCCTCTTCTAGATAAAAAGATCTTCAAACCAAATTGCAAGACTATGTTGTAAATGTATCTTCTGAAGCAAAGTAGTTATCTCTTTTGTTCAAAATTCTCAATTTCTCAACTATCAAGTCTTTATTGATTTCCAAAATTTTGAGACAGCAAATATTATCCAAAAAGTCAAAAACTTCCTACTTAGCAAAAGCCAACTTACGAAGACAAAAACGGTAATTTTTCAGAAGTCTTAAAAACCAACCCAAGCATCAGTACTCTTTCCGTCGATAAAGGTCGCTGTCATTTTCAATTTTCTACAATATGCCCTCTGCCTCGTGGTCCAACATCTAGGCTAGAATGAGAATAATTATTATCAGCGCTCTTGAAATCCACAGTTTTACCCGATAACACCGTCAAACAATTTTTATTCTTCCAGTTTCCTTATAGGAACATGTTAAATTAAAAAAAGGATCCATCGCTCTCTTGGTCTTCCCAAAGATCTTCGCCCGTCTAACGACTGGGTTACACAAAATTCATAAAGGTAACGTACCTCTACATCTTACTGTCAGCACGATTGACATTCCCAGATACAAAACGGCAATTTTTTAGAAAAATTTCTCAGAGTTAAAACTAATTCCCACATCCAACATTATTTCATAAGATGTAGTGGACGCCTTAAACAGCAATATTTCAAATATCGAGCAGGCTGAAAAAGTAAGACCAGCAACCCCGAAAGAGATCAAAAAGATATAATGCTCCTAAGCAATAAAAAGGCACCAGGAATAAATCTTAAAACAAAATGCTAGAACCCTCTAAAAAAGGTCACAAGTTTTACTTATTACTCAAAAAATCCTTCTCCAACGCATCGACATCCAGAACAGAATCCATCATCAGATCAGATTTCACAATTGTCATTCTTGCCGCAATTGCCAATAATACGAATTCTTCGACAAAAAAAACAATACTGTACCGCAAGTCAGGCTTTTGAAAAAGTCTGGAATGTCGGCATCTTATACACAATGGCTTGCCATGCTGTACCATCTATTCTAAGTAAAGACCGCAATTTGACTGACGTATACTTGACATGCCTTGACATGGAACCATAACCTCAAAATCACACTGACATTTTGTTCAGTGCAGGGTTCAGTGTGTGTTACCAATGGAAACAGAAATTCTAGATTTTGGCTGCGTAAATAGCTTATTAATGCACTCAAGATGAAAGTGTTAATAGCTTTGTTACAACAGCAAATTAGAAAAACTTATATATTAAGACACGAGTTCAGGTTTGCAGCACAACTGCCGTAGACAGGGGAATGAGTGCTTTTCAGTTTTATAAAATGAATTTTTCATGTTCTTTTTTCTAATTTACATATTAAATAATTTTTTTTACAAATAATATCAATTTTGGTAATTTAGGCAATTTTCTGATAGTTGGTGACAGTTTGATTTAAATTTGAATCAAGTAGACTAAAGATAACATAGGCCAACTATGAAAAAACTTTTTCAATAATTTTACCTAATTCCTGTATTGTTTTGTGTACCGATTCCGAAAATAATAATAAAAAAGTCGTATCGCCCACCAATTTCTCACATTTTAATATTAAGAAAATATAAGGATGAGAACAAAGGAAAAAAAGGCTTAGAAGAATTTAAAGAAGTTTTGACAAAGTTTTTGGGCAATATGAATGCTCCTAACTATGAACTTATCGTAGCTAATAATATGATAGACATGTTCAAAACTCTTGGTTGTCTGACAAGCATTAAAGTCCACTTCCTGCACAACCATCTTGACATTTTTCTTAAAAACTTAGGTCATCAATTACTAGAATGTGGTGGATTTATACTACAACGTACTCGAGTATGACATCATCCTTTGGAATATCCGGTACACATCGAGAGCGCCATGGAACATCTGGAGCGTCTAGAAAGATTTAGGCGCCGGTATATTTATTGGAGAATGTTCCAGCGGGAATCTAGTCGTATCATCGAGTCTAGTCAGTCGAACCAGTCGCGTCGAAGTCGAAGATCAGTGGGTCGAGTCGGACATTTGCTTTTATCTATCCGGAGTGCCGCGTGATGTGTAAATAAATAATACGAGACGTGCCGGTGAAGCAGTAAATTGTAAATAGTGTAAATAATGTAAAATAGTGTAATATTTGAAGTATAAATAAATTGTACTTAGTGTTGAAATAAATAATTGACCCACAATTGTAACATTGATGTCGGGGCTGGAATACGAAGATTTGTAAGAAATAAATAAATCGATATGAAGGTTAAGAAGAAAAAAAGAAATACGAATAAAGAAGAAAGAGTGTAAGGTTACTTGAGAGATAGATGGAGCAAGTGAGTTATAGAAATAACTGGAATAAAATCGGGGCTCCAGAGAAGGCTGCTTAAGGACCTGGAAAGAAGACAGAAAGCTGCTGTCACTCGTTTCGGATTAGACAATGGTGCTGACTGAACTCGACTCACTGAGGCAGAAAAGAGGTTCCAATAGAATGCAAATTGGAGAAAAAGGTTTTTACTTCTACGCAGAAATGTGGTATGTGTTATGGAACGCTGAGACTGTGCCTGGAAGATATTGACTAGAAGACTGCAGCCACTATCGTCGTTTTGAAAGACGAGAAATGAACTGGAAGTTGGAGAGACCCGAAGAACGACCCGGACTTGCGATTGGTGCTTGGATAGAAGAATGCAGACCACGGACGGACGGGAATGCAAGTTACACGGAAAATCCTGCTGGGCCCAATGGGATTCCATGGATGTTGAAGATGGAGTCCAGACACGTCTGCTGGAGAAGCGCATGGGTCATATGGAAAGTGAGCAGCTGATGGCTCCCATGGTTAGAATTCCGGAAGTTCTGGAGGAACTCCATGAGGGAGTACCTGGTGGGCACCTGGGGGTGTCGACGATGTTTGGGGACCTGCGTGAGATGTTTTATTTGGTCCCCATGGTTAATGGATAGAATTCTGGAAATTCTGGAGGCACTAGATTGTGGAGTACCTCGTGGACACTTGGAAGTGTCGAGGAAGTTTGGGAATCTGCGAGAGCAGTTTTCCTTAGAGAATTGGAGGAAACTGAGAATTGAAGCAGGAAGTGTGTAACTTGCGCTCCAAGCAAGAGTCCATAATAGGTCCAGGGGTATAGACACGTCAACATACTGTGATAGTGTGTGATGTCCATTTTCCAAGAGAAGAGGTATAAATAAATACAACGACGTCCTAGAATATTCCATTCGAGTTCGACCTAGCGAGTTAAGAAGCGGCGACGGTTGCTGAGGTCATTATGAAAGAGTGCACCGATCGACTTGGAGATTTTCAAAGTTAAAAGAGTACTCCTCTTGGCAGACACCCGACATGAACCAAGAAGAAGTGCTTACGAAAAGACTCGTGTACAAAGAGGCCACCTACCAAAGTGCTTGGGATACTTTATGGGAGTCGAAGTAGACTGCTTTGTCCCAGGGTATCAAGAACTTGGCAATCGTGAAGATCGTCTGTGAATTCGACTGTTTGGTTTGGAGAACAGTCAGAAGCATGTTGGAAGGAGTCTTCCGTTTCACTTGGATTAAGCTAATGGTGTACTGCTGCAACCAGAAAAGACATCGGAAGGTAGATGTAGACGTCGATAGAATGTCTTGTGACGTTTCGGGACGAAACATCTTTAAGGAGGGGGCAGTGTAACGGACGTGGACCCGAGATGACTCATCGCTGTAGCGGAGTCATCAATTACTAGAATGTGCTGGATTTAAACTACAAAGTACTCGAATATGACATCATCTGTAACATCTGGAGCGTCTAGAAAGATTTAGGCGCCGGTATATGTATTGGAGAACGTTCCAGCGGGAGTCAGTCGTATCATCGAGTATAGTCAGTCGAACCAGTCGCATCGAAGTCGAAGATCAGTGCGTCGAGTCGGACAGTTGCTTTTATCTATTCGGAGTTAAGCGTGATGTGTAAATAAATAATACGAGACGTGCCGGTGAAGTAGTAATATGTAAATAGTGTAAATAATGTAAAATAGTGTAAGATTAGAAGTATAAATAATTTGTACATAGTGTTCTAATAAATAAATAAATGGAACCCAGAAACGCAACAATACCATAGACTGTGGAATATCAATATGATGAGTCATTACTGTTGGTCACTTCACAGAGAGCGACATCGAAGAAAAAGCTATGCAAGAAACTTTACAGAGAAAAGGGAAAGGAAATAAAAAAATAAGCTCCTAAAATATTCGCATAGCAATAATTTAATATTATCGTAAGTAAAAATTGTAACCTAATAAAAAAAAACATGATTTTTTAATTATCAAATTTTCCCTATTTTGAAATTGGTTTCAGCACCCAAATATACATAAGATTTAGGTGAATTGGTTTAAAAAGTTTTTACAATTTTTTTTTTTTGTTGGCCTGTGTAATTGACTTTTTTCGCAAGTAAAATTGCAAGATTAGTACTGTGGCTTAGTGTTTCATGATAAATTCAGAAATTTGGACTTTGGTTTTGTTTGAGCCTATTAACGCACTCAAAATGAATGTGTTATCAGCTTGGTTACAACAGCAAAAAATATATATCTTTTCCTCCCAACCGGGAATAAAATGCAACTTTATTCCTCGTTTTTGGCTAATAATGTAGTACTTTATTCCCCAGGGAATACAGCTATTTTATTCCCTAGTCACACATAAACTAAATTCAACTAAATTTAGGTATCACCGTACCGCGCAATAAAAAAATTCTTCTCTAATTTAGGCGGTTGGGAGGAAACTTTTGTATGCATCTCTGGAATAAACACCCTTAATCCCTCGAATGAAAATGCCCTCGCCTCCCTACGGTCGCCTCTGGCATTTCTTACATTCCCGGGGTTAACATGGGTGTTTATTCCCTTAATACATAAATAACTATTTTAAACAAACATGAGTAGAAATCAGTTTCTCTGCTGTCAAAATCGTGACAGAAGTGGATCATTTTCTCCCTTGGGAAAAATATGTCACATAATATGTAATAATATAAATTATGTCACATTTTCTCCTACAATTAGTAGTGGTAGGAACATAATATAAACTCCCTACGGAGAAAATGGCACATATTTTCTTCCTAGGAAGAAAAAGACTGCTATATGTTATTATACAGAATGGAATAAATTCTGCAACTTGCTTATATAAATGTCACGGAAAATTCCAAAAATGTCAGTTTTATTTTTTTACGGGCTACATACTGGAACTAGTGTTTTGTATTTATCTCTACCCTAAAGGGTTACAACTACCCCTAATTCTTTATTTTTAAATCCGGGACAGCAAATAGGTAGCTTGAAGAAAGAGAACGATAGATGGTACTTTTTAGGCCTGTCAAAATTAGTACAATTCACTATAAAATTAGTATCCTACACGGCAGGAAAATATGGTGCCTGACAAAGACTATAGGTAACGACAATATAATTTAGTGTTGTAACGACAAACATGTAAATTCACGACAATATATTCGCCCCGACGACAAAAAATATAAATGAACACCATATAAATATAAATATCACTTGACCGAAAGACAATAAGGCCCCTGTGAAATTATATAATATTCCCCTTTTTTAATTTACAAAGGAACTTTTAGAATAAAATCAAAAACTAAAATTTTAAGATGACATTCTTTAATGCAACAGATGTTCACTATGTTGACCGTTTCGTTCTTGACACAAAGCCAGTCGTTGGTAGCCCCTCTTGTATTCCTCAACATTTCTGGCGTGATTTGTCTGATTTCATACCGGATTCGCTGCTGTAAATCTTCAAGATCATCTGGTTTTATTGCAGATACTTTATCTTTATCTACGACCAACTGCAGCATAAAGCGGTGGAGCTTCGTCCTGTTGAACCATTTCTGGTCAGTCTTTCGTGGGGTGTCTATGTCCGGATGTAGCTCATTTGGGAATAAAACGGCCAAATGGGAATAGGTTCTTCGCGATCAAACCATAGTACATTTCCCATTTAAATTATTAGGAATTATTAAGATTCCCCTAGTACTCAGTCAGCAATTATGCCAGCCCACACATTTAATTTGTGAGAATGCTGTTTGTGAGTTTCTCGCATCCAGTGAGGGTTAACCTCAGCCCAATAACCACAGTTTTGTCGATTAACTTCACCGTGGAGCGTAAGTACTTTCGTCCGAAAAAAGAATACACTCTAAATATGCTGGGTTTTGTATCGTCCATAATTGCTTACAGAATTCGATTCTTCGATTAACATCATCTTCCACTAGTTTATATACCAACTGCATTTGTGTACTTTTGAGGATTTTCAGAAAAGTTGTATGACTTATATCATCGTTGTCTCGAGGTAAGTAATTGTCGCGCGGGGATCACTGGATTTTCTAAAAAAATCAACATGTTCAATTTTCGTCGTCAAGGACGTCTCGAGCGCGTAGTCCGACGCACCAATTTCAGTGATCCACGGAAGTGCCTCGTGCTACGCGCTCGACCTCTTAAAGAAACATACTCCAAGAAGGTCATATTTACCTGTACTTGAAACTAAATATGGACAGTATGCATATTTTAAGTTTGGGCAACAAAAAGGCGTCATCGTCCCCTGTCCCAAGAGGCTCCCTTGTTTTAGTTACCATAAAAACAAAAGATCTTTTTCGAGATTTACACCCTGACAAATTTTAACAAATGCTGTGCTAACAGTAGGTAATAACATTAATGAACGTTTTTGGACCATGATAAAAAAATGGCAATTTGTGTTCCATAAATTCCTATAAAAAAGTTACAAGAGTCCAAAATCCAAGAGTTTTGACCATGTGTGTATTACATATTCTAGCATTCGTTTCATGAATTTCCGGTCTTCAGTGTCTTCTACAGTTCTCATAAAATCGTCCACTTCTTTTATAAAATTCTTCAAGGCTTTATTAATAGCAGAAAGAAGGCCTTATAGTGCTGTCCGTATACATAGTTGATCTACCTACCTACTTGCTTTACTTTCAGTTTATTGAGATCTTAGAAGATATCCATAGGGTAAATCAGGCAAACGTGCCCCAGTCGATAACGTGCCCCACTTGCGACGCTAATACATGCATTTTGAATTTGGCGCTAATTTGATCCGAATGGGTCAGTGGCACAAGTAGGCTGCTCTGCAAATAACGCAGTGCCGGTTTTTATTCGTTTTAAGTGAGAAAAAGTGATTAAAAGGTATGGACAATGTGAATTTGTTTTCTATCTGTTTTCACGTCAAGTTAAAGTGTTTGCTTAATATTTTTTTACTTTTTTTTAAGTTTAGTTCTAAATGTAAGTCCTTTTGACTTTTGTATCTCTAGAATTACGTTCCGTTTTGGTAAACTTTTTCTGTCGTATTCAAGTGGGGCACATTTCCCTGAACATTGGCTAATGTGCCCTGATTTGTTTCGGGTGATGTGCCCCATCTATGGATTATTTTAAAATTATTTTTTTATGAATTTCTAATTTAATTAAAGCTATAGATCCAAGAAAATGGACGGAAGAAAATATTATAAAAGCGATAGAAGATATGATAAGCAAGAAGATGGGAGTAAATGAGGCGAGCCATTTTCCGAATTAGGACATGAAAATGAGTTGAGACTTGTGGCTCACATTAAAAGTCTCCCATCTATCGGATTTTCTCTGGACCAATCAAGACTTCAGTCTATTGTTTAGGACTTTGTTTACTGGGGCACATAAGACTGATGTATCCGTGAAATGTGCCCCACCCTAGATTTTAAGAAATTGTTAATTTTAGATGTTTTGTTTCCATTTTAGAAGATTTTTCTAGTTTTTGTTATGCAAATTGAGTCAGAGGTTACGACTATTTACTTTAATAAACATGTTCTAAATCCTACCGTTTTTTATTTCACTTCTTCGAATGGTGGGGCACGATTGCCAGGTTTACTCTATGGGAGACTATAATTATACAGGGTGTTTAAAAATTGCCGCACCAACGCAATCGTACGTTATTTAGGACCATTTGGTAAGTCAGAGAAAAATATTTAAAAAATTCTTGCTGTTCATTTCTTCTGTGTATGTGGGTTTCTTTTAGGGATCTTCGAATGTTGATTACAGCTATTTATTATCAGTAAATTACACCCAAAATGCTGCTAAAGTATGCGAAACAAAATGTAGATCAATAATTATTTCACGCAATGCCTTTTGTCTTTAACATAAATGTATTTAAACGCATCTTAAATTATCGAGATTTATGCAAAAATCAATGCGGCAACATTTTAATATAACAATGGATATTTTATGCAACAATTGAATTTATGCATAGTAACAAATTTCTCAGATTTATTTAAAAAAAGTCACACTGACATTGTGGGATGGATGACGTGCCTCTAATACTTCTATTAAGGGATATGTGAATTCAACTGAATGAAGCACCAAGCATCCGGTTCTGTGAATGGCCTGGCCATGCTTAGCGATGAATTGGGCGAGATGGCCCAACGCGTTAGCCCCCCGTTCGCCCAACCTTAATCGTTTAGATTTTTTCTTTGCGGTGATTTTAAATTGTTGGTTTACGTAACAGCACCTGAGAGTCGCGAAGACCTTCTCGAAAGAATTTTTGGACCCACTGAAACTCTAACCAAACAAATATTGAGGCCAATATTGAGCGACGGGCAAACGCTAGTCTTACGGGCAATGGTCGACAATTTGAATATTTGCTGTGAATTGTATTTTAATGTTCTGTTAAATAATAAATTGTTCCTTCAATTATTGTTATAAAAAATTACAAACTTACAAATAATTGACAATTCTCAACAATTATTGTTACAGTTAATTCCAGTACCTGATAAAAACATTGCCTTGGTTACTTAACATGCCAGTACTTTAATTGTTCATTGCAATGTCCTCAGTTGCCAGATTTACTATAAAAGAAACCTTCAGCCACATGCAAATCTAACACCAAATTTTTTTTTATATTTTTCTCTGACTTACCAAATGGTCCTAAATAACGTACGATTGCATTGGTGCGGCAATTTTTAAACACCCTGTATGTATAAATTTAGAGCCTTTTATTCGGATAAATTTTCTTATTTAACTACAGACTAAATAAAAGAAGGAAAAACTCGCTAGCTGCTGGTTGGGTGGGTTATTATCCACACAAAGAATTTAAATTTAAAAGTACATAGTTTGTTTTACACTCTATAATAATTACTAATAACACATCATTTATAATGTTACTCACAATTTACAACACTATTAGGACGTCGTAAAATCACTGTTCCGATGTTGGTTTACGGCTTTTCGATGTTAAACGACTAACTTATTATTAATGGACCATTTCGGAGCTTCCCATATCCACACTTGTCTTGTAATATCTTATTACGTTTGAGTAATAATAATTAGTTCACTCGTTACTCTCCGGAAATGTAAGGTATTTAAGTGGTTACTATTACAGTATAAGTGCTACATACTATGGATCAACTTTTTGATGTGCTGTTTGCTTACTTTTTTCATGCGAATATTACATTTAATAGCTTGGAAGTAGTTTTTTAACACGTTTGTTTGCTTTTTTTTGACACTTATAAACAAACATTTGCTCATTTATTATCATAACAAACGTACTAAGAAAGGAGTTGATGGATAAAACAAGCTTTTGTTTCTTCGTCCTGTACATAGGATGGAGATAATTATGTACTTAAATTCTATTTACAAATAATAGATTGTCGACACATAACTTGAAAGAATAAAATAAATCAAGGAGTAAAATATTGAAAAAACAATGTCATTTCATTTCATCTCAATCATTATAGTAATCAATTATCATGTATTTTATTATGTATTCGATGTATGTATATTCTATGGTCTATTTATTTAAAGCTATGCCTTTTTTTCAATATTATTCTTTTTGTTACGTGGTAAAACTGCAGGTTGTTTGGACCGCAGCCATCCTTGTGTACTTCGTGCATTGGACTTACGCTGGGCTGCAGCACTATCGTGGTGCCAACGGACGTCCTCATCTAACTGCAGAACATGAAGTATTCGGCACCTATAACAACTGGTCATACGACAGATTCCGTCATTTATCTGTAATTGGCGCTGACTGGGTGGATGCTCCTAGACAAAAAGAAACATCCGTACAGTTTATAGCCATATTACATTTTTACCTCTCAATCTTTTTGTCAAATTTGACACAATTAGCTCCAATTCATCTCCAGCAGTGCCAAGAACGATAGCATCGGGTGGAAGAATAGACATTGTTTCTAACTATAAGTTCCTATTTTGTTGGTGGCAAAATTATGGTGAGAAGATCCCGGCGAGAAAAGCAAAATTTAGAAGTTGCTCTTCATGGTCACGGGGGCACACCGCCTGGTGTTATGGTATGGGGTGCTGTTGACATTAGATACAGGTCACCATTGGCTTTACTTCTGCTAAATCACTACCCAGGCCCTACTGCTCTAATGGTAAACGCCAAACTCCATATTTCATTGCTAAATAATAGGACTAATTGATGCAGGCAGAGACGACTCGTGAATGCTAATTTGTGAAGGGGCAAAAATGCTAAAAAATGTGGAATTTCGCAAAAATGGTAGATAGAAATTTTGTTGCTCTTGTCAAGTTCTGTTACTAGTTAAAATTTTGATACCTATTACTGTTACACCCTGTATAATAAATCTGTAGCATTAGAAATTCTGTACTTTAAACAAAAATGTTGTCATGGACTATTTGGGACCAGGAGAAGCCAATGGTCCCAAAAACAAAATTTTTGTCTGTCTGTTGTCCACGCATATAACATAATATCTAGGAGAACGAAGTGTAAAACACACATATATACAGAGGTAGACGAACTTATACAGACTGGTCGGAAATAATATTCCAATATTTAGTTTAATGAAGTGTTTCTACGAACATTAAAAAAAAGGACTTCCAGGTACCGTCTTCTAAGAGCCTTAGAAGCCACAGGAAAAATGTTTGCATGCATGTTAATAGGAACTTTTCTTCATTGTATAGGAACGCAGTTATTTCTTAAGTTAATATAGACACTAAAAGTTTCACCTTCAAGTTTTTGCTGTAAAATAATTAAGGTGGCCATTATTTGAGGATATGTATTTTTACATGTAAAATCCCTTTGTCCACCACACCCGGTATAAAGATATTAGCATCGTATGAAATACATATACTCAGTGACATTAGAAGTGTTACACCCAAAAGTAATAATTTGCTGGAGTGGTCTTTTTGAGAAGAGAATGATTAGCTATATTTAAAGCTTGTTATGATAAACACTGCAAGGTTTTATCTTTGACAGTTTAAAAAAAAAACATTAATTTCTTAGTTTTTTGTGAAGTACAGGTATTTTCAGTTGTTGTGTCTCCGCCTACTTGTGTTAAGCATAACAAAATGAACAATATCTCAATCTTAGTGATTTTGACAGGGGTAGAATTTGGTTTGTCCTATCGCGAAATTGCCCGCCGTGTAAATTGCACTTCAATGACGGTAATGCTTGTGTGTCGGGTGTGGACAGAAGAAGGTAGAGGAACACGAAACGGTGCGACAGGTCAACGGAAGCGTACCGCAGAGCGTCAAGATAGACGCTTCGGACAACTAGCTCTGGGAGACTGGTTTGCTCAACTCTGTGACCTATAGTTTGGAGAAGAAGGTCGACTTGTTATTATATATGCGAAAATTATATCATTTGAGCTTTTACACTTTTTCCATACCGTCCACGAATAGTGCTTCCTTATTTGAATGCGGAACACCGTCGTCAACGTTTGGACTGGTGCAGAGAACGGCAGCGTTGGGAACCAAAATGGCATATTCAGCGACGAATCACGATTCTGCATAGGCATGCATATGCATGATGGCCCTCGGACGATAAGACGTCGCCGTAGAGAGCGACGTGATATTGGATTTGCTGTTGAGAGGCGTGTGCACAGGACTGTTGGAGTAATGGTTTAGGGGAATATTGGCTATGAAAGCCGATCACCTCTTGTGTTTATTCGAGGCAGTATGACGGTTGCCCGTTATGTTAATGAAGTCCTATGAACCACTTTATTGCCTTGCCTAGATGATAGTCCACACGTATTTTTCAGCAAAACAACGCACGTCCACATATTGCTCGTCGAACTATGGACTCTCTCCAAGAAGTTGGCGTTAATGTTTTATCGTGGACACCCCGGATTCACCGGATTTAACTCCCATAGAAGATAATGGGGAGAAGACTGTCCACTTTGCGCCATCCTCCACAGACTCTGGCACGGTTAATTCACTAAGTTCAAGTTGCTTGGAACGAGGTGCCAAAAGCAGACATTTACCATCTCATTTTGTAGATGCCTATAGACGTGTAGAGGAGTGTATTCAGCTACGGGGTCGCCAAACACATTATTGATTTTCTTCGAATTACGTGTTATTAAAATTTCTTACAAATCTTATCGTTTCATTCTTAATGTAAGCTTAACACATTGCCAAAAAATCACGTCAAAAAAATTATTCCTTCTGGGTGTAACACTTCTAATGTCACTGAGATTACTGCAAGTATCTTTTTGACAAAGACGGATTTTACAGGAAGTTACCAAATCAGAAGTTCAAAACAATTATTATTATAACTGTGGTACAAACTCTCAGCAAGACATTTAAAAATTCCATGTTCCAAAATTTATACTGTTGATGATATTGTAACGTTGTCTGAGCCGAGAGGGTTCGTAGATTTAAGAAATACGCACTACCACAATTACAAAATGTTATATAATTGGAAAGAACTGATGCCAAATACTGGTTGTAAAGGTCTATGGTTTGACGTTTGTTATAAAGAGACACATCTTCTATGATGCCATTTAGCACTGCTGAATCCCTTGGTGAAAAACTATGTAACATTTTGCCAGAATTACATTCTGTAAGTGGTTGGTATACTACAAGTTGATTAAACAGTAAAAAACATCGGGGATTTTGTATAAAAACCTTTGTATCTTTGGGAAACCTTCACCTAAATATTAAAACAGTTAGAAAAACATTCACTGTTGATGCACTCAGATGTAAACTGATTTCCCAAAATATAGGCTTCAGCTTTAATTTATTGAAAGTGATATACACATCAGATAGTTGCATTTGCATTTGTTGTTAATATACAATAAATAAGTGTAAATGTACAAACACTTAATTGGAAAAATGTTCATCCAAGAAAATTTTGAACTTATTGATTACCTACTTACTCGTTATATTTATTTTATCATGTGTTCATTTGAAAAAGTCATCAAGTCGTCTATGAATTTGACATAACATTTTAACGTACGTCTGTTGCCAAATTAATAATCTACTGTGTATTGCTGGTTGCAGACTTTCAGCTTGTAGATGAAGCAATAAATCACATGCGTTTTTCAATTCGTCTTCGTCACTCAAAAAATCACAAGCAACTTGATGACTTTTTTAAATGAACACCTTATATTTACAGGGACCAGCAAAGAAACTCAATTAATCAAATTTGCAAAAATATATATGGGATGTTGTTTTTTTTTTTGTTACACATCCGCCATGAACTTTGATAAAAGCCTCCTCACCCCGCGTAGTAGGTACTCTTCTGGAACGTATCCCTTATATTATTATGAATAAACCTATGCAATAATTATTATTTACCATTCCATATTCACTATTTCTGTACATATTCACGGAACCTATACCCCGCGAATAAGGAGCTTTGACTGCACCTCCTTAATAAAAAATACCGACTTAATTACAACAGCTGTCCCGAACATTGACATAAGCAGAATTGGTTCCATTAATGCTGATACTCCCATAATTATATTTAACACGTACATTCCTCCCTCAATTAATAGTAACACGCTAGAAGATTTTTAGAAATAGTATCATTAGATATTAAATGAAATGTACAAAGAAAAAGTCATACTATTAGACGATATCAACGCCTCCCCCTATGTAATAAATTTTGGAAATGATAAATACTCCTTAATTTTACGAAAAAAAAAAACGACTCAATCTTAAACAACATGGTACAGTAGTAAACGAATTTAACCGATTCCTGGATCTGGTTTTCCCCAAAACTAGACTTACATCATTTCAAAACAGACCGCCCATCATTATTAATCGAATTATTTCTTGATATTGAAGAGCATACAAAATTTGTCAGAGATACGGCATACAACCCATACAATTTAAAAAAAGCCAACTAACCACTTTTATATATAAAATGGCTATACAAACTAACTGGTCATTTCTTAAGACCCACACAGATGATTAACATTGCATGTATCCAGTTTTACGAAAAGCTGTATAGTACGAGGGGAGATTTTTATATTATTTACCTAGCCATGAAGAAAACAAGGGACGATCGCAACTTCATTCATTTTTACTGTGACATTTTAATGCATACTGACCAAGTTTAGTGCAAATCTAAAGTGTCTTGTTGTTTTTATGAAGGTTTAGCGAACAAAATTCAGTTCGAACATAGAAGCGTTATCAAGTTCTTGGTGAAAGAAGGAAGTGGAGCCAAAGATATCCAGGATGATTAACGTGTATGGGAAAAACGCGCTGTCATATTTTACAGTTAAATTTTGGTATAAGAAATTTCGATGGGGTAGGGAATAAATTCCAGTAGACCCAAGATGCGGAAGGCCTGTTGAAAACATCAATAAAGTTGAGGAATTGATCTTAGCCGATGGAAGAATAAGGATTTCAATAATTGTCGCTGAAGTGGGGATATCAGAAGCCACAGTGTTAAAAATTCTACACGAAGATTTAGGAATTAATAAGGTGTCAGCGCGGTTGATTCCCAAATTGAAAACTGCCGAGTCCAAGTTCGAGAAGTAATCAACGAGTGCAACTCTATATAGAGATGGAACATCCCCCTTACAGTCCGGACTTGACACCGTGTGACTATTATCTCTTTCCTAAATTAAAAAATTAGTTGCGCGGACGGCGTTTTTCTTCGGATGAATGCCTGAAAGAAACGGTGGAGGTGATTTTTTAAGACCTTCCGAAAGAATTTTTTTGGAAGGTATAGTAGCCTTATTGGAAAAACGTCGGACTAAGTGTGTGACCGTTACTAGATCTCATATAAAATAAAATATTACTTTTCTTGTAACTCTTTTCCTTCATGGCTAGGTAGATAACACCGGTCGACACGATTTTTGGGTTTGAGTTTTAAATATCAAATTTCGATTTCTCTTAAGTAATTAGTAAAGGGAAAAATAGTTTTTTTGATCAAAGTTTGCTTTTGTAGAAACCAGAGCGATATTTCGAATTTTAAGGAAAATTACCTATTTTCTCAAAATATTATTGTGAATTACTATTAAACAAATTTTTATTATACATCTGTGTCACTTTTATTTAAGAATTATAATTAACTAGCTGACCCGGCGAACTTTGTACCAGAATCAATAAATGTTGTGTTACTTCCTCATCTTTCTCCTTCTACTCCTTTTCTTTCTACTTTTCCTTTTTCTTCTGGTTCTCTTTCTATTCCTCCCCCTGTAATTTTTCCGATGTTTTAATAGTTATTCTGTTATTCGCGGTGGAGACAAATCCAACAAAACAAAGATCATAAAAATCGGTCCAGCCGTTCTTGAGTAATAAAAATAATTATTCGATTTGTCATTAAAAACTTACACATTCCCAGATAGTGTCTGTCCGGTTGACTCATGGACGGATGATCGGTATGCCACGAGGAATAGGGGAAAGTTGCGATCTTTCATAGTCAGAGACGCTTTTGAACAAGTATCGATTTATCGTTCTGTTCATTCGTTCCACCAATCCGTCCGAATGCGGGTGCTGCAGATTTTCTGGAGCAAGGCGAATTCAAAGTTTTCACCAAGTTTTTGTGGAAAGTTATATGCGGTACAAGTTGCACTTCCTTGCGGGTCTTTTCTTTCTTGTACAAATCCTTAACATCTTCTTTGCAGTTCACCCAGTAGAACCTTTCCCGCCGCTTTCCAAGGATCTTTGACACCCAATACTGCACTTTGGAACTCTTCCAGAACTTCTGTTTTTGGAGATCAACCGTTCCCTCCTCCCTATTTGACCCTCAGGCTTTTCTAGCACACGTTTCAAGACTCCATCTTCCACGGCAATGGAGTTCCATTTAGTTCAGTATGATTTTACACTGGTTGAGTATTGCAAAATTTGTTCCCACGTCAGTCTCCGGCCTTCATTCTTCCATCCTAGCACCAATAGCAAATTAGGGTCGTTCTCTTAGTCTTCTCGAACGTTCACTTGTAGAATTTGATAGCATTTCTTCTTCTCTTGCAAAATTAATTAATATTTGCCCATTTTCGTTGGTAATTTTATGCTTGCTGTGGGTCCCAATCGTCTGTCTGTACTCGTTTTTTTTTTCCCAATTTTGGGATTTTTTTCAAACTCTGTCTAGTTAGCTATAGAATTATTCTTTCACTTTTATTTTAGCTTCTTTCGTTGAGGCGTGGATATTTGTTGATGGATATATTTCGGTATCTACCTCTTATTCTGACTATTTCACTCATATATATTTTAACCAATCATATGTGATCATTCAACAATGGAATCAAAATTTAAATTGAAAAAATCAACTTGTCAAAATTTTATCGGGGGTTACGGACCAATGAACAGTCGCTATTACACAACGTGCCTCATTTTTCAGCGAAACATTGCTGCAGTCACTGTGGCATCATACTGCATGTCAAATACCTCAATTACCTGTCACCTTCCACCACATTATCAATAATTTGTGCTTTTTCGTGAAATAGTCTGGCGAATATAATTCGAGTTGAGATTTCGCTGGAAAAATTTACCAATTGTGGACTCGAGTTCTACAATTTTGCTCATGACATTGATCAAAAATCACTCAACTGCGTTTCGTGATTTTTATCTATTTCAACTATTTGCTTTCATTTTATTTTATTTTGAAATTCTTCATTATTTGAAGGATGTTATATTTTTTTACAATTATTTTAATTTTTTTAAATTTTTTATTGAAATTATTTCAGGAGCTATATTTAAAAGGTAATAATGATTAAATTAGTATACATTTTTGTATTTTTTAATTTGTTTTTTAAGGTTAGATAAAGGAATTCGACAAATATAATTTTCATCTGTTTATTAATTCCAAAAAATACTCTACTAATATTATCTGAAATGTCACTCTTTCAAAATACATATTAGTTTACATATTTACTAATTACTATTAATTTACTGTTTTTGATACTTATTGATATCATTACAGTAGGTACTGTTTCTTGTATGTAGTTATTAATTTTAATGATCGATTAAGAAACGGAAATCACCGGAAGTTTGAATAAAATGTTTTTTGTTTTACAGATTGCGTTTAAAATGTGTAATCAACAAAAACGACTTTGTATACTTAGATCATGTTGCAAACTTAAAAATAAATATTATTTTTATATATTCTAAGTTTTATCTGTTGTATGAAATCTTAAAATAGACCAATATGTGGTAACATTTTGATATAATCTACCACAATCTACGTGACTGAAATAAAGAAAACCCTAAATCGTAAAATTCCATATAAATTTGCAAATTTGAAATAGAAAAGTGACTCATTATAAAATGTTAAACAAACCTAGCAAATTTCCATATTTGGCTAGTCAGTGAGCCAGATTTTAACAAAGTACCTAAATCGTTGATGTTTTCAAATGAAATAAATTGCCTCGAATTCTAGGAGGTCATCCGATCTTGTGCGGTAATCCGATAAGAATGAACACACAATCTTTCCCACATCCCGTTTTGGGCATAATATATTTGCGAGAATTGCTGCCATTCCGACTCATACCACACAAATACCCCAATCTACCTGCCTCTAACGACCTTTCTAAATATAGTCCCCTATCGCTCAAAGTGAAATAAATTAACAGTTGTCCATCCTTCCATGATCAGTCAATGGTGAATCATCTCGAAACACGCTCCCAACGTCTAGAAGCCACTAAAATTAATTTCCCGATGGGTCCAACACCACAACAAAAATTTAACACGTACCTGTGACCATTACCTAAGAAGCGGCAAACTGGTCTGTCAACAAAAAATTCCTCATTCAGAAACAATGCGTCGTTAAAACGCACACCAGAAATTGTTGGCAAGACGAGTGTGGTACCAAAATAAATATAAAAAAAGATATGGTCGAAAAACCGGAATCTTCTTTATGGCACTTGTACCGAGGTAACTCGATACAGGTAGGTCCGTCGGCGGTGAAATATTGCAGATGGGACTTTTACAGCTTTTAACAATGAAGATGTTGGCTCGACGGCAGGGTTGAGGTGCGATAAAAGGAGAAGACCTTGGTGGAATAAAAGAGTTGTGACAGTTTCTGAAGGATTTGTGAGATTGTAGATATATATGTGTGCTTTTTACAGTACAGCATTGTTATATTTAGCTAGCTATACCTATGATTATAAAGAAAATATTTTGACAGTCACAAGAGGCATTTCAGTCTCAAATACAAGTGGGCAATGCACGACAAAATAACTTCTCGCCAAAATTAACGCCTAATTTGGAAAATGTTAAAAACTCGTTGGATTTATATGAAAGACTAATGTCTTTACAATTATTTCGTATATTTGGCTTGCTTTCGATATGAAATCTTTTTTGATATTGCAAAGAAACAAGTTAGAAGAAGTCAAAAATTGAAACAAGTAAGAAACACAGTTCAGTATGTCAACTGATTTTCCTCTTTAGTTCAGGCTGTCCATTGATTTGCCGAAGTTCTGAGTCTAAAATGGTACATTTACATCGCCAAAATGGCAATTTAACTCAAGCAGAGTGTGCTGCGTAGTCGTCCTTCGCGGAGAAGGTTACAGTCAGTCTCAACTTGCACACATCAACAATTTCCCGGGTAACAAATCCAGACTGAGACCAAAGGCAAGGCAGAAAAGGTGTAACAAATCAACATCAAGATCTTTTTTTTTAAATGAATATATTGTGTCAACGGTTTGTTACCACAACGTTCTATCAAAATCAACTTTTCGAACGGTACAATTATCGTATTAGTCAAAATACGATTAGACGAAGGCTAGCCAAAGAGAATCATTAACCCCATACGAACCAGCTACTGGTCCAGCACATAAGCGAATGCATCTAGAATTTGCTCGTGAACATGAGGATTGAACCCGAGAAGATTGGGGAAGAGATTTGTTCACTGAGTTCATGAGTCCCGCTTTGGTCTATACAACGACTTAGTTCACTTGCTACTCGTTTTTTTGCACTGAGCAACATTGTTAGCTGTATTGCTCTCGCTTGTCATCTTGTGTATACAGAAGGCCTGGCGAAAGATGCCCAAACTTTGTAGAAAAAAGTAATTGTGCGTGTCAGCTCAGACGCTCGACTCGAGTTTACTCTTTAAGTGCGATAGTCTTTGACAATTGCCCTTACCTGTCAAACTGATATGTGGGACTTATCTAAACGTCAGGTTTTTTTGAAATCGACCCAACGAATTTGAATTTCGTGATTATATAACACATAATAAATTGAGCCAATAGCAATTACAGATTTTCCATAGTTACGATGTATATAAGCGAGTAGCCCCTTGACGACGGGGTATATTCAACAGTAATATCCCAAGTGCATGAAAATAACCGATTAAATTTTGACGTTTTGTCAAAAGGTTTTGCTTAGAAATATGTCGAGTAAATTTTCCACGTAACAAAATCCCGAATGCGAAGCATGAGGGATTTTGGGTGGAAAATTTACGAGAAATATTTCTTAAAGCAAAACGTTGCGACAAAAACGTCAAAATTTAATCAGGTTGTTTTCATGCACGCGGGATATTCGGCATGATTATTTCCTGAATAAATAATAAATTTTGTGATATTTCACATTGTTTTCGCATGTTGTAAGCCCAGTGACTAATAAATTCAGAAGCGATTAAATTTTGACACATGTTTAACCGCGGCAAAATTTTGACATGCAATTAATCGCTGTAAAATGGGCAGAAACCATAGTAATTATAATTTTTTCTTTGCATGAAGGAAATAATCAGTAATAATATCACAAGAGCATAGAAAATATCGATTAAACTTCCGAGTCATGAGACGTATTCCGACGAAATATCACGACAGCGCAGCTGGATTAACAATCATAAAAAAATCGTTCCTATGACAAAGTTCATTGTTGGAGCCAGCCGAAACACCGAAATGAATATATCCCGTCAAGGGTATCCTCACTTATATACATCGTAACTATAAAAAATCTGTAATTGCTATTGGCTCAATTTATTATGAGGTATATGTATAATCATTTCCATTTTAGTTTACCGCGGCTATTAGTCCAGTCGATCGTGGCAAGGCAAAAAATATAAATACGTAGAACAGACTGAACAGAATAATTTTCAGTTTTCTATTTTCCCTTTTATTAAAATAAAAAATACTACATAATTGTGTACCGAACTATGCTGTTTCATTTAAAATTTCAAGAAGTATGTAATTGGTAGATCGCACAGCGACACCCTGTGCGATCTACCAATTACATACTTCTTGAAATTTTAAATGAAACAGCATAGTTCGGTACACAATTATGTAGTATTTTTTATTTTAATAAAAGGGAAAATAGAAAACTGAAAATTATTCTGTTCAGTCTGTTCTCAGTGAACAGTAGATCTTGGGTCTAACCAAGTTGGCCACCCCTGCCCTATATGAACGGGCATGGTTCATATTGCCCGGGCATTCCTAACATTGCCCTACTTTCCCACTGTGCCCGTAACATAATATATACATATTATACAATATTCAAAGAGGGCAAAGAAACGCATCTATTATAATACTGAAAGCATACATAATATAAGTACTTTTATTCATATTACATATATCTTGGAAAATAATTATTTGTCCAACAGTTGCAATTTAGGTGTTTTTTACGTTGGTTTTGAGTGACTAAAATCAAATTTTAGTAGTTTATTCACTGCATTGTATATAAATTAATATAAATATCAATATCAAAAGATATAAATAAAAGAAAGAGGTTGACTAGAGAAATAATTATGCGACAATAGCAAAGCACGCCGGCAACCAACAATACGTGGGACAGTTTAGAGGGTTAATGAAAACAACGCTTTTTTACGTGTTAATCTTTAACAATTGATTTTACTCCCCAAAAATTTGTCGTACCGAGCTTTAAAAATCGATTCTTAAGGAGTAAACTCCAAAATATTGCTTCCAGTGGTGGATCGATTATGGTCTGGGGAGGGATAAATTTGGGGGGACGAAGATTTGGACGGGGAGTTAGTGGTAGTCATTAAAGGACGTTTGAATGCAGATAGGTATATCAACGACATTCTGCAAAAACATGTAGTGCCATTTGGTCCTTTCATAGAGGAGAATTTTTTGTTTATGCAAGATAATGAGGAGTGTCCTAAATGAGTAAATGCCTTATAAACGAGTGATCATAATTATAGTATTTTTTGACTTTGCTCCTTTTTAAACAAAATAATAAACTTTCACAATCTAGGGAATATCGGAATTGAAAAAGAATTAATTTGAAACGTCAATATGTACTCCTGTATTTTAGTCCTTCCAAAAATGCGTTCGAAAGTTCTTCATTGTACGCCCCAGAAATACGGACTTTGGCGAAAATATGATCGGCAATTTGCCACGTTCAAAATCACGCGAGGTATGTGAAAAAACATACGCCCAATTTGAAAATTGGCGGAATGAGAACAAGATCATTACGATCTCCGAAAACATTTTACTACCATATTTTGAGCTGCAACGCCACCGTTAGCCGCTTTCCGTTAAACCATATCCGTACACATTTTTAGCCAATTTATAAATCGATGTTTACGTTATCCAGGAGTATGCACACACCGATTAGTTTGTGTTCTCACTCATCAAGGCCCGCCGTTTCTTTATGTCAAACTCTACTTATACGTATTCTGTATTTACAACGAATTTACAACTTACTGTCAATGAAAGGTGGGGTTTAATACAGCGTCACCGTCATCACCGCGTTGCAAATTTCAAAATTTGGGATAGAAGGCGCTTCTCTCACCCCATGTTTGCAGTGTATATTTATAAAAATTGCTTTGATTGCTTCAGAACCTATGCATATTTTAAATAAAATCCTGTTCTGTTGATTTCTACTTCAAGAAAGAAGCTCCACCTATACAGCCATGCTACAAATTCGCCGTGTACAGTCCGAGTAAAATCTTAGACCTATACCTAAACAAAATTATGCGGGACGGAGAGGCCCTGTTATCTTAGAACTTCGCGGCCGTAAAAGTTAGCTTCTTTGGACGCATCTGCTGTTTGTGGTCGAGGCGTGAGTCGAGGTGCACACGACGTTTTTTAGGCGATGATCACAATGGTACTGCAGTGTATACTCAATATACGAATTTGGACAGTGTCCGAATAAAATGCTCAAACCTAGAAATGAGCATTGAAAATGTCCCAAACCCGAAATATTCATTCCTACCTAGTATTGCGCCTTCAATTACACCTATTTTTTTAACAGATCGGTTGGTATCCTACTTGATTTGTTGATTGATATTTTTATAAAATTTTGCAATGTGAGGAGTATATTCTTTTCGATTTAATTAACATAGATAATTACATCACTAATAGCAGAGCAACAAAACTTCGCTGGCAAAAGAAGCAGAAGTGTGTTAAAAAAAACTTTGCATCGCGAAGCAATACCACCATAAATTCCCTATTACAATAAAGATAGAGTGCCTAAACCATTTACTACGTAACTACTGTAGTAAATAGAGAGGCTATTTTTGTCAAGGAAGCAAGGAAGGCGAAATCAACACAGTTCCAGACATGATCGAGTCTGGCCTTTTTGACGACATTGAATCGTGTGGAAAAAGACTTGTTCAAAATGTGCATATTCTAATTTTGAATAAGAAAGATAATGCAGCAGAAACCTATAATTATACTATGGGGTACTTGTGCGTGAGTGCGGACTGTTTATTGACAAGGCAAATTGTTTTCTTGGTGCTAGTCCGAATAGAATTATTGATCAAGATCATATTGTGGAAATAAAATGCCATTGGTCCATTCGAGACTTAAATCCCCAACAAGCGGTCAATGAAGAAAAAATTAATTACTTAAAAATAGACCAAAATGGGGACGTTAAACTAAAGCAAAATAGTACATTATTACACGAGTTTAACAAGACGCTTCATTGTGACATGAGTGGGTTTGGGGCACGACGAGAGTAGTAATAGAGGTACTTTTTGTCCGAGGTACTTTTGATCCCGGTACTTTCGATCCCGGTACTTTCGATCCCGGTACTTTTGATCTGATGCACTTTTGTCTGATGCACTTTTGTCTGATGCACTTTTGATCTGATGCACTTTTGTCTGATGCACTTTTGATCTGATGCACTTTTGTCTGATGCACTTTTGTCTGATGCACTTTTGTCTGATGCACTTTTGTCTGATGCACTTTTGTCTGATGCACTTTTGTCTGATGCACTTTTGTCTGATGCACTTTTGTCGGATGCACTTTTGATCCCGGTACTTTAGACCCTGCACTTTAGACCCCGGTACTTTTAGATCCGGCCCTTTAGGGTCCGGCACTTTTGTTCCCGGTACTTTTGATTGGAATCTTTTTACATCGACATGTTAAGACTTGATTTTAAATATTTATGAGAAATCATTAATTTAAGCCCCTATTTACACAAAAGCGGTTAATTTTTCTACAATCAAGTTGTAACCTGCAAGGTTTTATCAAGTTGTAACCTGTATGGATTCATAAAATATCGAACTTTGATTTTTAAAAATTTGATGAGAAATCATTAATTTCAGCCCATATTTACATAAATGCGGATATTTCTCAAAGAGAGCGTGGGAATCTCCATGGCTGCTATTATCAAGGGTTTGAAAAAATGATCCTCTTAGCAGGTTGGTACCAGATGGCTTATAAATTTATCAAAAGTCGTCATCCGTTCAGCCCCTGATAAGCTAAGAGTTGGCTCGGCACTTATTTTAGAAGTGTACGATTGGATGCGTAATTATAACATCTGTAAATTCATGTTAAGCTACACAAAATTCAAGAAAAATTAAAAATATCAAAGTAAATTTATTGTAAAATATAAACTATTCAGAAAATCACTGTGGACACATTGCAAAGTTTTAAACGTCTTGACAATAGGTGAAAAAATAGAAAAAGATACAGAAAAATTTGAAACTTTTTTAATTGAGTAAATACGGTAAATGTTAAGGGTTTTGTGAATTTCATAAGATAAGGATGTTTTGATGGTTGCATAATTCATTTAAATACATTGTTAACAGTAATAAATATACAAAGTTTTAAACGTCTTGACAATAGGTAAAAAAGAGAAAAAGATACAGAAAATTTGAAACTTTTTAATTGAGCAATTAATATTTAACTAAATAGTTAGATATTCACTTTTTGAAAATTATTATTATTCTGATGTGGTAATTTTTGGATTAAATAAAATTAATATTTTGAAATTATTATTATTCGTCGGTCCCATTCCCATATAGCAACGAAGTAAAATTAAAAGATTAAATCGCCGTAAAAAGAAGAAGCCAATATTTAGAAAGTGTAACAAATGTAGATAATTGTAATAAAATAATAATAATGATATATAAAAATATACATTTATTTACATATATATTTATTCACAGCTTATTTCAAATGATTATCAAGAAGTCGATAGTAACAAACGATAGACAGATGTAACGTATAAACGGGGTTAGTCCCAACTCTCCTCCACCTCAATGTTAGTCTCCAGTTGCTTGAGGTAGCTTAAGTCCTCCCACTGTGGTCTAGGACCTTGTTGTTGTTGCTGTTCTTTTAATTGTTCACGTTGTGCCTGGTACATCTGATCTAGCCTTAGTCTATGTTCGGCACGGTGACAACAATTTATGTGATTTGATAGCCTATGGGCTAGCATAACGTGGTTATTGTTGTAGGAGCACACCCTAATGTCCTCTAAAAACAAAAGAAACAAAAAACTAATAGATTAAACTAGAAAGATGTAGCTTTATATGTCACTTACCTTCCACCGGATCGTAGTAGAAGTTAACTTTTCTTTTATTTTGTTTTGCAGCCATCTTGTGTGTTACGTATAGCTTCTAATGGTCGAACAAGAGTGTATTTGGAACTGAATATCTGTACAGGCTAGTGGCTGGCTTTTATACAACGCTGAGTTCTCCCATGAGCATTAAAATATCACACCCTTAAAAATAAACATTTTCCCATGATAGGGATGTCAATAAATTCTCGAGATATATTATTATTTAATCTCAAGTTTTGGAAAGGACCCGCCAACTCTTATCAGAGGCTGACCGGATGACGACTTTTGATAAATGTATAAGCCATCTGGTAACAACTTGCTAAGTGGAGCATATCAGCTTAAGACGAAAATAATTTGTTTTTTTCATAATTTGCTATGACCTTTTAGCAATTTTTTCATTTTGCAATATAAATTTATAGTTGACAGACAATTTTGTCCGTGCTAACATCGCGCCAGATGTAATTTTAGTAAAAATTGAGTTCTTCGCGAGAAGCCGTCACTTATTGTTATTATTTAAAATGCATACAATGGACTTACAGATGAATATGGACACATTGCAAAGTTTAAATGTGTGGGCATAAAGCGTTTTAAGTTGCACAAAATTCAAGAAAAATAAAAAAAAATGTATCAAAGTAAATTTATTGTAAAATATAAACTATTCAGAAAAATCATTGTGGACACACTGTAAAGTTTTAAAACGTTTTGACATAAACCGTTTAAGCTACACAAAATTCAAGAAAAATTAAAAAATGTATCAAAGTAAATTTATTGTAAAATATAAACTATTCAGAAAAATCATTGTGGACACACTGTAAAGTTTTAAAACGTCTTGACATAAACCGTTTAAGCTACACAAAATTCAAGAAAAATTTAAAAAATTTGAAACAAATTTTGCGTAAAATATACCATGCAGATTCCCACGCTAAAAACAACCGCATTTATGTAAATATGGACTGAAATTTATGATTTCTCATCAGATATTTAAAAATCAAAGTTTGATATTTTATAAATCCCTACAGGTTACAACTTGATAAAACCTTGCAGGTTAACAGTGTTTTGGTAATTATTCGTTTCAAGTTCTAAGTTTTAACTTTTAGGTTCCAACTTTTTTCAACATTTCATTTTCTCATTTTAGAGGTTTAAAGTTTCATAGATTTAGTTTACTCATGTCCTGAAGATTATTTTACGGTATGTAACTATTCGTATCAAGTTCTTAGTTTTTAGTTTTTAGGTTCTAAGTTTTCTCAACATTTCAATTTCTTAAAATATGATAAATTCTTATTTTACTCAAGTCCTGAAGATCTTATAACGGTGTGTAACTATCCGTCTCCAGCTCTTATTTTTTAGTTTTTAGGTTCTAAGTTTCCACAGCATTTCATTTCACAACTTAAACGTTTAAAGTTTCATAAATTTTTATTTTACTCAGGTCCTGAAGATCTTTTTTCGGATATTTTATCAATTTCAAATTATAACTGCATTGAAATCACCTAATCTGGGACACATTGCAAAGTTTAAATAATAACAATAAGTGACGGCTTCTCGCGAAGAAGCTTTAACTTTTTCTCAACACTTCAATTTCTCAACCTAAAGGTTTAAAGTTTCATAGACTTACTTTACTCAAGTCATGAAGATCTTATTATGGTGTGTAACTTTTCGTCTCAAGTTTTGAATTTTCAGTTTTAAGTTTTAACTTTGTTCAACACTTCAATTTCTCAACTTAAAGGTTTAAAGTTTCATAAATTCTTATTTTTACTCAAGTTATGAAGCTCTTTTTTACGGTGTGTAACTTGTCGTCTCAAGTTCTTAGTTTCCACTTTTAAGTTTAAATTTTCTCAACACTTCAATTTTCTCAACTTACAGGTTCAAAGTTTCATAAATTCTCATTTTACTCAAGTCTTGAAGATTCTATTACGGTGTTTAACTCTTCGTCTACAAAATTTTGGACTTAGAAGTCTCGTCAGGAACAATCACAAAAAATGGGACAGTTAATTAATTACAGACCAATTAAATATCGTGGTACTCCAAAAAAACAATTTTTTTCTCATTAGAGCACAAAAAAACTCCACAGGTTGAACATTTGCTGTGTGGTCTGGATTGCACACTTTTGAACTGCATAGTTCTCATCTGCCCGTGCTTTTTCATAAACGACCCAATGACTACCCCTGTTGCCAAGACAGATTCTTGTTTACTCAGGTAAGGTCGTGCGTCCGTCTTTTTAATCCACAGTAACAAATTTTCATTGAGAATATTTATGTTATTTTATTTCCTTTTGATATTACTAAGGCAACTTGAAAAGTAGTTTCAAATTCCTCACAGATTTAAATATTATTAACAAGTCGTGGTTTATTCAAATATTATATGTTTCGGATTGCTTAAACAAAAGAACTTCCACGGCCATACAGTCACATCTTTTAGACTTTCGCACTTATCACTAGCAGAGATTCCGCTTAATCTCTATCTATCTAGCAATTGTAAAAACCTACCCGTTTGCTTAATTCTCAGTACCTAACAAATTTTCATTGAGAATATTTATTTTATTTATTTCCTTTTGATATTTCTAAGTCAACTTGAAAAGTAGTTTAAAATTCCTCACATATAAATATTACCAAGTCGCGTTTCTTCAACTCTAATATTTATTTATCGGTATGCGTAAACGAAAATTCTAGGAGGATCGTCAATTCATCGTTACATCTACAAGGTAACACCGGATGATAGAGATTCTGAGGGGATAAGAAGAAGTTTGCCAGTTTATCTTGAGCGTTTAAAATTAATACCGTGTTCCACCATGCACGGCCGGGTTCAGTGCCGCGTCGGGCGACGCGACGTCCACCGCCAAGCATCCCTGCCGCCATGTGAAAACTTAAGAACATGAGAGGATAATTGGAGACTTGAAAAATTAAGCGCGGCGGGGCGTCGTGGTGGCGGGCGTCGCGGCGCTCGGTCGCGCCGCGGAACCCGGCGTTGCAGGGTGGAACCCGACATTAATTTTAAACGCTCAAGATAAACTGGTAAACTTCTTCTTATCACCTCAGAATCTCTATCATCCGGTGTTACCGTATCGATGTAACGGTGAATTGACGTTCCACCTAGAATTTTCGTTTACGCAAATCGATAAAGAAATATTAAAGTTGAAGAACCGCGACTTGGTAATATTTATCTGTGAGGAATTTTAAACTACTTTTCAAGTTGCCTTAGTAATATCAAAAGGAAATAAAATAAAATAAATATTCTCAATGAAAATTTGCGGATTAAAAAGACGGCCGCACGACCTTACCTGAGTAAACAAGAATCTGTTAAACTTTAAACATGTAAATTGAGAAACTGAAATGTTTAGAAAAGTTAGAACCTAAAATGAAGACTAAGAACATGAGACGAATAGTTACACGTAGGCGTTAAGACATTGGAGACCTTAGTAAAACAAGAATCTATATGAAACTTTAAAATTATAAATTGAGAAATTGAAGTGTTGATAAAAGTCAGCACTTGAGACGAAAAGTTACACACCTTTAATAAGATCCTCATGACTTGAGTAAATGAGGAACTGAAAATTTTCAAGTCTCCAATTATCGTCTCAAGTTCTTAAGTTTTCACATGGCGGCAGGGATGCTTGGCGGTGGACGTCGCGTCGCCCGACGCGGCACTGAACCCGGCCGTGCATGGTGGAACACGGTTTTAATTTTAAACGCTCAAGATAAACTGGCAAACTTCTTCTTATCACCTCAGAATCTCTATCATCCGGTGTTACCTTGTAGATGTAACGATGAATTGACGATCCTCCTAGAATTTTCGTTTACGCATACCGATAAATAAATATTAGAGTTGAAGAAACGCGACTTGGTAATATTTATATGTGAGGAATTTTAAACTACTTTTCAAGTTGACTTAGAAATATCAAAAGGAAATAAATAAAATAAATATTCTCAATGAAAATTTGTTAGGTACTGAGAATTAAGCAAACGGGTAGGTTTTTACAATTGCTAGATAGATAGAGATTAAGCGGAATCTCTGCTAGTGATAAGTGCGAAAGTCTAAAAGATGTGACTGTATGGCCGTGGAAGTTCTTTTGTTTAAGCAATCTGAAACATATAATATTTGAATAAACCACGACTTGTTAATAATATTTAAATCTGTGAGGAAATTGAAACTACTTTTCAAGTTGCCTTAGTAATATCAAAAGGAAATAAAATAACATAAATATTCTCAATGAAAATTTGTTACTGTGGATTAAAAAGACGGACGCACGACCTTACCTGAGTAAACAAGAATCTGTCTTGGCAACAGGGGTAGTCATTGGGTCGTTTATGAAAAAGCACGGGCAGATGCGAACTATGCAGTTCAAAAGTGTGCAATCCAGACCACACAGCAAATGTTCAACCTGTGGAGTTTTTTTGTGCTCTAATGAGAAAAAAATTGTTTTTTTGGAGTACCACGATATTTAATTGGTCTGTAATAAATAAATAAATAAATAAATTTTCTTTCAAATGTGATGAATTCTAGTAGTCAGTTGATGGTCTAATTTAGTATATTTTGAAATTAATTAACTATCCCATTTTTTGTGATTGTTCCTGACGAGACTTCTAAGTCCAAAATTTTGTAGACGAAGAGTTAAACACCGTAATAGAATCTTCAAGACTTGAGTAAAATGAGAATTTATGAAACTTTGAACCTGTAAGTTGAGAAAATTGAAGTGTTGAGAAAATTTAAACTTAAAAGTGGAAACTAAGAACTTGAGACGACAAGTTACACACCGTAAAAAAAGAGCTTCATGACTTGAGTAAAAATAAGAATTTATGAAACTTTAAACCTTTAAGTTGAGAAATTGAAGTGTTGAACAAAGTTAAAACTTAAAACTAAAAATTCAAAACTTGAGACGAAAAGTTACACACCATAATAAGATCTTCATGACTTGAGTAAAGTAAGTCTATGAAACTTTAAACCTTTAGGTTGAGAAATTGAAGTGTTGAGAAAAAGTTAAAGCTTCTTCGCGAGAAGCCGTCACTTATTGTTATTATTTAAACTTTGCAATGCGTCCCAGATTAGGTGATTTCAATGCAGTTATAATTTGAAATTGATAAAATATCCGAAAAAAGATCTTCAGGAACTGAGTAAAATAAAAATTTATGAAACTTTAAACCTTTAAGTTGTGAAATGAAATGCTGTGAAAACTTAGAACCTAAAAACTAAAAACTAAGAGCTGGAGACGGATAGTTACACACCGTTATAAGATCTTCAGGACTTGAGTAAAATAAGAATTTATCATATTTTAAGAAATTGAAATGTTGAGAAAACTTAGAACCTAAAAACTAAGAACTTGATACGAATAGTTACATACCGTAAAATAATCTTCAGGACATGAGTAAACTAAATCTATGAAACTTTAAACCTCTAAAATGAGAAAATGAAATGTTGAAAAAAGTTGGAACCTAAAAGTTAAAACTTAGAACTTGAAACGAATAATTACCAAAACACTGTTAACCTGCAAGGTTTTATCAAGTTGTAACCTGTAGGGATTTATAAAATATCAAACTTTGATTTTTAAATATCTGATGAGAAATCATAAATTTCAGTCCATATTTACATAAATGCGGTTGTTTTTAGCGTGGGAATCTGCATGGTATATTTTACGCAAAATTTGTTTGAAATTTTTTAAATTTTTCTTGAATTTTGTGTAGCTTAAACGGTTTATGTCAAGACGTTTTAAAACTTTACAGTGTGTCCACAATGATTTTCCTGAATAGTTTATATTTTACAATAAATTTACTTTGATACATTTTTTAATTTTTCTTGAATTTTATGCAGTTTAAAACGCTTTATGCCAAGACATTTAAACTTTGCATTGTGTGCACAGTGATTTTTCTGAATAGCTTATATTTTACAATAAATTTACTTTGATACATTTTTAATTTTTCTTGAATTTTGTGCAACTTAAAACGCTTTATGCCCAGACATTTAAACTTTGCAATGTTTCCACAGTGATTTTTCTGAATAGTTTATATTTTACAATAAATTTACTTTGATACATTTTTTAATTTTTCTTGAATTTTGTGTAGCTTAAACGGTTTATGTCAAGACGTTTTAAAACTTTACAGTGTGTCCACAATGATTTTTCTGAATAGTTTATATTTTACAATAAATTTACTTTGATACATTTTTTAATTTTTCTTGAATTTTGTGCAGCTTAAAACGCTTTATGCCAAGACATTTAATCTTTGCAATGTGTCCACAGTGATTTTTCTGAATAGTTTATATTTTACAATAAATTTACTTTGATACATTTTTTTTTTATTTTTCTTGAATTTTGTGCAACTTAAAACGCTTTATGCCCACACATTTAAACTTTGCAATGTGTCCATATTCATCTGTAAGTCCATTGTATGCATTTTAAATAATAACAAAATTGTCTGTCAACTATAAATTTATATTGCAAAATGAAAAAATTGCTAAAAGGTCATAGCAAATTATGAAAAAAACAAATTATTTTCGTCTTAAGCTGATATGCTCCACTTAGCAAGTTGTTACCAGATGGCTTATACATTTATCAAAAGTCGTCATCCGGTCAGCCTCTGATAAGAGTTGGCGGGTCCTTTCCAAAACTTGAGATTAAATAATAATATATCTCGAGAATTTATTGACATCCCTATCATGGGAAAATGTTTATTTTTAAGGGTGTGATATTTTAATGCTCATGGGAGAACTCAGCGTTGTATAAAAGCCAGCCACTAGCCTGTACAGATATTCAGTTCCAAATACACTCTTGTTCGACCATTAGAAGCTATACGTAACACACAAGATGGCTGCAAAACAAAATAAAAGAAAAGTTAACTTCTACTACGATCCGGTGGAAGGTAAGTGACATATAAAGCTACATCTTTCTAGTTTAATCTATTAGTTTTTTGTTTCTTTTGTTTTTAGAGGACATTAGGGTGTGCCCCTACAACAATAACCACGTTATGCTAGCCCATAGGCTATCAAATCACATAATTCGTTGTCACCGTGCCGAACATAGACTAAGGCTAGATCAGATGTACCAGGCACAACGTGAACAATTAAAAGAACAGCAACAACAACAAGATCCTAGACCACAGTGGGAGGACTTAAGCTACCTCAAGCAACTGGAGACTAACATTGAGGTGGAGGAGAGTTGGGACTAACCCCTTTTATACGTTACATCTGTCTATCGTTTGTTACTATCGACTTCTTGATAATCATTTGAAATAAGCTGTGAATAAATATATATGTAAATAAATGTATATTTTTATATATCATTATTATTATTTTATTACAATTATCTACATTTGTTACACTTTCTAAATATTGGCTTCTTCTTTTTACGGCGATTTAATCTTTTAATTTTACTTCGTTGCTATATGGGAATGGGACCGACGAATAATAATAATTTCAAAATATTAATTTTATTTAATCCAAAAATTACCACATCAGAATAATAATAATTTTCAAAAAGTGAATATCTAACTATTTAGTTAAATATTAATTGCTCAATTAAAAAGTTTCAAATTTTCTGTATCTTTTTCTCTTTTTTACCTATTGTCAAGACGTTTAAAACTTTGTATATTTATTACTGTTAACAATGTATTTAAATGAATTATGCAACCATCAAAACATCCTTATCTTATGAAATTCACAAAACCCTTAACATTTACCGTATTTACTCAATTAAAAAAGTTTCAAATTTTTCTGTATCTTTTTCTATTTTTTCACCTATTGTCAAGACGTTTAAAACTTTGCAATGTGTCCACAGTGATTTTCTGAATAGTTTATATTTTACAATAAATTTACTTTGATATTTTTAATTTTTCTTGAATTTTGTGTAGCTTAACATGAATTTACAGATGTTATAATTACGCATCCAATCGTACACTTCTAAAATAAGTGCCGAGCCAACTCTTAGCTTATCAGGGGCTGAACGGATGACGACTTTTGATAAATTTATAAGCCATCTGGTACCAACCTGCTAAGAGGATCATTTTTTCAAACCCTTGATAATAGCAGCCATGGAGATTCCCACGCTCTCTTTGAGAAATATCCGCATTTATGTAAATATGGGCTGAAATTAATGATTTCTCATCAAATTTTTAAAAATCAAAGTTCGATATTTTATGAATCCATACAGGTTACAACTTGATAAAACCTTGCAGGTTACAACTTGATTGTAGAAAAATTAACCGCTTTTGTGTAAATAGGGGCTTAAATTAATGATTTCTCATAAATATTTAAAATCAAGTCTTAACATGTCGATGTAAAAAGATTCCAATCAAAAGTACCGGGAACAAAAGTGCCGGACCCTAAAGGGCCGGATCTAAAAGTACCGGGGTCTAAAGTGCAGGGTCTAAAGTACCGGGATCAAAAGTGCATCCGACAAAAGTGCATCAGACAAAAGTGCATCAGACAAAAGTGCATCAGACAAAAGTGCATCAGACAAAAGTGCATCAGACAAAAGTGCATCAGACAAAAGTGCATCAGACAAAAGTGCATCAGATCAAAAGTGCATCAGACAAAAGTGCATCAGATCAAAAGTACCGGGGGTTAAAAAGTACCGGGATCGAAAGTACCGGGATCGAAAGTACCGGAATCAACGCAGCGTGACGAGCGCAGCGAGAAGTGCCCCAATAGAACGAATGTCACAATGCCTCGTTAAACGAGTGTAATATACTATTTTTTCTACTTTAGAGCTCTTCGTTTTATGAAAATGTTAAAATTATGCTTCTTAAATATTCTAGGGATATTTAGGATTAGGTGGTACTGGTTGTGTTTGTAGTTATGTTTTTTATCTGAAAAGTAGACACTTGGCTTGACTTCGACAGGAGTTAGTTAGAAATGCTCGATACCAACGTGATGCGTATCAAATAAAAAAACCAAAAGCAGTTTCACAAAAAGTTCCTTTGTGACACTACTTTTAGTTTCACAAAAACTCAATTATGACACCAAAGTAGAAAAAGATAATTATTATTACTTTCAGGTTCAGGGGCAACTGGCAATTACTGGTGCTAACAATTATTGCTACTTTGTTGTATGGATTGTATCTATTGGAATTGTTAAGTACAAGTACAAAAAAATTATTCCATAGCAATTTTATTTTGTATGTTCTTTTGCAGATTGAAAAAGATAAATTATGTGCTTTTGGGACAACATTGTGCCAAAATTTAAAAAATATATATTTTTAAATGTAATTTAATGTAATTTAATAAAAATAGTTGAACTGTTTCTCCCATTACGATGTCACGTTCTCATTCGACTGTTTCATCAGAAGCAAAGTACGACCAGACTTATAGTAATTTTATGGACTCCGGTCAATAATACTTTTATAATCCCGAATGTCGTCTCGGGTGGTGGTTGAATTTAGAATATTGTATTTGTATTGTGCTAGCATTTGGGTCGTTAGACAGGTAGAGGTTTATGACCCTTTGGCTGTGCTTTGGATTTCACAACTGGCCGCTGCAAATATTTCTGAACAGAAAGCATTGTTTCACAGAATGTACTTTTTCTGTGTCTCGCGTGGATTTTTGTTTACGTCCTACTACTTATGTCACACTTCGAACTTTTTGATCACTCTCACCCAGTAGTTCTCTAAATTTAAAACTTTGATACGAATATAGTGATAATGAAAGTTTTGAAATATATTGACTCACAACGCGAAAGAAAACAGTTTTTTGCTTCTCCTGTAAAACTAGTCAGAATGGAATTACACAAATTTCGGGTTTTAACGACGCAGTCTCAGATGTGAAATACGGTCTGTTACTCGGTTAGAATAATTCGATCTACTCGTGGTTCCTCACTGTCGCCAAGCTTGCGTTCGGAAACTTCCACTATAGTATCGAATTTTTATTCTAACCTTGTTACAGAATATACTATTCTGCCACATATTTAAATAAATGAAACATAAATTTATAAATTAATATTGATGGTTGATAACGTTTTTAATGGTTGATAACCCATAGGTACATATTAGTTTTAAAATTTAGGTTAGCAACTACGAATCCCGTAAATCATGTGTCCTAAGTAGACGCAACGACCCCAAGATGACTGCCTTCTGCATTCCAGTCACAAGGTTCTTTGCCGGTTTACGGCAGGCAGGAATTATTTTCAAATTGGAAGGTTAGCAGGTTTTCCTTGCAGCCGTCCACGCCCCTCTTACAGCCTCGCTGTTAGAAAATTTTCGAATTCACAGGATCAATGGCGTGGAAAATTCGATAGTAAAGGAGATGGGTGAAAATCTTAAAGCACGGCATTTCGGCATGTTATTGGCCGGTAGTTGTGAGGGAAATCGCCCGTTTTAGGTTGTAAAATTGGTGCGACAAATTTTTTGATTCCGTTAAGGCTCTCGCCAATTTCTTCCGGGGTTATCAGATTGCAGATCACAGGTCCTAATTGAGATCTTCTTACCCAGTTCTCAAACCGTGCAAGGGCTGGAGTGTCTTCACACAACGGTTTCGGTCTTGAACTTGTTGTTCTGGACAAACCTTCGCCTACTCCTTACCAGAGTCTTTCTTGCAGTCACAAGACTATGAACTTTATCAACAGTAGCAAGCACTGCCACATTCCGTGTATTCATTCGGTCAATGACCTCCCAAAAGAAAAAAGTAAAAAAGGCAGTATGAAGTCTCTTTCTTTTGTGGAATACAATAATATAATTATTGCAATTAAATCATGATGTTTGAATTTTCATATAAGGTATCTATTGAGTTTAGCTCTGTGGTTGTCGCGAAGAATTTTATACACGGCGGAGCGCGGAAATTGTCGAGTTAGCCCGGGCGAAAGGCAACTCATGTCCTCGTTAAGCAAATGTGGTAGTCAATTGTCACGAGTGCGACAAAAACAAAGCTGTTGCATTTCCACATTGTGCTAAACAAGGAAACAAGACGTTCCATCTCCACTCTTACAGTCAACAGCCCAAGAGTGTCTCATTGTAGAATCGAACCATATACTTTATTCTAAGCGACGTAATGCATGCTTGAGATAAAGATAGAAAATCGGACGTCCGACTAATAGATTGTTGTAGGAGGTAAGATGGTGTTCCTCTTTAGATCTTTAGACCTGACTAGCTACTAGTGTTTCAACTTTCATGTCGGTCGGTAGTTCAAACAATAAAAGAACTCGAAACTCGAAGCTAATAGTAATCATAATTTAAGTTTTGAGAAACGGTTGGCGCTTCAAATAAATGGTCGTCCACTCCCAGAAATGCAGATTAAACAGGCAAGGACAAAAATAAGAAGCTCACCGTAATTTTCTTAAGGGCATGTATGATTTATCGTATTGGATTTGTGGATATGAAGTGACAAATGCCTTTTACTGTTTCGTGTTTGATTTTTTCAAATGCATATGATTCGCTGTGTTGTAAGAACGGTGTCACGTGGGTGTCACAGACTTTTGAAAGGAAAAATATAAAAACACTCCTTATCGGCAGAGCACATGATGAAGAGTTCCATGAATTATGCTACAATAGGTCGTGTTGATATCCGATCACAATTGGACGGTGCTGCGTATAGGAAATCTATATAAGATTTTATAGTTCGACTGTACAGAAACACGGCGCCGGTTTGGGGGTGTCCAGGTAGCTGGGATGACCTCCCCACTCCCACTCAGGGTAGCCGTAGTTAGTTTTGTATTTTATATCATTCCTGTTCTGTACTTACCGTGGAATAAACCATAGTTTAAGCAACAGCGAATCATTTAATTCATTCTAAAACATACACCTTCGAGTTACCCAAATCTACAAACATACACCTTCGGGTCACCCAATTCACCAGCATACACCTTCGGGTCACAACATCGACACTGACAGAATTTTCAAATTTTCGCTTCTGTAAACACTCTGTCATGCAATAATAAAATGTCAGATACACGTCAAACTATTTTCATGGATTTTAAGCAATTTAAAGACTTGCCGGGGTTGTGTCGAACTTATAAAACGTTGTATTACACTAGTTCCTGTGTAAATTGGGAGCTTTCCGGCACTCGGGGCTTAAAAAAGCACTCGTTTCACTCACGTGATCTTTTCACGCATCCTTATAAACATACAGCTAAAATTCGAAATAAACCACGAGCTGCCACTAGGTGCTATAAGGCAATAAGGCTAATTTCAGCAATAACATGTTTGCCTTTGTAGTTGCTGTGGAACACAGCATGAGAAGATGTGGATTATCTTGAAAATAGAAAATTATGTTTTTTTTTTGCGGTCAAATCACAAACGTAAGTGGTTAGTTGTAAAGAGGTCTCCTATACCTTTCAAATGAGGTATCACTCGACCCGTAGTGCCATTTAAGATTTTGGGGCTAACAGCCCCCTCGCGAAGAGGGCGAAATGCCGGAACTTGAAAGGAACCTGAGAAGATGTGCCCCTGGCAAACCAAATCGACCTGTCCGAGGATTTTTCAATCAGAATAATCAATTCGGAGAAATCTAGACTGGGGAGTTTTAAATGGGACAGCCTGTATACTTACATTGCATATAGGTATGTTATGCAAAGCATTCTAAAAATATGTAAACAAAATGTTTATTGTGATAAAGTAACTAACTACACCTATTTTAAGTTTGAATTAGAAGAAAGTTCTATTGGTTTTATGTAAATTAATTATTTTTTTTGAAATATTGAAGATAAAAGAAAATAATGTATGGAAGAAAATAGTACATATAAAATTATTATGTGTGTTATGTATGTTATAAGGGCGTCAAAAGTTCCAGATTATCATTAGGGTGGGTATACATAATAATATGTATCAAAATGTTCCGTATTTCATTCGTCCTTGGGATTTCTTTACTTCTGGTCCGAAATAAAATTAGCCAAACAATTACACAAAAAGTTCCCCTTAACAAAAAGTCGTAAATCCCACGGTTTTCGAGACTCACCAAACTAGTTTTACGTTTTTATAAAATGTACTTGTGATACTTGAAAATGTGTATATATCAAGATTTGGGGCAAAAAATATATCACCTTGATACGATTCCTTGTTAGTGAGAGTAGACTCCAAGAAATAGTTCTAAAATTATAAAGTGCTGATCCTGATTCAGCAATTACTTGATGGTGACATGTGATTTTATCATATCAAAGACATTCTTATTGCAGTGGTTGCTTGCTTTGGTATCATATTCAAGAGAAGGGTCATTATAAAAGCATTTTATCAGAGGAACAGGTGCACATAAAATTTCCAAGTAATAAGTAACAGGATACTTTATACATCAACTTCTGCCGGATACATAGGCCTCAATACAATGCATGCATCTTTTTAGATAGGTAATTATTACCATTTTTTACACTCAATACCAGTTGCTAGAGAAATTCTACTTGCCCATATAGGATATTTTTACGATGACCTTTTAAGGGATATTCATTCTCAATAGTCATTATAGAAAATAATAATTTTAATTGTCTGCAATAGTACACAATATGAAAAGCGACTAAATTTCAAGTTAACATTGTAAAGTATAAATAAAAAAGTTCGTCCCCACAATAATTACATTCTAATTTGAAATCGTCCCGCTTTCGTAATGTACTTTACTCCTTTAAACGGCTTATATTTCTCTCCATACATGTCCAGCCTGTTGACTTTCAAACCACTTACAGCCAGTTGATTTATCGTAAAATGCACGTTTATAGAAGGATTTATTTCTGCGGTGTTGGAACCACTTGCTATAGAAACCTATAATAAACAGATTTACAATATGCACATGTGCAAACGCAAACATACATTTCCTCGGATGTTGGGTAACTTGGTAACATCAATCCTTCCAATATCCCAATGCAGAATTTTTGACACTGGATCAAAGTTGTATTTACCTTGATTGGCAGTAAGCACACAGTTTAAAATGCATTTGGGCATTAAAACTTCAATTTTCACACCTTCAACTGAACGTCCAAGGGTTTGTTTAGGGCCTACTGTCAGATCTAATCTCCCTTGTTCTCCCGCCTTTATTGATAAGTTGTGACGGACGTAAATTGGAATTGCTACCACACTTTGGCTACTAATATGGTATGAAATGAGGCGGAAATTGCCGTCTGGTGGTATAAAAGATAATACTCTTTCAGCCTACAATATTGTATTAATTTGGTGACATTTTAAAAGTTCTGATTGTACCTCCCATCTCTTAAATCTAACACATGGGTGAAAACTGACGTCATCAAAGAGGCGCGGATTCATAAATGAAAGTGTTAAGTCAGGCATACCGCTTAACTTAATACAACAGTCAATCTGTAAGAAAGCGTTAATGGCCGTGAAAATATGCAAATGGTTTTTACATAGCCTTGGATTTCTGCAAACACTGTGGCACCAGATTTGTCTATAATTGCATCTACCTCTTCAATTACATCAAAGTATGCTTCGTTATTTGTATATTTAACCCCTGTGCGCCTCCATGGAATGTTGGATAATTGACCAGTGGGTAAAACTTCACTTACACTAGAACATTTTGCAATAAGCTATTATATAAATATTAACTTGTAAATTGGTACTGACTTGGTCTTCCCAGTTACCGTATTGGCAATGGTCCTTAGAATATTTGGTGGTTTAATTAATTCTTTTAAGATGTTGCTTTCTGTTGCTAGAGGGAATCCATTGTCTAACATCTCATCTAAAAGCTAACAACCCCCATATTGTTACATGTATACAAAATTAATTTATTACCTCGTAAATTACGACATAATTTTCTTTGATTATAGACTCAGTGCAGTCCGAAAAGTAGTCCTAAAATACATAATGATTACGTACTTACCATGAACCGTGGTGACTTACCTGAAATGTGTCAACAACTCTGTGTAAAAATTCTATGACAAACAAGGGAGGAATTTCTTCCATGCATACAGCAACGAAACAAACACCACCCCTTTGTATAGATATCAAGTAATGATGTGGGGTCGCAATAACAGGAGCGATGTCATTGGGGTTGGCCCTTTGAGCCTCCAAATAGTAGTCACATACTGAACGGGAAATTACACTACGCCAGTGTTTTTCAAGGAAAACATCACTGAAAAATGGGTGATTTGGGTAGGAAGAAACAAAAACCTGTTAGAACTTACCCTGATGAATTAATAATAAACAGACTATGGATCATGGTTTAACTAGTTTTCAGGTTAGGTCAAGTTTGACAGCTACCAAAAGTCAACAAACGTATAGGCCTGTACAGGGCCCTTTTTTTAAATGGTGTTATCAGCGTTGAATATAAATCACAATTTCAGCAAAAATTTTGATACATTTTTCCTAAAACAAAGTCAAACAAATAAAACTTGTTGGTTTTTGAAGTTAGGCGCATGCGTACATGTGTTAATGACATTGACAGCAGCTGTCAATGGAGCTGTCATTAATTATTACTGTCATTGGTTTAGCAAAATAAAAAAATACCAAATAAAGTTAATTCTCCAAGACAACGATGTCCTCATTAATAAAATCCGTAAAACTGAGTCAAGTATGCTTAAAAAACAACCCAATTCTCCTGACAGCTATCAGACATCGTAAGTCACTCCTAACCTCAAAATGGAATTATGTAATTAAATTTCTTTAGACTGGAATAAGGATTTCAAACCTGGTCCCTATCCTACAACGGAGGAACAAAGGCTTGCCGCTGCAAAAAGATACGGACTGCATCCTTCGGAATATCAGCCATACCCTGATGATGGAACTGGATATGGTGACTACCCTAAATTACCAGACGTTGGAATGGAAACTAGAGACCCTTATTACCCTTGGGATAACCCCGAGCTTAAGCGCAACTTCAATGAGCCTGTATGTAGTACAGATTCTAATTTCAGTTCTTGGATTTGATGGGGTTACAGACATATTCACAATAATTAAGAGTGTGTTAAGTGGAGAAGTCCAATGTTATAGTTGGTTTTCCTACATTATTTCATACTATCTCAAAAAAAAGGAGATTAAACACTAATGGAAGGGAACATCTCTTTGCAGACAAAAACTTACCATAGTTTTTTGTACACAAGCATGTTTTGAATTCAGTTTTAACCTACCTTTTGCGTCACCCCCTGAAATCCATTTCCGTAACACCCGGTATATTTGTTTTAAATTTGTTAAACTGTTACCCCCCATTTCAAATTAGTCCATTCTTAATAGTATTGGGTGTCTAAATAAAAATTGCTTTGGTAAAAATTACAAGCATTGAACGTACAAATTTAAATCCTTGTTGAGATAGTCTGGCAAGTCTCAACACAAAGATGGACCTGTTGAGATAGACGGCAAAGGGAAGTTCAAGGTTCCTCCACCATAATTTGTTCAACTTCATCAAGAACCTGTGCAGTCCTTTTTGTTGGCCGTCACTTCCGGGTTTTCTTGTTAATGATCCAGTCTCACAAAATAATTTTACACTGTGATTGAGACATTCATTATAAGATTTGTAATACACCGCAATTTCTGGAAACGATTTGAAATTCTTCGAAATAGTCATGAGTGGAATAAGACCATTTTCCATTTATTCTCTTCGCCCGTTCCGGGAATAACTTTTAATCATGAATGTTTTTTGTTCAAGTGTAAAAGGCATTTTTCAATAATTAAAAAACTCAAACGTCAATTTTTGACACTTTAACATTGACATTAGCTAAGACGTGCCGAATGTGAGCCGCTTTTGTTTCATGGCAATCTTGACCAGATTTTTATTTAAATACAAAAATCTTTTATGTTGTCACTGATATGTGATTTATTGAATATTGTTAAATATAGTTTTCATTTAAATGTGCAGAAATCAAAATAACAAATATTCTCATTTCAGATGCATGCTGAATTTGACTTAGTGAGAGAAGATCGTTACAATGTGGGCGTTCGCTTGAGATACCCGCTTTGGTTGCAATGGGTCCAATTTCTGGGAGTAATGTTGGGGACTTTTGGACTTTATGGTTTGTTTGAAACAATTAAGATGTTCCATCCACTTGTTCCCAGACAATATCCCAGGGATGGAAAGAAGCACTACACGTTTGAAACTGAGTAGTTTGTATAATAGAAAATCAAGTAATAAATTCTGGAAGTAGAAAAGGTGTTTGTGTGCAAATTAAAAAAGGAAACTAATAAAAATAAACAATATATTACAAATAAGTTTAAGGCTACAAACAATATATACAGAAACTGTTTATAAAATTAAATTAATTCCAAAAAAACATAAGAAGTGGGATAATACTATACATGTAGACTAGGTACAAGTTCTTAGTGTCAATTGTACTGTTTTACAGCTCAAAATTAAAATACACATAAAAAGCATTATAAAGAAATCAACCCTTACTCTTATAATCACATGGTTTTAATTCACAAGTAATGCAGTTTATTTAAACGTTACAGTGTCACTGAGGAGTTAACCTGTTGGTCCCACAATCTGAATTTTGACTAGAAACTTTAATATTGTCTTCCAGGAAAAGGCCTATCAGGTATTCTTGGAGGTATATTTGGAACTGGCCGACTGAAATGAACAAATCAAATAAAATGTGCCTGCTACATTTAAAATTAATAATACAAAAATTTGGTTTAGTCCTTAAACCTCTAACAAATTACAACAGAATACTTACCACATTAGAGGTTTAAGGATGTTAGTGTAGATTTAACAGGTGATTAGAATGACAAAGTTGCTTGCAGTGCAGTTATTTTGAAAAGAAGAAAGCACAGTAGAAAAGCCCACCACCGACACAAGGACAGGACGGGAGTGACAAAATAAAAAACTCATGTATTATTTCTATATTTACACATTCAGAATAACTACATAATCGTGCTGTAGTGCACTCCTCTATTATAATTTTAAAATGTTAACACTTTCAAAGATAATTACAAATTTTTATGTACAACGACGTTGAAAACAAGGTTAACAAAGTAAAGCTCGCATATTAGAGCACTTCACTTTTTGTGGAGTAACATTTTAAAATTGTCCTTTATCTACAGAATGTGTTACAGTTCTCTTATTGTGATTTATATGTAATATTTCCACGTTTTAGCAACTACAAATACTTAACAACAACTTCATTACAACAAGAATTAAGCATCTTCAAATTATACTTGTATATATGTTATACTGAAATATATTACAAAAGAATGGAATTCTCATAAAAATATCAATACTTGAATTTATATTTTTTCTTGTACTGACTCTGCTTTAAAAGCTAATATCTTAAGTCTAAGCTATTGCGTAACATCACTATGTCATGGAATGAATATGAATAATTGACTAATACAGAAATCTACTTGTTTACTTGTCTTATTGTTAGCTAAATTCCCTATAGACCTCTTCTAAGCGCAAAACTGATATGCCAGAACACGTTCAACTAATTGTGCATAAACAAACTGTGATCATGAGACACTGATGTTTCAGAATAGTGTTCGGCAAAAAAACAAATTCATAGTGGTTGCAACGCTCGTATGCGTTTATTTTGGCGGCTAAAATCAACGCAGACGATGGTTACAATCACAGGCATCAAAAACCTAATTACAACCCTGAAAGTTGATCCTAAAACTGTCCCATGAAAAAAGATCAAAGTAAAAACCTAAATACCTACGTCATAGTGCATATTCTATAAAATGACAATGTTTGCCTAGCCTGTAAGACTTTCAGATTAGTAATTAAGGCCCTCAATGAGTAATTAACTCGCACGAAATTCATTTTTAAGCGCGATCACTTTACTAGCTTTAATATCAAGCCGTTTTATAGAAGCGAATAGGATGGACATTTAGTATAGTTTACGCTGTTTACACTACACGGAAGATCATAATTTCTTGAATGTGCGTCAATATCTTGCACATCGACATTTGAAAATGATAAACAATTTCTTTCTAATATTACAGCCTACTTCGAGACGTTTTCTCTAAATGTCTCCACTATTTTGAATGCAAAATCTTGGAATGTCATTCTCAATGCGTAACACACGATTACAAATTCTAACATATAAATTCTCATGAGTTTTATTCAACTGAACAAATGATGACCTAAGTTGCGTTTAGGAAATGTCTGTGTTTGAGTGTTGACAAACAAGTGTTAGTATAGCAACAATGTATTTGTTATTTAAGTATTTCAAGCATGTTAATAACAGAAAATTACTTATGGAACTTGAAGGCATTGGAGAGTTCGTTGATAGCAGCATTGGTTACAGCTCTTCCAACTGCCATCTGCACCTGAGGGGGCACTTGAACACCCCCTTGCGGTCCTTGGCCCCCAATTCGACTGTTACAAGAGATATTTCTTAGCCCCAAAATTCACAGCATTTGATCGATTAACTCCCGATTGCCCACCGCACATGCCAGAGTGATTATACAGTATGCACCTCAAGTTTCTATCAGTTATCTAGTCCAAAATTTCAATTTATGACTGGGTGCATAACACCACACAAATGCTAACTAAGTAACTTCCCGTACATCCTGCATATGAAAAATCATCATGGTTGCGTGAGGTTGATGGTTAGTATAAAGAAAAGGGCAATTCAGACAATCGACATCAATACGATATAGGACTAGCTCTATGGGTATCATAATAGATGCAACTTTTTTTTCAAGATAACGTAGCCAGCGGTTTTCATATGATATCAAGCATCGTTAACATTTGAGAATATACAGTAGACATAAATTGAATATAACATGATAACATTTTTACAAGATATCTTCACAAAACATGGTACATTACTATAAGCAAAAGCGTGTAACAAACATAGCACCCTAGTCAATATGTGTATTTCACACAGTTCATTTCGGCAACAAAAACACAAATGTGTATTAATCTAAACGATAACGACATGGTGAAGTGAACTGTGTAAAACAATATAACATATTACAAGCCCATTAAACTTTCGAGCTTATAATTCGAATTTTATGATGTCAACAATAGATAAGTGATGGTTAATATGTTCTTAACGCCTCCTGAAAATAAACCACAAGTTTACATTAACCTGTGGTCATGCTTTCAGACTGTATTCTGTACTAATGAAGAAATGCGCTTTAAGCACATACTACGTTCAGTTCAATTTCAGTTTAAGTGGTGTTTGCAGAATCATTTCAAATGTCATCTCTGCAAGATTATATTACTGAAAGTGTAAGAAGTCGCTTGGGTCATCCATAGCATTAAAAAAATCAAAACTCATTTGAAATAACGATCACACTGACACTAATTCCGTTAACCTTTGAATTTTTTCACTTATTATGATAATTTTAAAAAGTCGAAGCTCAAACTGACTTCTTCGATCTGATTATAAAGAGTAATTCTTAAATATGTACGTGAATACACTTTAAAATCAAAAATTCTTTGGATAAGCTAACGTTGCAGGGTCACCAATTGAGATCACGAATAAAATATATACGCATATTACAGTATTAACAGTAACATTATATTAATTTCAGAAAACAATAGGGGAGGCCGCCCTTCCGTAGTTTGTTTCTAATACTAGTCACAAAATAAAACAGATGGAAAATCCCTTAAAAAAATACGCGAAAATCTCCACAGTCTGAAGTTTCCTTTGCTTGCTACGGTGACATCCTCTATAATAGGCGGTGTGCACATTTTACCTCAGCGCCACCAGGCGGCATCTCTGTCATTTTTAGTGGTACGGAACCGAATTGACAAGATAGTGATTCCTTCAATTCGACAAATGTCTTAAGTGCGAGGAAATGCTTCATCGAGAATCGGTTGTTGTGTTGTTGGCTGTCCTAATAAATACTGTAACAGTGACTGACGTTTTCCAGTAAAGCGCCGTTGGAGGCGCTGTAAATTGCGCGGAATTTCCGATTATAGGAAAGATAGGAAAAGCGCGAACTGACGATCACACAACTGAACTTGTCTTTTTGTCACCAATAATGTGTTCTAGAATTTTTTTTTCGGGTACCACTGACAGCAAAAAATTGGGACAGCGTGATCCTGCACACTTCAAAATTCACATAAACTCGTAACTTCAATTTTGGAAGCGCTGTTTTAAGTTATAGTGTAGTCAACGAATGCTGAAAATAGGGTCTAGCCTGCAATTCAGGTACGAGAATTTTTTGCTTCAGGGATGCATTTAGGGTAGTAGAAACTAAACATAAAAATTCTGACTTTTTTCGGTTTCTATGTTGAACCGTTCTCGAGATATATGCCGATGAAAATCTAGTCCAAGCAAATTATACTTTTCAGAAGAAATAATTTATAAAATTTTGCAAATTTATGAATTAACAGCAGGGACCCAAATAAAAATCCGAAGAGTTCCCACCCCCTCGGGGAGAGCTTAACTTCTTTTGGCCAAAAAACCGCTCCCGAGCGTGACGTCATGAATCTTTTCTGCATTTTTCTCGTAAACGGTAACTCCGACGAGAAAATGTTCGCGGAATTATGCATGCATAAACTTGGTCTCATGAAGTTTTTGCTGATCTCCCATCCAACGCTCATAAATGACGTTGAAAAATGAGTGTAGTTTTCAGCACGAAGGCAAAACCCGTCTTTTGCGGCGATTATCTCGAAAACCATTAGTGGGAGCAAAAAATGTATAGAAACAACATTGTAGATCAGTTTTTTTCTGTACAAGGTCCATATTGAATAAAACATTTGCAATAAATTGTTATGTTAATCAAAAAACGGGGGGAGTGGACCAATTTTTGCCTTTTTTGTATTTCGATTGTTTCAGCACCTTGACGGGACAATCAAATTCATAAAGAAAAAATCTTCATACGATTAGTTGATTCGTTTTAAAGAAATTTAGAATTCAAAATTTTGCAACACATTGCCAAATCACACTGCTTGCCACATCAAAACAAATTTTTAGGACACTCCCACTCAGTTGATCTATCATTTTGAAATTAATAAATTGTATGATTAAAATCTTATCTTATACATTATATAAAAATCAATTATTGCTGTGCGTTAGTCTCGTAAAGCTCAAGAATGGCTCGACCAATTTTGAAGAAATTTTTTGTGTGTTTGAGTGGGTCCCGGGATGGTTTAGATTCAAAATTAGACCCGGTAGGTGGCGCTGCAATCGGATTGTAGGATAGTTGTAGGAAATCTTTTTTTTTATTTTTAGACGAAATTTCTTTTAGTTTTTCTTTAAGATTTTTCGCATAGGGGTGATTCTAAGGTATTTCTATTGCAATTGATAAATCTTATAAAAAAATAAATAATTTATTGTCTGTCTCATTCAATTGATAAATAATATCATCTTTTATTTAGATCACATATTAAAATTAAGATAACTATTTCACTTGAGGCATTTATATGTCAAAATAGTGAAAAATGTATACTCCCCTGGCTTGGCCCTTTGGCAACTTTTAATAATAATAATTAATAATTTTTTGTATTTGACCACTACAATGTTATTTCAATTATTATAATCATAATTAAATAAATGTCAAAACAAATTTTTGGAAATTTTGTTGTAAAAATAATTATGTATTAGAATAAAAATAATGACATTTTGAGGTCACCAATAAAAAGTTAAGTGAACTTAAAAACAAGCTATCGGCGAGACCCTATCCAAACTAAAAACGCGTCACTAGCCCTTCCACTGTGTTAGACCTTGCGTGAGCCAGTAGCTACAGTATTTCCCCTGGTAAGTATATATTTTTATATTTTATTGTTACATAATTTTACTTTGGTTGAAAACAATAGTAATTGTGACTAGAAGTCATGAATTACATTTAATTTCAGCAACAAATACGTATTTAGTAGTATTTCGAGATTATCTGGGATTTTGTCACTTCCCTGGCAGTTTTTATGCCAGGGTAAAAACATACAACCCAAGGGAATGACAGAATATTATATAGTTCGTATTTTAACACTTTATTTTATTTGTTTTAGTTAGTCGCTTATGTTTGATATCAACCGGTATCATGGTAAACGTCAAAAATAAATAAACAAAGGAAAACATATCTAATTATATACATTTAAATTACATATGCCTTTTAAATCTAAAAAATAAAAGACTGCCACTTCCCTGCCTCAATTTTTCACTACTCTGTATATAGTGTCACTCCTCTGACTATGCATTTTCCCCTGGTGTCTATAAAATTTAAAGAAATAATAAAATCGTCTGGACCTTATCATTACACATACATAAATAGTACGACCTTGTAAAATAATTAATACTACATTAAATGGATGACTTTTTCTTTAGGAACACCAAAAATACAAATAGTGTAGAATCACCCATATCAGAACATAACCCCAAAATTTCACAATAATTATTTTAAAATAAAAAAATAAACGAGCAACTCAACGTTCGGGCAGGACAACGTCTGTCGGGTCTGCTAGTTTAAAATAAGTTAAATTGTTACTATTCTAGTTATATTATAGGTAAATCACCGTTGTAAACCACTCTTCCAATATAGTGTATTTGCATATTTCATTTTGAATCCGTATTGATAGAAGGTTCATATGAAACATTTTTGGAGAGATTATGGAACAAAAAAGTTTGTTGTCGCGTTCCTTAAATCGCGATCTGGTTCAAAGAACCAAATAATTTATTTGAATAAACTATTTTATTTTACAATTAGACTAACCAACTTTATATTGACACTGTTTCACTAATTCAAAAGGAAAGAACATTGGAAAAGGTGGGCAGCTGGTAATTTAGCGTTGCATGCCAAAGATTGCAATAAATACAAGAAATTCCTAGTTGAATCCAATAAAAACGTAAAAGCCGTTTGTGTAGTACAATATGATAAGTCAACTGCCTGCTACTATTCAAAGATTTCTGTAACACTCAAGTATTGTAAAAATAGAATTAACTAACCATACTTCTTCATAATCACACATTAATTATTAACCATTCTTTGTTCTATTTCTTCTATATCTTTTAATCCAATGTAAGGTATCACCAGCAAGATCAATGTAAGCTATCACCAGCAAGATCAAGGCCTTATAACAATATATTTAAGAATCACTCTCTTATTAGCAACGTAGTCTTCATTAATACACAACTTTCAACATTAGTTGCAGATGAATGGTATTTTGTTTTGAATTAATGTTAATTACACCATGATTACTTACGTTGGGATAAGGGGCGCTGGCAAAGCTTGGCCTTGTGGTCTTCCTGGAGGCATAGGTGGCGCTCCTCCACCTGGTCTGTTGGGTATGGCAGGAGCCGGCCTGCCGGAACTCGGAGGTGGCGGGGGCGCCCGGGATCCCAAAGAACCTGCAAAAATTCGGACACCGCTCCATAAAATCCATGTTTTGAACAGCTAAGAGATTATATTGCAAAGCTCCTTTGCAGTTTGTGTTTTAAAAAGCAACACAGTAGTACTAAAATTATGCCACTAACAGCAACCATTGTTTCGGCATGCATAGAACAGAATTACAATTGTTTTCTTCACGAATTACTAGTTACATTAATTACATATTTACTAGTTGTAGTATTAAAAACCTACCACTACTTCCAACTTGTCCCATATTAGGTGCAGTCTTCCTGGGTCCCCCTGGACTCGGTGGAGACAGTCTAGGATTCTCCAAACCACTCGCCAGCCAATCATTTTTAACAGGAGGTGGCACAGGCGTCGATACCGTCGCCATAGACACATCTCCGATAATCCTCAACGCTTCTTTACATGCATGGTACATTCGTAACATGTCCTCCCTCTTCTGCGCTTCTTCAGGTGCTTCTTCCATCATTTGGGACTAAATTTTAATGTGTAATTGCAACTCATTTAATTTGTAAGGAAGTATACCTGATCGCCGCTAGCATATATATGAGCCAGAAGTTCGCCGTTGATGAAATCTTTGGTGTGATTTATTATCATGTACATTATGGTTTTTGGTACCAAGTCTCTGGTCGTTTTCGTAACGATTCTCATATAGCTGTCGACCAAATTACGGATCGTTTCAACTTGTCGCTCTAGTTGTGGATCCATGGAACTGCTGACGTTCTCACCGCCGGACTATTGACACACTTGTTAGTAAAGCTCAAAACAAACCTGTATCATTTTTGGTATGCAACACATCAATGTTCTTCTCAAAAAGTTTTTGATTGTGATTTGAGCTGACCGTTTGTTGTAACATGATTGTAATCCTTTAATGGAAACTGATTTAAATTTAATTGTATATATTTTTGTAATAATACCAAAAATGATTAATTTAGATAAAAGCAGATAAAACCATAAGGCAGTTTTAGTAGCATTGGCAGGTGTTAAATTTTTAATGTTTAGTATTAAGCCAAATAATCTTCCACTATTTAACTGCTCCCTTCCTTACTAGTTCAAGATCATCTCAACTACACATTGACAAATGTTTCATAAATTTCATAACAAACAAACCTTCATTGATGTAATATCAAACAGTAATGTAACCAACCTACTATAATATGTGCTCTGGTTTTGACAGACACAATTTAACAGTACGAACCTGATAATTTTCTCCCTGCGGCGGAAAAGATAAACACACAAACACACATAGTTAGAGTTTATCATGCACAAGGTATAGAAAACTTAGTTATAGCCTATACATAATGGATCAGAAAATGTTAATAATTGATAAACACACTGAGCATGATCAAACATTGACAATCTAGTAGGACTTGTCTTTTTAATATGATATAAAACAATATTTTGATCATACTGTAACCAATTCAAAATAAAAACAGTCTAAAAAATCATCTGACCAGTCACAGGATATCCTTATACAATACTTGCCCGACGAGTCTAACAACAAAATAAAATAAATTACAGTTTTATTTGATTAGTATGTAACAGGTAAAAAGGTGTGATTCTGTCTATACCTTGTTAAAGTGCAAAATAAAATAAAATCATATAAAAGAGGAGTGGCAATCTAGGTATGGTTTAAAGAGCAGCGACAAATATGTTAATTAGACGTAAAAAGAAAAACATCTATATTGCACAATAAAAACCAAAGAGCTTGGTTATAACAAGAACTAGAAAAGACAAAACAAAATATAAAAGCTGTGTGTGTATGTGTGTCATGTATACTTTCTTCCACTTACATGCGTATCTACTAATGACCCCCAAAAATTTACCTCCTCTCCATTAACTTGTTCAGTTTGCTTTTCAGGATAAACACCGGCCCTCAAAAACGACGCTTTCCACGAATCAACTTCGTCCAAGGTTTCACAGCTTAACTCCAACTGTTTGTAGTCCTAAAAATGATAATTGTGTCAAATGAGCTGAGAATAACTCGGTTGCATAATAATGTTAAAATTTTGAATAATTCTGCTCTGCAACGATGACCGGCAAAGGGCCAATGCTTTTTTTTCGATATCTCTTGATAGAAAAACGTTTTACCTTATACACATTTCTGCCATCTGGATTGAAAATTGCAAACATGTGCCTCCTAGACATGAATCCCTGTTCAATATCCCTCAACTTTAACCCGTCCAAAGGCAACATATACTTCTTTTCACGCTCTTCTTCATCCTTGTACCAGGATATATTTTCCGACGTGAGAACAAACCAGTAATCCCTTGAACCTCCCTTCATGATGCCCAAATTGTGAATACACATGTATCCTTTACGAATGACCTGGTTTCCCAAGGTACCTCTGGTTCCCGTTTTCGATGCGTTTTCCGATTGATTTTGGGCACTGTTTTAGAGAAAATTATATAGATTTTATCTTTCCTAATTCAAGTACTGACTTTGCAAACCCGATGAAGTCTTCATGGTTAGTATTCATGTACGCCAGCTCGCAATCGATCAAAAGACACAATTGTTCTTTGCAGTATTGCTCGCGTTGTCTGATGTGAGTGGTGATTATACGTTCGGCCTCTTCTCGTAGTCGAGGGTAGCGCGACATCTGTGGGCGATAATTATACGATCCAAAAATACAATAAATTTTCACTAAAAACAATGGGAACACAAGACCAATGTGATGTTTCTGTCATAGTTTGGGACGAATTTTATGGCCACCTGCAGATCTTTAACAACACTTTGTGGTGCCTCAACAATAATCGGCCACTATATCAACTGAATGTATAGTTATATACGTCGCTTTATGTTGTCAAAATGTTCCAAAAATAAGAACAATCCACTTAAATTTGTGGGTACCTAATTAGAAATTTCATATTAATATCAAACTAGTCACAATTAAAGCTTGATGTTCTCAAGGTTTTTAGCATTGTCCATTAGCAATACTTACTTTATCTGTACATATACGAACTACGTTAGACAATTCAGTCACTACTAAATCGACACACTTCAACGATGGCTCTTTTAATCTCGAGATTTGCTTTTTGACGATAGCCTCAAAAGCCATATCGGGTGTGAACAAGCCAACCTATTACCAATACCATAAGTTTACACTGTATTTTTACTTTTAAACACTACTCAAACTTACTCTGATACCATGGATATTTCTGATAGCAAATGCTATTTCTCTTCTCAATTCTTTCTCATCAAACTCCATTTTGACTATTTCAAACGGAAAACGTTCATGGAAAAGGCGATTAATTTTTGCGCCACCGGACAATTCCATCGTGTTGATTTGTGCAGAACCAGAACCTTCGATGGTCCGTTCGAAATCGGTTTGTAACTGCTGGATCATCCTGAGAAAATATTTTTGTTCATGTCAACAAATTTGTTAACTGACGGTCACTCAATCAAATCATGTCCCCTTAGATGGTTGAACAATTATTAACATCTCTTAAAACATTAACAATTATATCAGTTTAATAAACAATTTATCAGTTTTTAATAATAATTAATTGTACTGGTCATGACTAGATTCGATACTGGTTCACAATTTTTATTATCTTACGGAAATTACTTCGATCTTTCTCAGCATAAATAATCCAGTCAAATAAGGAGAAATAAAAGGCTGAACCTCGAAATGAAAGTGGGAAAGGATTCAACCTTTGCTTTAAGAGGGTTCACCAGTGGCAGGTACATTTCTGCCGGTCGAAGTATATTTTCGCGCAATATCTTTTTTTTTAATTTACATATTTCAAAAAAATCGCTCTGTAGCTGCAAAGATCTAAATTTTATCAACACGCCCACAAAATTTCAACAAAAAATCTTCAAAAATAAAAAAGTTACATTCAACGCCGGGCAAAAATGTACAACAATGTGCGGCATTGAATGTAACTTTTTTATTTTTAAACCAGAAGAATGTCGATAAATCCAAGTGGAGTAAATTTAAATTAAAATTTAAATATATCTAAGTCGAACTCTACAAACTTTAATAAGTGTAAAATTACAAATGAAACAGAAGAACACTACTGCCATCATCAGCCCTTAAAGAACATAAAAAAATTTAATATATAATTTTATAATTTTTTATATTCTTTAAGGGCTGATGATGGCAGTAGTGTTCTGCCGAAACATGTTCCATTTGTAATTTTACACTTATTAAAGTTTGTGGAGTTCGACTTAGATATATTTAATTTTTTTTATTATTATTTTTGAAGATTTTTCGTCGAAATTTTGTGGGCGTGTTGATAAAATATAGATATTTGCAGCTACAGAGCGATTTTTTGAAATTTGTAAATTAAAAAAAAGATATTGCGGGAAAATGTACTTCGACCGGCAGAAATGTACATCCCACTGGAGAACCGTCTTAATATTTTAAAGACGGGCTGAAAAGTCCCATAATTGCTTGTGTCCCAATAGTGAAGATCAGTCACAAAAACCGTTTTTTTTTTTGCAAATATCTCACTTTATATGCCGCGCATGTTGTTAGATGTTATTAGGAAAGTTGTAGAAGCATACAATTCTCTACAAGTTTGGTTGCAAGTGTGCAAATGAAAATATATTCGGAGTAGGCGCTGGATGACATTTTGCTTTATTTTGCTGTACACGTATCAAAATGTCATCACCCATCAGGTTATTTAGTTTAAACTTAGGTCGTTATGCCAAAAAAATAATGTGCAACAAGGCCTCCTCCAAATAGATATTCAGTTGAACACCCTGTATGATTAACCGTTCACGAAATATAGCACAGTGAGTTAGGTATAGGATAGCGCTATATAAACTCCGTAGTCAGATGCAAAGTAGACTTTACGCAATTCATTATCAAAAATATGATTTATAAAGAATAAACCACAAACTGATGCATTCGTTTCATTAACCTCCTAGAGAATAGTATTAGAAGCTAGTCTAAATACAACCACCAACAAGCATGCGTTTCCTTTTTTCATTCAGGGGCGACTTCTTAAATTAGTATGATTTGAAGCTCTCGTGGCACTCTACGGAACCAACATTACAGCTAAAAATACTTACTGCAACATCGCCTTCGTCTTAATAGCCGGGTCATCAGGTCTGAAATGCTTGAACTGATCCACATCTTTCTCCAAAGTCAACAACTGCTTCTGCAGTTTGTCTCTGAGACCCGGCAAAGTGTCTCTAATGTGATTGGTGAGCTGTTGATTTAACACTCTCTGTAAATAAGGAGTACCCAGACGATCGGCAAGGTGACGATATGACGGATGCGTGAGAAAGAATTGTCTTTCTGCAGCCAGAGCAGCTTTGATGTCTTTCTTTCCGTCGATGTCTTTCTGTGATCGGTTTACTACGCCTATGTAGCCTCTTCTCAAAGGTAACAGTTTATTTTCTAGCACGTCTCTGGCGTCGGTACCTTCGTCCATTAAGTCTAACTTTGTGATTACTCCAATCGTCCGGATGCCTACAAATTTAACGACAAAAGATGTTATCAAGCATAGTAAAAAATCCTAAACCATTGATGTATAACAGTTTGTCCTTTGATGAGTTCTATTTACATTTAAAACTTTGTTAGTAATTTCCATAAAATTGCAAATGACTGCAAATGAAGTAAACAACGCTCAGATGGTAAGTTACCTTGAATATCCACTTCCTTGGCCAATTTGAGAGCATCTGAGTTTGCCAAATCGGTGTTTGCCGGTGTCACAGCCAAGATAAGACACGATTCCCTTTTAATGAACTGCATTATCATGCCTCTAATTTGTTGTTCTATGTCTACCGGTTGGTCACCGATGGGAACCTTAGTTAAACCGGGGAGATCAATAAGAGTTAAATTTAAAACTGTAAACAGACAATGTCAATTTCTGTATACAAATGATATGTTGACATTTATTTACCGTGTGGCGAATAAACTCTCAAGTTGATGGGTATGTTGGAAATGCCTTTATTGCTCCCCGTGACTCGATCCGTTTCTCCTTCGATCTCGCGCCGGACTTCGTCGAAATCAACGAATTTTTTGCCTTTGCAGTGGAGGAATTCGGCATATTCTGAAAAAAAAGAAGAAATGTAATGCCAACAGTTTGTGGTCCTATTTACGACAGATCCGTATTCAGATTTTACAGGATTTGTGATGCAAAGAAAACTTTATTAAGAACAAGCGTTTGGTAATACATTATTTATAGCAAAGCCTTCGTATTGTAATTTTCAATGGAACCGTATATCGAAGCACTGTCTTTCAAAATTTCAAAAGTATAAAAAAAGCTGTATCAGACGTCTTAAATGGAGTAGTACACAAAATTTTGAAACTTTTTTTTATAAATAAAACTGCTTAAAATTAAAAAAAAGAAGAAGAAAAAGTAAAGCATTTCTTCGGTCGATTATAAGATGCGTGGCCAACACAAAACTCGCATTTCGTTGTTTAGCTTTGCGGAGGGAACATGTCTACGTGAAGCGTAGCCCACGGGTTTGGCTAGTTTTAATTTAATTAATATAATGAATACTAAGATGATACAGGGAATACAGAAAATATAAGCAAGTCAATGGTCATCGTGACCACTCCCACCACGTCTCATCTACGACTGATTTAAAATCTAAGTTGTTTCTTAAAACTGTCCTTCCATTCTCACTTCTATCGATCTCTCACTCACATTCATACCTTAATGCTTACTTACAATAGTTTTCCTGACAATCTATGTTTACAGCTAACACTAAATATGTAAGATCCGACACTACATAAATGTTACCTTATTTAAGGCGAAACGCTCAGTCGCCTCAACTTTGGAACCGAATTACGGCTTTCATTGTTAGGATATCTTAACGTATTGGGCATCAAAATTAGTAAAAAAAAAACCTTCATCACGGCAAAACGTTGTTTGTTCAGAAAAAAAATTTATTGCCAAAATGAGAAGCCAAAAAAATTTTTTTTAACAAACGTGTTGGTGCTTGATTTTTACTGATCTCTGTATTCGGTAAATGCAAGGTGTTTTTATAAATATTGAAAAATAAATTTGCAAATTGTCCCCAAAGTTCGCTAGTTTCAAGCAATGTTGGCGTGGTTCAAGGTAACACAGGCCCCGCCCCTCCGCGGTAGGCAGACGTGTCGACGGCTGACCGTATTATATTTCGTGTGTGCCGCAGCTCGTTCTTAAAAAGATAACAAAAAAGTAAAGTAAACAAAAACGGGCCAGTCGCCTTAATACCCACAATACATCAATTTATAAACAGCTAATTATCTCCCCCCATTGAGCTCGGATAACAGTGGACCCTAATGATGAATTCAGACAGATTTTGTACTGTATTTTGTAAAAAAATAAAACTATATGGGGTAAAAATAATGTAGACTTCGAAGCGAAATAAGATCACAAGGAATGTATCAGTTCAAACCTAGGAAAAGAACTTCAAACGTCAAAGTAACAATAAAGCTTAAGCAGAGTTTACAGTGTTTCACTTTGGATGTACATCCCGTGTAAACATATATATGTAGTATAATAATCAATCATCAATCAATCATTTTCATGTTCACTAGATGGATCCTTTAGGCTACTTGAAAATTTTCTAAATGAGAAGAAAATCACGTCCAAGATTTTCTGTAAATGTAACATTTATTTGCTCTGGATAATACAGGATCCTCATTAATGATTCATATATCCAGTGGCCTTTGGATGTAACAATTACCCATCTATTTGCATGTAAATTTATTTTTTCAGAGGTAACATGATGTCTGAATCACATATGAAGACCCAATATAATACTTAAACTGTTCATTATTGTCATTTTAAAAATTTAGTCCAATCAATGGCATTTAGCAATTGCTAAACGCTCATTTATTTCAATTTCTTCACGGTAAACTGCAAAAAAAGCCGTTTGAAGTGAAAGCTGACAAAAAAAAGAACAATGGTTAATATCTTTGTTTAATTAAGACAAAACACCAGAACGAATTTTAAATTTTAATTTAAGGATATTGCTTAAATTTAATTATGTGTATGTGTTTCGTTATAGAAGAACAATTCGCATTAGGAATTTATTTGAAGTAGGAAAGGTATTGTATTATAAATAAGAATGCAATTTAAGCTCCACCAACAATTTCATGTTTTTTTTTTTTCTTCTTTAGAACAGGAATATTGTTTCACTTTTCTTTTGATGGTTCTCATTACATTCATGGTCATAACCTCAATTTTTTAGACATTTGATTGCTAACATGGGGATGGAATTGCCAAAAAATACCTAAAATATTTTTGTTTTCCTTTTCAATAAAGTGAACATTCTTCAAATGGGTCCTGAAATGCTTCCTAGTCTACAGTTCTTCAAACATTTAGATTAATTTCAAAACTATCGGACAAAAATCGATGCAATATTGCAGTCTGTGGTAATATTATACAGGGTTATTCACGTAAGATGAAGAGCCAGGTAAAAATGCAACCCAAAATACTTTTTACTAAACACACATTATTTTTTGGTATTTGAAAAATAAATGAAAAATCCAAGTAGGTATTAATTGGTTTGAAAGGCGTCATCACATTTTTCGTTCGCAGTTATTAGTAAAGAACGGGTCATGGAAATAGTGATCTATCGAAAATAAAGAAAATAAAGAAGTTCTCATAAAAAATCTGCCTTCCGACATGCACAGGTGCTATACAAAGCGAGTTTGCCGACTGCAACTCAGAGCCGGATTAAAAATTATTAGTTTAGTTACAGATGACATTATTATGGACTATAATTTGGTCGATTTAGCCAAAAACAATTTATTATGATTATTATGACTTTATTGGTCTACACTTTTTGGTATAGCAAAGACCCTTTAAAATAAATTGATTTGACCCAACAAGGACCACGAGGAGGTACGAGCAATCCTTGTCAAAAATAAATTTGCATTCTGCATCAATAATAAAATAAAAAAAGAAATGAAGTGCATAAATAAATGCAACAAACACGCCTTTAAAAGGCGCGATAAAAAAAAGCAGTACGATCCTGTTTCATCAAAGTCGCGTGCCGACACACGAATTCTCGATCAGCAGGTTTTTTATGAGAACTTTTATTGCTAAATGTTAAGAAAAAGTTTGTTTTTATAGCTTGTAGTATATCTTTCTTTTCTGCATTTATATTAAATAATACATATGTGTATACACATATACAAGGTGTTATGAAAGTCCTAGAAAAAAATTTAACCACAAGTAGAACTCGTCAATTTGAACAACTTTTTCAAAAAACTTTTTTTTTTAAGTTGTTAGTTTCCGAGATAAGCTTACTAGTAAAACTTATACCCGCCACTGTCTGTGATCAACTTTATATTGCTATTCGCCAGCCAGCGCTCTATCATATTAATACATTATTTAACAGTGTTTAAGTAAAGAGTGCAATTACTTACTTTTTATGACGCCTATAAAAAATTCTCGCAGTCACATCCGTCGTTTCGTGAATTTGTGAACTCATTATGACGTTCGTGAATTTGTTCACCAGTTTTTTATTTACGCTGGGACCTGGGTTAGTTCTTCTGCGTTAACTATTAACAGGTCTTGCACAAAAAGGCGCAGAAAAATGTAAAAAAAATGTGCGATTTCAGCAAAGTGATAAATAGAAAAAACGTTTATTTTGACGAATTCTACTTGTTTATTCCTTTTATCGAACATTCACAATTTTTATCAAGCGTTTATTTTTTGTGTCAATCATCTGCTATGTATTTATATGATACAGTTATATTTTTCATCTTACGTTACGAGTTTTTATACCGAACGGTTACCCTTTTTACCTTACCTTAACTAATTACATATCAAACGTCGATCTTTTTTATCTTATGCTTAGTTTTATATCGAACATTCGCCAGTTTTATCGAACATTCGCCTAGAAACTCCCAGCATACCAGGTCTATATTTTCTGACGTCGTTGGTCTTATTATTACAGAAATTCCCTTATTACGATGCGACATCTTGTGAGTAGTAGTTAGTAGTGATGCACGAAGGAGTGAATCCAGAATCCGAATTACATAGAACTGCCCCAAATTTAAAATAACCAACAGTTGTATACGCCCTCTTAAGTATAGAAATAAAAAACTAGTGGGCGCCAGCCAACTCTTACAGTAAAATATGACCAACGTTGAATAATCAATTTTACATCAATTTTATGGTAACATGAAAACATTACCAATAGTAGTAATCCCAAACTCAAATAACACGGAGATTTGCGAAACTTATTTACCATTTGAAGAATTTATTGCTGAATAAACAACCAAGTGTAAAACGGAAATTAAACATCAAGACAAAAACAATCATAATTAAATGTTATATGAGAGTATAAGTATCTAGTGAGCTCATCGAGATTAAACTGCAAATTGTTTTCGCAAATGTAAAAACAAAACAATTTACTGTTTCCACTAAAAATAAGAAAAACTACAAAAGTCTGTTCAAACACACTTGAAACCACTACTAGAATTTTCTCCAGAGGTTTTCCTTTTTCCGTAAGAGTTGGCATGGCAAACCACACGTAAACTCTTTATGGATGAAAGCACATACAGAACTTTAAATGTATGTACCTGAAGCGTAAGAAAGCAATTTTACTTCTTTTATTTTGAGACTGTAAACATTAGACATATTCCAAAAAAACTCTCTCCACGTTTGAATTGAATTAAATATTTCCTTGAAGAAATTATTTTAATTAATTAATTATATCATAGAGCGAGCGGTCTCTTTACTCAATTATAACATTGTTGGAAAGCTTAATTACTACGTCAACGATGACACATGGAAATGATGGAAACGAACCAAATTACGGTGAGTCGCTTTAGGTTTCACTAAGAGTTTACGCACGAATCTTTTTGACGCATTTTTATGCAGTTACTTTTTCTTGAGAGGAACGTGCGTTTTTCATTAGAAAATAATTTACTATCCATGACTATTCTCTTTGAACCGAATGAAATCTACTGGACTGGAACAGATCCAAAATAAAAACTGAACCTATGAACTTATTGTGGAGGGCCTATGCCAAAAGTAATACGCACCTGAACCGTTTGAAACGGCAAATGCTGCCGCCCAATACGGGAAATGCATACAATAAAGCCAGGGCTGCAATAAAGCCATACTACTGTAATAGTATTTAACGTTACAAGTCCGGTAGGTTACTTGTAACGAGTTAGACATTATGGACGAGGCGACGTTAGGAGCCGAGTCTAGAATGTCTAAACGAGTTACAAGTAACTACCGGACGTGTATCGTAATGCATTTTATTTCATACTGTAAGCCTGTACTTCATTATTTTATTTCAAAAATCAAAAAATCACATTTTGTGAAAATCGCATCACCTTTACTGTACATGTAAAACTTCATCAGTAGCTGACAAATACGTTTGACAATGTCAGATTTGATTTATAAAGATGAAACTGTCCGGTAAGTGTTGCCTAGCGACACTTACCGGCTCTGATACTGTAATAGCTCACCTACTGGACGCAAATTGATCCTTTAATGGAACATCTACCGGACAGTATGAAATAAATTAGTAAAAACTACAAAATATGGCAAAAACTTATATCATATTTTGAACACATTGTAATAAAGTCACTTGCAAAGCAAATCAGTCATAGTTCATGCTTGCAATGATTTCAATATCGCTTTTTTTTTCGAGCACTTTTCACTTGTCGCTGAAAAATATGGTAAGATGTCCATCTAAGATTGTACATTTTTTTAAGAGATGTATACATATTTCGATTGAATATTAGTGTTTTTTAATTTACGTGATAATGTACGGTTTGTGTTGTTTCAAACATAGAAATAAAACAGTTATGCCGGAATACCAGCAGAAGACAAGAACTTATAATGATACCCAAATATATAGTTCTTTTGAGTTAACAGCAATAGATACTAAAAATATTTCTTTCTTTTTACCTAACCATGGCCTTATTGTATGCATTTACCTTACATAAAGACATGCGTTATTTATTAAAGCCAAACAGAAATGATGTCTTTTTTAATTAAAGTCTGTTTTAACAAATTGCTTTGTACTTTTCCTGTGGCAATATTAAGGGATATGCTGTATATGAAGGCTTATAACTTATAACTACACGAAATATAAAACAATACAACAGAAAATATGTAGAACGGACAGTGACACTGGGGTAGGTTTAAAGAGCTTCACACTAAACACAGAATTCTAATTATAATTCATTCTGTTTATATCGCACTGCGAAATATAAAAATTATTTTCTTGAATTCTGGATTTCAACCCAAACATAAAGGTTTAAAGATAATGATGTTAAAACCAACTGATCACAATTCATACTGTTTATACTACAATGTGAAATATAAAAAATAATTTTACTTGAATTATTATATACACGAATAAAACAGATCTTGACATTTTGTTTATGTTATCTCCGGCTGCAACAGAGCGAAACCTAGTAGATTGTTTTATTAGGAGTAAAAGTAGGACTTTTCGTGGCAAATACAGACGCGCCACAAAAGCCACTTTTCTCCTAATAAAACATAGTATTTTTTCTTTAAACGCCGAAAATCCCCCACGAAATACAAATTTGACAGTTTACTAACTTCAACGACATAATTAAATGACATGAAAACTTTTCATAGCACACTCTTTTCAATTGAGCGGCAGACAAAATGGTCATTTGTCATTGCCTATTGACGTATACAATGTCACGTTTTTCTGACGTTTGAAGGCAAAAAAATCATTTCAAATAAACTGATACGAGACAGGAAGCTCATTTTAAAACAAACACTTGTCGCTACATGTACGTACATAAAGAATCATTTTTTTATAAATGTCTGGCAGTATGCTTAAATATGGAACGCAATTCCAAGTTGTTAAAATTAAGTTAAACGCCCTGGTATATCTATCATTGTTCTATTATTATTAGAACTCTATTAGATAAAATCAGAAATCTGCAGATTCTCTTCTCTTCACGTGCATATCTGTACCTCAAAACTAAACTGTATTAACTCCACTTTTTTCAGAAAATGGGTTTTATGCACCTATCAATACAAGAAAATCTTTAAACTGGTCTCCTATAAAATTTCATTTTTGTGACTTAATACAGTTTAGCTCTGGGGTACAGATATTATGATCAAACATAATATGTATAATTAAGAAATGATCATTAGTTTCATTAGTAAGTATCAAGCCCACATGAAAAAGCAAAAATGGGTTAAAATGAGTACGTCGTTAAATGCATGAATTATTATTTTAGAAGTATCACTTTGTAATTTAATCATTAAAGTTTTGTCTATTTTGATTAATTCTATAAATTTAATGAAGAGATGTTTTTTTTAAAGTGTTTTCTTATTGATTTGCTGAAGTACAAATACAAATACCAGAAGAAGCCTACAAAAACAACTACGAGTCAAACGTCAGAGTATGTATACGTTTCTTTTTTTACTCTACATATACTCAGTGACATTAGAAGTGTTACATCCAGAAGGAATAATTTTTGGACGTGATTTTTTGGCAATGTGTTAAGCTTACATCAAGAATGAAACGATAAGATTTGCAAGAAATTTTAATAACATATAATTCGAAAAAAATCAATAATGTGTTTGGCGACCCCGTAGCAAATACACTCCTGTACACGTCTGGGCATCGACATAATGAGATGGTCGATGTCTGCTTGTGGCACCTCGTTCCAAGCAACTTGAACTTTCTTGGATTAACCGTGTCTGTGGTCAGTCTTCTCCCCATTATCTTCTATGGGATTTAAATCCGGTGAACGGGGTGCCAACGGCAAAACATTAACGCCAACTTCTTGGAGAGAGTCCATAGTTCGACAAGTAATATGTGGACGTGCGTTGTTTTGGTGAAAAAGGAAGTATGGACGATGATCTAGATAAGGCAATAAACTGGTTCATAGGATGTCATCAACATAACGCGCAGCTGTCATACTGCCTCGAATAAACGGCTACCATAGACAATATCCTCCAAAACCGTTACTCCAACAGTCCTGTGCACATGCCTCTCAACAGCAAATCCAATATCACGTCGCTCTCCACGGCTTACCCTCCGACGGCCATCATGCATGCCTAGGCAGAATAGCGATTCGTCGCTGAATACGACATTATGACATTTTGCTTCTCAACGCTGCCGTTCTCTGCACCAATCCAAACGTTGACGACGGTGTTCCGCAGTCAAAGGAAGCACTGATCGTGGACGGTATGAAAAAAGTCTAAAAGCTCAAAGGTGGCGATATAATGTTCGCATACTAACAAGTCGACCTTCTTATCCAAACCATTGGTCAGAGTTGGCGCGTAGTAGCAAAACGGTCTCACAAAGCCTATCTTGACGCTCTGTGGTACGCCTCGGTTGACCTGTCGGTCTGTTTCGTGTTCCTCTACCTTTTTCTGTCCACACCCGACACACGCATTACCGTCATTGAAGTGCAATTAACACGACGGCGACGCGACGGGCAATTTCGCGATAAGACAAATCAACTTCTGCAATAATTCTTCCCCTGTCAAAATCACTAAGATGGTGATATTGTTGATGCCTTGTTATGCTTAACACAAGTAGGCGGAGACACAACAACTGAAAATACCTGTATATACATACTTATCAGCTCCGATAAACTGTTTTCTTCACAAAAACTAAAATACCTGTACATACTTATCAGCTCTGATAAACTGTTTTCTTCACAAAAACTAAGAGATTAATCTTTCTTTTTTTCAAAAACTGTCAAAGATAAAACGTTGCAATGGTTATCATAACAAGCTTTAAATATAATCTATCTGTTGTCAAAAAGACCATTCCAGGAAATTATTCCCTCTGGTTGTAACACTTCTAATGTCACTGATTGTGAGTATTCAACTCCCAATAAATAATAAGGGAGATAGACTTAGTATAACCGTGGAACAGATTTTATTTTGCACCCACGTAAAATTCAATGATTCCATGGAAATATACAGTCCCAAGATACGACCCACTCTTTCTTTGCAGATTGATTTTGACGTTGAAAAAATGTACACTAACCCCCACTGAAGAATGGACAACGGGTAAATGTTGATAAACGTTGTAATAATTGGTAATAAGAAGGCTAAATAAAAATTCTTGAAGAAATGCAAAAAACATTAATTTTAGTCTTACAAAAAATCCCTTTCTAGATACAATGCGGGCACTATTCATAGTATCTTTGTCACTCATTTTTCCGACGGGCTCCACAAAAAGGGTGGAAGAGCCGATATAGAAAAATGAGGCTTGCTTGCTAAAATTAAGTGACGTTGCTAGCTCTCGCACATACTATAAATTTTATAATAGCCCAGTAAAGTTAATACTTTTGCTTCATAAAAATTCCGACCAAGCTGTATTGATGAAGGATACATCAAGGCAAAACGAAGACAATATTAAAAGGAGAAAGATAAAAATACATATATGTATTTAATATGAAGAAGACATCGCAGCATACATGGTAATATTATTAGGTAATAATACAGGGTTATTCACGAGTGTTTACGGGCCTAACATTGGCGCAATATACATATTTCATAAATCACTGTATATTATTTTATTCAGGCATGTAATTAACTGTTCGGTATTTTAATGCATTTTTGCACAGTAAAAAATTGTCATTTTAAGTATAGTAACCAGTTGCACGGTAGGTTACACCAGTATTTAAATATATGTTTGCATAGTAAAATATAGCATAACTGCTATGTATTTCATTGCTTTATGCACAGTATAAAATATGTTTGCTCGGTATAAAATCATTTAATACGTATTTAATTGCGTCACGCACAATATAAAAAATATATATATGTCCGGTACAATTCAATAAGAACAATTATTACAGATTGCACAATATATTCTAATATACAGTGTGATCATAAAGTTCCGCACAAAACTCATAATTTAGTTATGTTGTTTCTGCAAAAAACGCTCGAACAGGTCAATTTTTGTTTTTAAATAGCTATCTTTCGACATAAAAATTTTGTTCATGACGTGCGTAACTTTTTTTTTAAATTACAAGTTTTACTTCAAAAAATTTAATTTTCATTCCTTGAAAAAATACTATTTCACGAATCCGAGGTGAAATGGCGCAGATTAGTCCCGAAGTGTTCAAAGCGTTAAAACACGTCTGGGAATGTGTCAAATAGTTGGCGGGTGTCAGTTTGAGCACTTGCGTTAAATTTTATTAAATGGTTTTTCATTTTTCGTTTTGTTTTCCAAATTTATTGTTATTTTTCAATTTTTTTCTAGGAATAAAATTTTTATTTTTGATGTAAAACAATTATTCCAACAAAAAAAAAAGTTATACAAAGTATCAATGTTTTTACTCTTGTTGAATAGAGAATTGAAAACTATTTAGAACCCAAAAAAGTTGGGGGCTGCCATTTAAAAAAATTGATGACGGTGTCATAGTTCAAAAACAGATGACGTCATCAACAAAATTTTTATGTCAAAAGATGGCAATTTAAAAACAAAAATCGATCTGTTCGAGCGTTTTTCACAAAAATAGTACATAACTAAATTATGAATTTTGTGCGGAACTTTATGATCACTCTGTATAAAAATCTCGTGTCACGGTGTTTGTGGTCGAACTCCTCCGAAACGGCTTGACCGATTTTTATGATTTTTTTTTGTATATTTGGCAGGTATGAGAATAGGTGGTTAACTATTGTTCACATGGACTTGGGCTGGACCGATTTTTATGAAATTTGTTTCGTATATTTGGTAGGTATGAGAATAGGTCGTAAAGTATTTTTCACATGGACATGGTGGCCCAGGGGGCCCCTTTGGGCTGGACCGATTTTTTGATCTTGGATTTGTTGGATTTTTTCCGCCTCGAATAGCAGAATAACTATTAAAACATGGATATGGGGGCCCAGGGGGGCCCTGCGTCATTGATTCTGAGGCGGTACAAACTTCGCCGGGTCAGCTAGTAAATATATATAACATGATTTTTCTCCTATGCAAATAATATTTTACCCAGAAAATACTTAACATTTAGATTTTTATACCGAGCGTCCAGTAATCTACTGAACACTCTTCAGAAAGTACTGAACATTCAGATTTTCATACCGAGCGTCCATGATTTTTACTATGCGTTTAACATATTATACTTGGCAGTGTGGGTTTTAAACATAGGGTACGATTTTTTACCGAGCAATTGAGTAGATAACCATGACTGCTTATTAAATACATACCGATAATAATACCTACTATGATTCTATTACTAATATTATGCATTAGAATTATATAATTTGCATTTTCAAGTTTTACCGAAAAATGTAACCAGGCAAAACGAATTAAATACCATGTGAATAATTTGTTGCGTTTTATTTATCGTTCGACACTGTCAGAATATTCAAATTTTCGCTTGTGTAAACACTCTCTGTCATGAAATAATGAAAAGGACAGATAAACGTCACACTATTTTTATGGATTTTAAGCAATTTTAAGCAAAACGTTGTATTACACTCGTTCCTGTGTAGATTGAACGCTTTACGCCACTCGGGGCTCACAAAAGCACTCGTTTCACTCGTGCTTTTATAAACTCATTGTGGCGTAAAGCGTTCAATTTACACAGGAACTCGTATAATAAACTACTACATATTTTATTATTATAATAACACTGTCATCTTATTTTTTTACGTTCACCATTTTTGAATAAATGCTCAAATTGTCTCCAAAAGTCGATTTGTTTTTAATTTATGAGGAGCTGTACCCAAAGAGGTGTCCACAAAGAAGAACACCTACAGGTAACTTTTAAAAAGTTTGGAAAATTTCCTGCCTCAAAACTGGCCCCCAATCAAGAAACCCAGACAGAAAACTGCAACTCGAAGATCTCCAAATTAGCCAAACCACCATCGGTCGAGCAGTTAACATCAGTCAAGTATCAGTTTCTAGGATACTATAAGCAAACAAATTCTATCCGTATCACATCACGTTGGTTTCTAAAACCAACGGATTACCCAAACGATGGAGTAAATAGACATAATTGCTATTATTATGCTATGGAAAAGTCTCGATTGATTAGAGAAGCTCGTTTTCAAAATTTTATTCTGTTAATGTAAAGTATTATTATAATAAATTCAAGAGTGCATGAATTTTCACAGGTTTTTGGAGTAAAATTTATTGGTTTGTGGTCATTCGGTGTTCATGTTCGTTTCCATTGTAATTTTTTTCTGCCCATGTGTTAGACTTGCATTGCGCTACGAACTTTGCGTTAATAAACAAGGATTTTCCGATTTTGCATTGCTTGGGTCAACTTTTATAAACCTGAAAGGTTTATGACGAATTATGCACTCAGCAATCTAAAGCAACTTTTTTTGAAAAAATATCAACCTATGTAGCCTTTTGGAAATGTATATACCTGGCTCGTAGTGACTTGCATAAAATATTTCCTTCTGGAAAAAATACTAGAAAATTCGAAGACAGGAATATTTAAGAAGGATCACTAATAGTCCAGGCAATGGGGGGTTTTTGATCGCAAAAGGTCGGACAGAAACGAAATTTGGTGGGATGGTAGACATAGGTCTCCTGATAGTACACCTGAGTTTGCGACCTCGGGGGCTTGCCGCTCGAGGGGAGGGGGGGTGAAGACTCTGCACCGCGACGCTTTTCGGAAAATAGCGCCGTTGTTGTAAGTGCTATCGAAAAAAAGTTGAAATAAAATATGTAGAGAACAAAATTGTGCATAATTTTGGTTCTATTCACTTTTTGTTTGCGAACAACAGTTTTCGTTTTACGGGGCGCCAAATTTTGGGGTTGATTTGCAAATTACAACAAAATCAAATTTTCAGCGCGGATTACAACGAAGATCGACTTCAAATAATCCTGCAATTTTTGCATCTGTTGCATCATGAAAGCCTCCATGTAACCTTACGTTGCTAAACATTGATTCAATTGCATCTGAATTAAAAGCACGCGTCAAGACAAAGTAAAAATTTGTTTCTGTCAGTAAGTATTTGATACACGCACTGGTACTACATGACGTAAAAATCAGTGCATGTGCAGTTTCTTTAGTCAAGCCTTTAATTTTTTCTTTGCAGACGTATTTTGGACGTCTTCAATATATTTTGGAAAGGTTTCTGATAACCACGTTAATCTCTCATCAGTAATTTCTGTGTAAGGGGCACACTGAGGGTCTAATTGTTTAAAATGCTGAACCCGATCACTTATATCATGAACTTTGAAAAATTGATTTATATTTTCTATATATTCTATCGTTGCATGTGCCTCGGAAAAATCAAAAGAAGAATTATTGTAAGCGGCTAAATATTTGAGAGCTGCAATAATAGCCGGTGAAAACATCTCTACTGCACGTAAAACGTTCATTTTTTCAAATGTATTTGGAAATAAATGTTTTTTCGTCAAAAATGGTATAGGCTTAATCAAACAGGACTTTTGTATGGTATAACGAGCGTTCAAAAATAAACCTGGTTAGAGGAGGCTGGGCATTTTTATAACAGTGTACATTGCAATTGTTACTTGTCATTTAATTCAGTTTAGGTTAGGCAACCAGCACTAAAATCGGAGAAATGTTATTGAAATTGACAGTCGCTACAGCAGCCGTTTTCTAAATCTTGTTTGCAAGTACGAAATGGTACGAAAACATGATTTTAAGACGGTCCCAACATATTATCAGAAAATGCGTGAGTTGTGCCAAAGCTGACCGGTGGGTGAAAGTGTCATCAAAGAAAGAATGTCCAGAGCATAGAAGATATCACTAAAAACACTTACATAATATGCTCTACACTTTCTTAATGAAACTTAGTGAGGCGCACCCTGATCTAATAACAGCTGCAAAAGAAAAGGTTTGTCTTTCGCTTCTGAAACTCAAGAGTTAAAACTTCTACCTAACCATACTTTTCAGATTTGCGCATTTAACAGAACAAGATTGAGTGTGAAATATGATAAAGTAACAAGCGAAACTGCAAGTGATTTCTTCCTTTGGCCACATATTAAAAATTTCATGTACCAAGCATCCATAGCCGATGTAAGAAAAAATATGAAACTGAAGATTTTTTGCAAACTTTTTTTAATGGGATCAAAAAAAAAGCATAATTCTCTACAAGAAATATCGAAAACATTTTCACCATTAATTTGCTGTAACTGTTTTGTGTCCTTCTAAGGGATTGTAAAATTCTCAATAAACATTTGTAGAAATTTGGTTAGAAACTGTCAGTTGATCATATCCTTTGGAAGAGTGTTTTAATTTCTACATTTTAAAGAAATAAAGGTGTAAAACCAAATCATAAAGTGTCCGATATCTAAAAATAACTCAATTAACATCACACCCAAAGGTCTAAATGCAGGTTACTCTCTCTTAACTCTTTATTAACCGTTATAGGAATCTTGGAGATACCTGCAGGACATTGCAGCCCAAACCCCCAAATCGTGTCGGTCTATATAAAACCGCTAACTAATACCCTAAAACACTTGTGAACACTTCTTTAAGATGCATAATAATATTGCAGCTTCTCTGAAATTTTGAGGTTATGTTATCTGTCATGGAGAGTTTCGTGTTAATCAGTCAAGCTCTACACTGTAAAAAAAATAAAACAAAAACGCAATTTCAAAGCCTACTCTAACCAGGTTTTTTATTGAACGCTCGTTATAATTGATGGAGATATTCGGCTTGAATGATACCTTTGCTTGAAGCCATTTTGTGGTCGAGAAATATATTTCTGGCATTTTTTATGGCATGACAGTAATCAAAACTCAGGAATAATGGCATTTGGGGATCTACTGGATGTTCAATTCTGGTTTTAAGTTCTCCGCCGCCAAGAGATTTAAAAAGGGCTACGTTTGATTTATGGTTATCTGAAACCAGTCTTAAAACTCTGAAACCAAGGCTGTGTACCAATTTTAAAATATTTAGAGTTATTTGGTGAAATCGCTCAGAAGACAGCGTTTTATGGAAAAAATATCCAACAGGGATCGTGTATTTGGAGGATAAGCCGTGAATAACAAAACACAAGAGTTTGTTGGCCAAAACGAGCCGTTTTCCCATTGGATTGTTTGTTGTGATAGTAGGTAATCCATAAAACGTGTCTTCTAAGCGACTATACTCCAGTTTTTGTTTAATTGCCATATCATCAACAATTACTGAACATACTCGTTCAACGTCTTTTAAATTATTAGCTTCGGCTAATAATCGACTTTCAATTAAATCACGAGTTCCTTTTATGCCGCACATATATCTCCTCAATGTAGTCTTTGATGGTGCTTTTATAATGTACGATCTTCTGGCAAATTCGTAGCCTTTCGGTGATGCATAACGCCAAGCAATGCACTGGCGTATTGTTGATTCCGTCCATTTTGGTCGTTTTTTCGCGTAATTATATACCTGGTCTAAAATAAATATAGCCAATGAATTTGAATTTTCAGCATCAGCTTCTAATTTTACAGTTTCAGTTTGCAAGCGCTGTTTGTCTTTTAGAGTTTTCTCATAGGTGTCCTGCAATCGAACATATTTTTCATTGGCCCGGTTTAACTTAATCCTTAAATTCACTATTTCATCTATCAGTAACACCTTATCATTATATAAATCATCCGTAACATGAGGAAATGAAGCTTGAATATGGGGAATACCCAGATTATTACTATTTTCGACTGAATCAGCGGTAAATCTCCAAGGATTTGGAAATTCTACTACGGAAACAACTTCGACAGCAGCACAAGGTTCATGTTCGGTCAAAACATCAAATGGAGATGGCGAGGCTCTATTACCACTATTCTGGGGAGCAGTCTTCTCATTATGGGAAAGGATCTTTACATGGAATCTATTGGATGGTTCATTCAAAAATAAAGTGGGAACAGCGTCTTGCTTTATTTTTTTTCCTTTGTGGTAAAAGCAACTGGGTGTGAAATGTTTTCCACAAACCAATAAATTATTTGCAATATTAGATCCTATGAAATGTATTATTTACTTTATAAATGATTAAAAATAATGATATAAAAATTTACCTTGAACATTAAATTTTTTTTTATTTCATACTGTCCGGTAGATGTTCCATTAAAGGATCAATTTGCGTCCGGTAGGTGAGCTATTACAGTATCAAAGCCGGTAAGTGTCGCTAGGCAACACTTACCGGACAGTTTCATCTTTATAAATCAAATCTGACATTTTCAAACGTATTTGTCGTCTATTGATGAAGTTTTACATGGACAACAAAGGTGATGCGATTTTCACAAAATGTGATTTTTTGATATTTGAAATAAAATAATGAAGAACAGGCTTACAGTATGAAATAAAATGCATTACGATACACGTCCGGTAGTTACTTGTAACTCGTTTAGACATTCTAGACTCGGCTCCTAACGTCGCCTCGTCCATAATGTCTAACTCGTTACAAGTAACCTACCGGACTTGTAACGTTAAATACTATTACACCACAACCTCTTAATGATGGGATTAGAAGGGAATGCATGCATTGTTACTTTAATACCTGTTTTTTCGCAATTGCGAACGCAACAGTGTTTTGAACTTGGTGACATTTTTCAAAATTTGTTCACTTGAAGTTTAAATTTTGACGATTTTGTATTCGAATTAATGTTTTTTCCCGCCTTCTTAATTTTTCATACTGTAACAGTTTCCTATGCGCGAGGTGGTGACATCTAGCGATATTTCGTCTGTTTTCCAAACGCAAGGTTTCAAGCGATTGGCACGACTTGAAATTACTGTCATCGGCGCGGACAACGGTTATAATACTTAAAAGAGTGGTTTACACCAGTGTACACTTCGTGGCAGTGGAATGACATTGATCTCTAATAGTACGAGAGCTAGCAACGTTTTTGAGAAAAAATTTTAGATCGGCTGGTCTTTTGATATTTGAGTTGGCTTCCTTGAAACAGGGGGGCCCGAGGTGCCCCGGTCGAAACATGGGGCCCCCGTCGTAACATCGGGGCCCAAGGGGTCCCGTCAAAACATGGGACCCGAGGGGCCCTTTCGAAACATGGGGTCCCGAGCTGGCTTCCTTGAAACAGGGGGGGCCGAAAGGGACCTCCTTGAAACAGGGGGGCGTAACTACCATAGAACCGCCGTAAAAGCTACTACGCTAGTCGTTGCATTCACATGCTAGTCGTTTCATCCCCACCACCCAAGTGTTTGAAATTGTCAGTATGACAGCAGACAAAGGCTCTTAAAAAACCGTTTTTTTGTGAAAAATTGCGTTTCTACAAGAAATCCAACTACATAGGTAGACTTAAAAAGCAAAACTTTATCTAAATACAAAATTTGATCCAAAGCGTTAGAGCCGTTTCCGAGATCAAAGAAATAAATTTATATATAATTATGTAAATAAATAAATTTACAAGAATTGTTCGTTTAAATATATTAGATTAGATTAGATTATTATTATTAGTAGTTGATTTATCTTTCACCATCTTAATATCCAGAAGATTACTAAAATTATTTGTTTAAATTATGTATTTCGGTGTTAAAAAAATAAATTGTGAGTATCATTAAGTCTGTCCATTCCCCGTGAAAAATAAATCAACTAAAATAAACAGTTGGATCTAATTAACCTCAAAGTATTATTAATTGTTTAAGTTTCTACATTTAATAGAAGAACTTGGACCACATATGGACATTGGTCACAGATCAAGCAAAATACGAATTGAGCTCCGAATTTTTGCAGTTCTTTAGTTTTTTGCAGCTCTCAATTTTTTGCCACTGGTAATTCTCAAAGAGGTACTCAATGTTATTTGCTATGCAGATGAAGCGGTACTCATTGCTGACTCAGAAGACAACTTACAAAGACTTCAACACTCCTTCAACCAAACAACAAAGCAACAAAATATGATCAGCAATACTGACAAAACCAAATGCCTAGTAACATCCAAAGAGCCGGTAACGTGCAAATTAGAGATCGATCAGAAGATTATCGAACAAGTAAATCAGTTTAAATATCTGGGAGCTAGTATAACAAGTTAGAGAACAAACAATGAAAGCATCTTGAATCTCAGGTTGCTTAAGAGATATCGTATGGAGAAATATTTATTACCTCAAAACGGAGAGCAAAATAAGAATATACAAATCAGCAATAAGACCCATCATAACATACGCGGTCTGAAACAAGACGACACCTCCAAGACACAGCAAATGATGCGAACAGCCGAAATGAAAATAATATGAAGCATTTATGGACAAACATTACCCGACAGAGTTAGAAGTCAGGACACCAAAAAGGTTGGAGAGAATGCTGGACATCTACATCCGTAGAGGCATAGAAAGAAAACAGGCAATAGCCTATCTACCACAGGTAGAAACAAAGAAGAAGAAGAAGGTATTGGGGAAGAATATTTTATACAATATTTATATTTATTTTATTATTAAATATAATATTAATATTTATGTTATCGATATAGATTTTTTACCTTGTGTTTTTGATGAACTAGGTATTTATTTTGCGTTTTTAGGACTTTCGATTCATTGTCTGCATTTAAGTTTTAAAGAACTATTCCAGATTGTCATAAAGCGCATGCCCGATTATGAACCGGTTCGGGATTTTAATTTACCGCGAACGAAAATTTTGAACTGCTCCGTGAAAAATTCTGAAATGCTAGTCTAGATGAACCAACAAACTAGCATTGTTTGTTGATTTGTCTATCAGAAAATGAGTGAGTTCGAAGGATGTAAATAATCTAAACAATTTTAGAAGTCTTAGCCAAATTTTTAGTTGTTCCAGAAGAGGGAAAGGAACTCATCAGTGGACCCACCAAAATACTTTGGCAGTCCAAGAACTATACAAAAAATATCGGGGGTAGGTAGGGGGTTGCCAAGACGATGATAGGAATCGAGTTATGTCATTGTTTTCTGATACAAATGTTACGGTAACTAAAACAAGCCCCCCCCCCCCCCCCTTAGGACAGAGAGACGTAGCTACCATCTGAACCGCGTAGGTAGGCAACCCAGTATTCCGTGGTCCAGTTAGTGATCGTCGTAATAGGGGGGGTTACCTTGGGACAGATGGGCCTTTTAAGGACACTCTTTGAACATGGCGACACCCTTGGGACAGGTGGGCCCCCTTGAGACACCCTTGGGGCAGGTGGGTTCACTTGGAATACACTTATTTGGGTTACCCGTGTAACAGGGGGGGAGAACAATGGGACACCCTTGAGACAGGGGCGGCCTCTTCAGACATCCTTGGGACACCTTGGGCCAAGGAGGAATTTTGGGGAAACCTTTGAGACATGGGTGCTACGGCTAATGCTACCAGCTTTTTATCTGCAGAGTTCCTATGCAGATCTGCAAACGTTCTAAATCTTACTATTAAGGGAGGGATCCTCCCGTATTCTTCCATAAGAGCTATGCGTACCAATATAAAAAAAAACGACTGAAGCAATTCCAATGAAATTTTGACACAAAAAAAAACCTAGTGTGTTTTTTTCGGAAAACAACTAAATTATTATAAAAACCAGTTAGGTTTGGAAAAATAAATAAAATTGGGATTTAATTTATGAAAAGCGTTATGCTGAGGCCGGATCCGAAAACCAAAATAAACTTTGACTCTTGGTTTTACTTAAAATGGTAATAAATATCGAAAGGGTGTTTTCCAATAGAGACTTGCGGGCGTAAACTATTGCACTGACTCAACCAATCGTCTGTTTGCTGGGTCTATACATACTGTCTATGAGCCATAAATTATCGAGATACAGGCAACTTCGTTTATGTAATTGCTACCATCTTCATGATTATAATACAATGTGTTCTTTTTATGGGACTTACGGTAGTAATAGTGGGAATATTAATAGTATCAACGAATGAGTGAATATTTTATTACTATCTTGTGGATTTGTAAATTGGACAAAGGTAGCTGTTACTGTACTTAGATAGAGGTATAGATTTGATAAAAATTAATGTCATTTGAGCAAACCACAGCATACATCCTGTTATCAATGTATCAATGAAAAATGGAATAACATTTTTATTACTTTGTTATGATTTTCTATGTTTGCCCTATTATTATAAACCATTATGAACAGGTAATAAAATTTTAGGTAAGTCCGTCAAAATTTTCGATACAACGTCAATTGCACATCTCAGGTATAAGCATTTATCATTTTGTGGTGTTTGTTGATCGGTAAACGGATCTATTTAGGGAAAGGATCACACGCGATGATTGGAAAACAAAAATATGCTTGAAAAGTTTTCAAAGTTTCACAAGCACTGCATATTTCCAGTTTGGATAATTTGGGTAAAGTTAAATTATTTGTCTCGGTATTCTTAGACTAGAATAAGGGCTTAGAATATGATTGTGGGTTGGGCCTACACTTACAAGAAAAAAACACGCCGTACATTTTACTTCATTATGGTAGTGTAATACAATAAAAAACTATCAACTATCATTTTAGTTTGTGTATTTTTTTATACGAAGATGAGGAGGGTGATGATACACACAAAATTCAAAATAGCAATTCTTTGGCATAATATTACAAAACGCTGAAAAAATTTAACTTGGGTAATACGGTTTTTAATTAAGTCACATATTACCGTAATCCTTGACAAATGAGGGTTTCACTGATCTCAACAAAATATATGGTTCTATTTATTCTATTGTAAAATCCACATCTTCAGTTTTACGTATAACCTTGTACTTTGATTAAATTGTAGTCATTGATTTTTGTCAAAAATCTCGGAGGACAGACCCTTCGTGATTTTATGGTCAAAACACGGGCGAGAGTCGAGGGTTTTACGGTTTCTACAATTTTGGTAGTGAGCAGGTACCGATGGGAGGATACAAATTTCGCTAAAGCAAAAGTCAGATTTAAGCTCCATCCACAGGCGGCCAACGAAGGCGTTCCTTAAAAGAAGAGATAAGAATGTCGATGGATGAAATTGAAGACTCATTTAGCTTTAGAGGTGAAAATTCTACGCAGTAAATTAGAAGAAACACATCTTAACAAAAAGAGATTCCTAAAGGAACTGAAGATAAATAAATGTTATTATTGCAAGCAAAAAGAGCACTGGGCTAGAAAGTGCAGAAAAAGCATTTCAGACTTGCAGAAGATAGAAACTGATTATACTCTTGATTTTTCCTCACTGTATTTTACTAGCGCCAACGATGCAAATACCGTGCGATCATTTAAGTTATAAATTCGAGTAGGCTGTGAAATTTAAATTAGGTTGGCACTACTAACTGTTGACAATTTGGTTTAATATTTGAATGTCAAAGATGTCAAAGTGACTTCAGAGAATTTCGAAAGTGCTTTTTCACGGTTTCCAGGTGGTGCCACACCTGTGAAATAGTGTTTTCATCAAAAGTGCAACCCCGTTCGACCAGCGGATTCGGAATAGATGCACATCTCCCGACCCCTGCGAGAATAAATAAATACATAAATGCAACGCAAATGCGATCGAGCCGACAAGATTTAAATTAAAGAGTGATCGAGAAAATGGTTAGTACCAAGAAGGATTTTGAAGGGTTTATAAAGAAAGAAGGAATAGCACATGATTTTTCTGCACTCTACACTCCTCAGCAGAATGGTCGCACCGTTCAGAAAGAGAAATAAGAACAATAATTGTTGTAATCGCTAATTACTCTACTTTGTTAATAAACCACATTATCTCTTTTACTAGTCCAATTCCCACTTTTCTTGAAATTTCATTACTCCATTTAATTTTGTGGATGTCTGTTCACACACTGTTGCTTACGATGAATAAGTTGTAAAGTCGGTAGAAAAAACACAGGTGTTGCAAAACTCATTGAAAACAAACAACTTCCCAACTGAAAATTGTTTTGTTGTATAACATAACCAAAATGTCATTTTATCTATATATTATTCTTATCTGGATTGCCAACATGCGCTTGAGTTATGGCCAAAAGCCAATTGTTTTGTTTATTTTCATTTCAAACTTACAGTAAATGCAATGGACAAAAAACAAAGACCATCTACTATACGAAAATAAAATGCACGAGTAACCTTGAAACAAAAATTAGTTACTTAACAAATATGTTATTAGAACAGAATAAACATGATAAACAGACTGAAAGCAACTCTTTAATTTTGACTGTAACTCGAGAATTTAAGAAACTTTTCTTAATGACATAATTCGACGCCGTTCATATTTTTCATTTTCAAAATATGTACCTCTTTTACTGCAAAACAGTGCATTCCGAATTTTACAAATGTAACTTTACCAACTTTTTACATACTTATATGAGCATACAATAACTCACTGAGTTTGTAATGTTACTGGATGAAATTTGTGTGATAGTTAAGACTTGTTAAAAACTACTTAATTATAGCGTCTTTCATTTATCTATTTTTTAAGCTGTAAGCACAAGAATCATATCCAAAACACGGCATTATTCCTTAGTTTACATATCTTTAAAAGGGTATGGAATTTTATAACAAATTTGTATTTCCTTTAACAAAATGTTGGGAGTTATTACATTTTTGTATACACCCCGCAGATGGAAATACATTATTATTGCAGTAGGATATATAACTATTTCCGGAAGTTAAAGCAATGTTGGCTACCAGTTATAAGTACACAGCTTCACTTTATGATTTCTTTAGAAATTTCGGTAAAATTAATCGCGACTGTGTTAAACACAAATATAAACAAAAAAGTATTGAATTAATTAAATAACTGTACTTATCTTAGTCATCTTTAAAGTTAGCATATTTTAGTTTTATGGATATTTCTTGGGTTATATTCTAAACTGAATAATTCCATGTTCCCAGTGGTTGTAAGATCAATACATATGGATTTCATTTCACATTGATAGTGTTTCATGCAATTTTGTTTTTAACATGTTACCTACATTAAAAACAGAAAAATGAAATGTTCCTTAAATATTTATTCCTTTTTTATTCCAAGTAGATGAAATTTTACATAAAACTGTTTAAACCTAATTTAGAACATTTTCTTTCTTTCTTGGTCCCAAACTTATAATGTAGTTAGATATTTTATTATCTTAAATTTTAACTAGATAAAACCAAATGCTATTACCAATGGTTAAGTTAAATGTCAAAAATCTCTTATGTCAATTGATTTTTCACAACCAACACTGTCCATTATCAAACTATTTTATTACTATCAAAATAAACAAAAAAGTCCTTCCCATTCACTCCACCTACAACTTACCAGAATTTGAGAAAATGAGTTGCAAAATAAGTGGTCTTCGAGTAACAATGCCTGAACCTCTAGGAAGGAAGTCTCTGCAACAAGATAATATGTCATTCAACTCTTTATCAAAATTCTTCAAAAATCAATATCCCTTTCAACCCACATACCCTAGTGTGGGGCACAATTCAAAAACCGTGACGTCAACCACAACAATTATTACCAAACGAAACCCCCAAAAATTAGTCATTGAGGTGGTCTCCCATTAAAAATTTACGCCACTTGGAGGGCACTCATATGGGTCACTGAGCATATGGGTCAAAACAATGGATAGAATTAGCACTAGCACTTACTTTCCGACAAAATTCTCCAAAACGGAGCTTTTTCCAGCGGATTGTCCGCCCACCACCGCGATTTGGGGCAGATCCAGGGTCATGTGGACCCCCAATTGGGTGAATGCATCTTGCAGCTTATTCACGATGGGAATAAGCTGCTCCATTCCCGTGTTTCCTGCCATTTTTAGGCCGGAAAAGTGTGAATTTCCTTCGAAAAATACTAATAACACTTGAACACTCTAGTAATGTATACCAACGAACATGGCCGAATAATAACTAAACGCGCATGACTCATACATTTCGAAGGTAGATTTTTTACAATGTTTCAAGTTGATCAAGATGATTTTCTAGAAAAAGAATCAAAGAAAGTGATAAGATTAGATTGTGACGATGGACGATGCGGAAAACGGTAGCAAAACTGACAGATAAGATTCTATCAAATGAACGATTTAAAATTTCTGCCGACATCAATACAGCGGCGCATGCGTATGAAGAAAGCGGGTGTTTTATTGGTTGCATAGTTCAATTTCGGTTAAATACAGTATGACCACTTTAACTCGAGTAATGGAAAAACTACATAATTATGGTCCAAACTCCAGTTCATCCAGTGAAACGCAAAGTCTATCCGCATACAGGCGTTTTTTCCCCGATACAAAGTTTTCCCTAAAATAATACTAGCGAACCCGACAGACGTTGTCCTGCCCGAACGTTGGCTTGCCCGCAATTTTTTTATTTTAAGAGATATTGGGGTGGTGAAATTTTGGGGTTATAATTATGTTCTAATATGCAAAAAAAACTTAGTTTTTTTTTTAAATCGTATTTTTTTTTTAAATCTAGAATCCGATTGCAGCGCCATCTACCGGGTCCAATTGTAAATAATCCAAGGACCCACTTGTGTGTCAATATTTTTATCTATGGATCCACTGAACCGATTGCAATAAAATTTTGCACACTGCTTTTATTTTAACACGTAGGCGCTCACTACGAAACGGTTTTTCAAAATTCCATTCCTTACTAAATAAAAAATCACTGTGTGAAGACGGGATGGGCCATCTAGTATACATTAATACAAATAAATATATTAAATTCAAATAACTTGACGAGGTAACAAAAATATTTTCAGAATATCAACATTGAATTTTAAAATATGTAGATTCCCACAGCCCAATTTCATGTTGATTTGCGACTGGTCGCAAGTGCTGATTGCTATGGAAACGTCTTAACTAAAAACCAGGCCGTAAGGATAACTTTCAATATTCTTGATTTGGAAAATAACAAATTCATGCTTTTTCTTGTAGAAACAAATCGATAAAACTAAATCTGAATGAACCCCCATGCCATTTAATTTTTTTAAGGGGGTGGCTCCCCTGGCTAAAGGGGTAAGATCTAAGAGTTGAAAGTTTGGTACAGTTTGGCCGCCCTTGATAACAAAATTGACCTGTTCGAGCGTTTTCTTCTAAGTCTTTCGAAATTGGAATTGTTGGGGGGTACAAATTTTAGTTGAGTATTTTATGTAGATTTGGAAAATATCAAATTCATGATTTTTTTGTAGAAGGGAATCGATGAATGTAGGTTTGGATAGAGAATTGAATAAGCTTTAAAATGATGTATCACACGACCCCCCATGCCACTTAAATTTTTTAAGGGGGTGGCTTCCTTGGCTCAAGGGGTGAGATCTAAGACTTGAAAGTTTGGTATAATTACGTCCCCCTTGATAACAAAATTGACCTGTTCAAGCGTTTTCTTCTGAGTCTTTCGAAATAGGAATTGTTGAGGGGTACAAATTTTAGTTGGGACACCCGATATATGAAATTGACATAGCGATCAGGACAGTCAAAAGTAGAGGCATACGCAAGAGAAGTTGCAAAAGTGTTAATTACATTTCCGTATGTTTAATCAATATGCATGCTTCTTTGTTGTTCATCCTATTGAGATGTATTTAAGTAAGTTGACCAAACGTACTCCTTCTGGGAGTTTTGTACTTACATTTTATGAGCTGTACTCCGGAGGATAGTTGTACTGCAAATGTACTTCCTTTTTATTCGAATGTTCTACCTGTACTCTTTTCCTTTGGTTCTTTATTTTTTCGGTAGGCATCCTCGATTTGTCTCGGTTCTACTAGAAAGGTTCAAATGTATCTATAAGCGGTACGGCGGTACGTAATTTGAGACACCCATTCGTTTCTGTGAACGCAGAGTACTGAGTAATGATAGTGTGTTTTTTTAAACTCTTTCTCAGTTTTGCATTTATGTTTCTTGAAAATTTATCTTCCACTTTATTTAATTACATAAAAAGTTACCTAGTTAAGTTTTCATATGGGTATTCTAGAAAAAAAAATTGTAATTGAAGTTAAAAGGACAGACGCCGAAAAATCATTTTAACGATAACTTAAAGAAATAATTTCCTTTTTTGATGCTTCCACATAAATACCACGAATCTACAGTAAAATGTACAATTTGTCGAGCAAAATTTTCATTAGCCATTGGAAAAATACAGTCTTAATTAATTTTGTTATTATAAAATTCTTTATTTTGCACCTGTCCATTATTACTATATAATACCTTGACAACGGTAGCTATTAACAGTCTCATAATGCCCGAGGGCATTATGAATCATAATGCCCGCTAATTAAAAAAAAAGTGAGACTGTCCTAGATCAAAATTTCTTTCAATTTAATAATAATTTTTATTCACAAGACTCAGGCTTAGCAATGGGCTCTAATTTGTCACTTCTTTTAGCAGAAATATTCATGAATAACTTAGAACATCAGTTCTTAACTTCTTCGCCTTTTAATGATCATTTTCTCTTTTGGTACAGATATGTAGATGACATAATTGTTTTATTCAAAGGATCTGATTCTGAACTTGATAACGCACTCAGCAACTTAAATTCTTTAAACCAATCCATTAAATTCACCGTGGAAATTGAAATCAATTCCCAAATCCCCTTTTTAGACTTCTTAATCACTAGAAATAATAATACTTTTAAATTTGACATTTATAGAAAACCTAGTATCACAGATTGCGTAATACCTTTTGACTCTTGTCACCCTGTTTCCCATAAATTTGCAGCTTTTCATTCCTTTTTCCACCGATTATTTTCTATACCACTATCAGATTCATCTTTTCAAACAGAACTTAATAACATTAAACAAATCGCTTCAAATAATGGATATTCTTTAAAAACTATAAATAAATTATACTATAGATACTATAACAAATTCAAATACACACACTACTTGGTTAAAAATCCTTCAGAAACAATTTCCTTTTCAAATTCATTAACATACTTTGGCGTCGTCTCAGAGAAATGTTCTAAAATACTTAAGAAAAACGGTTTTAAAGTTTCATTTAAAACAGATAACAACTTATCCAGATTTTTTATTAAAAATAAAGATCCATTAGATTACAAATCATCATCAGGTGTATACAAATTAAACTGCTCTTTTTGTGAGTCCGTCTACATAGGTCAGACAGGTCGCAAAATATCAGACCGTATTAAAGAACATTTCAGGCACATCTATAACAACACAGATCTTGATCCTCCACCATCAACACCTTCTTCTTTTGCCAATCATATATTAATAACGAAACATAGTTTTTCACCATCAAATTCCAAATTGATTCATAAATGCAATAAAGGCCGGAAATTAGATTTTCTTGAGACTTTGGAAATAAGGAAAGCCTTGAAACTGGAAAATAGATCTTGTTTAAATGAACAGAATAACTTCAATAATCCCATTATTAATTCACTACTTTAATTTTTCACCACTCAAACAAACTTACCAGATTCTCTTTGATCCATTTTTAATTTTTACATTTTATAAAATGTTGTTTTTACGAAATCTTTTAAAAATCATGTAACCCTTTGAAAACGTCAAATTTAATTCAAAATTACGTCAATGTCATAATTTTTTATATTCTTTAAGGTAAGAGCACCTCTTGTAATTCATCAATTGTATCATTAATCTCTTGTTAAATTAGGGCTGATGATGGCAGAAGTGTTCTGCCGAAACATGTTCCATTTATAATTTTACGCTGATTAAAGTTTGTGGAGTTCGACTTAGATATATTTAAATTTTTTAATTTAAATTTACTCCACTTAGATTTAAGAACATTCTTCTAGTTTAAAAAAAAAAGTTGTTTAAATAAGTTAGTTATTTAGAAAACATTTATTTATAACTATGATACATACAAATTAATTAATTCTTTTCTCTCCAATAAAAATTACAATTTTGGAATGTGCCTGAAAAAGATGAAGTAGTTCCAATTTTGAAATCTTTTGAGTGGACCGATGAAGAACCTGTGTTGCATTCGGTTTCATTCGGAATGATAACGGGCGCATTTTCTTTTTCGGAAACAGAATGGGCTATCATTGTAGCAATTCGGTTTTTCGAGGAAATACTCTTTTCAATGTAGCTTTCCGCTACAGTACTACTCTTCCATTTTCCATGCAACTTGAGTGTTTCAAAGGAAGCACCACCTGCAACAAGAAGCGTTGACAAAGTTCGGCGTAAAACAGTGTCCGGTGTAGCCTTTCGGGTTTTCCAAATTAAGATATTTAGCAATGATGAAGGGGACACTCCCTAGAGTAGTTTTACCCACAGGTGAATCTATACATCTATTATTTCGATAGGTTAAAAAAAGACTACGTTGTCTACATCCCTTCGGCCGCAGTGCAATGTACTTTCTAACTAAATTTAACGCTCCTATATCGCGTTCTTCAACAATGGTGGAACTCTTTGAGGTGCAAGTCTTCGTTTCTGGTACCTTGATAAGCAAAACCGCTCCTGTGTCTTCAATATCTTCAATTGTCATCTTGACCATTTCATCACGCCTTAAACCTCCAAAGACACCCATTACCAGAACAACTTTATGTAGCAAAAAGGTATCATCTGGAGCTTTTCTTATAAAAAGCAATACTTGTTCACCTTCCAACACCTTCGATTTTTTGGGAATGTATCCTTTTGATTTAACTTTCAGAAATGCTATCAATTGACTAAAAGCTGATATATTAATGTTTTCTTTAACAATTAATGTTGATTTCAGCTGTGAGTACTTAGTCCATAGACTATTTGCAGTATACTTTTTTGACTAAAATAATGTAAAATAACTAAAAATTATTATTATTCATGAGTAAAACTTACCAGTTCCTGAAAGTAACCCATCAAGACTGTTTCATTCACGATATTAACTCTATTTTTAACTTTCCATTGCAAAAAAAATTCATACTCCTTCTCGTATACGTGTTTAGACTTCACCGGCAGTAAATTTCCTTTGGCTTTTTCAGCCTGTAGTAATACATTTTGTGAAATCTCCATAATTATTGTAAGCACAACCGTTTTAAATTTACAGCACCAACAGTCACGTCAATTCACACAAAAATGCAGCGTCGTTTTCTAAAGTAAACAACCCTTAGCAACCTCTTAAATTTTTCCGTAGCAACTGCATCGAAGCTCACTATACAAAAAATAGTAAAAAACATGCAAATTAAAATCGTTTTTTACTTTAAAAGGGGTGCAAAATAAAACGTTGAAGACACCACGGGTGTTATAATGATACGCCCTCGGTCGGCGTACTCCCCTCGGGCCAAAGGCCCTCGGGTAGCACACTGCCGACCTTGGGGCGTTATCAACCTTATAACACCCTTGGTATCTTAATAACTATTATATTTCACTGAATCATTATTTGTTTTTTATACCTTGACAACGAGATATATTAAGTAAGCTATAATGCCCTAAGGCGTATAAATCATAATGCCCGCTTATTATGCCCTCAAAAAATTTAACCATGTTATTATTATTTATTTAAAGTTAAAAGTACAATTTGTAAATGAAGATCGAATAATTGAAAAATTAATCAAATTATCCTATTAAAATTTAAAAATTAAATTGGAGGCATCAGTTTTATCGAAAATTCTATTTTCGCCGGACGTTCCAGTTTCACGAGAGCTTCCAACTTCATAGATACAAGCCACTGCAAACTAAGAAATTTAGCAAAATCTAATTGAAAATTTATATATTTTTTAAATGTTCACAAATTCGAATACAGTGAAACATAAAACGTTGTATGCACCACGGGCATAACTCGATGTTTATAAATCTCGGGCAAATTAAAAAATCTCGGGCCGGAGGCCTTCGAATTTGTAACTGTTGTCCTCGAATATAAACATCGTCATTATGCCCTTGGTACATAAATATCGATTTTGTTAAGCCCCACCCCCTCCACCGCGCAATAGCTACTATGTACTCCTTTCTCGTCAATAATAAATGGTCAGCTTAATTTAAGTGGTATACTGAATGGCTTACCGTTTGATGCTGTCCGGGATGGACAAGGTATGAAAATATGACGAAAACACAAAAACGACTTGTGCAATATAAACAATAGAATTCTTATGATTTAACTCAGTATGCCTCTCCGATTTTTAAACAGTTTTATTTAGTTGTTTTGTTTGTGTCTTGTGTCGTTCAAATCTAGTAATTGAAATTTTACCCCCTTCCTGTTGACCGATTGATCTGAAATTTAGTACACACCTTTAGTTCTGATGACAATACAATTATTATAATATATATTCAGTGTCATTGTAAATCAAATCCCTTCAATATGGGTATCAAATATAAGGGAGGTAAAGGTTAGTAAAAGGCCTTACAGGCTAAGTAGGCAGTCGGGACCTGTATATAGTAATAAAACTGTTGAACGCCCACTGTTTTCTGACGAGTAAGTCAGAGGCCCGAGAAATCGGACTCAGCTCTGCCAACAAATCCTCTCACGTCCCCGAAGACATGATGTCGCGTATCTCCTGGGTTTCATAGCGGGCAATGGATGCACGTTATGTAGCTAACGAGGGAGCCTCAAAACTCGATCCTACCGACTAGTGGAGGAAAACCACGAAAAAAAAAGGCGGTCCTCCTGGTAGGGGGTTGGGTCGTTGGGCCAGCACCTCAACACTCGTCAAAATTCTTAAATATACTAAAATTTTCCTAGTACAGCCTCGGACTAATAGATGTTTGGACAGCAGTATTCTTCCAGAAAACTGGAAAAAGAGGTACATCTCTAGCATCCATAAAAAAGGCAGCAAGAAAAATTGCGAAAACTATAGAGGAATTACGGTGTTGAGCTCCATAGGCCGAATATAAGGAAATATAATTAAACAGAGAATTGACGCAACCCTAATAGAGGACGAAGAACAGAGCGGTTTCAGAGCCGGCCGTTCGTGCACCGACAATACCTTCATCCTACGCCAACTTTTACATAAAAGGCAGGCATGTGGTCTAGAGACACATTTGTCATTTATCGACCTCCATAAAGCCTATGACAGCGTGCCTCTAGAAAAATTATGGGCAGTCATGAGCGAAGTAAATATACATCCTACTTATGTCAAAGCTATCAAAGTTTTATACTCAAATACAACCAAGTAAAAATTGGCCAGGTTTAGGTTTAGGTTTAAGGCAGGGTTGCTGTCTAGCCCCAACATTATTTAAAGTGTATTTACATGGGGCATTAGAAAACTGGAAACGACAGTGTTGAAGCATGGGAATCCAAATAAAATTAAAACACGAGTATGCTAAGTGGGGTATGCAAATAAATATGACAAAAACAAAGTACATGGTAGTGGGAGGAGAAGGAAATAATATTAACATAGAAAACGACACCATACAAGCTGTGGATAAGTTCTCCTATCTTGGAACAATCTTCAGCAGCTATGTAGGAAGTAAAGAAGAATTAAAGACTATGGGGCAAACAAAAAATGCAATAAAATCACTACACCCACCTCTATGGAATAAAAAGCTAAATGACACCACCAAAAGGCGAATATACAACAGTATAATTAAAAGCATTGCCACTTATAGAAGCGAAGTGTGGGAGATTACAAAACAAAGTGAAGACCGAATAAAAGCAACAGAGATGGAGTACTGGAGGAGGTGCTGTGGGCTAACAAAACTAGATCGCATAACAAACGAAATTAGAACAAAAAGATTCAAGATAGGACCCGAATGAAAACAGGAAAAAAGGGAGACCACGGCTTAGTTGGATGGACTATGTGGATGCTATGCGACAAAGAAACATGCAGGAAGAAGAATCGAGAGACAGAGAGACATGGAATAGGGGATGCGAGAGACGTCTAATAGATGACGTATACAATATTATACAGGCCGTTTCAAGCGAAACGAGCCACCCTCAATAACTTTTTAGAAAAAGAGATTTAAGAAAAATCTAAAAACAGGTCAATTTTTATCTCGAGGGGGGCATGTTTTGCTGCAATAGTAAGCAGGTTTGGTGCAACCCCATACACCTGACAGGAGCAACCTCGATTTTTTAAATAGGGAATAGGGGCCGAGTGACATGTCGTTTGAAAGGTCTTTTAATTGTCTTTTCAGCCACATAAGTATTTTTTATTTACATAGTCTATAAGTTAGTAATTAAAATAAAACAATTTTTTAACGGATTTGTTTTGTATTTAGACATGCTTGCAACTATTAACAATAAAAAGCTTGCAATCAACAATGTTAGACAATCTATGTTTTTGTACAATTATTTGCGTATTTATTATGTTATCGGTTTTTGGCTAGAGCTCAAGAACGCATTGGTCTTTCAACAGGATGGAGCACCATCTCATTATACTGCGCCAGTACGGCAGTTCCTGGACAATAACTTCCCCGACCACTGGATTGGTAGACAAGGTCCTGTAGAATGGCCAGTTAGATCGTCCGATTTGACTCCCCTAGATTTTTATTTGTGGGGACACCTCAAGTCCAAAATTTATGCGACAGAACCAGCTTCTCTGGAAGATTTGCGACAAAAGATTATCCTGGAATCTCGACAAATAACACCGGAAACGTTGCGTAACCTAAAAAGCGTATTTCATAATCGTCTGTATGAGTGCATGGAAGTCGATGGGAATCATTTTGAACATTTGATATGAAATCAAATTTAGTGTTCAATGCTACAGTTGCTTTATCGCTCAGGAAACTCCTAGATACAAAACAAATCCGTAAAAAATTGTTTCCATTTTTAACTTAACTATAGACTATGCAAATAAAAAAATAATTGGCCGAAAAGACAATTAAAAGACCTTTCAAACGACATGTTACTCGACCCCTATTCCCTATTTAAAAAATCTAGGTTGCTCCTGTCAGGGGTATGGGGTTGCAGCAAGCCTGCTTACTATTACATCAAAACATGTCTCCCTCTTGATAAAAATTGACCTGTTTTTAGATTTTTCTTAAATATCTTTTCCTAAAAAGTTATTGAGGGTGGCTCGTTTCGATTGAAACTGTCTGTATATTACGCTTACAGGAACGTTATGTAATAATTTTATTGTACTCGCAATAATATATATGAAAGGGCTTAACTAGTAGAATACAGTACACCATGAAAAAGTTCAAAATCCAAGATGGCCGCCACCACAATATGGCGGATTACATATTTTTGTCAATCCCCTCACTGTGGGCATCATATGAAAGGGGTTAACTACTAGAAAACAGTACACGACGAAAAAAATCAAAATCCAAGATGGCCGTCACCACAAAACGCAAGGAGGAATAATAGAAAAAACTGGATTACTTGAATCACAACTTGACTTTCCAAGCATGTACAACGCACGTGGTGGCTGTGTTTATTAGCTCAGTGGCGTACACATTTCGGTATAGACTGCAATAATGGAGTTATTAAAATCTGTTACAGATTTTCCAGTGATGAATTCATGAGACAGATGTATTTATTTGCCTTAAATGTTAGGATTGATGTAGGGCTGGTACCTAAAAATGCTCTGATTTGTTGTGAACATTTTCGGGAAAATGACCGTGGCTCAACAGCTAGCCACGCCACTGGAGAGTCGGCACAGGCATCGGAGGACACGGTCACATTCTGTCCTGTGAAAGAAAACAAACCACCGTTTCCCCCCGGGCTTAACTAGTAAAATACAGTACATCATGAAAAAAATCAAAATCCAAGACGGCCGCCACTACAAAATGTAGGATTACATATATATTTTTTCAATCCCCACAATATGGGTATCAAATGAAAGGGCTTAACTAGTAGAAGTACACTATGAAAAATTTCAAAATCCAAGATGGCCGCCACTACAAAATGTAGGATTTAGTTTTCAATCCTCTCAATAATATGGCTATCAAATGAAAAGGCTTGGCAAGTGGTACACAGTACACTTTAGAAAAACTAAAAACTTGAAAATAAAATAAGTAAAAAACATTTTCAAGTTAAACAGTTTTATATTATAAAGAAACATAATAATGATGCAGATAATGTACTAAAAGCTAAAAAATAATTAGGTTGGTACCAGGTACACTTGTATTAATAAAAATTGCGTACACTTATTATTTGCTTAAGTCATTCAAAAATGCCAATACCCAAAGTTTCTGAACAAAAAAAAGTGTTTCATTATAGCAAAACTTGAAGAAGGAGAGCTGTTGCACGTCATTTCCACCACAATAAAAGCACAATTTTAAGAATAAAAAAAATAACATACAACCGAATTGATAACCTCCTCCTTTTTTGAAGTCAGTTAAAAAGGAGATGGGAACAAGATGATACTACCCGAAGGAAGATAAGTTCTGGTCGCAAACAAATTTTTACTCCTAATCAAGATGATTAGGAGTAATTCACTATTTTATTATAGTCTGCTCAAAACTCTAGATTGATGAGGAGAGTGGTGTGATGACTGGTACCTGGTATCTACCTAATTATTTTTTACAATTTTTTAACTTAAAAATGTTTTTCTACTTATTTTATTTGTCAATCATGTTATATTTACGTCAACTACTAAACGGCATACCGATTAAATAGGGTCGCGGTTTGCAAAAAATCGAATTTCCTTTATTTATAAAAAAAGAAAATAGGTACTATTACGATGTCATTTCGTGAGGTTACCGCCGTGGTTTCCGGATTTAGTTCCGTATATTGGAAAAAAATTAAATATACATTATAATACTATAGTCAGAATCAGTAATGGTCAGTGTGTATTTCACTAAAAAGTGAAAAATAATCTTACCGAATTACTTTCTTATGTGCTTCTGAAATAATCTGCTGTAATACCCCAGTTGATTAAAACGCAATTCTGGTGTCATTTTGTAATTACTCATGTAATTACAATTTATTGATAACACCGCTGTTTGTGGCGTGTAAAAAGTAGAGTTTTTTTTTACAATTTTCTTTTTGAATAGCACAAATAATGCACGTCACTGCCATACAGTAAATGTCTTTTTTAGTTAACACTAATACCTCAATAATTTTTTTAGGCGATGATTACGAAAAAGGTGATTTTACGGTGATTTGCTTTTTTGGCCTTATTGAAATGGAGAACAAATGCGTCAAAAAAAGATCACTTTTACGGCCTCGGTACTCAAATTACTATAAACGTTGCGTTGTATTTATTGAATAAAGAAATTATAATAAATAAATAATAATATTTATGGTGGAGTAAAGAAATTTATTATATAACAAAAAATATTCTGATAATAGGTGATTTATAAAATATATTGCCTCCATAAAATTACTCTAATACGAGTTATGTGACACTGAACCCTGACACCGCTAGAAAAAGGAAATGGATCAGCATCCGCTCGCTAGCGATAATATAGTTTATATAAGCCTTTGCATTGTAGAATTAATTAAGATTAATATCCTGAACGTTGTAGTGTGCTTGTCGCTGTTCTTTAAAAATATTTTTTTTTTATGTCTCAACTCGTTCCCGAAACATAACTGGCGCAGTCGGTAGGATAGTGCAGATTATCCTTGTGTCCGAATAACAAAAGTGGTAATCCTGAGACTCCTGTCTCTTCAGCGCTATCCGAACAAAGAAGAACCAACGATCCGATCGAAGTGTTAAGTGTCAAACTCCTGCTACCTGTCCGAACAACAATTAGTAACCTGTGCGACGCTTATCCATCGACGAATCAAACGAGCCGTACACACCAGGAATTGATCTTCCAGAAGGCACCAGTTCCACTCCTCTGAATAAGGTAAAGAATTGAGTACTTCTGTCCCTTTTCCTTAATTTTGTTATTTCCTGATTAGAACTAACAAAAATTCCCCCTCTTATTAACTCTTTGAAAAGAAGTAATAAAACCCTTTCTACAACGTATTGCACGAATAGAAAGTAGATTTAAGTTGAAACAAAAGCGTCATTGCAAACTGCTGTACACAAATTAATCAAATAATTTAATAATCAATCAATCAATCAATCAATCAATCAATAATCATTCATCAAATAATTTAATAATCATTCAAACCATCCTCTACTCATATGGTAGAAAAACTCGTAGCTCAAATCAGTAGTTTAAATTTAGATTTAGACTTAGACATGGCAAATCAAGAAGCATCACCATTGAACATCCCTCTCCTTCGCCTTCATATTGACACCATCCCCACATATAACGGTGATCCAAGTACCGTTGAAATTTTTATAAATGCATGCGATCATCTGTTTGGATATTATGCCGCCAGATTGGACGCGACAGACATCTTATTGTTAGTCAGAGCTGTAATCGGAAAAACTAACTGACCGTGCACTTCTAATAATAGGTACGCGACCAGAATTGAATACCTGGCAATTAATTAGAGAATCACTTCGTTACACCTTCGGCGACAAAAGAAATTTGGATTGTTTAGAACAGGATTTGTTATCGCTTTGCCCTTATAAAGACGAAAAATCAAATTCATACGGTCAACGAATCCAACTAATTCGTTCTAAATTAGCCTCCAAAATTACGAGTCTCAACAACATCCCCCTCGTAACAAAACAAATTTATCTCGAACAATACGATAAATTATCCTTGAAAACATTTATCCGAGGATTGCAACCATCACTTCGCAGCATTATACGCTTACGCGATCCAGATACACTTGAAATCGCAATGCCATACGTAACCGAGGAAGAAAATTATGAGTACGAAATTCAATCACATTCGCAACTCTCGAAACAACAAACACTTCCACCCCTTAGCGGAAAAAATAATTTGAATTATCAAACTCAATATAGACAAACTTATCGAACTTTACCTGTCCCTGTACAAACAATGACACCTTATGGTACTTATAGACAAAATTATAATTGGACAAACCCTCCACAAAAATTTCAACCCACTTTTCCAAGTCAACCTATACAATTGATCCCGAATAGAAATTATCAACCCCGATATCCAACAAATCAACAAGCTTTTGGCAAACCCCAGAACGTGTTTAAACCCCGAAATAGCCCACAAAAAGATCCAGTTGTACCTATGTCAACCACATCTCGACAACCAACCATTAATAGACCTAATGTCCCCTACAAACAGTTTCATCAAAACCCTTGTGCTCAAGGCTGGATATCCAAAGAAGTACATTGTACCGACAACCCTAATTTTGAACTACACCACGTAGACAATTCACCCACAATTCGAAATCCCTTTGATCAACCTGACAGACGTGTTTATTATAAAAAACCTCACGTTGACAATTCACCCACAATTCGAAATCCCTTTAGTCAACCTGACAGACGTGTTTATTATAGAAACCCACAACAAGACTTGTCTTCAGACGATCCTAGAACATATACGAATCTTGACGAATTCCCTGTCGAATATCATCCTGACGAAATTCCAGAATTCCCAACTCATGAAAAACCCCCACAATTTGTACCATACGAATTGACTGACGACGAATCAGATTTCGAAAATTTTATAATACAGACCTCACGATCCCCGAACACTTGATTGATGACTATGACATTCAATACAAAGAAGACAACACAAACACAAATGCACTTTCAGGAATCGAAATTCACCCTATTGAAAAAGATAATCAATCCATGATAGCAAATTATGATCCGACCGAACTCACTGATCTATTAGACCAAGACGAATCCGATATATTTCAACTACCTGAAACTTCATTGTCCTCTCTATTTCAAGAATATCTTCCACCTAGTACAGATAAAATAGTCATTCATGAAAACATTCAAGTCAGACCAACTGATATTTCTGATAACGAAACAGTGCATTCCTCACAAGAAAATTCAAAATTCGAAATCCCAATCACCGAAAAACCAATTAATATCTATAGAAATCAAATTATTCTCTCTTCGAACCAAAACTTGACCCAACCTAGAATACGAACACAAAAAATATTTGACAAAACCCGCCTATCAATTCGAAAACCATCTCAAAACAGCCCCCAACATCTAGTTACCATCATTAAAGAATACATAAATCCAAAACAAAAAACAGCCCTTTACTTTCCAGACGAAAAATTGATACTAATCTTTACTTCGACAGTACCAAAACTTTTGGCAAATTCTCCCTTTGATTTCATAAATCCACCCTTAGACGTAAAAGAAAAATAAAATCCAACCCTCCATTGCAGGACGATGACGACAATGACGACCCTAACGACGATCCTCCTCCTGACGATACTCTCGATTAGAATCCATGCCGTAGACATTGAACTTACCAAACTTCAACATCCATTACTCCCGTTTCTTTTTGGTAACAGCTATGTAGTACAACATACTCACACCCTTATTGACCACCTAGATCTGAATACAATCACAACAATCATAGATCGGACAATTGAATCCTTTTATCAAATAAATCAAACCCTTGCAAATTTCACAAACAGTACAAACCCCATCGAAATCACCTACTCACGTGTGCTCCTTAGTCACTTGAAACAAGTTAATTATATCATTTTGCAAATAGAACGTAAATTGGAAAACTTTCTTTCACATAAACGTACAAAACGAGGTTTGTTAAACATTATTGGTAGTACACAAAAATTCCTTTTTGGAACTCTTGACTCTGAAGATGGAACCCGATATAACGAGGCCATAACAAAACTTGCTTCTGATCAACAAACTTTAGCTCATCAGATGCAAACCCAAATTTCAATTATTAAAAAATTGTCGACAAAATATACACTTACCATTGAAACAATTACTGTTAATCAACAAACTATTACTAACAGAATTAATGATTTTATTAATGACACCAACCGTAAATTTACCACCATATATGAACTGGCAAACATCCAAAGTACGATAGAGCAACTAACTTTAAATTGCCTTAATTTGGTAAATTACTTGGACAACCTAGAAACCGCAATCCTATTTGCTCAGTTGAACACCCTCCATAACTCCGTTTTGTCCCAAACTGAACTTACCAGTCACATTCAAAATCTCTCGCATATTTACAACAAGAATCAGATCATTCAATTGAAAAATCACCAATCGTACATGCAGACAGTTTCAACTCAAGTATATTTTCTAGACGATAGAATAATTTTCGCGATCAAAATTCCAATTGTTTACCCAGAGAAGTTTCTTTCGTACCACTTATACCCTATCCCAATAAAAAACCAAACCATAATTCCAAGGAAACCCTACCTTGTACTCAATTCACGCCTTCACCAATACCGAGAGACGCCTTGTCACCAAATAGAGGAAGAATTTCTCTGCACATCTGGCCTCAGCCCTAATGTCGAAGATTGCAACATCGCTCTGATCTACAATCACCCGACGACAAACACCTCATTCTACACCAAGTCAAACTCGATGACCTGGTAACCCTACAACAACAAATACAACAACTACATGGACATATGATCACGCCGTTCCAGTGGACACACCATGCTACTTTTCCACTTGTCCTTGTTGTTATTTTAGTAATCACCGCCTATGGAAGTTATCGACTCCTCACCTGGTGGATCAAGAAAAAGGAAGCAGCATCTTCGATACCCCCGAAAGAGGAACGACCCAAGGAAGAACCAAATCCTGCCCCTAGGACCGACATCGAAAAACTTTCCCAACCCAGTTTTTCTCAACTTGTGATGGGAGGAGTTATGTGACACTGAACCCTGACACCGCTAGAAAAAGGAAATGGATCAGCATCCGCTCGCTAGCGATAATACAGTTTATATAAGCCTTTGCATTGTAGAATTAATTAAGATTAATATCCTAAACGTTGTAGTGTGCTTGTCGCTGTTCTTTAAAAATATTTTTTTTTTATGTCTCAACTCGTTCCCGAAACATAACTTACGAGAGGAGATTTTTATATTATCTACCTAGCCATGAAGGAAAAGAGTTAGAAAAAAAGTAATATTTAATTTCCTCTTTCAAGAATTCATCTGAAGAAAAACGACGTCCGTGCAACAACATTTTTAATTCAGGAAAGAGATAATAGTCGCACGGTGCCAACTTCGGACTCTAAGGTGGATGTTCCATGACCAATTCCCCAACTTTCTTGATGTTTTCCTTCAACAGACCTTCCACATCTTGAGTCTACTCGAATTAATTTCCTACCCCATCGAAATTGCTTAGACCAAAATTTAACCGTAAAATATAATGGCGCATCTTCCCCATACACGTTAATCATCCTCTGACGAATATCTTTGGCTGAACTTCTTTCCTTCGCCAACTTTGATCACGATTCTATGTTCCAACTGAATTTCACAAATTTTTTGTTAGCTAAAGCTTCATAAAGATAACAAGACAATTTGGATCTGCACCAAAGTTGGTCAGCATGCATTAAAATGTCACAGCTACTTGATAGCAAAAATTTGTGATCGTCTCTTGTTTTCTTCATGGCTAGGTATCTCCCCTCGTGCATCCAGTGTGATGGTAAAGTTTTTAAGCAAATCGCTCAGGCAGGTCAATTTAATTTTTATTTTTTTTGTATGCCACCTGCTATGCAATTTAAAAAAAACATTTTTTATTCTTATTCCATCTCTCTTTGTTTCCTCCATCACTATATACTCCGGTGTCTTTCTCTCTCTCTCTACCCCTAGCACCCATTTCATATATTTTCCTTGCACCCCTTCCAATCCTTCTTGCTCTCTCCATCCCCATATTTCCGCTCCATACATCATCACGCTTTTCACCAAACTATCAAACATCGTTACTTTCTTTCTAAAATCATGTCCAAATTTTCTCGCTCCTATTCCCCATACAGCTCCTATTATCTTATTTGCTTTTTTCACTAACTCTCTCACATGTGCCGTTGCTGTGTTTCTTTCATTTATCACATAACCTAAATACTTAAATTCTTTCACTTCTTCAATTTTCTCTTTCTCCCATCTCCACTCATTTACTTTTCTCCTACCACCCCATTTTCTGAACACCATCATCTTGGATTTCTCTACCTTCACCGTCAACTTTTTCCTCCTCATATATTTCTCCATGTTTCCTATCATTTCTTTCATACCTTTCTCCTCTCTCGCTACCACCACCAAATCATCCGCATATGCTAAAGACCACACTTTTTCTATGCCCACGACAACCCCCCCTGCCTGCCCCTTCCTGAACATCTCCTCTATATCTCCAATAAAAGCTGCAAACAGGCTGGGGCTTAGTGGGCAACCTTGTCTTACTCCCTTATAAGTTTTGAAACATTCACTCACCCTTCCATCCACTCTCACACTTATCGTCTCTTCATATATCTCTTCTATTTTTGTTACCAGATGCTCATTTATCTCTCTATTTCTCAAGCATTCCCACAGTAAATCTCTTTCCACATTATCAAAAGCGGCCTTCAGGTCCACAAAGAATGCATAATATATCTTGCCACCCCTCTTTTTTTATCTCATTTCCTGCTATGTGATTCAAGATATATACATTATTCATGGTCCCTCTACCTTTCCTAAATCCCGCCTGTCCGTCTGTAACACCCCCCTCTCATTCATTTCCTTCATCAGCCTCTCTCCCACAATCATCGCGTATACCTTATATGCTGTATTTAGGAGAGTGATCCCTTTATAATTACTGACTGTATCCTTTTCTCCTTTCTTATATATGGGGCATATTATCCCCTCCCTCCACTCTTGGGGGAATCCCTCTCTCTTCCACACTCCATTCATTATCTCTAACAACCTGTCAACTTCCCTTTCCGTTCCATATATCCACGCTTCATTCTGTATACCATCCCTCCCCGATGTCTTTTTTCTTTTCAGTTTTCTTAGTTGTTTCTCTAGTTCTTCTCTTGTTATCTCTTCTATTTCTTCCACTCTTTGTTGTCTCTTTTCCTTTACTTGTCTGTTTTCATCACCCCCCAGCAGCTCACTGAAGTACTCTCTCCATTCCTCCATAGTAATTCCATCACTTTCTCTCTCTCTTTTTCTTTCTTTCCTTATTTATGTATCTCCATACCTCTTCTTCCGTCTTTATACCCTTCATCTTTAGTTCTTCTTCCATCCCTTTCTTTTGCTTCTTCTCTTTGCATACTAAATTGTACCTCTTGCGTGCTCTCTTGTACTCTTCCTTGGTTGCTTTTTCTTTTTTCCAATTTCTTAGTTTCCTTCTTGCTTACTGCTTCCTTTCCCTGCATTCTTTATTCCACCACTCGTTCTTCCACAGCCCCATCTTCTCTCTTATCTCTATCTCTTTTTTTTCTGTTGCGTTTCTTCTGTTATCGCTCAGTTCCCTCACCTTTTCGTTTATTTCTGTTTCTTCGTATTTTGCCTCCCTAAGTCTTGCTCTATAATTTTCTTTTCCTTCTTCCGTCCAAATATTCTTCACAATTTTTCTTCTAAACTCATTCACGCTTCCTCTATTTTTCTCTCTTCCTTTTGTCTTCACTTCTAAAGGCATATGGTTCGACTTCATTCTTTCTCCCACTTTGAATTTTTTCCCATGCTTCTCCATTTACCATAACATAATCAATAACTGTCTCCCCTCTTGATCCAATATACGTGTACTCCCCTTTCTCATCTCCTGTGCAGTTCTCATTAAGTATGCCCCACCCTCTTTCTTCTACTAAGCTAATCAGTACTCTCCCTTCTGCGTTTTCTGTTCCATCTTTTGTTGATCTTCCTTCTATTGTTTCTTGTTCCTCTTCTATCCGTCTTCCTTTTCCCCTCAATCACCAAAGTTCCTTCTTCTTGCTCTTTTACTCGCTCTTCTATTATTCTCTTCGTTTCCTTCATACTTCTGCTGTACACTGTTACAATTTTCCATTTTCTCTGTTTACTTTTCACTGTTCTTTCCATAATCCCTCTTTCTTCTTTTGCTTCAGTTTCATTTTCTCCTTCCAGTCCCTCTTTCACCCCATTATTATCCCACCTTTAGCTCTCCCTTTCTTGCTTTCCCTCTCTGCATATTGACATTTCCACTTAAACTCTTTCGGCATTCTCTTTTTCAATTTCTCCCACCCCTTTTCTTCCACCCACGTTTCTACCATTCCCACTACGTCAAATTCTCTCAAATACTCCCAAAATTCTAGAATACTATTCTTATTTGCTCCTTTTCTCCTTTATTCCTCGTCATATTCGTTTTCCCTTTTCTGCCCTGTCGTCTTTTTCTTGTGCTTTTATTCAAAAATTTTCTGTATCTAACTCCCCTTTTCTTCGTCCCACCTAAGCCCTTTTCCCTCTATCCATATCTTTTTATAACCCACTTTCACCCGCTGTCCTTTTTGTTGCTCTTCTTTGGCTATCGCTCTTAATTCCTTCTGTATATCTCTTTCCTTGTTTGTCAGATCATCTTCTATGTATACTCTCTTTCCTTTTTTTTCTCTCTTAGTTTTCTTTTATTTTCCATAACTTTCCTCTTTTCCCCCCAGCTCCCAAGTTCCGCCACAATCATTTTTCCTCCATTTATTTTATACATCTCTCTCACAGTCACTTCTACCTCTAATTCCACCTTCAACCATTTTTCCAGTTTCTTCTCGCTCTCGCATTCCTCTTCGTCCAGTCCCGTTACTACAATATTCTTTCTTCTCACTCTTTTTTCCTGCTCTTCCATTTTCTCCTCCAATTTTTTAATTTTTTCTTTTAGTTCCATCTTTTCTCTTTCCCATTTTTCTTCCTTTTCACGCATCATACTTTTCAACTGTTCCAGTTCCCGGCTCATCTTCCAATTCTCTTCCTTTGTCTCCCCTACATCCTCCATTTTTTTTTTCAGCATCTCTTTCATTTCCTCATCCATTGCCTTTTTAACCGGTGATCTTTCTAAGTTCTTACTTTTCCTAAAGGGGTTAATCCTCTCTTCCGACCCTCGTCCTTCTTCTCTTTTTCTTTTGTAATCTTCTTCTCTCTCGCTCTCACTACCACTTTTTTTCATTCTATTTCTTTTTCACTTTTTCACGCTTTTTTATCCGCTTATCTTCTCGAGCACCGCAAAACACGTCCGCTCGGCTCAACTGCTCGAATAAATAAAAGATGCCACATATTCAAATAATTAAAACTAAACCCGTGCAATTCAATAAAATGGTAGCATGTTTCCCGTGCATTTGGTATAGGCTCTATCCCTAGTAAATGACAGCCTTAAGGAAAAAATAGCCCCCATTTTCTATAAAATGTAAAGGTGTGTTTAGCAAATTCTAAAGAACACTGCTACTATGTATTTATTTCTCTCTCCTAGTGTCGAGTTTGCAAATATTATTCCAGTGACCTCAGTATTAGTTAGAATCAAGTTGCTAAAATGCAAATATTTATTTGTTTTTTAAACAATGTTTCTTCATTATCTAATGTCATTAATAAATTACAAAATCTATGTACATAAATTAAAAAACGAACACACTGTGTGTACAGTATTATCAACAATAAGGTTAATTTAGATGAGTCTATTTCAGTTTCTTTATTCTATCATCTTCTTCTTTGGTTAGTAAGTCAACATTTTCGGACATGATTTTGTACGTTTTTTCCATCAATTCATGCATATTCTCTGTGGTGTAGTTCTCTGTTGATATAGGTGGAAGAATCCTTATCCTTATGTGCCCTGAAAGTAAATAATATCAACTGAAATTCTTCACAAATTACAGGTATTCTATCTTACCATCATCAAATTTGTGCTGACCTAAAAATCGATACTTGTTGACAACAACTGGTTGGATTGGACATTTTGACGCTAGAGCAAGATGAAATGCTCCTTTCTTGAAAGGTAGAAGTTTGTCGGTAAAATTTCTTGTTCCTTCCGGGAACATAAGTACTCTGGCCTAAAACAAACGCCCTTAGTTAAAGTATTGCAGTTTTTTGTCCGTGTTACTTTTTTGCTTCTTATTGCCTTTCCAGTTTTATTCACAGCTGCTTGAGCGTCCTCTTTTTTCACCCTGTCGATAAAAATGGTACCCCACAACCACGCCGCCGTTGCAAAAGGTTGGAAATAGAATATTTCTTTCTTGGATATTACAGTACAATTGTCCATAGCAGGCCACACCTGTGCTAATACCAAAAGGTCCAACATTGATTGGTGGTTGATGAGGATCACACAACCTGAATTTTTTACTATATTTTCATGTCCTTCCAGACTGGTAGTCACACCAATCAAGCGACAAACAATTCGTATTCCAGCTGCTGGAATTCTGGAAAGCAATGGTTGAAGTAATCGATTCAAACAGTTAAATTAAATACTCACAAGGCATTTCGACTGTCACGCGGTTTTAGTAACATCAAAGGAATGGGTGCTGTGGCTAGTATACAGCTTGAGAGACCGAAAAATGCATATTTTAGGTAGTACCGTGCGATCGCACTGACTCTGTAGAGGATGGTGAGCAGTG